>CM034157.1:1979691-3402100 GCA_019776745.2 Taxus chinensis
TGTGCCGCATATGGCTGATAATCAGCCCCGGTACCATCAAGAACATCCTGATAGTACCGGGCCTCTGGTCTCGCCTCCATATAACGGTCACGTGCCACCATAGCTGCTGGGGCTGGTCCCCTGCCTCCTAATACCAGTGCCCCCTGTGGCTATGTCAGTGCCGCTGGTGGTGCCTGTGCCTGTACCTGTACCTGTGGCTGTGCCGGTGCCGCTGGTGGTGCCTGTGCTGCTACCTGTACCTGAGCCTGGGCTAGCTGCCCCTGTAAGACACCTATCTGTGCCTGTGCAGCAGCAAGCTGCCCCTGTAATAACTGTACCTGGCCCCTGAGCTGATCCCTCTCTGCTCTAACAGTGGCCAAGTCTAGCTATGTGGGTTGTGCTCTCCTCACAGCTCTCTCTCCTGCCCACCATACTAAAAATGATAATGTGCAGTCGGCGTTGTCCACTATGTCGTCTGCCTGCCTCTCTGCTACCCAATCTGGGTCCATAGGCTGTGGTGCAGGCAGTGGAGCCTCGACATCATCCCTCCGGTACTGAGGGAAGCAAGGGGACTCATCCTGTCATAGCCCCATCTGCCTGCATACCCTCTCTAGGGGTATCCTCTCATACTCTCACGGCCTCCATCCTGCTATCTAGAATGTATACTGGATCCACTGCAACTGTGCTCGGGCTCCTCCGTGTGGGTGATGACCTCTATAAGGTCTTCATATAATATCTAACGCTGTCAAGCCCTCTAATATATGTCTGTAATAAGTGATGTCCCGCCCTGCAAGCACTGCTCGTGGCTGGCCCACGACCCCCAACCACCTCTGAAAGCCATATCTATAGATGACCTGTGGCCTTGGCTACTGGGGCAGCCCTACTGGTCTAATGCATATGATATGCTCATATGCCCAATAGTGTAGTTAAAACATCGAGAAAATCCCGAATCACCTCATCCGGCGATAACCCCACAGCTCTCGGTATAACTGCACCAGGTATACTAGTGCCCAAGCATAACATGTGTGCTCCTCTGGCATCTCATGTAGCACCCCCATCAGTGCCCGTGGAAAGCGGCCTCCCTCTGAGTCCAGGAGGGTGAAGCAGGTGATCCCAATCATCATCAGCATGGCAAGCCGTGTCTCATGGTAGTGGGCTCGATACATATCCCCATACGTGATACTCGCGCTGTGATATGTCAGTAGTGCAGCTACATCCCTGAATACGTGTAGGATGCTATCCATGGCTGTCTCAGTGTCAACCTGAAAGACTGCCTCTCCATCAATCAATAATCGAAGGATGCAATACACATCCTCCAATGTGATGGTCATCTCTCCAGTTAGGAGATGGAACATATTGGTCACCGGATCCCATCTCTCGATGAGGGCGACCATAAAACTATGATCCCTGTCGATTGCTCTGTACCGCTGGACTCCGTCGAGTCCCACCTCGCACATGGTACCCCACTGCACTACGGACACATGTGGCTGCATCTGTCTCAACAACGGGGGCATCCTGTCCCGCATCGTCAGCTGCTAACGTGCCTGCAAAACCAACTCACTACATTAGCCCTACTCTCTATCACAACATCTACTTATCCCCTCTATACCCCTTTTTTTTATCCCCCCGACCACACCCTGACTCTCTAACAAACCCCTCTACCCACCTCTATTCTACAATATCCCCCAACATCTTCACACCCAACACACCAAACCCAATCATAAACAACACCACACAACACAACATGCCATCCCCAACAAGAACTTAACATCCAAAACCACCACAAAACGACTCAACAAAATAGAAAATACTGCCTAGGGACAGGTACTGGTCACCCTTAACCGACCCCGGTCCCCTTTCCACCAATGTCGATCCACTCCTAACCGACACCGGTCACCAACAAACCTGACCTACCCAAGAATTTCGAGACCGATGCTGGTCGCTTAGTGACCGGCATTGGTCACTGAAAAATCTCCGGGCCAAACCTGACGTGCCCCCCCCAAATCCATTTTTCCCCTATTTCTCCCTCTATCCCCACCCAAACACCCTAAAAACCTACCCACCCAGCCGCCTTGGCCTATTTAACCTATCTACCCTCTCCTTTTTCCAAATAACTTCCATTTATTAAGTATTTTCTAAAAATCTAGCATTCCTACACAAAACCCAAATACAACATAATATAATCAAATCCATACAATGAAGGGTTTCGAACCTACCGGTACGACTACACGTCATCGTGGTGGGATGGGTGGTGGTGGTCCAGCTGGTCCAGCCCCTCCTGCTCCTCTTGGCTATGCCATAGCTCCACCTCTCCTCTGTTGGGTCCTCCACCAATCAACTGCTGCCTCCTACTCACTCGGGCCCACTAATCACTCACTCCTCCACTCAAATAGCGCCACCTCACCCAACAAATGCTCTAATCTCACTAATCCACCTCAGACAACCCAAATCGGTTTTCAAATTGTAAATGTGACAATGACAGGCCGTATTTTTCTTTTTTATAGGTTTTTGACCTATAACCGATATCGGTTTTCTTATGCCCTAAGGAACCGGTATCGGTCCCCTAACCGATATCAGTCATAGATAATCGACATCGGTTTTATTCCAACTTTTCCCCCAATTTCTACCCCTATTTACTAATAGCCCTTTCTACCAACATCGCCTATATCCACCTTCGTTGACAACCCTTTATTAACTTCATTGGCCCGACCCAAGGCCGTAACCTACCATTTGGCCCGACCCACGGCCGCAACCAACCCATTTGGCCCAACCCGAGGCCGCACCCAACCATTTGGCCCGACCCGAGGCCGCACCCAACCATTTGGCCCGACCCAAGGCTGTAACCTACCATTTGGCCTGACCCACGGCCGCAACCAACCTATTTGGCCCGACCCAAGGCCGCAACCAACCCATTTGGCCCGACCAACAGCCGCAACCAACCTATTTGGCCCGACCCAAGGCCGTAACCTACCATTTGGCCCGACCCAAGGCCGTAACCTACCATTTGGCCCAACCCACGGCTGCAACCAACCTATTTGGCCCAACCCAAGGCTATAACCTACCATTTGGCTTGACCCACAGCCGCAACGAACCTATTTGGCCCGACCCAAGGCCCTAACCTACCATTTGGCCTAACCCAAGGCCATAACCTATCTTTTGGCCCGACCCACGGCCGCGACCAACCCATTTGGCCCGACCCAAGGCCACACCCAACCATTTGGCCCGACCTAAGGCTGCACCAATTAAATACCATACCCACAATCAACGTTTTATTTTATCCATCCATCATGTACCTTTTTGTTCAATCGAGCTCACCTGTTCATGTTTTAGCATGATTAGGGTCCTTGACTTGATCAGTCGACCAACTTTTCCTAGACCAAGACCATGACATTTATCTCAACCAAACCAACCATTTGGTACTGCCGAACATGCCTAAATGTTCCTGGACCTTACCCGTTATATCCCCTGGAGCTACTTCCTATGCCTTGGATACCAGGATTATATCACCCTTGTTTGGATAAACTATCGACCTTTGCCTATGAATTGCTTGTTTGCTCTTCAAAATCATGTACCCTGGTCGCACTACTGCATGTCAACGTGCGTTTGCTTCCTTGGACCTACCCCAACATCTTATCGTTATCTCAACACCATTTACCCTTTATCAACCCTATCCCTGCTTTCACGCTACCTCAATCTGTGCTAGATTTTAGGGGGATTACCTATACCATTAACAGGGGTAACCACTTCTTATTATTGTCCACGCAGCTTTAACAAGACAAGCCACATGACAACAAGGGGCTAATGTAGACACCAAATTTGTGTCTTACGACCCCCTGTGCCCCGCATCTCATTTCACAACCTAACCTCATCACTTAAACTGAACATAATTATTTATTGATTACCTTATAATTAATAAATCCACATCGTCATACCTACCACCTCATGTTGCCACCTCATCATGACCTAGTCTTAACCCTAAACTAACCCAATTAAGACCTATAACTTGGTCCAATTTCACACCTATGACTAATTACTCCTCATCCGCACCTAAAACCAACTTCATAATGACTTGACCAAGCCCGAAACCAATCCCTTGGAAGAAAAGGAGGGAAAAGCTGGCTATTTTACCAAAAATAGCCCGCTTTGACCTGACTGATACCGGTTCCTACTCGACCACCATCAGTTGCGTAACCGCCATTGGTTCCCTGTAAATGACCACTTCCAACCAAAAACAAGGATCGGATTTTCATTTGATCGGGAGAAGGAGAAATCAACGAGAGGATCCATATTTTGCTTGGCTGAGCAGAGACAAGTGAAGAAACAGGGAGAGCTTACAGAGAAGGACATCAAGCCCAAAACTACAACTCCATGACCAGAGCCCTGTGACACTCAGCTGATCATCGTGAGGGAAGACATCTCATCTTCTGATCATCAGGACGTCCTATCTGAGTTCTACCTTTATCATCATAGTTCTTGGACCTGCATTCTCGTCAATAAACAGTAAGTAGAATCTTGTATGTTCTCTTTGATAACATTTCTTAGACTTTTTGAATCACAGCCATCATAAGTTTATTTCTAGATCTACTACCAGTGACATACTGCACTTAACCTTCATCCATATATCCTGGTATTTCCCTGAAGGCCATTTTATCACACTCTGAGTCTTCCCTATCCTCCCATCATTCCCCTCAGCCATCCACCAATCCAATAACCCCACAATCACCTTGTAACCAACCTCTACCCAGAAGCACCTAGATTACTGACCTTACCGGTGTCGATTATCCCCTACCGGCAGCGGTTCTCTAACCGTGGTCGGTTATCCAGTGACCGGCGTCGGTCACTGTGACTTATACCCCCAAAACCTTTTTCTCGCCTATTTGCCACCTAATAACCTCAGATCCAGTATGATTTATCCCTATAACTCAACCTGAACGTATCAACGACCAGTAACCGAACAAACAACATGACACTTTATTATTAATAGTTTAGCTTCTATTGCTTTGTAACGAGATACCTAAATCGTGATATTGCAATAGCTTTCTTTGTTATCATTTGTGTTAATTCATATTAAAAGGGAAACTGACCACCTTCGAAAGGAAGTTTTATATTTGCTAGGCCTATGGCAGATCCCTCATTTATTGTCTAATTAAAATATGGTGGTCTTGTATTCTTACTTGCAGGTATTCCTCCTAGCCCTAACCCTTATCTGTTTCTCAAAGGAATGATAGGATAGAAGCAAGTCTATTCTACAGAACCGAAACATTCCGTACGAAACAAGTTGGTAGGTGAGCTCCAATGCAAGTTTTAAGGCGAGCTACTTGATGAGCTCCCGAGTGAGCTCAAGTCAAGTTACTCATCGAGATGTTAGGTGATCTCAAGGTGAACTGTTAGGTGACCTCCCAGGTGAGTTTCCAGGCAATCTCAAGTAGAGCTACTCAACGAGCTCCAAGGAGACCTACTTGATGAGGATTTAGCTGATCTCCTAGGTGAGTTGCTCGATGAGCTCACAAGAAAACTCAAAGGTGAGATTGTCAGTAATCTTTTAGGTGAGCTTACATGTGAGCTACCAGATAAGCTCAAGGTGACTTGGGAAGGGGAGATTTTAGGTGACCTCCAAGTGGATTTCCCAGGTGAGTTACTTGATGAGCTCCTAGGTGAGCTCAACTCAATCTGATCAGTAAGCTCCCAGAAGATCTCCTAGGTGAGCTACTTCATGAGCTATTCGATGAGCTCCCAGGTGAGCTGCTAGGTATGCTCTTAAGAGAGCTACTTGGTGAGCTCCCATGTGAGCTACTTAGTGAGCTCACAAGTGAGCTAAAAAACAAGATCAAGTTAACCTATTCGGTGAGCTACTTGGCGAGCTTCCATGTGAGCTGTTAGTTGAGCTCTCAGGTGAGCTACTTGGTGAGTTGCTCGATGAACTCCAAGGTGAGCTACCAAATGAGCTCAAGGTGAGTTGGCAAGGTGAGCTACTCAGCGAGTTCAAGGTGAGCTGGTAAGGTGAGCTGATAGGTGAGATCCCATCTGATTTGATAAGGTGATCTCCCATGTGAGTTTTCACATGAGCTACTTGACGAGCTCCTAGGTGAGCTCAAGTTGAGCTACTCAATGAGCTCCTGGGCATGCTCAAGGCAAGCTAGTAAGGTGAGCTGTCAGGTGAGCCACCTGGATGAGTGCCTATTTACACTGCTAGCCAAGCTCCTAGCCTAGCTCCTAGGTGAGCTGCTAGGTGAGCTCTCAGGTGAGCTTAAAGGTGAGCCATTTGGCAAGTTGAGCTTAAGGTGAGTTGGAAAGGTGAGATGTCAGGAAAGCTCCCAGGTGAGTTCCCAGGTGAGTTACTCGACGAGCTCACAAGTGAACTCAACTCGAGTTGATCGAAAAACTCTGAGGTGAGCTACCTTCTGAGCTCAAGGTGAGTGGGCAAGGTGAGCTCAAAGGTGAGATCCTATGTGAGCTCAAAGGTGAGCTTGTCAGCAATCTCTTAGGTGAGCTTACATGAAAGCTACCAAATGAGCTCCAAGTGAGTTGGTAAGGTGAGCTCAAGGTGAGTTGGCAAGGTAAGGTCAAGGTGAGCTTCCATGTGAGTTCCCAGGTGAGTTACTTGATGAGCTCTCAGGTAAGTTCAACTCAAGTTGAAACTCGCAGGTGAGTTACTTGATGAGCTCCCGAGTGAGCTCAACTTGAGTTAATCCTTGAGCTCCTAGAAGAGATCCCAAGTGAGCTACTTGGCGAGCTATTTGGTGAGCTCCTAGGCAAGATACTAGGTGAGCTCCCAAGTGAGTTACTTAGCAAGCTCCTTGGAGAGGTCCCCAGTGAGCTTCTCGGTGAGCTCACACATGATCTCAAGTCAACCTACTTGGCGAGCTACTTGCTGAGGTATAAGGTGACCTATTATGTGAGCTCTCAAGCAACTTGTTAGGTGAGTTCCCAAGTGAGCTACTCAATGAAATCTGAGGTGAGATGCTAGACGAGCTCAAGGCGAGTTGACAAGGTGAGCTCCTAAGTGAGCTCAAGGTGAGCTGATAGGTGAGCTCCCATGCGAATTGGAAAGGTGAGTTGTCAGGTGAGCTCCAATGTGATTTTTTGAGTGAGCTACTAGGTAAGCTCCTAGGTGAGCTCAAGGTGAGCTAGTAAGGTGAGTTCCTACGTTAGTTTCTGATCAAGCTGTTGGGTGAGCTCCAGAGTAAGCTCAAGGTGAGCTAGTAAGGTGAGATGTCAGGTGAGCACCTAGGTGAGTTTCTAGGCAAGCTCAAGTCGAGATGCTTGATGAACTCAAGGGTGAGCTTGTTAGCAATGTCTGAAGTGAGATTACATGTGAGCTAATGGATGAGTTCAAGGTGAGTTGGTAAGGTGAGCTCAAGGTGAGCTGGCAAGGTGAGCTATCAGGTGAGCTCCCGGGTGAGCTCCCAAGTGAGGACCCTAATGAGCTGCTAGGTGAACTCACAAGCGGGTTCAAGTCATCTTACTTGATGAGATAATTGGTGAGTTCCTAGGTGAGCTATTAGGTTATCTCCTAGGCAAGTTGTTAAGTGAGCTACTCGATGAACTCCTAGGAAAGCTACTAGATGAGCTCAAGGTGAGTTGGCAAGGTGAGATCCTTAGTGAACTCAAGGTGAGCTGACAAGGCAAGCTGATAGGCTAGTTCCCATGCGAGTTGTCAGGGTGAGCTATCAAGTGAGCTCCTATGTGAGTTTTCAGGTGAGCTACTTGTTGAGCTCTCAGGTGACCTTAAGTCGAAGTATGTTTCTTGGGAAGCTCAATTTGAGCTACTTGACAAGTTCCAAGCTAAGCTCCTTGATGAGCTGTTTGATGAGCTCCCAGGTGAGCTCAAAGGTGAGCTTGTCAGAAATCTATGAGGTGAGCTTACATGTAAGCTACTAGATGAGCTTAAGGTGAGTTGGTAACATGAGCTCAAGGCAAGTTGACAAGGTGAGCTCAAGGTAAGTTGGTAAGGTGAACTATCAGCTGAGCTTCCAGGAAATTTCCCAGGTGAGTTACTCGATGAGATCTCGGGTGAACTCAACTTGAGCTAATCAATGAGCTCCCAAGTGAGCTACTAGGTGAGCTCCCAAGGAAGGTCCCTAGTGAGTTACTCGGTGAGATCACAAGTGAGCTCAAGTCAACCTACTTGGTGAGCTACTTGTTGAGCTCCCAGGAGAGATCCCAGCTGAGCTACTTGGCAAGCTACTCAATGAAATTAGAGGTGAGCTACTAGACGAGCTTAAGGTGAGTTGGCAAGGTGAGCTCCTCATTGAGCTCAAGGTGAGCTGGCAAGGTGAGCTCCCATTCGAGTTGGTAAGGTGAGCTCACATGTGAGATTTTGGGTGAGCTACTTGACAAGCTCAATTCAAGCTTTCCGATGAGCTCTTGGGCGAGCTCAAGGTGAGTTGGCAAGGTAAGCTCCAAGGTGAGTTTCCGTTCAAGCTCAATTCAAGTTGCTTGATGAGAACCTGGGTGAGCTAATTACCGAGCTACCAGTTGAGCTCTTAGTTGAGCTGCTTGGTGGGATCTTGGGTGAGCTAAAAGGTAAGCTTGTCAGTAATGTCTAAGGTGAGATTATATGTGAGCTATCAACTGAGCTCAAAGTGAGTTGGCAAGGAAAGCTGTTAGGTAAGCTCCCAGGTGAGTTCCCAGGTGAGTTACTCGACAAGCTCTCAGGTGAGCTCAACTCGAGATGATTGGAGAGCTCCTAGAAGAGCTCCCAAGTGAGTTGTTCAGTGAGATCCCAGGTGAGTTACTAGGTGACCTCCCAAATGAGCTACTTGATGATCTCCGAAGCGAGATCCCTAGCAAGCTCACAAGTGACCTGTTAGGTGAGCTATTAGGTGAGCTCCTAGGTGAGCTACTTGGTGAGCTACTTGACGAACTCTGAGGTGAGCTACCAGATGAGCTCAAGGTGAGCTGGCAAGGTGAGCTCCTCAGTGAGCTCAAGGTGAGCTAGCAAGGTGAGCTCCCATGCAAGTTTTTAGGTGAGCTACTTGATGAGCTCCTGGATGAGCTTTGAGTTCCCAGGTGAGTTACTCGATGAGCTTCTTGGCGAGATCAACTTGAGATGATTGGTGAGCTCCAAGAAGAGATCCTAGGTGAGCTACTTGACAAGCTATTTGGTGAGCTTCTAGGCAAGCTCCTAAGTGAGCTACTTGGTGAGCTCCCATGTGAGGTCCCCAGCAAGTTGCTCGGTGAGCTCAAAAATGAGCTCACAAGAAAGCTCAAGTTAACCTACTCAATGAGCTACTTGGTGATCTCCCAGGTGAGTTGTTAGGTGAGCTACCAGGTGAGTTACTTGTGGAGCTACTCGATAAAATCTTGAGGTGAGCTACCAGACAAGCTCAAGGTGAGTTGGTAAGGTGATCTCCTAAGCTAGCTCAAGGCAAGTAGTTAGGTGAGCTCCCATGTGAGTTTTTGGGTGAGCTACTTGATGAGCTCCTATATAAGCTCAAGTTAAGATGCTTGGAAAGCTCCTGTGTGAGCTCAAGGTGAGATGGTAACACAAGCTATTAGGTGAGTTCCCAAGTGAGCTTCGAGCTCTTAGGTGAGCTACTCAGTTAGGTCCCAGGAAAGCTCAAAGGTGAGCTTATTGGCAATCTCTGAGTTGAGCTTATATGCGAGCTACCATATGAGCTCCCAGGTGAGTTCCCATGTGAGTTAGTTGACAAACTCCTGGGTGAGCTCAAGTCAAGCTACTCGGTGAGCTCCTGGGTGAGCTTAAGGTGAGCTAGCAAGGTGAGCTATAAGGTGAGCTCCCAGGTGATTTTATGGGAAAGATTAAGTCGAGCTGCTTGACAACCTCCTGGGTGACCTATTGCCAAGCTCCCAGCCAAGCTCCTAGGTGAGCTACTTGGTGAGCTCCTAGGTGAGCTCAAAGGCAAGCTTATTGGTAATCTCTGAGGTGAGATTACATGCAAGCTACTAGATGAGCTCAAGGTGAGTTGGCAAGGTGAGCTATCAGTTGAGTTCCCAAGTGAGTTCCTAGGTGAGTTACTCGACGAGATCATAGGTGAGCTCAACTTGAGCTGAGTGGTGAGCTCCCAAATGAGCTCCTAGGTGAGCTACTTGGCAAGCTGTTCGGCAAGCTCCCAGGTGAGCTACTAGGTGAGATCCCAAGTGAGCTACTTGGTAAGCTCCTAAGAGAGGTCCCTGATGAGATACTCAGTGAGATCACAATCGAGCTCAAGTTAACCTACTCAGTGAGCTTCTCAGTGAGCTCTTAGGTCAGCTGTTAGGTGAGCTCCCAGGTGAGTTGTTAGTCAAGTTCCCATGTGAGCTACTTAGCAAGCTGCTTGATGAAATATGATAGGGGAGTTAATAGGTGAGCTCCCATGTGAGTTGGTAAGGAAAGATGTCAGGTGAGCTCCCATGCACGTTTTTAGGTGAGCTTCTTGATAAGCTCCTAGGTGAGCTCAAGTCAACCTACTCGGTGAGCTACTCGGTGAGCTCCCAGGTGAGCTTCCAGGTGAGCTACTTAGTGAGCTTCTCAATAAACTCTGAGGTGAGCTAGCAAGGTGAACTGATAGGTTAGCTCCCATCTGAGTTTATAAGGAAAGCTATCAGGTGAGCTCCTATGTGAGATTTCACACGAGTTGCTTGACAAGCTCCCAGTCAAGCTACTTGACGAGCTCCCAGGTGAGCTCAAATTGAGCTACTTGGTGAGCTTCTGGGCTAGCTCAAGGTAAACTGGTAAGGAAAGCTATCAGGTGAGCTCCCAGGAAAGTTTTTCAGGAAAGCTCAAGTTGACTTGCTCGATGAGCTCCTAGGTGAGCTGCTTACGGAGCTCCTAGTTGAGCTCCTAGCTGAGCTACTTAGTGAGCTCCCAGGTAAGCTCAAAGGTGAGCAAGTTTGTAAGGTGATGTCAAGGTGAGTTGGTAAGGTGAGCTGTCAAGTGAGCTCCCAGGTGAGTTCCTAGGTGAGTTACTCGATGAGATCCTGGGTGAGCTTAGCTCGAGCTGATCGGTGAGCTCAAGTCGAGCTAATCGGTGATCTACTTGTAAAAGCTATTCGGTGAAATCCCAAGTGAGCTACTAAGTGAGATCCCAGGTGAGGTCCCTGGTGAGCTGCTCGACGAGCTCACAAGTAAGGTCAAGTCAACCTACTCGGTGAGATCCTAGGAAAGTTGTTAGGTGAGATCTCAGGTGAGTTATTAGGCAAGCTCCCAGGTGAGGTACTTGGTGAGCTACTTGATAAACTCTAAGGTGAGCTACCTTTTGAGATCAAGGTGAGTTGGAAAGGTGATCTCCTTATTGAGCTCAAGGTGAGCTAGTAGGGTAAGCTGATAGGTGAGCTCCCATGTGAGTTGGCAAGGTGAGCTGTCAGGTGAGCTCCCATGTGAACTTTCGAGTGAGCTGCTTGACTGCTCCCGAGCAAGCTCAAGTCAAGCTGTTTGGTGAGCTCCTGGGTGAGCTCAAGATGAGCTAGCAAGGTGAGCTATAAGGTGAGTTCCCAAGTGATTTTTCAGCAAATCTCAAGTCAAGCTACTCGATGAGATCCTGGGTGAGCTACTTGCTAAGCTCCCAGTCAAGCTCCTAGGTAAGCTGCTCAGTGAGATCCCAAGTGAGCTCAAAGGTGAGCTTGTCAGCAATATTTTAGGTGAGATTACATGTGAGCTACCATACGAGCTCCAGGTTAGTTGGAAAGGTGAAATCAAGGTGACCTCCTAGGTTAGTTGGCAAGGTGAGCTACCATATGAGCTCCAGGTTAGTTGGCAAGGTGAGCTGTCAGGTGAGCTCCTAGGTAAGTTACTCGATGAGCTCCCAGGTGAGCTCAACTCGAGTTGATCGGTGAGATCCCAGAAGAGCTCCCAAGTGAGCTACTTAGCAAGCTATTCAACGAGCTCCTATGTGAGATATTAGGTGAGATCCCAAGTGAGCTACTTAGTGAGCTCCTAGGTGAGGTCCCCGGTGAGATGCTCGGAAAGCTCACATGCATGCTCAAGTCAACCTACTTGGCGAGCTGGTTGGTGAGCTGTTAGGCAAGACCCCAAGTGAGTTGTTAGGCATGATACATGGCGAGCTACTTGACAAACTTTGAGGCAAGCTACCAGACGAGCTCAAGGTGAGTTGGAAAGGTGAGCTCCTTAACGAGCTCAAGCTGATCTGATAGGTGAGCTCCCATATGAGTTGGCAAGGTGAGTTTTTAGGCAAGCTCACATGTAAGTTTTTGGGTGAGCTACTTGATGAGCTCTTGGGTGAGCTCAAGTCAGGCTACTCAGTGAGCTCCTGGGTGAGCTCAAGGTCAGCTAGAAAGGTGCGCTGTCAGGTGATCTCCCAGGTGAGTTTCTGGGAAAGCTCAAGTCGAGCTGCTTGACAAACTCCTGGGTGAGCTGCTTCCTCAGCTCCCAGCCAAGCTCTTAGGTGAGTTGTTTGATGAGCTCCAAGGCAAGCTCAAAGGTGAGCTTGTCAGCAATCTCTGAGGTGAGCCTACATGTGAGCTACCATATGAGCTCAAGGCAAGTTGGCAAGGTAAGCTCAAGGCGAGTTAGCAAAGCAAGCTCAATGTGAGTTGGTAAGGCGAGCTGTCAGGTGAACTCCCAGGTGAGTTCCTAGGTGAGTTACTTGATGAGCTCTCTGGTGAGCTCAACTCGAGCTTATCAGTGAGCTCCCATAAGAGCTCCTAAGATAGCTACTTAGCGAGCTATTCAGTGAGCTCCCGTGTGAGCTGCTAGGTAATCTCCCAAGTTAGCTACTTGGCGAGATCCTAGGTGAGGACCCCGGTGAGCTACTTGGAGAGCTCACAAGTGAGCTCAAGTCAACATTCTCGGTAAGTTTCTAGGTAAGCTATTAGGAAACCTCCTAGGCGAGCTGTTATGTGACCTACTTGAAGAACTCTAAGGTGAGCTACCATATGATCTCAAGGTGAGATGGCAAGGTGAGCTACTTAGTAAACTCAAGGTGATCTAGCAAAGGTGAGTTACCATATGAGATGGTAAGGTAAGTTGTCAGGTGAACTCCTATGAGAGTTGTTGGGCAAGCTACTTGATGAGCTCTTAGGTGAGCTTAAGTTGAGGTCCTCGGCAAGCTCCTGTGTGAGCTCAAGGTGAACTAGCAAGGTGAGCTCCTAGGTGAGTTTCTGGGAAAGCTCAAGTTGAGTTGCTCGATGAGTTCCTAGGTAATCTACATGCTAAGCTCTCAGCTGAGCTCGTACGTGAGTTGCTCGGTGAGCTCAAAGGTGAGATTTTCAACAATATCTAAGGTGAGCTTACATGCAAGCTACTAGATTAGCTCAAGGTGAGTTGGCAAGGTGAGCTCAAGGTGAGTTGGGAAGGTGAGCTCAAGGTGAGTTGGCAAGGAGAGCTGTTAGGCGAGCTCCTAGGTAAGTTCCTATGCGAGTTACTCGATAAGCTGCTGAGTGAGCTCACCTTGAGCTGATTGGTGAGCTCCTAAAAGAGCTCCCAAATGAGATACTTGGTGAGTTGTTCAACGAGTTCCTATGTGAACTACTAGGTGAGCTCCCAAGCAAGCTACTTGTCGAGCTCCCAGACAAGGTCCCGGCGAGCTCCTAGATGAGGTCCCTGACGAGCTGCTCAGTGAACTCACAAGTGAGCTCAAGTAAACTTACTCAGTGAGCTGCTTAATGAGCTACTAGGTGAGTTGTTAGGTGAGCTCCCAATTGAGATACTTGGTGAGCTACTTGACAAACTCTGAGGTGAGCTACCAGACAAGATCAATGAAAGTTGGTAAGGTGAGCTCCTCTATGAGCTCAAGGTAGGCTTACAAGGTGAGCTCCCATGCGAGTTTTAAGATGAGCTACTTGATGAGATCTTGGATGAATTATGAATTCCCATGTAAGTTACTTTACAAGCTCCTGGGTGAGCTCAACTCGAGGTTATCGGTGAACTCCTAGAATACCTCCCAGGTGAGCTACTTGGCCAACTACTCGGTGAGCTCCCAGGTGAGCTACTAAGTGAGCTCCCAAGTAGGCTACTTTCTCAGCTCCCATGTGAGGTACCCGATGAACTACTCAGTGAGCTTACAAGTGAGCTCAAATAATCTTACTCGATGACCTATTCGGTGAGCTCTCAAGTGAACTGTTAGGAAAGCTCCCAGACAAGCTATTAGGTGAGCTGCTAGGTGAGATGCTTGACAAATTCTGAGGTGAGATAATAGATGAGCTCAAGGAGAGTTGGAAAGGTGAGCTCCTCAGTGAGATAAGGGTGAGCTAGTAAGGCAAGTTGATAGATGAGTTCCCATGTGAGTTTTTAGGGTGAGCCATAAGATGACCTATCAAGGGAGCTCCTAGGTGAGTTTCCAGGGAAGCTCAAGTCAAGCTACTTGACAAGCTCCTAGGTGAGCTTCTTGTTGAGCTCCTAGCTAAGCTCCTAGGTGAGCTACTTGATGAGCTCCTAGATGAGTTCAAATGTGATCTTGTCGACAATCTCTGAGGTGAGCTTACATTTAAGCTACCAGATGAGCTCAAGGTGAGTTGGCAAGGTGAGCTTAAGGAAAGTTTGCAAGGTGAGCTCAAGGTAAGTTGGTGAGCTGAGTTGTCAGGTGAGTTGGTAAGGTGACTTCCCATGTGAGTTACTTGACAAGCTCCTGCACGAGCTCAACTCAATCTAATCGGTGAGCTCCCAGACGAGCTCCTAGGTGAGCTACTAGGTGAGCTCCAAACTGAGCTACTTGGTATGCTCCCAGGTGAGGTTCCTGGTGAGCTACTCAGTGAGCTCATAAGTGAGCTCAGGTTAACCTACTCAGCGAGCTTCTCGGTAAGCTCCTAAGTGAGTTGTTACGTGAGTTGTCAGGTGAGCTATTAGGTGAATTACCAGGCGAGCTACTTGGTGAGCTTCACAAACTCTAAGGTGAGATACCAGACAAGCTCAAGGTGGGTTTGTGAGCTCAAGGTGAGATGGCAAGGTGAGCTGTCAGGTGATCTCCTAGATGATCTACTTTCTGAGCTCCCAGCTGAGCTCCTAGGTGAGATGCTTAGTGAGCTCCTAGGTGAGCTCAAAAGTGAGCTTGTCGGCAATCTCTTAGGTGAGATTACATGCGAGCTACAAGATGAGCTCAAGGTGAGTTGACAAGGTGAGTTTAAGGTGAGTTGGAAAGGAAAACTCAAGTTGAGTTGGTAAGGTGAGATGTCAGGTGAGCTCTTAGAAAAGTTTCAACATGAGTTACTCGACGAGCTCCTAGGTGAGCTCAACTTGACCCAATCGGTGAGCTCCCAGAATAGCTCCCAGGTGAGCTACTTGGTAAGCTATTTGGTGAGCTCCCAAGTGAGCTACTAGGAAAGCTCCCAAGTGAACTACTTGGTGAGGTACCCGATGAGATGCTCGGTGAGCTCATAAGTGAGCTCAAGTCAACCTACTCAGTGGGCTACTCGGTGAGCCCGTAGATGAGCTCCCTGGTGAGTTGTTAGTCGAGCTTCCAAGAAATCTACTTGGTGAGCTACTTGATTAACTCCAATGTGAGCTACCAAATGAGATAAAGGTGAGTTGGCAAGGTGAGCTCCTTAGCAAGCTCAAGGCAAGCTAGCAAGTTGAGCTAATAGGGGAGCTCCCATGTGAGTTGGCAAGGTAAGCTGTTAGGTGAGCTCCCATGTGAGTTTTTGAGCAAGCTACTTGATGAGCTCTTGGGTGAGATCAGGTCAAGATACTTGGTAAGCTCCTGGGAGAGCTCAAGGTGAGCTGTAAGGTGATCTCCTAGGTGAGTTTCTAGGAAAGCTCAAGTCGAGCTGCTCGATGAGTTCCTGAGTGAGCTACTTTCTGAGCTCCCAGTAGAGCTCCTAGGTGAGCTGCTTGGTAAGCTACCATGTGAGCTCTAAGGTGAGCTTGTCAGTAATCATTGAGGTGACCTGTAACACCCTGAACTGTTGTTACTTTCTCCTAAGCATTCAAGTGTTGATATGTGATTTCTTGTAAAAGGATGTGTTCCTCGATTCAGAAATCATGCTTGATATGTATTGAATTTCTTACAGATTGCAGATCTTGACTGAGTCAAAATATGAATAGACTCTTTTATTTATTTCATTTTGTATCTGAATATTAATCTGATCACGGAATGAATTATAGAGCTATTCATCAATGATATCTAGACTTGGATCAGAGGAATTGATCCAAGTAATGCTTTAAATCTATTTGTGATAAAATTATATCACAGACCTTAAACAGGTTGCAAGGTATGGAAGCATTTAATAAGCTGGTCAGGAGTATGACTCAGGCTGATCTTGAGAAATGAAATGGTTCCCGATATCAAAGTATATCTGGAAGGTCTCGATTGTAGACCAGGTAATAATTCGTTGACATACAATTCTGTAATAAGAACAGGAGTTAACTCTATTCTAGAAGGTATGATACAAGTCTTTCCGAGTTTTCAGGACAAGGACCAAACTGAATTATTAAGGGTTAGTAACCTAAAACTAAAACCTAATCTAGGGGTTAGATTATTGTTAGTCTAACCTAGACCTAGGCTATTTGTTAATATCCTAAGTTAGTATCTTTGTGTAAATTTGTTAGTGTGGGTATTACCCTAAACTCTAACCTAAGATACTAACCTAACTAATGAAGAGATTATGAAGGGGCCTATGAAGGGTGGCGAACCATCAGCGGTGTTTTCCATGGCAATTAATGTAAGGGATAAGGATGAGGGACAGGTCAATGGCGGAGGCTTAAGCGGCGGCTAATCTGTGCAGACTTGGCAATTGCTAAGTTTGGAAATGAACTTGAGTTTTTAGTTGGACTGTCGCCAATTCTGGTGGTCGGTGGGAGTAGAGTTTAAGCGGGAAAATTGGTTTAATGGCATTCAATACTCTCAGAAGTCGAGCTCGGAACTCGCGAGAAGGCATGCAAGCGGAAATTTGGGGGTTTGTTTGGCTTGTCGCGATTTTCGGTCTTCTCTCTCTCTCTGCTTGTTTACTGGTTCATCGCACCAGTTCTCTTTGAGTTGCATGGCAAGAATGAATTTCTCTGGCTCTTTTCTCTATCATGGAGGATATATTTGTGAAGGAGACAGCAAAATTTTGTTGGTCGCTTTATCGTGGAAAAAGAAAAGGAAGTTTGAGCTCTTCCTGTGGTCTGCTTCGGAAATTTGATCAAAATACAGGCATGCTAGGCCCTAACCTTTAAATATCTTGCTGTCTTTCAAGTGCTTTCATTAAAACAACTCTGTTCAAATGTTTTGAGAAGATTAGATGAATTTTCTATGAGATCTAGTTTGATTTTTGGCACTGTATCTCTTCTGGTTCGATTTTTCAATTTCCGCTTGATGGGTGTTTGTTGAAATCGAACTTCGACTCTATTTGTTTGAGTATTTATTCTGGCTTATGCATGTGAGGTATTTATTTATAAAGGTTTGAGTGTTCGGCCTGTTTGGCGTGAGCCCTTAGAATATACCTGTGTGCAGTATAAGACCACTGTATCTCTTTGATTCGTGGTCGCTGTTTCTTGTTATAGAAACCGTATGGAATGATTTGGATGAATACATTAAGATTGATTAGTATTATCGCTTCTTTGGGTACTCTGTCGTGGGATTTGTTGACAGCGACTAATGATACTTTCGGGTTTCATTTGTATTCAATTTTTGGCTTGGAACAGGCAACTGTAGTGTTACCGTAGTCTTTTCGACCTAGCGGGAGTTGTTTTCCTTGTTATTAGGTTAGCGGGATTACTTGTGGACTGTGTATAATATAGATACTCCTGTACTTTGTTGTATCGACTCAGTGGAGTCGATGATTGAATCGTATATTGCTATCTATTGCTGGGAATGTAGATTCATCCATAAGTTTTGTGAATGGATTTTTTTTGTGAAAGCCTGGTAAGATGAAACAGGGCTTTTTGCTACTGTTATTTGAAATAATTAAAGGATAAAGACTTCCTTTGTATACATTTTCATTTCTATGTGAAAGCTGTTTGAAAGTTTCGAAGCGGCCCAATAGATTTCCTTGCTTGAAATGGGTATTCGATTTGCTTCACTTGTTTCATTCTATTGTTAGCCATGAATGGCATATATGGATTTATCAACCAATTTCATAGTACGTTGCTGCAGGGTTCATTGGTTATGAGTGCAAAACCTTTAACAGTTACAGTGTGAATATATAGATTTATACTATTGTGAATTGGACGACTCTGAGGAGTCGATTGAATGATTCATTTTATTTTTGAGCCGAATAAAGTTAAGTTGTGGTATTTTAAGTGCCGGCGACTTAATGGAATAACATGTATTTCGATCTTGTTATTGCGATTGGAATTCCTTCGTGTTTTTGGGATTTTGAGGTACAGATTCTTAGGTGGACAGGTACGTCTTCGACCTGTGCAAATTAGTGTAAAATGATTGGCAGAGAGTAATTTGTTGTCTGATTCTTGTTATGCTTTGTTGATGAATATCAGTATGAATTCATATTCATTTGCTTGAATTGTTACCTCCGTTTGAATCATTGGAATTCTGGAAAGGTAACTAGTACTTCTGTCTCTTTCTGAGCTTGACCTTGGACACTGTCTTTGTCACTTTTTGAGGTCCTTGAGCATGGATGACCGTTTCGTGTTCTGACCTTGTTTGGGTAAGTCGCGAATATCACACCAAGACTTGCATGCGGCAAGGTAAGGATCGTTTGGTCGAATTCCTTTCTTTTACTTCAGTCTGATTTTGACTGAGCAAGAATATGTATGCTATGTTCTTTTCCATTTAATCTGTCCGATTGACTGTGCATGATTTGGAAATATTGTGTGACAACGTAGCATAGTCCATAGGAAACCTTAGATTGCTTGATGCAATGAGGTCGTTGTTTTCAGCGATACGCTTGTAGTTTCTTGTTTTCAACTTGTGTCAAAGCCTCACTATGTAAAAGGAACTAGTATTGGACTTAGGATTGATACATGAATTGTTGATGTGTTAGTTGCTGTACAGGAGTTTGCTGTGTTTCTATTTCGTGATTTAGAACAGTGATCTTGCTTGCGGCTTGTCTAACTTGTTCATTTAAATACTGGTTGAATGTTTTCATATGTGAAGATGGTACAGTGATGAACTTATGTGAAAGGAAGTATGAATGGTTTGGTTCCTTCTCTTCCTTTATTTAATACTTGTTGATATTTATCTATCAGTGGGAAATTGTTTTGTAACATATTGGTGGAATTCCGAATTGTTATGTTGTGCCCTTTTGGAAGAATGAAACGATCTGACCAATGTCGTGATTTTGGATTCATTGATTGTTAGTGTACATTCGTTCCTTGTTTCTTCATATTTGATGAAATATTAGAAAGTGATTAAGACTATTCTGTAACATTTATAGAGTTACATATTTGTAATCATTTTGTATTACAAGGGCTTAGTCTGATTATGTTTACTTATGTGAATATCTGATCTCATTTAAACAGGGTGTTTAATGAAAACAATTGATGGATTGCAATTGTTTTAAAAGTTAGTGCTTATCATGCTCAGTTCATTGAACTGACTCATGTTGACTATTTTTGCAGATGGTTGCCGTAAGAGGTAAAAGCAATGCAGATCTGACAGGCTGATCAGATTGTTTATTTGATTTATAAAGAATTACAGCTTGATTTTATAAGATGTACTATATGTGAAAAGATGTTTCTTTTCCGTTAGCATTATATCAAGTATGTTGTTGCATAAAATGTAATTGTATAAGTTCTGAAAGGAATGAAAATAAGTGTTTGAAACTTATGTATTGTATTCTATTTCTGAAGGTTGACCTTCTTCGGTTTATGTAATGAAGGGGCATTGTTATCATTGTATAATATGGATGCTTTTGTGATTGACAATGAAAGCTTGTAAGTAATAAGATTAAATTCTTATGAGTGTTTAGTAGTTCTAATTTGTTCTAGCGGAAGCAGTATTGGAATTAAATTATTGTCTCTCTAGAAGATAGGTTAAAATTGAGCCTAAAAGAGAACGCTAAACAAACTGGATTAAATTACTAATCCCTAGTCCTAAGTATGAAAGGACAACAGTAAATTGGATTCTTAATCATTTATACCTTTAAACTTAAAAGTATGATATAAATTCAGTTAAGAGAACTGATAGGCAATCAATGGAGTTCAGATGGCAATCTCAGTAAAGGTTATGAGATATTGTTCCATTCTGTTGCTTTAGAATCAGGTGTATTCTAATGACTCCTTGATGAGAGCGTGACCGTAATACCTCTACCAATAATGAGTCTTTTAGAGGAGGGTCGTCTTAAGACAAAGAATCCAGGGATTTGGAAAGGCTAACCTTAGGGAAAAGTCTTTAAAAGTAATTTAAACTCAAGTGCGTAACGCTTGTTACTGGGTAGATCTTCTCGAGGCGGATTTAAAGGCTGACGACATAAAGTCGACTGCAGGGCTGTACCTCCGAGAAGATTAGGATCTTCTCGAAGTTACAACAATGCAGGTGACTTATGGCGACACCCTTTGCATTGATCGTTAAGATTTACACTTGATTTCGCACGAATTACCCTGGGACCGATTAAGAACGTGGTCATGTTATAAGGCTGCCTCGGAGATTTGGGGTATCATGACACACTGGTTGAACTGCAAGGCTGAACCAGTATGTCATCATATCCCTAATCCTCGTGGGCATCCATATAACATTATCACCTTGTTAATCTGCCTCCGAGTGATTCAGTTGTGAAAGGAAGGACTGACAGTAGTCAGTATAAGACATTCTATATAACATATGAATGGGGTGAAGGACGTATTCCAGATTGACGAGTATGCCGTTAAGGAATACGAGACATGAACAGTATGTTTCAAATCTTTGGCCAAAGTATCGCAAGCTGCTGATTGCGTTGTCCTAATTCACCTAGTCTAAGGGATGAGATGCCGATGAATAATGGTAACAGTTATTCAGTTAGATTCCTTGGACAGAGCATTCTGAATCCCAGATTAGGGAAGAGAACCGCAAGAGTGTTGTGTTAAATAAAAACACTAACTCTTTTTACTCATGAATAGATCGGTGGATTACCGAGTCATGGAATGAATAGATCGGAGGTATTCCGAGTCATTACAGCTGCATATGGTTGTCTGTTATATAAATGGTTATTTGAATTGTGAGTTCTAAATTATGTATTTAGAACCAGTATGCAATTATCAAAAAAAAAAAAAAAATTTGACTTGTTCTATTGTCTAAAATGAGGATGTTACATCTTGGTATCAGAGCTGAAGGTTGCAGCTCTTGGACCTATTGAGTCCATAATCTGATAAAAACCTGAATTTTCTTGTAACAGAAAATGGTTAGAACAAGGGGAAACGTTGCGAGTAATGCTCCACCTGAAGGAGGAGCGGCGACAACCCAAAAACTGGATGAGATCCTTGCTGCCCTGTTGGACACAAGAGATCGCTTGGCTGTACTTGAACAGCAGGTGACGGGAAATGAGGAGGAT
Organism: Taxus chinensis; assembly: GCA_019776745.2. Lineage (NCBI taxonomy): Eukaryota > Viridiplantae > Streptophyta > Pinopsida > Cupressales > Taxaceae > Taxus > Taxus chinensis. The sequence goes on from CM034157.1 coordinate 2,000,974, forward strand.
GAAGAAGCTGATAATAATAATCAGCAACCTCCCGAGGGCAATCCCGACACGGGTGTTGATGTTAATGCTGTGAATGCACCTGTGCAACCAGAAAACAAAAAGGCCAGATTGGCAGCAGAACTCACTAATGATATAAAAAGGATAAGTCCACCTAAGTATGATGGCACCACATTAGGAGATGGAGCTGAGAACTGGCTCAGCGAAATGGAGAAGTACTTTGCAATAAGGAACTTCTCAGAAGAAACTAAGGCTATATGGGGAGCCTATCAGCTTTCTCACGAAGCATCTTCGTGGTGGGATAGCCGAAAAGCTGAGCTAAACATTGATGAGACCAATATCACTTGGGATCAATTTAAAGGCTATTTTAGGCAACGTTGGCTGCCACAACTTTTCTATGATCAGAAAATGACAGAATTTCAGAACTTGACTCAAGGGAAGTTAACAGTAACTGAATTCTGGGAGCGGTTTACAAAACTCCTCAAGTATGTACCGCAGTATCAAACTGACGAAAAGTTCAGGATACGGAAATTCATCATGGGATTGAATCCTGTGATAGGGGGAGAGGTCGATGTTCACAGCCCAACCACTATGGAAGGAGTTGTTGAAAAGGCCATAAGGCAAGAACAGAAATTGAAGGCTATTTCTGCTCATAAGGAGGAAGTGCGGAAGAAGACTGCAAACCCTTCTTCAACCTCTCTTGCACCCAGAAAAGGACCGTGGAAAAAGTTTGGAAACAAGAGTAAGTTTCCAGGAGATAACAATAAGAAAGCAGCAGTAAATAAGCCTGCTGGAAATATAAGGGATAATTTTGTTAAAAATTATAATAATGGACAGAAGTCCTATGGGGGACAGCGTGACAATTACAAGGCTGGAGGTAATGCTGAGCCTAAGAAGGGACCTGTAGGAGGCTGCTACACTTGTGGTAAAGATCATTACGCAAATCAATGTCCTTTAAAGAAGGATGATCGTAATCAGCAGCATAAGATACATGCTGCAGTAGCAGACAAGCAAGCTGAAAAGCAAGCAACACCTATAGAAGTTCCGGGTAAGTTATTCGGCATACCTGTCACTATTCTTTTTGATACAGGAGCTACTGAATGTTTTATTTCTAATAAACTTGCTTCTAAACTTAAAAGAAAAGCTGGGAAGATGGATAAATCTTGGACTGTAGAGTATGGTAATAATTCTGTTCATACAGTGAGTATGTGTCTCTTTGGAGCAGTCCTTGATTTACCTAATTTCTCCACGGAAGTTGATCTCTATGTTACACCTTTGGGATCGTATGACATTATTATTGGTGTCAATTGGTTATCTGACCATAAAGCAAAGGTAGATTGCTATGAGAAGAACATAAAATGTTTAGATGATCAGCTGGAATCCGCAGAGATTCAAGGTGTGAAACGAGAAATTTCAGTTAGAAAACTGTCAGCTATGCAGCTTAAAAAGGCTAAGAATAAAGGATGTACCCTTTATGCAGTAAAGATATCTGAACCTTCAGAAGAAGATAGTGATTACATGAAGCAAATTCCACTGTTACAAAGTTTCAGGGATGTTTTTCCTGAGGAATTACCAGGGTTACCACCCAAGAGAGAATTTGATTTTACCATTGAAATCAAGCCTGGAACTGAACCTATTTCCAAGGCGCCTTATCGGATGACTACTACTGAGTTAGTCGAGCTTAAGGCACAATTACAAGAGCTTTTGTCTAAAGGATTGATTAGACCAAGTGTTTCACCTTGGGGAGCACCTGTGATATTTGTGAAAAAGAAGGATGGAACACTGAGGCTGTGTATTGATTATCGGATGTTGAACAAAGCAACAATCAAGAACCGATATCCACTTCCTAGGATCGATGATCTGTTTGATCAGATGCGTGGAGCAGCGGTTTATTCTAAGATAGATCTTCGATCTGGTTATCATCAGCTAAGAATTAAAGAGGAAGATATTCATAAAACAGCTTTCCGAACAAGGTACGGACATTATGAATTTACAGTTCTAGCCTTTGGGTTAACTAATGCACCTGCAGCCTTTATGAATTTAATGAACAATATTTTTCAAGAATACCTGGACAAGTTTGTACTTGTATTCTTGGACGATATTCTCATTTATTCTAAGAGCGTTGAGGAGCACAATGAGCATTTGAAGATAGTTTTGGGAATTTTGAGAAAGAGAAAGTTGTATGGTAAGTTATCCAAATGTTCTTTCTATGATTCAGAAGTACACTATTTGGGTCATGTCATAAGTAAGGAAGGAATCGCAGTAGATCCTTCAAAAATAGTGGCAATAACTGAGTGGCCTGCACCAAAGAATGTGCATGAAGTAAGAAGCTTCATGGGTCTTGCTGGTTACTATAGAAAATTTGTAAAGGATTTTTCTAAGGTAGCTGCACCAATAACTTCATTGCAGAAGAAGGATAAGAAATTCATGTGGAATGACAAGTGCGAAGCGGCTTTCAAAAGTCTGAAAGACCAGTTGACTTCTGCACCTATATTGGCTGTACCAGACCCTAATGGGAATTTTACTGTTGTAACTGATGCTTCTGGGGAAGGTCTTGGAGGTGTTTTGCTACAAAATGATCAAGTCATAGCTTATGAGAGTAGAAAACTTAAGATTCATGAGCTGAATTATGCCCCTCATGATTTGGAGCTTGCTGCCATTGTTCATGCGCTTCAAGTCTGGAGACACTACTTACTAGGGAAACCTTTTGAGTTAAAAACTGATCACTTGGGACTGAAATATATTTTTACTCAGCCCAATCTGAATGCCAGACAAAGAAGGTGGTTAGAATTTTTATCACAATATGACTTTGATATTAGCTATATCAAAGGGAAGGAGAATAGAGTAGCTGATGCTCTAAGTCGTAGGAGGCACATTTCTGCTCTTATAACGTTGAGAACTCAGTTTAAAGACGAGGTAAAAAGTGCCTCAGAATCAGATGCATATTTTCAGCAAGTAAAAGCAGCGCTTGCTGCAGAACCTAAAGATAAAAGGTATGAAGGTTTTCATCTTGATAATGAAGGAATCTTGCGTTATGAAAATAGGGTATATGTACCTGTGCTGAATGATTTGAGAAAGAAGTTGTTAGTTGAATTTCATAATTCACCTTTCTCTGGACACCCAGGTATCACAAAAATGCTAGCTGATTTGAAACAGCAATACTTCTGGAAAGGTATGAAAAAGGATGTGATAAATTTTGTGACTCATTGCCTGGAATGTCAGCGGGTGAAGGCAGAGCATATGCACCCTGCTGGACTGTTATATCCTCATAGCATACCGCAGTACAAATGGCAAGTAATAACCATGGATTTTGTACAAGGACTACCTATGTCCAGGAATAAACATGATGTTATCCTGGTAGTTGTAGATAAACTGACTAAGGTAGCTCATTTCATCACTGGAAATCTAAAGGATGATTCACCAGTGCTGGCCAAGAGGTTCGTACACGAAATTTTCAGATTGCATGGTGTACCAGAACTGATTATATCAGACAGGGATCCTAGAATGACATCAAGGTTTTGGCAAACGCTTAACGCAGCCCTAGGAACAAAACTAAACTTCAGTTCTGCATATCATCCAGAAACGGATGGGCAAACTGAGAGGGTAAATCAAGTGTTGGAGGACATGTTGCGAATGTATTGCATGGATCAACAGTATAAATGGGAAGAGTATCTCCCATTAGTTGAGTTCGCATACAACAACACTTATCACTCATCTCTTAAGATGGCACCTTTTGAAGCACTTTATGGAAGAAAGTGCAGAACCCCTGTAAGTTGGGACAGTGTAGAGGATAGAGTGGTAATTGGACCAGAGATTCTCACAGAGATGGAACAGCAAGTTAAGCTGATTCGTGAACGATTAAAGGAAGCAGCGGATAGACAGAAGAGCTATGCTGACCTTAAGCGGGTTGATAGAAAGTTTGAGCTTGGTGATAAGGTTTTTCTGCGTGTTAAACCCAGAAAGAGTTCTATAACTTTTGGCAAGGCTGCCAAGTTGTCACCACGATTTGTGGGACCTTTCGAAATTGTCGAAATAATCAATCCTGTAGCTTATCGTTTAGCATTGCCTCCTGCTTTATCTCGTATGCATGATGTTTTCCATATTTCTTTGCTTAAGAAATACGTTTCAGATCTGTCACATGTTTTAAATTGGAATTCCTTGCAGGTCCAAGACCCAGGAATAATCGTGGTTAAACCCACAAGAGTACTGGAAACTCGCCAATTGCATTTGAGGAATCGTGATATTCAGCAATGTAAGGTCCAGTGGGACCAGTTTAGCGAAGAAAGTGCAACTTGGGAAAACCTGGAAGAGATGAAAATTGCTTTTCCTTCTCTTTTTGCAACAGAATGAAATCTGTTGATAAAATACTGTTATGAACTTATTGTTTTTAAGTATTTATGAAAGCCAGATGAAGGCAGACTTTATTCAGGTTGAATAAAAGTGTTGTGACATTGATTTCTGAAACTATTTAATATGGAAGTAGTCACATTGTTTGTGTACTAATAAATTGATTGACCGGAAGGTTAAATTTAATATGTAATTCATCGGGACGATGAATCTTTTTAGGAGGGAAGCATGTAACACCCTGAACTGTTGTTACTTTCTCCTAAGCATTCAAGTGTTGATATGTGATTTCTTGTAAAAGGATGTGTTCCTCGATTCAGAAATCATGCTTGATATGTATTGAATTTCTTGCAGATTGCAGATCTTGACTGAGTCAAAATATGAATAGACTCTTTTATTTATTTCATTTTGTGTCTGAATATTAATCTGATCACGGAATGAATTATAGAGGTATTCATCAATGATATCTAGACTTGGATCAGAGGAATTGATCCAAGTAATGCTTTAAATCTGTTTGTGATAAAATTATATCACAGACCTTGAACAGGTTGCAAGGTATGGAAGCATTTAATAAGCTGGTCAGGAGTATGACTCAGGCTGATCTTGAGAAATGAAACGGTTCCCGATATCAAAGTATATCTGGAAGGTCTCGATTGTAGACCAGGTAATAATTCGTTGACATACAATTCTGCAATAAGAACAGGAGTTAACTCTGTTCTAGAAGGTATGATACAGGTCTTTCCGAGTTTTCAGGACAAGGACCAAACTGAATTATTAAGGGTTAGTAACCTAAAACTAAAACCTAACCTAGGGGTTAGATTATTGTTAGTCTAACCTAGACCTAGGCTATTTGTTAATATCCTAAGTTAGTATCTTTGTGTAAATTTGTTAGTGTGGGTATTACCCTAAACTCTAACCTAAGATACTAACCTAACTAATGAAGAGATTATGAAGGGGCCTATGAAGGGTGGCGAACCATCGGCGGTGTTTTCCATGGCAATTAATGTAAGGGATAAGGATAAGGGACAGGTCAATGGCGGAGGCTTAAGCGGCGGCTAATCTGTGCAGACTTGGCAATTGCTAAGTTTGGAAATGAACTTGAGTTTTTAGATGGACTGTCGCCAATTCTGGCGGTCGGTGGGAGTAGAGTTTAAGCGGGAAAATTGGTTTAATGGCATTCAATACTCTCGGAAGTCGAGCTCGGAACTCGCGAGAAGGCATGCAAGCGGAAATTTGGGGGTTTGTTTGGCTTGTCGCGATTTTCGGTCTTCTCTCTCTCTCTGCTTGTTTACTGGTTCATCGCACCAGTTCTCTTTGAGTTGCATGGCAAGAATGAATTTCTCTGGCTCTTTTCTCTGTCATGGAGGATATATTTGTGAAGGAGACAGCGAAATTTTGTTGGTCGCTTTATCGTGGAAAAAGAAAAGGAAGTTTGAGCTCTTCCTGTGGTCTGCTTCGGAAATTTGATCAAAATACAGGCATGCTAGGCCCTAACCTTTAAATATCTTGCTGTCTTTCAAGTGCTTTCATTAAAACAACTCTGTTCAAATGTTTTGAGAAGATTAGATGAATTTTCTATGAGATCTAGTTTGATTTTTGGCACTGTATCTCTTCTGGTTCGATTTTTCAATTTCCGCTTGATGGGTGTTTGTTGAAATCGAACTTCGACTCTATTTGTTTGAGTATTTATTCTGGCTTATGCATGTGAGGTATTTATTTATAAAGGTTTGAGTGTTCGGCCTGTTTGGCGTGAGCCCTTAGAATATACCTGTGTGCAGTATAAGACCACTGTATGTCTTAATTCGTGGTCGCTGTTTCTTGTTATAGAAACCGTATGGAATGATTTGGATGAATACAGTAAGATTGATTAGTATTATCGCTTCTTTGGGTACTCTGTCGTGGGATTTGTTGACAGCGACTAATGATACTTTCGGGTTTCATTTGTATTCAATTTTTGGCTTGGAACAGGCAACTGTAGTGTTACCGTAGTCTTTTCGACCTAGCGGGAGTTGTTTTCCTTGTTATTAGGTTAGCGGGATTACTTGTGGACTGTGTATAATATAGATACTCCTGTACTTTGTTGTATCGACTCAGTGGAGTCGATGATTGAATCGTATATTGCTATCTATTGCTGGGAATGTAGATTCATCCATAAGTTTTGTGAATGGATTTTTTGTGAAAGCCTGGTAAGATGAAACAGGGCTTTTGGCTACTGTTATTTGAAATAATTAAAGGATAAAGACTTCCTGTGTATGCATTTTCATTTCTATGTGAAAGCTGTTCGAAAGTTTCGAAGCAGCCCAATAGATTTCCTTGCTTGAAATGGGTATTCGATTTGCTTCACTTGTTTCATTCTGATTGTTAGCCATGAATGGCATATATGGATTTATCAACCAATTTCATAGTACGTTGCTGTAGGGTTCAGTGGTTATGAGTGCAAACCTTTAACAGTTACAGTGTGAATATATAGATTTATACTATTGTGAATTGGACGACTCTGAGGAGTCGATTGAATGATTCATTTTATTTTTGAGCCGAATAAAGTTAAGTTGTGGTATTTTAAGTGCCGGCGACTTAATGGAATAACATGTATTTCGATCTTGTTATTGCGATTGGAATTCCTTCGTGTTTTTGGGATTTTGAGGTACAGATTCTTAGGTGGACATGTACGTCTTCGACCTGTGCAAATTAGTGTAAAATGATTGGCAGAGAGTAATTTGTTGTCTGATTCTTGTTATGCTTCGTTGATGAATATCAGTATGAATTCATATTCATTTGCTTGAATTGTTACCTCCGTTTGAATCATTGGAATTCTGGAAAGGTAACTAGTACTTCTGTCTCTTTCTGAGCTTGACCTTGGACACTGTCTTTGTCACTTTTTGAGGTCCTTGAGCATGGATGACCGTTTCGTGTTCTGACCTTGTTTGGGTAAGTCGCGAATATCACACCAAGACTTGCATGCGGCAAGGTAAGGATCGTTTGGTCGAATTCCTTTCTTTTACTTCAGTCCGATTTTGACTGAGCAAGAATATGTATGCTATGTTCTTTTCCATTTAATCTGTCCGATTGACTGTGCATGATTTGGAAATATTGTGTGACAACGTAGCATAGTCCATAGGAAACCTTAGATTGCTTGATGCAATGAGGTTGTTGTTTTCAGCGATACGCTTGTAGTTTCTTGTTTTCAACTTGTGTCAAAGCCTCACTGTGTAAAAGGAACTAGTATTGGACTTAGGATTGATACATGAATTGTTGATGTGTTAGTTGCTGTACAGGAGTTTGCTGTGTTTCTATTTCGTGATTTAGAACAGTGATCTTGCTTGCGGCTTGTCTAACTTGTTCATTTAAATACTGGTTGAATGTTTTCATATGTGAAGACGGTACAGTGATGAACTTATGTGAAAGGAAGTATGAATGGTTTGGTTCCTTCTCTTCCTTTATTTAATACTTGTTGATATTTATCTATCAGTGGGAAATTGTTTTGTAACATATTGGTGGAATTCCGAATTGTTATGTTGTGCCCTTTTGGAAGAATGAAACGATCTGACCAATGTCGTGATTTTGGATTCATTGATTGTTAGTGTACATTCGTTCCTTGTTTCTTCATATTTGATGAAATATTAGAAAGTGATTAAGACTATTCTGTAACATTTATAGAGTTACATATTTGTAATCATTTTGTATTACAAGGGCTTAGTCTGATTATGTTTACTTATGTGAATATCTGATCTCATTTAAACAGGGTGTTTAATGAAAACAATTGATGGATTGCAATTGTTTTAAAAGTTAGTGCTTATCATGCTCAGTTCATTGAACTGACTCATGTTGACTATTTTTGCAGATGGTTGCCGTAAGAGGTAAAAGCAATGCAGATCTGACAGGCTGATCAGATTGTTTATTTGATTTATAAAGAATTACAGCTTGATTTTATAAGATGTACTATATGTGAAAAGATGTTTCTTTTCCGTTAGCATTATATCAAGTATGCTGTTGCATAAAATGTAATTGTATAAGTTCTGAAAGGAATGAAAATAAGTGTTTGAAACTTATGTATTGTATTCTATTTCTGAAGGTTGACCTTCTTCGGTTTATGTAATGAAGGGGCATTGTTATCATTGTATAATATGGATGCTTTTGTGATTGACAATGAAAGCTTGTAAGTAATAAGATTAAATTCTTATGAGTGTTTAGTAGTTCTAATTTGTTCTAGCAGAAGCAGTATTGGAATTAAATTATTGTCTCTCTAGAAGATAGGTTAAAATTGAGCCTAAAAGAGAACGCTAAACAAACTGGATTAAATTACTAATCCCTAGTCCTAAGTATGAAAGGACAACAGTAAATTGGATTCTTAATCATTTATACCTTTAAACTTAAAGTATGATATAAATTCAGTTAAGAGAACTGATAGGCAATCAATGGAGTTCAGATGGCAATCTCAAGTAAAGGTTATGAGATATTGTTCCATTCTGTTGCTTTAGAATCAGGTGTATTCTAATGACTCCTTGATGAGAGCGTGACCGTAATACCTCTACCAAGTAATGAGTCTTTTAGAGGAGGGTCGTCTTAAGACAAAGAATCCAGGGATTTGGAAAGGCTAACCTTAGGGAAAAGTCTTTAAAAGTAATTTAAACTCAGGTGCGTAACGCTTGTTATTGGGTAGATCTTCTCGAGGCGGATTTAAAGGTTGACGACATAAAGTCGACTGCAGGGCTGTACCTCCGAGGAGATTAGGATCTTCTCGAAGTTACAACAATGCAGGTGACTTATGGCGACACCCTTTGCATTGATCGTTAAGATTTACACTTGATTTCGCACGAATTACCCTGGGACCGATTAAGAACGTGGTCATGTTATAAGGCTGCCTCGGAGATTTGGGGTATCATGACACACTGGTTGAACTGCAAGGCTGAACCAGTATGTCATCATATCCCTAATCCTCGTGGGCATCCATATAACATTATCACCTTGTTAATCTGCCTCCGAGTGATTCAGTTGTGAAAGGAAGGACTGACAGTAGTCAGTATAAGACATTCTATATAACATATGAATGGGGTGAAGGACGTATTCCAGATTGACGAGTATGCCGTTAAGGAATACGAGACATGAACAGTATGTTTCAAATCTTTGGCCAAAGTATCGCAAGCTGCTGATTGCGTTGTCCTAATTCACCTAGTCTAAGGGATGAGATGCCGATGAATAATGGTAACAGTTATTCAGTTAGATTCCTTGGACAGAGCATTCTGAATCCCAGATTAGGGAAGAGAACCGCAAGAGTGTTGTGTTAAATAAAAACACTAACTCTTTTTACTCATGAATAGATCGGTGGATTACCGAGTCATGGAATGAATAGATCGGAGGTATTCCGAGTCATTACAGCTGCATATGGTTGTCTGTTATATAAATGGTTATTTGAATTGTGAGTTCTAAATTATGTATTTAGAACCAGTATGCAATTATAAAAAAAAAAAAAAAAAATTGACTTGTTCTATTGTCTAAAATGAGGATGTTACACCTACTCAGTGACCTACTCAGTTAGTTCCCAGGTGAACTATTAGGTGAGCTCCTAGGAGAGCTATTAGGCAAGCTCTAAGGTGAGCTACAAGGCTAGCAACTTGGTGAGCTATTAAGTGAGCTTCCAGGTGAGCTACTAGGTGATCTCAAAAGTGAACTACTTGGTAAGCTCCCAGTTGAGGTCCCTGGTGAGCTACTCGGTGAGCTCACAAGTGACTGCAAGTCAACCTACTTGGTGAGTTACTTAGTGAGCTCCCAGGTGAGCTCCAAGGTGAGCTACTCAGTGAGCTCCCAGATGAGCTACTTGGTGAGCTACTCTACGAAATCATAGTCGAGCTACCATATGTACTCAAGGTGAGTTAGCAAGGTGAGCTCCTCAGTGAGCTCAAGGTGAGATGGCACGGTGAGCTGATAGGTGAGCTCCCATGTGAGTTGGTAAGGTGAGCTATCAGGTGAGCTCCCATTCGAGTTTTATGGTGAGTTGCTTTATGAGCTCTCGAGCAAGCTCAAGTCGAGCTGCTCTATAAGCTCCTGGGTGAGCTGCTTATTGAGTTCCTAGTCCAGCCCCTAGGTAAGCTACTCCACGAGCTCCCAAATGAGTTCAAAGGTGAGAATTTTTGCAATCTATAAGGTCCTTACATGTGTACTACTAGATGAGCTCAAGGTGAGTTGGAAAGGTGAGCCGTTAAGTGAGCTCCTAGATGAGTTCCTAAGTGAGTTACTCGATGATCTCCTAGGTGATCTCAACTTGAGTTAATTGGTGAGCCCCCAGAAGATATCCCAAGAGAGCTACTCGGTAAGCTATTTTACGAGCTGCTAGGGGAGCTCCCAAGTGATCTACGTGGTGAGCTCCCATGCGAGGTCCCTGGTGAGCTCACAAGAAAGCTCAAAAGTGAGGTCAATTCAACCTGCTCAATGAGCTACTCCATGAGCTCCCAGGTGACTTGTTAGGTGCGTTCCCAAGTGAGCTACTTGGCGAGCTACTCAATTAACTCCAAGGTGAGCTACCAGATGAGCTCAAGGCAAGTTGGTAAGGTGAGCTACATAGTAAGCTCAAGACGAGCTGGCAAGGTGACCTTATAGGTTAGCTCCCATGTGAGTTTTTGGGTGAGCTACTTGACGATCTCCTGGGTGAGCTCAATTCAAGCTACTCGGCGAGCTCCTGAGCAAGCTATCATGTGAGCTCCTTAGTGAGTTTTTAAGTAAGCTCAAGTTGAGATGCTCGAAAAGGACCATGGAAAAAGTTTGGAAACAAGAGTAATTTTCCAAGAGATAACAATAAGAAAGCAGTAGTAAATAAGCTTACTGGAAATGTAAGGGATAATTTTGTTAAAAATTATAATAATGGGCAGAAGTCCTATGGAGGACAGCGTGACAATTACAAAACTGGAGGCAATTCTGAGCCTAAAAAGGGACCTGTAGGAGGCTGCTACAATTGTGGCAAAGATCACTACACAAATCGGTACCCTTTGAAGAAGGATGATCATAATCAGTAGCATAAGATACATGCTATAGTAGCAGACAAGCAAGCTGAAAAGCAAGTAACACCTAAAGAAGTTCCGGGTAATTTATTTGGCATACCTGTCACTATTCTTTTTGATACAGGAGCTACTGAATGTTTTATTTCTAATAAACTTGCTTCTAAACTTAAAAGAAGAGCTGGAAAAATGGATAAATCTTGGACTGTACAGTATGGTAATAACTCTGTTCATACAGTGAGTATGTGTCTTTTTGGGGCAGTCCTTGACTTACCTAACTTTTCCATGGAAGTTGATCTCTATGTTACACCTTTGGGATCGTATGACATTGTCATCGGTGTCAATTGGTTAGCTGACCATAAAGCAAAAGTAGACTGCTATGAAAAGAACATAAAGTGTTTAGATGATCAGCTGGAAACTGTAGAGATTCAAGGTGTGAAACGAGAAATTTTAGTTAGGAAACTATCAGCTATGCAGCTTAAAAAGGCTAAGAATAAAGGATGTAATCTTTATGCAGTAAAGATATCTGAATCTTCAGAAGAAGATGGTGATTATATGAAGCAAATTCCTCTGTTACAAAGTTTCAGGGATGTCTTTCCTGAAGAATTACCAGGGTTACCACCCAAGAGAGAATTTGACTTCACCATTGAAATCAAACTGGGAACTGAACCTATTTCCAAAGTGCTTTATAGGATGACTACTACAGAGTTAGTCGAGCTTAAGGCACAGTTGCAAGAACTTTTGACAAAAGGTTTGATTAGACCAAGTGTTTCACCTTGGGGTGCGCCTGTAATATTTGTGAAAAAGAAGGATGGAACACTAAGGCTGTGTATTGATTATCAGATGTTGAACAAAGCAACAATCAAGAACCGATATCCACTTCCAAGGATCGACAATCTATTTGATCAGATGCGTGGAGCAGTGGTTTATTCTAAGATAGATCTTCAATCTGGTTATCATCAGTTAAGGATTAAAGAAGAAGACATTCATAAAACAGCTTTCCAAACAAGGTACAGACATTATGAATTCATGGTTCTACCCTTTGGATTAACTAATGCACCCGCAGCCTTTATGAACATAATGAACAATATTTTTCAAGAATATCTGGACAAGTTTGTACTTGTATTCTTGGACGATATTCTCATTTATTCTAAAAGCATTGAGGAGCACAATGAGCATTTGAAGATAGTTTTGGAAATTCTGAGAAAAAGAAAGTTGTATGGTAAGTTATCCAAATGTTCTTTCTTTGATTCAGAAGTTCACTATTTGGGTCATGTCATAAGTAAAGAAGGAATTGCTGTAGATCCTTCAAAAATAGTGGCAATAACTGAGTGGCCTGCGTCAAAGAATGTGCATGAAGTAAGAAGCTTCATGGGTCTTGCAGGTTACTATAGAAAATTTGTAAAGGATTTTTCTAAGGTAGCTGCACCAATAACTTCATTGCAGAAGAAGGATAAGAAATTCATGTGGAATGACAAGTGTGAAGTGGCTTTCAAAAGTCTGAAAGACCAGTTGACTTCTGCACCTATATTAGCTGTACCAGACCCTAATGGGAATTTTACTATTGTAACAGATGCTTCTGGGGAAGGCCTTGGAGGTGTTTTGCTACAAAATGATCAGGTCATAGCATATGAAAGTAGAAAACTCAAGTTACATGAGCTGAACTATGCCCCTCATGATTTGGAATTTGCTACCATTGTTCATGCACTTCAAGTCTGGAGACACTACTTACTTGGGAAACCTTTTGAGTTGAAAACTGATCACTTAGGGCTGAAATATATTTTTACTCAGCCTAATCTGAATGCCAGACAGAGAAGGTGGTTAGAATTTTTATCACAATATGATATTGATATTAGTTATATTAAAGGGAAGGAGAATAGAGTAGCTGATGCTCTAAGTCGTAGGAGGCACATTTCTGCTCTTATAACATTAAGAACTCAGTTCAAGGAAGAGGTAAAGAGTGCCTCAGAATCTGATAATTACTTTCTGTAGGTAAAGGCAGCACTTGCTGCAGAACCTAATGATGAAAGGTATAAAGGTTTTCATTTTGATAATGAAGGAATCTTGCGATATGAAAACAGGGTATATGTACCTATGTTGAATGACTTGAGGAAGAAGTTGTTAGTGGAATTTCATAATTCACCTTTCTCTGGACACCCAGGTATCAGAAAGATGCTTGCTGATATGAAACAGCAATACTTTCGGAAAGGTATGAAAAAGGATGTCATAAATTTTGTGACCCATTGTTTGGAGTGTCAGCGGGTGAAGGCAGAACATATGCACCCTGCTGGACTATTATATCCTCATAGCATACCACAGTACAAATGGCAAGTAATAACCATGGATTTTATACAAGGATTACCCATGTCTAGGAATAAAGATGATGTTATCCTGGTAGTTATAGATAAACTAAGGTAGCTCATTTCATCACTGGAAATCTAAAGGATGATTCACCAGTGCTGGCCAAAAGATTCGTACACGAAATTTTCAGATTGCATGGTGTACCAGAATTGATTATATTTGACAGGGATCCAAGAATGACGTCAAGGTTTTGGAAAACACTTAATACAGCTCTTGGAACAAAACTAAACTTCAGTTCTGCATATCATCCGGAAACAGATGGACAAACTGAAAGGGTAAATCAAGTGTTGGAGGACATGTTGCGGATGTATTGCATGGATCAACAGTATAAATGGGAAGAGTATCTTCCATTAGTTGAGTTCGCATACAACAATACTTATCATTCATCTCTTAAAATGGCACCATTTGAAGCACTTTATGGAAAAAAGTGCAGAACTCCTGTTAGTTGGGATAGTGTTGAGGATAGGGTGGTAATTGGACCAGAGATTCTCACAAAAATGGAACAGCAAGTTAAGCTGATTCGTGAAAGATTAAAGGAAGAAGTGGATAGGCAGAAGAGCTATGCTGACCTTAAGCGGGTTGATAGAAGGTTTGAGCTTGGTGATAAGGTTTTTCTTCGTGTTAAACCCAGAAAGAGTTCTATAACCTTTGGCAAGGCTGCCAAGTTATCACCTCGATTCGTGGGACCTTTCGAAATTGTCGAAATAATCAATCCTGTAGCTTATCGTTTAGCATTACCACCTACTTTATCTCACATGCATGATGTTTTCCATATTTCTTTGCTTAAGAAATACGTTTCAGATCTGTCACATGTTTTAAATTGGAATTCCTTGCAGGTCCAAGACCCAGGAATAATCGTGGTTAAACCCACACGAGTGCTGGAAACTCGCCAATTACATTTAAGAAATCATGAAATACAGCAATGTAAGGTCCAGTGGGACCAGTTTAACGAAGAAAGTGCAACTTGGGAAAATCTGGAAGAGATGAAAATTGCTTTTCCTTCTCTTTTTCAATAGAATGAAATCTGTTGACAAAACATTCTTTAATGAACTTTTTTTTTTTAAGTATTTATGAAAGCCAGATGAAGGAAAACATTATTCAGGTTGAATAAAATGTGTTGTGACATTGAATTCTGGAACTATTCAAATTAGAAATAGTCACATTGTTTGTGTACTGATAAATTGGTTGACCTGAAGGTTAATTGAATATGTAATCATCGGGATGATGAATCTTTTTAGGAGGGAAGCATGTAACACCCTGAACTGTTGTTACTTCCTCCTGAGCATACAAGTGTTGATATGTGATTTCTTTTGTAAAAATGATGTGTTCCTTTGATTGAGAAGTCATGCTTGATATGTACTGAATCTTCTTTGCAGATTGCAGATCTTTGACTGAGTCAGAATTTGATTAGACTCTTTTATTTATTTCATTTTACATCTGAGTTTAATTTGATCTCGGAACGAATTATAAATTTATTCATCTATAAGACCTAGCCTTGGATCAGTGGTATTGATCCAAGTGGTGCTTTAAGTTTTTCATGATGAATTAAAAATTATAAACCTTTCACAGGTTGCAAGGTCTGAATTCATTGAATAAAGCCAATCCCAAGTCTAACTCAGGTTGATCATGTGAAATGGAATGGTTCCCGATATCGAAGAATATCTAGAAGGTCTTGGTCGTGGACCAGGTAATAATTCTGTTGCATATAATCCCGTAGCCTAATGGCAGTACAAGAGTGAACCCTGTTCGAGAATGCATGTTGTAGGTCTTTTTCTGAGCATACGGAATGTAGACCTAACAGGAATTATAAATGTTAGTAACCTAAAACTAAACTTAACCTAGGGGTTAGTGTTAATCTAACCTAGACCTAGGCTAAGAGCTAATGTCCTAAGTTAGCATCTATGTTCTATGAAGTTAGACTAGGTATTATCCTAAATTCTAACCTAAGTTACTAACCTGACTATTGAGCAAGGATTATTGGGGACCTATGGAGGGGTGTGAACCATGGGTGGCCTTTTCTATGTCATTAAATGCAAAGGATAAGTATGAAGGACATGTATTGGTAGAAGTTTTAGAAGCGGCTAACTTGAGCCGATGTGGTAGGTTGCCAAAACTGAAAATGGTCTTGAAATTTTATTTGTCTATCGCCAACTATGGCGGTCGGTGGCAGTGGATTTTGAGCAGGAAATTGGGAGTAAATGCAATTAATGAGCTCGGAATTTGAGCTCGGAATTCACGAGAAGGCATGCAAAATGGAAAGTTAATGTTTTGTTTGGCTTATCACGAATTCCATTTTTTCCTCTGCCTGTTCACTGGTTCTTCGCACCAGTCTTCTTTGTGTTGCATGGCGAGTATGAGCATATCTAGCTCTTTCCTCTGGCAAGGAAAATATATATGTCATGGAGATAGCAAAATTTTGTTGGTAGCTCTAACTTGGAAAAGGAAAAGAAAGTCCGAGCTCTTTCAGTGGTCTGCTTCGAGATTTTGAGAAAATATCCAGGCATGTTAGGCCCTAACCTTTAAAAATCTTGTTGTCTTTCAAGTGATTTCATTAGAACAACTCTGTTCAAATTATTTATGGAAATAGATGATTTTCTATGGTTGTCTTGTGTGATTTTGGTGCTGTATCTTCATGCTTGTTTGATTTTTTCATTTATCCCTTGATGGGTGTTTATTAAATTCAAACTGTTGCTATATTTCTTTGTGTTTTGTATTCCGGCTTTAATATGTGAAATTATTGCAAGTATATGTGATAGGCCTGCTCTGTGTGAGTCCATAAATTGTTCTCACGATGGGTACAGACTATTGAGATGCTTGTTGATGGATACTTTTCGTTGATTCTTGTTGTGGAAACTTTCGAAGGGATACTGAAGGACATTTGTTTGATTGTTCAGTTAATTGACCTTTTCTTTTGTAAGATCTGTTGTGGTTGTTATTTAGTGGTGGTTATGGATTCTGGTTGGGTTTCGTTATGAAATTTTTTTAGTTATTTGTGAAAAGGTAACTCACAGTGTTAAAGTATTCATTACGACCTTGCTGGAGTTGTTTTTCCCCTTGCGTGGAGGTTATGGGGATTCAACCCATTGATAGTATTGATTTATATATATGATTATTGTATTGAAACGACTCTGCGGAGTCCTTTGAATGAATCGTATATTATGATCCACTGTTGAGGATTTAGATACATCTTTGAGTATTGATAATTTGAATTTCGTTGGAATCTTGTAGAAGTAACAGGTCATACGACCTCTGTTATTTGTAATGAATTTTGGTACAGACTCCCTGGGTATACTTTTACATTTCCTTCTGTGTAAGCTTGTTCGAGAATTTTGAAGAGGTTCAGTTGAATTCCTTGTTATGAAATCAGTATTTTGATTTGCTTACACCTGATTTTTGAATGCTTATCATAGTTGGCATAGATAGAATCATTAACTATTTTTACCTTGTATACTGTTGTTGGGACTCAGTTGAATTCTTGATAGATAAACAGTGTAACTGCTTCAAATTAAGACTGTTGGGTTTACTATTGTTTTCGACACCGTTGGGTTCCGTGAGTATGGGAAGATATCTTGTATATCAGTTTCTGGAAAAGCTAAACTATGAATACTGTTTACGGACTTAGTTTTAAATCCTCGAATGGTAATCTATGTCACTGTTTTCTCTATAAGCCTGAGCTGAACATGTAATGTTCTTGGCTTTGTTGGTTTTCTTTAAAAGCTTGACATCATGAATTATGGCTTCTATAAAGTAGATCGTGAATAACATACTTTCAACTCTGGATGCGTTCAGAAGTGACTATGTTATGTTATGTTATGTTTTATTTCTGTTTACATTCCAGATAGATGTGGCTGTGCATGTTGCTTGGATTTCGTTTAAAAATCCATCCGCATAGTCATAGGGAAATGTCATTGCTTAAATGATCATGAGTCTTTGGTTGACTGTGATAACAAAGGAGATCTTTTGATTTCGACCTTGTGTCTAAAAGCCTTTCAATGTTTATCTTCTTGTCTGTTGCTTCTTGCGCAAGGTCATACCGAGTCTGCTTGGTAGATAGACACCATTGTTTGGCAAGAGGGTCACTGTACTGTAGTTGCTTTATTTTAAGTTTTAACAAAACAGAGTGCTGTTGATGGACTTGACTGATTTATTTGCATGCGTATTAGGTGAATGCCTTGCTTTTGAAAAGATGGTACAGTCATGAGCTAATGCAGAGGGAAACATGTGCAATTTGTTTATTTCTCTTCTGTTGTAAATTATAAGTTGATATAATTGTTTAACAAACATCTGTAATTGTTTTTACATAATGACGGTATCAGGATTGATAAGGTATTCCTCTTTTTTCTTTAAGTTGAATATCATGATTGTCTGATGTTTGTTCATCTTGGGATTTACAATGAATAATTGCTTAGGATACTTTTGTTCTTCTTGATCCCTAATATTTTGATGAAATATTTGAGAAATATATAGTACTACTCTGTAACGAAAATTATTATTACATGTTATGGACATGATATATTCCTAACGTATAGTCTGAATCACATTTACTTGTTTGGTGATTTATATCATTTAAACAGGGTGTTTAATGAAAACAATTGACGGATTGCAATTGTTTTAAGAGTTAGTGCTTATCATGCTCAGTTCATTGAACTGACCCATGTTGATAATTTTTGCAGATGGATGCCGTAAGTGGTAAAAGCAATGCAGATATGACCGGATGATCAGATTGTTTAATTTGATTTATAATGAATTACAGCTTGATTTTCTAAATGTACTATATGTGGAAAGATGTTCCTTTTCTGTTGAGCATTGTATCAAGTATGCTGAATGCATAAAAAGTATTTGTATAGTTCTGAAAGGAATAGAAATAAGTATTTGCTACTTATGTGTTGTATTCTTATTTTGATAGTTGACCTTCTTCGGTTAATATACCAGAGGGGCAATGTTATCTTTGTATAATTTGGAGACTTTTGTGATTGTCAATGAAAGCTTACAAGAAAATGTGATTGAATTCTTATGAGTGTTCAGTAGTTCTAATTTTTTCTATCGAAAGCAAAATTGAATTTTAAATCATTGTCTTTCTAAAGATAGGATTAAAATAAACCTAAGCAGAACGCTAATCAAGCTGAATTAAATTACTAATCCCTAGTCTTGATTATGACAGGACAACATTTAATTGGATTCTTAATCATTTATATCTTGATACTAATAGGTATGATATAAATTCAGTTAGGAGAACTGATATAAACCTAATGGGGTTCAGAGGGCAATCTCATGTGAAGTTTATGAGTTATTGTCAAATTCCGTTGTCTTAGAATCATGTATATTCTAAGAACTCCATGATGAGACCTTGGCCTTAATATCTCCACCATGTAATAGGTTTTATTGAGGAAGGTCATTCTAAGATGAAGAATCCAGGGATCGGGAAAGGCTAACCCTAGGGGAACGTCTTTAATGTAATTTAAACTCAACGTGCGTAACGCATATTAATAAGTAGATCTTTCCGAGGCGGATTTAAAGGTTGATGGCACAAGTCAACTGCAGGGTTGTACCTCTGAGAAGATTAGGATCTTCTCAAAGTTACAACAATGCAGGTGACTTATGACGACACCCTTTGCATTGATCGCTAAGATTTACACTTTGATCTCGAACGAGTTACTTAGGGACCGATTAGGAATGTGGTCAAGTTATAAGGCTACCTTGGTGATTCGGGGTATCTTGACACACTAGTTTAACTAGGGTTGAACCAGTATGTCATCGTATCCCTAATCCTCATGGGAATCCATATAACGTTATCACCTTGTTAATCCGTTTCCGAGTGAATAAAGTTGAGATAGGAGGGACTGACAAAAGTCGGTATAAGACATTATACATAACATAAGAATGGGGTGAAGGGCATATTCCAGATTGACAAGTATGCCGTTAAGGAATACGAGACATAAACAGTATGTTTCAAATCTTTGGCCAAAGTATCGCAAGCTGCTGATTGCGTTGTCCTAATTCACCTAGTCTAAGGGATGAGATGCCGATGAATAATGGTAACAATTATTCAGTTAGGTTCCTTGGACAGAGCATTCTGAATCCCAGAATAGGGAAGAGAACTGCAAGAGTGAAGTGTTAAATAAAAATGCCAACTCTTATTACTCATGAATAGATCGGTAGATTACCGAGTCATGGAATGAATAGATCGGAGGTACTCCGAGTCATTACAGCTGCATATGGTTGTCTGTTATAAGAATGGTTATTAGATTGTGAGTTCTAAATTAGGTATTTAGAACCAGGATGCAATTATCAAAAAAAAAAATTGACTTGTTCTATCGTCTAAAATGAGGATGTTACAGCTACGTTGTGAGTTGTTCAGTTAGCTCCCCAGTGAGCTCCCAGGTAAGTTACTTGGTGAGCTACTCGACAAACTCAAAGGTGAGCTACTAGATGAGCTCAAGGTGAGTTGGCAAGGAAGGCTCCTCAGTGAGCTCAAGGTGAGTTGGCTAGGCGAGCTCCCATTTGAGTTGGTAAGGTGAGTTATCAGGTGAGCTCCCATGTGAGTTTTTTGGTGAGCTACTTGACAAGCTCAAGTTGAACTACTCGGCAAGGTCCTGGATGAGGTCCTGGGTGAGCTCCCAGGTGATTTTCAGTACAAGCTCAAGTCAAGCTACTCGATGAGCACCTGGGTGAGCTACTTACCAAGCTCTAATCTAAGCTCCTAGGTGAGCTTGTCAGTGGTCTCTTAGGCGAGCTCAAAGGTGAGTTTGTCAGCAATGTCTTAGGTGAGCTTATATGTGAGCTACCAGCTGAGCTCAACATGAGTTGGCAAGGAAAGCTATCAGGTGAGCTCCCAGGAGAGCTCCAAGAAGAGCTCCTATGTGAGCTACTTGATAAGCTATTTGGAAAACTTCTAGGTGAACTACTAGGTGAGCTCCCAAGTGAGCTACTTGGTGAGCTGCCATGCTAGGTCCCCATCGAGCTACTAGGTGAGTTCATAAGTGAGCTCACAAGAAAGCTCAAGTCAACCTACTTGATGAGCTACTCGGTGAGCTCCTAGGAAAGTTGTTAGGTGAAGTCCCAGGAAAACTACTTGGGGAGCTACTCAATGAACTCTGAGGTGAGCTACTAGACAAGCTCAAGATGAGTTGGCAAGGTGATCTCCTAAGCTAGCTCAGGGCAAGCTGGCAAGGCATGCTGATAGGCAAGCTCACACGTGAATTTTTGGGTGAGCTGTCAGGTGAGCTCTCATGCCACTCGTTGAGCTCACATGTGAGCTAAAATTTGAGCTTTTCAGTAATCTCTGAGGTGAGCTTACATGCGAGCTACCAAATGAGCTCAAGGTCAGTTGGCAAGGCAGGCTCTAGTTAAGTTTACAAGGAAAGCTATCAGGTGAGCTCCTAAGTGAGTTACTCAATAAGCTCCTAGGTGAGCTCAACTCAAGCTAATCAGTGAGCTCCTAGAAGAGCTCCTAGGAGAGCTACCTGGCGAGATGTCTTAAGAGCTCCCAGGTGACCTACTAGGCAAACTCCCAAGTGAGCTACTTGGTGAGCTCGTAGGTGAGGTCCCCGACAAGCTGACAAGTGAGCTTAGGTAAACCTACTTGGTGAGTTTCTCAGTGAGCTCCCAGGTGAGCTATTAGGTAAGCTCCTAGGTGAGCTCCCAGGTGAAATGTTAGGTTAAATTCTAGGTGAGCTACTTAGTGAGCTACTTGACAAACTCTGAGGCAAGCTACTAGATGAGCTCAAGGTGAGTTGGTAAGGTGAGCTCCTCAGTGAGCTCAAGGAAATCTAGAAAGGTGAGCTGATAGGTGAGCTTCCATGCGAGTTAGTAAGGTGAGATATTAGGTGAGCTCCCATATGCATTTTTGGGTGAGCTACTTGACAAGCTCCTAGGTGAGCTCAATTCGAGTTAATTGGCAAGATCCTTGGTGAGCTCAAGGTGAATGTTCATGTGAGCTCCCAGGTGAGTTTCTCGGCAAGCTTAAGTCGAGATACTCAATGAGATCTTGGGCGAGCTGCTTGCTGAGCTCCTAGTTGATCTCCTAGGTGAGCTGCTCAGTTAGCTCACAAGTGAGCTCAAACTTGATCTTGTCAATAATCTCTTAGGTGAGCTTACATGTGAGCTACCATATGAGCTCAAGGTGAGTTACTAAGGTGAGCTTAAAGTTGACCTCCCAGGGGAGTTCCCAGGTGATTTACTTGATGAGCTCCCATGCGAGCTCAACTCGATCTAATCGGAAAGCTCCCAGAAGAGTTCCTAGGTGAGCTACTTCAAGAGCTATTTGATGAGCTCGTAGGTGAGCTACTAGGTGAGCTCCTAGATGATCTACTTGGTGAGCTTCTAGGTGAGCTCCCAAGTGAGCTAGTTGGTGAGCTCCCAAATGAGCTAGTTGGTGAGCTTCCAGGTGAGCTAACAAGTGAGATCAAGTCAACCTATTTGGAGAGCTACTCAATGAGCTCCTAGCCAAGCTGTTAGGTGAGCTCCTAGGTGAGCTACTTGGTGAGCTACTCGATGAAGTCCAAGGTGAGCTATCAGATGAGCTCAAGGTGAGTTGGTAAGGTGAGCTCCTTAATAAGTTCAAGGTGAGCTGATAGGTGAGCTCCCATCTGATTTGATAAGGTGAGATCCCATGTGAGTTATCACATGAGCTGCTTGATGAGCTCCTAGGTGAGCTCAAGTTTAGATACTCGGTGAGCTCTTGGGAAAGCTCAAGTTAAGATGACAAGCTGAGATGTCAGGAAAGCTCGTAGGTGACATTTCGGGAAAGCTCAAGTCGAGATTTTCAATGAGCTCCTGGGTGAGCTTCTTTCCAAGATCCCAGTCTAGGTCCTGGGTGATCTACTAGGTGAGCTCCCAGGTGAGCTTAAAGGTGATCCATTTGGCAAGGTGAGCTCAAGCTGAGCTATTAGGTGAGGTCCCAGGTGAGTTCCTAGGTGAGTTACTCGATGAGCTCTCCGGTGACTTCAACTTGAGCTTCTCAAAAAACTTTGAGGTGAGATACCTTTGAAGCTCAGGTTGAGTTGGCAAGCTTAGCTCCTCACCAAGATCAAGGTGAGCTGATATGTAAGCTCCCATGTGAGTTAGCAAGGCGAGCTGTTAAGTGAGCTCCCATGTGAGTTTTTGGGTGAGCTACTTAACGAGCTCCCGGGTGAGCTAAAGTCGAGCTACTCACTGAGCTCCTATGTGAGTTCAAGGTAAGCTAGCAAGGTGATCTATCAAGTGAGTTTCTAGGTGAGTTTCTTGGAAAGCTCAATTCGAGCTACTTGACAAGCTCCTGGATGAGCTACTTTCTGAGCTCCCAGCCAAGCTCCTAGGTGAGCTACTCAGTGAGATCCCAGGTGAGCTTGTCAGCAATCTCTTAAGTGATCTTACATGGGAGCTACCAAATGAGCTCCATGTGAGTTGGCCAATTGAGATCAAGGTGAACTCAAGGTGATTTGGCAAGGTGAGCTATCAGGGGAGCTCCTAGGTGAATTCCTAGGTGAGTTACTTGATGAGCTCCCAAGTGAGCTCAACTTAAGTTGAAGCTCCTAGGTGAGTTCACATGTGAGTTACTTGAGGATCTCTTAGGTGAGCTCAAATTGAGTTGATCAAAGAGCTCCAAGAAGAGCTCCCAGGCAAGCTATTTGGTGAGCTCCCAAGTAAGCTACTAGGTGAGCTCCCAAGAAATCTACTTAGCAAGCTCCTTGGTGAGGTACCTGGTGAGCTACTTGGTGAGCTCACATGCAAGCTCAAGTTAACCTACATGGCGTGCTACTCGGTGAGCTCCATGGTGAGATGTTAGGCGAGATGCCAAGTGAGTTGTTAGGTGAGCTCCTAGGTGAGCTACTCGATGAACCCAGAGGTGAGGTGCTAGATGAGATCAAGGGGAGTTGGCAAGGTGAGCTCCTTAGTGAGCTCAAGGTAAGCTCCCATGCGAGTTGGTAAGGTGAGTTGTCAAGTGAGATCCCATTCGAGTTTCCAAGTGAGCTGCTAGGTGAGCTTCTAGGTGAGCTATTAAGGTGAGCTCCCAGGTTAGTTTCGGAGTGAGCTATTGGGTGAGCTCCTTGGTGAGTTTCTAGGCAAGCTCAATTCAATAAGCTCGAAGAACTCTTGAGTGAGCTCAAAGTTGAGCTTGTCAGCAATCTCTTAGGTGAGCTTTCATGTGAGCTACCAGATGAGCTCAAGGTGAGTTGGCAAGGTGAGCCCAAGGTGAGTTGGCAAGGTGAGCTCAAGGTGAGTTGGCAAGGTGAGCTCCCAGGTGAGCTGCTAGGAAATCTCCTAAGTGAGCTAATTGGTGACTTCCCAGGCGAGGACCCTGGCGAGCTGATCTGTAAGCTCACAAGAGAGCTCAAGTCATCTTACTTGACGAGCTACTTGGTGAGCTCCCAGGTGATTTGTTAGGCGAGGTCCCAAGTGAGCGTTTAGGCAAGCTCCCAGGCAAGCTGTTAGGTGAGCTACTTGATGAAATTAAAGGTGAGCTACCAGACAAGCTCAAGGTGAGTTACTAAGGTGAGCTTTTAGGTGACCTCCTTGGGGAGTTCCTAGGTGAGTTACTCGATGAGCTCCCATGCGAGCTCAACTCGATCTGATCGGTGAGCTCCCAGAAGAGCTCCTAGGTGAGCTACTTCACGAGCTATTTGATGGGCTCCTAGGTGAACTACTAGGTGAGCTCCCAAATGAGCTACTTGGTGAGCTCCTTGGTGAGCTCCCAAGTGAGCTACTTGGTGAGCTCCAAAGTGAGCTACTTAGTGAGCTCCCAGGTGAGCTAACAACTGAGATCAAGTCAACCTATTCGGTGAGCTACTCAGTGAACTCCCAGGTAAGCTGTTAGGTGAGCTCCTTGGTGAGATACTTGGCGAGCTACTCAAAGAAGTCCAAGGCGAGCTACCAGATGACCTCAAGGTGAGTTGGCAAGGTGAGCTCCTCAAAGAGAACAAGGTGAGCTAATAGGTGAGCTCCCATCTGATTTGATAAGGTGAGCTCCCATGTGAGTTTTCACATGAGCTTCTTGATGAGGTCCCGTGTGAGCTCAGGTTCAACTACTTGGCAAGCTCTTGGGTAAGCTCAAGGAAAGCTAGCAAGGTGAGATGTAAGGAAAACTCACAGGTGAGATTTCAGGAAAGCTTAAGTCGATATTTTCAACGAGCTCCTAGGTGAGCTACTTGCCAAGCTTCTAGCCTAGGTCCTGGGTGAGCTACTAGATGAGCTCTCAGGTGAGCTTAAAGGTGAGCCATTTGGAAAGGTGATCTTAAGGTGAGGTCACAAGGTGAGCTGTCAAGTGAGATCCCAAGTGAGTTCATAGGTGAGTTACTCGATGAGGTCTCGGGTGAACTCAAGTCGAGCTTCTCAAAAAAAATTTAGGTGAGCTACCTTCTAAGCTCAAGGTGAGTTGGCAAGGTCAGCTCCTCACCAATATCAAGGTGAGCTAGCAAGGTGAGATGATATGTAAGCTCCCATGCAAGTTAGCAAGGTGAGATGTCAGGCAAGCTCCCATGCGAGTTTTTGGGTGAGCTAAGGTTGAGCTGCACACTGAGCTCCTAGGTGAGTTCAAGGTAAGCTGGCAAGGTGAGCTATCAGGTGAGTTCCTAGGTGAGTTTCTTAGAAAGCTCAAGTCAAGCTACTTGACAAGCTCCTGGATGAGCTTTGCCGAGCTCCTAGCCAAGCTCCTAGGTGAGCTACTCGGTGAGATCCTAGGTGATCTTATCAGCAATCTCATAGGTGAGCTTAAATGTGAGCTACCAGATGAGCTCAAGGTGAGTTGGAAAGGTGAGATCAAGGTGATTTGGAAAGGTGAGCTCAAGGCAAGTTGGCAAGGTGAGCTATCAGGGGAGCTCCTAGGTGAGTTCCCAGGTGAGTTACTCGATGAGCTCCCAGGTGAGCTCAACTTGAGTTGAAGCTCCTAGGTGAGTTCACAGGTGAGTTACTCGAGGAGCTCCTAGGTGAGCTCAAGTTGAGTTGATCAGGTGAGCTCCCATGCAAGCTACTAGGTGAGATCCCAAGAAAGCTACTTTGCAAGCTCCAAGGTGAGGTCCCCGATGAGCCACTCAGGGAGCTCACATGCAATCTCAAGTCAACCTACATGGTGAGCTACTTGGTGAGCTCCACAGTGAAATGTTAGGAAAGCTCCCAGGTGAGTTGTTAGGTGAGCTCCTAGGTGAGCTACTTGATGAACTCCAAGGTGAAATGCTAGATGAGATCAAGGTAAGTTGGCAAGGTGAGCTCCTCAGTGAGCTCAAGCCAAGCTCCTAAGTGAGTTAGCAAGGAAAGTTATCAAGTGAGCTCCCATTTGAGTTTCTAAGTGAGCTGCTAGGTGAGCTCCTAGGTGAGCTAGTAAGGAAAGCTCCCAGGTTAGTTTCTAAGTGAGTTGTTGGGTTAGATTCTTGGTGAGTTTCTAGGAAAGCTCAAGTTGATATGCTTCGACAAACTCCTGAGTGAGCTCAAAGGTGAACTTGGTAGATATCTCTTAGGTGAACTTACATGCGAGCTACCAGATGAGCTCAAGGTGAGTTGGCAAGGTGAGCTCAAGGTGAGTTGATAAAGTGAGCTCAAGGCAAGTTGGTAAGGTGAGCTCCTAGGTGAGGTCAACTGCTAGGCAATCTCCTAAGTGAGCTACTTGGTGAGCTCCCAAGCTGAGGACCCCTTGGCAAGCTGATAAGTGAGATCACAAGTGAGCTCAAGTCATCTTACTCGATGAGCTACTTGGTGAGCTCCCAGGTGAGTTGTTAGGCAAGCTCCTAGGTGAGCTATTAGGTGAGCTTCCAGGAAGGCTATTAGGTGAGCTACTCGATGAACTTCAAGGTGAGCTACAAGATTTTCTCAAGGTGAGTTAACAAGGTGAGCTCCTCAGTGAGCTCAAGGTGAGCTGATAAGGCAGGCTGATAGGTGAGTTACCATGCAAGTTGTCAGGGTGAGGTATCAGGTGAGCTCCTATCTGAGTTTTTGGGAAAGCTACTTGACAAGCTCTCGGGGGAGCTTAAGTCTAGGTGCTCGATGAGATCCTGGGTGAGCTCAAGTTGAGCTGGTAAGGTGAGTTGTTAGGGGAGCTCCTAGGTAAGTTTCCAAGGATGCTCAAGTCTAGCTACTCAACAAACTTCTGAGTGAGCTGCTTGTCAAGCTCCCAGTCGAGCTCCTAGGTGAGCTACTTGGTGAGCATCCATGTGAGCTCAAAGGTGATCTTATCGGTAATATTTGAGGTGAGCTTACATATGAGCTACTAGATGAGCTCAAGGTGAGTTGGAAAGGTGAGCTCAAGGTGAGTTGGTTAGGCAAGCTCAAGGTGAGTTGACAAGGTGAGCTATCAGGTGAGCTCCCAGGTGATTTGCCAGGTGAGTTACTTGATGAGATCCTAGGTGAGCTCAATTTGAGTTTATCAGCGAGCTCCCATAAGAGCTCCTAAGCTAGCTACTTAGTGAGCTATTTGGTGAGCTCTCAGGTGAGATGCTAGGAAATCTCCCAAGTGAGCTACTTGGCGAGCTCCTAGGTGAGGACCCCACTGAGTTACTCGGTGAGGTCACAAGCAAGCTCAAGTCAACCTGCTCAGTAAGCTTCTTGGTGAGCTCCTAAGTGAGCTATTAGGTGAGCTCCCAGGTGAGCTGTTAGGAAAATTGCTCGATGAAATTTGAGGTGAGCTACCAGACGAGCTCAAGGTGAGATGGTAAGGTGAGCTCCTTAGCAAGCTCAAGGTGAGCTGGCAAGGTGAGCTACCATGTGAGATGGCAAGGCAAGCTGTTAGGTGAGCTCCCATGTGAGTTTTTGGGTGAGCTACTTGATGAGCTCCCAGGTGAGCTCAAATCAAGGTACTTGGCAAGCTCCTAGGCGAGCTCAAGGTGAGATGGCAAGGCAAGATCCCAAGTGAGTTCCCAAGAAAGCTCACTTTGAGCTACTCGATGAGTTCCTAGGAAAGTTGCATGCTCTACTCTCAACTGAGCTCCTAGGTGAGCTACTCAGTGAGCTCCCAGGTGAGCTCAAAGGTGAGCTTGTCAACAATCTCAAAGGTGAGCTTACATGCAAGCTACTAGATGAGCTCAAGGCGAGTTGGTAAGGAAAGCTCAAGGTGAGTTGGAAAGGTGAGATTAAGGAAAGTTGGAAAGGAGAGCTATCAAGCAAGCTCCAAGGTGAATTCCTATGTGCGTTACTCGACGAGCTCCTGGGTGAGCTCAACTCGAGCTGATCGGTGAGCTACTTGGCGAGTTGTTTAGCGAGATACCAGGTGAGCTACTAGGTGAGCTCCCAAGTGAGCTACTTGGCGAGCTCCTAGGTGAGATCCCTGGTGAGCTTCTCGATGAACTCAAAATCAAGCTCAAGTCATCCTACTTAATGATTTTCTTAATGATCTCCCAAGTGAGCTTTTAGGTGAGCTCCCAGGTGAGCTGCTTGACAAACTCTTAGGTGAGCTACTAGAAAAGCTCAAAGTGAGTTGGCAAGGTGAGATCCTTAGTGAGCTCAAGGTGGGTTAGCAAGGTGAGCTCCCATGTGAGTTTTTAAGTGAGTTACTTGACAACCTCCTAGACAAACTATGAATTCCCATGTGAGTTACAAGACGAGCTCCTGGGTGAGCTCAACTTGAGCTTATCGGTGAACTCCCAGAAGACCTCCCAGGTGATATACTTGGTGAGCTATTGGGTGAGCTCCCATGCAAGCTACTAGGTGAGCTCCCTAGTGAGCTACTTATTGAGCTCCCAGATGAGGTCCCCGTTGAGCTGCTCGGTGAGCTCACAAGCGAGCTCAAGTCATCTTACTCGACAACCTATTTTGTGAGCTCCCAAGTGAGCTATTAGGTGAGCTCCTAGATGAGATGTTAGGTGAGATGCTTGAAAAACTTTGAGGAGAGATAATAAATGAGCTCAAGGTGAGTCTGCAAGGTGAGCTAGCAAGGTGAGCTGATAGGTGAGGTCCCATGTGAGTTGTCAGGGTTAGTTATCAGGTGAGCTCCTATGTGAGTTTTTAGGTTACCTACTTGACGAGCTCTCGGGTGAGCTCAAGTCAAGTTGCTCAGTGAGCTCCTGAGTGAGCTCAAGGAGATCTAGCAAGGTGAGATGTTAGGTGAGCTCCCAGGTGAGTTTCCAGGGAAGGTCAAGTTGACCTGCTCGACAAGCTCTTGGACAAGCTGCTTGTTGAGCTCCCAGCTAAGCTCGTAGGTGAGCTACTCGATGAGCTCCTAGGTGAACTCAAAGGTGAGATTGTTGGAAATCTCTTAGGTGAGCTTACATGTGATGTATAAGATGAGCTAAAGGTGATTTGGAAAGGCGAGCTCAAGGCAAGTTTACAAGGTGAGCTCAAGGCAAGTTGGCAAGGTGAGCTCCTAGGAAAGTTAGAAAGGTAAGTTCCTAGGTAAGTTACTCGAAGAGCTCCCAGATGAGCTACTTGGCGAGTTGTTCAGTGAGCTCCTAGGTGAGCTACTAGGTGAGCTCCCAACCAAGTTACTTGGGAAGCTCCCAAGTTATGTCCTGAGTGAGTTACTCGGTGAGCTCACAAGTGAGCTCAATTCAACCTACTCGGTGACCTTCTTAGTGACCTCCCAAGTGAGTTATAAGGTGAGCTCCCACGGGAGTTATCAAGCGAGCTAATTGGTGAGCTACTCAACAAACTCTGATGTGAGCTATAAGAAAAGCTCAAGGTGGGTAAGAAAGGTGAGCTACTGAGCAAGCTTAAGGTGAGTTGATAGGTGAGCTCCCATGCAAGTTGGTAAGGTGAGCTCCCATGTGAGTTTTTAGGCAAGCTACTTGATGAGCTCTTGTGTGAGCTCAATTTAAGCTTCTCGGTGAGCTCTTGTGTAAGCACAAGGTGAGTTGACAAGGTGAGCTGTTAGGTGAGCTCTTGGGTGAGCTACTTTCTGAGCTCCTAGTCAAGATCCTATGTGAGCTACATGGTGAACTCCCAGGTGAGCTCAAAGGTGAGCTTGTTGGTAATCTCTAAGGTGAGATTACATGCAAGCTACCAGATGAGCTCAAGGAAAGTTGGCAAGGTGAGCTTAAGGTGAGTTGGTAAGGCAAGCTATTAGGTGAGATCCTAGTCGAGTTCCCAGGTGAGTTACACATCAAGCTCCTGGGTGAGCTCAACTTGAGCTGATCGGTGAGCTCCCAGAATATCTCTCATACAAGTTACTTGGTAAGCTATTTGGTGAGCTCCCAGGTGAGCTACTAGGTAAGCTCCCAAGTAAGCTACTTGGTGAGCTCCTAGGTGAGGTTCTTAATGAGCTGCTCAGTGAGCTCATAAGTGAGCTCAAGTCAACCTACTCAGCGAGCTGCTCCATGAGCTCCCAGGAAAGCTGTTAGGTGATCTCCTAGGAAAGTTATTAGTCGAAATCCCAGGAGAGATACTTTGTGAGCTACTCGATGAACTCCGATGTGAGCTACCAGACAAGATCAAGGTGAGTTGGTATAGTGATCTCCTCAACAAGCTCAAGGCAAGCTGTCAAGGTGAGCTAATTTATGAGATTTTGGGTGAGCTGCTTGATGAGCTCCCAAGTGAGCTCAAGTCAAGCTCCTCAGCGAGCTCTTAGGTGATCTCAAGGTGAGCTGGAAGGTGAGCTATCAGGTGATCTCCCAGGTGATTTTTCATGAAATTTCAAGTCGAGTTGCTCGATGAGTTCCTGGGAAAGCTTCTTGTCAAGCTCCTAGTTGAGCTCATAGGTGAGCTGGTCAGTCAGCTCCCAGATGAGTTCAAACATGAGCTACCAGATGAGCTCAAGGAAAGTTGGTAAGGTGAGCTCAAGGCAAGTTAGTAAGGTGAACTCAAGGTGAATTGGCAAGGTGAGCTGTCAGGTGAGCTCCCACTTGACGAGCTCCTAGGTGAGCTCCCAAGTGAGCTCACAGGTGAGATTTTCGGTAATATTTGAGGTGAACTTACATTCGAGCCACCACATTAGCTTAAGGTAAGTTGGTAAGGAGAGCTCAAGGCAAGTTAGCAAGGTGAGTTGGCAAGGTGAGCTGTCAGGTGAGCTCTAAGGTGACTTCCTAGGTGAGTTAATTGATGAGCTACTAGGTGAGCTCATAAGAAATCTCAAGTCAACCTACTCAGAGAGCTACTCGATGATCTCCCAAGTGAGGTGTTAGGTGAGTTCCCAGGTGAGTTGTTAGGTGAGCTACTTGGTGAGCTACTCGATGAACTCTAAGGTGAGCTACCAGATGAGATTAAGGTGAGTTAGCAAGGTGAACTTCTAAGTGAGTTTAATTTGAGCTGGTAACCCAAGCTGATAGGTGAGCTCCCATGCAAGTTGGCAAGGCAAGCTATCAGGTGAGCTCCCATGTGATTTTTTTAGTGAGTTTCTTGATGATCTCCCAATAGAGCTCATGTCAAGCTGTTTGGCAAGCACAAGGTGAGTTGTCAAGGTGAGATGTCATGTGAGCTCCCATGGGAGTTTCTAGGAAAGATTAACTCGACCTTCTCGACAAGCTCCTGGTTTAGTTTCTTGTCAAGCTCCCAACTGAGCTCATAGGTGAGTTGTTCAATGAGCTCCCAAGTGAGCTCAAAGGTGAGCTTATCAAAAATCTCTAAGCTAAAGGTGAGATGGAAAGGTGAGCTATCAGGCTAGCTCCCAGGTGAGTTACCAGGTGAGTTACTCGATGAACTCCTAGGTGAGCTCCATTCGAGGTAATTGGTGAGCTCCCAAGGGAGGTGTTAGGTGAGCTCCTAAGTGACCTACTTGGTGAGGTCTTAGGTGAGGTCCCGTATGAGTTACTCTACAAGCTCACTAGTGAGCTCAAGTCAACCTACTTTGTGAGCTACTAAGTGAGCTCCCAGGTGAGCTATTTGATGAGCTACTCAACAAACTCAGAAGTGAGCTACCACACAAGATCAAGGTGAGTTTGGAAGGTGAGCTCCTCAGTGAGCTTAAGGTGAGTTGTTAAGGTGAGCACCCATGTGATTTTCTAGGTGAGTTGTCAGGTGAGCCCCCATGTGAGTTTTTGGGTGAGCTACTTGACAAGCTCCCGGGTGAGATTAAGTCAAGCTGCTCAGTGAGCTCCTAGGTGAGCTAGCAAGGTGAGATATCAAGTGAGATCCCATGTGAGTTTTCAAGAAAGATCAAGTCGAGCTAGTCGATGAGATCCATGGTGATTTGCTTACGGAGCTCCCAGCCGAGCACCTAGGTGAGAAGCTTAGTGAGCTCTCAGGTGTGCTCAAAAGTGAGTCAAGGTGAGTTGGAAGGGTGAGATCAAGGTGATTTGGGAAGGCAAGCTCAAAGTGAGTTAGCAAGGTGAGCTCTCAAGTGAGCTCCCAGGTGAGTTAATTGATGAGCTCCTGGGTGAGCTCAACTTAAGCTAATCGGTGAGCTCCCAGAATAGCTCAAGGTGAGCTACTTGGCAAGCTCCTAGGTAAGCTGTTAGGTGAGATCCAAAGTGAGCTACTTGGTGAGCTCCTAGGTGAGGTCCTCAGTAAGCTGATCAGTAAGCTCATAAGTGAGCTCAAGTCAACCTACTCGGTGAGATACTTAGTGAGCTTGTAGGTGAGCTGTTAGGCAAGCTCCTAGGTGAGCTATTAGGTGAGGTCCTTACCGAGCTACTTGGATATTTTCTCGACAAACTCTTAGGTGAGATACTAGATGAGCTCAAGGTGAGTTGGCAATGTGAGCTCCTCAGTGAGCTC
This sequence comes from Taxus chinensis, assembly GCA_019776745.2. Classification (NCBI taxonomy): domain Eukaryota; kingdom Viridiplantae; phylum Streptophyta; class Pinopsida; order Cupressales; family Taxaceae; genus Taxus; species Taxus chinensis. The sequence goes on from CM034157.1 coordinate 2,033,214, forward strand.
AATGCAAGCTGGCAAGGCAAGCTCCCATATGAGTTGGTAAGGCATGCTATCAGGTGAGCTGTCATGAGAGTTTTTGGTCAAGTTGCTTGACAAACTCAGGGGTGAGATCAAGTCAAGTTGTTTTGCGAGCTCCTTGGAAAGCTCAAGGCAAGATGGTAAGGCGAGCTGTAAGGTGAGCTCCCAGGTGAGTTTTTGGGAAATTTCAAGATGAGCTCCTAGGTGAGATACTTATTGAGCTCCAATCCAAGCTCCTAGGTGAGTTATTATGTGAGCTTCTAGGCAAGCTAAAAGGAAAGCTTGTCAGTAATCTCTAAGGTGATCTTACATGCGAGCTACCAGATGAGCTCAAGGTGAGTTGGTAAGGTGAGATCAAGTTGAGTTAGATAGGTGAGCTCAAGGTGATTTGGTAAGGAAAGCTATCAAGTGAGCTCCCAGAAGAGTTCCCAGGTGATTTACTTGATGAGATCCTAAGAGAGCTCAACTCGATCTAATCAGTGAGCTCCCAGAAGAGTTCAAAAGTGAGCTACTCGGTGAGCTGTTTGGTAAGCTTCTAGGTGAGCTGCTAGGTGAGGTTCCAAGTGAGCTACTTGGTGAGCTCCTAGGCAAGGTCCCTTGCGAGCTGCTCGGTGAACTCACAAGTGATCTCACAAGTGAGCTGAAACAAGCCTACTTAGAGAGCTACCAGATGAGCTCAAGGTGAGATGGCAAGGTGAGCTCCTTAGTGAGCTCAAGGTGAGTTGGAAAGGTGAGCTCCTTAGTGACCTCAAGGTGAGCTCCCATGTGAGTTTCTGGGTGAGCAGTAAGGTGAGTTTTTGGGTGAGCTGCTTGGAGAGCTCTTGGGTGACCTCAAGGTGAGCTGTCAGGTGATCTTTGAGGTGAGTTTTTGGTAAAACTCAAGTCAAGCTACTTACCGAGATCCTAGTCAAGCTCCTAGATGAGCTGCTCGATGAGCTCCCATGTGAGCTAAAAGGTGAGCCTATCAGCAATCTTTGAGGTGAACTTACATGTGAGCTATAAGATGAGCTCAAGGTGAGTTGGTAAGGCAAGCTCAATATGAGTCAACAAGGCAAGCTCAAGGAGAGCTGGCAAGGTGAGTTGTCAGGTAAGCTCAAGGTGAGTTGGCAAGCCTAGATTATGGTGAGTTGGCAAGGTGAACTCAAGGCAAGTTGGTAAGGTGAGCTCTCAGGTAAGCTCCTAGTCAAGTTCCTAGGTGAGTTACTTGATGAGATCCTAGGTGAGCTCAATTCAAGCTGATCGGCAAGCTCCTAGAATAGTTAACAAGGTGAGCTACTTTGTGAGATCCCAAGTGAGCTACTTTATGAGCTCCCAGGTGAGGTCCTCGGTGAGCTCATAAGTGATCTCAAGTAAAGCTACTCAGTGAGTTACTCAGTGAGCTCTTAGGCGAGTTGTTAGGCGAGCTCCCATGAGAGATGTTAGTCAAGCTCCCAGGTGAGCTACTTGGTGAGCTGCTTGAAAAAATCCAATGTGAGCTACTAGACGAGCTCAAGGAAAGTTGGAAATGTAAGCTCCTCATTGAGTTTAAGGCAAGCTGGCAAGGCGAGGTGATAGGGGAGCTCCCATGGGAGTTATCAAGTGAGCTCCCATGTGAGTTTTTGGGTGAGCTACTTGACAAGCTCTTGGGTTAGCTCAAGTTGAGCTACTCAGCGAGCTCCTGGATGAGCTCAAGGTGAGCTGGCAAGGTGAGTTGGCAAAGTGAGATGTCAAGTCAGCTCCCAGGTGAGTTTATGGGTAAGCTCAAGTCAAGCTGCTCGATGAGTTCCTGGGTGAGCTTCTTGTTGAGCTTGCAGCCAAGGTACTAGGTGAGCTACTCAGTAAGCTCTGAGGTGAGCTCAAAGGTGAGCTTATTGGTAATCTCTAAGGTGAGCTTACATACGAGCTACTAGATGAGCTCAAGGTGAGCTCAAGGTGAGGTGGTAAGGTGAACTCAAGGTGAAATGACAAGGTGAGCTGTAAGGCGAGCTCCCAGAAGATATCTTAGGTGAGTTACTTGGTGAGCTATTCAGCGAGCTCCCAGGAAAACTAATAGGTGAGCTCCTAAGAGAGATACTTGATGAGATCCTAGGCAAGGACCCCAGCGAGCTACATGGTGAGCTCACAAGTGAGCTCATGTCAACCTACTCGGCAAGCTACTCAGTGAGTTCCCAGGTGAGCTATTAGGTGAGCTTCCAGGTAAGCTATTAGGAAAGCTTTGAGGTGAGCTACTAGGTGAGCTACTTGGTGATCTATTTGATGAGCTCCCAGGCGAGCTGATAGGTGATCTCAAAAGTGAACTACTTAGTGAGATCCTAGTCAAGGTCCTTGGCGAGCTGCTCGGTGAGCTCACAAGTGAGTTCAAGTCAACCTACTTGGTGAGTTACTCAGTGAGCTCTGAGGTGAATTGCTAGGAAAGCTCCCTAATGAGCTCACAAGTGAGCTCAAGTCAACCTACTCAGTGAGCTCCCAAGCGAGCTCCTAGGTGAGCTACTTGGCAAGCTGCTCGATGAACTCATAGGTGAGCTACCAAATGTACTCAAGGTTAGTTGGCAAGGTTAGATCCTCAGTGAGCTTAAGGTGAGCTTGCATGCCAAGGTGATAGGTGAGCTCCCATGTGAGTTGGCAAGGTGAGCTGTCAAGCAAGGTCCCATTTGAGTTTTCAGGCCACCCTGAACTGTTGTTACTTCCTCCTGAGCATACAAGTGTTGATATGTGATTTCTTTGTAAAAAGGATGTGTTCCTTGATTGAGAAATCATGCTTGATATGTACTGTATCTTCTTTGCAGATTGCAGATCTTTGACTGAGTCGGAATATGATTGGACTCTTTTATTTCTTTCATTTTGTATCTGAGTTTAATCTGATCTCGGAATGAATCATAGAGTTATCCATCTATAAGACCTAGCCTTGGATCAGTGGAATTGATCCAAGTATTGCTTTAAGTTTGTTCGTGATGAATTAAAATTACAGACCTTGAACAGGTTGCAAGGTCTAGAAGCATTGAATAAGCTAGTCCGGAGTATAACTCAGGTTGATCATGTGAAATGGATTGGTTCCCGATATCGAAGTATATCTGGAAGGTCTCGATCGTGGACCAGGTAATAATTCGGTTTCATACAATTTTGTAGCCTAAAGGCAGAACAGGAGCTAACCCTGTTCAAGAATGCATGTTGTAGGTCTTTTTCTGAGTGTACGGAATGTAGACCTAACTGGAATTATTAATGTTAGTAACCTAAAACTAAACCTAACCTAGGGGTTAGATTAGTGTTAATCTAACCTAGACCTAGGCTAAGAACTAATGTCCTAAGTTAGTATCTATGTTCTATGAAGTTAGACTAGGTGTTATCCTAAATTCTAACCTAAGTTACTAACCTAACTATTGGGCAAGGATTATGGGGACCTATGGAGGGGATGCGAACCATGGGCGGCAGTTTCTATGTTATTTAATGCAAAGGATAAGTATGAAGGACAGGTATTGGCGGAGGTTTTAGAAACGGCTAACTGAGCCGACGTGGCAGGTCGCCAAAACTGAAAATGGTCTTGAAATTCTATTTGTCTATCGCCAACTTTGGCGGTCGGTGGCAGTGGAGTTTGAGCGGGAAATTTGGAGTAAATGCAATTAATGAGCTCGGTAGTCGAGCTCGGAATTCGCGAGAAGGCATGCAAATTGGAAAGTTGTTGTTTTGTTTGGCTTATCGCGAATTTCGGTTTTCCTTCTGCCTGTTCACTGGTTCTTCGCACCAGTCTTCTTTGTGTTGCATGGCGAGTATGAGCGTATCTAGCTCTTTTCTCTGGCAAGGAAAATATATATGTCATGGAGATAGCAAAATTTTGTTGGTCGCTCTAACTTGGAAAAGGAAAAGGAAGTCCGAGCTCTTTCAGTGGTCTGCTTCGGAATTTTGAGCAAAAATCCAGGCATGTTAGGCCCTAACCTTTAAAAATCTTGCTGTCTTTCAAGTGATTTCATTAGAACAACTCTGTTCAAATGATTTATGGTAATAGAGGATTTTCTTTGGATGTCTTGTGTGATTTTGACACTGTATCTTCATGCTGGTTCGATTTTTCATTTATCCCTTGATGGGTGTTTATTAAATTCGAACTGTGGCTTTATTTCTTTGTGTTTTGCATTCTGGCTTAAATATGCGAAATATATGAAAGGAATGTATGCTCGGCCTGCTCGGCGAGAGCCCATAAATTATTCTTGTGATGGGTACAGGCCACTGTTATGCTTGTCGATTTTGTCGTCGATGCATGTTGTGAATACTTGTTGGAAGGGAAACTGCTGGACATTTGTTTGATTATTCAGTTTTAAAAGAACCTTGTAAGCTCTGTCGTGGTTATTGATGGGGTGGTTATTGATACTTGTTGGGTTTCGTTTTGTCTTTTAAAGTTGTTTGGGAAGAGGTAACTACTGTGTTACAGTAGTCATTACGACCCTGTGGAAGTTGTTTTTCCTTTTTATTGTGGTAATGGGATTCAACCCGTTGACAGTATACAATATGGATATATGTATTTTATTTGAACGACTCTGTAGAGTCCATTAAATGATTCGTATAAATTGGGCCACTGTGGAAGCTATATATATATATATTTGAATGTTGGAAATTGCTTTGTCTGAGTCTTGTTGGAGTAACAGGTAAGGCGACTTCTGTTATTTGGTAATGAATACTTTCGTTTTACAAGGAATTTGTGGTTCAGACTCAGTTGGGCATTTAAATATGTATTCCACTCTATGTAAGCTTGGAGCAAATATAGTTATACGGGCTCCGTTGGATTTCTTGTTACTAAATCATTATATAGCTTTTGTATAAACCTGATTTTAAAGGCTTGCCAATGTTGGCACGGATGGAATCATTATCTTCTATGTATTTTGTTTACTGTTGTTGGGACTCAGTTGAATTCTTGATAGATAAACAGTGTAACTGCTTCAAATTATAACTGTTGGGTTTACTTTGTTTTTGACTTGTTGGGTTCTGTGAGTATGGGAAGATATCTTGTATGTCGGCTTCTGGAAAAGCTAAACTGTGAATACTGTTTATGGACTTAGTTTTAATTCCTCGAATGGTAATCTATGTCACTGTTTTCCGTATAAGCCTGAGTATGAACATGTAATGTTCTTGGCTTTGTTGGTTTTCTTTAATTAAGCTTGATAACATGAATTATGGCCTTTTAAGTAGGTCGCGAATACCATACTTTCAACTCTGATTTCGTTCAGGGGTGATTACGATATTCTGTGTATGTTTTCCTTCTGATTACATTCCAGTTTGATGTGGCTGTGCATGCTGCTTGGATTTCGTTTAAAAATCCCTTCGCATAGTCGTAGGGAAATGTCATTGCTTAAATGATCATGAGTCTTTGGTTGACTGCGATAGCAAAGGAGTTCTTTGATTTCGACCTTGTGTCTAAAAGCCTTTCAGTGCTAATCTTCTTATCTGTCGCTTTTGCGTAAGGTCATACTGAGTCCGCTTGGTAGATAGACGCCGTTGTTTGGCAAGAAGGCTACTGTACTGTAGTTGCTTTATTGTAAGTTTTAATAAAACGGTGGTGTTGATGATGGACTCAACTGATTTATTAGCATGTGTATTAAGTGAATGCCTTGCTTTTGGAAAGATGGTATAGACATGAGCTAGTTCAGAGGGAAACATGTACAATTTGTTTATTTCTCTTCTGTTGTAAATTATAAGTTGATATAATTGTTTAACTAACATCTGTAATTGATTTTACATAATGACGGTAACTGGATTGATATGATATTCCTCTTTTTAAGTTGAATATAATGATTGTCTGATGTTTGTTCAACTTGGGATTTACAATGAATAATTGCTTAGGACACTTTTGTTCTTCTTGATCCCTAATATTTTGATGAAATATTTGAGAAGTATATAGGACTACTCCGTAACGAAAATTATTGTTACACGTTATAGACATGATATATTCTTAACGTATAGTCTGAGTCATGTTTATTTGATTGGTGATTTTATATCATTTAAACAGGGTGTTTAATGAAAACAATTGATGGATTGCAATTGTTTTAAAAGTTAGTGCTTATCATGCTCAGTTCATCGAACTGACTCATGTTGACTATTTTTGCAGATGGTTGCCGTAAGTGGTAAAAGCATGCAGATCTGATAGGATAATCAGATTGATTAAATTTGATTTTAAGTAGAATTTCAGATAGATTCTCTAAAATGTATTATATGAGGAAAGATGTCCTTTTTCCGTTGAGCATTGTATTAAGTATGCTGATTGTACAAAATGTATCTGTATAGATCTGAAAAGAATGGAAATAAGTATTTGCTACTTATGTGTTGTATTCTTATTCTGATTGTTGACCTTCTTCGGTTTATATACCGGAGGGGCATTGTTATCATTGTATAAATTGGAGACTTTGTGATTGTCAATGAAAGTTACAAGAATATGAGATTGAATTCTTATGAGTGTTTAGTAGTTCTAATTTGTTCTATCGAAAGCAAAAATTGAATTTTAAATCTTTGTCTTTCTAAAAGATAGGGTTAAAATGAACCTAAGCAGAACGCTAATCAGGCTGAATTAAATTACTAATCCCTAGTCTTGATTATGACAGGACAACATTAAATTGGATTCTTAATCATTGATATCTTGATACTAATAAGTATGATATAAATTCAGTTAGGAGAACTGATATAAATCTAATGGGGTTCAGATGGCAATCTCATGTGAAGGTTATGAGTTATTGTTCAATTCTGTTGTTTTAGAATCATGTATATTCTAAGAACTCCTTGATGAGACCTTGGCCTTAATATCTCCACCATGTAATGGGTTTTATTGAGGAAGGCCATCCTTAGACGAAGAATCCAGGGATCGGGAAAGGCTAACCTTAGGGGAACGTCTTTAATGTAATTTAAACTCAATGTGCGTAACGCATATTAATAAGTAGATCTTTTCGAGGTGGATTTAAAGGTTGACGGCACAAGTCAACTGCAGGGTTGTACCTCCGAGAAGATTAGGATCTTCTCGAAGTTACAACAATGCAGGTGACTTATGACGACACCCTTTGCATTGATCGCTAAGATTTACACTTTGATCTCGAACGAGTTACTCAGGGACCGATTAGGAATGTGGTCACGTTATAAGGCTGCCTAGGAGATTCGGGGTATCTTGACACACTGGTTTAACTAGGATTGAACCAGTATGTCATCATATCCCTAATCCTCGTGGGCATCCATATAACATTATCACCTTGTTAATCTGTCTCCGAGTGATTAAGTTGAGATAGGAAGGACTGACAGAAGTCGGTATAAGACATTCTACATAACATAAGAATGGGGTGAAGGGCGTATTCCAGATTGACGAGTATGCCGTTAAGGAATACGAGACATAAACAGTATGTTTCAAATCTTTGGCCAAAGTATCGCAAGCTGCTGATTGCGTTGTCCTAATTCACCTAGTCTAAGGGATGAGATGCCGATGAATAATGGTAACAATTATTCAGTTAGGTTCCTTGGACAGAGCATTCTGAATCCCAGAATAGGGAAGAGAACCGCAAGAGTGAAGTGTTAAATAAAAACGCCAACTCTTATTACTCATGAATAGATCGGTAGATTACCGAGTCATGGAATGAATAGATCGGAGGTACTCCGAGTCATTACAGCTGCATATGGTTGTCTGTTATAAGAATGGTTATTTGATTTGTGAGTTCTAAATTATGTATTTAGAACCAGGATGCAATTTTCAAAAAAAAAAAAAAAAATTCACTTGTTCTAAGGTATAAAATGAGGACGTTACATCTTGGTATCAGAGCTGAAGGTTGCAGCTCTTGGACCTATTGTGTCCATAATCTGATAAAAACCTGAATTTTCTTGTAACAGAAAATGGTTAGAACAAGGGGGAACGTTGCGAATAATGCTCCACCTGAAGGAGGAGCGGCAACCACCCAGAAACTTGATGAGATCCTTGCTGCCCTGTTGGACACAAGAGATCGCTTAGCTGTACTGGAACAGCAGGTGATGGGAAATGAGGAGGATGAAGAAGCTGATAATAATAATCAGCAACCTCCTGAGGACAACCCCGACATGGGTGTTGATGTTAATGCTGGGAATGCACCTGTCCAACCAGAAAACAAAAAGGCCAGATTGGCAGCAGAACTCACTAATGATATAAAAAGGATAAGTCCACCTAAGTATGATGGCACCACATTAGGAGATGGAGCTGAGAACTGGCTCAGCGAAATGGAGAAGTACTTTGCAATAAGGAACTTCTCAGAGGAAACCAAAGCTATTTGGGGAGCCTATCAGCTTTCCCACGAAGCATCTTCGTGGTGGGATAGCCGTAAAGCTGAACTAAACATTGATGAGACCAATATTACTTGGGATCAATTTAAAGGCTATTTTAGGCAACGTTGGCTGCCACAACTTTTCTATGATCAGAAAATGACAGAATTTCAGAACTTAGCTCAAGGGAAGCTAACGGTAACTGAATACTGGGAGCGGTTTACAAAACTCCTCAAGTATGTACCGCAGTATCAAACTGACGAGAAGTTCAGAATACGGAAATTCATCATGGGATTGAATCCCGTGATAGGGGGAGAGGTCGATGTTCACAGCCCAACCACTATGGAAGGAGTTGTTGAAAAGGCCATAAGGCAAGAACAGAAATTAAAGGCTATTTCTGCTCATAAAGAGGAAGTGCGGAAGAAGACTGCAAACCCCTCTTCAACCTCTCTTGCACCCAGAAAAGGACCATGGAAAAAGTTTGGAAACAAGAGTAAGTTTCCAGGAGATAACAATAAGAAAGCAGTAGTAAATAAGCCTGCTGGAAACGTAAGGGATAATTTTGCTAAAAATTATAACAATGGGCAGAAGCCCTATGGAGGACAACGTGACAATTACAAAACTGGAGGCAACTTTGAGCCTAAAAAGGGACCTGTAGGAGGCTGCTACAATTGTGGCAAAGATCACTACGCAAATCAGTGCCCTTTGAAGAAGGATGATCGTAATCAGCAGCATAAGATACATGCTGCAGTAGCGGACAAGCAAGCTGAAAAGCAAGTGACACCTATAGAAGTTCCGGGTAAGTTATTCGGCATACCTGTCACTATTCTTTTTGATACAGGAGCTACTGAATGTTTTATATCTAATAAACTTGCTTCTAAACTTAAAAGAAAAGCTGGAAAAATGGATAAATCTTGGACTGTACAGTATGGTAATAATTCTGTTCATACAGTGAGTATGTGTCTTTTTGGGGCAGTCCTTGACTTACCTAACTTTTCCACGGAAGTTGACCTCTATGTTGCACCTTTAGGATCGTATGACATTGTTATCGGTGTCAATTGGTTAGCTGACCATAAAGCAAAAGTAGACTGCTATGAAAAGAACATAAAATGTTTAGATGATCAGCTGGAATCAGCAGAGATTCAAGGGGTGAAACGGGAAATTTCAGTTAGAAAACTGTCAGCTATGCAGCTTAAAAAGGCTAAAAATAAAGGATGTACCCTTTATGCAGTAAAGATATCCGAATCTTCGGAAGAAGATGATGATTTCATGAAACGATTCCCTCTGTTACAAAGTTTCAGGGATGTTTTTCCTGAGGAATTACCAGGGTTACCACCCAAGAGAGAATTTGACTTCACCATTGAAATCAAGCCAGGAACAGAACCTATTTCCAAAGCACCTTATCGGATGACTACTACAGAGTTAGTTGAGCTTAAGGCACAGTTGCAAGAGCTTTTGTCTAAAGGTTTGATCAGACCAAGTGTTTCACCTTGGGGAGCGCCTGTAATATTTGTGAAAAAGAAGGATGGAACACTAAGGCTGTGTATTGATTATCGGATGTTGAACAAAGCAACAGTCAAGAACCGATATCCACTTCCTAGGATCGACGATCTGTTTGATCAGATGCGTGGAGCAGCGGTTTATTCTAAGATAGACCTTCGATCTGGTTATCATCAGTTAAGGATTAGAGAGGAAGATATTCATAAAACAGCTTTCCGAACAAGGTACGGACATTATGAATTCACAGTTCTACCCTTTGGATTAACTAATGCACCCGCAGCCTTTATGAACTTGATGAACAATATTTTTCAAGAATACCTGGACAAGTTTGTACTTGTATTCTTGGACGATATTCTCATTTATTCTAAAAGCGTTGAGGAGCACAATGAGCATTTGAAGATAGTTTTGGGAATTCTGAGAAAAAGAAAGTTGTATGGTAAGTTATCCAAATGTTCTTTCTTTGATTCAGAAGTTCACTATTTGGGTCATGTCATAAGTAAAGAAGGAATTGCTGTAGATCCTTCAAAAATAGTGGCAATAACTGAGTGGCCTGCACCAAAGAATGTGCATGAAGTAAGAAGCTTCATGGGTCTTGCTGGTTACTATAGAAAATTTGTAAAGGATTTTTCTAAAATAGCTGCACCAATAACTTCATTGCAAAAGAAGGATAAGAAATTCATGTGGAATGACAAGTGCGAAGCGGCTTTCAAAAGTCTGAAAGACCAGTTGACTTCTGCACCTATATTAGCTGTACCAGACCCTAATGGGAGTTTTACAGTTGTAACGGATGCTTCTGGGGAAGGCCTTGGAGGTGTTTTGCTACAAAATGATCAGGTCATAGCATATGAAAGTAGAAAACTTAAGTTACATGAGCTGAATTATGCCCCTCATGATTTGGAACTTGCTGCCATTGTTCATGCACTTCAAGTCTGGAGACACTACTTACTTGGGAAACCTTTTGAGTTGAAAACTGATCACTTAGGACTGAAATATATTTTTACTCAGCCCAATCTGAATGCCAGACAGAGAAGGTGGTTAGAATTTTTATCACAATATGACTTTGATATTAGCTATATCAAAGGGAAGGAGAATAGAGTAGCTGATGCTCTAAGTCGTAGGAGGCACATTTCTGCTCTTATAACATTAAGAACTCAGTTTAAAGACGAGGTAAAAAGTGCCTCAGAATCAGATGCATACTTTCAACAAGTAAAAGCAGCGCTTGCTGCAGAACCTAAGGATATAAGGTATAAAGGTTTTCATTTTGATAATGAAGGAATCTTGCGTTATGAAAACAGGGTATATGTACCTATGCTGAACGATTTGAGAAAGAAGTTGTTAGTTGAATTTCATAATTCACCTTTCTCTGGACACCCGGGTATCACAAAAATGCTTGCTGATTTGAAACAGCAATACTTTTGGAAAGGTATGAAAAAGGATGTAATAGATTTTGTGACTCATTGTCTGGAATGTCAGCGGGTGAAGGCAGAACATATGCACCCTGCTGGACTGTTATATCCTCATAGCATACCGCAGTACAAATGGCAAGTAATAACCATGGATTTTGTACAAGGACTACCCATGTCCAGGAATAAACATGATGTTATCCTGGTAGTTGTAGATAAACTGACTAAGGTAGCTCATTTCATCGCTGGAAATCTAAAGGATGATTCACCAGTGCTGGCCAAAAGATTCGTACACGAAATTTTCAGATTGCATGGTGTACCAGAATTGATTATATCTGACAGGGATCCTAGAATGACGTCAAGGTTTTGGCAAACGCTTAACGCAGCTCTTGGAACAAAACTAAACTTCAGTTCTGCATATCATCCGGAAACGGATGGACAAACTGAGAGGGTAAATCAAGTGTTGGAGGACATGTTGCGTATGTATTGCATGGATCAACAGTATAAATGGGAGGAGTATCTTCCATTAGTTGAGTTCGCATACAACAATACTTATCACTCATCTCTTAAAATGGCACCATTTGAAGCACTTTATGGAAGAAAGTGCAGAACTCCTGTTAGTTGGGACAGTGTTGAGGATAGAGTGGTAATTGGACCAGAGATTCTCACAGAAATGGAACAGCAAGTTAAGCTGATTCGTGAACGACTAAAGGAAGCAGCGGATAGACAGAAGAGCTACGCTGACCTTAAGCGGGTTGATAGAAGGTTTGAGCTTGGTGATAAGGTTTTTCTTCGTGTTAAACCCAGGAAGAGTTCAATAACTTTTGGCAAGGCTGCCAAGTTGTCACCTCGATTCGTGGGACCTTTCGAAATTGTCGAAATAATCAATCCTGTAGCTTATCGTTTAGCATTGCCACCTGCTTTATCTCGCATGCATGATGTTTTTCATATTTCTTTGCTTAAGAAATACGTTTCAGATCTGTCACATGTTTTAAATTGGAATTCCTTGCAGGTCCAAGACCCAGGAATAATCGTGGTTAAACCCACACGAGTGCTGGAAACTCGCCAATTGCATTTAAGAAATCGTGAGATACAGCAATGTAAGGTCCAGTGGGACCAGTTTAACGAAGAAAGTGCAACTTGGGAAAATCTGGAAGAGATGAAAACTGCTTTTCCTTCTCTTTTTCAACAGAATGAAATCTGTTAACAAAACATTCTTTAATGAACTTATTTTTTTTTATAAGTATTTATGAAAGCCAGATGAAGGCAAACATTATTCAGGTTGAATAAAATGTGTTGTGACATTGATTTCTGGAACTATTCAAGTTGGAAAATAGTCGCATTGATTTGTGAACTAATAAATTGATTGACCTGAAGGTTAATCGAATATGTAATCATCGGGACGATGAATCTTTTTAGGAGGGAAGCATGTAACACCCTGAACTGTTGTTACTTCCTCCTGAGCATACAAGTGTTGATATGTGATTTCTTTGTAAAAAGGATGTGTTCCTTGATTGAGAAATCATGCTTGATATGTACTGTATCTTCTTTGCAGATTGCAGATCTTTGACTGAGTCGGAATATGATTGGACTCTTTTATTTCTTTCATTTTGTATCTGAGTTTAATCTGATCTCGGAATGAATCATAGAGTTATCCATCTATAAGACCTAGCCTTGGATCAGTGGAATTGATCCAAGTATTGCTTTAAGTTTGTTCGTGATGAATTAAAATTACAGACCTTGAACAGGTTGCAAGGTCTAGAAGCATTGAATAAGCTAGTCCGGAGTATAACTCAGGTTGATCATGTGAAATGGATTGGTTCCCGATATCGAAGTATATCTGGAAGGTCTCGATCGTGGACCAGGTAATAATTCGGTTTCATACAATTTTGTAGCCTAAAGGCAGAACAGGAGCTAACCCTGTTCAAGAATGCATGTTGTAGGTCTTTTTCTGAGTGTACGGAATGTAGACCTAACTGGAATTATTAATGTTAGTAACCTAAAACTAAACCTAACCTAGGGGTTAGATTAGTGTTAATCTAACCTAGACCTAGGCTAAGAACTAATGTCCTAAGTTAGTATCTATGTTCTATGAAGTTAGACTAGGTGTTATCCTAAATTCTAACCTAAGTTACTAACCTAACTATTGGGCAAGGATTATGGGGACCTATGGAGGGGATGCGAACCATGGGCGGCAGTTTCTATGTTATTTAATGCAAAGGATAAGTATGAAGGACAGGTATTGGTGGAGGTTTTAGAAACGGCTAACTGAGCCGACGTGGCAGGTCGCCAAAACTGAAAATGGTCTTGAAATTCTATTTGTCTATCGCCAACTTTGGCGGTCGGTGGCAGTGGAGTTTGAGCGGGAAATTTGGAGTAAATGCAATTAATGAGCTCGGTAGTCGAGCTCGGAATTCGCGAGAAGGCATGCAAATTGGAAAGTTGTTGTTTTGTTTGGCTTATCGCGAATTTCGGTTTTCCTTCTGCCTGTTCACTGGTTCTTCGCACCAGTCTTCTTTGTGTTGCATGGCGAGTATGAGCGTATCTAGCTCTTTTCTCTGGCAAGGAAAATATATATGTCATGGAGATAGCAAAATTTTGTTGGTCGCTCTAACTTGGAAAAGGAAAAGGAAGTCCGAGCTCTTTCAGTGGTCTGCTTCGGAATTTTGAGCAAAAATCCAGGCATGTTAGGCCCTAACCTTTAAAAATCTTGCTGTCTTTCAAGTGATTTCATTAGAACAACTCTGTTCAAATGATTTATGGTAATAGAGGATTTTCTTTGGATGTCTTGTGTGATTTTGACACTGTATCTTCATGCTGGTTCGATTTTTCATTTATCCCTTGATGGGTGTTTATTAAATTCGAACTGTGGCTTTATTTCTTTGTGTTTTGCATTCTGGCTTAAATATGCGAAATATATGAAAGGAATGTATGCTCGGCCTGCTCGGCGAGAGCCCATAAATTATTCTTGTGATGGGTACAGGCCACTGTTATGCTTGTCGATTTTGTCGTCGATGCATGTTGTGAATACTTGTTGGAAGGGAAACTGCTGGACATTTGTTTGATTATTCAGTTTTAAAAGAACCTTGTAAGCTCTGTCGTGGTTATTGATGGGGTGGTTATTGATACTTGTTGGGTTTCGTTTTGTCTTTTAAAGTTGTTTGGGAAGAGGTAACTACTGTGTTACAGTAGTCATTACGACCCTGTGGAAGTTGTTTTTCCTTTTTATTGTGGTAATGGGATTCAACCCGTTGACAGTATACAATATGGATATATGTATTTTATTTGAACGACTCTGTAGAGTCCATTAAATGATTCGTATAAATTGGGCCACTGTGGAAGCTATATATATATATATTTGAATGTTGGAAATTGCTTTGTCTGAGTCTTGTTGGAGTAACAGGTAAGGCGACTTCTGTTATTTGGTAATGAATACTTTCGTTTTACAAGGAATTTGTGGTTCAGACTCAGTTGGGCATTTAAATATGTATTCCACTCTATGTAAGCTTGGAGCAAATATAGTTATACGGGCTCCGTTGGATTTCTTGTTACTAAATCATTATATAGCTTTTGTATAAACCTGATTTTAAAGGCTTGCCAATGTTGGCACGGATGGAATCATTATCTTCTATGTATTTTGTTTACTGTTGTTGGGACTCAGTTGAATTCTTGATAGATAAACAGTGTAACTGCTTCAAATTATAACTGTTGGGTTTACTTTGTTTTTGACTTGTTGGGTTCTGTGAGTATGGGAAGATATCTTGTATGTCGGCTTCTGGATAAGCTAAACTGTGAATACTGTTTATGGACTTAGTTTTAATTCCTCGAATGGTAATCTATGTCACTGTTTTCCGTATAAGCCTGAGTATGAACATGTAATGTTCTTGGCTTTGTTGGTTTTCTTTAATTAAGCTTGATAACATGAATTATGGCCTTTTAAGTAGGTCGCGAATACCATACTTTCAACTCTGATTTCGTTCAGGGGTGATTACGATATTCTGTGTATGTTTTCCTTCTGATTACATTCCAGTTTGATGTGGCTGTGCATGCTGCTTGGATTTCGTTTAAAAATCCCTTCGCATAGTCGTAGGGAAATGTCATTGCTTAAATGATCATGAGTCTTTGGTTGACTGCGATAGCAAAGGAGTTCTTTGATTTCGACCTTGTGTCTAAAAGCCTTTCAGTGCTAATCTTCTTATCTGTCGCTTTTGCGTAAGGTCATACTGAGTCCGCTTGGTAGATAGACGCCGTTGTTTGGCAAGAAGGCTACTGTACTGTAGTTGCTTTATTGTAAGTTTTAATAAAACGGTGGTGTTGATGATGGACTCAACTGATTTATTAGCATGTGTATTAAGTGAATGCCTTGCTTTTGGAAAGATGGTATAGACATGAGCTAGTTCAGAGGGAAACATGTACAATTTGTTTATTTCTCTTCTGTTGTAAATTATAAGTTGATATAATTGTTTAACTAACATCTGTAATTGATTTTACATAATGACGGTAACTGGATTGATATGATATTCCTCTTTTTAAGTTGAATATAATGATTGTCTGATGTTTGTTCAACTTGGGATTTACAATGAATAATTGCTTAGGACACTTTTGTTCTTCTTGATCCCTAATATTTTGATGAAATATTTGAGAAGTATATAGGACTACTCCGTAACGAAAATTATTGTTACACGTTATAGACATGATATATTCTTAACGTATAGTCTGAGTCATGTTTATTTGATTGGTGATTTTATATCATTTAAACAGGGTGTTTAATGAAAACAATTGATGGATTGCAATTGTTTTAAAAGTTAGTGCTTATCATGCTCAGTTCATCGAACTGACTCATGTTGACTATTTTTGCAGATGGTTGCCGTAAGTGGTAAAAGCATGCAGATCTGATAGGATAATCAGATTGATTAAATTTGATTTTAAGTAGAATTTCAGATAGATTCTCTAAAATGTATTATATGAGGAAAGATGTCCTTTTTCCGTTGAGCATTGTATTAAGTATGCTGATTGTACAAAATGTATCTGTATAGATCTGAAAAGAATGGAAATAAGTATTTGCTACTTATGTGTTGTATTCTTATTCTGATTGTTGACCTTCTTCGGTTTATATACCGGAGGGGCATTGTTATCATTGTATAAATTGGAGACTTTGTGATTGTCAATGAAAGTTACAAGAATATGAGATTGAATTCTTATGAGTGTTTAGTAGTTCTAATTTGTTCTATCGAAAGCAAAAATTGAATTTTAAATCTTTGTCTTTCTAAAAGATAGGGTTAAAATGAACCTAAGCAGAACGCTAATCAGGCTGAATTAAATTACTAATCCCTAGTCTTGATTATGACAGGACAACATTAAATTGGATTCTTAATCATTGATATCTTGATACTAATAAGTATGATATAAATTCAGTTAGGAGAACTGATATAAATCTAATGGGGTTCAGATGGCAATCTCATGTGAAGGTTATGAGTTATTGTTCAATTCTGTTGTTTTAGAATCATGTATATTCTAAGAACTCCTTGATGAGACCTTGGCCTTAATATCTCCACCATGTAATGGGTTTTATTGAGGAAGGCCATCCTTAGACGAAGAATCCAGGGATCGGGAAAGGCTAACCTTAGGGGAACGTCTTTAATGTAATTTAAACTCAATGTGCGTAACGCATATTAATAAGTAGATCTTTTCGAGGTGGATTTAAAGGTTGACGGCACAAGTCAACTGCAGGGTTGTACCTCCGAGAAGATTAGGATCTTCTCGAAGTTACAACAATGCAGGTGACTTATGACGACACCCTTTGCATTGATCGCTAAGATTTACACTTTGATCTCGAACGAGTTACTCAGGGACCGATTAGGAATGTGGTCACGTTATAAGGCTGCCTAGGAGATTCGGGGTATCTTGACACACTGGTTTAACTAGGATTGAACCAGTATGTCATCATATCCCTAATCCTCGTGGGCATCCATATAACATTATCACCTTGTTAATCTGTCTCCGAGTGATTAAGTTGAGATAGGAAGGACTGACAGAAGTCGGTATAAGACATTCTACATAACATAAGAATGGGGTGAAGGGCGTATTCCAGATTGACGAGTATGCCGTTAAGGAATACGAGACATAAACAGTATGTTTCAAATCTTTGGCCAAAGTATCGCAAGCTGCTGATTGCGTTGTCCTAATTCACCTAGTCTAAGGGATGAGATGCCGATGAATAATGGTAACAATTATTCAGTTAGGTTCCTTGGACAGAGCATTCTGAATCCCAGAATAGGGAAGAGAACCGCAAGAGTGAAGTGTTAAATAAAAACGCCAACTCTTATTACTCATGAATAGATCGGTAGATTACCGAGTCATGGAATGAATAGATCGGAGGTACTCCAAGTCATTACAGCTGCATATGGTTGTCTGTTATAAGAATGGTTATTTGATTTGTGAGTTCTAAATTATGTATTTAGAACCAGGATGCAATTTTCAAAAAAAAAAAAAAATTCACTTGTTCTAAGGTATAAAATGAGGACGTTACAGATACTCTGTGAGATCCTAGGTGAGCTGTTAGGTGAGCTCCTAGGTGAGCTACTTGGCTAGCTAGTCGATGAACTCTGAGGTGAGCTACCAGACAAGCACAAGGCAAGTTGGCAAGGTGAGTTCCACAGTGAGCTCAAGGAAAGATGGTAAGGTGAACTTATAGGTGAGCTACCATGTAATTTTTTAGGTGAGCAACTTGATGAGCTCCTTGGTGAGCTCAAGTCAAGCTTCTCAGCAAGGTCCTGTATGAGTTGTCACATGAGCTCCCAGGTGAGTTTCTAGGTAAGCTCAAGTCAAGCTACTTGACAAGCTATTGGGTGAGCTACTTTCTAAGCTCCTAGTTGAGCTCCTAGGTGAGCCACTTGGTGAGCTCCCATTTGAGCTCAAAGGTGAGCTTGTCAACAATCTTTGAGGTGAGCTTACATGTGAGCTACTAGATGAGCTCAAGGTGAGTTGGCAAGGTGAGCTCAAGGAAAGTTGGCACAAGCTCAAGGTAAGTTAGTAAGGTGAGCTATTAGGTGAGCTCGTAGGAAAGTTCCTAGGTGATCTAATGGACGAGCTTCTGGGTGAGCTCAACTCGATCTGATCGTTGAGCTCCCAGACGAGATCCATGGTGAGCTACATTGCAAGCTTTTGACGAGTTCCTAGGTGAGATCCCAAGTGAGCTACTTGGTGAGCTCCTAGGTGAGGTCCTTGGAAGCTTCTTGGTAAGCTCACAAGTGACCTCAAGTTAACCTACTCAGTGAGTTACTCATTGAGCTCCCAGGCAAGCTTCCAAGTGAGCTACTTGGTGAACTGCTCAACAAACTTAGAGGTGAGCTATAATTTGGTCTCAAGGAAAATTAGTAAGGCAATCTCCCATTTGAGTTGGTAAGGTGAGTTTTTAGGTGAGCTCCCAAGAGATTTTTTACGTGAGATATTTGGTGAGCTACTTGACGAGTACAAGGTGAGCTCTAAGGTGAGTTTCCATGTAAGCTCAATTCAATCTACTTGACGAGCACCTAGACAATATTCTTGTCGAGCTCCCAGCTAAGCTCCTAGGTGAGCTGCTCTGTGGCCTCTTAGGTGATCTCAAAGTTGAGCTTCTCAGAAATGTCTAAGGTGACCTTCTATGTGAGCTACCATTTGAGCTCAAGGAGAGTTGACAAGGCAAGCTGTCATGTGAGCTCCCAGGTGAGTTCCTAGGTGAGTTACTCAACAAGCTCTCAGGAGAGCTCAACTTGAGCTGATTGGTTAGCTCCCAGAAGAGCTCCCAGGTGAACTACTTAGCGAGTTTTTTGATAAGATCCTAGGTGAGTTGCTAGGTGATCTCCCAAACAGGCTACTTGGTGATCTCCCAAGTGAGGTCCCTGGTGAGCTCAAAAGTGAGCTGTTAGGTGAGCTCCCAGGAGATCTGTTAGGTGAGCTCCCATGTGAGCTACTTAGTGAACTACTTGAAAAAATTTGAGGTGAGCTACCAGATGAGCTCAAGGTCAGGTGTCAAGGTGAGCTCCTTAGTGAGCTACAGGTGAGCTCCCATGTGAGTTTTTAGGTAAGCTGCTTGATGATCTGTGAGTTCCCAAGTGAGTTACTCGATGATATTTTGGGTGATATCAACTTGAGATGATCAATTAGGTCCAAGAAGATCTCCTAGGAGAGCTACTTGAAAAGCTACTTGGTGACCTCCCATGCGAGGTCCCCAGTGAGCTGTTTGGCAAGATCCTAGAAGAAATCCAAGGTGAACTACTAGACAAGCTTGTAAGGTGATCTCCTAAGTGAGCTCAAGGTGAGTTAGTAAGGTAACCTGATAGGTGAGCTCCCATGAGAGTTATTGGGTGAGCTACTTGAGGAGATCCCATGTGAGCTCAAGTTGAGCTACTTAGCAAGCTCCTGTGTGAGCTCAAAGTGAGTTGGTAAGGTGAGCTATTAGGTGAGCTCCCAGGTGAGTTTTCGGCCAAGCTCATGTCGAGTTGCTTGATGAGATCTTAGGTGAGTTGTTTGTCGAGTTCCCAGCCAAGCTCCTAGGTGAGCTACTCGGTTAGCTTCTAGGTGAGCTCAAAGATGAGATTTTCGGTAATCTCTGAGGTGAGCTTACATGCGAGCTACCAGATGAACTCAAGGTGAGTTGGCAAGGTAAGCTCATGGGGAGTTGGCAAGGTGAGTTGTTAGGTGAGCTCCCAAGTGATTCCCAGGTGAGTTACTCGACGAAATCCTAGGTGAGCTCAAGTCAAGCTACTCGGTGAGCTCCTGGGTGAGCTTAAGGTGAGATAGAAAGGTGAGCTAGCTGGGAAAACTCAAGTCAATTTGCTCGATGAGATCCCGAGTGACCTATTGCTAAGCTTCCATCCAACCTTCGAGGTGAGCTACTCAGTGAGCTCCTAAGTGAGCTCAAAGGTGAGCTTATAAGTAATTTTTGAGGTGAGATTACATGAGAGGTACTAGATGAGCTCAAGGTGAGTTAGCAAGGTGAGCTCAAGGTGAGTTGGCAAGGTGAGCTATCAGGTGAGCTCCCAGGTGAGTTACTTGATGAGATCCTAGGTGAGCTCAACTTGAGCTTATTGGTGAGCTCCTAGAAGAGCTCCCAAGTGAGATACTAGGTGAGCTATTTGGTGATCTCCCAGGAGAGTTTCTAAGTGATCTCTTGAGTGAGGTACTTGGTGATCTCCCATGTGAGGTCCCTAGCAAGCTACTCGGTGAGCTCACAAGCAAGCTCAAGATAATGTACTCGGCGAGCTGCTCAGTGAGGTCCTAGTTGAGCTGTTAGGTGATCTCCTAGGTTTGATGTTAGTCAAGTTCACATGCGAGCTACTTGGTAAGATACTCGATGAACTATGATAGGGGAGCTCCCATGTGAGTTGGAAAGCCATGTTGTTAAGCGAGCTCCCATGCATATTTTTGGGTGAACTGATTAACAAGCTCCTGGGTGAGATCAAGTCAACCTACTTAGTGAGCTACTCAGTGAGCTAGCAGGTAAGCTACTTGGCAAGCTTCTTGATGTACTTTGAGGTGAGATACAGAATGAGCTCAAGGTGAGTTGGAAAGGTGAGCTGCTTAGCAAGCTCAAGTTGAGTTGGCAAGGTGAGCTGATAGGTGAGCTCCTATCTGAGTTGGTAAGGTGATCTATGAGGAGAAATCCCATGTGAGTTTTCACGTGAGCTACGTGACGAGCTTTGGGGAAAGCTACTTGATGAGCTACTTGGTGAGATCTTAGGTGAGCTCAAGGTGAGCTATCAGGTGAGCTCCCAGGTAAGTTTTTGAGGGTGAGCTGCTTAATGACCTCCCAGCCAAGCTCCTAGCTGAGCTACTTGGTGAGATCCTAGGTGAGCTTAAAGGTGAGCTAGTTGGCAAGGCGAGCTATCAGGCGAGCTCCCAGGTGGGTTCCTAAGAAAGTTACTTAACGAGCTCCCGGGTGAGCTCAATTCGAGCTGAATGGTGAGCTCAAGTCGAGCTGATCAGTGAGATACTTCGTGAGTTTTTCAGAGAGCTCCCAGGTGAGCTACTAGGTCAACTCCCAAGTGAGCTACTTGGTAAGCTCCTAGGTGAGTTAAAAAGGTGAGCTCCTAAGTAAGCTGTTAGGTGAGATCTTAGGAAAGTTATTAGCTAAGCTCCTAGGCAAGGTACTTGGCAAGCTTCTTGAAAACCTCTGAGGTGATCTAACTTTAGACCTCAAGGTGAGTTAGCAAGGTGAGATACTCAGTGAGCTTAAGGTGAGCTAGCATGGTGAGCTCAGCAGGTGAGCTCCCATGTGATTTTTTTGGGTGAGATGTTTGATGAGCTACCTGAGAGAGCTCAAGTCAAGCTGCTTGGTGAGATCCTGGATGAGCTAGCAAGGTGAGCTGTAAGGTGAGTTCTTAGGTGAGTTTCTATGAAATCTCAAGTTGAGATGCTCGACGAACTCCTAGGTGAGCTATTTGCTGAGCTCCCAGTCAAGCTCCTAGGTGATCTACATGGTGAGATCCCAGGTGAGCTTAAAGGTAAGCTTATCAGAAATATCTTAGGTGAGCTTACACGTGAGCTACCATATGAGCTCTAGGTGAGTTGGAAATGTGAGCTCAAGTTGAGTTGGTAAGGTGAGCTCAAGGTGAGTTGGCAAGGTGAGCTCTTAGGAAGAGCTCCCAGGTGAGTTCTAAGGTGAGTTACTTGACAAGCTCTCAGGTGAACTCAACTCGAGTTGATTGGTGAGCTCCTAGAAGAGCTCCTAGGTGAGCTACTTAGTGAGCTATTTTTCAAGCTCTTAGATGAGATATTTGCTGAGATCCCAAGTGAGATACTTAGCGAGCTCCCAAGCAAGGACCCCCGATGAGCTGCTCGGCGAGCTCATAAACGAGCTCAAGTCAACCTACTTGGCAAGCTACTAGGTGATCTCCTAGGTGAGGTATTAGGTGATCTCCAAGGTGAGATATTATGTATGCTACATGGAAATCTACTCGATGTAATCTAAGGTGAGCTACTAGATGAGCTCAAGGTGAGTTTGCAAGGTGAGCTCCTTAGTGAGCTCAAAGTGAGCTAATAGGTGATCTCCCATGTGAGTTGGAAAAGTGAGTTTTCAAGTGATATCCGATGCAAGTTTTTGGGTAAGATACTTGATGAGCTCCTGGGTGAGCTCAAGTCAAACTACTCAGTGAGCTCAAAGTGAGCTAGAAAGATGAGCTATCAGGTGAGCTCCCAGGTGAGTTTTTGGGCAAGCTCAAGTTGAGTTACTTGATGAACACTTAGGTGAGTTATTTTCCAAGCTCCCAGCTAAGCTCCTAGGTTATATTTTTAATGAGCTCTCATGTGAGCTCAAATGTGAGATTATTAGTAATATTTGAGGTGATCTTACATGTGAACTACTAGATGAGTTCAAGGTGAGTTGGAAAGGTGAACTCAATGGGAGTTAGCAAGGAAAGCTGAGCTATCAGGTGAGCTCCCAAGTGAGTTACTTGATGAGCTCCTAGGCGAGCTTAACTCTAGCTTATCAGCAAGCTCCCAGAAGATCTCCTAAGCTATCTACTTGGTGAGCCATTCAGTGAGCTCCCGGGTGAGCTGCTAGGTGATCTCCCAAGTGAGCTACTTGGAAAGCTCCCAGGCGAGGACCACAGAGAGCTACTCAGTGAGCTCAAAAGTGAGCTCAAGTTAACCTACTCGGTAAGCTTCTTGGTGAGCTTACAAGTGAGTTGTTAGGAGAGTTCCCAAGCAAGCTATTAGGTGAGCTACTCGATGAACTCTAAGGTGAGATACTAGATGACCTAAAGGCAAGATGGCAAGGTCAACTCCTAAGTGAGCTCAAGGTGAGTTTGCAAGGAAAGCTCCCATGCGAGATGGCAAGGAAATCTGTCAGGTGAGCTCTCATGTGATTTTTTGGGTGAGCTACTTGACGAAATCCTAGGTGAGCTCAAGTTGAGGTGCTCAAAAATCTCCTGGGTGAGCTCAAGTCGAGCTAGGCAATGTGAGCTCCATAGGTGAGTTTGCAAGTAAGCTCAAGTTGAGTTACTTAATGAGCTCCTGGGTAAGGTGCATGCTGAGCTCTTAGCCAAGCTCCTAGGTGAGCTCAAAGGTGATGTTATCAGCAATCTCTGAGGTGAGCTTACATGTAAGCTACCAGATGAGCTCAAGGTGAGTTGGTAAGGTGATCTCAAGGTGAGATCAAGGTAAGTTGGTGAGGAGAGTTGTCAGGCGAGCTCCCAGGTGAGTTCCTATGTGAGTTACTCAAAAATATCCTAGGTGAGCTCATCTCGAGCCAATCAGTGAGCTCTCAGAAGAGATCCCAGGAAAGTTACTTGGTGAGATGTTCAACAAGCTCCCAGGTGAGATGTTAGGTGATCTTTAAAGTGAGCTACTTAGCGAGCTCCTAGGTGATGTCCCTGGTGAGCTACTAAGTGAACTCACAAGCAAGTTCAAGTCAACCTACTTGGTGAGATGCTCAATGAGATCCCATTTCAGTTGTTAGGTGAGCTCCCAGGTTAGCTACTTAGTGAGCTACTTGATAAACTCTAAGTTGAGCTACTAAAAAAACTCTAGGGTGAGCTACCAGACGAGCTCAACATGAGTTGGCAAGGTGAGCTCCTCAGCAAGCTCAAGGTGAGCTGATAGGTGAGCTGCTCCCTAGCGAGCTCAAGTCGAGTTGCTCAGTGCAAGCTCCTAGGGGAAGCTCAAGGTGAGGTAGAAAGGTGAACTATCAGGAGAGCTCCCCGGGTGAGTTTCTGGGCAAGCTCAAGTCAAGCTTCTTAACGAACTCCTGGGTGAACTACTTGTCAAGCTCCCAGCCATGCTCCTAGGTGAGCTATTTGGTGAGCTTGAAGGTGAGCTTGTCATCAATATCTTAGGTGAGCTTACATGTGAACTACCAGATGAGCTCAAGGTAAGTTTATAAGGTGAGCTCAAGGTGAGTTGGCAAGGAAAGTTGTCAGGCAAGCTCCCAAGTGAGTTCCCAGGTTAGTTACTTGATGAGCTCCCAGGTGAGCTCAACTTGAGACTTATCAGACAAGCTCCCAAAAGAGCTCCTAAGCTAGCTACTTGATGAGCTATTTGGTGAGCTCCCAGGTAAGATTTTAGGTGATCTCCCAAGTGAGCTACTTTTCAGGCTCCCAGGCGAGGACCCTAGCTAGCTACTCAGTGAGCTCACAAGTGAGCTCAAGTCAACCTACTTGGTAAGATTCTTGGTGAGATATTTAGGTGAGCTACTCAATGAACTATGAGGAAAGCTACCAGATGAGCTCAAGGAAAGATGGCAAGGTGACCTCCTCATCGAGCTCAAGATGAGATGGTAATGTGAGCTCCCATGTGAGATGGCAAGGCAAGCTCTCAGGAAAGCTCCCATGTGAGTTTTTGGGTGAGCTACTTGAGGAGTTCCAAAGTGAGCTCAAGTATAGGTGCTCGGCAAGCTCTTGGGTGAGCTCAAGGCAAGTTGACAAGGTGTGCTCCGAAGTGAGTTTCTCGGCAAACTCAAGTTGAGCTACTCGATGAGCTCCTGGGAAAGCTGTATGCTGAGCTCTTAGTCAAGCTCCTAGGTGAGCTACTCGGTGAGCTCCTAGGTGAGCTCAAAGGTGAGCTTGTCATAAATATCTAAGGTGAGCTTACATGTAAGCTACCAGATGAGCTCAAGGTGAGCTGGAAAACTGAGCTCATGGTGAACTAGAAAGGTGAGCTTAAGGTGAGTTAGTAAGGAGAGCTATCAGGCGAGCTCCTAGGTGAGTTCTTATGCGAGTTACTCAATGAGCTCCCAGGTGGGCTCAACTCAAGCTGATCAATGAGGTCCTAGAAGAGCTCCCAGGTGAGCTACTTAGTGAGATGTTCAACGAGCTCCCAGGTGGGCTGCTAGGAAATCTCATAAGCAAGCTACTTAGTGAGCTCCCAGGCAAGGTCCCTGGCGAGCTACTCGGTGAACTCACAAGCGAGCTCAAGTCAACCTACTTGGTGAGCTACTCAATGAGTGCCTAGGTCAGATATTAGGCAAGCTCCCAGAGTGAACTACTTGGTGAGCTGCTCGATAAACTCTAATGCAAGCTACTAGAAAAGATAAAGGTGAGTTGGCAAGGTGAGCTCCTTAGTGAGCTCATGGTAGGCTAGCAAGGAAAGCTCCCATGTGAGTTTTTAGGTGAGATGATTGACGAGATCCTGGATGAACTATGAGTTCCCATGTGAGTTACTCGATGAGCTCCTAGACGAGCTCAACTCGAGCTTATCAATGAACTCATAGAAGACCTCCAAGGTGAGCTACTTAGCAAGCTATTTTGTGAGCTCCCAGGTGAGATGCTAGGTGGGATCCCAAGTGAGCTACTTGCCAAGCTCCCAGGTGAGGTCCTTGATGAGCTACTTGGCGAGCTCACAAGTGAGATCATAAGTGAGCTCAAGTGAGCTATTAGGTGAGCTCCTAGATGAGCTGTTAGATGAGCTCCCAGACAAGTTGTTAGGTGAGCTACTTGAAAAACTCTTAGGTGAGGTACCAGAATAGCTCAAGAAGAGTTGCCAAGGTGAGCTCCTTAGTGAGCTCAAGGTGAGCTGGCAAGGTGAGTTGATAAGTGAGGTCCCATGCGAGTTATTAAGGTGACCTATTACGTAAGATCCTATGTGAGTTTTTAGGTGAGCTACTTGCCGAGCTCTCAGGTTGAGGTGAGCTCTGAGCTCAAGACTTGGAGCTACTGTCAGGTGAGATCCTAGTAAGTTTGAGGGAAGATCAAGGTCGCCAAGCTCCAAGGTGAGCTACTTAGGTGATCTCCCAAGTGAGTTTCAAGGGAAGCTTACATGTGAACTATAAGATGAGCTCAAGGTAAGTTGGCAAGGAAAGCTCAAGGCATGTTTGCAAGGTGAGCTAAAGGTAAGTTAGTAAGGAAAGCTGTCAGGTGAACTTCCAGGAAAGTTGGTGAGGTGAGTTCCAGTGTGAGTTACATGATGAGCTCCCACATGAGCTCAACTCGAGCTGATCGGTGAGCTCCCAAAAGACATCCTAGGAAAGCTATTTGGTAAGTTGTTCAGAAAGCTCCTAGGTGAGTTGATAGGCAAACTCCCAACCGAGCTACTTGGCAAACTCCTAGGTGAGGTCTTCGGTGAGTTGGTCGGTGAGCTCACAAGTGAGCTCAAGGCAACCTACTCACTGAGCTTCTCGATGAGCTCCCAAGTGAGCTGTTAGGTAACCTCCTAGGTGAGCTACTTGGTGAGCTACTTGATGAACTCTGAGGTGAGCTACCAGACAAGCTCAAGGTGGGTTAGCAAGGTGAGCTCCTGAGTGAGCTTAAGGTGAGCTAACAAGGTTAGATGATAGGTGACCTCCCATGCAAGCTGGTAATGCGAGCTCTCATGTGAGTTTTCAGGTGAGCTACTTGATGAACTCCTAAGGTGAGCTCAAGTCGAGCTACTCAGCAAGCTCTTGGGTGAGCTCAAGGTGAGATGGCAAGGTGAGCTATCAGGTGAGCTCCTAGGTGAGCTACTTTCTGAGCTCCCATTTAAGCTCCTAGGTGAGCTACTTAGTGAGCTCCTAGGTGAGCTCAAAGGTGAGCTTGTCAGTAATATCTGAGGTGAGATTACATGCGAGCTACCATATGAGCTCAAGGTGAGTTGGAAAGGTGAGCTTAAGGTGAGTTGGTAAGTTGAACTCAAGGTGAGTTAGTAAGGTGAGCTGTCAGGTGAGCTCCTAGTTGAGTTCCTAGGTGAGTTACTTGATGAGCTCCGAGGTGATCTCAAATCAAGCTGATCGGTGGGCTACCATAAACAACTCCTAGGCAAGCTACTTGGTGAGTTTCTAGGAGAGAGCTACTAGGTGAGCTCCCAAGTGAGCTACTTGGTAAGCTCATAGGTGAGGTCCATGATGAGCTACTCGGTGAGCTCATAAGTGAGCTCAAGTTAACCTACTCGGTGAGCTACTCAGTGAGCTCTGAGGTGAGCTATTAGGTGAGCTCACATACAAGTTGTTAGTCAAGCTCCTAGGTGAGCTACTTTGTGAGCTACTTGATGAACTTTGATGTGAGCTACCATATGAGCTCAAGGTGAGTTGGCAAGGTGAGCTCCTCATTGAAAGCTCAAGGTGAGATGGCAAGGCGAGGTGATAGGGGAGCTCCCATGCAAGTTGGCAAGGTGAGCTATCACGTGAGCTCCCATGTAAGTTTTTGGGTGAGCTACTTGATGAGCTCCCTTGGGTGAGCTCAAGTTGAGCTACTTGGAAAGCTCCTGGGTGAGCTCAAGGTGAGCTGGCAACGGGAGCTATAAGGTGAGCTCCCAAGTGAGTTTTCTGGGAAAGGCTCAAGTCGAGTTGCTTGATGAGTTCCTTGGTGAGCTACTAGCTGAGCTCCCAGTTGAAGCTCCTAGTTGAGCTACTCTATAAGCTCCCATGTGAGCTCAAAGGTGACCTTGTCAAGATAATCTTTGAGGTGAGCTACATATGAGCTACAAGATGAGCTCAAGATGAGTTGGCAAGGTGAGCTCAAGGTGAGTTAGTAAGAAAAACTCAAGGTGAATTGGCAAGGTGAGCTTTCAGGCGAGCTCCCACTCAACGAGCTCCTAGGTGAGCTACTTTTTGAGCTCCCAGCCAAGCTCCTAGGTGAGCTCCCAGGTGAACTCAAAGGTGTGCTTGTCGGTAATCTCTAAGGTGAGATTACATGCAAGCTACCAAATGAGCTTAAGGTGAGCTAGCAAGATAAGGTCAAGGCAAGTTGACAAGTTGAGCCATTAGGCAAGCTCCCAGGTGAATTCCCAGATGAGTTACTTAAATATCTCCTAGACAAGCTCAACTTGAGCTAATCAGAAAGCTCACAGAAGAGCTCTCAAGTGAGCTTATCAACAATATTTGAGGTGAGCTTACATGCGAGCTACCAAATTAGCTCAAGGTGAGTTGGAAAAATGAGCTCAAGGTGAGTTGGAAAGGTGAGCTCAAGGTGAGTTGTTAAGGTGAGCTATTAGGTGAGCTCCAAGGTGAGTTCCCAGGTGAGTTTCTTGATGAACTGCTCGGTGAGCTCACAAGAAAGCTCAAGTCAACCTACTCAGAGAGCTACTCAGTGATCTCCTATTTGAGCTGTTAGGTGAGCTACTTGGAGAGATACATGATGAACTTTGAGGCAAGCTTCTAAAGGAGCTCAAGGTAAGTTGGCAAGGTGAACTACTCACCAAGCTCAAGGTGAGCTGGCAAGCCAAGCTGATAGGTAAGATCCCATGCAAGTTGGCAAGGCGAGCTGTCATGTGAGCTCCCATGTGATTTTTTGATTGAGCTACTTGACGAGCTCCTAATCAAGCTCAAGTCAAGCTGCTTGGTGAGCTCAAGGGAATTTGGCAAGGTGAGATTTCATGTGAGCTCCCAAGTGAGTTTCAAATAAATATAAACTTGAGCTACTTTATGAGCTCCTAGGTGAGATGTTTGCTGAGCTCCCAGCTAAGCTCCCAGGTGAGTTACTTGACGAACTCCTGACTAAGCTCAACTTGAGCTAATTAGTGAGCACTAGAAGAGCTCAAGGAAAACTACTTCGCGAGTTATTCAGAAAGCTCCCAGGTAAGTTGCTAGTTGATCTCCCAAGTGAGCTACTTGGTGAGCTCCCAGGTGAGTTCCCCATTGAGCTGATCGGTGAACTCACAAGTGAGCTCAAGTCAACCTACTCAGTGAGTTGGTCAGTGAGATCCCTACCAAGCTGTTAGGAAAGCTCCTAGGAAAGATGTTAGGTGAGCTCCTTAGTGACCTACTTGGAGATTTTCTTGATGAACTCTAAGGTGAGCTACCAGATGAGCTCAAGGAAAGTTAGCAATGTGAACTCCTCGGTGAGCTCAATACAATATGGCAAGGTAAGCTCCAATGTGAGTTAGCAAGGTGTACTATCAAGCGAGCTCCCATGTGAGTTTTTGGGCAAGCTACTTGACGAACTCACGGTTGAGCTCAAGTCGAGTTACTCGGCAAGATCCTGGGAAAGCTCAAGGAAAGCTTGTAAGGTGAGCTGTAAGGTGAGGTCCCAGGTGAGTTTTTAGGTAAGCTCAAGTTGAGTTGCTCAAAGAGCTCCTCAGTGAGCTACTTGTTGACCTCCTAACTAAGCTCCTAGGTGAGATACTTTGTGAGCTCCTAGGCGAGCTCAAAGGTGAGATTTTCGGTAATCTCTGAGGTGAGCTTACATATAAGCTACTAGATGAGCTCAAGGTGAGTTGGCAAGGTGAGGTGTTAGGTAAGGTCCCAGGTGAGTTCCCAGGTGATTTACTCAACGAGCTCCTATGTGAGCTCAAATTGAACTTATCGTTGAGCTCATAGAAGAGATCCCACATGGGCTACTTAGCGAGTTATTCGGTGAGCTCCTAGGGGAGTTACTAGGTGAGCTCCCAAGTGAGCTAGTTGGTGAGCTCCCAGGTGAGGTCCCCGGCAAGCTACTCGGTGAGCTCACAAGTGAGATCAATTCAACCTACTCAGTGAGCTACTCAGTGAGCTCCTAGGTGAGCTAGTGAGCTCCTAGGTGAGCTATTAGTCAAGTTCCCAAGCAAGCTACTTGGCAAGCTACTCGATGAACTCTTATAGGGGAGCTGATAGGGGAGAACCCATGTAATTTAGCAAGGTAAGCTATCAGGTAATCTCCCATGCATGTTTTCAGGTGAGCTACTTGTTGAGCTCCTAGGTGAGCTCAATTCAACCTACTCAGTGAGCTACTCAGTGAGCTCCCAGGCGAGCTACTTGGTGAGCTACTTGACAAACTTCGAGGTGAGCTACCAGATGAGCTGAAGGAAAGTTGGCAAGGTGAGCTCCTTAGTGAGTTAAAGACAAGCTTGTTAGGTAAGCTGATAGGTGAGCTCCCATCCAAGTTGGTAAGGTGAGCTGTCAGGCAAGCTCTCATGTGATTTTTTGTGTGAGCTACTTGAAGAGCTCCCAGGTGAGCTCAAGGTTAACTCGCAAGGTGAGCTGTCAGGTGAGCTCCCAGGTGAGGTTTTTGGGCAAGCTCAAGTTGACCTAGTTGACGAGCTCCTGAGTGAGCTACTTGCTGAGTTATCAGCTGAGCTGCTCGGTGAGCTACCAGGTGAGATCAAAGGTGAGCTTGTTGGAAAGGTGAGCTCAAGGTGAGTTGGCAAGGTGAGATTTTATGTGAGCTCCTAGGTGAGTTCCCAGGTGAGTTACTCGATGAGCTCCTAGGTGAGCTCAACTCAAGCTGATCGGTGAGCTCCCAAAATAGCTCCCAGGTGAGTAACTTGGCGAGCTATTTGATGAGCTCCTAGGTGAGCTACTAGGTAAGCTCCCAAGCGAGCTACTTCGTGAGCTCCCAGGGGATGTCCCTAGTTAGCTACTCAAAGAGCTCATAAGTGAGCTCACAAGCAACCTCAATTCAACCTATTCGGTGAGCTCCCAAGTAACTTGTTATGTTAGATGTCAAACGAGATGTTAGGAAAGATCCTAGGTGAGCTACTTGGCAAGTTGCTTAACAAACGCTGAGGATAGCTACCTTCCAAGCTCAAGGTGAGTAGGTAAGGTGAGCTCCTCAGCGAGCTCAAGGTGAGCTGGCAAGGGAAGCTGATAGTCAAGCTCCCATGTGAGTTATTAAGGTGGCCTATCAGGTGAGCTCCCATGCGAGTTTTTTGATAGGAAAGCTCCCATGGGAGATAACAATATGAGCTATCAGGTGAGCTCCCATGTGAGTTTTTGGGTGAGCTACTTGACAAGCTCCCGGGGTAGCTCAAAGTTAAACTACTTGGAAAACTCCTGGGTGAGCTCAAGATCAGCTAACAAGGTGAGGTGTAAGGTGAGTTCCCAGGTGAGTTTTGTGGAAAGCTCAAGTCAAGATGCCCAATGAGCTCCTAGGAAAGCTGCTTGCTGAGCTCCCGGTAAAGGTCCTACATGAGCTACTTGGTGAGATCCTATGTGAGATCAAAGGTGAGCTTGTCGGCAATCTCTTAGGTGAGATTTCATGCAAGCTACCATATGAGATCTAGGTGAGTTGGCAAGGTGAGCTCAAGGTGAGGTGGCAAGGTGATCTTAGGTTGAGTTGGCAAGGTGAGTTATTAGGGGAGCTCTTAGGTGAGTTCCTAGGTGAGTTACTCATTGAGATTTTGGGTGAACTAAACTGAAGTTGATTGGAAATCTCCTACAAGAGCTCTCAGGTGAGCTACTTGGTGAGCTATTTGGTGAGCTCCTAGGTGAGCTATTTGGTCAGCTATTCGGTGAGCTCCCAAGTGAGCTCCCAAGTGAGCTCCCAGGTGAGGTCCCTGGTGTGCTACTCGGTGATCTCACACATGACCTCAAGTCAACCTACTTGGTGAGCTTCATGGTGAGCTCCCATGTGACCTGTTAGGCAAGCTACATGGTGAGCTACTCAATGAACTCTGAGGTGAGCTACCAGACGAGCTCAAGGTGAGTTGGCAAGGTGATCTCCTCAATGACGTCAAGGTGAACTGATAGGTGAGCTCCCATACGAGTTGGTAACGTGAGTTGTCAGGGGAGCTCCCATGAGTGTTTTTTGGTGAGCTTCTTGATGAGCTCCCAGGTGAGTTCAAGTCGAGCTACTCAGCGAGCTCCTGGGAAAGCTCAAGGTGAGCTAGAATGGTGAGCTAGAAAGGTGAGCTACTTGATGAACTCCTCAGTGAGCTACTTACCAAGCTCCCAGCCAAACTCCTAGGTGAGCCATTCGGTGAGCTCCCAGGTAATCTCTAACGTGAGCTTACACGTGATGTACCAGATGAGCTCAAGGTGAGTTGGTGAGGTGAGCTCAACATGAGTTGGGAAGGTGAGCTCAAGGTAAGTTGGCAAGGTGAGCTCAAATTGAGTTGGCAAGATGAGCTCAAGGTGAGTTGGTAAGGTGTGTTGGCAAGGCAAGTTCCTAGGTGAGTTACTTAATGAGCTCTCAGGTGATCTCAACTCGAGCTTAACAGTGAGCTCCCAGAAGAGCTCCTACGCAAGCTACTTGGCGAGCTATTGATGAACTCCTAGGTGAGCTACTAGGCAATCTCCCAAGTGAGCTACTTGGCAAGCTCCTAGGCAAGGACCCCAGTGAGCTTCTCGGTGAGGTCAAAAGTAAGCTCAAGTCAACTTACTTGACAAGCTTCTTGGTGAGCTCCTAGGTGAGTTGTTAGGTGAGCTCCCAGGTGAGTTGCTCGATGAACTCTAAGGCAAGCTACTAGATGAGCTCAAGGTGAGATGGCAAGGTGAGCTCCTCAGTGAGTTCAAGGTGAGCTGGCATTGAAAGATCACATATGAGATGGCAAGCCAAGCTATCAGGTGAGCTCCCATGTATGTTTTTGGGTGAGCTATTTGACGAGCTCCCAGGTGAGCTCAAGTTGAGGTGCTCGGTAAGCTCCTAGGTGAGCTCAAGGTGAGCTGGTAAGGTGAGATACTCAGTTATCTCATAGGTAAGCTCAAAGGTGACCTTGTCAGCAATATTTGAGGTGAGCTTACATGCAATCTACAAGATGAGCTCAAGGTGAGTTGGCAAGGTGAGCTCAAGGTGAATTTGAAAGGTGAGCTCAAGGTGAGTTGGTAAGGACAGTAGTCAGGCAAGCTCCCAGGTGAGTTCCTATGTGAGTTACTTGACAAGCTCCCAGGTGAGCTCAACTCGAGCAGGTCAGTGAGCTACTTGGCAAGCTATTTGGTGAGCTCCTAGGTGAATTACTAAGTGAGCTCTCAAGAAAGGTACTTGGTAAGCTCCCATGTGAGGTCCTTTGTGGGCTGCTTGGTGAACTCACAAGCAAGCTCAACTAAACCTACTCAGTGAGCTAATCAATGAGCTCCAAGGTGAGCTATTAGGTGATCTCCCAGGTGAGCTTCTTTGTTAGTTGCTTGATAAACTCTAAGGTGAGCTACAAGACAAGCTCAAGGTGAGATGGAAAGCTGAGCTCCTTAGTGAGCTCAAGGTAGGCTGGCAAGGTGACCTCCCATGTGAGTTTTTAGGTGAGCTACTTGATGAGCTCCTAGATGAATTATGAGTTTTAACATGAGTTACTCAACAAGCTCCTGGGTGAGCTCAACTCAAGCTTATCGGTGAAGTCCCAGAAAACCTTCGAGGTGAGCTACTTTACAAAAGCTATTCGTAGAGCTCCCATGTGAGCTACTAGGTGAGCTCTCGAGTAAGCTACTTACCGAGCTCCCAAGTGAGGTAACCAACAAGATGCTTGGTGAGCTCACAACTGAGCTCAAATCATCTTACTGAATAAGGTATTTGGTGAGCTCTTAGGTGAGTTTCCAGACAAGCTGAAGTTGAGATGCTCGATGAGATCCTAGGTGAGCTACTTACTGAGTTCCTATCTAAGCTCATAGGTGAACCACTTGGTGAGCTCCCATGTGAGCTCAATGGTGAGCTTTTTGGTAATCTCTAAGGTGAGCTTACATGTGAGCTACCAGATGAGCTCAACGCAAGTTGACAAGGTGAGATCTATGTGAGTTAGCAAGGCTAGCTGTCAAGTGAGCTCACAGGTGAGTTACTCGATGAGCTCCCAGATGAGCTCAACTCGAGTTGATTAGTGAGTTCCTAGAAGAACTCCTAGGTGAGCTGCTATGTGATCATTTTGGTAAGCTCCCAGGTGAGATATTAGGTGAGCTCCCAAGTGAGCTACTTGGAAAGTTCCCAGGCAAGGTCCTTGACGAGCTCACAAGTAAGTTCAAGTGAACCTACTCAGTGAGCTGTTAGGCAAGCTCAGTGAGCTGTTAGGCAAGCTCCCAGGTGAGCTTTTAGGTGAACTTCTAGGTGAGCTACTTGGTAAGCTACTTGATGAACTTCAAGGAAAGCTGCTAGACAAGCTTAATGTGATTGGGCAAGGTGAGCTCCTTAGTGAGCTCAAGGCAATCTAGCAATGCAAGCTAATAGGTGAGATTCTATGTGAGTTAGAAAGGTGAGTTATCAGGCAAGCTCCCATATGAGTTTTCGGGTGGGCTGCTTGATGAGCTCTTGGGTGTGCTCAAGTCGAGTTACTCAGTGAGCTCCTGGGTGATATCAGGGTGACCTACCAAGGTGAGCTATCAGGTAATTTCCCATGTGAGTTTCTAGGCAAGCTCAAGTCAAGCTGCTCAATGAGCTCCTGGGTGAGTTGTTTGTTGAGCTCCTAGCCTATCTCCTAGGTGAGTTTCTTGGTGAGCTAACAAGCGAGCTGAAAGGTGAGGTTGTCAACAATCTTTGAGGTGAGCTTACATGTGAGCTACTAGATGAGCTCAAGGTGAGTTGGTAATGTGAGCTTTTAGGTGACCTCCCAGGTGAGTTCCCAAGTGAGTTACTCGATGAGTTCCCAAGTGATCTCAACTTGATCTTATCAGTGAGCTCAAAGAAGAGCTCCCAAGAAAGCTACTTTGTGAGTAGTTCTATGATATCCCAGGTGAGCTACTAGACTAGCTCCTAAGCAAGCTACTTGGTGAGCTCCCAGGCAAGCTACTCATAGAGCTCATAAGAGAGCTAACAAGCAAGATCAAGTCAACCTATTTAGTGAGCTACTTGGTGAGCTCCTAGCTAAGCTGTTAGGTGAGCTCCAAGGTGAGCTACTTGGTGAGCTACTCGACGAACTATGAGGTGAGCTACCAGATGAGCTTAAGGTGATTTGGCAAGGTGAGCTCCTTAGCGAGCTTAAGGAAATCTGGGAAGGTAAGCTGATAGGTGAGCACCCATCTGATTTGATAAGGTGAGATCCCATGTGAGTTTTCACATGAGCTACTTGACGAACCCTCAGGTGAGCTCAAGTTGAGCTATTCGGTGAGCTCCTAGGTAAGCTCAAGGTAAGCTAGCAAGGTGAGCTATCAGGTGAGCTCCCAGGTGAGTTTTTTGGAAAGGTCAAGTCTTGCTAGTCGATGAGCTCCTGGGTGAGTTACTTGCCAAGCTTAGGTGAGCTCCCAGGTGAGCTCAAAGGTGAGCCATTTGTCAAGGTGAGCTCAAGGTGAGTTGCCAAGGTGAGATGTCACGCCAGCTACTAGGTGAAATCCCAGGCTAGTTACTTGATGAGCTCTTGGGTGAATTCAACTCGAGCTACTCAATAAACTTTGAGGTGAGCTATCTTCTGAGCTCAATGAAAGTTGGCACGGTGAGCTCCTCACCAAGCTCAAGGTGAGCTGGCAAGGTGAGTTCCCATGTGAGTTGGCAAGATGAGCTGTCAGGTGAGCTCCCATGTAATTTTTTGGGTGAGCTGCTTGATGAACTCCCAGGTGAGCTCAAGTCGAGCTACTCATCAAGCTCCTAGGTGAGTTCAAGGTGAGTTGGCAAGGTGAGCTATCAGGTGAGTTCCTAGGTGATTTTTTGAGAAAGCTCAAATTGAGCTACTCGATAATCTCCTAAACAAGCTACTTACTGAGCTCCTAGCTGAGCTCCTAGTTGAGCTGTTTAATGAGATCCCAGGTGAGCTCAAAGGTGAGCTTGTTAGTAATCTCTAAGGTGAGCTTACATGCGAGCTACCAAATGAGCTCCAACTGAGTTGGCAAGGTGAGCTCAAGGTGAGTTGGCAAGGCAAGCTCAAGGTGAGTTGGTAAGGTGAGCTGTCATGTGAGCTCCCAGGCAAGTTACTTGATGAGGTCTCGGGTGAACTCAACTCGAGTTAAAGCTCCCAGGTGAGTTCCCAGGTGTGTTACTCGATGAGCTCCTAGATGAGCTCAAAGTGAGTTGATCAGAGAGCTCCCAGAAGAGCTCCTAGGTGAGCTACTTGGTGAGTTATTCACTGAGATCCCAGGCTAGCTACTAGGTGAGCTCCCAAGCGAGCTACTTAGCAAGCTCCCAGGTGAGGTCCCTGGTGAGCTACTCAGTGAGCTCACATGTGAGCTCAAGTCAACCTACTTGGTGAACTTCTCAGTGAGCTCCAAGGTGAAATGTTAGGCTAGCTCCCAGGTGAGCTGTTAGGTGAGCTCTCAGGGGAGCTATTAGGCAATCTACTTGACGAACTCTGAGGTGAGATACCGGATAAGATCAAGGTGAGTTGGCAAGGTGAGCTCCTCAGTGAGCTCAAGGTGAGCTAGTACATGAGCTCCCATACAAGTTGGCAAGGTGAGTTGTCAGGTGATCTCCCATGTGAGTTTCTGAGGAAGTTGTTGGGTGAGCTCCTGGGTGAGCTCAAGGTGAGCTAGTAAGGCAAAATATCAGGTGAGCTCCTAGGTGAGATCAAGGTGAGCTAGAAAGGTGAGCTGTCAGGTGAGCTCCTTGGTGATTTTCTGGGAAATGTCAAGTTGAGATGCTTGATGAACTCCTAGGTGAGCTCAAAGGTGAGCTTGTCAGCAATCTCTGAGGTGAGCTTACATGCAAGCTACTAGATATGCTCAAGGTGAGTTGGCAAGGTGAGCTGAAGCCGAGTTGGCAAGGCGAGCTCAAGGTGAGTTAGCAAGGCGAGCTATCAGGTGAGTTCCCAGGTGAGCTGCTAGGTGATCTCATAAGTTAGCTTAAGTCATCTTACTCAATGACCTAATTCATGAGCTCAATATCTTAGGAAAGATCTTAGGTGAGCTCCCAGGTGAGCTTTTAGTCAAGCTTCTAGGTAAGCTGTTAGGTGAACTACTCGATGAACTTTGAGGTGAGCTACAAGATGAGCTTAAGGAAAGTTGGTAAGGTGATCTCCTCAGTGAGCTCAAGGTGATCTGGTAAGGTGAGTTGTTAGGGGAGTTACCATGTAAGTTGTTAGGGAAAGCTATCAGGCCATCTCCTATATGAGTTTTCAGGTGAGCTACTTGATGAGTTTTAAGGTGAGCTTAAGTGAAGGTGCTCAGTGAGCTCCTGGGTGAGCTCAAGAGGAGCTGGTAAGGTGAGTTGTCAGGTGAGCTCCCAAGCAAGTTTCTAAGGAAGCTCAAGTCGAGCTACTCGACGAGCTCCTGGGTGACCTGCTCTTCGAGATCCAAGCTAAGCTCCTAGGTGAGCTACTCGGTGAGCTCCCAGGTGAGCTCAAACGCGAGCTTGTCGATAATATCTGAGGTGAGCTTACATGTGAGATATGAGATGAGATCAAGGTGGGTTGGTAAGGTGAGCTCAAGGCAAGTTGGTAAGGTGATCTGTTAGGTAAGCTCCTAGGAAAGTTCCCTGGTGAGTTACATAACAAGCTCCCAGGTGAGCTCAACTCGAGCTGATCATCGAGTTCTCAGAAGATCTCTCTAGTGAGCTACTTTGTGAGCTATTTGATGAGCTTCCAAGTGAGATTCCAAGTGAGCTACTTAGTGACCACCCAGGTGAGGTCCCTGGCGAACTACTTGATGAGTTCACAAGTGAGCTCAAGTCAACCTACTTGGTAAGCTGCTTGTTGAGCTCCCATGCAAGCTGTTAGGTGAGCTCCTAGGTGAGCTACTTCGTGAGATGCTTGACGAACTCAAAGGTGAGTTACCAGATGAGCTCAAGGTGAGTTGGCAAGATGGGATCCTCAGTGAGCTCAAGGTGAGCTAGAAAGGTGAGCTCCAATTCAAGTTAGTAATCCAAGTTATCAGGTGAGCTCCCATGTGAGTTTTTGGGTGAGCTACTTGACATACTCAAGTCGAGCTACTCGGTGAGATTCTAGGTGAGCTTCGAGGTGAGCTACTTGGTGGGCTCTTAGGCAAGATCAAAGGAAAGCTTATCACCAATGTTTGGGGTGAGCTTATATGTGAGTTAGTAAGAAGAGCTTTCAGGCGAGCTCCCAGGTGAGTTCCCTGGCAAGTTACTTGACAAGCTCTCAGGTGAGCTCAACTCAAGCTAATTGGCAAGCTACCAAAAGAGCTCCCCAGTGAGCTACTTAGTGAGTTGTTTGGTGATTTGCTAGGTGATTTACCAAATGAGCTATTTAGTGATCTCCCAAGTGAGGTCCCTGGAAAGCTCATAAGTGAGCTGTTAGGTGAGCTCCCAAGTGAGTTGTTAGGTGAGCTGTTAGGTGAGCTCCTAGGTGAGATACTTAGTGAGATGCTTGATGAACTATGTGGTGAGCTACTAGATGAGCTCACAGTGAGTTGGAAAGGTGAGCTCCTCAATGAGCTCAAGGTGAGCTGACAAGGTGTGCTCCCATGTGAGTTTTCGAGCAAGCTACTTGATGAGCTCCTGGATGAGCTGTGAGTTCCCACGTTAGTTACTCAATGAGATTCTAGGTGAGATCAACTTGAGATGATCGGTGAGCTCCAAGAAGAGCTCCTAGGTGAGCTACTTGATAAGCTATTCGACAAGCTTCTAGGTGAGGTGCTAGGAAAGCTCCCAAGTGAGCTACTGTGTGAAATCCCATGTGAGGTCCCTGGTGAGCTACTCAGTGAGCTCACAAGTGAGCTCATAAGCAAGCTCAAGTCAACCTAATCAAAGAGCTACTTAGTTAGCTCCTAAGTGAGTTGTTAGGTGAGCTCCCAGGTGAGCTACTTAGGAAGCTTCTCAACAAACTTCAAGGTGAGCTACCAGACAAGCTCAAGGTGAGATGGCAAGGTAAGCTGATAGGCGAGCTCCCATGTGAGTTTGTGGGTGAGCTATCAGGCAAGATCACATGCCGAGTTTTCACTCAAGCTACTTGACGAGATCCCATGCGAGCTCAAGTCGAGCTGCTTTGTGAGCTCTTGTGTGAGCTCATGGTGAGCTGGTAAGGTGAGCTATCAGGTGAGCTCCTAGATGATTTTTCTGCCAAGCTCAAGTTGAGCTGCTTGAGAAGCTCCTGGGTGAGTTACTTGCTTAGCTCCCAGCCAAAATCCTAGGTGAGATGCTCAGTTAGCTCCCAGGTGAGCTCAAGGGTGAGCTTGTCAAAAATATCTGAGGTGAGCTTATATGCAAGCTACCAGATGAGCTCAAGGTGAGTTGGTAAGGTGAGCTCAAGGGGAGTTGGCAAGATGAGCTGTCAGGTGAGCTTGAAGGTGAGTTCCCAGGTGAGTTACTTGACGACCTCTCTGGTAAGCTCAAGTCAAGTTACTCCGTGAGTTCTTGGGTGAGCTTAAGGGGAGCTAACAAGGTGAACTGTCAGGTGAGCTCCTAGGTGAGTTTTTGGGCAAGCTCAAGTTGAGCTACTCGATGAGCTCCTGGGTGACCTATTACTGAGCTCCTAGGCAAGCTCCTAGGTGAGCTCTTAGGTGAGCTCAAAGGTGAGCTTGTCAGTAATCTCTGAGGTGAGATTACATGCAAGCTACAAGATGAGCTCAAGGTGAGTTGGCAAAGGCATGCTCAAGGTGAGTTGGCAAGGTGAGCTATCAAGCGAGATCCCAGGTGAGTTCCCAGGTGAGTTACTCAAGGTGAGCTCTCAGGTGAGCTCAACTTGAGCTGATCGGTGAGCTCCCAGAAGAGCTCCCATGTGAGCTACTTGGTGAGCTATTCAGTGAGCTCCCAGGTGAGCTATTAGGTAAGCTCTCGAGTGAGCTACTTGACGAGATCTCAGGCGAGGTCCCTAGCGAGCTACTCGGTGAGCTCACAATCGAGATCAAGTCAACCTACTTGGTGAGCTCTTAGGTGAGTTGTTAGGTGAGCTCCCAGGTGATCTATTAGTCAAGTTCCCAAGCGAGCTACTTGGCAAGCTGCTTGATTAACTCTGATAGGGAAGCTGATAGGGGAGCACCCATGTGAGTTGGTAAGGAAAGCTTTCAGGTGAGCTCCCACGCACATTTTTAGGTGAGCTATTTGACGAGCTCCCGAGTGAGCTCAAGTCAACCTACTCGGTGAGCTACTTGGTGAGCTCCTAGGTGACCTAATTGGTGAGCTACTTGACAAACTCCAAGGCGAGATACTAGGAAAGCTCAAGCTGAGCTGGAAACATGAGCTCCTCTGGGAGCTAAAGGTAAGATAGAAAGGCAAGATGATAGGTGAGCTCCCATCCAAGTTGGTAAGGTGAGCTATCAGGAAATCTCCCATGTAAGTTTTCATGCGAGTTGCTTAATGAGCTCCTAGGTGAGCTACTTGATGAGCTCCAAGGTGAGCTTAAGTTGAGCTACTTGGTGAGATCCTTGGTGAGCTCAAGTTGAGCTGGCAAGGTGAACTATCAAGCGAGCTCCCAGCAGAGTTTTTTGGGCAAGCTTAAGTCGACTTGGTCGACGAGCTCCTAGGTGAGCTTCTTACAAAGGTGCTAGCTGAGCTCCTAGCTGAGTTGCTCGATGAGCTCCTAGGCGAGCTCAAATGTGAGCTAGTTGGAAAGGTGAGCTCAAGGTGAGTTGGTAAGATAAGCTATCAGGTGAGCTCCCAGGTGAGTTCCTAAGTGAGTTACTCGATGAGGTCCAGGGTGAGCTCAACTTTAGCTGATCCATGAGCTTAAGTCAAGTTGATCAAAGAGCTACTTGGTGAAATTTTTAGTGGGCTGCCAGGGGAGCTACGAGGTGAGATCTAAAGTGAGCTATTTGGTGAGGTCCCAAGCGAGGTCCATGAAAAGTGAGCTCAAGTAAACCTACTCAGTGAGCTCAAAGGAAAGTTGTTAGGTGAGATGTCGGGTGAGTTATTAGGAAATCTCCCAGGTGAGGTACTTGGCGATATTCTCGACAAACTCCAAGGTGAACTACATTAAAAGCTCAAGTTGAGTTGGCAAGGTGAGATCCTTAGCGAGCTCAAGGTGAGCTGGCAAGGTGAGCTGATAGGCAAGCTCCCATGTGAGTTGGCAAGGTGAGCTATCAAGTGAGCACCCATGTGAGTTTTTGGGTGAGTTACTTGATGAGCTCCCAGGCAAGCTCAAGTCAAGCTACTTTCCAAGCTCCCAGTCAAGCTCCTAGGTGAGGTACTTGATGTTATCCCAAGTGAGGTCAAAGTTGAGCTTGTCGGTAATCTCTTAGGTAAGCTTACATACGAGCTACCATATGAGATCTAGGTGAGTTGGCAAGGTGAGCTATCAGGTAAGCTCCCAAGTGATTTCCAAGGTGAGTTACTCGACGAGCTCTTGGGTAAGCTCCTGGGCTGAGCTACTTGGTGATCTATTCAGCGAGTTATTATGTGAGATATTAGGTGAGCTCCCAAGTGAGATACTTAGTGATCTCCTAGGTGAGTTCCCTATTGAGCTACTCGGTGAGCTCACACTCGAGTTGAAGTCAACCTACTTGGTGAGCTACTTAGTGAGCTCCCAGGTGAGCTGTTAGGAAAGCTACATGGTGAGATACTCGATGAACTCTAAGGTGAGCTACCAGATGAGCTCATGTTGAGTTCGCAAGGTGAGCTCCCTAGTGAGCTCAAGGTGAGTTGATAGTTGATCTCCCATGTGAGTTTTTAGGTGAGCTGCTTGATGAGCTCCTGGGTGACCTCAAGTTGAGCTACTTGGTGAGCTCCTGGGTGAGATCAAGGTGAGCTAGAAAGGTGAGCTATCAAGTGAGCTCTCAGGTGAGTTTTTGGGAAAGCTCAGGTCGAGCTGCTTGATGAACTCCTAGATGAGCTGCTTGTCAAGCTCCTAGCCAAGCTCCTAGGTGAGTTATTCGATGAGCTCCCAGGAGAGCTCAAAGGTGAGCTTGTTAGCAATCTCTGAGGTGAGCTTACATGTGAGCTACTAGATGAGCTCAAGGCAAGTTGACAAGGTGAGCTCAAGGTGAGTTGGCAAGGTGAGCTTAAGGTGAAATCAAGGTGATTTAGCAAGGTGAGCTGTTAGGTGAGCTCCCAGGTGAGTTACTTGATGAGCTCCTAGGTGAGCTCAACTTGATCTTATCAGTAAGATCCCAGAAGAGTTCCTAAGCTACCTACTTGGAAAGATGTTGGGTGAGCTCCCAGGTGAGCTACTAGGTGATCTCCTAAGTGAGCTACTTGGTGAGCTCTCAGGAAAAGACCCCAACAAGATGCTAGGTGAGCTCAAGGGAAAGTTCAAGTCAACCTACTCAGCAAGCTTCTCAGTGAGCTCCTAGGTGAGCTGTTAGGTGAGCTACAAGGTGAACTATTAGGTGAGCTACTCGACAAGCTCTGAGGCAAGCTACCAGATGAGCTCAGGGTGAGATGGAAAGGTGAGCTCCTTAGTGAGCTCAAAGAAATCTAGCAAGGTGAGCTCCCATGTTATATGGCAAGGTAAGCTACTTGACAAGCTCCCAGGTAAGCTCAAGTTGAGATGCTTGGCAAGCTCCTAGGTGATCTCAAGGTGAGCTAGCAAGGTGAGCTCCCAGGTGATTTTCTGAGCAAGCTCAAGTTGAGCTACTCGATGAGATCCTAGGCAAGCTGAATTCTAAGCTCTTGGTTGAGCTCCTAGGTGAGCTGCTCGATCAGCTCCCAGGTGAGCTCAAAGGCAAGATTATCAACAATCTCTGAAGTGAGCTTACATGCAAGCTACCAGATGAGATCAAGGTGAGTTGGCAAGGTGAGCTCAAGGTAAGTTTGTAAGGTGAGCTCAAGGTGAGTTGGCAAGGTGAGATGTCAAGTGAGCTCCCAGGTGAGTTACTCAATGAGCTCCTAGGTGAGCTCAACTCAAGCTAATCGGCAAGCTCCCAGAAGAGCTCAAGGTGAGTTGTTCAGCGAGCTCCCAGGAAAGCTGGTAGGTGAGTTCCCAAGTGAGCTACTTTACGAGCTCCTAGGTGAGGTCCCCGGCAAGCTCACAAGTGAGCCTAATTCAACCTACTCGGTGACCTGCTTGGTGAGTTCCTAGGTGAGTTGTTAGGTGAGATCTAAGGCGAGCTACTTGGAGATTTTCTCGACGAACTCCAAGGTGAGATACCAGATGACCTCAAGGTGAGTTAGTAATGTGAGTTCCTTAGTAAGCTCGATGCGAGTTGGTATGGTGAGCTCCCATGCAAGTTGGTAAGGCGTACTCTCAGGTGAGCTCCCATGTGATTTTTTGGGCAAGCTACTTGACGAAATCATGGGTGAGCTCAAGTTGAGTTGCTCAGCAAGATCTTGGGAAAACTAGCAAGGTGACCTTATAGGAATGTTTCTGGGATAGCTCAAGTCGAGCTCGATGAGCTCGAGTGAGCTACTTGTTGAGCTCCAGTTGAGCTCCTAGGTGAGCTACTCTGTGAGCTCCTAGGTGAGCTCAAAGGTGAGCTTGTCGGTAATCTCTGAGGTGAGCTTACATGTGAGCTACTAGATGAGCTCAAGGTGAGTTGGAAAGGTGAGATCAAGTCGAGTTGGACAGGTGAGCTCAAGGTGAGTTTTCAAGTTGAGTTGTCAGGTAAGCTCCCAAGTGAGTTCCCAGGTGAGTTACTCGACAAGCTCCGAGGCAAGCTCAACTTGAATTAATCAGTGAGCTCCCATAAGAGATCCCAGGTGAGTTATTCATTGACCTTCACATTAGCTACTAGGTAAGGTTCCAAGTGAGTGACTTAGTGAGTTCCCAGGTGAGGTCACTGGTGAGATGCACGATGAACTCACGAGTGAGCTCAAGTCAACCTACTTGAAGAGCTACTCGGTGAAGTCCCAGGTGAGCTACTTGGTGAGCTACTTGACAAACTCTAAGGTAAGCTACCAGAAAAGCTCAAGGTGAGTTGGTAAGGTGAGCTCCTTAGCGAGCTCAAGGTGAGATACCAAGGCAAGCTCCCATGTGAGTTTCTAGGTGAGATGTAAGGCAAGTTTCTAGGTGAGCTACTCAGTGAGCTCTTGGGTGAGCTTAAGGTGAGCTAGCAAGGTGAGCTATTAGGTGATCTCTGAGGTGAGTTTCTAGACAAGATCAAGTCGAGCTGCTTGTCGAGCTCCCAACTGAGCTCCTAGGTGAGCTACTCGATGAGCTCCCAGCTGAGCTCAAAGATGAGCTTGTCGGTAATCTCTGAGTTGAGCTTACATGTGAGCTACCAGATGATCTCAAGGGGATTTTGCAAGCAAGCTCAAGGTGATTTGGCAAGGTGAGCTCAAGGTGAGTTGGTAAGGTGAGCTCCTAGGTGAGTTCCTAGGTGAGTTACTTAATGAGCTCCCATGTGAGCTCAACTCGAGCTAATCGGTGAGCTCCTAGAAGAGCTCCCAGGTGATCTACTTGGCGAGTTGTTTGGCGAGCTCCCAGGAAAGTTTCTTGGTGAGATCTAAAGTGAGCTAATTGGAAAGCTCCCAGGCAAGGTCCCTGATGAGCTGCTCAATGAGCTAACAAGTGAGCTCAAGTCAACCTACTCAACGAGCTTCTCAGTGACCTCCCAAAAGAGATGTTAGGTGAGATCCTAGGTGAGCTACTTGGTGAGTTACTCGACGAACTCTGAGGTGAGCTACCACACAAGCTCAAGGTGGGTTAGCAAGGTGAGCTCTTGAGTGAGCTTAAGGAGAGTTGGTAAGGTGAGATGATAGGTGAGCTCCCATGCAAGTTAGTAAAGCAAGCTCCCATGTGAGTTTTTGGGTGAGCTACTTGATGAGCTCTTGGGTGAGCTCAATTCAAGCTGCTCGAAGAGCTCCTGGGTGAGCTCAAGGTGAGCTAGTAAGGTGAGATATCAGGTGAGCTCCTGGGTGAGTTACTTTTCGAGGTCCCAGCTGAGCTCCTAGGTGAGCTACTCGAAGAGCTCCTAGGTGAGATCAAAGGTGAGCTCCTCGGCAATCTCTGAGGTGAGATTACATGTGAGCTACTAGATGAGCTCAAGGTGAGTTGGCAAGGTGAGCTTAAGGTTAGTTGGAAAGGAGAAATCAAACCAAGTTGGTAAGGTGAGCTATCAGGTGATCTCCTAGTTGAGTTTCTAAGCAAGTTACTTGATGAGATCCCAGGTGAGCTCAACTCAAGCTGATTAGTAAGCTCGCAGAACAGCTCCCAGGTGAGCTACTTGGTGAGCTATTTGGTGAGCTATTTGGTAAGATCCCAGGTGAGCTCCCACATGAGATAATTTGTTAGCTCCGAGGTGATGTCCCCAATGAGCTACTTGGTGAGCTCATAAGTGAGCTCAAGTATACCTACTTGGTGAGCTACTCAGTGAGCTCCCAGGAAAACTGTTAGGCAAGCTTTCAGGCGAGCTGTTAGTCAAGCTCCCAAGTGAGCTACTTGGAAAGCTACTCGATGAACTCTGATGTGAGCTACT
The DNA here is from genome assembly GCA_019776745.2 of Taxus chinensis. Lineage (NCBI taxonomy): Eukaryota > Viridiplantae > Streptophyta > Pinopsida > Cupressales > Taxaceae > Taxus > Taxus chinensis. Next base: position 2,078,028 of record CM034157.1, read on the forward strand.
AGAGGAGCTCTAGGTGAGTTGGCAAGGTGAGCTCCTTAACAAGATCAAGGTTAGCTATCAAGGAGAGCTGATAGGGGAGCTCCCATGCGAGTTGGCAAGGTGAGCTATTAGGTTAGCTTTGATGCAAGTTTTCAGGTGAGCTACTTGATGAGCTCCCAGGTGAGCTCAAATAGAGCTACTCAGTGAGCTCCTGGGTGAGCTCATTATGAGCTGTTAGGTGAGCTCCCAAGTGAGTTTCCAGGAAAGCTCAAGTTGATCTACTCAATGAGTTCCTAAGTGAGCTACTTACCGAGCTACGAGCTGAGCTCCTAGGTGAGATACTCGGTAACCTCCCAGATGAGCTAAAAGGTGAGCTTGTTGGTAATCTATGAGGTGAGCTTACATACGAGCTACCAGATGAGCTCAAGTTGAGTTGGTAAGGTGAGCTCAAGGAGAGTTGGTAAGGTGAACTCAAGGTGAATTGGTAAGGTGAGCTATCAGTCAAGTTCCCAGGAAAGCTCCCAAGTAAGTTACTCCATGAGCTCCTGGGTGATCTCAACTTGAACTAATCAGTGAGCTCCCAAAAAGGATGCTAGGCAAGCTACTTGGTGAGCTATTTGGCGAGCTCCCAGGAGAACTACTACGTGAACTCCAAAGCGAGCTACTTGGTGAGCTCACAGGTGAGGTCCCCAGCAAGCTGCTCAATGAGCTCATAAGTGAACTCATGTCAACCTACTTGGTGAGCCACTCGGTGAGTTCCCAGGTGAGATATTAGGTGAGCTCCCATACAAGCTATTAGGCAAGCTCTGAGGTGAGCTACCAGGTAAGCTACTTGGCGAGCTATTCGACTAGCTCTTAGGTGAGATGCTAGGTGATCTCCAAAGTGAACTATTTTGCAAGCTCCCAGTCAAGGTCACTTGCAAGATGCTTGATGAGCTCACAAGTGAGCTCAAGTAAACCTACTCAGGGAGTTGCTCGGTGAGCTCCCTAGTGAGCTATTAGGTGAGCTCCCAGGTTAGCTACTTGGTGAGCTACTCGATGAACTCATAGGTGAGCTACTGGATGCGCTCAAGGTGATTTGGTAAGGTGAGCTCCTTAGTGAGCTCAATGCAAGCTGGTAAGTTGACCTCAAGTCAACCTACTCAGTGAGCTATTATGTGAGCTCCCAGATGAGCTGTTAGGTGAGCTCCCAGGTGAGCTATTAGGTGAGCTCCTAGGTGAGATACTATGATATTTTCTTGACAAAATCCAAATTGAGATACCATACAAGCTCAAGATGAGTTGGCAATGTGAGCTCCTCTGTGAGCTTAATGTGAGCTGGTGAGGTGAGATCCCATACGATTTGGCAAGGTGTGTTATCAGGGGAGCTCCCATGTGAGTTTTTATGTAAGTTACTTGACAAACTCATGAGTGAGCTCAAGTCAAGTTACTTGGTGAGCTCCTAGGTAAGGTCAAGGTAAGTTGGAAAGGTGATCTATAAGGCGAGCTCCCAGTTGAGTTTTCGGGAAAGCTCAAGTTGAGCTACTCAATGAGCTCCTAGGTGAGCTAACTATTGAGCTCCCAGCCAAGCTCCTAGGTGAGATACTCTTTGAGCTCCCAAGTGAGCTTGTTAGAAATCTCTAAATTGAGCTTATATGTGAGCTACCAGATGACCTCAAGGTGAGTTAGCAACATGAGATCAAGTTGAGTTGGACAGGTGAGCTCAAGGTAAGTTGGAAAAGTGAGCTATTAGGTGAGCTCCTAGGTGATTTCCTAGAAGAGTTACTCGATCTGATTGGTGAGATCCTAGAAGAGATCCTAGGTGAGCTGTTCAGTGAGCTTCCAGGTGGGCTTCTAGGAAAACTCACAAGTGAGCTCCCTGGTGATCTACTCGGTGAACTCATAAGTGAGCTCAAGTCAACCTACTCAGAGAGCTACTCAGTGAGCTCCCATGTGAGCTAGTAGGTGAGATACTCGATGAACTTTGAGGTGAGCTTCCAGATGAGCTCAAGGTGAGTTGGCAATGTGGGCTCCTTAACAAGCTCAAGGAAAGTTGGTAAGGTAAGCTCTCATGTGAGTTTCTAGGCTAGCTGTAAGGTGAGTTTCTAGGTGAGCTGCTTGGTGAGCTCTTGGGTGAACTCAAGGAAAGCTGGCAAGGTGAGCTATCAGCAATCTCAGAGGTGAGTTTCCAGAGAATCTCAAGTCGAGCTACTTGCCAAGCTCCTAGCTAATCTCCCAATTGAGCTCTTAGATGAGCTACTCAATGAGCTCCCAGGTGATATCTGAAGTGAGCTTACATGCAAACTACCATATGAGTTAAAGGCAAGTCGGCAATGCAAGATCAAGGTAAGTGGGTAGGGGCAAGCTCAAGGTGAGTTAGTAAGGTGAGCTATCAGGTAAGCTCCTAGGTGAGTTTCGAGGTGAGTTACTCCACAAGCTCTCGTACGAGCTCAACTCGAGCTGATTGGTGAGCTCCTAAAAGATATCCCAGGAAAGCTACTTAGTGAGTTGTTTGGCAAGCTCCTAGGCAAGCTGCTAGGTGAGCTCCCAAGTGAGCTACTTGGTAAGATCCCAAGTGAGGTCCCTGGTGAGCTTCTCGGTGAGCTCACAAGTTAGCTCAAGTCAACCTACTTAGTGAGCTTCTCAGTGAGTTCCCAAGTAAGCTATTAGGTGAGCTCCCAGGCAAGCTGTTTGGTGAGCTCCCAGGTAAGCTACTTGGTTAGCTACTCAACAAACTCTAAGGTGAGCTACTAGATAAGATCAAGGTGGGTTAGCAAGGTGAGATCCTAAGTGAGCTTAAGGTGAGCTAGCAAGGTGAGATGATAGGTGAGCTCCCATGCAAGTTTGTAAGGTGAGCTCCCATGTGAGTTTTTCAGGTGAGCTACTTGATGAGCTCCTGGGTGAGCTCAAGTAGAGATACTCGGTGATCTCTTGGGAAAGCTCATGATGGGCCGTAAAGGTGAGCTATCAGGTGAGCTCCTAGGTGAGCTACTTTCTGAGCTCCTAGCCAAACTCCTAGGTGAGCTTCTCAGTGACCTCCCGGGTGAGATCAATGGCAAGCTTGTTGGTATTCTCTGAGGTGAGATTACATGCGAGCTACAAGATGAGCTCAAGGAAAGTTGGCAAGGTGAGCTTAAGGTGAGATGGCAAGGTAAACTCAAGGTGAGTTAGTAAGGTGAGCTGTCAAGTGAGCTCCTAGTTAAGTTCTTAGGTAAGTAATTTGACAAGCTCCCAGGTAAGCTCAACTCAAGCTAATCGGTGATCTCCAAGAAAAGTTCCCAGGCAAGCTACTTGGTGAGCTATTTTGTGAGCATCTAGGTGAGATCCAAAGTGAGCTACTTGGTGAACTCCCAGGCAAGGTCCTTGATGAGCTACTCAGTGATCTAATAGGTGAGCTCAAGACAACCTACTCAGGGAGCTACTCGGTGAGCTCCCAGGTGAGGTGTTAGGTGAGCTCCTAGGGGAGCTGTTAATTGAGCTCCCAGTCAAGCTACTTGGTGAGCTACTTGATGAACTCCGATGTGAGCTCCTAGATGAGCTAAAGGTGAGTTGGTAAGGTGAGCTCCTCAGAGAGCTCAATGTGAGCTGATAAGGGAGATCTCATACGAGTTGGTAAGGTGAGATGTCAGGTAAGCTCCCATGTGATTTTTTGGGTGAGCTTCTTGATAAGCTCCTAGGTGAGACAAAGTCAAGCTACTCGGCGAGCTCCTAGGTGAGCTCAAGGTGAGTTGGCAAGGAAAGCTCCCAGGTGAGATTTTGAGCAAGCTTAAGTCGAGATGCTTGATGAGTTCTTGGGTGAGCTGCTTGCTGAGCTCCCAACCAAGCTCCTAGGTGATCTACTTGGTAAGATCCTAGGTGAGATCAAAGGAGAGCTTGTCAGTAATCTCTAAGGTTAGCTTACACATGAGCTACAAGATTAGCTCAAGGTTAGCTGCCAAGGCAAGCTCAAGGTAAGTTGGTAAGGTGAACTCAAGGTGAATTGGTAAGGTGAGCTATCAGGTGAGTTCCCAGGTGAGTTACTTGACGAGCTCCCAGGTGAGCTCAAATCAAGTTGATCACCAAGCTCCCATAAAAAATCCTAGGCGAGCTACTTGGTGAGCTATTTGGTGAGCTCCCAGGTGAACTGCTAGGTGAGCTCCCTAGCAAGCTACTTGGTAAGCTCCCAGGTGAGGTCCCCTGTGAGCTACTCAGTGAGCTCAAAAATGAGCTCATGTCAACCTACTCAGTAAGCTGCTCAGTGATTTCCCAGGGTTGCTATTAGGTGAGCTCCTCGATGAGCTATTAGGTGAGTTCTGAGGTGAGCTACCAAGTGAGCTACTTGGCGAGCTCCTAGGCACACTGCTAGGTGATCAAAAAAGTGAACTACTTAGCAAACTCCTAGTCAAGGTCCTTGGTGAGATACTCGGTGAGCTCACAAGGGATTTCAAGTCAACCTACTCAGTGAGTTGCTTAGTGAGCTCCCAGGTGAGTTGCTAGGTGAGCTCCCAGGTGAGCTACTTGGTGAGTTACTTGACAAGCTCATAGGTGAGCTACCAGATGCGCTCAAGGTGAGTTGGCAAGGTGAGCTCCTTAGTGAGGTCAAAGCTAGTTGGCAAGGTGGGCTCCTTAGGGAGCTCAAAGTTGATAGGTGAGCTGATAGGTGAGATCCCATGCGAGTTGCCAAGGGGAGCTATCAGGTGTGCTCCCATTCAAGTTTTCAGATGAGCTACTTGACAATCTCCTAAGCAAGCTCAAGTCAAGCTACTGTACGAGATCCTAGGTGAGCTACTTAATGAGTTCCCAGCCCATCTCCTAGGTGAGCTACTCCATGAGCTCCCAAGAAAGCTCAAAGGTGAGCTTGTCAACAATCTCTAAGGTTAACTTACATGAACGCTACCAAATGTGCTTAAGGTGAGTTACCAAGGTGAGCTCAAGGACAGTTGGCAAGGTGAGCTCAAGGTGAGTTTGAAAGGTGAGCTATAAGGTGAGTTCCCAAGTGAGTTACTTGATGAGCTCTTAGGTGAGCTCAACTCAAGATGATCCATGAGCTCCCAGAAGATATCCCAAGTGAGCTACTTGGCGAGCTATTATGTGAGTTCATAGGCCAGCTGCTAGGTGAGCTCCCAAGTGATCTACGTGGTGAGCTCCCATGTGAGGTACCCAATGAGTTATTGGGTGAGCTCACAAGTGAGCTCAAAAGTGAGGTCAAGTCAACCTACTCAGCAAACTACTCCATGAGTTCCTAGGTGAGTTGTTAGATGAGCTCCCAGGTGAACTACTTGGCGAGCTACTCGACAAACTCCAAGGTGAGCTACCAAACAACCTCAAGGTGTGTTGGTAAGGTGAGCTCAAGGTGAGCTGGCAAGGTGACCATATAGGTGAGCTCCCATGTGAGTTGTCAGGTAGCTACTTGATGAGCTCCTGGGTGAGCTCAAGTTGAGCTGCTCGGTGACCTCTTGGGTGATCTATCACATGAGCTCCTAGGTGAGTTTCTGGGAAAGCTCAAGTTGAGCTGCTGGATGAGCTCCTGGGTGAGTTTCTTGCCAAGATCCCAACAGAGCTCCTAGGTGAGCCACTCAGTGAGCTCCCATGTAAGTGTCAGTAATATCTAAGGTGAGCTTACATGCGAGCTACCACATGAGCTCAAGGTGAATTGGCAAGGTGAGCTCAAGGTGAGTTAGCAAGGGGAGCTCTAGGTGAGTTGGCAAGGTGAGCTGTCAGGTGAGCTCCCAGGTGAGTTACTCAATGAGCTCCCAAGTGAACTCAAATTGAGCTCATCATTGACCTCATAGAAGAGCTCCTAGGTGAGCTACTAGGTGATTTGTTTGGTGAGCTCCCAGGTGAGTTGCTAGGTGAGCTCCTAGGTGAGGTCCTTGGTGAGCTCCTAGGTGAGGTCCCCGACGAGCTCACAAGTGAGCTCAAGTAAACCTACTCAGTGAGCTACTTAGAACACTCCCAAGTGAGCTGTTAGGCAAGCTCCCAAGTGAGTTGTTAGGTAATCTCCCATGTGAGCTACTTGGTGAACTACTCAACGAACTCTGAGGTGAGCTACTAGATGAGCTCAAGTTGAGTTGGCAAGGTGAGCTCCTCATCGTGCTCAAGGCAAGCTAGTAAGGTGAGCTGATAGGTGAGCTTCCATGCGAGTTGGCAAGGTGAGCTGTGAGGTGAGCTCCCATGTGATTTTTCAGGTGAGCTACTTTATGATCTCCCGGGTGAGCTCAAGTTGAGTTACTCAGCGAGCTCCTAGGTGACCTCAAGGTGAGCTATCAGGTGAGCTCTTAGGTGAGTTTTCAGGTAAGCTCAAGTCGAGCTACTAAACAAGCTCCTGGGTGAGCTACTTACCGACCTCTTAGAAGATCTCCTAGGTGAGCTGCTTGGTGAGTTAGCAAGTGAGCTCAAATGTAAGCTTGTCAGTAAGCTCTGAGGTGAGCTTACATGTGAGCTACCAGATAAGCTCAAGGTGAGTTGGCAAGGTGAGTTTTCAGGCAACCTCCTAGGTGAGTTCCCAGGTGAGCTCAACTCAATCTGATTGGTGAGCTCTCAGAAGAGCTCCTAGGTGACCTACTTCACGAGCTATTCAGCAAGATCCCAAATGAGCTACTAGAGGAGCTCCCAAGCAAGCTAATTGGTGAGGTCCTAAGCGAGGTCCCAGATGAGCTACTTGGTGAGCTCACAAGTGAGCTGACAAGTGAGATCAAGTCAACCTACTTAGTGAGCTACTTCATGAGTTCCCAGGTCAGCTGCTAGTCGAGCTTCCAGGTGAGCTACTTGGTGAGTTGCTCAATAAAATTTGAGGTGACCTACTAGACGAGCTCAAGGTGAGTTGGCAAGATGAGATCCTCAGTGAGCTCAAGTCGAGCTAGCAAGGCTGAGCAGATAGGTGATCTCCCATGTGAGTTTTCACATGAGCTGATTAACGAGCTCCTAGGTGATCTCAAGTTCAGCTACTCGACGAGCTCCTGGGAAAGCTCAAGGCAAGCTAGCAAGGAAATCTCCCTAGTGATTTTTTAGGAAATCTCAACTCATGCTAGTCAACAAGCTCTCAGGTGAGCTACCTACCGAGTTCCTAGCCTAGCTCTGAGGTGAGCTCCTAACTAAGCTCAAAGGTGAGCCATTTGGCAAGGTGAGCTCAAGGTGAGTTGGAAAGGTGAGATGTCAGGTGATCTCCCAGGTGAGTTCAAAGGTGAGTTACTTGCCGAGCTCTCGCATGAACTCAACTCGAGCTTCTCGACAAAATCTTAGGTGAGCTACCATCTGAGCTCAAGGTGAGTTAGTAAGGTGAGATCCTCATCAAGATCAAGGTGAGCTGGTAAGGTGAGTTGATAAGTGAGATCCCATGTGAGTTGGTAAGGTGAGCTGTCAGGCAAGCTCCTATGTGAGTTTTTGGGTGAGCTACTTCACGAGCTCCCAGGTGAGCTCAAGTCAAGCTACTCACTGAGCTCGTGGGTGAGTTCAAGGTGAGCTGGCAAGGTGAGCTATCAGGTGAGTTCCTATGTGATTTTTTGGTAAATCTCAAGTTGAGATGCTCGATAAGCTCCTAAATGATATGATTGTCAAGCTCCCAGCTGAGCTCCTAGGTGAGCTACTCGATGAGATCCCAGGTGAGCTCAAATTTGAGCTTTTTAGTAATCTCTTAATTGAGCTTACATGTGAGCTACCAGATGAGCTTTACGTGAGTTGGTAAGGTGAGGTCAAGGTGAGTTTTCAAGGTGAGCTCAAGGTGAGTTGGCAAGGTAAGTTATAAGGTGAGCTCCAAGGTGATTTCCCAAGTGAGTTACTCGATGAGCTCCCAGGTGAGTTAAACTTGAGTTGATGGGTGAGCTCCCAGAAGAGCTCCTAGGTGAGCTAGTTGGTGAGCTATTCAGCGAGCTCCCAGGTGAGCTACTAGGTGAGCTCCCAAGCAACCTACTTAGCAAGCTCCAAGGTGAGGTCCCTGGTGAGCTTTTCGGTGAGCTCACACATGAGCTCATGTCAATCTACTTATTGAGCTGCTTGGTGAGATCCAAGGTGAGCTGTTAGGTGTGTTCCTAGGTGAACTATTAGGTGAACTCCCAGGCAAGTTGTTAGGTGAGATACTTGATGAACTCTGAGGTGAACTACTAGATGGGATCAAGGTGAGTTAGCAAGGTGATCTCCTTAGTGAGTTCAAGGCGAGCTGATAGGAGAGGTCCCATGCGAGTTGGCAAGGCAAGTTGTTAGGTGAGCTACCATCCAAGTTTTTGAGTGAGCTGCTAGGTGAGCTATGGTGAGCTAGCAAGGCAAGCTCCTAGGTTAGTGTCTGAGAAAGTGTTTAGGCAAGCTCAAGGTGAGCTAGCAAGGTGAGCTATCAAGCAAGCTATTAGGTGAGTTTTTGGGTAAGCTCAAGTTGAGATGCTCGATGAACTCCTAGGTGAGCTCAAAGGTGAGCTTGTCAGCAATCTCTGAGGTGAGCTTACATGCAAGCTACCAGATGAGCTTAAGGTGAGTTGGTAAAGTCAACTCAAGATGAGTTGGCAAGGCGAGCTCGAGGTGAGTTAGGAAGGTGAGCTCAAGGTGAGTTAGTAAGGTGAGCTATCAGGTGAGCTTGCAGGTGAGCTGCTCGGTGATGTTCTAAGTGAGTTACTTGGAGAGCTCCCAAGTAAGGACCATGGTGACCTACTCAGTGAGCTCACATGCAAGCTCAAGTCATCTTACTCGACGAGCTACTTAGTGAGCTCCTAGGTGAGCTGTTAGGTGAGCTACTTGACAAAGTCCAAGGTGGTCTACCAGACGAGCTCAAGGTGAGCTCCTCAGCAAGCTCAAGGTGAGCTACTCAATGAGGTCTTGGGTGAGCTACTTGTCAAGATCCCAGCCAAGCTCCTAGGTGAGCTACTTGGTGAGCTCCCAGGTGAGCTTATCAGCAGTCTCTGAGGTAAGCTTACATGTGAGCCACCATATGATCTCAAGGTGAGTTGGTAAAGTGAGCTCATGGAAATTTAGCAAGGTAATCTCAAGGCAAGTTGGCAAGATGAGTTGTCAGGTGAGTACCCAAGCAAGTTCCCAGGTGAGTTACTCGACGAGCTTACAGGTGAGCTCAACTCGAGCTAATTGTCAATCTCCCAAAAGAGCTCCTTGGTGAGCAACTTTGCCAACTATTTGGTGAGATCCTAGATGATCTTCTAGGTGAGCTACCAAGTGAGCTACTTAGCGAGATCTTAGTCGAGGTCCTTAGTAAGCTGCTCGGTGAGCTTATAAGTGAGCTTAAGTCAACCTACTCGGTGATCTTCTCATTGAGCTCCTAGGTGAGCTGTTAGGTGAGCTCCTAGGTGAGCTACTTGGTGAGATTCTCGACAAACTCAAAGGTGAGATACCAGATGAGCTCAAGGTGAGTTGGAAAGGTGGGCTCCTCAGTGAGCTCAAGGTGAGTTGGCAAGGTGAGCTCCCATTTGAGTTGGTAAGGTGAGCTATCAGGTGAGCTCCCATGTGGGATTTTCGGTGAGCTACTTGACAATCTCAAGTCGAGCTGCTCGGAAAGCTCCTAGGTGAGCTCAAGGTGAGCTAGAAAGATGAGCTCCCAGGTGAGTTTTTGTGGAAGTTAAAGTCAAGCTACTCGATGAGCACCTAGGTGAGATGCTTGGCAAGCTCCCAGTTGTGCTCCTAGGTGAGCTACTTAGTGGAAAATTAAGTGAGCTCAATGGTGAGCTTGTCAGTAATGTTTGAGGTGAGTTTATATGTGAGCTACCAGCTTAAATCAAGGTGAGTTGGTAAGGTAAGTTATTAGGAGTGCTCCAAGGTGAGTTCCCAGGTGAGTTACTCAACAAGATCTCAAGCAAGTTCAACTCAAGCTAATCAGTGAGCTCCAAGAAGAGCTCCTAGGTGAGCTACTTAGTGAGTTATTTGGTGAGATCCCAGGTGAGTTGTTAGGTGAGTTCCTAAATGAGCTACTTGGCGATCTCCCAAGCGAGGTCCTTGGCGAGCTCACAAGTGAGCTATTAGGTGAGCTCCTAGGTAAGCTGTTATGTGAGCTCCTAGGTGAGCTACTTAGTGAGCTACTCGATGAAATCTAAGGTGAGCTACTAGATGAGCTCAAGGTGAGTTGGAAAGGTGAGCTCCTCAGTGAGCTCAAGGTAAGATAAAAGGGTGAGCTCCTATGTGAGTTTTTTAGGTGATCTCCCATCCGAGTTTTTAGTTGAGCTACATGAAGAGCTCCTCAACAAGCTCTAAGTTCCCAGTGAGTTACTCAATGAGCTTCTAGGTGAGATTAACTTGAGATGATCGAAAAGCTCCCAGAAGAGCTCCTAGGTGAGCTACTTGGAAAGCTTTTTGGCGAGATTCTACGTGAGCTACTAGGTGAGCTCCCAAGTGAGCTACTTGATGAGCTCCCATGTGAGGTCCCAGGTGAGCTACTTGGTGAGCTCACAAGTGAGCTCACATGCAAGCTCAAGTCAACCTACTTGAAGAGTTACTTGGTAAGCTCCCACGAAAGCTATTCAGTGAGCTCCTAGGTAAGTTACTTGTGGAGCTGCTTGACGAACTCTGAGGTGAGCTACCAGACAAGCTCAAGGTGAGTTGGCAAGGTGATCTCATAAGCAAGCTCAAGGTGAGCTAGCAAGGAAAGCTGATAGGAAAGCTCCCACGTGAGTTTCTGGGTGACTTGTCAGGTGAGCTCCCATGTGAGTTTTCAGGTGAGCTACTTGATGAGATCCCGTGTGAGCTCAAGTCAAGCTGCTCGGTAAGATCCTATATGAGCTCAAGGTGAGCTGGCAAGGTAAGTTATCAGGTGAGCTCCTAGGTGAGTTTTTAGGTAAGCTCAAGTCAAGTTTCTCAAGGAGCTCCTAGGTGAGTTACTTGCCAAGCTCCCAGCCGAGCTCTTATGTGAGCTACTAAGTTAGCTCCCAGGTGAGCTCAAACACGATCTTGTTGGAAATCTCTAAGTTGAGCTTACATGTGAGCTACCAAATGAGATCAAGGTGAGTTGATAAGGTGAGCTCAAGGAGATTTGGCAAGGCAAGCTTTTAGGTGAGCTCCTAGGTGAGTTCCTAGGTGAGTTATTTGACGAGCTCCTGGGTGAGCTCAACTTGAGCTAATCAGAAAGCTCCCAGAAGAGATCTCACGCAAACTCCTTAGTGAGATATTTGGCAAGCTCCAAGGTGAGATATTAGGCAAGCTCCTAAGTGAGCTACTTGGTGAGCTCCCATGTGAGGTCCCCGGTGAGCTACTCGGTGAGTTCACAAGTGAGCTCAAGTAAACCTAGTCAGTGAGTTACTCGGTGAGCTCCCAGGTGAGCTGTTAGGTGAGCTCCCAAGTGAGCTATTAGGTGAGCTCCAAGCTGAGGTACTTGGAAAGCTACTGGATGAAATTTGAGGTGAGTTGAGTTACCAGATGAGCACAAGGTGAGCTAGCAAGGTGATCTCCTCAGTGAGCTTAAGGTGAGTTAAGGTGAGCTAATAGTTAAGCTCCCATGTGAGTTTCTGGTTTATCTATTAAGTGACCTCCCATGCGAGTTTCTAGGTGAGCTGTCAGGTGAGCTCCCATGCGAGTTTTAGGGCGAGCTACTTGATGAGCTCCTTGGTGAGTTGAAGTTGAGCTGCTTGGTGAGCTCTTGGGAGAGCTTAAGGCGAGCTATCAGGTGAGTTTTTGGCAAGCTCAAGTCGAGCTACTCAACGAGCTCTTGGGTGACCTGTTGCCGAGTTCCCAGCCAAGCTCCTAGATGAGCTACTTGGTGAGCTCAAAGGTGAGCTTGTCAGTAATCTCTGAGGTGAGATTACATGTGATCTACTAAATGAGCTCAAGGTGAGTTGGAAAGTTGAGCTCTCAAGTGAGATCTTAGGTGAGTTCCTAGGGGAGCTACTTGGTGAGGTATTTAGTGAGATCCCAGGTGAGTTTCTAGGTGAGCTCCTGAGTGATCTACTTGGTGAGCACACTGGTGAGGTCCCCAGTGAGCTACTTGGCAAGCTTATAAGTGAGCTCAAGTTAACCTACTCGGCAAGTTGCTCGGTGAGCTCCTAGGTGAGTTATTAGGTGAGCTCTCAGGTGAGTTGTTAGTCAAGTTCACAAGTGAGCTACTTGGTAAGCTACTCGATGAACGCTAATAGGGGAACTGATAGGGGGGCTCCCATGTGAGTTGACAAGGAAAGCTATTAGGTAAGCTCCCTTGCACATTTTTGGGTGAGCTTCTTAATGAGCTCTTAGGTGAGCTCAAGTCAACCTAATGGGTGAGCTACTTGGTGAGCTCCTAAGTGAGCTCCTAGGTGAGCTACTTGACGAGCTGCTTGACAAACTTTGAGGTGAGATACCAGATGAGCTCAAGGTGAATTAGCAAGGTGAGCACCTTAGCCAGCTCAAGGTGAGCTGATAGCTGAGCTCCCATATGAGTTGGTAAGGAAAGCTATCAAGAAAGTTCCCATGCAAGTTTTCATGCTAGCTGTTTGACCAGCTCCTAAGTGAGCTACTTGACGAGCTCCCAGGTGAGCTCAAGTTGAGCTGTTTGGTGAGCTCTTGGACAAGCTCAATGTGATCTGGTAGGTAAGCTATTAGGTGAGTTCCCAGGTGTTTTTTTTTTGTAAGATCAATTTGACCTGGTCGACGAGCTCCTAGGTGACCTACTTATTGAGCTCCCAGCCGAGCTTCTATTTTAGCTACTCGATGAGCTACCATGCAAGCTGAAATGTGAGCCAGTTGGAAAGGTGAGCTCAAGGAGAGTTTGTAAGGTGAGCTGTCAGGTGAGCTCCCAGGTGAGTTCCCAGGTGAGTTACTCAACGAGCTCCCAGGTGAGCTCAACTCAAGCTAATCGGTGAGCTTCCAGAAGAGCTCTCAAGCAAGCTACATGGTGAGCTATTCAGCAATCTCCAAGGTGAGCTGCTAGGTGAGCTCCCAAGTGAGCTACTTGGTGAGCTCCCAGGTGAGGTACCTGATGAGCTACTTGGTGAACTCACAAGTTAGCTCAAGTCAACCTACTCAATGAGCTGGTTGGTGAGATCTGAGGTGAGTTGTTAGGTGAGCTCCCAGGTGATTTATTAGGTGAGCTCCAAGGTGAGGTACTTGGCAAGTTGCCTGATAAAATATAAGGTGAGCTACAAGATAAGATTAAGGAAAGCTAGCAAGGTAAGGTGAGCTTATAGGTAAGCTCTCATGTGAGTTTTTTGGTGAGCTATTAGGTGACCTCCCATGTGAGTTTTTAGGTGAGCTATCAGGAAAGCTCCCATGTGAGTTTTAGGGTGAGCTACTTGACGAGATCTTAGGTGATCTTGAGTCAAGCTACTTGGTGAGCTCCTGCATGAGGTTAAGGTGAGTTGACAAGGTGAGATGTAAGGAGAGCTCCCAAGAATGTTTTTAGGAAAACTCAAGTTGAGTTTCTCGACGAGCTCCTAGGTGACCTGTTTTCGAGCTCCCAGCTGAGATCCTAGGTGAGATACTTGTTAAGCTCCCAAGTGAGCTCAAAGGTGAGATTTTTAGTAATCTCTGAGGTGAGATTACATATAACCTACCAGATGAGCTCAAGGTGAGCTCCCAGGTGAGTGCCTAGGTGATTTGTTCAATGAGCTGCTAGGAAAGCTCAACTTGAGCTGATCGGTGAGCTCCTAGAAGAGATCCCAAGTGAGCTACTTAGTGAGCTCCCAGGCTAGATGCTAGGTTATCTCTTGAGAAAGCTACTTTGTGAGCTCCTAGGTGAGCTACTCGGTGAGCTCACAACTAAGCTCAAGTCAACCTACTCGGCGAGTTTCTCGGTGAGCTCCTAGTGAGCTCTCAGGTGTGATGTTAGTTAAGTTCCCAAGTGAGCTACTTGGCAAGCTCCTTGATGAACTCTAATAGGGGAGCTTATAGGGGAGCTCCCATACAAGGCAAGTTAGAAAGGAAAGCTTTCAGGTGAGCTCAAGTCAACCTACTTGGCGAGCTACTTGGTGAGCTACAAGGTGAGCTCTTGGGTGAGCTACTTGGTGAGATAATTGATGAACTCTGATGCGAGCTACCAGATGAGCTCAAGGTGAGATGGCAAGGTGAGCTCAAGGTGAGCTAGTAAGGTGAGCTAATAGGTGAGCTCCCATGTGAGTTTTCACATGAGCTACTTGACAAGCTCAAGGGTGAGCTCAAGTTGAGATTCTTGGTGAGCTCCTTAGTAAGCTCAAGGTAAGTTGACAAGGCGAGTTATCAGGCGAGCTCCCAGGAAAGTTTTTAGGCAAGCTCAAGTTGAGTTGGTCGATGAGCTCCTAGGTGAGTTGCTTGATGAGCTCCTAACCTAGCTCCTAGGTGAGATACTAGGTGAGCTCTTAGGTGAGCTCAAAGGTGAGCCATTTAGCAAGGTGAGCTCAAGGTGAGTTGGCAAGGCAAGCTCCTAGGTGAACTCCCCGATGATTTCCCAGGAAAGTTACTCGATGAGCTCCTGGGTGAGCTCAACTCAAGCTGATTGGTGAGCTCAAGTCGAGTTGATCAGTGAGCTACTTTGTGAGCTATTCAGTGAGCTCCCAGGAAAAGTGCTAGGTGAGCTCCTAAGTGAGCTACTTGGTGAACTCCCAGGAAAGGTCCCAGGTGAGCTTCTCAATGAGCTCACAAGTGAGCTCATGTCAACCTAAACAGTGAGCTCCTAGGCAAGCTGTTAGGTGAGATCTCAGGTGAGTTGTTAGGTAAGCTCCGAGGTGAGCTACTTGGTGAGCTACTCGATAAACTCTGAGGTGAGCTACCTTCTGAGATCAAGGTGAGTTGGCAAGGTGAGCTCCTCAGTGAGCTCAAGGTGAGCTAGCAAGGTGAGCTTATAAGTGAGCTCCCAAGAGAGTTTCTGGGCAAGCTACTTGACAAGCTCCTGGGTAAGCTCAAGTCAAGCTGCTTGGTGAGCTCCTAGGTGAGCTCAAGATAACATTGATAGGTGAGTTTGTAACGTGAGTTCCCAAGTGACTTTATGGGATAGCTCAAGTCGAGCTACTCAACGAGCTCCTAGGTGAGCTACTTTCCAAGCTCCCAATCAAGCTCCTAGGTGAGCTACTCAGTGAGATCCCAGGAAAGCTTTTCGGTAATCTCTTAGGTGAGATTACATGGTGAGCTACCATATGAGCTCCAGGTGAATTGGAAAGGTGAGCTCAAGGTGAGTTGGTAAGGTGAGCTCAAGGTTAGTTAGCAAGGTGAGTAGTCAGGTGAGCTCCCAGGTGAGTTCCCAGGTGAGTCACTTGATGAGCTCCTAGGTGAGCACAACTTGAGTTAATCGGAAAGCTCCCAAATGAGCTCCTAGGTGTGCTACTTGGTGAGATATTCGGCAAGCTATCATTTGAGCTCCCAAGTGAGCTACTTAGTGAGCTCATAGGAGAGGTCCCAGTGAGCTGCTCGGTGAGCTCACATGTGAGCTCAAGTCAACCTACTTGGTGAGCTACTGGGTGAGATCCCAGGTGAGCTATTAGGTGAGATCCCAGGTGAGCTGTTAGGTAAGCTACATGGCAAGCTACTCAATGAACTCTGAGGTGAGCTACCAGACAAGCTCAAGGTGAGTTAATAGGTGATTTCAAAGTGAGCTCCCATGTGAGTTTTTGGGTGAGCTGATTGATGAGCTCCCAGGTGAGCTCAAGTCGAGCTACTTATGTGAGCTCCTGGTGACATTTAAGGTTAGCTAGAAAGGTGAGCTCCCAGGTGAGTTTTCAGGAAATCTCCCAGGTGAGTTTTTAGGAAAGCTCAAGTCGAGCTACTTGACAAACTCCTAGGTGAGCTACTTGTCAAGCTCCTAGCCAAGCTCCTAAGTGAGCTATTTGGTGAGCTCCCAGGTGAGCTCAAAAATGAGCTTATCAGTAATATCTTAGGTGAGCTTACATGTGAGATACCAGATGAGCTCAAGGCATGTTGGTAAGGTGAGCTCAAGGTGAATTGGCAAGGCAAGCTCAAAGTGAGTTGGCAAGGTGAGCTATTAGGTGAGCTCCCAGGTGAGTTCCCAGGGGAGTTACTTGATGATCTCCCGGGGGAGTTACTTGAAGAGCTCCTAAGCTAGCTACTTCGCGAGCTATTCGGTGAGCTCCTAGGTGAGCTACTAGGTGATCTCCCAAGTGAGCTACTTGGTGAGTTCCCAGGAAAGGACCCTAGCGAGCTGCTCGGTGAGCTCACAAGTGAACCCAAGTTAACCTGCTCGGGAGGCTTCTCAATGAGCTTTTAAGTGAGCTCCCAGGTGAGCTATTATGTGAGCTCCCAGGTGAGTTGTTAGGTGAGCTACTTGATGAAATCTGAGGACAAGCTACTAGATGAGCTCAAGGTGAGATGGCAAGGTGAGCTCCTCAGTGAGCTCAAGGCAAGCTAGCAAGGTGAGCTCCCATGCGAGAAGGTAAGGAAAGTTATTAGGTGAGCTCCCATGTGAGTTTTTGGATGAGCTTCTTGACAAGCTCCCAGGTGAGCTCAAGTCAAGGTGCTCGGCAAGCTCCTGGGTGAGCTCAAGGTGAGCTGACAAGGTGAGCTCCCATGTGAGTTTCTGGGCAAGCTCAAGTTGAGCTACTTGAGGAGCTCCTGGGCATGGTTACATGCTGAGCTCTCAACTGAGCTTCTAAGTGAGCTACTTAGTGAGCTTCTAGGTGAGCTCAAAGGTGAGCTTGATAGCAATCTCTGAGGTGAGCTTACATGTAAGCTACCATATGAGCTCAAGGTGAGTTGGAAAGGTGAGCTGAAGGGAAGTTGGAAAGGTGAGTTGAAGGTTAGTTGGCAAGGAGAGTTGTCAGGTGAGATCCTAGGTGAGTTCCTATGTGAGTTACTTGATGAGCTCCTAAGAGAGCTCAACTTGAGCTGATCGGTGAGCTCGTAGAAGAGCTCCCAGGTGAGCTACTTGGTGAGATATTCGGTGATCTCCCAGGTGAGCTACTAGGTGAGCTCCCAAGTAAGCTACTTGGTGAGCTCCCAAGTGAGGTCCCCACCGAGCTGTTAGGTGAACTCACATGTGAGCTCAAGTCAACCTACTTAGTGAGCTGCTCAATGAGCTCTCAGGTGAACTGTTAGGTGAGCTCCAGGTGAGCTACTTGGTGAGCTAGTTGAAAAACTCTGAGGTGAGCTACTAGATAAGCTCAAGGTGAGTTGGCAAGGTGAGGTCCTCAGTGAGCTCAAGGCAGGCTAGCAAGGTGAGCTCCCATGTGAGTTTTCAGGTGAGTTGCTTGGTGAGCTCCTGAATGAACTATGAGTTCCCACGTGAGTTGCTTGATGAGCTCCTGGGTGAGCTTAACTCAAGCTTATCGGTGAACTCCTGGAAGACCTCCTAGGTGAGATACTTATTGAGCTATTTAGCGAGAGCTCCCCAGGTGAGCTCACAAGTGATCTACTTGTCAAGATCCTAGACGAGGTCCTCGGTGAGCTCAGAAGTGATCTCAAGTCATCTTACTTGACAAGTTGTTCAGTTATCTCCTAGGCAATCTATTACATGAGCTCCCAGAAAATTTTTTATGTGAGCTATTAGGCAAGCTCCCAAACAAGCTATTAGGCAAGCTACTCGACAAACTCCGACGTGAGATACCAGATGAGCTCAAGGTGAGTTGGAAAGGAGAGCTCCTCAGCAAGCTCAAGGTGAGCTGGCAAGGTGAGATGATAGGTGAGGTCCCATACGAGTTGTCAAGGCAAGCTATTAGGTGAGCTCCTATGCAAGTTTCTGGGTGAGCTCAAGTTGAGCTACTCGGTGAGCTCCTGGGTGATCTCAAGGTGAGCTAGAAAGGTGAATTGTCAGGAGAGCTCTGAAGTGAGTTTCCAAGGAATCTCAAGTTAAGGTGCTTGAAAAACTCTTAGGTGAGCTATTTGTCGAGCTTACAGCTGAGGTCCAAGGTGAGCTACTCGATGAGCTCCTAGGAGAGCTGAAAGGTGAGCTTGTTGGTAATCTTTGAGGTGAGCTTACATGTGAGCTACTAGATGAGCTCAAGGTGAGTTGGCAAGGTGAGCTTAAGGAAAGTTTGTAAGGTGAGCTCAAGGAAAGTTAGCAAGGCGAGCTGTCAGGTGAGCTCCTAAGTAAGTTGGTAAGGTGATTTCCAAGGTGAGTTACTCAATGAGCTCCCATGCGAGCTCAACTCGACCTAATTGGTGAGCTCCCAGAAGAGATCCTTGGTGAGCTACTTGGTGAGTTGTTCGGTGAGCTTCCAGGAAAGCTGCTAGGTGAGATCCCAACTAAGCTACTTAGTAAGCTCCTAGATGAGGTACCCAATGAGCTACTCTGTGAGATTAAAAGTGAGCTCAAGTCAACATACTCAATGAGCTTCTCGGTGAGCTCCCAAGTGAGCTATTAGGCAAGCTCCCAGGTGAGCTGTTAGGTAAGCTCCTAGGTGAGCTACTTGGTCAGCTACTCGACAAAATCTAAGGTGAGCTACTAGACAAGATTAATTTGGGTTGGAAAAGTGAGCTCCTCAATGAGCTTAAGGTGAGCTTATAAGGTGAGCTGATAGGTGAGCTCGCATGCAAGTTGGTAAGATGAGATCCAATGTGATTTTTTGGGTGAGGTCCTTGATGAGCTCCTGGGTGAGCTCAAGTTGAGCTACTTGGTGAGCTCCTGGGTGAGCTCAAGGTTAGCTGGCAAGGTGAGCTATCAGGTGAGCTCCTAGGTGAGCTAATTTTTGATCTCTTAGCTGAGATGCTCGATGAGCTCCCAGACGAGCTCATTGGTGAGATTTTTGATAATCTCTGATGTGAGATTACATGCGAGATACTAGATGAGCTCAAGGCTAGTTGGTAAGGTGAACTTAAGGTGAGTTGGTAAGGTGAACTCAAGGTAAGTTGGTAAGGTGAGCTATAAGTTGAGATCCTAGTCAAGTTCCTAGGTGAGTTACTCGACGAGCTCCTTGGGTGAGCTCAACTCAAGCTTATCGGTGAGCTCCCAGAACAACTCCCAGGTGAGTTACTTGGAGAGCTATTTTACGAGCTCCCAGGTGAGCTGCTAGGTGAGATCCCAAGTGAGCTACTTGGTAAGATCCTAGGTGAGGTCCCTAATGAGCTACTCGGTGAGGTCATAAGTTAGCTAAGGTAAACCTACTCGGTGAGCTTCTCGGTGAGCTGTTAGGTGAGCTCCCAGGTGAGATATTAGTTGAGCTCCCAGGTGAGCTACTTGGCGAGATGATCAATGAACTCTTATCTTAGCTACAAGATGAGCTAAATGTGAGTTGGTAAGGTGAGCTCCTCAGTGAGCTCAAGGTGAGCTGGCAAGGTAAGTTATCAGTTGAGCTCCGAGGTGAGTTTTCGGGCAAGCTCAAGTTGAGTTGCTCAAGGAGCTACTGGGTGACTTACTTACCAAGCTCCTAGTTGAGCTATTAGGTGAGATACTCGGTTAGCTCCTAGGTGAGCTCAAACCTGAGCTTGTTTGCAATCTCTGAGTTGAGCTTACATGTGAGCTACCAGATGAGCTCAAGGTGAGTTGACAAGGTGAGCTCAAGGGGAGTTGGTAAGGTGAGCTGTAAGGCAAGCTCCCAGGTGAGTTCCCAGGTGAGTTATTTGATGATCTCCTGGGTGAGCTCAACTAGAGCTAATCAGAAAGCTCCTAGAAGATCTCTCACAGGTGAGCTACTTGGTGAGCTATTTAGTGAGCTTCAAGGTGAGATGTTAGGAAAGGTGAGTTCCCAAGTGAGCTACAAGGTGAGCTCCCAGGTGAGCTCCCTTAGGTGAGCTACTTGGTGAGTTCATAAGTGAGCTCAAGTAAACCTACTCGGTGAGTTACTCAGTGAGATCCTAGGTGAGCTCTTAGGTGAGCTCCCAGGTGAGCTATTAGGTGAGCTCAAAGCAGAAGTACTTGGTAAACTACTCGATGAATTTTTAGGTGAGCTACTAGATGAGCGCAAGGTGAGTTAGCAAGGTGAGCTCCTCAGCAAGCTTAAGGTGAGCTAGCAAGGTGAGCTAATAGTTAAGCTCCCATGTGAGTTTCTGGTTTATCTATTAAGTGACCTCCCATGCGAGTTTCTGGGTGAGCTGTCAGGTGAGCTCCCATGTGAGTTTTAGGGTGAGCTACTTGATGAGCTCCCGGGTGAGTTGAAGTCGAGCTGCTTGGTGAGCTCTTGGGAGAGCTTAAGGTGAGCTATCAGGTGAGCTCCCAGGTGAGTTTCTGGGCAAGCTCAAGTTGAGCTACTCAATGAGCTCCTGGGTGAGCTATTAGGTGAGTTCCCAAGAAGCTCCTAGATGAGCTACTTGGTGAGCTCAAAGGTGAGCTTGTTAGTAATCTCTAAGGTGAGATTACATGTGATCTACCAAATGAGCTCAAGGTGAGTTAGCAAGGTGAGCTGTCAAGTAAGCTCTTAGGTGAGTTCCCAGGGGAGCTACTTGGAGCTATTCGGTGAGCTCCTAGGCAAGCTGCTAGTTGAGCTCTTGAGTGAGCTACTTGGCGAGATCTCAGTGGTGAGGTCCCTGGTGAACTACTTGGTAAGCTCACAAGTGAGCTCAAGTCAACCTACTCGGTGAGCTACTCGGTGAGCTCCTAGCTGAGCTATTAGACGAGCTCTCAGGTGAGCTGTTAGTCAAGTTCACAAGTGAGCTTCTTGGTAAGCTACTCGATGAACACTAATAGGGGAGCTGATAGGGGGCTCTCATGTAAGTTGGCAAGGAAAGCTATCAAGCAAGCTCCCATGCACATTTTTGGGTGAACTTCTTGACAAGCTCTTGAGTGAGCTCAAGTCAACCTACTCGGTGAGCTACTTGGTGAGCTCCCAGGCAAGCTCCTAGGTGAGTCACTTGACGAGATGCTTGACGAATTCTAAGGCAAGCTACCAGACGAGCTCAAGGTAAGTTAGCAAGGTGAGCTCCTTAGTGAGCTCAAGGCGAGCTGATAGGTGAGCTCCTTAGTGAGCTCAAGGTGAGCTGATAGGTGAGCTCCCATTTTAGTTAGTAATGTGAGATGTCAGGTAAGCTCCCATGCAAGTTTTTGTGCTAGCTGTTTGACGAGCTCCTAGGTGAGATAGTTGACGAGCTCCCACGTGAGCTCAAGTTGAGTTGTTTAGCGAGATCTTGGACAAGCTCAAGGTGAGCTAGTAGGTATGCTATCAGGTGAGTTCCCAAGTGAATTTTTTTTATAAGCTCAATTTGACCTAGTCGATGAGCTCCTAGGTGACCTACTTTTTGAGCTCCTAGTCGAGCTTCTATCTGAGCTGCTTGATGAGCTCCTAGGTGAGCTCATAGGTGAGCCAGTTGGCAAGGTGAGCTCAAGGTGAGTTAGTAAGGTGAGCTATCAGGTGAGCTCCCAAGTGAGTTCCCAGGTGAGTTCCGAGGTGAGTTACTCGACGAGCTCCTGGGTGAGCTCAACTCAAGCTAATCGGTGAGCTTCTAGAAGAGCTCTCAAGTAAGCTACATGGTGATCTCTTCGAAAATCTCATAGGTGAGATGCTAGGTGAGCTCCCAAGCAAGCTACTTCGTGAGCTCCAAGGTGAGGTCCCCGATGAGCTACTCGGTGAGCTCACAAGTGAGCTCAAGTCAACCTACTCGGTGATTTGGTTAGTGAGCTCTGAGGTGAGTTAGGTGAGCTCCTAGGTGAGCTCCCAAGTGAGCTACTTGACAAGCTGCTTGATAAAATCTAAGGTGAACTACCAGATGAGCTCAAGGTGAGTTGGTGAGGTGAGATCCTCAGTGAAATTAAGGTGAGCTTATAGGTAAGCTCTCATGTGAGTTTTTTGGTGAGCTATCAGGTGACCTCCCATGTGAGTTTTTAGGTGAGCTATCAGGCAAGCTCCCATGCGAGTTATAGGGTGAGCTACTTGACGAGATCTTGGGTGAGCTTCAGTCAAGCTACTTGGTGAGCTCTTGGGTGAGGTTAAGGTGAGCTAGAAATTTGAGATATTAGGAGAGCTCCCAAGAATGTTTCTAGGAAAGCTCAAGTTGAGTTTCTCGATGAGCTCCTGGGTGACCTATTGTCGAGCTCCCAGCCAAGATTCTAGGTGAGCTACTCATTGAGCTCCCAAACGAGCTCAAAGGTGAGCTTGTTGGTAATATCTGAGGTGATATTACATGCAACCTAGCAGATGAGCTCAAGATGAGATCCTAGGTGAGTTCCTAGGTGAGTTTCTCAATGAGCTATTGGGCAAGCTCAACTTGAGCTGATCGGTGAGCTCCCAAAAGAGATCCCAGGTGAGCTACTTAGTGAGCTCCCAGGCTAGATGCTAGGTTAGCTCCCGAGAAAGCTACTTGGCGAGCTCCCAAGCGAGCTACTTGGTGAGATCCTAGGAAATCTCTCAAGTGCGATGTTAGTCAAGTTCCCAAGTGAGCTACTTGGCAAGCTGCTTGATGAACTCTAATAGGGGAGCTTATAGGGGAGCTCCCATATGAGTTAGTAAGGCAAGCTGTCAGGTGACCTCAAGTCAACCTACTCGGTGAGCTACTTGGTGAGCTACAAGGTGAGCTCTTGGGTGAGCTACTTGGTGAGCTACTTGATGAACTCTGACGTAAGCTACCAGATGAACTCAAGGCCAGATGGCAAGGTGAGCTCAAGGTGAGCTGGTAAGGTGAGCTAATAGGTGAGCTCCCATGTGATTTTTCACATGAGCTACTTGATAACCTGAAGGGTGAGCTCAAGTTTAGCTGCTTGGCGACCTCCTTAGCAAGCTCAAGGAAAGCTGACAAGGTGAGTTGTTAGGTGAGCTCTGAGGCAAGTTTTTAGGAAAGCTCAAATCGAGTTGGTCAATGAGCTCCTAGGTGAGCTGCTTGCTAAGATCCTAACCTAGCTCCTAGGTGAGCTGCTAGGTGAAATGTTAGGTGAGCTCAAAGGTGAGCCATTTAGCAAGGTGAGCTCAAGGTGAGTTTGCAAGGCAAGCTCCCAGGTGAGCTCCCTGATGAGTTCCCAGGCAAGTTACTTGAAGATCTTAGGTGAGCTTAACTCAAGCTGATTATTGAGCTCAAGTCGAGCTGGTCGGTGAGCTATTTTGAGAGATATTCGGTGAGCTCCCAGAAAAGTGCTAGTTGAGCTCCTAAGTGAGCTACTTGGTGAACTCCTAGGTAAGGTCCCTGGTGAGCTACGCGATGAGCTCACAAGCGAGCTCAATTCAACCTACTTAGTGAGCTCCCAGGCAAGTTGTTAGGTGAGATCTCAGGCAAGTTGTTCGGTAAACTCACAGGCAAGCTACTTGGCAAGCTGCTCGATAAACTCTGAGGTGAGCTACCTTCTGAGCTCAAGGAAAGTTGGCAAGGTGAACTCCTCAGTGAGCTCAAGGTGAGCTAGCAAGGCATGCTTATAGGTGAGCTCCCATGTGAATTTTTGGGCAAGCTTCTTGACGAGCTCCTTGGTAAGCTCAAGTCAAGATACTTGACGAGCTCAAGATAAGATTGTAAGGTGAGTTTATAAGGTGAGTTCCCAGGTGACTTTCTAGGAAATATCAAGTTGAGCTACTCGACAAGCTCCTGGGTGAGCTACTTGCCAAGCTCCCAGTCAAGCTCCTAGGTGAGCTGCTCATGGAGATCCCAGGAAAGCTTGTCGGTAATCTCTTAGGTGAGATTACATGTGAGCTACCATATGAGATCTAGGTGAATTAGCAAGGTGAGCTCAAGGTGAGTTGGTAAGGTGAGCTTAAGGTTAGTTAGCAAGGTGATAAGTTAGGTGAGCTCCCAGGCAAGTTCCTAGGTGAGTTGCTCGATGAGCTTCTAGGTGAGCACAACTTGAGTTAATCGGCGAGCTCCCAAATGAGGTCCTAGGTGAGCTACTTGGTGAGCTATTCGGAAAGCTATTTTTTGAGCTCCCAAGTGAGCTACTTAGTGAGCTCCTAGGAGAGGTCCCAGTGAGCTTCTCGATGAGCTCACATGTGAGCTCAAGTCAACCTACTTGGCAAGCTACTAGGTGAGTTCCCATGTGAGCTATTAGGTTAGATCCTAGGTGAGTTGTTAGGTAAGCTACATGGCAAGCTACTTAATGAACTCTGAGGTGAGCTACCAGATGAGCTTAAGGTGAGTTAATAGGTGAGATCCCATGTGAGTTAGTAAGGTTATTTTTTAGGTGAGCTCCCATGTGAGTTTTCAGGTGAGCTGCTTAATGAGCTCCTGAGCGAGCTCAAGTTGAGCTACTCTGTAAGCTCCTGGTCATGATTAAGGTGAGCTAGAAAGTAAAGCTATCAGGAAAGCTCCCAGGTGAGTTTTCAAGAAATCTCAAGTTGAGCTACTTGACAAACTCCTGGGTGAGCTGCTTGCTAACCTCCTAGCCAAGCTCCTAAGTGAGCTATTCGGTGAGCTTCCATATGAGGTCAAAGATGTGCTTATTAGTAATCTCTTAGGTGATCTTACATGTGAGATATAAAAATTAGCTTAAGGCGTGTTGGAAAGGTGATTTCAAGGTGAATTGGCAAGGCAAGCTCAAAGTGAGTTGGTAAGGTGAACTGTCAGGTGAGCTTGCAGGTGAGTTCCCAGGGTAGTTACTTGACAAGCTCCCAGGGGAGTTACTTAAAGACCTCCTAAGCTAGCTACTTAGCGAGCTATTCGGTTAGCTCCCAGGTGAGCTACTAGGTGATCTCCCAAGTGAGCTACTTGGTGAGTTCCCAGGAAAGGACCCTAGCGAGCTACTCGGTGAGCTCACAAGTGAACTCAAGTTAACCTGCTCAGCAAGCTTCTCAGTGAGCTCCTAGGTGAGATGTTAGGTGAGCTCCCAGGTGAGCTGTTAGGTGACCTCCCAGGTGAGTTGTTAGGTGAGCTACTTGATGAAATCTGAGGTGAGCTACTAGACGAGCTCAAGGTGAGATGTCAAGGTGAGCTCCTCAGTGAGCTCAAGGTAAGTTAGCAAGGTGAGCTCCCATGTGAGATGGTAAGGTAAGTTGTCAGGTGAGCTCCCATGTGAGTTTTTGGATGAGCTATTTGACAAGATCCCAGGTGAGCTCAGGTCGAGGTGCTCGGAAATCTCCTGGGTGAGCTCAAGATGAGATGACAAGGTGAGTTCCCATGTGAGTTTCAAGGCCTACTCAAGTTAAGCTTCTTGATGAGCTCCTGGGCATGCTGAATGTTGAGCTCTCAGACGAGCTCCTAAGTGAGCTACTTAGTGAGCTCCCAGGTGAGCTCAAAGGTGAGCTTGATAGCAATCTCTGAGGTGAGCTTACATGCAAGCTACCAGATGAGCTCAAGGTGAGTTGGCAAGGTGAGCTCAAGGAAAGTTAGAAAGGTGAGCTGAAGGTGAGTTGGTAAGGAGAGTTGTCAGGTGAGATCCTAGGTGAGTTCCTATGTGAGTTACTTGACAAGATCCCAGGAGAGCTCAACTTGAGCTGATCAGTGAGCTCCTAGAAGAGCTCTAAGTGAGCTACTATGTGAGATATTCGGTGATCTCCCAGGTGAGCTACTAGGTGAGCTCCCAAGTAAGCTACTTGGTGAGCTCCCAAGTGAGGTCCCCAGAGCTGTTAGGTGAACTCACAAGTGAGCTCAAGTCAACCTACTTAGTGAGCTGCTCAATGAGCTCCCAGGTGAGCTTTTAGGTGAGCTCCTAGGTGACCTACTCAGTGAGCTACTTGAAAAACTCCAAGGTGAGCTACCAGATAAGCTCAAGGTGAGTTGGTAAGGTGAGCTCCTCAGTGAGCTCAAGGCATGCTGGTAAGGTGAGCTCCCATATGACTCTTTAGGAGAGTTACTTGATGAGCTCTTGGATGAATTGTGAGTTCCCACGTGAATTACTCAATGAGATCCTAAGTGAGCTCAACTCAAGCTTATCAGTGAACTCTTGGAAGACCTCCCAGGTGAGATACTTCATGAGCTATTCATCGAGCTACTAGGTGAGCTCCCAAGTGATCTACTTGTTGAGTTCCTGACGAGGTCCTTGGTGAGCTCACAAGTGACCTCAAGTCATCTTACTTGACAAGTTGTTTAGTTATCTCCCATGAAAGCTATTACATGAGCTCCCAGATGAAATTTTAGGTGAGCTGTTAGGAAAGCTCCCAAAAAAGCTGTTAGGCAAGCTACTAGAAAAACTCCGACGCGAGATACCAGACAAGCTCAAGGTGAGTTGGCAAGGTGATCTCCGCAACAAGCTTAAGGTGAACTGGCAAGGTGAGTTGATAGGTGAGGTCCCATATGAGTTGTCAGGGTGAGCTATCAGGTGAGCTCCTATGTGAGTTTTCGAGTGAGCTCAAGTGAAGCTACTCTGTTAGATCCTGGGTGAGATCAAGGTGAGCTGGCAAGGTGAGTTGTCAGGAGAGCTCCCAAGTGAGTTTCCAAGGAAGCTCAAGTTAAGGTGCTTGACAAGCTCCTGGGTGAGCTACTTGTCGAGCTTACAGCTGAGGTCTAAGGTGAGCTACTTGATGAGCTCCTAAGTGAGCTCAAAGGTGAGCTTGTTTGTAATCTTTGAGGTGAGCTTACATGTGAGCTACCAGATGAGCTCAAGGTGAGTTGGCAAGGTGTGCTTAAGGAAAGTTTGTAAGGTGAGATCAAGGCAAGTTGGTAAGGTGAGCTGTCAGGTGAGCTCCCAGGTAAGTTGGTAAGGTGACTTCCCAAGTGAGTTATTTGATGAGCTCCCACGTGAGCTCAACTCGAGCTGATTGTCGAGCTCCCAGAAGAGCTCACTGGTGAGTTGCTTGGTGAGTTGTTTAGTGAGCTCCTAGGTGATCAGTTAGGAAAGCTCCCAACAGAGCTACTTAGCAAGCTCCCAGATGAGGTCCCCAATGAGCTACTCAATGAGCTCACAAGTGAGCTCAAGTCAACCTAATCAGTGAATTCTCGGTGAGCTGTCTCGGTGAGCTCCCAAGTGAGTTGTTAGGTGAGCTCCCAGGTGAGATGTTAGGTAAGATCCCAGGTGAGCTACTTGGTTAGCTACTCGGTAAACTTTGAGGTGAGATACCAGACAAGCTTAATGTGCGTTTTCAAGGTGATCTCCTGAGCGAACTTAACGTGAGATTATAAGGTGAGCTCTCATGTAAGTTGGTAAGGTGAGCTCCCATGTGATTTTTTAGGTGAGGTCCTTGATGAGCTCTTGGGTGAGCTCAAGTCAAGCTACTTGGTGAGCTCCTGGGTGAGCTCAAGGTTAGCTGGCAAGGTGAGCTGTCAGGTGAGCTCCTGGGTGAGCTGCTTTCTAAGCTCCTAGCTGATCTCCTAGGTGAGATGCTCAATGAGCTCCCAAATGAGCTCATTGGTGAGCTTGTTGATAATCTCTGAGGTGAGATTACATGCGAGCTACCAGATGAGCTCAAGGCTAGTTGGTAAGGTGAGCTTAAGGTGAGTTGGCAAGGTGAACTCAAGGAAAGTTGGTAAGGTGAGCTATCAGGTGAGCTCCTAGTCATGTTCTCAGGTGAGTTACTCGAAGAGCTCCCAGGTGAGCTCAACTCGAGCTTATCGATGAGCTCCCAGAACAACTCCCAGGTGAGTTACTTGGCGAGCTATTTGGTGAGCTCCCAAGTGAGCTGCTAGGTGAGATCCTAAGTGAGCTACTTAGCGAGCTCCCAGGTGAGGTCCCTGATGAGCTTGCTCGGTGAGGTCATAAGTTAGCTAAGGTAAAGGTGAGACTTAGTGAGCTCCCCAGTGAGCTACTAGTTGAGCTCCCAAGTGAGCTACTTGGCAAGATGCTCAATGAACTCTGATCTGAGCTACAAGATGAGCTAAATGTGAGTTGGTAAGGTGAGCTCCTCAGCAAGCTCAAGGTGAGCTAGCAAGGTGAGCTGATAGGGGAGCTCCCATGCAAGTTGGTGAGGTGAGCTCCCATGTGAGTTTTTAGGTGAGCTGCTTGATGAGCTCCTGGGTGAGCTCAAGTCAAGCTGCTCAGTGAGATCCTAGGTGAGCTCAAGGTGAGCTGGTAAGGTGAGATGTCAGGCGAGCTCCTAGGTAAGTTTTCGAGCAAGCTCAAGTCGAGCTGCTCGATGAGTTCCTGGGTGAGCTGCTTGCCGAGCTCCTAGCTGAGCTCGTTGGTGAGCTACTCGGTAAGCTCCAAGGTGAGGTCAAAGGTGTTCTTGTTAATAATATCTTAGGTGAGCTTATATACAAGCTACAAGATGCACTCAAGGTGATTTGGCAAGGAAAGCTCAAGGTGAGATGGTAAGGTGAACTTAAGGTGAATTGGTAAGCTGAGCTCTCAGGTGAGCTCCCATTTGACGAGCTCCTAGGTGAGCTACTTTCCGACCTCCCAGCTGAGCTCCTAGGTGAGCTCCCAGGTGAGCTCAAAGGTGAGCTTTTCAGTAATCTATGAGGTGAGCTTACATGTAAGCTACAAGATGAGCTCAACACGAGCTGGAAAGGTGAGCTCAAGGTGAGTTGACAAGTGAGCTGTTAGGTGAGCTCACAGGTGAGTTCCCAGGTGAGTTACTTGAAGAGCTCCTAGGTGAGCTAAAATCGAGTTTATCTTCAAGCTCCCAGAAGAGCTCCCAGGTGAGCTTGTCAGAAATCTCTGAGGTGAGATTACATGCGAGATACCATATTAGCTTAAGGTGAGTTGGCAACGCGAGCTCAAGGTGAGTTAGCAAGGCAAGCTCAAGGTGAGTTGGCAAGGTGAGCTGTCAGGTGAACTCCAAGGTGAGTTCCCAGGTGAATTACTTAATGAGGTACTCAGTGAGCTCATAAGAAAGCTCAATAAAACCTACTTGGAGAGCTACTCGATGATCTCCTAGTCGAGCTGTTTGGTGAGTTCCCAGGTGAGCTGTTAGGTGAGATACTTGGTTACCTTCTTGATGAAATCTGAGGTGAGCTACTAGAAGAGCTCAAGATGAGTTGGAAAGGTGAATTCCTCAATGAGCTCAAGGTGAGCTAGCAAGCCAAGTTGATAGGTGAGCTCCCATGTGAGTTTGTAAGGTGAGCTGTCAGGTGAGCTCCCATGTGAGTTTTTGAGTGAGTTATTTGATGAGCTCCTTATTGAGCTCAAGTTGAGCTATTTGGTGAGCTCAAGGTGAGTTTGTAAGGTGAGATGTCATGCAAGATGATAGTTTAGTTTCTAGGTAAGCTTAACCCAACCTACTCGATGAGTTCCTAGGTGAGCTACTTGATGAGCTCCCAAGTGAGATCAAAGGTGATATTTTTAGTAATATATGAGGTGAGCTTATATGCAAGCTTCTAGATGAGCTCAAGGCGAGTTGACAAGGTGAACTATTAGGCTAGCTCCTAGGTGACTTACCAGGTGAGTTACTTGACGAGCTCCTAGGTGAGCTCAACTTGAGGTAATCGGTGAGCTCCCAGAAGAGCTCCCAAGTGAGCTACTTTGTGAGATGTTATTCGAGCTCCCAAGCAAGCTGCTAGGTGAGCTCCTAAACGAGCTACTTGGTGAGCTACCAAGTGAGGTCCTTGGTGAGTTTATTGGTAATAGCTCACAAGTGAGATCAAGTCAACCTACTTGGTGAGCTGCTCAGTTAGCTCCCAGGTGAGCTACTCAATAAAATCTGAGGTGAGCTACCAGATGAGCTCAAGGTAAGTTAGGAAGGTGAGCTTCTCATCAAGCTTATAGTGAGATGTTAAGGGGAGATGATAAGTGAGCTCCTATGCAAGTTTCTAGGTAAGCTCTCAGGTGAGCTCCCATGCGAGTTTTTGGGTGAACTGCTTTACGAGCTCTCGAGTGAGCTCAAGTTGAGCTACTCAGTGAGCTCTTAGGTGAGGTAAAAGTGAGCTAGAAAGATGAGCTATCAGACAAACTCCCAGGTGAGTTTCTAAGAAAGCTCAAGTTGAGCTTCTCGATGAGCTCCTAGGTGAGTTACTTGCTGAGCTCCCAGCTGAGCTGCTAGGAGAGATACTCGGAGAGCTCCTGAGAAAGCTCAAAGTTGAGCTCAAGGTTAGTTGGCAAGGTGAGCTCAAGGTGATTTGCTAAAGGTGAGCTTAAGGTGAGTATGGCAACGTGAGCTGTCAAGCGAGCTCCTAGGTGAATTACTCGATGAGCTCCAGGGGTGAGCTCCCACTCAGTGAGTGCTTAGGAAGAGCTAATGAGATAGTGAGCTCCTAGAAGAGGTCAAGGTGAGCTTGTTATTGGTGATCTCCTAGGTGAGGTCCCCAGTGAGCTGAATGGTGAGCTCACCAAGCGAGCTCAATTCAACCTACTCGGTGAGCTCGGTGAAGGTGAGCTGTTAGGTGAGATCTCAAGTGAGCTGTTAGGTGAGCTACTTGCAGATTTACTCGATGAACTCCAAGGTAAGCTACCAAATGAGCTCAAGGTGAGTTGAACAATGTGAGCTCCTCAAGTGAGCTTGGCAAGGTGAGATCCCATGAGAGTTGGAAAGGCATGTTGTCAAGTGAGCTCCCATTTGAGTTTTTGGGCAAGCTACTTGATGAATTCATGGGTGAGCTCAAGTCGAGTTGGCTCAGATGAGCTCCAGGGTAAGCTCAAGGCAAGCTGGCAAGGTTAGCTGTAAGGTGAGCTCCCAAGTGTTTTTTCAGGAAAGCTCAAGTCAAACTACTTGATGAGGTCCTAGGAAAGCTACTTACTAAGCTTCCAGCCGAGCTCCTAGGTGAGCTACTCTGTGAGCTCCCAGGTGAGCTCAAAGGTGAGATTACTTCGAAATATTTGAGGTGAGCTTACATGTGACGAGCTACAAGATGAGCTCAAGGTGAGTTGGCAAGGTGAGCTCCTAAGGTCTAGCTAGAAGGTGAGCTGATAGGTTAGCTCCCATGTGAGTTACAATCGCAAGCTCTTCAGGTGAGCTCCAATGTGAGTTTCCGAGTAAGCTTCTTGATGAGATCAAGGAGCTCCTAGGATGAGATCAAGGTGAGTTGGTGAGATATTCGGCGAGCTCCTAGGTGAGTTACTAGGTGAGCTTAACTCAAGGGAGCTACTGGGATGAGATCAATTTAAGGTGAGCTACTTGGTGAGCTCCCAGGTGAGCTCCTAGGTGAGCTACTAAGGTGAGCAAAGGAGAGATTTTCAGGTGAGCTTACAGGTGAGCTGCTAGGTGAGCTACTTGGTGAGCTACAAGGTGAGCTGGCAAGGTGAGCTACTCAAGGAAATCTCCAAGGTGAGCTAGACAAGTGACTTATCAAGTCGAGAGTTAGGAAGGATGAGCTCCCAGGTGAGCTCAACTAGGTGAGGTACTCGGTGAGCTCCCAGGAGAGTTCCATGCAGGTGAGCTACTTTGTCAGTGAGATCTCTGAGGTGAGCTCCCATGTGAGTTTGCTAGATGAGCTCCAAAGTTACGAGCAAGCTCAGGTGAGTTCCCAGCGAGTGAGTTACTAAAAGTGAGCTCACTAGCTGAGCTCACAAGTGAGCTCCCATCGGTGAGCTACTTGGTGAGCTCAAGGTCAAGCTACTTGATGAGCTCCTAAGGTGAGCTATAGGGGAGCTCCCAAGTGAGCTATCTTAGGTGAGCTCAAGCTTAGGAGAGCTCCCTGGGTCAAGCTATTCTAGGTGAGCTCTAAGGTGAGCTCCCATGTGAGCTCAACTTGGGTGAGCTGCTTTATGAGATCCTGAGTGAGCTCAAGTGAGTTCAGCGAGCTCTTAGGTGAGCTCAAAGTGAGCTGGCAAGGTGAGCTCTCAGGTGAGCTCCCTTGGTGAGTTTCCGAGAAATCTTAGGTCGAGCTACTCGACGAGCTCCTAGGTGAGTTACATTCTGAGCTTCTCGGTGAGCTCCTAAGAAGAGCTTGAAGGTGAGCTGATCGAGTAAGGTGAGCTCCAGGTAAGCTGGTAAGGTGAGCTCCCTAGTGAGTTTTTGGGAGATACTCAGGTGAGCTCAAAGTGAGCTAGCAATGGTGAGTTCCTGGGCAAGCTCTAAACAAGTTGCTCAAGTGAAAGCTATACTCGATGAGCTCATAGGAGAGCAAGTTAATCAGTGAGCTTCCTAGGGAAATGAAGTTGAACTATTAGGTGAGCTTTTAGGTGAGCTCAAACATAGGTGAGCTCCTGATGTGAGATTACTTAGTGAAATCTGACCAGGTGAGCTACCAAGCGAGACTGAACGGTGAGATCAAGGTGAGTTGAGTCAACCTACTCAGTGAGCTCAAGATGAGTTGTTAAGGTGAGCTGTAAGGTGAGCTCCCTTGAGTTGCTTGAGGTGAAGGTCGACAAGCTACCTAGGTGAGCTCAAGGTAAGTTAATCAATGTGAACTCCTCAGTGAGCTGGAAAGGTGAGCTCCCATGTGAGTTTTGGTGAGCTCCTAGGTGAGATGCTCAAGGTAAGCTCCCAAGGTGAGCTACTTTGGGCAAGCTCCGAGGTGAGTTTTCATGGGCTACTCAAATCTCAAGTCGAGTTACTTCACGAGTCAACCTCCTAGGTGGTAAGCTGAGCTTCCTAGCTGAGCTCCTAGGTGAGCTATGAGGTGAGCTCCCAGGTGATTTTTCAGGAGAGCTCAAGTCAGAACTTCTTGAGGTGAGCTCCTATGTGAGCTACTTACTGAGCTTCCAGCCCAACTCCTAGGTGAGCTACTCTGTGAGCTCCAAGGTGAGTTGGAAAGGTGAGCTTATCAGAAATATTTGAGGTGAGAAATTACATGTGAGCTACCAGATGAGCTCCTAGGTGAGCTACTCGGTGAGCTCCTAAGTGAGCTCAAAGGTGAGCTTATCGGTAATCTCTGAGGTGAGATTACATGCAAGCTACCAGATGAGCTCAAGGTGAGTTGGCAAGGTGAGGTCAAGGTGGGTTGGCAAGGCAAGCTCAAGCTAATTTGGTAATGTGACCTATCAGGTGAGCTCCCAGGTGAGTTCCTAGGTGAGTTACTCGATGAGCTGTTGGGTAAGCTCAACTTGAGGTTATCAGTGAGCTCCCAGAAGAGATCCTAAGTGAGCTACTTAGTGAGCTATTCAGTGAGCTCCCAGGTGAGCTGCTAGGTTAGCTCCTGAGTGAGCTACTTGGTGAGATCCTAGGTAAGCTACTTGGTGAGCTCACAAGTGAGCTCAAGTTAACCTACTCAGCGAGCTTCTCAGTGATCTCCTAGGTGAGATCTCAGGTGTGATGTTAGTCAAGTTCCCATGTGAGCTACTTAGTAAGCTATTCGATGAACTATGATAGGGGAGATCCCGTGCGAGTTAGCAAGGTAAGCTGTCAGGTGAGCTCCCATGCAAATTTTTGGGTGAGCTACTTAATGAGCTCTTAGGTGAGCTCAAGTCAACCTACTCGGTGAGATACTTGGTGAGCTCCAAGGTGAGCTCCTAGGTGAGCTACTTGACAAACTCCGAGGTGAGCTACTAGATAAGCTCAAGGGGAGTTGGAAAGGTGATCTCAAGATTATCTAGTAAGGTGAGCTCCCATGTGATTTTTCACATGAGCTTCTTGATGAGCTCAAGGGTGAGCTCAAGTTGAGCTGCTTGGTGAGCCCCTTGGCAATTTCAAGGTAAGATGGCAAGGCGAGCTGTCAGGCAAGCTCCCAGGTGAGTTTTTAGGAAAGCTCAAGTTGAGTTGGTCAATGAGCTCCTAGGTGAACTACTTACTAAGCTCCCAGCCTAGCTCCTAGATGAGTTTCTAGGTGAGCTCCTAGGTGAGCTCAAAGGTGAGCCATTTGGCAAGGTGAGCTCAAGGTGAGTTGGAAAGGTGAGATCCCAAGTGAGCTCCCTGGTGAGTTCCTAGGCAAGTTACTCTACGAACTCCTAGGTGAGCTCAACTTGAGCTGATTGGTGAGCTCAAGTCAAGTTGATTAGTGAGCTACTTGGTTAACTCCTAGGAAAGGTCCCTGGTGAGCTACTCGATGAGCTCACAAGTGAGCTCAGGTCAAGTACTCAGTGAGCTACCAGGTGAGCTATCTCAGGTGAGATCTCAGGCGAGTTGTTAGGAAAGCTACTTGGCAAGCTACTCGATAAACTCCAAGGTGAGCTACCTTCTGAGCTCAAGGTGAGTTGGCAAGGTGATCTCCTCAGTGAGTTCAAGGTCAACTAGTAAGGCACACTCCCATGTGAGTTTTTGGGTGAGCTACTTGACGAGCTCCTGGGTGAGCTCAAGTCAAGCTGCTTGGTGAGCTCCTGGGTGAGCTCAAGCTGAGATTGTAAGGTGATTTATAAGGTGAGTTCCTAGGTGACTTTCTAGGAAATCTCAAGTCAAGCTACTCAATGACCTCCTAGGTGAGCTACTTTTTGAGCTCCCAGTCAAGATCCTAGGTGAGATGCTCGATGAGATCCCAAGTGAACTCAAAGGAAAGCTTATTAGTAATCTCTTAGGTGAGATTACATGTTAGCTACCATATGAGCTCCAGGTGAACTGGAAAGGTGAGCTCAAGGTGAGTTGGTAAGGTGAGCTCAAGGTTAGTTAGCAAGGTGAGCTGTCAGGTGAGCTCCCAGGTGAGTTCCTAGGTGAGCTCCTACGTGAGTTACTCGATGAGCTTTTAGGCAAGCTCAACTTGAGTTAATCGGTGAGCTCCCAAAAGAGCTCCCAAGTGAGCTACTTGGTGAGCTATTTGGTGAGCTATTAGGTGAGCTCCCAAGTGAGCTACTTAGTGATCTCCCAAGTGAGGTCCTAGTGAGCTTCTCAATGAACTCACACCTGAGCTAAAGTCAACCTACTTAAGGTGAGTTAATAAGTGAGCTCCCATGCGGTTGGAAAGGTTAGTTTTAGGTGAGCTCCCATGTGAGCTTTAGGTAAGCTACATGGTGAGCTACTTGATGAGCTCTGAGGTGAGCTACAAGTCAAGCTTAAGGTGAGTTGATAGGTGAGCTCCCATGTGAGTTAGAAAGGTGAGTTGTTAGGTGAGCTCCCATGTGAGTTTTTAGGTGAGCTCAACTTGATGAGCTCCTGGGTGAGCTCAAGGTGAGCTACTTGTACGAGTTCCTGGGCCAATTTCAAGGTGAGATAGAAAGTTGAGTTTCAGGTGAGCTCCCAGGTGAGTTTTTAGTAAGCTCAAGTCAAGCTGCTTGAAAAACTCCTGGGTGACTTGCTGAGCTCCCATCCAAGCTCCAAGTGAGCTATTCAGTGAGCTACCAGGTGATCTTATTAGAATCTCATAAGGTGAACTTACATGTGAGCTACCAGATGAGCTCAAATCTTGGCAAGGTGAGCTCAAGGTGAGTTGGCAAGAGTTGACAAGGCAACCTATGGCAAGTCAAGCTCCTTAGGTGATTTCAAAGGGGAGTTACTTGACGAGCTCCCAGGGGAGTTACTTAAAGAGCTCCTAAGCTAGCTACTTGGTGAGCTATTTGGTGAGCTCCCAGGTGAGCTGCTAGGTGATCTCCTAAGTGAGCTACTTGGTGAGTTCCCAGGAAAGGACCACAGCGAGCTGCTCGGTGAGCTCACAAGTGAACTCAAGTCAACCTGCTTAGCAAGATTCTTGGTGAGCTCCCAGGTGAGCTATTAGGCAAGGTTGCAGGTGAGCTATTAGGTGAGCTCCTAGTGAGCTGTTAGGTGAGCTCCTAGGTGAGTTGTTAGGTGAGATCCTAAGTGAGTTGTTAAGTGGGATGCTCGATAAAATCTGAGGTGAGCTACTAGACAAGCTCAAGGTGAGATGTCAAGGTGAGATCCTCAGCTCAAGGTGAGATGGTAAGGTGAGCTACCATGTGAGATGGTAAGGTAAGCTATCAGGTGAGCTCCCATGTGAGTTTTTGAATGAGCTACTTGACAAGCTCCCAGGCGAGCTCAAGTTGAACTGCTCAGCAAGATCTTGGGTGAGCTCAAGGTGAGCTGGAAAGGTGAGCTCCCATGTGAGTTTTAGGGAAAGCTCAAGTTGAGCTACTTGATGAGCTCCTGGGCATGCTACCGCATGCTGAGCTCCTAAGTGAGATGCTCGATGAGCTCCCAAGTGAGCTCAAAGGTGAGCTTGTCAGTAATCTCTAAGGTGAGCTTACATGCAAGCTACCAAGTGAGCTCAAGCCAAGTTTGTGAGGTGAGCTCAAGGCAAGTTAGAAAGGTGAGCTTAAGGAAAGTTAGTAAGGATAGCTATCAAGTGAGCTCTTACAAAATTTCCTATATGAGTTACTTGACGAGCTCTTGGGTGAGATTTTTGGTGATCTCCCAGGTGAGCTACTAGGTGAGATCCCAAGTAAGCTACTTAGTGAGCTCCCAAGTGAGGTCCCTGATGAGCTATTAGGTGAACTCACAAGTGAGCTCAAGTCAACCTACTTAGTGAGCTACTCAATGAGCTCCTAGGTGAGCTGTTAGGTGAGTTCCTAGGTGATCTACTTGGTGAGCTACTTGACAAACTCTGAGGTGAGCTACCAGATAAGCTCAAGTCGATTCGACGAGGTGAGCTCCTCAGTCACCTTAAGGTAGGCTAGAAAGGTGAGCTCCCATGTTAGTTGTTAGGTGAGCTACTTGATCTCCTGGATAAACTGCGAGTTCCCACGTCAGTTACTTGGTGAGCTCCTGGGAGAGCTCAACTCGATCTTATCTATGAACTCCTGGAAGACCTCCCAAGTGAGATACTTGGCGAGCTATTTAGTGATCTCCCATGTGAGCTGCTAGGTGAGCTCCCAAGTAATCTACTTGTCAAGCTCCTAGATGAGGTCCTTCGTGAGCTGCTCAGTCAACTCACAAGTGATGTCAAGTCATCTTTCTTGACAGGCTGTTCGGTTAGCTCCCAAGCAAGCTGTTAGGTGAGCTCCCAGATGAACTTTTAGGTGAGCTATTAGGCAAGCTCCCAGACGAGCTATTAGGTAAGTTGCTCGATGAACTCTGAGGTGAGATACCAGACGAGCTCAAGGTGAGTTGGTAAGGTGAGTTCCTAAGCAAGCTCAAGGTGAGCTAGCAAGGTGAGCTGATAGATGAGGTCCCGTAAAAGTTGTTAGGGCGAGCTATCAGGTGAGCTCCTATGTGAGTTTTTTGGGTGAGCTCAAATCAAGTTTCTTGGAAAACTCAAGGTGAGTTTAAAAGGTGAGCTCCCAAGTGAGTTTCCAAGGAAGCTCAAGTTGAGCTACTTGACAAGCTCTTGGGTGAGCTACTTGTCAAGCTTGCAGTTGAGGTTCGAGGTGAGCTACTCAATGAGCTCCTAGGTGAAGCTCAAAGGTGAGCTTGTTGGTACTCTCTGAGGTGAGCTTACATGCAAGCTACCAGATGAGCTCAAGGTGAGTTGGAAAGGTGAGCTCAAGGCAAGTTTTCAAGGTGAGCTCAAGGCAAGTTGGCAAGGTGAGCTGTCAGGTGACCTCCCAGGTAAGTTGGCAAGGTGAGTTCTTAAGTGAGTTACTCGACAAGCTCCCGTGTGAGATCAACTCGAGCTTATCAGTGGGGTCTCAGAAGAGCTCCCTAGTGAGCTACTTGGTGAGTTGTTCAGTGAGCTTGAGTTACTAGGAGAGCTCCCAATCGATCTACATGGTAAGCTCCCAGATGAGCTCCTCGGTGAGCTCATAAGTGAGCTCAAGTCAACCTACTCAGTGAGCTTCTCGGTGAGCTCCCAAGTGAGCTGTTAGGTGAGCTCCCAGGTGAGTTGTTAGGTAAGCTCCCAGGTGAGCTACTTGGTGAGCTACTCGATGAACTCTGAGGTGAGCTACTAGACAAGCTCAATGTGGGTTGGTAAGGTGAGCTCCTGAATGAGCTTAATGTCAACTTATAATGTGAGATGATAGGTGAGCTCCCATGTGAGTTTTTAGGTGAGCTACTTGATGATCTCGTAGGTGAGGTCAAGTCAGGTTGATAAGTTTAGCTGGCAAGGTGAGATGTCAGGTGAGCTCCTGGGTAAGCTATTTTCTAAGCTCCTAACCTGAGCTCCTAGGTGAGATGCTCAGTGAGCTCCTAGGTGAGCTCATAGGTGAGCTTGTTGGTAATCTCTGAGGTGAGATTACATGTGAGCTACCAGATGAGCTCAAGGATAGTTAGCAAGGTGAGCTTAAGGTGAGTTGGCAAGGTGAACTCAAGGAAAGTTGGTAAGGTGAGCTATCAGGTGAGCTCCTAGTCAAGTTCCCAGGTGAGTTACTCGACGAGCTCCCTAGTTATCTCAACTCGAGCTAATCAGTGAGCTCCCATAATAGTTCCCAGGTGAGTTCCTAGGTGAGGTGAGATGCTAGGTGAGCTCCCGATGAGCTCCCCTGAGGTGAGCTCATAAGTGAGCTAAGGTCAACCTACTCAGTGAGCTACATGGTGAGCTCCCTGTTAGGCAAGCTATTAGTTGAGCTCCCAGGTGAGCTACTTGGTGAGCTACTCGATGAAATCTGATCTGAGCTACTAGATGAGCTAAAGGTGAGTTGGTAATGTGAGCTCCTCAGCAAGCTCAAGGTGAGATAGCAAGGTGAGATGATAGGGGAGCTCCCACATAAGTTGGCGAGGTGAGCTCCCATGTGAGTTTTCAGGTGAGCTACTTGATGAGCTCTCGGGTGAGCTCAAGTCAAGCTGCTCAGTGAGCTCCTGGGTGAGCTCAAGGTGAGCTAGTAAGGTGAGCTATCAGGTGAGCTCCCAGGTAAGTTTCTGGGAAGCTCAAGTTGAGCTGCACGATGAGTTCCTGGGTGAGCTGCTTACCAAGCTCCTAGCTGAGCTCTTAGGTGAGCTACTCGGTAAGCTCCAAGGTGAGGTCAAAGGTGAGCTTGTTGATAATCTCTGAGGTGAGCTTATATATGAGCTACCAGATGTGCTCAAGGTGAGTTGGCAAGGTAAGCTCAAGGTGAGATAGTAAGGTGAACTCAAGGTGAATTGGTAAGGTGAGCTATCAGGTGAGCTCTCACTCGATGAGCTCCTAGGTGAGCTACTTGCCGAGCTCCCAGCTGAGCTCCTAGTTGAGATCCTAGGTGAGCTCAAAGGTGATCTTAT
Source organism: Taxus chinensis (assembly GCA_019776745.2). Taxonomy (NCBI): domain Eukaryota; kingdom Viridiplantae; phylum Streptophyta; class Pinopsida; order Cupressales; family Taxaceae; genus Taxus; species Taxus chinensis. The sequence goes on from CM034157.1 coordinate 2,116,322, forward strand.
CGGCAATCTCTAAGGTGAGCTTACATGCAAGCTACCAGATGAGCTCAACGTGAGTTGGAAAGATGAGCTCAAGGTGAGTTGACAAGGTGAGCTGTTAGGCGAGCTCATAAGTGAGTTCCAAGGTGAGTTACTCAAAGATCTCCTAGGTGAGCTTGTCGGCAATCTCTGAGGTGAGCTTACATGTGAACTACCAGATTAGCTTAAGGAGACATGGCAACATGAGCTCAAGGCAAGTTGGCAAGGTGAGTTGTCAGGTGAGCTCTAAGGTGAGTTCCTAGGTGAATTACTCAATGAGCTACTCGGTGAGCTCATAAGAAAGCTCAAGTCAACCTACTTGGAGAGCTACTCGATGATCTCCTAGGTGAGCTATTAGGTGAGTTCCCAAGTGAGTTGTTAGGTGAGCTACTTGGTGACCTACTTGATGAACTCTGAGGTGAGCTACCAGAAGAATTCAAGATGAGTTATAAAGGTGAATTCCTCAGGGAGCTTAAGATGATAGGTGAGCTCCCATGTGAGTTAGCAAGGTGAGCTATCAGGTGAGCTCACATGTGAGTTTTTGAGTGAGCTACTTGACGAGCTCCTGATCGAGCTCAAGTTGAGCTACTTGGTGAGCTCAAGGTGAGTTGGTAAGGTGAGATGTCATGCGAGCTCCTAGGTGAGTTTCTGGGTAAGCTTAACCCAACCTACTTGATGAGCTCCAAGGTGAGTTGCTTGCTAAGCTCCCAGGTGAGCTCCCAAGTGAGCTCAAAGGTGAGATTTTTGGTAATATCTGATGTGATATTACATGTGAGCTACAAGATGAGCTCAAGGTGAGTTAGCAAGGTGAACTATCAGGCTAGCTCCCAGGTGACTTACTAGGTGAGTTACTTGATGAGCTCCTAGGTGAGCTCAACTTGAGGTAATCGGTGAGCTCCTAGAAGAGCTCTCAAGTGAGCTGCTAGGTGAGCTCCCAAGTGAGCTAGGTCTCCCAAGTGATCTACTTCAACAAGCTCACTAGGTGACCCCAAGTGAGCTCAAGTCAACTCTACTTGGTGAGCTACTCCATGAGTTCCCAGGTGATCTGCTCGAGAAACTCCAAGGTGAGCTACTAGATGAGCTCAAGGTGAGCTAGGAAGGTGAGCTCCTTAGCGAGCTCAAGGTGATTTGTTAAGGTGAGTTGAAAGGTGAGATCCCACGTGATTTTCTAGGTGAACTGTCAGGTGAACTCCCATGTGAGTTTTTGGGTGAACTACTTTACGAGCTCCCAAGTGAGCTCAAGTCGAGCTACTCGGTGAGCTCCTAGGCCAGCTAAAAGTGAGCTGGCAAGGTGAGCTATCAGAAAAACTCCTAGGTGAGTTTCTAGGAAAGCTCAAGTCAAGCTACTTGATGAGTTCCTATGTGAGTTACTTGTCCCTCCTAGGTGAGATGCTCATAGAGCTCCTGGGAAAGGTCAAAGGTGAGCTCAAGGTGAGTTGGTAAGGTGACCTCAAGGTGAGTTGGAAAGGTGAGCTCAAAGCGAGTTGGTAAGGTGAGCTGTCAAGCGAGCTCCCAGGTGAGTTACTCGATGAGCTCCTGGGTGAGCTCAACTCGAGCTAATCGGTGAGCTCCTAGAAGAGTTCAAGGTGAGCTGAGCCCAAGATATTTTCTAGGTGAGCTCCCAAGTGAGATACTTGGTGAGTTCCTAGGTGAGGTCCCCAGTGAGCTGATCGGTGAGCTCATAAGTGAGATGAAGTCAACCTACTCGGTGAGCTACTTGGTGAGCTCTCAGGAAAGCTATTAGGTGAGATCCCAGGTGAGCTGTTAGGTGAGCTAATTGGATATTTACTCAATGAACTCTAAGGTGAGATACCAAATGAGCTCAAAGTGAGTTGAAAATGTGAGCTCCTCAGCGATCTAGCAAGGTGAGCTCCCATACGAGTTGGGAAGGCACGCTGTCAGGTGAGCTCCTATGTGAGTTTTTGGGAAATTTACTTGACGAACACATGGGTGAGCTCAAGTCAAGTTAATCGGTGAGCTCTTGGGTAAGCTCAAGGAAAGCTAGCAAGTGAGTTGTAATGTGAGCTCCCAGGTGAGTTTCCAGGAAAGTTCAAAGTCCTAGGTGAGCTACTTACTGAGCTTCCAACCGAGCTCCTAGATGAGCTACTCTGTGAGCTCCCAGTGGAGCTTAAAGGTGAGCTTGTCGGTAATCTCTGAGGTGAGATTACATGTGAGCTACTAGATGAGCTCAAGGTGAGTTGGGAAGGCAAGATGAAGTTGAGTTAGATAGGTGAGCTCAAGGTGAGTTGGCAAGGTGAGCTGTCAGGTGAGCTCCCAGGTGAGTTCCTAGGTGAGTTACTTGACGAGCTCCAAGGTGAGCTACATGGTGAGCTATTCGGCGAGCTTCCAGGCTAGCTTCTCAGTGAACTCACAAGCTTGCTCATAAGTGAGCTCAAGTTAACCTACTTAGAGAGCTACTCTATGAGCTCCCATGTGAGCTACTTGGCAAGCTACTTGACGAACTCTGAGGCGAGCTACCATACAAGCTCAAGGTGAGTTGGCAAGGTGAGATCCTTAGTGAGCTCAAGGTGAAATGGGAAGGTGATCTCCCATGTGAGTTTTAAGGAGAGTTGTAAGGTGAGTTTCTGGGTGAGATTTCTCGGTGAGCTCTTGGGTAAGCTTAAGGTAAGCTAACAAGGTGAGTTTTCATGTGATCTCTGAGGCAAGTTTATAGACAAGCTCAAGTCGAGTTGCTTACCGAGCTTGCAGCCAATCTCCTAGGTGAGCTACTTGATGAGCTCATAGGTGAGCTTAAAGGTGAGATTTTTAGTAATCTCTGAGGTGAGCTTACATGTGAGCTACCAGATGAGCTCAAGATTGAATTGGCAAGGCAAGCTCAAGGTGAGTTGTTAAGGTGAGCTCAAGGTGAGTTGGTAAGGTGAGCTATCAGGTGAGCTCCTAGGTGAGTTCCCAGTTGTGTTACTCATCAAGCTACCATGCAAACTCAACTTAAGATGATTGGTGAGCTCCTAGAGGAGCTTCTAGGTGAGCTACTTGGTGAGTTGTTTGGCGAGCTCCCAAGTGAGATGTTAGGGGAGCTCCCAAGTGAGCTACTTGTCAAGCTCCTAGGCAAGGTACTCAGTGAGCTATTCATTGAGCTAATCGGTGAGCTCTCAAAAGAGCTCCCAACTGAGCTACTTGGTGAGCTATTCAGTGAGCTATTAGGTGAGCTCCCAAGTGAGCTACTTAGTGATATCCCAAGTGAGGTCCCGATGAGCTTCTCGATGAACTCTGAGGTGAGCTACCAGAAAAGCTTAAGGTGAGTTAATAAGTGAGCTCCCATGTGAGTTTTCAGGTGAGCTGCTTGATGAGCTCCCAGGTGAGCTCAAGTCAAGCTACTCGGTGTGCTCCTGGGTGAGTTCAAGATGAGCTAGAAAGGTGAGCTATTAGGTGAGCTCCCAGGTGAGTTTTCAAGCAAGCTCAACTCGAGTTGCTTGACAAACTCCTAGGTGAGTTACTTGCCAAGTTCCTAGCCAAGATCCTAAGGTGAGCTATTTGGTGAGCTCCCAGGTGAGGTTATTAGTAATCTCTAAGGTGAACTTACATGTGAGCTACCAGATGAGCTCAAGGTGTGTTGGCAAGGTGAACTCAAGGTGAGTTGGAAAGGTGAACTCAAGACGAGATGTTAGTTGAGCTCTTAGGTGATTTCCAAGGGGAGTTAATTGATTAGTTCCTAGGGGAGTTACTTAAAGAGCTCCTAAGCTAGCTACTTGGTGAGCTATTTGGTGAGCTCCTAGGTGAGCTGCTAGGTGATCTCCTAAGTGAGCTACTTGGTGAGTTCCTAGGAAAGGACCCCAGCGAGCTGCTCAGTGAGCTCACAAGTGAACTCAAGTAAACCTGCTCAGAAAGCTTCTTGGTGAGCTCCCAGGTGAGCTGTTAGGTGAGCTCCTAGGTGAGCTATTAGGTGAGCTCCCAGTTGAGCTGTTAGGCGAGCTCCGAGGTGAGTGGTTAGATGAGTTCCTAAGTGAGTTGTTAAGTGGGATGCTCGACAAAATTTGAGGTGAGCTACTAGACGAGCTCAAGGTGAGATGTCAAGGTGAGCTCCTCAGTGAGCTCAAGGTGAGATGGTAAGGTGAGCTCCCATGTGAGATGGTAAGGTAAGCTGTCAAGTGAGCTCCCATGTGAGTTTTTAGGTGAGTTTCTTGACAAGATCCCAGGTGCGCTCAAGTTAAGGTGCTTAGAAAGCTCTTGGGTGAGCTCAAGGTGAGCTGACAAGGTGAGCTCCCATGTGAGTTTCAGGGAAAGCTCAAGTTGAGCTACTTGATGAGCTCCTGGGCATGTTACATGCTGAGCTCCTAAGTGACATGCTCGATGAGCTCTCAGGTGAGCTCAAAGGTTATCTTGTCAGCAATCTCTGAGGTTAGCTTACATGCAAGCTACCAAATGAGCACAAGCCAAATTTGTGAGGTGAGCTCAAGGTAAGTTAGAAAGGTGAGCTTAAGATAAGTTGGAAAGGATATCTATCAAGTGAGATCCTAGGAAATTTCCTATGTGAGTTACTCGATGAGCTCCCCGGTGAGCTTTTTGGCGATCTCCCAGGTGAGCTACTAGGTGAGCTCCTAAGTAAGCTACTTAGTGAGCTCCCAAGTGAGGTCCCTCACGAGCTGTTAGGTGAACTCACAAGTGAGCTTAATTAAACCTACTTAGTGAGCTACTCAATGAGCTCCTAGGTGAGCTGTTAGGTGAGATCCTAGGTGAGCTACTTGGTGAGTTGCTTGACAAACTATGAGCTAAGCTACCAGATAAGCTCAAGTCAATTTGGCAAGGTGAGCTCCTCAGTGACCTCAAGGTAGGCTAGAAAAGTGAGCTCCCATGTTAGTTTTTAGGTGAGCTACTTGATGATCTCCTGGATGAACTGTAAGTTCCCACATGAGTTACTTGGTGAGCTCCTGGGTGAACTCAACTCGATCTTATCGGTGAACTCCTGGAAGACCTCCCAGGTGAGATACTTGGCGAGCTACTTAGTGATCTCCCATGCGAGCTGCTAGGTGATCTCCCAAGTGATCTACTTTTCAAGCTCCTAGATGAGGTCCTTGGTGAGCTGCTCAGTCAAGTCACAAGTGACCTCAAGTCATCTTACAAGTAAGCTGTTAGGTGAGCTCCTAGATGAGCTTTTAGGTGAGCTATTAGGCAAGCTCCCAGATGATTTGTTAGGCAAGCTTCTCGATGAACTTTGAGGTGAGATACTAGATGAGCTCAAGGTGAGTTGGTAAGGTGAGTTCCTCAGTGAGCTCAAGGTGAGCTAGCAAGGCAAGCTAATAGATGAGGTCCCGTACGAGTTGTTAGGTGAGCTATGAGGTGAGCTCCTATGTGATTTTTTTGGGTGAGCTCAAGTCAAGTTGCTTGGAAAACTCAAGGTGAGTTTAAAAGGTGAGCTCCCAAGTGAGTTTCTAGGGAAGCTCAAGTTGAGCTACTTGATAAAGCTCTTGGGTGAGCTACTTATCAAGCTCACAGTTGAGGTTCAAGGTGAGCTACTCAATGAGCTCCTAGGAAATCTCAAAGGTGAGCTTGTTGGTAAACTCTAAGGTGAGCTTACATGCGAGCTACCAGATGAGCTCAAGGAGAGATGGAAAGGTGAGCTCAAGGAGTTTTCAAGGTGAGCTCAAGGTAGGTTGGCAAGGTGAGCTATCAGGTGACCTCCCAGGTAAGTTGGAAAGGTGTGTTCTTAAGTGAGTTACTCGACAAGCTCCCATGGGAGCTCAACCCGAGGTTATCAATGAGCTCTCAGAAGAGCTCGCTAGGTGAGATACTTGGCGAGTGGTGCAAGTTCGGTGAGTTGCTAGGAGAGCTCCCAACTGATCTACTTGGTAAGCTCCCAGATGAGCTACTTGGTGAGCTCATAAGTGAGCTCAAGTCAACCTACTTAGCGAGCTTCTTGGTGAGCTCCCAAGTGAGCTGTTAGGTGAGCTCCCAGGTGAGTTGTTAGGTAAGCTCCCAGGTGAGCTACTTGGTGAGCTACTCGACAAACTCTGAGGTGAGCTACCAGACAAGCTCAATGTGGGTTGGTAAGGTGAGCTCCTGAATGAGCTTAAGGTCAACCTACAATGTGAGATGATAGGTGAACTCCCATGCAAGTTGGTAAGGTGAGCTCCCATGTGAGTTTTCAGGTAAGCTACTTGATGAGCTCATAGGTGAGGTCAAGTCAGGTTGATAAGTTGAGCTGGCAAGGTGAGATGTCAGGTGAGCTCCTGGGTAAGCTATTTTCTAAGCTCCTAGCTGAGCTCCTAGGTGAGATGCTCAGTGAGCTCCTAGGTGAGCTCATAGGTGAGCTTGTTGGTAATCTCTAAGGTGAGATTACATGCGAGCTACCAGATGAGCTCAAGGATAGTTGGAAAGGTGAGCTTAAGGTGAGTTGGAAAGGTGAACTCAAGGAAATTTGGTAAGGAAAGCTGTCAGGTGAGCTCCTAGTCAAGTTCCCAGGTGAGTTACTCGATGAGCTCCCTGGTGAGCTCAACTCGAGCTAATCAGTGAGCTCCTAGAATAGCTCCTAGGTGAGTCCCCAATGAGCTACTCGGTGAGCTCATAAGTGAGCTAAGGTCAACCTACTCGGCGAGCTACATGGTGAGCTCCCAGGCAAGGTGTTAGGTGAGCTCCTAGGTGAGCTACTTGGTGAGATACTCAACAAAATCTGATCTGACCTACTAAATGAGCTAAAGGTGAGTTGGTAATGTGAGCTCCTCAACAACCTCAAGGTGACCTGATAGGGTGAGATGATAGGGGAGCTCCCAACCAAGTTGGCGAGGTGATCTCTCATGTGAGTTTTCAGGTGAGCTACTTGATGAGCTCTCGGGTGAGCTCAAGTCAAGGTGCTCGGTGATATCTTGGGTGACCTCAAGGTGAGATTGTAAGGTGAGCTATCAGGTGAGCTCCCAGGTAATTTTTTGGGCAAGCTCAAGTTGAGTTGTACGATGAGTTCCTAGGTGTGCTACTTGTCGAGATCCTAGCTGAGCTATTAGGTGAGCTACTCGGTAAGCTCCAAGGTGAGGTCAAAGGTGAGCTTGTTGATATTCTCTGAGGTGAGCTTATATATGAACTATAAGATGTGCTTAAGGCGAGTTGGCAAGGAAAGCTCAAGGTGAGATGGTAAGGTGAAATCAAGGTGAATTGGCAAGGTGAGCTGTCAGTTGAGCTCACACTCAATGAGGTCCTAGGTGAGCTACTTGTCAAGCTCCCAATTGAGCTCCTATGTGAGCTCCTAGGTGAGCTCCTGTGTGAGCTCCCAGGTGAGCTCAAAGGTGAGCTTATCAGAAATCTCTAAGGTGAGCTTACATGAAAGCTACCAGATGAGCTCAAGGTGAGTTGAAAAGGTGAGCTGTTAGGCAAGCTCACAAGTGAGTTCCAAGGTGAGTTACTCAAAGAGCTCCCAGGTGAGCTTGTTGGCAATCTCTAAGGTGAGCTTACATGTGAGCTACTAGATTAGCTTAAGGAGACTTGGAAACATGAGCTCAAGGCAAGCTGGTAAGGCAAGCTCAAGGTGAGTTGGCAAGGTGAGCTGTCAGGTGAGCTCCAAGGTGAGTTCCCAGGTGAATTACTCAATGAGCTACTCAGTGAGCTCATAAGAAAGCTCAAGTCAACCTACTTGGAGAGCTACTCGATGATCTCCCAAGTGAGCTATTAGGTGAGTTCCCAAGTGAGTTGTTAGGTGACCTACTTGGAAACCTACTTGATGAACTCTGAGGTGATCTACGAGAAGAGTTCAAGACGAGTTAGAAAGGTGAATTCCTCAGCGAGCTCAAGGTGAGCTGGCAAGCCGAGCTGATAGGTGAGCTCCCATGTGAGTTGGCAAGGTGAGATATCAGGTGAGCTCACATGTGAGTTTTTGAGTGAGCTACTTGACAAGCTCCTGATTGAGCTCAATTCAAGCTGCTTAGTGAGCTCAAGGTGATTTAGTAAGGTGAGATGTCATGGGAGCTCCCAGGTGAGTTTCTGGGTAAGCTTAACCTGACCTGCTCGATGAGTTCCAAGGTGAGCTGCTTGCTGAACTCCCAGGTGAGCTCCCAAGTGAGCTAAAAGGAAATATTTTTGGCAATATCTGAGGTGAGCTTACATGCGAGCTACATGATGAGCTCAAGGTAAGTTGATAAGGTGAACTATCAGGCTAGCTCCCAGGTTACTTACTAGGTGAGTTACTCGATGAGATCCTAGGTGAGCTCAACTTGAGGTAATCGGCGAGCTCCTAGAAGAGCTCTCAGGTGAGCTACTAGGTGAGCTCCCAAGTGAACTGCTAGGTGAGCTGCCAAGAAAGCTACTTGGCGAGCTCCCAGCCGAGGTCCCCGGTGAGTTACTCAGCAAGCTCACAAGTGAGCTCAAGTCAACCTACTTGGTGAGCTACTCAATGAGCTCCCAAGTGAGCTACTCAAAAAACTCCAAGGTGAGCTACTAGACGAGCTTAAGGTGAGTTAGGAAGGTGAGCTCCTTAGTGAGCTCAAGGTGATTTGTTAAGGCGAGATGCTAGGTAAGCTCCCACGTGAATTTCTAGGTGAGCTATCAGGTGAGCTCCCATGTAAGTTTTTGGGTGAACTACTTTACGAGCTCCCGAGTGACCTCAAGTCGAGCTACTTAGTGAGCTCCTAGGCTAGCTAAAAGTGAGCTGGCAAGGTGAGCTATCAGAAGAATTCCTAGGTGAGTTTCCAAGAAAGCTCAAGTCAAGTTACTTGATGAGATCCTATGTGAGTTGCTTGTCGAGCTCCCAGCCGAGATCCTAGGTGAGATGCTCATAGAGCTCCTAGGAAAGCTCAAAGGTGAGCTCAAGGTGTGCTGGCAAGGTGACCTCAAGGTGAGTTGGGAAGGTGAGCTCAAAGCGAGTTGGCAAGGTGAGCTGTCAAGCGAGCTCCCAGGTGAGTTACTTGATGAGCTCCTGGGTGAGCTCAACTCGAGCTAATCGGTGATTTCCTAGAAGAGCTCAAGGTGAGCTCTTAGGAGAGTTACTAGGTGAGCTCCCAAGTTAGCTACTTGGTGAGATCCTAGGTGAGGTCCCCAATGAGCTAAACGGTGAGCTCACAAGTGAGCTCAAGTCAACCTATTTGGTTTACTGCTCGTTGAGCTATTACGTGAGCTCCCAGGTGAGCTATTAGGTGAGCTAATTGGATATTTTCTCAATGAACTTTGAGGTGAGATACCAAATGAGCTCAAGGTGAGTTGACAATGTGAGCTCCTTAGTGATCTGGCAAGGTGAGCTCCCATGCGAGTTGGGAAGGCATGTTTTCAGGTGAGCTCCCATGTGATTTTTTGGGAAAGTTGCTTGACGAACTCATGGGTGAGCTCAAGTCAAGTTGCTCGGTGAGCTCTTGGGTGAGCTCAAGGTAAGCTGGCAAGGTGAGTTGTAAGGTGAGATCCCAGGTGAGTTTCCAAGAAAGTTCATGTCAAACTACTCGGAGACGTCCTAGGTGAGCTACTTGTTGAGCTTCCAACAAAGCTCCTAGGTGAACTACTCTATGAGCTCCCAGGTGAGCTCAAAGGTGAGCTTGTTGGTAATATATGAGGTGAGATTACATGCGAGCTACCAGATGAGCTCAAGGTGAGTTGGGAAGGGAAGATGAAGTTGAGTTAGATAGGTGAGTTGGCAAGGTGAGTTGTCAGGTGAGCTCCTAGGTGAGTTCCTAGGTGAGTTACTTGACGAGCTCCAAGGTGAGATACATGGTGAGCTATTCAGCGAGCTTCCATGCTAGCTTCTTGGTGAACTCACAAGCTTGCTCATAAGTGAGCTCAAGTTAACCTTCTCGGAGAGCTACTCTATGAGCTCCCATGTGAGCTACTTGGTGAGCTGCTTGACAAACTCCAAGGTGAGATACCATACAAGCTCAAGGTGAGTTGGCAAGGTGAGCTCCTTAGGGAGCTCAAGGTGAGGTGGCAAGGTGATCTCCCATGTGAGTTTTAAGGAGAGCTGTAAGGTGAGTTTCTGGGTGAGATTGCCAGTGAGCTTTTGGGTAAGCTTAAGGCAAGCTGGCAAGGTGAGCTATCATGTGCTCTCTGAGTCAAGTTTATAGACAAGCTCAAGTCGAGTTGCTTACTGAGCTCCCAGCCAAGCTCCTAGGTGAGCTACTCGATGACCTCATAGGTGAGCTCAAAGCTGAGCTACTTGGCGAGTTGTTTGGCGAGATCCCAAGTGAGTTGTTAGGGGATCTCCCAAGTTAGCTACTTGTCAAGCTCCTAGGCAAGGTCCTCAGTGAGATATATATTGAGCTCACAAGTGAGCTCAAGTAAACCTACTCAGAAAGCTTCTCGATGAGCTGCCAAGCGAGCTGTTAGCTGAGATCTTAGGTGAGCTATTCGGAGAGCTCCTAGGAGAGCTACTTGGTGAGCTGCTCAATGAACTCTAAGGTGAGCTACCAGACAAGCTCAAGGTGGGTTTGTAAGGTGAGATTCTGAGTGACCTTAAGAAGAGCTGGCAAGGTGAGCTGATAGGTGAGCTCTCATGTAAGCTAGTAAGGCAAGCTTCCATGTGAGTTTTTGGGTAAGCTACTTGATGAGATAATCGATGACCTCAAGTCGAGATACTTGGTGAGTTCTTGGGTGAGCTCAAGGTGAGCTAGAAAGGTGAGCTATCAAGTTAACTCCTAGGTGAGTTACTTTCCAAGCTTCCAGCCAAGCTCCTAGGTGATCTACTTGGTAAGCTTTCAGGTGAGCTCAAAGGTGATATTATCAGCAATCTCTGAGGTGAGATTACATGCGAGCTACCAGATGAGCTCAAGGTGAACTGGAAAGGTGAGCTTAAGGTTAGTTGGTAAGGTGAACTCAAGACGATCTGGTAAGGTGAGCTATTAGGTGAGCTCCTAGTTGAGTTCCTAGGTGAGTTATTTGAGAAGCTCCCTGATGAGCTCAACTCAAGCTAATCAGAAAACTCCCAGAACATCTCCTAGGTGAGCTACTTGGTGAGCTATTTAGTGAGCTCCCAGGTGAGCTACTAGATGAACTCCCAAGTGAGCTACTTAGCAAGCTCCAAGGTGAGATCCTCGATGTGCTCATAAGCGAGCTCAAGTCAACCTACTCGGTAAGCTACTTGGTGAGATCCTAGGCGAGCTATTAGGTGAGCTCCTAGGTGAGCTGTTAGTCAAGATCCCATGTGAGCTACTTGGTGAGCTGCTCAATGAACTCTGAGGTGAGCTACTAAATGAGCTCAAGGCAAGTTGGTAAGGTGAGCTCCTCAGAGCTGTTAGGTGAGCTCCCTTACGAGTTCTGAGGTGAGATGCTTGATGAGCTCTTGGGTGAGCTCAAATCAAGCTACTCGGTAAGCTTCTGTGTGAGCTCAAGGTGAGCTAGCAAGGAAAGCTATTAGGGAAGCTCCAAGGGGAGTTTACGAGAAAGCTCAAGTCAAGCTTATTGATGAGTTCCAGTGTGAGCAGCTTGTCAAGATCCCAGTCAAGCTCATAGGTGAGCTTCTCGGTAAGCTCATAGGTGAGCTTAAAGGTGAGCTTATTAGTAATCTTTTAGGTGAGCTTACATACGAGCTACCAAATGAGCTCAAGGTGAGCTGGCAAGGTGAGCTCAAGGTGAGTTGGTAAGGCAAACTCAAGGTGAATTGGCAAGGTGAGCTGTCAGGTGAGCTCCCAGGTGAGTTCTTGGGCAAGTTACTCAATGAGCTCCCAAGTGAGCTCAACTCGAGCTGATCAGAAATCTCCCAAAAGAGCTCCTAGGTGAGCTACTTGGTGAGCTTTTTAGCGAGTTCCTAGGTGAACTACTAGGTGAGCTCCCAAGTGAGCTACTTGGTGAGCTCCCAAGTGAGGTCCTCGGTGAGCTACTTGGTGAGCTCACAAGTGAGCTCATGTTAACCTACTCGGTGAGTTGCTCAGTGAGTTCCCAGGTGAGCTATTAGGTGAGCTCCCAGGTGAGCTATTAGGTGAGCTACTTGGTGAGCTATTCTCTGAGCTCCTAGGTGAGCTGCTAGGTGATCTCCAAAGTGAACTACTTGGTGAGATCCCAGTCAAGGTCCCTGGCAAGCTTCTCGGTGAGCTCACAAGTGAGCTCAAGTCAACCTACTCAGTGAGTTGCTCGGTGAGCTCCCAGGTGAGCTACTAGGTGAGCTCCTAGGTGAGCTACTTGGTGAGTTGCTTGACAAATTCATAGGCGAGCTACCGGATGCACTCAAGGTGAGTTGGCAAGGTGAGCTCCTCAGTGAGCTCAAGGTGAGCTGGTAAGGTGAGCTGATAGGAGAGCTCCCATGCGAGTTGGAAAGGTGAGCTATCAGGTGAGCTCCCATTCAAGTTTTCAGGTGAGCTGCTTAACGAGCTCTAGGGAAAGCTCAAGTCGAGCTTCTCTACGAGCTCCTGGGTGATATGCTTGCCAATTTCTTAGCCCATCTCCTAGGTGAGCTACTCTGTGAGCTCCCAATCGAGCTCAAAGGAGAGCTTGTCAGCAATCATTGAGGTCAACTTACATGCATGCTACCGGATGAGCTCAAGGTGAGTTAGCAAGGTGAGCTCAAGGAGAGTTGGCATGGTGAGCTCATGGCGAGTTGGAAAGATGAGCTATCAAGTGAGCTCCCAGGTGAGCTCCCAAGTGAGTTACTTGATGAGCTCTTGAGTGAGCTCAACTCAAGCTTATCGGTGAGCTCCTAGAAGATCTCCCAAGTGAGCTACTTGGTGAGTTGTTCTATGAGTTCCCAGGTGAGTTACTAGGTGAGCTCCCAAGTAATCTACGTGGTGAGCTCCCATGCAAAGTCCCCAGTGAGCTACTCAGCAAGCTCACAAATGAGCTCAAAAGTGAGGTCAAGTCAACCTAATTGGTGAGCAGCTCCTTCAACTTAGGTGAGCTATTAGGTGAGCTCCCAGGTGAGCTACTTCACGAGCTACTTGAAGAACTCTGAGGTGAGCTACCAGACAAGCTCAAGATGAGTTGGCAAGGTGAGCTCCTTAGTGGGCTCAAGGAAAGCTAGTAAGGTGACCTTATAAGTGAGATCCCATGTGAGTTTTCAGGTGATCTACTTGATGAGCTCTTGAGTGAGCTCAAGTCGAGCTACTCGGTGAGCTTCTTGGTAAGCTATCATGCAAGCTCCTAGGTGAGGTTCCAGGAAAGCTCAGGTCAAGCTACTCGATGATCTCCTGGGTGAGCTACTTACTGAGGTCCCAGCTAAGCTCCCAGGTGAGCCACTTGGTGAGCTCCCATGTGAGCTTGAGCTTGTCAGTAATCTCTGAGGTGAGCTTACATGCAAGCTACCAGATGAGCTCAAGGTGAGTTGGCAAGGTGAGCTGAAGGTGAGTTGGCAAGGCAACCTCTAGGTGAGTTAGCAAGATGCAAGCTGTCAGGTAAGCTCCTAGGTGAGTTACTAAATGATCTCCTAGGTGAGCTCAACTCAAGCTGATTAGTGAGCTCCTAGAAGAGCTCCTAGGTGAGCTACTTGACGACCTATTCGGTAAGCTCCCAGGTGAGCTGCTAGATGATCTCCCAAGTGAGATGCTAGGTGAGTTCCCAAGTGAGCTACTTACCGAGCTCCCAGGTGAGGTCCTTAATGAGCTCACAAGTGAGCTCAAGTAAACCTACTCGACGAGATACTCGGTGAGCTCCTAGGTGAGCTGTTAGGCAAGCTCCCAGGTAAGTTGTTTGCTAAGTTCCGAGGTGAGTTGTTAGGTGAGCTTCTAGGTAAGCTACTTGGTGAGCTACTCGATGAACTCCAAGGATCTACCAGATGAGCTCAAGGTGAGTTGGCAAGGTGATATCCTCAGTGAGCTTTAGGAAAGCTAGCAAGGTGGGCTAATAGTCAACCTTTCATGCAAGTTAGCAAGGTGAGCTCCGATGCGAGTTTTTGGGTGAGCTACTTGATGAGCTCATGGGTGAGCTCAAGTTGAGTTGCTCAGCAAGCTCCTAGGTGAGCTTAAGGTGAGCTATAAAGCTGAGCTATCAAGATGAGATCCCAAGTGAGTTTCTGGGTAATCTCAAGTTGAGCTGCTCAATGAGCTTCTGGGTGAGATGCTTGCAGAGCTCCTGGGTGAGCTACTTACCGAGCTCCTAGCAGATCTCCTAGGTGAGCTACTTGGTGAGTTCACAAGTGAGCTCAAAGGTGAGCTTGTCAGCAATCTCTGAGGTGAGCTTACATGTGAGCTACCAGATGATCTCAAGGTGAGTTAGTAAGGTAAGCTTTCAGGTGACTTCCCAGGTGAGTTCCCATGTGAGTTACTCGATGAGCTTCTAGGTGAGCTCAACTTGATCTGATCAGAAAGCTCCCAGAAGAGCTCCTAGGTGAGCTACTTTGCAAGCTATTTGGTGAGCTTTCAGGTTAGCTGTTAGGTGAGCTCCCAAGTGAGCTACTTCGTGAGCTCCAAGGTGAGGTCCCTGGTGAGCTACTCGGTGAGCTCAAAAGTGAGCTGACAAGTGAGATCAAGTTAACCTACTCAGCGAGCTACTCGGTGAGCTCCCAGGTAAGCTGTTAGGTGAAATCCTAGGTGAGCTACTTGGTGAGATGCTTGATGAACTCTGAGGTGAGCTACCAGATGAGCTCAAGGTGAGTTGGCAAGGTGAGCTCCATAGTGAGCTCAAGGTGAGCTGGCAAGGCAAGCTCCCATCTGATTTGATAAGGCAAGCTCTGATGTGAGTTTTTGCATGAGCTACTTGATGAGCTCCTAGGTTAGCTCAAGTTGATCTTCTCGATGAGCTCCTAGGTAAGTTCAAGGCAAGCTGTCAGGTGAGCTCCCAGGTGAGTTTTTAGGCAAGCTCAAGTTGAGTTGGTTGATGATCTCTTGGGTGAGCTACTTTCTGAGCTCCCAGCCTAGCTCCTAGGTGAGTTGCTAGGTGAGCTCCCAGGTGAGCTCAAAGGTGAGCCATTTGGCAAGGTGAGCTTTCCGATGAGCTCCAAGGTGAGTTATCTTACTCGATGAGCTACTTGGTGAGCTCCTAGGTGAGTTGTTAGGTGAGCTACTAGATGAGCTTGAGGTTAGATGGAAAGTTATCATGGTGAGCTATCAGGTGAGATCCTATGTGAGTTTTCAAGTGAGGTACTTGACAAGCTCTCGAGTGAGCTGAAGTTGAGCTGCTCGGCAAGTTTCTGGGTGATCTTAAGGTGAGAAAGTATGTTGAGCTATAAGGTGAGCTCCTAGAAAAGTTTACAGGGAAGCTCAAGTTGAGCTGCTCGATGAGCTCCTAGGTGAGCTACTTGTTGAGCTCTTAGCCAAGCTCCTAGGTGAGCTACTCGGTGAGCTCCCAGGTGAGCTTGTCGGTAATATTTGAGGTGAGCTTACATGCGAGCTACCAGATGAGCTCAAGGTGAGTTGGCAAGGTGAGCTCAAGGTAAGTTGGCAAGGTGAACTCAAGGAAATTTGGTAAGGTGAGTTATCAGGTGAGCTCCCAAGAAAGTTTCCAGGTGAGTTACTCGATGAGCTCCTGGGTGAGCTCAACTCAAGCTGATCGTTGAGCTCCTAGAAGAGCTCCCTGTTGAGCTACTTTGTGAGCTATTCAAAAAGCTCCCGAGTGAGCTACTAGGTGAGCTTACAAGTGAGCTACCTAGTGAGATCTAAGGAGAGGTCCCTGGCAAGCTCCTAGGTGAGCTACTGGTAAGGTTTGACCTGAGCTCCCGATGAACTCAGAGGTGAGCTCGATGACTAGGCGAGCTCAACTCAAGCTGACAAGCTCTAGAAGAGCTCCCTATTGAGCTACTTTAGTAAGGTTCAGAAAGCTCCCAAGTGAGCTAGGTGAGCTCCCAAGTGGCGAGCTATCTCCCAAATCTAAGGTGAGCTATCCTAGGTGAGCTCCTAGGTGAGCTACATGGTGACCTTGGTAAGATGAGCTATCAGGTGAGCTCCCATGTCATAGGTGAGCTACCAGAAAATCTCAAGGTGAGTGAGCTGTCGACAAGCTCTTCAGTGAGCTCAAGTCCCGAGCTGAGCTCCCTACTTGATGATCTGAGCTACTTGGTGATCTCCTAAGTGAGCTACTTGGTGAGTTCCCAGGAAAGAACCCCAGCAAGCTACTCGGTGAGCTCACAAGTGAACTCAAGTCAACCTGCTCAGCAAGATTCTTGGTGAGCTCCCAGGTGAGCTATTAGGTGAGCTCCTAGGAGAGCTATTAGGTGAGATACCAAGTGAGTTGTTAAGCAGTCTGCTTGATGAAATATGAGGAGACCTACTAGACAAGCTCCAGGTGAGATGTCAAGGAAAGCTCTTCAGTGAGCTCCAGGTGAGTTCCCATGTGAGATGGTAAGGAAAGCTGTCAGGTGAGCTCCCATGTGAGTTTTTGGTTGAGCTACTTGATAAGCTCCCAGGTGAGCTCAAGTTGAGGTGCTCGGCAAGCTCTTGGGTGAGATCAAGGTGAGCTCCCATGTGAGTTTTAGGGAAATATAAAGTTGAGCTACTTGATGAAATCTTGGGCATGTTGCATGCTGAGCTCTCAATTGAGATCCTAAGTGAGATGCTCGGTGAGCTCCCAGGTGAGCTCAAAGGTTATCTTTTCAGCAATCTCTAAGGTGAGCTTACATGCAAGCTACCATATGAGCTCAAGGTGAGTTTGCAAGGTGAGCTCAAGGTAAGTTAGAAAGGTGAGCTCAAGGTGAGTTGGCAAGGAGAGCTATCAGGTGAGCTCCTAGGCAAGTCCCTATGTGAGTTACTCGACAAGCTCCTGGGTGAGCTATTCGGTGATCTCCCAAGTGAGCTACTAGGTGAGCTCCCAAGAAGGATACTTGGTGAGCTCTCAAGTGAGATCCCCGAGGAGATGTTAGGTGAACTCACAAGTGAGCTCAAGTCAACCTACTTAGTGAGCTTCTCAATGAGGTCACATGTGAGTTATTAGGTGAGATCCTAGGTGAGCTACTTGGTGAGTTGCTTGACAAACTCCGAGGTGAGCTACCAGATAAGCTTAAGGTGAGTTGGCAAGGTGAGCTACTCAGTGAGCTCAAGGTAGGCTGGAAAGGTGAGCTACCATGTGATTTTTCAGGTGAGTTTCTTCATGAGCTCCTGAATGAACTACAAGCTCCCATGTGAGTTACTTGATGAGCTCTTGGGTGACCTCAACTCAAGCTTATCAGTGAACTCTTAGAAGACCTCCCAGGTGAGATACTTGCTAAGATATTTATCGAAATCCCAGATGAGCTGCTAGGTGAGCTCCCAAGTAATCTACTTGTCAAGCTCCTAGATGAGGTCCCTGGTGAGTTGCTCAGTGAGCTCAAAAGTGACCTCAAGTCATCTTACTTGACAAGCTGTTCGGTTAGCTCCTAGGCAAGGTGTTAGGTGAGCTTCCAAATGAGCTTTTAGGTGAGCTATTAGGTAAGCTCCCAGATAATATCTTAGGCAAGCTACTCAATGAAATCTTAGGTGAGATACCAGAAAAGCTCAAGGTGAGTTAGCAAGGTGAGCTCCTTAGTGAGCTCAAGGTGAGCTGGAAAGGCAAGCTGATAGGTGAGGTCCCATACGAGTTGTCAGGGAAAGCTATTAGGTGAGCTCCTATGTAATTTTTTTGGGTGAGCTCAAGTGAGCTACTCGGAGAGCTCAAGGTGAGCTGTCAGGTGAGCTCCCAAGTGAGTTTCTAGGGAAGCTCAAGTTGAGCTACTTGATAAGCTCCTGGGTGAACTACTTGTCGAGATCATAGTTGAGGTCTGAGGTGAGCTACTCGATGAGCTCCTAGGTGAGCTCAAAGCTGAGGTGAGCTTACATGCAAGCTACTAGATGATCTCAAGGTGAGTTGGCAAGGTGAGCTCAAGGAAAGTTTGTAAGGTGAGCTCAAGGAAGGTTAGAAAGGTGAGTTATCAAATGAGATCCTAGGTAAGTTTACAAGGTGAGTTCCCAAGTGAGTTACTCCATGATCTCCCATGCGATCTCAACTCAAGCTTATCGGTGAGCTCTCAGAAGAGCTCCCTGGTGAGCTACTTGGTGAGTTATTTGGTGAGCTCTTAGGTGAGCTGCTAGGTGAGCTCCCAACTGAGCTACTTGGCAAGCTCCCAGATGAGGTCCCCGGTGAGCTGCTTGGTGACCTCACAAGTGAGCTCAAGTCAATCCTACTCAGTGAGCTTCTCAGTGAGCTCCCAAGTGAACTGTTAGGTGAGCTCCCAGTGAGAACTATTAGGTGAGCTCCCAGGTTAGCTACTTAGGTAGCTACTTAACAAACTCTGAGGTGAGCTACTAGATAAGCTCAATATGGGTTTTTAAGGTGAGCTCCTTGAAAGAGTTTAAGGCAAGCTTATAAGGTGAGCTGATAGGTGAGATCTTATGCAAGTTGGTAAGGTGAGCTCCCATGTGAGTTTTAGGGTGAGTTACTTGATGAGCTCCTGGGTGAGCTCAAGTCAAGCTACTTGGTGAGCTCCTAGGTGAGCTTCATGTTAGCTGGCAAGGTGAGATGTTAGGTGAGCTCCTGGGTAAGCTATTTTCTGAGATCCTCCTAGGTGAGATGCTTGGTGATCTCCTAGGCGAGCTCATAGGTGAGCTTGTTGGTAATCTCTAAGGTGAGATTACATGCAAGCTACCAGATGAGCTCGTAAGGTGAGCTTAAGGTGAGGTGGCAAGGTGAGCTCAAGGGAAGTTTGTAAGGTGAGCTTTCAGGTGAGCTCCTAGTCAAGTTCCAAGGTGAGTTACTCTACGAGCTCCCAGGTGAGCTCAACTCGAGCTGATCGGTGAGCTCCCAGAACAGCTCCTAGGTGAGTTACTTGGTGAGCTCCCAAGTGAGATGTTAGGTGAGCTCCCAAGTGAGCTACTTGGTGAGGTCCCAGGTGAGGTCCCCGATGAGCTTCTCAGTGAGCTCATAAGTGAACTAAGGTCAACCTACTCGGCAAAATGCTCGGTGAGATCCCAGGAAAGCTGTTAGGTGAGCTATTTGTCGAGCTCCCAGGTTAGCTACTTTGTAAGCTACTTGACAAAATCTGATCTGAGCTATCAGATGAGCTAAAGGTGAATTGGCAATGTGAGCTCCTCAGTGAGCTAGAGGTGAGCTGGTAAGGTGAGCTAATAGGGGAGCTCCCACACAAGTTGGCGAGGTGAGCTCCCATGTGTGTTTTTAGGTGAGCTACTTTTCAAGCTCCCGGGTGAGCTCAAGTGAAGTTGCTTGGTGAGCTCTTGGGTGAGATCAAGGTGAGCTATCAGGTGAGCTCCTAGGTAAGTTTCCAGGCAAGCTCAAGTTGAGTTACACGATGAGTTCCTGGGTGAGCTACTTTCTGAGCTCCTAGTTGAGCTCTTAGGTGAGCTACTCAGTAAGCTCCAAGGTGAGGTCAAAGCTTAGCTTGTCGATAATATCTTAGGTGAGCTTATTTATGAGCTACCAGATGTGCTCAAGGTGAGTTGGCAAGGCAAGCTCAAGGAAAGATGGTAAGGTGAACTCAAGGTGAATTGGCAAGGTGAGCTATCAGGTGAGCTCCCACTCGACGAGCTCCTAGGTGAGCTACTTGCCGAGCTCCCAGCTGAGCTCCTAGGTGAGATCCTAGGTAAGCTCAAAGGTGAGCTTGTTAGAAATCTCTAAGGTGAGCTTACATGCAAGCTACCAGATGAGCTCAACGTGAGCTGGCAAGATGAGCTCAAGGTGAGTTGACAAGGTGAGTTATTAGGTGAGCTCATAGGTGAGTTCCCAGGTGAGTTACTCAAAGAGATCCCAGGTGAGCTCAACTTGAGTTGATCATCGAGCTCCCAGAAGAGCTCCCAGGTGAGCTTGTCAGCAATCTCTAAGGTGAGCTTACATGTGAGCTACTAGATTAGCTTAAGGTGAGTTGGTAAGGTGAGCTCAAGGTGAGTTGGCAAGGTAAGCTCAAGGTGAGTTGGCAAGGTGAGCTGTCAGGTGAGCTCCAAGGTGAGTTCCCAGGTGAATTACTCAATGAGCTACTTAGTGATCTCATAAGAAAGCTCAAGTAACCTACTTGGAGAGCTACTCGATGATCTCCTAGGCAAGCTGTTATGTGAGCTCCCAAGTGAGCTATTAGGTGAGCTACTTGGTGAGCTACTCGATGAATGCTGAGGTGAGCTACCAGAAGAGCGCAAGAAGACTTGGAAAGGTGAATTCCTCAGTGAGCTCAAGGTGAGCTAGCAAGCTGAGCTGATAGGTGATCTCCCATGTGAGTTGGCAAGGTGAGCTATCAGGTGAGCTCTCATGTGAGTTTTTGAGTGAGCTACTTGACGAGCTCCTGATCGAGCTCAAGTTGAGCTGCTTGGTGAGCTCAAGGTGAGTGGGTAATGTGAGATGTCATGTGACCTCCCAGATGAGCTTCTGGGTAAGCTTAACCCAACCTAGTTGATGAGCTCCAAGGTGAGTTGCTTGCTAAGCTCCCAGGTGAGCTCCCAAGTGAGCTCAAAGGTGAGATTTTTGGTAATATCTAATGTGAGCTTACATGTGAGCTTCTAGATGAGCTCAAGGTGAGTTGGTAAGGTGAACTATCAGGCTAGCTTCCAGGTGACTTACTAGGTGAGTTACTCAACGAGCTCCTAGGTGAGCTCAACTCGAGGTAATCAGTGAGCTCCCAGAAGAGCTCCCAGGTGAGCTGCTAGGTGAGCTCCCAAGTGAGCTGCTAGGTGAGCTCCCAAGCAAGCTACTTGGTGAGCTCCTAGGTGAGGTCCCTGGTGAGTTACTTGGTAAGCTCACTAGTGAGCTCACAAGTGAGCTCAAGTCAACCTACTCGCGAGCTGCTCAGTGAGCTCCTAGGTGAGCTACTCGAAAAACTCCAAGGTGAGCTACTAGATGAGCTCAAGGTGAGTTAGGAAGGTGAGCTCCTCAGTGAGCTCAAGGTGAGTTGTTAAGGTGAGTTGATAGGTGAGCTCCCATGTGATAGGTGAGCTCCCATGTGATTTTTTGGGTGAACTGCTTTATGAGCTCCTAAGTGAGCTTGAGTAGAGCTACTCGGTGAGATCCTAGGGTAGCTAAAAGTGAGCTAGCAAGGTGAGCTATCAGATGAAATCCCAGGTGAGTTTCTAGAGCAAGCTCAAGTTGAGCTGCTCGATGAGCTCCTAGGTGAGTTTCTTGCCGAGGTCCCAGCTAAGCTCCTAGGTGAGATGCTCAGAGAGCTCTCAGGCAAGCTCAAAGGTGAGATCAAGGTGAGTTATGTAAGGTGAGCTCAAGGTGAGTTGGCAAGGTGAGCTCAAAGTGAGTTGACAAGGTGAGCTGTCAAGTGAGCTCCTAGGTGAGTTACTCGATGAGCTCCTGGGTGAGCTCAACTCGAGCTAATCAGTGAGCTCCTAACAGAGCTCAAGGTGAGTTGTTCAGTGAGCTCCCAGGCAAGCTGCCAAGTGAGCTCCCAAGTGAGATACTTTATGAGATCCTAGGTGAGGTCTCTAATGAGCTAAATGGTTAGCTCATAAGTGATCTCAAGTCAACCTACTTGGTGAGCTCCCAGGTGAGCTCCCCATGAGCTATTAGGTGAGCTCCCAGGTGAGTTAGGTGAGCTCAAGTACATTTTCTCGATGAAATACGAGGTGAGATACCAAATGCGCTCAAGGTGAGTTGACAATAGGTGAGCTATAGCAGGTGAGCTCCTAGGTGAGTTGGTTAGGTGAGCTCCCAGGTGAGTTGGCAAGGTGAGGTGCTTTCAAGGTAAACTCAATGCTCAACTCTGATTTGAGCTAGCTAGTTTGAGCTCAAGGTGGGTTGGTGAGCTCAAGTTGACTTGCTCGGTGAGCTCCTAGGTAAGCTCAAGGTGAGCTGGTAAGGTGAGTCAAGGTGAGCTTATCAAGTGGAGCTCCCATACGATTTGGAAAGGCATGCTATTAGGTGAGCTCCCATGTAAGTTTTTGGGTAAGCTACTTGACAAACTCATGAGTGAGCTCAAGTCGAGTTTCTCGGTGAGCTCCTAGGAAAGCTTAAGGCAAGCTGGCAAGGTGAGCTCCCAGGTGAGTTTCTTGCTAAGCTCAAGTCAAGCTACTCGATGAGCTCCTAGGTGAGCTACTTACTGAGCTCCCAACCAAGCTCCTAGGTGAGCTACTCTGTGAGCTCCTAGGTGAGCTCAAATGTGAGCTTGTCAGAAATCTCTGAGGTGAGCTTACATATGAGCTACCAGATGAGCTTAAGGTGAGTTGGCAAGGTGAGATCAAGTCGAGTTGGATGAGTGAGCTCAAGGTGAGTTGGTAAGGTGAGATATCAGGTGAGCTCCCAGGTGAGTTCTAAGGTGAGTTACTCGATGAGCTCCCAGGCGAGCTCAACTCGATCTGATCAGCAAGCTCCTAGAAGAGCTCCTAGGTGAGCTACTTGGTGAGCTATTTGGTGAGCTTCTAGGTGAGCTGCTAGGTGAGGTTCCAAGTGAGCTACTTGGTGAGCTCCTAGGTGAGGTCCCTGGTGAGCTACTCACAAGTAAGCTCACAAGTGAGCTCAAGTCAACCTACTCAGAGAGCTACTCGGTGACCTCCTAGGTGAGCTACTTGGTGAGCTACTCGATGAACTCTGAGGCAAGCTACCAAATGAGCTCAAGGTGAGTTGGTAAGGTGAGCTCCTTAGCGAGCTCAAGGTGAGCTAGCAAGGTGAGCTCCCATGCGAGTTTCTAGGTAAGCTATAAGGTGAGTTTTTGGGTGAGCTTCTTAGTGATCTCTTAGGTGAGCTCAAGGTGAGCTATCAGGTGATCTCTGAGGTGAGTTTCTAGACAAGCTCAAGTCGAGCTTCTTGCTGAGCTCCTAGTCAAGCTCCTAGGTGAGCTACTCGATGAGCTCCCAGGTGAGCTCAAAGGTGAGCTTGTTGGTAATCTCTGAGGTGAGCTTATATGTGAGCTACCATATGAGCTCAAGGTGAGTTGGAAAGGCAAGCTCAAGGTGAGTTGGCAAGGTGAGCTCAAGGTGAGTTGGTTAGGTGAGGTGTCAGGTGAGCTCCTATGTGAGTTCCCAGGTGAGTTACTTGATGAGCTCCCACGTGAGCTCAACTCAAGCTGATCAGTGAGCTCCCAGAAGAGCTCCAAGGTGAGCTACTTGGTGAGTTATTCAGCGAGCTCCCAGGTGAGCTACTAGGTGAGCTCCCAAGTGAGCTACTTGGCAAGCTCATAGGTGAGGTCCCCAGTGAGCTACTCGGTGAGCTCACAAGTGAGGTCAAGTCAACCTACTCAGTGAGCTTCTCGATGAGCTCCTAAGTGAGGTGTTAGGTGAGCTCCCAGGTGAGCTGTTAGGTGAGCTCCTAGGTGAGCTACTTGGTGAGGTGCTTGACTAACTCTGAGGTGAGCTACCAGACAAGCTCAAGGTGGGTTGACAAGGTGATCTTCTAAGTGAGCTTAAGGTGAGGTGGTAAGGTGGTCTAATAGGAAAGCTCACATGAAATTTGGTAAGGTGAGCTCCCATGTGAGTTTTAGGGTGAGCTACTTGATGAGCTCCTGGGTGAGTTCAAGTCGAGCTGCTCGGTGAGCTCCTGGGTGAGCTCAAGGTGAGCTAGCAAGGTGAGCTCCTGGGTGAGCTACTTTTCTAGCTCCCAGCTGAGCTCCTAGGTGAGCTACTTGGTGAGGTCCCAGGTGAGCTCAAAGGTGAGCTTGTCGGTAATCTCTGAGGTGAGATTACATGCGAGCTACCAGATGAGCTCAAGGTGAGTTGGCAAGGCAAGCTTAAGGTGAGTTGGCAAGGTGAACTCAAGGTGAGTTAGTAAGGTAAGCTCCTAGTTGAGTTCCTAGTTGAGTTACTCGACAAGCTCCTTGGTGAACTCAACTCGAGCTGGTCAGTGAGCTCCCAGAAAAGCTCCTAGTTGAGCTACTTGGTGAGCTATTTGGTGAGCTCCCAAGTGATATCCCAAGTGTGCTACTTGGTGAGCTCCCAGGCAAGGTCCATGATGAGCTACTAGGCGAGCTCATAAGTGATCTCAAGTTAACCTATTTGCTAAGCTACTTGGTGAGCTCCCAGGTGAGTTGTTAGATGAGCTCCCAGGTGAGTTGTTAGGTGAGCTCCCAGGTGAGCTACTTGGTGAGCTGCTCGAAAAACTCTGATGTGAGCTACCAGATGAGCTCAACATGAGTTGGTAAGGTGAGCTCCTCAATGAGCTGAAGGTGAGCTAGCAAGGTGAGCTGATAGGGGAATTCCTATAAGAGTTGGCAAGGTTAGCTACCAGGTGAGCTCCCATGTGATTTTTTGAGTGAGCTCCTTGATGAGCTCCCAGGTGACCTTAAGTTGATCTACTCAGTGAGCTCCTGGGTGAGATAGCAAGGTGAGCTTTTAGGTGAGCTCCCAGGTGAGTTTCCAGGAAAGCTCAAGTTGAGCTACTCGATGAGTTCCTGGGTGAGTTGCTTGTTGAGCTCCTAGCCGAGCTCCTAGGTGAGCTACTTGGTAAGCTCCCAGGTGAGCTCAAAGGTGAGCTTTTCAGTAATCTCTGAGGTGAGCTTACATACGAGCTACCAGATGAGCTCAAGGTAAGTTGGCAAGGTGAGCTCAAGGTGAGTTGGTAAGGTGAACTCAAGGTGAATTGGCAAGGTGAGCTATCAGGTGAGCTCCCAGGTGAGTTCCCAGGTGAGTTACTT
The DNA here is from genome assembly GCA_019776745.2 of Taxus chinensis. Lineage (NCBI taxonomy): Eukaryota > Viridiplantae > Streptophyta > Pinopsida > Cupressales > Taxaceae > Taxus > Taxus chinensis. The sequence continues at coordinate 2,140,635 of CM034157.1, forward strand.
GATGAGCTCCCAACCGAGTTCAACTTGAGTGATCAGGGAGCTCCCAAAAGAGTTCCCAGGTGAGATACTTTGTGAGCTATTTGGTGAGCTCCCAGGAGAACTGCTAGGTGAGCTCCCAAGCGAGCTACTTGGTGAGCTCCCAGGTGAGGTCCCCGATGAGCTCACAAGTGAGTTCATGTCAACCTACTCGGAAAGCTTCTCAGTGAGTTCCCAGGTGAGCTATTAGAAGATCTCCCAAGTGAGCTATTAGGTGAGCTCCAATGTGAGCTACTAGGTGAGCTACTTGACGAGCTATTCAGTGAGCTCCCAGGTGAGCTGCTAGGTGATCTCCAAAGTGAATTACTTGGTGAGCTCGTAGTCAAGGTCCCTGGAAAGCTTCTCAGTGAGCTCACAAGTGAGCTCAAGTCAACCTACTTGGTGAGTTACTCGGTGAGCTCCCAAGAGAGATGCTAGGTGAGTTCCTTGGTGAGCTGCTCGATGAACTCATAGGAGAGCTACCAGATGCACTCAAGGTGAGTTGGCAAGGTGAGCTCCTCAGTGAGCTCAAGATGAGCTCACAAGGTGAGATGATAGGTGAGCTCCCATGTGAGTTGGCAAGGTGAGCTATCAGGCAAGCTCCTCTTCAAGTTTTAGGGTGAGCTACTTGACGAGCTCTCGGGAAAGCTCAAGTTGAGCTACTCTATGAGCTCCTGGGAAAGCTGCTTGCCGAGTTCCCAGCCCAGCTCCTAGGTGAGCTACTCCGTGAGCTCCCAAGCAACCTCAAAGGAAATCTCTGAGGTCAACTTACATGTGCGCTACTAGATTAGCTCAAGGTGGGTTGGCAAGGTGAGCTTAATGAGAGTTGGTAAGGTGAGCTCAAGGCGAGTTGGAAAGGTGAGCTGTCAGGTGAGCTCCCAGGTGAGTTCCAAAGTGAGTTACTTGATGAGCTCCTAGGAGAGCTCAACTCGAGCTGATCAATGAGCTCCAAGAAGATCTCCCAACAAAGCTACTTGGTGAGATATTCCACAAGTTCCCAGGTGAGCTCTAGATAGGTAAGTGAGCTTAACTCGAGCTAATCAGTGAGCTCCTAAAAGAGCTCTCAGGTGAGCTACTTGGTGAGCTATTTGATGAGCTCCAAGGTGAGCTGCTAGGTGAGCTCCCAAGTGAGCTACTTGGTGAGCTCCCAGGTAAGATCCTCGGTGAGCTTCTCGGTGAGCTCAAGTCAACCTACTCGGTGAGATGCTCAGTGAGCTCCCAGGTGAGCTATTAGTTGAGCTCCTAGGTGAGCTATTAGATGAGCTCCCATGTGAGCTACTTCGTGAGCTACTCGATGAACTCTGAGGTGAGCTACTAGATGAGCTCAAGGTGAGTTGGCAAGGTGAGCTCCTTAGCGAGCTTAAGGGGAGTTAGAAAGGTGAGCTGATAGGTGAGCTCCTATGTGAGTTTCTGGGTGAGATATCAGGTGACCTCCCATGCGAGTTTTTGGGTGAGCTATCAGGTGAGCTCCCATGTGAGTTTTAGGGTGAGCTGCTTGATGAGCTCCTAGGTGAGCTCAAGTTGAGGTACTCGGTGAGCTCCTGGGTGAGCTTAAGGTGAGCTAGCAAGGTGAGCTATTAGGTGAGCTACCAGGTGAGTTTCTGGGTAAGCTCAAGTCGAGCTACTTGATGAGCTCCTAGGTGAGCTACTTGTCAAGCTCCCAGCTGAGCTCCTAGTTGAGCTACTAGGTGAGCTCAAAGGTGAGCTTGTTGGTAATCTCTTAGGTGAGCTTACATGCAAGCTACTAGATGAGCTCAAGGTGAGTTGGCAAGGTGAGCTAGAGGTGAGTTAGCAAGGCGAGCTGTCAGGTGAGCTCCCAGGTGAGTTCCTATGTGAGTTACTTGATGAGCTACTGGGTGAGCTCAACTTGAGCTGATCGGTGAGCTCCCAGAAGAGCTTCTAGGTGAGCTACTAGGAGAGATGTTAGGTGAGCTGCTAGGTGAGCTGTTAATCAAGATCCTAGGTGAGCTACTTGGTGAGTTGCTCAATGAACTCTGATAGGGGAGCTGATAGGGGAGCTCCCATGTGAGTTGGCAAGGTAAGCTGTTAGGTGAGCTCCCATGCACATTTTTAGCTAAGCTACTTGATAAGCTCTCGGGTGAGCTCAAGTTGAGATACTTGGTGAGCTCCTAGGCAAGCTCAAGGTGAGCTGCAAGGAAAGCTGTCAGGTGATCTCCCAGGTGAGTTTCTAGGGAAGCTCAAGTCAAGCTACTAGATGAGCTCCTGGGTGAGCTACTTGTCGAGCTCCCATCTGAGCTCCTAGGTGAGCTACTCGGTGAGCTCCCAGGTGTGCTCAAAGGTGAGCTTGTTGGAAATCTTTGAGGTGAGCTTACATGTGAGCTACCAGATAAGCTCAAGGTGAGTTGGCAAGGTGAGCTCAAGGAAAGTTTGTAAGGAAAGCTCAAGGTAAGTTGGCAAGGTGAGCTGTTCAGGTGAGCTCCCAGGAATGTTCTTAGGTGATTTACTCAATGAGCTCTCAGGTGAACCCAACTCGAGCTAATCATTGACCTCCCAAAAGATCTCCTAGGTGAGCTACTTTGCGAGCTGTTTGATGAGCTGCTAGGTGAGTTCCTAAGTAAGCTACTTGGTGAGATCCCAGGTGAGGTCCCTTGTGAGCTGCTCAGCAAGCTCACAAGTGAGCTCAGGTCAACCTACTCAGTGAGCTTCTCGTTGAGCTCCCAGGTGAGCTACTTGTCGAGCTACTTGAAAAACTCAGAGGTGAGCTATCAGAGGAGTTCAAGGTGAGTTGTCAAGGTGAGCTCCTCAATGAGCTCAAGGTGAGCTGGCAAGGTGAGCTGATAGGTGAGCTCCCATGTGAGTTGGTAAGGTGAGCTGTCAGGTGATCTCCTATGTGATTTTTAGGGTGAGCTGCTTGATGAGCTCAAGTCAAGCTACTAAGTGAGCTCCTAGGTGAGCTCAAGGTGAGTTGGCAAGGTGACCTATCAGGTGAGCTCCTAGGTGAGTTTCTGTGTAAGCTCAAGTCAAGCTTCTCTATGAGGACCTGGGTGAGCTACCCACCCAAGCTCCTAGATGAGCTACTCAGTGGGATATTAAGTGAGCTCAAAGGTGAGCTTGTCAGCAATGTTTGAGGTGAGCTTATATGTGAGCTACTAGATGAGCTCAAGGTGAGTTGGCAAGGCAAGCTATCAGGTGAGCTCCCTTGTGAGTTCCCAAGTGAGTTATTCGATAAGCTCTCAGGTGAGCTCAACTTGAGCTGATCGAAAAGCTCCTAGAAGAGCTCCCAGGTGAGCTACTTGGCAAGCTATTTGGCAAGCTCCTAGGTGAGTTGCTAGGTGAGCTCCCAAGTGAGCTACTTGGTGAGCTCCCAGGTGAGGTCCTTAGTGAGCTCACAAGTGAGCTGGTTAAGGAACTCCGAGGTGAGTTGTTAGGTGAGCTCCCATGTGAGTTGGCAAGGTGAGATGGCAAGGAAAGCTCCCATGTGAGTTTTCACATGAGCTACTTGATGAGCTCTTGGATGAGCTGTGAGTTCCTAGGTGAGTTACTCGACTAGCTCCTTGGTGAGATCAACTCGAGATGATTGGCGAGCTCCTAGAAGAGGTCCTAGGTGAGATACTTGACAAGCTATTTGGTGAGCTTCTAGGTGAGCTGCTAGGAAAGCTCCTAAGTGAGCTACTTGTTGACCTCCCATTTGAGGTCCCCAGCAAGGTACATGATGAGCTCACAAGCAAGCTCAAGTCAACCTACTCAATGAGCTACTCGATGAGTCCCCAGGTAAGCTGTTAGGTGAGATCCTAGGTGAGGTACTTGGAAAACTACTCGATGAACTCCAAGGTGAGCTACAGGACAAGCTTAAGGTAATTTGGCATGGTGATCTCCTAAGCGAGCTCAAGGTGAGCTGATAGGTGAGTTCCCACGTGAGTTTTTGTACAAGCTATCAAGAGATCTCCCATGCAAGTTTTCAGGTGAGCTACTTGATGAGCTCTTAGGTGAGCTCAAGTCGAGCTACTCAGTGAGCTCCTGTGTGAGCTCAAGGTGAGTTGGCAAGGTGAGCTGTCAGGTGAGCTCCCAAGTGAGTTTCTAGGCAAGCTCAAGTTGAGCTACTCGAGGAGCTCCTAGATGAGCTACTTGTTGAGCTCCCAGGTGAGATCCTAGGTGAGCTACTTGGTTAGCTCCCAAAAGAGCTCAAACGTGAGCTTGTTAGAAATCTCTTAGGTGAGTGCTACCAGATGAGCTAAAGGTGATTTGGCAAGGTTCAAGGGTAGTTGAGACTGTTAGGTCCCCAGGTGAGTTACTCGATGAGTTCCCAGGAGAGCTCAACTCAAGCTGATCAGTGAGCTCCAAGAAGAGCTCTCAGGTGAGCTACTTGGTAAGGTGTTTGGTGAGCTCCAAGGTGAGCTTCTAGGTGAGCTCCTAAGTGAGGTACTTGGTGAACTCCTAGGTGAGGTCCCTGGTGAGCTGCTTGGTGAGCTCACAAGGTGAGCTCCTAGGCGAGGTCTGTCGAGCTGCTCGGTGAGCTCACAAGTGAGCTCAAGTCAACCTACTCGGTCAGTGGATCCTAGGTGAGGTCCTTGGAAAGCTACTCAGAGAGCTCAAAAGTGAGCTGACAAGGCAAGCTGTCAGGTGAGCTCCCATGTGAGATTCCAAGTAAGCTCAAGTTGAGTAGCTCGATGAGCTCTTGGGTGAGCTACTTGTAGAGATCTCAGCTGAGCTCCTAGGTGAGCTTACATGTGAGCTACTAGATGAGCTCAAGGAAAGTTGGAAAGGTGAGCTCAAGGTGAGTTGGAAAGGTGAGCTCAAGGTGAGTTGGCAAGGTGAGCTGTCAGGTGAGCTCCCAGGTGAGTTCCTATGTGAGTTACTTGATGAGCTCTTAAGTGAACTGAACTCAAGCTAATCAGAAAGCTCCTAGAAGAGCTCCTAGCCAAGCTACTTGGCAAGATGTTCAGCTAGCTCCCAGGTGAGCTACTAGGTGAGCACCCAAGCAAGCTACTTGAGGAGCTCCCAGGCAAGGTCCCCAGTGAGCTACTCAGTAAGATCACAAGTGAGCTCAAGTCAACCTACTTAGTGAGCTACTCAATGAGCTCCCAGGTGAGTTGTTAGGTGATCTCCCAGGTAAGCTACTTGGTGAGATGCTCGACAAAATCTGAGGAAAGCTACCAGATGAGCTCAAGGAAAGTTGGCAAGGTGAGCTTCTTAGTGAGCTCAAGGTAAGCTGGCAAGGTGAGCTGATAGACGAGCTCCCATGTGAGTTTTCAGGTGAGCTACTTGACAAGCTCCTAGATGAGCTACAAGTTCCCAGGTGAGTTACTCGATGAGCTCCTGGGTGAGCTCCACTTGAGCTTATCAATGAACTCCTAGAAGACCTCCTAGGTGAGCTACTTGGTGAGCTATTTGAGCTCCCAAGTGAGCTACTAGGTGAGAACCCAAGTGAGCTACTTGCTGAGCTCCTAGGTGAGGTCCCCAGTGAGCTACTCGGTGAGCTCACAAGTGAGCTCATAAGTGAGCTCAAGTCATCTTACTCGATGAGCTACTTGGTGAGCTCCCAGGTGAGCTCCTAGGTGAGTTGTTAGGCAAGCTACTCGAAAAACTCTGAGGAAAGCTACCAGATGAGCTCAAGGTGAGTTAGCAAGGTGAGGTCCTTAGTGAGGTCAAGGTGAGCTGATAGGTGAGTTCTCATGTGAGTTATCAGGGTGAGCTATCAGGTGAGCTCATATGTGAGTTTTTTAGCCACCTACTTGATGAGCTCGGGTGAGCTCAAGTCAAGGTGCTCAGTGAGCTCAAGGAGAGCTGGCAAGGTGAGATCAAGTTCCTAGGTGAGTTTCTCCTAAGTCGAGCTACTCGAAGAGCTCCTGGGTGAGCTGCTTGCTGAGCTCCCAGTTGAGCTCCTAGGTGAGCTACTCGGTGAGCTCCCAGGTGAGCTCAAAGGTGAGCTTGTCAGTAATCTCTTAGGTGAGCTTACATGTGAGCTACCAGATGAGCTCAAGGTGAGTTGGCAAGGTGAGCTCAAGGTAAGTTGGCAAGGTGAGCTCAAGGTAAGTTGGCAAGGTGAGCTATGTAGATGAGCTCCCAGGTAAGTTCCTAGGTGAGTTACTCGACGAGCTCCCTGGTGAGCTCAACTCGAGCTGATCATCGAGCTCCCAGAAGATCTCCCTGGTGAGCTACTTTGCGAGCTATTCGGTGAGCTCCCAGGTGAGTTACTAGGTGAGCTCCCAAGCTCAAGCTACTTGGTGAGCTCCTAGGTGAGGTCCCTGGCGAGCTACTTGGTGAGCTCACAAGTGAGCTCAAGTCAACCTACTTGGTGAGCTGCTCGTTGAGCTCCTAGGTGAGCTGTTAGGTGAGCTACTCGTCCAAGGTGAGCTACCCTCAAGGTGAGTTGGTAAGGTGGGAACTCAGAGGTGAGCTACCAGATGAGCTCAAGGTGAGTTGGTAAGGTGGGCTCCACAGGTGAGCTCCCATGTGAGTTTTTGGGAGAGCTACTTGATGAGCTCTAGTTGAGCTACTCTGCAAGCTCTTGGGAGAGCTCAAGGTGAGCTCCCAGGTGAGTTTTCATGTAAGCTCAAGTCAAGCTACTCGACGAGCACCTGGGTGAGTTGCTTTCCGATCTCCCAGCTAAGCTCCTAGGTGAGCTACTCAGTGGGCTCTTAGGAAATGTCTGAGGTGAGCTTATATGTAAGCTACCAACTGAGCTCAAGGTGAGTTGGCAAGGCAAGCTATCAGGAAAGCTCCCAAGTGAGTTCCCAGGTGAGTTACTTGATAAGATCTCGGGCGAGCTCAACTCAAGCTGATCAGTGAGCTCTGAAAAGAGCTCCTAGGTGAGCTACTTGGCGAGCTATTCGGTGAGTTCCCAGGTGAGTTGCTAGGTGAGATCCCAAATGAGCTACTTGGAAATCTCCCAGGTGAGGTCCTCGATGAGCTCACAAGTGAGCTATTAGGTGAGCTCCAAGGTGAGTTGTTAGGTGAGCTCCCAGGCTAGCTACTTGGTGAGCTGCTCGATGAACTCCAAGGAAAGCTACCAGATGAGCTCAAGGTGAGTTGGTAAGGTGAGCTCCTCAGTGAGGTAAGGGTGAGCTAGCAAGGTGAGATCCCATGTGATTTTTTAGGTGAGTTTCTTGACAAGCTCCTGGACAAGCTGTGAGTTCCCATGTGAGTTACTCGATGAGCTTCTGGGTGAGATCAACTTGAGATGATCAGTGAGCTCTCAGAAGAGGACCTAGGTGAGCTACTTGACAAGCTATTTGGTGAGCTTCTAGGTGAGCTACTAGCCAAGCTCCCAAGTGAGCTACTTAGTGATCTCCATGCGAGGTCCCCAGTGAACTGCTCAGTGAGATCACAAGCAAGCTCAAGTCAACCTACTCAACGAGCTACTCGGTGAGCTCCTAGGTGAGCTCCCAGGCAAGCTACTTGGTGAGCTACTCAATGAACTCCAAGGTGAGCTACCAAACAAGATCAAGGAAAGTTGGCAAGGTGATCTCGTAAGAAAACTCAAGGTGAGCTGGCAAGGCGAGCTCATAGGTGAGCTCCCACATGAGTTTCTAGGTGAGCTGTCAGGTGAGCTCCCATGTGAGTTTTTTGGTGAGCTGCTTGGCAAGGCGAGCTATCAAGTGAGCTCCTAGGTAATTTTTTAGGAAATCTCAAGTCGAGATGCTCAAGGAGCTCCTACGTGAGCTAATTTTTGAGCTCCCAACTGAGCTCCTAGGTGAGCTACTAGGTTAGCTCCTAGGTGAGCTCAAAAGTGAGCTTGTCAGCAATCTCTGAGGTGAGCTTACATGTGAGCTACCAGATGAGCTCAAGGTGAGTTGGCAAGGTGAGATTAAGGGGAGTTGGTAAGGTGAGGTGTCAGACAAGCTCCTAGGTGAGTTACTTAATGATTTCCTGGGCAAGCTCAACTCGAGCTGATCGGTGAGCTCCCAGAAGAGCTCTCAGGTGAGCTAGTTGGTGAGCTGTTCGGAGAGCTCCAAGGTGAGCTGTGAGGTAAGCTCCCAAGTGAGCTACTTGGAAAGCTCCAAGGAAATGTCATTAGTGAGCTACTCAGTGAGAAAACAAGTGAGCTCAAGTCAACCTACTCAACAAGCTTCTCAGTGAGCTCCTAGGTGAGCTATTAGTTGAGATCCTAGGTGAGCTGTTAGGTAAGCTCCCAGGGGAGCTACTTGATGAGCTACTTGATGAACTCTGAGGTGAGCTACCAGAGGAGCTCAAGGTGAGTTGGTAAGGTGAGCTCCTTGGTGAGCTTAAGGGGAGCTAGCAAGGTGAGCTGATAGGTGAGCTCCCATGTGAGTTTCTTGGTGAGCTATCAGGTGACCTCCCATGTGAGTTTCTGGGTGAGATATCAGGTGAGCTCCCATGAGAGTTTTAGGGTGAGCTACTTGATGAGCTCCCAGGTGAGCTCAATTTTAGCTACTCAAGGAGATCTTGGGTGAGTTTAAGGTGAGCTAGCAAGGTGAGCTGTCAGGCAAGCTCCGAGGTGAGTTTCCAGGTAAGCTCAAGTTGAGCTGCTCGACGAGCTCCTTGGTGAGCTACTTGCCGAGCTCCTAGCCAAGCTCCTAGGTGAGATTATCAGTGAGCTATAAGGTGAGCTTGAAGGTGAGCTTGTCATTAATCTCATAGGTGAGCTTAAATGTGAGCTACAAGATGAGCTCAAGGTGAGTTGGCAAGGCGAGCTCAACTCTAGTTGGCAAGGTGAGCTCAAGGCGAGTTAACAAGGTGAGCTATTAGGCGAGCTCCTAGGTGAGTTCTCAGAGATTTTTAGTGAGTTACTAGGTGAGCACCCAGCTACTTGGTGAGCTACCAAGTGAGCTCAACTTCAGCTGATCAATTGAAGTTGTTACTCAATGAGCTCCTAGAAGCTAAAGTTACTTCCAGCTACCAAGCTACTTTGGTGAGCTATTCGAAAAAATAGTGAGCTCCCAGGCGAGCTCCAGGTGAGCTCCCAGTGAGCTACTTGGAGCTGCTAGGTGAGCTCCAAAGAAAGCTACTTGGAAACCTCCTAGACGAGGTCCCCAATGAGCTGCTTGGTGAGCTCATAACTGAGCTCAATTCAACCTACTTGGTGAGATTCTTGGTGAGATCCTAGGTGAGCTATTAGGTGAGCTCCCAGGTGAGTTGTTAGTCGAGTTCCCAGGTGAGCTACTTGGTGAGTTGCTCGATGAACTCTGATAGGGGAGCTCCCATACGAGTTGGCAAGGCAAGCTATCAGGTGAGCTCCCATGCATGTTTTTGGGTGAGCTACTTGACGAGCTCCCAGGTGAGCTGGCAAGGTGAGTTCAAGGTGAGTTGGTAAGGTGAGTTGTCAGGTGAGCTCCCAAGTGAGTTCCCAGGTGAGTTACTCGATGAGCTCCCGGGTGAGCTCAACTCAAGTTAATTAGTGAGCTCCCATAAGAGCTCCTAGGAGAGCTGCTAGGTGAGCTCCTAAGTGAGCTACTTGGTGAGCTCCTAGGTGAGGTCCCTGAAAAGCTACTCGATGAGCTCATAAGGGAGCTCAAGTTAACCTACTCGGTGAGCTCCTAGGAAAGCTGTTAGGTGAGCTCTCATGTGAGATGATAGGCAAGCTCCCAGGTGAGCTAATTAGTGAGCTCCTTGAAAAACAATGAGGTGAGCTACCTTCTGAGCTATAGGTGAGTTAGTAAGGTCAGCTGCTCAACGAGCTCAAGGAAAGCTGGCAAGGTGAGCTGATAGGTAAACTCTCATACAAGTTAGTAAGGTGAGCTATCAGGTGATCTCCCATGTGAGTTTTTGAGTGAGCTATTTGATGAGATCCTGGGTCAGCTCAAGGTAAGCTAGCTATCAGGTGAGATCAAGGTGAGCTTTCTAGGAAAGCTCCCAAGGTGAGGTGAGTCTCTTGGGTGAAGGTGAGCTTCTAGTGAGCTCCTAGGTGAGCTACTCAGTGAGCTCAAGGTGAGCTCTAAGGTGAGCTCCTCAGGTGAGCTATAAGGGGAGCTTAGGTGAGTTGAAGGTGAGCTCAAGGCAAGTTGTAAGGTGAGCTATAAGATGAGCTCCCATGCGAGTGAGTGAGATCCAGGTTAGTTACTCCCATGAGTTTCCCAGGTGAGCTACTTGATGAGCTCAAGTTCTAGCTTCGGTGAGCTCTTGGGTGAGTTCCTAGCAAGAGCTCTCAGGTGAGCTACTTGGTGAGCTATTTGGTGAGCTCCTAGGTGAGCTACTAGGTGAGCTCCTAAGTGAGCTCCCAAGCAAGGTTCCTAGTGAGCTACTGGTTAGCTCACAGGTGAGCTCAAGGTTAACCTACTCGGTGATACTCATAAGTGAGCTAATCGGTGAGATCCTAGGTGAGTTATTAAGGTGAGCTCAAGGTGAGTTAATCAAGCTCCAAGGTGAGCTCATGCGAGCTAAGTCAATGACGAACTCAAGGTGAGCTACCATAATGAACTCAAGGTGAGTTGATAAGGTGATGTCCTCGATGAGTTATCTAGGTGAGCTACTCAGGTGAGCTCACATGAGAAGTTTGGGAAGGTGAGCTACTTGGACGAGATCTCCCATGCAAGCTCAAGTTGAGCTGCTCAGTTGAGCTCCCATAAGAGCTCAAGGTGAGCTGGCAAGGTGAGCTAGCAAGGCAAGCTCAACTCTAGTTGGCAAGGTGAGCTCAAGGTGATTTGGTAAGGTGAGTTGTTAGGGCAAGCTCCTAGGTGAGTTCTTAGGTGAATTACTTGATAAGCTACCAAGTGACCTCAACTTTAGCTAATCAGTGAGCTCCCAAAAGAGCTTCCAGGTGAGATACTTAGCTAGCTATTCAGCGAGCTCCCTGGAAAGCTACTAGGTGAGCTCCAAAGCAAGCTACTTGGTGACCTCCTAGATGAGGTCCCCGAAAAGCTGCTTGGTGAGCTCATAACTGAGCTCAAGTCAACCTACTTGGTGAGCTTTCTCCGGTGAGCTCCTAGGTGAGCTATTAGGTGAGCTCCCAAGTGAGTTGTTAGTCGAGTTCCCAAGTGAGCTAGTTGGTGAGTTGTTCGATGAACTCTGATAGGGGAGCTAATAGGGGAGCTTACATACAAGTTGGTAAGGAAAGCTATCAGGTGAGCTCCCATGCATGTTTTTGGGTGATCTACTTGACAAGCTCCCAGGTGAGATGGCAAGGTGAGTTCAAGGTGAGTTGGTAAGGTGAGTTATCAAGTGAGCTCCCAGGTGAGTTATTCGACGAGCTCCTGAGTGAGCTCAACTCGAGCTGATCGGTGAGCTCCCAGAAGATCTCCCAGGCAAGATGCTAGGTGAGCTCCCAAGTGAGCTACTTTACAAGCTCCCAAGTGAGGTCCTCAATAAGCTTCTTTATGAGCTCACAAGTGAGCTCAAGTTAACCTACTCAGTGAGCTACTCGGTGAGCTCCTAGGAAATTTGTTACGTGAGCTCTCAGGTGAGATGATAGGTAAGCCCCCAGGTGAGCTAATTGGTGAGCTACTTGACAAACACCAAGGCAAGCTACCTTCTAAGTTATAGGTGAGTTAGTAAGGTCAGCTCCTCATTGAGCTCAAGTCAAGCTAGCAATGCGAGCTGATAGGTAAACTCCCATACAAGTTGGTAAGGTGAGCTATCAGGTGATCTCCCATGTGAGTTTTTAGGTGAGCTACTTGATGAGCTCCTGGGAGAGCTCAAGTTGAGCTGCTTGGTGAGGTCTTGGGTGAGCTCAAGGTGAGTTGGTAAGGTGAGCTTCTAGCTGAGCTCCTAGGTGAGCTACTCAGTGAGATCCCATGTGAGCTCAAAGGTGAGGCTATCAGTAATATCTTAGGTGGCAAGGTGAGCTCAAGGTAAGTGTGTAAGGTGAGCTGTCAGGTGAGCTCCCTGGTGAGTTTCCAGGTTAGTTACTTGACAAGCTCCCGAGTGAGCTCAACTCAAGTTGCTCAGTGAGTTCCTAGAAGAGCTCTCAGGTGAGCTACTTAGTGAGCTATTCGGTGAGCTCCTAAGCAAGATACTAGGTAAGCTCCTAAGTGAGCTCCCAAGTAAGGTTCCCAGTGAGCTACTTGGTGAGCTCACACGTGAGCTCAATTTAACCTACTCGGTGAGATACTCTGTGAGCTAACAGGTGAGATATTAGGTGAGATCCTAGGTGAGTTATAAGGTGAGCTCCCAGGTGAGCTATTAAGAAAGCTCCTAAGTGAGGTACATGGAGAGAAAATCAATGAAATCTGAGGTGAGCTACCATAATAGCTCAAGGTGAGGTGATAGGTGAGGTCTCATGCGAGTTATCTAGGTGAGCTATCAGGTGAGCTCTTATGAAAGTTTTTGGGTGAGCTACTTGACGAGCTCTCGGGTGAGCTCAAGTTGAGCTGCTCAGTGAGCTCCTAACCGAGCTCAAGGTGAGCTGGCAAGGTGAGATATGAGCTACTCGATGAGCTCCTGGGTGAGATACTTGTCAAGCTCCCATCTGAGCTCCTAGGTGAGCTCCTAGGTGAGCACAAGGGTAAGATTATCGGTAATATCTAACGTTAGCTTACATGTAAGCTTCCAGATGATCTCAAGGTGAGTTGGCAAGGTGAGCTCAAGGAAAGTTTGAAAGGTGAGCTCAAGGCAACTTGCGAAGGTGAGCTCCCAGATAAGTTCCCAAGTGAGTTACTCAATGAGCTCTTGGGTGAGCTCAACTCGAGGTGATTGTCAATCTCCCAGAAGATCTCCTTAGTGAGCTACTTTGTAAGATGTTCGAATAGCTCCCAGGTGAGATACTAGGTGAGCTCCCAAGCAAGATACTTGGTGAGATCCTAGGTGAGGTCCCTTGTGAGCTACTCGGTGAGCTCACAAGTAAGCTAAAGTCAACCTACTCAGTGACCTACTCGTTGAGCTCCCAAGTGAGCTAATTGGTGAGCTACTCGATGAACTAAGAGGTGAGATACCAGATGAGCTCAAGGTGAGTTGGAAAGGTGAGCTCCTTTGTCAGCTCAATGTAAGCTCATAGGTGAGCTCCCATGTGAGTTAGTAAGGTGAGCTTTCAGGAAAGCTCTGATGTGAGTTTTGGGGTGAGCTGCTTGATGAGCTCAAGTTGAGCTACTTAACAAGCTCTTGGGTGACCTCAAGGTGAGCTGGCAAGGTGACCTATCAGGTGAGTTCCCATGAAATTTTTTGTACAACCTCAAGTCAAGTTACTCGAGGAGGACCTGGGTGAGCTACTTACCAATCTCCCATCCAGTTCTTAGGTGAGCTACTCGGTGGGTTGTTAGGTGAGCTCAAAGGTGAGCTTATTAGTAATGTCTAGGGTTAGCATATATGTGAGATACCAGATGAGCTCAAGGTAAGTTAGTAAGGTAAGCTATCAGGTGAGATCACAGGTGAGTTCAAAGGTGAGTTATTTGATAAGCTCTCAGACGAGCTCAAATAGAGTTGATCGGTGAGCTGTAAGAAGAGATCCCATGCAAGCTACTTGGCAAGCTATTTGGTAAGATCCTGGGTGATTTTCTAGAAGAGCTCCCAAATAATATACTTGGTGAGCTCCCAAGAAAGGTCCCCGGTGAGTTCAAGAGTGAGCTGTTAGGTGAGCTCCCAAGTGAGCTGTTAGGTGAGCTCCCAAGTGAGCTACTTGGCAAGCTGCTCCACAAACTCTTAGTCAAGCTATTAGATGAACTCAAGGTGAGTTAGCAAGGTGATCTCCTAAGTGAGCTCAAGGTGAGATGGCACGGAAAACTCCCATGTGATTTTTCAGGTGAGCTACTTGATAAGCTCCTAGATGAGATGTGAGTTCCCAGGTGAGTTACTTGAGTGGCTGTTGGGTGAGATCAACTTGAGATGATTGGAAAGCTCCCAGAAGAGGTCCTAGGTGAGATACTTGACAAGCTATTTAGTGAGCTTCTAGGTGAGCTGTTACATGATCTACCAAGTAAGTTACTTGCTGAGATCCCATGCAAGGTCCCCGGTAAGCTTCTTGGTGAACCCACAAGCAAGCACAAGTCAACTAACTCGACGAGATGCTTGGTGAGCTCCCTAGCGAGCTGTTAGGTAACCTCTTATGTGAGATACTTGGTGGGCTACTTGATGAACTCTGAGGTGAGCTACCAGACAAGCTTAAGGTGAGTTGGCAAGGTAATCTCCTAAGCAAGCTCAAGGTGAGTTGGCAAGGTGAGCTGATAGGTGAGCTCCCATGTGAGTTTCTGGATGAGCTATCAGGAGAGCTCCCATGCGAGTTTTTGGGTGACCTACTTGACAAGCTCTCTAGTGAGCTTAAGTCAAGATGCTTGGCGAGCTCTTATGTGGGCTCAAGGTGAACTATCAAGGTGAGCTGTTAGGTAAGCTCCCAATTGAGTTTCTGGGCAAGCTCAAGTTGAGCTACTCGAGGAGCTCCTAGAAGAGCTACTTACCAAACTCCTAGACAAGCTCCTATGTGAGCTAATTGGTTAGCTCCCAGGTGAGCTCAAAGGTGAGATTTTTGGTGAGTTCCTAGATGAGATCGCAAGTGAGTTACTCGATGAGCTTCCAGGTGAGCTCAAGGGTAGTTAACAAGATGAGCTGTTAGGTGAGTTCCAAGGTGAGTTCCCATGCGAGTTACTCGAAGAGCTTCGAGGTGAGCTCAACTCATGTTGATCGTTAAGCTCCTAGAAGAGCTCTTAGGTGAGCTAATTTGTGAGCTATTTGGTGAGCTTCAAGGTGAGCTTCTAGGTGAGTAGTTAGGTGAGCTCTCAGGTGAGTAGTTAGGTGAGCTCCTAGGCGAGGTACTTGGTGAGCTTCTTGATGAACTCCAAGGTGAGCTATAAGATGAGCTCAAGGTAAGTTGGCAAGGTGAGCTTCTTAGTGAGCTTAAGGTGAGCTGATAGGTGAGCTCCTATGCAAGTTTTTGGGTGAGCTCCCATACGAGTTTCTAAGTGAGCTATCAAGCGAGCTCCCATGTGAGTTTTAGGGTGATATGTTTGACGAGCTCCTGGGTGAGCTAAAGTCGAGCTACTCGGTGAGGTCCTAGGTGAGCTTAAGGTGAGCTGGGAAGGTGAGCTATCAGGTGAGCTCCCAGGAAAGATTTTGGGTAAGCTCAAGTTGAGCTACTCGATGAGCTCCTATGTGAGCTGCTTGTAAAGATCTCAGTTGATCTCCTAGGTGAGCTTACATGTGAGCTACCAGATGAGATCAAGGAAAGTTGGAAAGGTGAGCTTAAGGTGAGTTGGAAAGGAAAGCTCAAGGTGAGTTGGCAAGGTGAGATGTCAGGTGAGCTCCCAGGTGAGTTCCTATGTAAGTTACTTGATGAGATCATAGGCAATCTCAACTCGAGTAGATCAACAAGCTCCCAAAAGAGATCCTAAATGAGCTACTTAGTGAGATGTCCAGTGAGCTCTCAGGTGAGCTGCTAGGTAAGAACCTAAGAAATATATTTAGCGAGCTCATAGGTTAGGTCTTTGGTAAGCTGCTCAGCGAGCTCCCAAGTGAGCTCAAGTATACCTACGTAGCAAGCTACTTAATGAGCTCCTAGGTGAGCTGTTAGGTGAGCTCCCAAGTGAGCTATTTGGTGAGCTTCTCGACAAACTCCAAGGTGAGCTACCAGATGAGCTCAGGGCAACTTGGAAAGTTGAGATCCTTAGTGAGCTCAAAGTGAGTTGGCAAGGTTAGCTCCCATGCAAGTTTTTAGGTGAACCATTTAATGAGCTCCTAGATGAGCTGTGAGTTCCCAGGTGAATTACTCGATGAGCTCTTAGGAGAACTCAACTCGAGTTTATAAGTGAACTCCCAGAAGACCTCCTAGGTGAGCTACTTGGTGAGCTATTCAGAGAGCTCCTAGGAGAGCTGCTAGGTGAGCTCCCAAGTGAGATACTTGTCAAGCTCCCAGGCAAGGTCCCTGACTAGTTACTTGGTAAGCTCATAAGTGATCTCAAGTCTTCTTACTCGACAAGTTTCTTGGTGAGTTCCTAGGTGAGTTGTTAGGTAAGCTACTTGACAAACTATGAGGTGAGCTACAACAAGAGCTCAAGGTGAGTTGGCAAGGTGAGCTCCTCAGTGAGCTCAAGGTGAATTGACAAGGCAATCTAATAAGTGAGTTCCCATGCGAGTTATTTGGGAGAGCTATCAAGTGAGATCCTATTTAATTTTTTGGGTGAGCTACTTGAGCTCTCAGGAGAGCTCAAGTCAAGGTACTTAGTGAGCTCAAGGAGAGCTGGCAAGGTGAGATATAAGGTGATCTCCTAGATGAGTTTCCAGGGAAGCTCAAGTTGAGCTACTTGATGAGCTCCTAGGTGAGCTTCTTGTCAAGCTCCCAACCAAGATCCTAGGTGAGCTAATTGGTGAGCTCCCAGGAGAGCTCAAAGGATGGCTTGTCAGTAATCTCTGAGGTGAAATTACATGTGAGATACTATATGAGCTCAAGATGAGTTGGAAAGGTGAGCTCAATGGAATTTTGTAAGGTGAGCTCAAGACAAGTTGGTAAGGAAAGCTATCAAATGAGCTCCTAGACAAGTTCCCAAGTGAGTTACTCGATGAGCTCCTAAGAAAGGTCAACTCGAGCTGATCATCAATCTCCTAGAAGAGCTCCCTAGTGAGCTACTTTACGAGCTATTCAGTGAGCTCCCATGTGAGCTGCTAGGTGAGCTCCCAAGCGAGCTACTTGGCGAGCTCCCATGCGAGGTTCTTACAGAGCTACTCGATGACCTCAAAAGTGAGCTCATAAGTGAGCTCAAGTAAACCTACTCAGAGGTGAAGTACCAGATGAGCTCATGATGAGTTGGAAAGGTGGGCTCCTCAGTGAGCTTAAGGTGAGCTTACAAGGTAAGATGATAGGTGAGCTCCCATGTAAGTTGGTAAGGCGAGCTGTCAGATGAGCTCCCATGTGAGTTTTTGGGATAACTACTTGGTGAGCTCTAGTCGAGATGCTCGGTGAGCTCCTGGGTGAGCTCAAGGTGAGCTGGTAAGGTGAGCTCCAAGGTGAGTTTCCATGCAAGCTCAAGTAAAGCTACTCGACGAGCAGCTGGGTGAGCTACTTGCCGAGCTTACAGCTGATCTCCTAGGTAAGCTACTCAGTGGGCTCTTAGGAAAGCTCAAAGGTGAGCTTTTCGGTAATGTCTAATGTGAGCTTATATGTGAGCTACTAGCTAAGCTCAAGGTGAGGTGGTAAGGCAAGTTGTCAGGTGAGCTCCCAGGTGATTTCGCAGCTGAGTTATTCAAAAATCTCTCAGGTGAGCTCAACTCGAGCTGATCAGTGAGCTACTTGGTGAGCTATTCAAAGAGCTCCCAGGTGAGTTTCCACATGAGCTCCCAAATGAGCTACTTGGCAATATCCTAGGTGAGGTCCCCGGTGAGCTCATAAGCGAGCTGTTAGGTGAGCTCCTAGGCAAGCTACTTGGTGAGCTACTTGACAAACTTCAAGGTAAACTACCAGATGAGCTCAAGGTGAGTTGGCAAGGTGAGCTCCTTAGTGATGGCAATGTGAGGTGGCAAGTTGAGTTGCCATGTGAGTTTTTAGGTGAGCTACTTGACCAGCTCTTAAATGAGCTATGAGTTCCCACGTGAGTTAATCGACGAGCTTCTGGGTGAGATCAACTTGAGATGATCAGTGAGCTCCCAGAAGAGCTCCTAGGTGAGATACTTGACAATTTGTTTAGTGACCTTCTAGGTGAGCTACTAGCTGAGATCCCAAGTGAGTTACTTGGCGAGATCCCATGCGAGGTCCCCAATAAGCTACTCGGTGATCTCATAAGCAAGCTCAAGTCAACCTACTCAATGAGCTACTTGGTGAGCTCCTAGGTGAGCTATTAGGTGAGCTCCTAGGTGAACTACTTGGTGAGATACTCAATAAACTCTTAGGTGAGCTACCAAAAAATCTCAAGGTGATTTGGAAAGGTGATCTCCAAAGCAAGCTCAAGGTGAGCTGACAAGGTGAGGTAATAGGTGACCTCCCATGTGAGTTTCTGGGTGAGCTATCAGGTGAGCTACCATGTGAGTTTTCAGGTGAGCTACTTGACAAGCTCTTGGGTGAGCTCAAGTCAAGCTACTTGACGAGCTCCTATGTGAGCTCAAGGCATGTTGGCAAGGAAAGCTGTCAGGTGAGATCCTAGGTGAGTTTTCGAGAAAGCTCAAGTCAAGCTACTCGAGGAGCTTCTAGGTGAGCTACTTTATGAGCTCCCAGTCGAGCTCCTAAGTGAGCTGCTTGGTTATCTCCCATGCGAGCTCAAATATGAGCTTCTCAGAAATCTCTGAGGTGAGCTTAAATGTGAGCTACCAGATGAGCTCAAGGTGAGTTGGAAAGGTGAGATTAAGGGGATTTGGCAAGGTGAGTTGTAAGGTGAGTTCCTAGGTGAGTTACTCAATGAGCTCCTAGGTGAGCTCAACTCAAGTTGATCAGTGAGCTCCCAGAAGATCTCTTAGGTGAGCTACTTGGTGAGCTATGTGGCGAGCTCTAAGGTAAGCTACTAGGTGAGCTCCCAAATGAGCTACTTGGTGAGCTATTCAGTGAGCTCACAGGCAAGCTGCTAGGTGAGCTCCCAAGTGAGCTACTTGGTGACCTCCCAGGTGAGGTCCCCGATGAGCTACTTAGTGAGCTCAAAAATTGAGCTCAAGTCAACCTACTTGGTGAGCTCCTAGGTGAGTTGTTAGGTGAGTTCCTAGGTGAGCTATTATTCGAGTTCGTAGGCAAGCTACTTGGAAATCTACTCAATGAACTCTAATAGGGGAGGTCTCATGTGAGTTAATAAGGAAAGATATCAAGTGAGCTCCCATGCACATTTTTGGGTGAGCTACTTGATGAGCTCCCGGGTGAGCTCAAGTCAACCTACTCGGCGAGCTATTCAGTGACCTCCCAAGTGAGCTACTTGGTGAGCTTCTCAACAAACTCCGAGGTGAGCTACCATACGATCTCACCTAGGTGAGTTAGCAAGGTGAGCTCCTCAGTGAGCTCAAGGTGAGCTGGCAAGGAAAACTGATAAGTTGGTTCCCATGCAAGTTTTCACATGAGCTACTTGACGAGCTCCTAGGTGAGCTACTTGATGAGCTCCCAGGTGAGCTGAAGTTGAGGTACTTGGTGTGCTCCTAAGCAAGCTCAAGGTGAGGCTGTAAGGTGAGCTGTCAGGCGAGCTCCCAGGAAAGTTTTTCAAGTAAGCTCAAATCAAGCTAGTTGACGAGCTCCCAGGTGAGCTCAAAGGTGAGCTAGTTATAAGGTGAGTTCAAGGTGAGATGGCAAGGTGAGCTCCAAGGTGAGTTTCTAGGCAAGTTACTCGACAAGCTCCCAGGAAAGCTCAACTCAAGCTAATCGGTGAGCTCCCAAAAGAGCCCCCAGGAAAGTTGCTAGGTGAGCTCCCAAGTGAGCTACTTGGTGAGCTCCAAGGTGAGGTCCTTGATGAGCTACTCGATGAGCTCACAAGTGAGATCACAAGTGAGCTCAAGTCAACCTACTTGGTGAGATGCTCGGTGAGCACCCAGGCAAGATCTTAGGTGAGCTCTTAGGTGAGATATTAGGCAAGATCCCAGATGAGCTAATTGGAAAGCTGCTCGATAAACTCTGAGGTGAGCTACCTTCTTAGCTCAAGGTGAGTTGGCAAGGTGAGCTCCTCAGCGAGCTCAAGGTGAGCTCCCATGTAAGTTGTTAAGGTGAGTTGTCAGGTGATCTCCCATGTGAGTTTTTAGGTGAGCTGCTTGATGAGCTCCTGGGTGAGCTCAAGTCAAGCTACTCGAAAAGCTCCTGGGTGAGCTCAAGGTGAGTTAGCAAGGAAATATGTTAGGTGAGTTCTAGGTAAGTTTCTGGGAAATCTCAAGTCAAGCTACTTGACGAGCTCCTAGGTGAGCTACTTGTCGAGCTTCTAGCTGAGCTCCTAGGTGAGCTACTCAGTGAGATCCCAGGCAAGCTCAAAGGTGAGCTTGTTGGCAATCTCTTAGGTGAGCTTACATATAAGCTACCAGATGAGCTCCAAGTGAGTTGGCAAGGTGAGCTCAAGGTGAGTTGGCAAGACATGAGCTTAAGGTGAGTTGACAAGGTGAGATGTCAAGTGAGCTCCCCGGTGAGTTCCCAGGTGAGTTACTCGATGAGCTCCCAGGTGAGCTCAACTCGAGTTTATCAGTGAGCTCCTAGAAGAGCTCCTAGGTGAGCTACATGGTGACCTATTCGGTGAGCTCCTAGGAAAGCTACTATGCGAGATCCCAAGTGAGCTACATAGTGAGCTCCCATGCAAGATTCTCGGTGAGCTTCTCAGTGAGCTCACACGTGAGCTCAAGTCAACCTACTCGATGACGTACTCAGTGAGCTCCCAAGTGAGCTATTAGGTGAGCCTATAAAGTGAGCTCCTAGGTGAGCTATTAGGTGAGCTCCCAGGTGAGGTACATGGTGAGCTACTCATTAAACTCTGAGGTGAGCTACTAGACAAGCTCAAGGTGAGTTGGCAACATTAGCTCCTCAGCGAGCTCAAGGTGAGCTAGCAAGGTGAGCTGAAAGGTGAGGTCTTATGCTAGTTATCAGGTCGAGCTATCAGGAAAGCTCCTATGCAAGTTTTTGGGTGAGCTACTTGACGAGCTCTTGGGTGAGCTAGAGTCGAGCTGCTCAACAAGCTCCTGGGAAAGCTCAAGGTGAGATGGCAAGGTGAGCTCCTAGGAAAGTTTCAAGTGAGCTCCAGTTGAAATGAGCTCCAGGGATACCTGGGTGAGCTCAAAAGGTGAGCTCCTAAGGTGAGTCAAAAGTGAGGTCAAGTCAACCTACTCAGCAAGCTACTCCATGAGCTCCCAGGTTAGCTACTTGGTGAGCTACTCAACGAACTCTAAGGTGAGCTACCAGATGAGCTCAAGGTGAGCTGGCAAGGTAAGCTCAAGATGAGCTGCAAGCTGGCAAGGTGACCTTATAGGTGAGCTCCCATCTGAGTTGTCAGGTAGCTACTTGACAAGCTCCTGAGTGAGCTCAAGTCAAGCTACTCAGTGACCTCTTGGGTGATCTGTCACATGAGCTCCTAGGTGAGTTTTTGGGAAAGCTCAAGTCGAGCTACTGGATGAGCTCCTGGGTGAGTTACTTGTTGAGATCCCAGCAGAGCTCCTAGGTGAGCCACTCGGTGAGCTCCCATGTGAGCTCAAAGGTGAGATTGTCGGTAATCTCTAAGGTGAGCTTACATGTGAGCTACCAGATGAGCTCAAGGTGAATTGGCAAGGTGAGCTCAAGGTGAGTTAGCAAGGTGAGCTCTAGGTGAGTTGGCAAGGTGAGTTATCAAGCGAGCTCCCAGGTGAGCTCCCAGGTAAGTTACTCGATGATCTCCCAAGTGAACTCAACTCGAGCTCATCAGTGACCTCATAGAAGAGATCCTAGGTGAGCTACTAGGTGATCTATTTGGTGAGCTTCCAGGTGAGTTACTAGGTGAGATCCCAAGAGAGCTACTTGGTGAGCTCCTAGGCGAGGTCCCCAATGAGCTCACAAGTGAGCTCAAGTAAACCTACTTGGTGAGCTACTAAGAAAGCTCCCAGGTGAGCTGTTAGGCAAGCTCCTAGGTGAGTTGTTACGTAAGCTCCCAGGTGAGCTACTTGGTGAACTACTCAATGAACTCCAAGGTGAGCTACCAGATGAGCTCAAGTTGAGTTGGCAAGGTGAGATCCTCATCAAGCTCAAGGCAAGTTGATAGGTGAGCTTCCATGCGAGTTGGCAAGGTGAGCTGTGAGGCAAGCTCCCATGTGAGTTTTCAAGTGAGTTACTTGATGAGCTCCCTGGTGAGCTCAAGTTGATTTGCTCAGCAAGCTCCTGGGTGACCTCAAGGTGAGCTGTCAGGTGAGCTCCCAGTTGAGTTTCTGAGTAAGCTCAAGTTGAGCTACTCAACGAGCTCCTGGGTGAGCTACTTACTGAGCTCCTAGAAGATCTCCTAGCTGAGATGCTCAGTGAGATTGCAAGTGAGCTCAAATTTAAGCTTGTCAGTAAGCTTTGAGGTGAGCTTACATGTGAGCTACAAGATAAGCTCAAGATGAGTTGGCAAGGTGAGTTTTCAGGTGACCTCCTAGGTTAATTCCCAGGTGAGTTACTCGATGAGCTCCCAGGTGAGCTCAACTCGATCTGATTGGTGAGCTCCAATAAGAGCTCCCAGGTGAGCTACTTCATGAGATATTCGGTGAGATCCCAGACGAGCTACTAGGTGAGCTCCCAAGAAAGCTAATTGGCGAGCTCCCAGGTGAGGTCCTAGGTGAGCTACTCAGTGAGCTCACAAGTGAGATCAAGTCAACCTACTCAGTGAGCTACTTCGTTAGTTGCCAGGTGAGCTGCTAGTCAAGCTCCCAGGTGAGCTACTAAGTGAGCTACTCAAAAAACTTTGAGGTGAGCTACCAGAAGAGCTCAAGGTGAGTTGGCAAGGTGAGCTCCTCAGTGAGCTCAAGGCGAGCTAGCAAGGAAAGTAGATAGGTGAGCTCCCATGTGATTTTTCACATGAGCTACTTGATGAGCTCCCCGGGTGAGCTCAAGTTGAGCTACTCGACGAGCTCCTAGGCAAGCTCAAGGCAAGCTGGCAAGGTAAGCTCCCAAGTGAGTTTTTAGGAAAGCTCAATTTGAGCTGGTCGACAAGCTCCTGGGTGAGCTACTTACCAAGCTCCTAGCCTAGCTCTGAGGTGAGCTCCCAACCAAGCTCAAAGGTGAGCCATTTGGCAAGGTGAGCTCAAGACGAGTTGGCAAGGTGAGATGTCAAGTGAGCTCCCAGGTGAGTTCTCACGTGAGTTACTCGATGAGCTCTGGGGTGAACTCAACTCGAGCTGCTCGATAAAATATTAGGTGAGCTACCTTCTGAGCTCAAGGTGAGTTGGCAAGGTGAGCTCCTCACCGAGCTCAAGGTGAGCTGGCAAGGTGAGTTGATAGGCAAGATCCCATGTGAGTTGGTAAGGTGAGCTGTCAGGTGAGCTCCCATGTGAGTTTTTGGGTGAGCTTCTTGACGAGCTCCCAAGTGAGCTCAAGTTGAGCTGCTCACCAAGCTCCTGGGTGAGTTCAAGGAAAGCTGGCAAGGTGAGCTGTCAGGTGAGTTCCTAGGTGAGTTTTTGGGAAAGATCAAGTCAAGCTACTCGTCAAGCTCCTAGATGAGCTGTTTGTCAAGCTCCCAGCTGAGCTCCTAGGTGAGCTACTTGGTGAGATCCCAGGTGAACTCAAAGGTGAGCTTTTCGGTAATCTCTTAAGTGAGCTTACATGCGAGCTACTAGATGAGCTTCAGGTGAGTTGGTAAGGTGAGCTCAAGGTGAGCTTAAGGCAAAGGTGAGCTATCAGGTGAGCTCCTAGGTGAGTTCTGAGGTGAGTTACTTGATGAGCTTCTAGAAGAGGTCAACTTGAGTTGATGGGTGAGCTCTCAGAAGAGTTCCCAGGTGAGATAGTTAGCAAGCTATTCAACAAGCTCCCAGGATAGCTACTAGGTGAGCTCCCAATTGAGCTACTTAGGAAGCTCCAAGGCGAGGTCCCCAGTGAGCTACTTTGGTGTGAGAGCTCACACGTGAGCTCAAGTTAATCTACTTAGTGAGCTACTCGTTGAGATCCAAGGTGAACTATTAGGTATTCTCCCAAGTGACCTATTAGGTGAGATCCTAGGCAAGCTGTTAGGTGAACTACTTGATGAACTCAAGGTGAGGTGAACTACTAGACGAGCTCAAGGCAATCTGATAGGTGAGGTCCCATGTCAAGTTGGCAAGGCAAGTTGTCAGGTGAGCTCCCATGTGAGTTTTTGAGTGAGCTATGAGGGTGAGCTCAAGGTGAGCTAGCAAGGCAAGATCCTAGGTTAGTGTATGAGAAAGTGTTTGGGTGAGATCAAGGTGAGATGGCAAGGTGAGCTATCAGGAAAGCTCCTTAGTGAGTTTCTAGGAAAGCTCAAGTTGAGATGCTCGATGAACTCCTGGGTGAGCTCAAAGGTTAGCTTGTCAGCAATCTCTAAGGTGAGCTTACATGTGAGCTACCAGATGAGCTTAAGGTGAGTTGGAAAAGTGAGCTCAAGGTGAGTTGGCAAGGTGAGCTCGAGGTGAGTTGGTAAGGCGAGCTGTCAGGTGAGCTCATAGGTGATCTTCTAAGTGAGCTACTTGGAGAACTCCCAAGTGAGGACCCCGATGACCTACTTAGTGACCTCACATGCAAGCTACAAGTCAGCTTACTTAATGAGCTACTTGGTGAGCTACTTGACAAACTCCAAGGTGAGATACGATATGAGCTCAAGGTGAGTTGGCAAGGTGATCTCCTCAATGAGCTCAAGGTGAGCTACTCAATGAGGTTCTGGGTGAGTTGTTTGTCAAGCTCCCAGCCAAGCTCCTAGGTGAGCTATTCGGTGATCTCCCATGTGAGCTTGTCGGCAGTCTCTGAGGTGGGTTTACATGTGAGCTACTAGATGAGCTCAAGGTGATTTGGAAAAGTGAGCTCAAGGAAATTTGGCAAGGCAAGCTCAAGGAAAGTTACCAAGGTGAGCTGTCAGGTGAGCTCCCAGGTAAGTTCCCAGGTGAGTTACTCGATGAGCTTACGGGTGAGCTCAACTCAAGCTAATCGTCAAGCTCCCAGAAGAGCTCCCTGGTGAGAAAATTTTCTAGTTGTTCAGTGAGCTCCCAGGTGATCTTCTAGGTGAGCTCCCAAGTGAGCTACTTGGCAAGCTCCTAGGTGAGGTCCCTAACAAACTACTTGGTGAGCTCACAAGTGAGCTCAAGTCAACCTACTCAGTGATCTACTCATTGAGCTCACAGGTGAGCTATTAGGTGAGCTCTCAGGTGAGCTACTTGGTGAGCTTCTTGATGAACTCAAAGGTGAGAAACCAGACAATCTCAAGGTGAGTTGGAAAGGTGGGCTCTGAAGTGAGCTCAAGGTGAGTTGGCAAGGTAATCTCCCATTCAAGTTAGTAAGGTGATCTGTCAGGTGAGCTTCCAAGTGATATTTTAGGTGAGCTACTTCACGAGCTCAAGTTGAGCTACTCGGTGAGCTCCTAGGTGAGCTCAAGGCAAGCTAGCAAGATGAGCTCCTAGGTGATTTTTTGTGGAAGCTAAAGTCAAGCTACTCGATGAGCACCTGGGTGAGATGCTTGCCAAGCTCCCAGCTGAGCTCCTAGGTGAGCTGCTTGGTGGACTCTTAGGTGAGCTCAAAGGTGAGATTTTTGGTAATGTTTGAGGTGAGTTTATATGCAACCTACCAGCTTAGCTCAAGGTGAGTTGGTAAGGAAAGTTGTCAGGTATTCTCCCAGGTGAGTTCGCAAGTGAGTTACTCAATAAGATCTCAAGTGAGCTCAACTCGAGTTGATCGGTGAGCTCCAAGAAGAGATCCCAAGTGAGCTACTTAGTGAGTTGTTTGACGAGCTCCCAGGTGAGTTGCTAGGTGAGCTCCCAAATGAGCTACTTGGTGATCTCCCAAGTGAGGTCCCTGGTGAGCTCACAAGTGAGCTGTTAGGTGAGATCCCAGGTAAGCTGTTATGTGAGCTCCCAGGTGAGCTACTTAGTGAGATACTCGATGAACTCCGAGGAAAGCTACCAGATGAGCTCAAGGTGAGTTGGAAAGGTGAGCTCCATAGTGAGCTCAAAGTGAGATGGTAAGGTGAGCTCCCATGTGAGTTTTTTAGGTGAGCTCCCATCTAAAATTTTAGGTGAGCTGCATGATGTGCTCCTGGACAAGCTGTGAGATCCTAGGTGAGTTACTCGATGAGATTCTAGGTGAGATCAACTTGAGATGATCGGAAAGATCCCAGAAGAGCTCCTAGGTGAGCTACTTGACAAGCTTTTCAGTGAGCTACTAGGTGAGCTCCCAAGTGAGCTACTTGATGAGCTCCCATGCGAGGTCCTAGGTGAGCTACTCAGTGAGCTCACAAGTGAGATCACATGTAGGCTCAAGTCAACCTACTCGATGAGTTACTCGGTAAGCTCCCAGGTAATCTATTAGGTGAGCTCCTAGGAAAGTTACTTGTGGAGCTGCTCGAAAAACTCTGAGGTGAGCTACCAGACAAGCTCAAGGTGATTTGACAAGGTGATCTCATAAGTGAGCTCAAGGTGAGCTAGCAAGGAAAGGTGATAGTTGAGCTCCCACGTGAGTTTTTGGGTGACCTGTCAGGTAAGCTCCCATGTGAGTTTTTATGTGAGCTACTTGATGAGCTCCCATTTGAGCTCAAGTCGAGCTAGCAAGGTGAGCTATCAGGTGAGCTCCCATGTGATTTTTCAGGTAAGCTCAAGTTGAGTTCCTCAATGAGCTCCTGGGTGAGTTACTTGCCAAGCTCCCAGCTGAGCTCCTAGGTGAGCTACTCGGTTAGCTCCCAGGTGAGCTCAAACATGAGCTTGTTGGCAATCTGTGAGCTAAGCTTACATGCGAGCTACAAGATGAGCTCAAGGTGAGTTGACAAGGTGAGCTCAAGGGGAGTTGGTAAGGTGATCTGTCAAGCAAGCTCCCAGGTGAATTCCCAGGTGAGTTATTCAATGAGCTCCTGGGTGAGCTCAACTCACGCTGATCAGAAAGCTCCTAGAAGATCTCTCAGGGAAGCTACTTGGTGAGCTATTCAGTGAGCTCCAAGGTGAGATGTTAGGAAAGCTCCCAAGTGAGCTACTTGGTGAGTTCCTAGGTGAGGTCCCTGGTGAGCTACTCGGTGAGTTCACAAGTGAGCTCAAGTAAACCTACTCAGAAAGTTACTTGGTGAGCTCCCAGGTAAGTTGTTAGGTGAGCTCCCAGGTGAGCTATTAGGTGAGCTCCAAGCCAAGCTACTTGGCAAGCTACTCGATAATCTTTGAGGTGAGCTACCAGACGAGCACAAGGTGAGTTGGCAAGGTGATCTCCTCAGCAAGCTTAAGGTGAGCTAGAAAGGTGAGCTAATAGTTAAGCTCCCATGTGAGTTTCTGGGTGAGCTATTAGGTGACCTCCCATGTGAGTTTCTAGGTGAGCTGTCAGGTGAGCTCCCATGTGAGTTTTAGGGTGAGCTGCTTGATGAGCTCCTGGGTGAGCTCAAGTCAAGTTACTCAGTGAGCTCTTTGGAGAGCTTAAGGTGAGCTGTCAGGTGAGCTCTCAGGTGAGTTTCTGGGAAAGCTCAAGTCGAGCTACTTGATGAACTCTTAGGTGACCTGTTGCTGAGCTCCCAATCAAGCTCCTAGGTGAGCTACTTAGTGAGCTCACATGTGAGCTCAAAGGTGAGCTTTTTGGCAATCTCTGAGGTGAGATTACATGTGATCAACCAGATTAGCTCAAGGTGAGTTGGCAAGGTGAGCTCAAGGTGAGTCTGCAAGGTTAGCTCAAGATGAGTTGGCAAGGCAAGCTATCAAGCGAGCTCTTAGGTGAGTTACTTGACGAGCTCCCAGGTGAGCTCAACTTGAGCTGATTGGTGAGCTCCTAAAATAGCTCCTACGGGAGCTACTTGGTGAGCTTTTCGGTGAGCTCCTAGGTGACCTACTAGGTGAGCTCCCAAGTGAGCTACTTGGTGAGCTCAGTGGTGAGGTCCCTGGTGAGCTACTTGGCAAGCTCACAAGTGAGCTCAAGTGAACCTACTCAGCAAGCTACTCGGTGAGCTCCTAGGTGAGCTTTTAGGTGAGCTCCCAGGTGAGCTGTTAGTCAAGTTCACAAGTGAGCTACTTGGTAAGATACTTGATGAACACTGATAGGGGAGCTGATATGGGGGCTGTCAGGTGAGCTCCCAAGAATGTTCTTAGGTGATTTAGTTAATGAACTCACGGGAAAGCTCACCTCGAGCTAATCGTCGACCTCCCAAAAGAGTTCCCTGGTGAGCTACTTTACGAGCTATTTGGTGATCTACTAGGTGAACTCCTACGTGAGTTACTTGGTGAGCTCTTAGGTGAGATCCCTTGTGAGTTTCTCAGTAAGCTCACAAGCGAGCTTAGGTCAACCCACTTAGAGAGCTACTCGTTGAGATCCCATGTGAGGTGAGCTACTTGTTCAGCTAGGTGATGAACTCAGAGGTGAGCTATCAGTGGAGCTCAAGGTGAGTTAGCAAGGTGAGCTCCTCAATGAGCTCAAGGTTGGTAAGGTGAGCTTTCAGGTGAGCTCCCATGTGAGTTTGTAAGGTGAGTTGTTACGTGAGCTCCTATGTGATTTTTACGGTGAGCTTCTTGATGAGCTCAAGTCGAGCTACTCGGTGAGCTTCTGGGCAAGCACAAGGTGAGTTGGCAAGCTAACCTGTCAGGTGAGCTCTTAAGTGAGTTTTTGTGCAAGCTCAAGTCAAGCTACTCGACGAGGACCTAGGTGAGCTACTTACCGAGCACCCAGCTGAGCTCCTAGATGAGCTACTAAGTGGGCTCTTAGGTGATCTCAAAGGTGAGCTTGTCAACAATGTCTGAGGTGAGCTTATATGTGAGCTACTAGATGAGCTCAAGGTGAGTTGGCAAGGTAAGCTATCAGGTGAGCTCCCTGGTGAGTTCCTAGGTGAGTTGTTCGATAAGCTCTCAGGTGAGCTCAACTCGAGCTAATCGATGAGCTCCCAGAAGAGTGCCTAGATGAGCTACTTGGCAAGCTATTTGGCTAGCTCCTAGGTGAGCTACTAGGTGAGCTCCCAAGTGAGCTACTTGGTGATCTCCCAGGTGAGGTCCCCGGTGAGCTCACAAGTGAGCTTCTTGAGGAACTCTGAGGTGAGTTGCTAGGTGAGCTCCTAGGTGTGTTGGCAAGTTGAGATGGCAAGGCAAGCTCCCATGTGAGTTTTCACATGAGCTACTTGATGAGCTCTTTAATGAGCTGTGAGTTCCTGAGGTGAGTTACTCGACTAGCTCCTTGGTAAGATCAACTTGAGATGATTGGCAAGCTCCTAGAAGAGGTACTAGGTGAGCTACTTGACAAGCTATTCAGTGAGCTTCTAGGTGAGATGCTAGGCAATCTCCCAAGTGAGCTACTTGTGAGCTCCTATCTGAGGTCCCTGGTGAGCTCCTTGGTGAGATCACAAGAAAGCTCAAGTCAACCTACTCGATGAGCTATTCGGTGAGCTCCCAGCCAAGATGTTAGGTGAGATCCTAGGAGACCTACTCAAGCGAGCTACTCGATGAACTCCAAGGTGAGCTACCAGACAAGCTCAAGGCAAGTTAGCAAGGTGATCTCCTAAGTGAGCTCAAGGTGAGCTTATAGGCGAGCTCCCACGTGAGATTTTGGGCTAAGCTATCAGGAGAGCTCCCATGCAAGTTTTTAGGTGAGCTACTTGATGAGCTCTCGGGTGAGCTCAAGTTGAGATGCTCAGTGATATCTTATGTGAGCTGAAGGTGAACTTGCAAGGTGAATTGTCAGGTGAGCTCCCAAGTGAGTTTCTAGGAAAAGCTCAAGTCGAGCTGCTGGAGGAGCTCCTAGGTGAGCTATTTGTTGAGCTCCAAGCTGAGCTCCTAGGTGAGCTGCTCGGTTAGCTCCCAAAAGAGCTCAAAGGTGAGCTTGTTGTAAATCTATGAGGTGAGCTTACATACGAGCTACAAGATGAGCTAAAGATGATTTGGCAAGGTAGGCTCAAGGGTAGTTGGCAAGGAGAGCTATTAGGTGAGTTCCCAGGTGAGTTACTCGATGAGTTCCCAGGATACCTCAACTCGAGCTAATCAGTGAGCTCCAAGAAGAGTTCTTAGGTGAGCTACTTAGTGAGGTGTTTTGTGAGCTCCAAGGTGAGCTTCTAGGTGAACTCTTAAGTGAGCTACTTGAAAAATCCTAGGTGAGGTCCCTGGTGAGCTGCTCAGTGAGCTCATAAGGTGAGCTCTTAGGTGAGGTCCCTAGTGAGCTACTCGGTGAGCTCACAAGTGAGATCAAGTCAACCTACTTAGTGAGTGGATCCTAGGCGAGGTCCTTGGTAAGATACTCAGTGAGTTCAAAAGTGAGCTGACAAGGTAAGCTGTCATGTGAGCTCCCATGTGAGGTTCCAGGTAAGCTCAAGTCGAGCTGCTCGATGAGCTCCTAGGTGAGCTACTTGTAGAGATCTAAGCTGAGCTCCTAGGTGAGCTTACATGTGAGCTCCTAGATGAGCTCAAGGAAAGTTGGAAAGGTGAGTTCAAGGTGAGTTGGAAAGGCAAGCTCAAGGTGAGTTGGCAAGGTGAGCTATTCGGTGAGCTCCCAGGTAAGTTCCTATGTGAGTTACTCAATGAGCTCCTGAGTGAGCTCAACTTGAGCTGATCGCCGAGCTCCTAGAAGATCTTAGGCAAGCTACTTGGTGAGTTGTTTAATGAGCTCCCAAGTGAGCTACTAGGTGAGCACCCAAGCAAGTTACTTGGTGAGCTCCTAGGTGAGGTCCCTGGTGAGCTGCTCAGTAAGCTCACAAGTGAGCTCAAGTCAACCTATTTAGTGATCTACTAAATGAGCTCCCAGGTGAGTTGTTAGGTAAGCTCCCAGGTGAGCTACTTGGTGAGATGCTTGAAAAAATCTGAGAAAAGATACTAGATGAGCTCAAGGAAAGTTGGCAAGGTGAGCTTCTAGTGAGCTCAAGGAGCTCAAGGTGAGCTGATAGATGAGCTCTCATATGAGTTTTCAAGTGAGTTACTTGACAAGCTCCTAGACGAGCTACAAGTTTTTAGGTGAGTTACTCGATGAGCTCCTGGGTGAGCTCCACTCGATCTTAGCAATGAACTCCAGGAAGACCTCCTAGGTGAGCTACTTGGCAAGCTCTTCGGTGAACTCCCAGGTGAGCTATTAGGTGAGCACCCAAGTGAGCTACTTGCCGAGCTCCAAGGTGAGGCCCCCAGTAAGCTCACAAGTGTGCTCATAAGTGAGCTCAAGTCATCTTATTCGACGAGCTTCTTGGTGAGCTCCTAGGTGAGCTCCTAGGTGAGTTATTAGGAAAGCTACTCAAAAAACTATGAGGAAAGCTACCAGATGAGCTCAAGGTGAGTTAGCAAGGTGAGTTCCTCAACGAGCTCAAGGTGAGCTGGTAATACTAGTTGATAGGTGAGTTCCCATGTGAGTTATGAAGGAGAGCTATCATTTGAGCTCCTATTTGAGTTTTTGAGCCACTTACTTAATGAGCTCAGGGAAGCTCAAGTTGATGTGCTCGGTGATCTCAAGGAGAGTTGGCAAGGTGAGCTATCAAGTTAGCTCCTAGGTAAGTTTCTAGGGAATCTCAAGTATAGCTACTCGACGAGCTCTTGGGTGAGCTACTTTCTAAGCTCCCAATCGAGCTCCTAGGTGAGCTACTTGGTGAGCTCCCAGGTGAGCTCAAAGGTGAGCTTGATCAGTAATATCTAAGATGAGCTTACATGTGAGCTACAAGATGAGCTCAAGACGAGTTGGAAAGGTGAGCTCAAGGTAAGTTGGAAAGGTTAGATCAAGGCAAGTTGGCAAGGTGAGCTATCAGATGAGCTCCCAAGAAAGTTTACAAGTGAGTTACTCGACGAGCTCTCGGGTGAGCTCAACTTGAGCTAATCATCGAGCTCCCAGAAGAGGTCCTTGGTGAGCTACTTTTTGAGTTGTTTGATGAGTTCCCATGAGAGCTGCTATGTGAGTTCCCAAGCGAGCTACTTTGCAAACTCCTAGGTGAGGTCCTTGGCAAGCTGTTTGGTGAGCTCACAAGCAAGCTCAACTCAACCTACTTGGTGAGATACTTGTTTAGCTCCCAGGTGAGATGTTAGGTGAGCTCCAAGGTGAGCTACTTGGTGAGCTACTTGATGAACTCAGAGGTGAGATACCTGATGAGCTCAAGGTAAGTTGGTAAGGTGGGCTCCACCGGTGAGCTCCCATGTGAGTTTTTGGGAGAGCTACTTGATGAGTTCTAGTTGAGCTACTCAGTGAGCTCTTGGGCGAGCTCAAGGTGAGCTCGTAGGTGAGTTTTGGTGTAAGCTCAAGTCAAGCTACTTGACGAACACCTGGGCAAGTTTCTTGTCGATCTCCCAGCTGAGCTCATAGGTGAGCTACTTGGTGGGCTCTTAGGAAATGTCTTTTTTGAGCTTATATGTAAGCTACCAACTGGGCTTAAGCCAAGTTGGCAAGGCAAGCTATCAAGAAATCTCCCAAGTTAGTTCCCAGGTGAGTTACTTGCCAAGCTCTCAGGCAAGCTCAACTCGATCTAATCAGTGAGCTCTAAAAAGATCTCCTAGGTGAGCTACTTGGCGAGCTATTCGGTGAGCTCTAAAAAGAACTCCCAGGTGAGCTACTTGGTGAGCTGTTCGGTGAGCTCCCAGGGGAGTTGTTAGGTGAGCTCCTAAATGAGCTACTTGGAAATCTCCCAGGTGAGGTCCCTGATGAGCTCACAAGTGATCTATTAGGTGAGCTTTAAGGTGAGTTATTAGGTGAGCTCATAGGCAAGGTACTTAGTGAGCTACTCGACGAACTCCGAGGAAAGTTGGTAAGGTGAGCTCCTTAGTCAGGTAAGGGTGAGTTGGTAAGGTGAGCTCACATGCAATTGTTCAGGAGAGTTGCTTGACAAGCTCTTGGATGAGCTGTGAGTTCCCAGGTGAGTTACTCGACGAGCTTCTGGGTGAGAACAACCTGAGATGATCAGTGAGCTCTTAGAAGAGGACTTAGGTGAGCTACTTGACAAGCTGTTCGGTGAGCTTCTAGGTGAGATGTTAGCCAAGCTCCCAAGTGAGCTACTTAGCGAGATCCCATTTGAGGTCCCCAGTGAACTGCTTGGTAAGATCACAAGCTAGCTCAAGTCAACGTATTCGACGAGCTGCTCGGTGAGCTCCTAGGTGAGCTCCCAAGAAAGCTACTTGGTGAGTTACTCGATGAAATCCAAGGTGAGCTACTAGATAAGCTCAAGGAAAGTTGGCAAGGTGATCTTCAAAGTGAACTCAAGGTGAGATGGCAAGGCGAGCTCATAGGTGAGCTCCCACAAGAGTTTCTAGGTGAGCTGTCAGGTGAGCTCCCATGTGAGTTTTTGGGTGAGTAATTGGCAAGGTGAGCTATAAGGTGAGATCCCAGGTAAGTTTCTAATAAAGCTCAAGTTGATTTGCTCAAGGAGCTCCTGTGTGAGCTAATTTTTGAGCTCCCAACTGAGCTCCTAGGTGAGCTGCTCGGTTAGCTAGGCGATCTCAAACGTGAGCTTGTCGGTAATCTCTGAGGTGAGCTTACATGCAACCTACCAGATGAGCTCAAAGTGAGTTGGCAAGGTGAGATTAAGGGGAGTTGGTAAGGTGAGCTATTAGGTAAGCTCCCAGGTGAGTTCTTAGGTGATTTACTTGATGAGTTCCTAGGTAAGCTCAACTTGAGCTGATCGGTGAGCTCCCAGAAGAGCTCTCAGGTGAGCTAGTTGGCGAGATGTTCGGCGAGCTCCAAGGTGAGCTCACAAGTGAGATACTTGGAAAGCTCTAAGGTAATGTCCTTGGTGAGCTACTTGGTGAGGAAACAAGTGAGCTCAAGTCAACCTACAAGGTATGCTTCTCGTTTAGTTCCTAGGAAAGCTGTTAGTTAAGCTCCTAGGTGAGATGTTAGGCAAGCTCCCAGGGGAGCTACTTGGTGACCTACTCGATGAACTCTAACGTGAGCTACCAGAGGAGCTCAAGGTGAGTTGGTATAGTGAGCTCCTCAGTGAGCTTAAGGGGACCTAGCAAGGTGAGCTGATAGGTGAGCTCCCATACGAGTTTCTTGGTGAGCTATTAGGTGACCTCCCATACAAGTTTCTGGGTGAGCTGTCAGGAGAGCTCCCATGAGAGTTTTAGGGTGAGTTACTTGATAAGCTCCCATGTGAGCTTAATTTGAGCTACTCAAGGAGCTCTTGGGTGAGTTTAAGGTGAGCTAGCAAGGTGGACTATCAGGTGAGTTTCCAGGTAAGCTCATGTTGAGCTAATCAATGAGCTCCTTGGTGAGCTACTTGCTGAGCTCCCAGCTGAGCTCCTAGGTGAGCTACTCAATGAGCTCCTAGGAAAGCTCAAAGGTGAGATTGTCTACAATCTCATAGGTGAGCTTAAATGCAAGCTACCAGATGAGCTCAAGGTGAGTTGGCAATGTGAGCTATTAGGGAAGCTCTGAGGTGAGTTCTCAGCTGAGTTACTTGATGAGATACCAAGTGAGCTCAACTTGAGCTAATTAGTGAGCTCCCAGAAGAGCTTCCAAGTGAGCTACTTGGCAAGCTATTTGGTGAGCTCCCAAGTGAGCTACTAGTTGAGCTCCCAAGCAAGCTACTTGGCGACCTCCCAGGTGAGGTCCCTGGTGATCTACTTGGTGAGATCATAACCAAGCTCAAGTCAACCTACTAGGTGAGCTTCTCGGTGAGCTCCTAGGGGAGTTATTAGGTGAGCTCTCAAGTGAGTCATTAGTTGAGTTCCTAGGTGAGCTACTTGTCGAGCTGCTCGATGAACTCTGATAGGGGAGCTCCCATATGAGTTAGCAAGGCAAGCTATCAGGTGAGCTCCCATGCATGTTTTTGCGTGAGCTACTTAATGAGCTCCCAGGTGAGCTCCCAAGGTGAGTTCAATGTGAGTTGGCAAGGCGAGCTATCAGGTGAGCTCCCAGATGAGTTCCCAGGTGAGTTACTTGACAAGCTCCCAGGTGAGATCAAATCAAGCTGATCGGTGAGCTCCAAGAAGAGCTCCCACGTGAGGTCCCCGACAAGCTAGTCGACAACCTCAAAAGTGAGCTCAATTCAACCTACTCGATGAGCTCCCAGGAAAACTTTTAGGTGAGCTCTCAGGAAAGATGATAGGAAAGATCCCAGGTGAACTACTCAACAAACTCTAAGGTGAGCTACCTGTCGAGCTATAGGTGAGTTAGTAAGGTTAGCTCCTCAGCGAGCTCAAGGCAAGCTGGCAAGGTGAGATGATAGGCAAAATCCCATGTAATTTGGTAAGGTGAGTTGTCAGGTGATCTCCCATTTGAGCTTTTGGGTGAGCTACTCGATGAGCTCCTGGGTGAGCTCAAGTTGAGCTACTCGGTGAGCTCCTGTGTGAGCTTAAGGTGAGTTAGGAAGGTGAGATGTCAGGCAAGTTCAAGGTGCATTTCTAGGAAAGCTCAAGTTAAGTTGCTTGATGAGATCCTGGGTGAGCTTCTTGCCAAGCTTCTAGCTAAGCTCCCAGGTGACCT
This sequence comes from Taxus chinensis, assembly GCA_019776745.2. Taxonomy (NCBI): domain Eukaryota; kingdom Viridiplantae; phylum Streptophyta; class Pinopsida; order Cupressales; family Taxaceae; genus Taxus; species Taxus chinensis. Next base: position 2,175,346 of record CM034157.1, read on the forward strand.
ACTCAGTGGGATCCCAGGTGAGCTCAAACATGAGGTTATCAGTAATCTCTTAGGTGAGCTTACATATGAGCTACCGGATGAGCTCTAGGTGAGTTGACAAGGTGAGCTCAACGTGAGTTGGCAAGGTAAGCTCAAGGTAAGTTTGTAAGGTATGCTATTAGGTGAGCTCCCCAGTGAGTTTCCAGGTGAGTTACTTAATGAGCTCCTCGGTGAGCTCAACTCAAGTTGATCAGTGAGTTCTTAGAAGAACTCTCAGGTGAGCTACTCTGTGAGCTATTCGGTGAGCTCCTAGACAAGATATTAGGTGAGCTCTTAAGTGAGCTCCCAAGCAAGGTTCCCAGTGAGCTACTCAGTGAGCTCACACATGAGCTTAAGTTAACCTACTTTGCAAGGTAATTGGCGAGCTCCTAGGTGATTTATTAGGTGAGCTCCCAAGTGAGTTGTAAGGTGATCTCCCAAGTGAGGTATTAGGAAAGCTCCCAAATGAGTTACATGGAGAGAAAATCGATAAAATCTGAGGCAAGCTACTAGATGAGCTCAAGGTAAGTTAACAAGGTGAAATCCTTAGTAAGCTCATGGTGAGCTAGCAAGGTGAGCTGATAGGTGAGGTCTCATGCGAGTTGTCTAGGTGAGCTATCAGGTGAGCTCCTATGTGAGTTTTTGGGTGAGCTACTTGACGAGCTCTCAATCAACCTCAAGTTGAGCTACTCGGTGAGCTCCTAGGTGAGCTCAAGGTGAGCTCCTAGGTGATTTTCTAGGGAATCTCAAGTCGAGCTACATGACAAGCTCCTGGGTGAGCTACTTTTCAAGCTCCCATCAGAGCTCCTAGGTGACCTACTTGGTGAGCTCCTATGTGAGCTCAAAGGTAATCTTATTGGCAATCTCTGAGGTGAGCTTACATGTGAGCTTCTAGATTGGCTCAAGGTGAGTTGGCAAGGTGAGCTCAAGGTAAGTTTGCAAAATGAGCTCAAGGTAACTTGTGAAGGTGAGCTCCCAAACAAGTTCCCAAGTGAGTTACTTAATGAGCTTCTTGGTGAGCTCAACTCGAGGTGATCATCAAGCTCCTAGAATAGCTACTTGGTGAGATCCTAGGTGAGGTCCCTGGTGAGCTACTTGGTGAGCTCACAAGTAAGCTCAAGTCAACCTACTCAGTGAGCTGCTTGTTGAGCTCCCAGGTGAGCTACTTGGCGAGCTGCTCGACGAACTCAGAGGTGAGATACCAGATGAGCTCAAGGAGAGTTGGTAAGGTGAGCTCCTCTGTGAGCTCAAGGTGAGCTGGCAGGGTGAACTTATAGGTGAGATCCCATGTGAGTTAGTAAGGCAAGCTTTCAGGTGAGATCCCATGTGAGTTTTGGGGTGAGCTACTTGATGAGCTCAAGTTGAGCTACTCAGTAAGCTCCTAGGTGACCTCGAGGTGAGCTATCAAGGTGACTAGTTAGGTGAGCTACTAGGTGAGTTTCCATGTAACCTCAAGTCAAGCTACTCGAGGAGGACTTGGGTGAGCTACTTACAGAGCTCCCAGTCGAGTTCCTAGGTGAGCTACTCGGTGGGTTGTTAGGCGAGCTCAAAGGTAAGCTTGTTAGTAATGTCTGAGGTTAGCATATATGTGAGCTACCAGATGAGATCAAGGTGAGTTGGAAATTCAAGCTATTAGCTGAGCTCCCAGGTGAGTTCCAAGATGAGTTATTTGATAAGCTCTCAAATGAGCTCAACTAGAGCTGTTCGGCTAGCTGTTAGAACAGCTCCTAGGTGAGCTACTTGGAAAGCTATTTAGTGAGCTCCCAGGTGAGTTGCTAGACAAGATCCCATGTAATATACTTGGTGAGCTCCCAAGAAAGGTCCCCTGTGAGCTCAAGAGTGAGCTGTTAAGTGAGCTCCCAGTTGAGCTGTTAGGTGACCTCTTATGTGAGCTACTTGGAAAGCTACTCCATGAACTCTTAGTCAAGCTACCAGATGAGCTCAAGACAAGTTAGCAAGGTGAGCTCCTAAGGTAGCTCAAGGTGAGTTGGTAAGGTGAGCTCCTTAGTGAGCTTAAGGGGAGCTGGTAAGGTGAGCTGATAGGTGAGCTCCCATATGAGTTTCTTGGTGAGCTATCAGGTGACCTCCGATACAAGTTTCTGGGTGAGCTGTCAGGAGAGCTCCCATGAGAGTTTTAGGGTGAGTTACTTGATAAGCTCCCAGGTGAGCTCAATTCGAGCTACTCAAGGAGCTCTTGGGTGAGTTTAAGGTGAGCTAGCAAGGTGGACTATCAGGTGAGTTTCTAGGTAAGCTCAATTTGAGCTACTCGAGGAGCTCCTTGGTGAGTTACTTGTTGAGCTCCCAGCTGAGCTCCTAGGTGAGCTACTCGGTGAGCTCCTAGGAAAGCTCAAAGGTGAGATTGTCTACAATCTCTGAGGTGAGCTTAAATGTGAGATACAAGATGAGCTCAAGGTGAGTTGGCAAGGTGAGCTGTTAGGCAAGCTCCTAGGTGAGTTCTCAACTGAGTTAGTTGATGAGATACCAAGCGAGCTCAACTTGAGCTAATTAGTGAGCTCCCAGAAGAGCTTCCAGGTGAGCTACTTGGCAAGCTATTCGGTGAGCTCCCAAGTGAGATGCTAGGTGAGCTCCCAAGCAAGCTACTTGGCAACCTCCCAGGTGAGGTCCCTTGTGATCTACTTGGTGAGCTCATAACCAATCTCAAGTTAACCTACTGGGTGACCTTCTTAGTGAGCTCCTAGGGGAGTTGTTAGGTGATCTCCAAGGTGAGTCATTAGTTGAGTTCCGATGTGAGCTACTTGTCGAGCTGCTCGATGAACTCTGATAGAGGAGATTTCATACGAGTTAGCAAGGCAAGCTATCAGGTGAGCTCCCATGCATGTTTTTGGGTGAGCTACTTGATGAGCTCCCAGGTGAGCTGGCAAGGTAAGTTCAAGGTGACTTGGCAAGGTGAGCTGTCAGGCGAGCTCCCAGGTGAGTTCCCAGGTGAGTTACTTGACGAGCTCCCAAGTGAGATCAACTCGAGCTGATTGGTGAGGTCCTAGAAGAGCTCCCAGGTGAGGTCCCCGACAAGCTGGTCGACAACGTCACAAGCGAGCTCAAGTCAACCTACACGGTGAGCTACTCGATGAGCTCCTAGGAAAGCTTTTAGGTGAGCTCTCAGGTAAGATGATAGGAAAGATCCCAGTTGAACTACTCAACAAACTGTTAGGTGAGCTACCTTTCGAGCTATAGGTGAGTTAGTAAGGTTAGCTCCTCAGCGAGCTCAAGGCAAGATGGCAAGGTGAGCTAATAGGAAAAATCCCATGCAATTTGGTAAGGTGAGTTGTCAGGTGATCTCCCATTTGAGTTTTTAGGTGAGCTACTTGATGAGCTCCTGGGTGAGCTCAAGTTGAGCTATACAGTGAGCTCCTGCGTGAGCTTAAGGCGAGTTAGCAAGGTGAGATGTCAGGCGAGTTCAAGGTGCATTTCTAGGAAAGATCAAGTTAAGCTGCTTGATGAGACCCTGGGTGAGCTACTTGCCAAACTTCTAGCTAAGCTCCCAGGTGAGCTACTCAGTGGGATCCCAGGTGAGCTCAAACGTGAGGTTGTCAGTAATCTCTTAGGTGAGCTTACATATGAGCTACCAGATGAGTTCCAGGTGAGTTGACAAGGTGAGCTCAAGGTGAGTTGGCAAGGTAAGCTCAAGGTAAGTTTTTAAGGTGAGTTGTCAGGTGAGCTCCCCAGTGAGTTTCCAGGTGAGTTACTCAAAAAGCTCCTAGGTGATCTCAACTCAAGTTGATCAGTGATTTCCCAGGAGAGCTCTTAGGGGAGCTACTCTGTGAGCTATTCTGTGAGCTCCTAGACAAGATATTAGGTGAGCTCTTAAGTGAGCTCCCAAGCAAGGTTCCTAGTGAGCTGCTCAGTGAGCTCACACATGAGCTTAAGTTAACCTACTTAGCAAGGTGCTTGGTGAGCTCCTAGGTGATTTATTAGGTGAGCTCCCAAGTGAGTTGTAAGGTGAGCTCCCAAGTGAGGTATTAGGAAAGCTCCCAAATGAGCTACATGGGGAGAAAATCAATAAACTCTTAGGCAAGCTACCAGATGAGCTCAAGGTGAGTTAACAAGGTGAGCTCCTTAGCGAGCTCATGGTGAGCTAGTAAGGTGAGCTGATAGGTGAGGTCTCATGTGAGTTGTCTAGGAGAGCTATCAGGTGAGCTCCAATGTTAGTTTTTGGGTGAGCTACTTGACGAGCTCTCAATCCACGTCAAGTTGAGCTACTCGGTGAGCTCCTAGGTGAGATCAAGGTGAGATCCTAGGTGATTTTCTAGGGAATCTCAAGTCGAGCTACTCGACAACCTCCTGGGTGAGCTGCTTCTCAAGCTCGCATCAGAGCTCCTAGGTGAATTGCTTGGTGAGCTCCTATGTGAGCTCAAAGGTAAGCTTATTGGCAATCTCTGAGGTGAGCTTACATGTGAGCTTCTAAATTGGCTCAAGGTGAGTTGGCAAGGTGAGCTCCTCTGTGAGGTCAAGGTGAGCTGACAAGGTGAGATTATAGGTGACATCCCATGTGAGTTATTAAGGCGAGCTTTCAAGTGAGCTCCCATGTGAGTTTTGGGGTGAGCTACTTGGTAAGCTCCTATGTGACCTCGAGGTGAGCTAGCAAGGTGACCTATTAGGTGAGCTTCTAGGTGAGTTTCCATGTAACCTCAAGTCAAGCTACTCGAGGAGAACCTGGGTGAGCTACTTACTGAGCTCCCAGCCAAGTTCCTAGGTGAGCTACTCGGTCAGTTATTAAGCGAGCTCAAAGGTGAGATTTTTAGTAATGTCTAAGGTTAGCATATATGTGAGCTACCAGATGAGATCAAGGTGAGTTGGCAAGGCAAGATATTAGGTGAGCTCCTAGGTGAGTTCCAAGGTGAGTTATTTGATAAGCTCTCAAATGAGCTCAACTAGAGCTGATCGGCTAGATGCTAGAACAGCTCCTAGGCGAGCTACTTTGAAAGCTTTTTAGTGAGCTCCTAGGTGAGTTGCTAGACAAGCTCCCAAGTAATCTACTTGGTGAGCTCCCAGGAAAGGTCCCCTGTGAGCTCAAGAGTGAGATGTTAAGTGAGCTCCCAGTTGAACTGTTAGGTGACCTCCTACGTGGGCTACTTGGAAAGCTACTCCATGAACTCTTAGTCAAGCTACCAGATGAGCTCAAGACAAGTTGGCAAGGCAAGCTCCTAAGGTAGCTCAAGGTGAGCATGCACGGTAAGCTCCCATGTGATTTTTCAAATGAGCTGCTTGATGAGCTCTTAGACAAGTTATGAGTTCCCAGGTGAGTTACTTGACTGTCTCTAGGGTGAGATCAACTTGAGATGATTAGCAAGCTCCCAGAAGAGGTCCTAGCTGATCTACTTGACAAGCTATTTAGTGAGCTTCTAGGTGAGCTGTTAGCTGACCTATTAAGTGAGCTACTTGCTGAGCTCCCATGTAAGGTCCCTAGTAAGCTTCTCAGTGAGCCCATAAGCAAGCACAAGTCAACCTACTTGAGGAGCTGCTTTGTGACCTCCCTGGTGAGCTGTTAGGTGACCTCTTAGATGATATACTTGGTAAGCTACTCGATGAACTCTGAGGTGAGGTACCAAACAAACTTAAGGTGAGTTAGCAAGGTTATCTCCTAAGAAATCTCAAGGTGAGCTAATAAGGTGAACTAATAGGAGAGCTCCCACGTGAGTTTCTAGGTGAGCTATTAGGAGAGCTCCCATGTGAGTTTTCGGGTGCCCTGCTTGACAAGCTCCCTGGTGAGTTTAAGTCGAACTACTTGGCAAGATCCTATGCGAGCTCAAGGTGAGATTTCAAGGTGAGCTGTCAGGTGACCTTCAAGTTGAGTTTTTAGGCAAGCTCAAGTTGAGATGCTCAAGGAGCTCCTAGAAGAGCTGCTTACCGAGCTCCAACCCAAGCTCCTATGTGAGCTACTCAGTCAGCTCCCAGGTGAGCTCAAAGGTGAGCTTGTTGGCAATCTTAGAGGTGATCTTACAAGTGAGCTACTAGATGAGCTTAAGGTGAGTTGACAAGGTGAGTTAAAGGGTAGTTGGCAAGGTGAGCTGTTAGGAAAGTTCCCAGGTGAGTTCCTAGGTGAGTTACTCGACAAGCTTCCAAGCGAACTCAACTCAAGCTTATCAGAAAGCTCCCAGAAGAGCTCTTAGGTTAGATACTTGGTGAGCTATTTTGTGATCTCCAATGTGAGCTTCTAGATGAGTAATTAGGTGAGCTCCCAAGTGAGCAGCTAGGTGAGCTCCCAGGTGAGGTACTTTGTGAGATACTTGACGAACTCTAAGGTGAGCTACCAGATGAGCTCAAGCTGATTTCACAAGGTGAGCTTCTCAGTGAGCTTAAGGTGAGCTAGGAAGGTGAGCTGATAGGTGAGCTCTTATGCAAGTTTCTGGGTGAGCTATCAGGAGAGATCCAATGCGAGTTTCCAAGTGAGCTATTAGGCGAGCTCCCATTCAAGTTTTTGGGTGAGCTATTTGATGAGATCCTGGGTGAGCTAAAGTCGAGCTGCTTAGTGAGCTCCTAAGGGAGCTTAAGGAGAGCAGGTAAGGTAAGCTATTAGGTGAGCTCCCAGGAGAGATTTCAAGTAAGCTTAAGTTGAGCTGCTCGACGAGCTCCTAGGTGAGCTGCTTGCAGAGATCTTAGCTGATCTCCTAGGTGAGATTACATGTAAGCTACCAGATGAGCTCAAGGAAAGTTGGCAATGCAAGCTCAAGGTGAGTTGGAAAGTCAAGCTCAAGGTGAGTTGGAAAGGCAAGCTTAAGGTGAGTTGGCAAGGTGAGATGTCATGTGAGCTCCCAGGTGAGTTCCTATTCAAGTTACTTGATGAGCTCCAGGGTGATCTCAACCTGAGATGATAGACAAGCTCCCAGAAGAGATCCTAGCTGAGCTACTTGGTGAGATGTCTAGTGAGCTCCCAGGTGAGCTGTTAGGTGAGCACCTAAGCAAGCTACTTGGTGAGCTCATATACGAGGTCTTTGGTAAGTTGTTCAGTAAGCTCACAAGTGAGCTCGATTCAACCTACACAGCGAGCTACTCAATGAGCTCCTAGGTGCACTATTAGGTGAGCTACTAGATGAGCTCAGGGTAACTTGGAAAGGTGAGATCCTCGGTGAGCTCAAGGTGAGCTGGCAAGGTGAGCTCCCATGCAAGTTTTTAGGTGAGCCTCTTAACGAGCTCCTAGATGAGCTGTGAGTTCCTAGGTGAGTTACTCAATGAGCTCTTGGGCAAGCTCAACTCGAGCTTATCAGTGAACCCCCAAAAGACATCCTGGGTGAGCTACTTGGCGAGCTATTTGGAGAGTTCCCAGGAGAGCTGCTAGGTGAGCTCCCAAGCGAGCTACTTACCGAGCTCCCAGGTGAGGTCCCCGGTGAGCTACTTGGCAAGCTCATAAGTGAGCTCAAGTCTTCTTACTTGATAAGTTGCTTGGTGAGCTCCTAGATGAGATGTTATACAAGGTTATCGGTAACATCTGAGGTGAGCTACCAGAAGAGCTCAAGGTGAGTTGGTAAGGTGAGATCCTAAGTGAGCTCAAGGTGAGCTGACAAGGTGAGCTGATAAGTGAGTTCCCATGTGAGTTATTAGGGAGAGCTATCTGGTGAGATCCTATGCAAGTTTTTAGGTGAGCTACTTGATGAGATCTGGGGAGAGCTCAAGTCAAGGTGCTCAGTGAGCTCAAGGATAGCTAGCAAGGCGAGCTATTAGGTGAGCTCCTAGGTGAGTTTCTAGGGAAACTCAAGTCGAGCTACTTGACGAGCTCCTGGTTGAGCTACTTGTCAAGGTCCCGAAAAAGCTCCTAAGTGAGCTACTTGGTAAGCTCCCAGGAGAGCTAAAAGGCTGGCTTGTTAATAATCTCTGAGGTGACCTTACATGTGAGCTACTAGATGAGCTCAAGGTGAGTTGGCAAGGTGAGCTCAAGGGAATTTAGTAAGGTGAGCTCAAGGAAAGTTTGTAAGGTAAGCTGTCATATGAGCTCCTAGACAAGTTCCCAAGTGAGTTACTCGACAAGCTCCTAAGCAAGGTTAACTCGAGCTGATCATCGATCTCCTAGAAGAGCTCCTTGGTGAGGTACTTTGCAAGCTGCTAGGTGAGTGATCTACTTGGCAAGTTCTTATGTGAGGTTCCTGCAGAGCTACTCGGTGACTTCACAAGCAAGCTCATAAGTGAGCTCAAGTCAACCTACTCAGAGGTGAGCTACCAGACGAGCTCAAGATGAGTTGGCAAGGTGGGCTCCTCAGTGAGCTTAAGGTGAGCTTACAAGGTGAGCTGATAGGTGAGCTCGCATGCAAGTTAGTAAGATGAGCTTTCAGGTGAGCTCCCATGTGAGTTTTTGGGATAACTACTTGGCAAGCTCTATTCGAGCTGCTCAGTGAGTTCCTGGGTGAGCTCAAAGTGAGCTGGAAAGGTGAGCTCCCAGGTGAGTTTCCATGCAAGCTCAAGTAAAGCTACTCAATGAGAACATGGGTGAGCTACTTACCAAGCTTGTAGCTGATTTCCTACGTAAGTTACTCAGTGGGCTCTTAGGAAAGTTCAAAGGTGAGCTTGTCAGTAATGTCTAAGGTGAGCTTATATGTTAGCTACCAGTTAAGCTCAAGGTGAGTTGTTAAGGTAAGCTATTAGGTGAGCTCCCAGGTGAGTTACTCAAAAAAATCTCAGGCGAGCTAAACTCAAGTTGATCAGTGTGCTACTTAGAAACCTATTCGAAGAGCTCCTAGGTGAGTTGTTAGGTGAGCTCCCAAATGAGCTACTTCGTAATCTTATAGGTAAGGTCCCTGGTGAGCTCACAAGTGAGCTGTTAGGTGAGCTCCCAGGAAAGCTACTTGGCAAGCTACTCGATGAACTCCGAGGCAAGCAACTAGATGAGCTCAAGGTGAGTTGGAAAGGTGAGCTCCTCAGTGAGGTCAAGGTGAGGTGGCAAGGTGAGCTCCCATGTGAGTTTTTAGGTGAGCTACTTGACCAGCTCTTAGATGAGATGTGAGTTCCCAGGTGAGTTACTCAATGAGCTTCTAGGCGAGATCAACTTGAGATGATCGGTGAGCTCCCAGAAGAGCTCCTAGGTGAGATACTTGACAAGCTATTTAGTGACCTTCTAGGTGAGTTGCTACCCAAGATCCCAAGTGAGCTACTTGGTGAGCTCCCATCTGAGGTCCCCGAAAAGTTTCTCGGTGAGCTCACAAGAAAGCTCAAGTCAACCTACTTGACGAGCTGCTCAGTGAGCTCCCAGGTGAGCATTTAGGTGAGCTCCCAGGTGAACTACTAGAAAAGCTCAAGGTGAGTTGGCAAGCTGATCTCCAAAGCAATCTCAAGGTGAGCTAACAAGGTGAGCTGATAGGTGACCTCCCACATGAGTTTCTGGGTGAGCTGTCAGGTGAGCTACCATGTGAGTTTTTAGGCAAGCTACTTAATGAGCTCTTAGGTGAGATCAAGTCAAGCTAATCGCTGAGGTCCTGTGTGAGCTCAAGGTGTGCTGGTAAGGAAAGTTATCAGGTGAGCTCCCAGGTGATTTTTTGGGTAAGCTCAAGTCAAGCTACTTGACGAGCTTCTAGACGAGCTACTTTCTGAGCTCCCAGTCGAGCTCCTAGGTGAGGTACTTGGTTAGCTCCCATGCAAGCTCAAATACGAGCTTGTCGGTAATCTTTGAGGTGAGCTTACATGTGAGCTACCAGATGAGCTCAAGGTGAGTTAGAAAGGTGAGCTTAAGGGGAGTTGGCAAGGCAAGCTGTAAGGTGAGCTTCCAGGTGAGTTCCTAGGTGAGTTACTCAATGAGCTCCTTGGTGAACTCAACTCAAGATGATCGGTGAGCTCCCAGAAGAGCTCTGAAGTGAACTACTTGGCAAGCTATTTAACAAGATCTAAGGCAAGCTACTAGGTGAGCTCCCAAGCGAGATACTTGGTGAGCTATTAAGTAAGCTCCCAGGTGAGCTGCTAGGTGAGCTCCCAATTGAGCTACTTGGTGACCTCCCAAGTGAGGTCCCCGGCAAACTTCTTGGTGAGCTCACAATTGAGATCGAGTCAACCTACTTGGCGAGCTCCTAGGTGAGTTGTTAGGTGAGTTCCTAGGTGAGCTATTAGTCGAGTTCCCAGGGGAGCTACTTGGCAAGCTACACGATGAACTCTAATAGGGGAGCTGATAGGGGAGGTGCCATGTGAGTTGGTAAGGCAAGCTATCAAGTGAGATCCCATGCACGTTTTTGGGTGAGCTGCTTGATGAACTCCCATGTGAGGTCAAGTTAACCTACTCGATAAGCTACTCAGTGAGCTCTAAGGTGAGCTACTTGGTGAGCTACTCAAAAAACTCTGAGGTGAGCTAGCAGATGAGCTCAAGGCAAGTTAGTAAGGTGAGATCCTTAGTGATCTCAAGGTGAGCTAGCAAGGTGAGCTGATAGGTGAGCTGCCATGTGAGTTTACATGAGCTGCTTGACAAGCTCCCAGGTGAGCAACTTGACGAGCTTCTAGGTGAGGTCAAGTTGAGGTACTTGCTGAGCTCCTAGGCAAGCTCAAGGTGAGGCTGCGAGGTGAGTTGTCATGCAAGTTCCTAGGTAAGTTTTTCAGGTAAGCTCAAATCGAGTTGGTCGATGAGCTCCCAGGAAAGCTCAAAGGTAAGCCAATTAGCAAGGTGAGTTCAAGGTGAGTTGGGAAGGTGAGCTCCCAGGTGAGTTTCTAGGTGAGTTACTCGACAAGCTCCTAGGTGAGCTCAACTTGAGCTAATTAGTGAGCTCTAAGGTAAGTTGTTAGGTGAGCTCTGAAGTGAGTTACTTGGAGAGCTCCTAGGTAAGGTCCCTGATGAGCTGCATGATGAGCTCACAAGCAAGCTCAAGTCAACCTACTTGGTGAGATGCTCAGTGAGAACCCAGGTAATATGTTAGGTGAGCTCTTAGGTGAGATGTTAGGAAAGATCCCAAATGAGCTAATTGGTGATCTTCTCGACAAACTCTGAGGTGAGCTACCTTCTGAGCTCAAGGTGATTTGGCAAGGTGAGTTTCTCAGTGAGCTCAAGACAAGCTGCCATGTGAGTTGTTAAGGCAAGCTGTCAGGTGATCTCCCAGGTGATTTTTTAGATGAGCTAATTTATGAGATCTTTGGTGAGCTCAAGTCGAGCTACTCATCGAGCCTCTGGGTGAGCTCAAGGTGAGCTTGCAAGGCAAGCTGTCAGGTGAGTTCTAGGTAAGTTTCTGGGAAAGCTCAAGTTGAGCTGCTTGACGAGCTCCTGGGTGAGCTACTTTTTGAGCTTCCAACTGAGCTCCTAGGTGAGCTGCTTGGTGATATCCTAGCTGAGCTCAAAGGTGAGCTTGTCGGAAATCTTTTAGGTGAACTTACATACAAGCTACCAGATGAGCTCCGAGTGAGTTGGCAAGGTGAGCTCAAGGGTGAGTTGGCAAGACGAGATCAAGGTGAGTTGGCAAGGTGAGATGTCAAGAGAGCTCCCTGGTGAGTTTCTAGGTGAGTTAATCGATGAGCTCTTGGGTGAGCTCTACTCGAGTTTATCGGTGAGCTCCAAGAAGAGCTGTCAGGTGAGCTACATGGTGACCTATTTAGTGAGCTCCTGGGAAAGCTACAATGTGAGCTCCCATGTAAGGTTCCCAGTGAGCTCAAGTAAACCTACTTGATGAGCTGCTTGGTGACCTCCCAGATAATCTGTTAGGTGAGCTCCTAGGTGAGATGTAAAGTGAGCTCCTAGATGAGCTATTAGGTGAGGTCCTAGGTGAGCTACATAGTGAGCTACTCGTTAAGCTCCAAGGTGAGCTACCAGATGAGCTCAAGGTGAGTTGATGACATTAGCTCCTCAACAAGCTCAAGGTGAGCTAGTTAGGTGAGCTGATAGGCAAGGTCCTATGTGAGTTATCATGGTGAGCTATCAGGTAAGCTCCTATGCCAGTTTTTGAATGAGATACTTGACGAGCTTTTGGGTGAGCTAGATTCAAGATACATGGCAAGCTCCTGGGAAAGCTCAAGGTGAGCTGGCAAGGTGAGCTATCAAGTGAGCTCCTAGGTAAGTTTCCATGGAAGCTCAATTCGAGCTACTCGATGAGCTCCTGTGCAAGCTACTTGTCGAGCTCCCATGCGAGCTACAAGATTAGCTCAAGTTGAGATGGAAAGGTGAGCTCAAGGAAAGTTTTCAAGGTGATCTCAACGTAAGTTGGAAAGGTGAGATGTCAGGTGAGATCCAACGCAAGTTCCTAGGTGAGTTACTCAATGAGATCCTGGGTGAGCTCAACTCGAGCTGATTGTCAAGCTCCCAGAAGAGCTCTATGGTGAGCTAATTTGTGAGCTGTTTGGTGAGCTACCAGGTGAGCTCCCAAGTGAGCTACTTGGTGAGATCCAAAGTGAGGTCATTGGCAATCTACTCAGTGAGCTCATAAGCAAGCTCATAAGAAAGCTCAAATAAACCTACTCAGTGAGCTACTTGTGAGCTCACAGGTGAGCTCCTAGGTGAGCTACTTGACGAGCTTCTCGATGAACTCAGAGGTGAGCTACCAGATGAGCTCAAGGTGATTTGGCAAGGTGAGCTCCTAAGTGAGCTCAAGGCAAGCTAGAAAGGTGAGTTGATAGGTGAACTCCCATGTGACCTGGTAAGGTGAGATTTCAGGTGAGCTTCCATGTGAGTTTTGGGGTGAGCTACTTGATGAGATCAAGTCAAGCTGCTCAGTGAGCTCCTAGGTGAGCTCAAGGCTAGATGACAAGGTGACCTATCAGGTGAGATCCTAGGTGAGTTTATGTGTAAACTCAAGTAAATATGCTCAACAAGGACCTAGGTGAGCTACTTACCAAGCTCCCAACCGAGCTCCTAGGTGAGCTACTTAGTGGGCTCTTAGGAAATCTCAAAGGTGATCTTGTCAGTAATGTCTGAGGTGAGCTTATATGCAAGCTACTAGATGAGCTCAAGGTGAGTTGGCAAGGCAAGCTATCAAGTGAGCTCCCAGGAGAGTTCTGAGATGAGTTATTTGATAAGATCTTGGGTGAACTTAATTTGAGCTGATTAGTGAGCTCCAAGAAGAGCTCCAAGGAGAGCTACTTGGAAATTTGTTCGGCAAGCTCCCAGGTGAGTTGTTAGGTGAGCTACCAAGTGAGCTACTTGGGGAGCTCTTAGGCGAGTTCCCCGTTGAGCTCACAAGTGAGTTGTTAGGTGAGTTCCCAAGTGAGCTACTTGGTGAGATCCTCCATGAACTCCAAGGTGAGCTACCAGATGAGCTCAAGGAGAGGTGGCAAAGTGAGCTCCTAAGTGAGCTCAAGGTGAGCTAGCAAGGCAAGATCCCATGTGATTTTTCTAGTGAGTTATTTGATGAGCTTCTAGACGAGATGTGAGTTCCTAGGTGAGTTACTCGACTAGCTCCTTGGTGAGATCAACTCGAGATGATTGGAGAGGTCTCAGAAGAGGTCCTAGGTGAGCTACTTGACAAGTTATTTGGTGAGCTTCTAGGTGAGCTCCCAAGTGAGCTACTTATCGAGCTCCCATGTGAGGTCCCTGATGAGCTACTCAGTGAGCTCATAAGCAAGCTCAAGTTAACCTACTCAAAAAGCTTCTCGATGAACTCCTAGGTGAGTAGGTGTTGGTGAGATGAAATCTGAGGTGAGCTACCAGACAAGCTCAAGGTGAGTTGGCAAGGTGATCTCCTAAGGAGCTCAAGGTGAGATGGCAAGGCAAGTTGATAGGTGAGCTCCCACATGAGTTTCTAGGTGAGCTATCAAGAGATATCCCATGTGAGGTTTAAGGTGAGCTCCTGGATGAGCTGTTTGCCAAGCTCCCAGCTAAGCACCTAGGTGAGCTGCTCGGTTAGCTCGTAGGTGAGCTTAAAGGTGAGATTTTTTTGAATCTCTGAGGTGAGCTTACATGTGAGCTACTAGATGAGCTTAAGGTGAGTTGGCAAGGTGAGCACAAGGGTAGTTGGCAAGGTGAGCTGTTAGGTGGGTTCCTAGGTGAGTTCCTAGGTGTGTTACTCGATGAGCTCCCAGGTGAGTTCAACTCGAGCTAATCGGCAAGCTCTTAGAAGAGATCTTAGTCAAGCTACATAGTAAGCTATTTAGTGAGCTCCAAGGTGAGCTTCTAGGTGAGCTCCCAAGTGAGCTACTTGGTGAGATCCTAGGCGAGGTCCCTAGTGAGCTTCTCGGTGAGTTCACAAGCAAGCTCAATTCAACCTACTTGGTGAGCTACTTGGTGAGCTCCCAGACGAGTAGTTAGGTTAGCTCCCAGGTGAGCTGTTAGGTGAGCTCCTAGGTGAGGTACTTGGTGAGTTGCTTGATGAACTCTGAGTCAAGCTACTAGATGAGCTCAAGGTGAGTTAGCAAGGTGAGCTCCTGAGTGAGCTTAAGGTGAGCTTGTAAGGTGAGCTAGCAAGTGAGCTCCCATGCCAGTTTCTAGGTGAGTTGTCAGGTGAGATGACAAGCGAGTTCCCATGCGAGTTTCTAGGTGAGATGTCAGGTGATCTCCCATGTGATTTTTAGGGTGACTTATTTGCTCGACAAGCTCTTAAACAAGTTTAAGGTGAGCTGTCAGGAGAGCTCTCAAGTGAGATTTTTGGTAAGCTCAAGTTGAGCTACTAGATGAGCTCCTGAGTGAGTTGCTTGCATGTGAGCTTACATGTGAGCTACCAGATTAGCTCAAGGAAAGTTGTCAAGGTGAGCTCAAGGAAAGTTGGAAAGATGAGCTAAAGGGGAGTTGGTAAGGTGAGCTATCAAGTGAGCTCCTAGGTGTGTTCCTATGTGAGTTACTCGATGAGCTCCCGGGAAAGCTCAAATTGAGTTGATCAGTGAGCTCTCAGAAGAGCTCCCAGTTGAGCTACTTGGTGAGATGTTTAGCAAGCTCCCAGGTGAGCTAATAGGCGAGCACCCAAGTAAGCTACTTGGTGAGCTCCCAGGAGAGGTCCCTAGTGAGCTACTCAGTGAGCTCACAAGCGAGCTCAAGTCAACCTACTTGGCGAGCTGCTCAATGAGCTCCCAGGTGAGTTTTTAGGTGAGCTCCCAGGAAAGCTACTTGGTGAGATGCTGTACAAACTCTAAGGATATCTACCAGATGAGCTCAAGGAAAGTTGGCAAGGTGAGCTCCTTAGTGAGCTCAAGGTGAGCTAGAAATGTGAGCTGATATGTGAGCTCTCATGTAAAATTTCAGGTGATCTACTTGACGAGCTCCTGGATGAGCTCCAAGTTCCCAAGCGAGTTACTCGAAGAGATCCTGGGTGAGCTCAACTCGAGCTTATCGGTGAACTCCTAGAAGACCTACCAGGAAAGTTACTTGGTGAGTTGTTTGGCGAGCTCCCAGGTGAGCTGCTAGGTGAGCTCCCAAGTGAGCTACTTGCCGAGCTCCCAGGTGAGGTCCCCGGTGAGCTGTTTGGTGAGCTCCTAGGTGAGCTATTAGGTGAGGTCCCAAGTGAGCTTTAAGGTGAGCTAATTGAAAAACTCTAAGGTGAGCTACTAGAGGAGCTCAAGGTGAGTTCACAAGGTGAGCTCCTTAAAGAGCTCATGGTGAGCTGGCAAGGTGAGCTGATAGGTGAGTTACCATACTAGTTGTTAGGGTGAGCTATCAGGTGAGCTCCTATTCAAGTTTTCAGGTGAGCTACTTGATGAGCTCTCGTGCGAGCTCAAGTAAAGGTATTTAGTGAGCTTAAGGAGAGCTGGCAAGGTGAGCTATCAGGAAAGCTCCTAGGTGAGTTTCTAGGGAAGCTCAAGTAAAGCTACTTAACAAGCTCCTAGGTGAGCTCCTTGTAGAGCTCCCAGCTATGCTCCCAGGTGAGCTACTCGGTGAGCTCACAGGCAAGCTCAAAGGTGAGATTGTCAGTAATCTCTAAGGTTAGCTTACATGTGAGCTACCAGATGAGATCAAGGTGAGTTGGCAAGGTGAGCTCAAGGTAAGTTGGCAAGGTGAGTTATCAGACAAGCTCCTAGGAAAGTTCCCAAGTGAGTTACTCAACAAGCTCTTGAGTGATCTCAACTTGAGCTTATCATCTAGCTCCTAGAAGAGCTCCCTGGTGAGCTACTTTGTGAGCTAGTCGGTGAGCTCCCATGTGAACTACTAACCGAGCTCCCAAGTGAGCTACTTGGTGAGCTCCTAAGCAAGGTCCCTATCGAGATGCTCGGTGAGCTCACAAGTGAGCTCAAATGAACCTACATGGTGAGCTACTCATTGAGCTCCCATGCGAGCTAATTAGTGAGCTGCTCGACAAACTTAGAGTTGAGTTACCAGACAAGATAAGGGAGAATCGGTAAGGTGGGCTCCTTAATGAGCTCAAGGTGAACTCTCATGTGAGTTAGTAAGGTGAGCTATCAGGTGAGCTATCAGGTGAGCTCCCATGTGAGTTCTTTGGAGAGCTATTTGACGAGCTCTAGTTGAGCTGCTTAGTGAGCTCCTAGTTGAGCTCAAGGTGAGCTAGCAAGGTGATTTTCTATGCAAGCTCAAGTCAAGTTACTCGATGAGCACATAGGTGAGCTACTTGCCGAGCTCCTAGTTGAGCTCCTAGGTGAACTACTTGGTGGGCTCTAAGGTAAGGTAAAATTCAAGCTTATATGTAATGTCTGAGGTGAGCTTATATGTGAGCTACTAACTAAGCTCAAGGTGAGTTGGCAAGGAAAGCTATCAGGTGAGCTCCCAAGTGAGTTCCCAGGTGAGTTACTCGATAATCTCTCAGGTGAGCTTAACTCAAGTTGATCTATGAGCTCCCAGAGATCTCCCAGGTGAGCTACTTGGTGAGCTGTTCAGTGAGCTCTTTGGTGAGTTACTAGGTGAGCTCCTAAATGAGCTACTTGGGAATCTCCCAGGTGAGGTCCTTGGTGAGCTCACCAGTGAGCTATTAGGTGAGCTCCAAGGTGAGTTGTTAGGTGAGCTCCTAGGTGAGCTACTTGGTGAAATGCTAGATGAACTCTGAGGTGAGCTACCAGATGAGCTCAAGGTGAGTTGGTAAGGTGAGATCCTTAGTGAGGTCAAGGTGAGTTGGCAAAGTGAGCTCCCATGTGAGTTTTCAGGTGAGCTGCTTGATGAGCTTCTGGGTGAGATCAACTTGAGATGATAGATGAGCTCTCAGAAGAGCTCCTAGGCAAGTTACTTGACAAGCTATTTAGTGAGCTTCTAGGTGAGCTGCTAGCTGAGCTCCCAAGTGAACTACTTGGTAAACTCCCATGTGAGGTCCCCGGTGAGCTACTCAGTGAGCTCACAAGAAATCTCAAGTCAACCTATTGAATGAGCTACTTGTTGAGCTCTCAGGTGAGATGTTAGGAAATCTCCCAGGTGAGCTACTTGGTGAGCTACTCGATGAACTCTAAGTTCAAGTCAACATGGCAAGGTGAGCTCCCATGTGAGTTTCTGGGTGAGCTGTCAGCTAGCTCCCATGTGAGTTTTTTGGTGAGCTACTTGATGAGTTCCAAGGTGAGCTCAAGTCGAGCTGCTTGGCGAGCTTCTATGTGAGCTCAAGGTGTGCTAGCAAGGTGAGCTATCAGGTGAGCTGCCAAGTGAGTTTTGGAGCAAGCTCAAGTTGAGCTGCTTGAGGAGCTCTTGGGAAAGCTACTTTTTCAGCTCCTATTCGAGCTCCTAGATGAGTTACTCAGTTAGATCCTAGGAAAGCTCAAAAATGAGCTTGTCAGTAATCTCTGAGGTGAGCTTACATGCGAGCTACCAGATGAGCTCAAGGTTAGTTGGCAAGGTGAGCTTAAGGGGAGTAGAAAAGGTGAGCTGTCAGGTGAGCTCCCAAGTGAGTTACTCAATGAGCTCCCAGGTGAGCTCAACTCGAGCTGATCGGTGAGCTCCCAGAAGAGCTCTTACATGAACTACTTGGTGAGCTACTTGACAAGATATTAAGAGAACTCAAAGGTGAGCTCCTAGGTGAGCTCCCAAGTGAGCTACTTGGTGAGCTCCCATGAAAGGTCATCAGTGAGATGCTCGATGAGCTCACAAGTGAGCTCAAGTCGACCTACTCGGTCAGCTGCTCGGTGAGCTCCCAGGCGAGCTGTTAGTTGAGCTCCCAGGTGAGCTATTAGGTGAGATCCCATGTGAGCTACTTGGTGAGCTACTCGATGAAATCTGAGGCGAGATACCATATGAGCTCAAGTTGAGTTGGTAATATGAGCTCCTTAGTGAGCTTAAGGAGAGATAGGAAGTTGAGCTGATAGGTGAGATTCCATGCAAGTTTTTTGGTGAGTTATTAGGTGACCTTCCATGCGAGTTTCTGGGTGAGCTGTCAGCCAAGCTCCTATGTAATTTTTAGTGTAAGATACTTGACGAGCTCATAGGTGAGCTCAAGTTGACTTGCTCTGTGAGCTCTTGGGTGAGCTTAAGGCTAGCTAACAAGGTGAGCTATCAGGTGAGCTCCCAGGTGAGTTTTTGGGTAATCTCAAGTTGAGCTACTCAACGAGCTCTTGGGTGAGCTACTTGTTGAGCTCCAAGCTAAGCTACTAGGTGAGCTACTCAGTGAGCTCCTAAATAGAGCTAAAATGTGAGCTTGTCGGTAATCTTTGAGGTGAGCTTACATGCGAGCTACCAGATGAGCTCAAGCTGAGTTGGCATGGCAAGCTCAACTCAAGTTGGCAAGGTGAGCTCAAGGAGAGATATCAAGTGAGCTCCCAGGTAAGTTCCCAGGAAAGTTACTTGATGAGCTACATAGCAAGCTCAACTTGAATTGATCGGTGAGCTCCTAGAAGAGATTCCAGGTCAGCTACTTGGCAAGTTGTTTGATGAGCTCCTAGGCGAGTTGCTAGGTGAGCTCCCAAGTGAACTATTTGGTAACCTCTCGATGAACTCTGATAGGGGAGCTGATAGAGGAGCTCCCATGTGAGTTGGAAAGGTAAGCCATCAGGTGAGCTCCCATACACGTTTTTGGGTGAGCTACTTGATGTTCTCCCAGGTGAGCTCAAATCAACCTACTCGGCGAGGTACTCGGTGAGCTCCTAAGTGACCTACTTGGCGAGCTGCTTGACGAAATCTGAGGTGAGCTACTAGATGAGCTCAAGGTGAGTTAGCAAGGTGAGATCCTTAGTGAGCTCAAGGTGAGCTAGCAAGGTGAGGTGATAGGTGAGCTCTCATCTGAGTTGGTAAGGTGAGCTCCCATGGGAGTTTTTACATGAGCTGCTTGACAAGCTCCTAGGTGAGCTACTTGATGATCTCCCGAGTGAGTTCAAGTTGAGCTACTTAGAAAGCTCCTAGGTGAGCTCAAGGTGATACTATAAGGTGAGCTTTCAGGTGAGCTCCCAGGAAAGTTTTTCAGGAAAGCTCAAGTCGAGCTGGTCGATGAGCTCCCAGGTGAGCTTAAAGGTGAGCCAGTTGGCAAGGTGAGTTTAAGGTGAGTTAGCAAGGTGAGCTATCAGGCAAGCTCCAAGGTGAGTTCCCAGGTGAGTTACTCGATGAGCTCCCATGTGAGCTCAACTCGAACTGATTGGTGAGCTCCCAGAAGAGCTCCTCGGTGAGCTGGTAGGTGATGTCCCCAATGAGATGCTCGATGAGCTCACAAGTGAGCTCAAGTTAACCTACTCAGTGAGCTCCTAAGCTAAGTTGTTAAGTGAGCTCTCAGGTGAGATGTTAGGCAAGCTTCTAGATGAGCTAATTAGTGAACTACTTGACAAACTCTGAGGTGAACTACCTTCTGAGCTCAAGGTGAGTTGGCAAGGTGAGCTCCTCAGTGAGCTCAAGGTGAGCTCCCATGTGAGATGGCAAGGCGAGCTGTCAGGTGATCTCCCATGTGAGTTTTTGGGTGAGCTACTTGATGAACTCCTGGGTGAGCTCAAGTCAAGCTATTCGTGAGCTCCTAGGTGAGCTCAAGGTGAGATGGAAAGGTGAACTATAAGGTGAGTTCAAGGTGAGTTTCTAGGAAAGCTCAAGTCGAGCTACTTGACGAGCTCCTGGGTGAGCTACTTACTGAGATTCTAGCCAAGCTCTTAGGTGAGCTACTCAGTGAGATCCCAGGTGAGCTCAAAGGTGAGCTTGTCAGTAATCTCTTAGGTGAGCTTACATATGAGCTATCAGATTAGCTCCAGGTGTGTTGGCAAGGTGAGCTCAAGGTGAGTTGGCAAGGTGAGCTCAATGCGAGTTGGCAAGGTGATCTATCAGGTGAGCTCCCCAGTGAGTTCCCATGTGAGTTACTCAACAAGCTCTGAGGTGAAATTAAGTCGAGTTAATCGGTGAGCTCCTAGGTGAGCTATTATGTGAGCTATTCGGTGAGCTCCTAGGTGAGCTACTAGGTGAGCTCCCAAGTGAGCTACTTAGCGAGCTCCCAGGAAAGGTTCCTAGTGAGCTGCTTGGTGACCTCACATGCTAGCTCAAGTCAACCTACTTGGCGAGCTTCTCAGTGAGCTCCCACATGAGATGTTAGGTACACACCCAAGTGAGCTATAAGGTGAGCTCCTAGGTGAGCTATTAGGTGAGCTCTCAGGTGAGCTACATGGCGAGCTACTTGACGAACTCCAAGGTGAGCTACCAAATGAGATCAATGCGAGTTAACAAGGTGAGCTCAAGGTGAACATGTAAGGTGAGATGATAGGTGAGGTCCCATGCGAGTTTTCAGGGTGAGCTATCAGGTGAGCTCCTATGCGAGTTTTTAGGTGAGCTACTTGACGAGCTCTCAGGTGAGCTCAAGTTGAGCTTCTCGGTGAGCTACTGGGTGAGCTCAAGGTGAGGTGGCAAGGTGAGATGTCAGGTGAGCTTCCAGGTGAGTTTCTAGGGAATCTCAAGTCAATCTTCTCAACGAGCTCCTAGGAAAGCTACTTGTTGAACTCCCATCTGAGCTCCTAGCTGAGCTACTCGGTGAGCTCCTAGGTGAGCTCAAAGGTGAGCTTGTTGGCAATCTCTTAGGTGAGCTTACATGTGAGCTACCATATGAGCTCAAGGTGAGTTGACAAGGTGAGCTCAAGGAAAGTTTCTAAGGTGAGCTCAAGGCAAGTTTTCAAGGAAAGCTGTCAGGTGAGCTCCCAGGTAAGTTCCCATGTGAGTTACACAATGAGCTCCCTAGTGAGACTCAACTCAAGCTGATTGTCAAGCTCCCAGAAGAGCTCCCTGGTGAGCTACTTTGTGAGTTGTTCAGTGAGCTCCCAGGTGAGCTACTAGGTGAGCTCCGAAGTGAGCTTGGGGAGATCCCAGGTGAGGTCCCTGGTGAGCTCACAAGTGAGCTCAAGTCAACCTAGTCGGTGAGCTACTTGTTGAGCTCCTAGTGGAGCTCCCAGGTGAGCTCCTAGGTGAGATACTTGGTGAGATACTCAATGAACTCAGAGGTGAGCTACTAGATGAGCTCAAGGTGAGTTAGCAAGGTGAGCTCCTCAGTGAGCTCAAGGCGAGCTTGCAAGGTGAGATGATAGGTGAGCTCCCATGTGAGTTCGTAAGGTTAGCTTTTAGGTGAGCTCCCATGTGAGTTTTGGGGTGAGCTTCTTGATGAGTTCAAGTTAAGATGCTCGGTGAGCTCCTGGGTTAGTTGGCAAGGTGACCTATCAAGTGAGCTCCCAGGTGTGTTTTTGTGTAAGCTCAAGTCAACTTGCTTGATGAGGACCTGGGTGAACTACTTACCGAGCTCCCAGTTGAGCTCCTAGGTGAGCTACTTGGTGGGCTCTTAGCCAAGCTCAAAGGAAAGCTTGTCAGCAATGTCTGAGGTGAGCTTATATGTGAGCTACCAGATGAGCTCAATGTGAGTTAGCAAGGTGAGCTATCAGGCAAGCTCCTAGGTGAGTTCCCAGGTGAGTTATTCAATAAGTTCTCAGGTGAACTCAACTCAAGCTGATCGATGAGCTCCCAGAAGATCTCTTAGGTAAGAATCTTGGTAAGCTGTTTGGCAAGCTCCCAGGTGAGTTGTTAGGTGAGCTCCCAAGTGAGCTACTTGGTGAGCTCTAAGGTGAATTCCCCGTTGAGCTCAGTTGTAAGTGAGCTGAGCTATTAGGTGAGCTCCCAGGTGAACTACTTGGTGAGCTACTCCACAAACTCTGAGGTGAGCTACCAAATGAGATCAAGGTGAGCTGGCAAGGTGAGACCCTAAGTGAGGTCAAGCTGAGCTGGCAAAGAAAGCTCCCATGTGAGTTTTTAGGTGAGCTACTTGACAAGCTCTTGGATGAGATGTGAGTTCCTAGGAAAGTTACTCGACTAGCTCTTACGTGAGATCAACTTGAGATGATTGCCGAGCTCCTGGAAGAGGTCATAGTTAGCTACTTGACAAGC
The DNA here is from genome assembly GCA_019776745.2 of Taxus chinensis. Taxonomy (NCBI): domain Eukaryota; kingdom Viridiplantae; phylum Streptophyta; class Pinopsida; order Cupressales; family Taxaceae; genus Taxus; species Taxus chinensis. The sequence goes on from CM034157.1 coordinate 2,197,445, forward strand.
TATCGGTCACAAGGAAGCTCTAGGTGAGCTACCAAGTTAGCTACTTGGTAAGCTCCCAGATGTGAGTTATTAGGTGAGCTACTTGGTGAGCTCTTATGCAAGATCAAGGTAAGCTACCAGACAAGCTCAAGGTGAGTTGGTCAAGGTGATACTTCCTATTTGATGAGCTACAAGGTGAGAGTTAGCTACTGAGCTCATAAGAAAGGTGAGCTCCCAGGTAAGTTGTTAGGTGATTTCTGGGATCTCCTAAGAGCTATCAAGAGATATCCCATGTGATTTTTTAGGTGAGCTAATTGATGAGCTCAAGGTGAGCTTGCAAGGTGAGCTATTAGGTGAGCTCCGAGGTCAATTTCTAGGAAAGCTCAAGTCGAGCTACTCGAGGAGCTCCTATATGAGTTACTTCCCAAGCTCCCAGTCGAGCTCCTAGGTGAGTTGCTTGGTTTGCTCCTAGGTGAGCTCAAAGGTGAGCTTGTTGGAAATCTCTGAGGTGAGCTTACATGTGAGCTACTAGATGAGCTTAAGGTGAGTTGGAAAGGTGAGCTCAAGTGTAGTTGGTAAGGCTAGCTATTTGGCGAGTTCCCAGGTTAGTTCCCAAGTAAGTTACTCAACGAGCTCCTATGTGAGCTCAACTCGAGCTGATCAGCAAGCTCCCAGAAGATCTCTCAGATGACCTACTTCATGAGCTATTTGGTGAGCTCCAAATTGAGATTCTAGGTGAGCTCCCAAGTGAGCTACTTGGCGAGCTCCTAGGTGAGGTCCTTAGCAAGCTACTCGGTGAGCTAACAAGTGAGCTCACAAGTGCACTCAAGTTAATCTACTTAGAAAGCTACTCAGTGAGCTCCCAAGTGAGCAGTTAGGTGAGCTCCTAGGTGAGCTATTAGGTGAGCTCCCATGCAAGGTACTTGGTGAGTTGCTTGATGAACTCCGAGGTGAGCTACCAGAAGAGCTCAAAGTAAGTTGGAAAGGTGAGCTCCTCAACAAGCTTAAGGTGAGCTTATAGGTGAGCTCCCATGTAATTTTCTTGGTGAGCTATCAGGTAGATCCCATGCTAGTTTCTAGGTGAGCTATCAGGTGAGCTCCCATGTGAGTTTTATGGTGAGCTATTTGATGAGCTCCCAGGTGAGCTCAAGTCGAGATTCTCAGTGAGCTCCTAGGTGAGCATAAGGTGAGCTTAAGGTGAGCTGGAAAGGTGAGCTCCCAGGCATGATTCTAAGTGATCTCAACTCGAGTTGTTTGACGAGATCCTCGTTGAGCTACTTTCTGAGATCCTAGGTGAGCTACTCAGTGAGCTCAAAGGTGTGGTTGTTGGAAATTTCAAAGGTGATCTTACATGTATGCTACAAGATGAGCTCAGGGTGAGTTGGCAAGGTGAGTTGTCAGGTGAGCTCCCAGGTGAATTACTTGATGAGCTCCCGGGTGAGGTCAACTTGAGTTGATTGGTGAGCTCCCAGAAGAGTTCCTAGGTGAGCTACTTGGTGACCTATTCAGTGAGCTCCCTGGTGAGCTGCTAGGTGACCTCCTAAGTGAGATACTTGGTGAGGTCCTTAGATAGCTACTCAGTGAGCTCACAAGTGAGCTCAAGTCAACCTACTTGACGAGATACTCGGTGAGCTCCTAGGTGAGATGTTAGGTGAGCTCCCAAGTGAGCTGTTAGGTGAGCTCCCAGGTGAGCTACTTAGGAGCTACTCGAGGAAAGCTACTAGGTGAGCTACTCGATGAACTCTAATCTGTGAGGGGAGCTCTCATGCGATTTGGCAAGGTAATCTATCAGGTGAGCTCCCATGCATTGTTTTCGGGTGAGTTGCTTGACGAGATCCCATATGAGCTCAAGTCTTGCTACTGAGTAAGGTCCTGGGTGTGCTCAAGGTGAGATTATAAGACAAGCTATCAGGTGAGCTCCCACGTGAGTTTCTGGGTAATCTGAAGTCAAGCTGCTCGATGAGCTCCTAGGTGAGCTACTTGCTAAGCTCCCAGTAGAGCTCCTAGGTGAGTTTCTAGGTGAACTCAAAGGAAAAATTGTCAAAAATCTCTTAGGTGAGCTTACATGTGAGCTACTAGATGAGCTCAAGGTGAGCTTGCAAGGTGAGCTCAAGGCAAGTTGATAAGGTGAGCTGTTAGGTGAGCTCCCAAGTGAGTTACTCAACGAGCTCCTGGGTGAGCTCAACTCAAGTTGATCAGCAAGCTCCCAAAAGAGCTCAAGGTGAGCTATTAGGGTGAGGTGATAGGTGAGCTCCCATGCGAGTTTCTAGGTGAGTTGTTAGGTGAGCTGCCATGTGATTTTTTAGGTGAGCTACTTGATGAGCTCCCAAGTGAGCTCAAGTCAAGCTGGTAATGTGAGCTCAAGGTGAGTTGGCAAGGTGAGCTTACATGTGAGCTACCAGATGAGCTCAGGGTGAGTTGGAAAGGTGAGCTTTCAAGAAAGCTCCCAGGTGAGTTACTCAATGAGCTCCCAAGTGAGCTCAACTTGAGCTGATCGTTGAGCTCCCAGAAGAGCTCCCAGGTGATCTTCTTGGTGAGCTGTTTAGCGAGCTCCCTGACAAGCTGCTAGGTGACCTCCTAAGTGAGCTACTTCACAAGGTCCCCAGTAAGTTTCTTGACGAGCTCACAAGCAAGCTCAAGTCAACCTACTTAGTGAGCTACTCGATGAGCTCCTAGGTGAGCTATTAGGTGAGTCCCAGGTGAGTTGTTAGAGTTCCTAGGAAAGATACTTGGTGAGCTGCTCGATGAACTCTAATCGGGGAGGTCCCATGTGAGTTGGCAAGGCAATCTCTCAGGTAAGCTCACATGAATATTTTTGAGTGAGATACTTGATGAGCTCGCATGCGAGCTCAAGTCTTGCTACTGAGCAAGCTCCTGGGTGTGCTCAAGGTGAGCTTGCAAGATGAGCTATCAGGTGAGCTCCCAGGTGAGTTTCTGGGCAAGCTAAAGTCAAGCTGCTCGATGAGCTCCTAGGTGAGCTACTTGTTGAGCTCCAAGCCAAGCTCCTAGGTGAGCTACCAAGTGAGTTCAAAGGAAAGCTTGTCAGTAATCTCTGAGGTGAGCTTACATGCGAGATACCAGATGAGCTCAAGGTGAGTTGGCAAGGCAAGCTCAAGGCGAGTTGACAAGGTGAGCTGTTAGGAAAGCTCCCAGGTGAGTTCCCAGGTGAGTTACTCAAAGAGCTCCTGAGTGATCTCAACTCAAGCTAATCAATGAGCTCCCAAAAGAGCTCATGGTGAGCTATTAAGGTGAGCTAATAGGTGAGATCCCATGTGAGTTTCTGGGTGAGCTGTTAGGTGAGCTCCCATGTAAGTTTTTAAGTGAGCTACTTGACGAGCTCTCGAGTGAACTCAAGTTGAGTTGGAAAGGTGAGCTCAAGGTGAGTTGGCAAGGTGAGCTATCAAGTGAGCTCTAAGGTGAGTTCTTAAGTGAGTTAATCAACAAGCTACTCGGCGAGCTCACAAGAAATCTCAAGTTAACTTACTCAGAGAGATACTTGGTGATCTCGGAGGTGAGCTGTTAGGTGAGTTCCCAGGTGAGCTGTTAGGTGAGATACTTGGCAAGTTTCTCGATGAACTCTAAGGTGAGCTACCAGATGAGCTCAAGGTGAGTTTGCAAGGTGAACTCCTCAGCGAGCTCAAGGTGAGCTAGCAAGCCGAGCTGATAGGTGAGCTCCCATGCGAGTTGGCAAGGCGAGCTGTCAGGTGAGATCTCATGTGAGTTTTCAATTGAACTACTTGAAGAGCTCCCAATTGAGCTCAGGTCAAGCTGCTTGGTGAGCTCAAGGCAAGTTGGCAAGGCAAGATGTCATGCGAGCTCCTAGGTGAGTTTCTAGGAAAGCTCAAGTCAAGCTGCTCGACAAGCTCCTAGATGATCTACTTGCCGAGATCCCAGCCGAGCTCCTAGGTGAGCTACTCAGTGAGATCCCAGGTGAACTTTTTAGCAATCTCTTAGGTGATCTTACATACGAGCTACTAGATGAGCTCAAGGTGAGTTGGCAAGGAAATCTAAATTTGAGTTGGTAAGGTGACCTGTCAGGCTAGCTCCCAAGTGACTTACCAGGTGAGTTACTCGACTTGAGCTCCTAGGTGAGCTCAACTCTTTTTAGAAATATAAGTTGATTCACATGAGCTCAAGTTGAGCTGTCAGTGAGCTACTTAGCTGAGCTATTCAAGTGAGCTCCTAGAAGAGCTCCTAGGTGATCAACTACTTTGCTCAAGTTATCAGTTTGGTGAGCTCCCAGGTGAAGCTACTAGGTGAGCTCCCAAGTGAGCTACTTGTGAGCTCAAGTGAGCTGCTTGGGTCCTAATGTGATGAGTTACTCAGTAAGCTCACTAGTGAGCTCACAAGTGAGCCCAAGTCAACCTACTCGATGAGATGCTCGGTGAGCTATTTGATGAGCTGCTTGACAAACTCTGAGGTGAGCTACCAAACAAGATCAAGGTGAGTTGGGAAGGTGAGCTAATCAGTGAGCTCAAGGCAAGATGTTAAGGAGAGCTGATAGGTGAGCTCCCATGTGATTTTTTGTGTGAGCTACTTGATGAGCTTCTGAGTGAGCTCACGTTGAGTTACTCGGTGAGCTCCTAGGTGAGCTAAAAGTGATCTGGTAAGGTGAACTATTAGGTGAGCTCCCAAGTGATTTTTTAGGAAAGCTTAAGTCGAGTTACTCAATGAGCTCCTAGGTGAGCTACTTACCAAGCTCCCAGATGAAGCTCCTAGGTGAGATGCTCGATGAGATCCCAGGTGAGCTCAAAGGTGAGCTCAAGGTGAGTTGGGAAGGTGAGCTCAAAGTGAGTTGGCAAGGTGAGCTGTCAAGTGAGCTCCCAGGTGAGTTACTCGATGAGCTCCTGGGTGAGCTCAACTTGAGCTAATCGGTGAGCTCCCAGAAGAGCTCAAGGTGAGCTACTTGGCAAGCTATTCAGTGAGCTCCCAGGAAATTTTCTAGGTGAGCTCCCAAGTGAAATACTTGGTGAGCTCCCAGTTGAGGTCATTGGCAAGCTAATCGGTGAGATCACATGCAAGCTCAAGTCAACCTACTCGGTGAGTTGCTCAGTGAGCTCCCAGGTGAGTTGTTAGGAAAGCTCCCAGGTGAGGTCCCTGGTGAGTTTCTCATAAAGCTCACTAGTGAGCTCATAAGAGAGCTCAAGTAAACCTACTTGGTGAGATGCTTGGTGAGCTCTTAGGTAGCTGCTCGAAAAACTCTGAGGTGAGCTACCAGATGAGCTCAATGTGAGTTAGGAAGGTGAACTCCTCAGCGAGCTCAATGTAAGCTATTAAGGTGAGCTAACAGGTGAGCTCCCATGCGAGTTTCTTAGTAAGCTATCAAGTGAGATCCCATGTGAATTTTTGTGCGAGCTTCTTGATGAGCTCTGAGGTGAGCTCAAATTCAACCTACTTAACGATCTCCCAAGTAAGTTTCTGGGTAAGATCAAGTCAAGTTACTCGACAAGCTCCTGGGCGCATTTCTTACCGAGCTCCCATCTGAGATCCTAGGTGATATACTTAGTGATATCCTAGGCTAGTTCAAAGGTGAGCTCAAGGCAAGTTAGAAAGGTGAGCTCAAGGTGATTTGGGAAGGTGAGCTCAAAGTGAGTTGGTAAGGTGACCTGTCAAGTGAGCTCCTAGGTGAGTTACTTGATGAGCTCCTAAGTGAGCTCAACTTGAGCTAATTGGTGAGCTCCCAGAAGAGCTCAAGGTGAGCTACTTGGTGAGTTGTTCGGTGAGCTCCCAAGCAAGCTACTAGGTGAGCTCCCAAGCTAGCTACTTGGCAAGATCCCAGGTGAGGTCTCCAACAAGCTGATCGCTGAGCTCATAAGTGAGCTCAAGTTAACTTACTTCGGTGAGCTACTCGGTGAGCTCCCAGGAGAGCTGTTAGGCTAGTTGTTAGGAAAGCTCCAAGGTGAGCTACTTAGATATTTTCTCGATGAACTCTGAGGTGAGCTACTAGACATGCTCAAGGTGAGTTGGCAATGTGAGCTCCTCAGCAAGATCAATGTGAGCTGGTAAGGAAAGCTCCCATGTGAGTTAGCAAGGCATGCTATCAGGTGAGCTCCCATGTGAGTTTTTGGGAAAGCTGCTTGATGAACTCAAGGGTGAGCTCAAGTTGAGTTTCTCAGAGAGCTCCTAGGCAACCTCAAGGCAAGTTGGCAAGGTGAGCTCCCAGGTAAGTTTCCAGGTAAGCTCAAGTCAAGCTACTTGATGAGCTACTAGGTGAGCTACTTTCTGAGCTCCCAGCTAAGCTCCTAGGTGAGCTACTCTGTGAGCTCACAGGTGAGCTCAAAAGTGAGCTTGTCAGTAATCTCTTAGGTGAGCTTACATGTGAGCTACCAAATGAGCTCAAGGTGAGTTGGCAAGGTGAGATCAAGTCGAGTTTGATAGGTGAGCTCAAGGAAAGTTGGCAAGGTGAGCTATCAGGTGAGCTCCCAGGTGAGTTCCTAGGTGAGTTACTCGATGAGCTACTGGGTGAGCTAAACTTGAGCTGATCAGTGAGCTCCCAGAAGAGCTTCCAGGTGAGCTATTTGGTGAACTTTTCGGTGAGCTCCTAGTCAGGTTCCCAGGTAAGTTACTAGATGAGCTACCTGGTGAGCTCAACTTGAGCTGATTAGGGAGCTCCTAGAGTAGCTCCCAGGTGAGCCACTTGGTGAGCTATTTGGTGAGTTCCTAGGTGAGCTCCCAAGTGAGCTACTTGGTGAGCTCCCAGGTGAGGTCCCCGATGAGCTACTCGGTGAGCTCATAAGTGAGCTCAAGTCAACCTACTTGGTGAGCTACTTGGTGAGCTCCCAGGTGAGCTATTAGGAAAGCTCCTAGGTGAGCTGTTATTCAAGCTCCTAGGTGAGCTACTTTGTGAGCTGCTCAATGAACTCTGATGTGAGCTACAAAATGAGCTCAAGGTGAGTTGGCAAGGTGATCTCCTTAGTGAGCTCAAGGTGAGCTGGCAAGGTGAGTTGAGTTGGCAAGGTGAGCTATTAGGTGATCTGGTAATGTGATTTTTCAGGTGAGCTACTTGATGAGCTCCCGAGTGAGCTCAAGTCGAGCTACTCGACGAGATCCTAGGTGAGCTCAAGGTGAGCTGGCAAGGTGAGCTATCAGGTGAGCTCCCAGGATAGTTTTCGGGAAAGCTCAAGTCGAGCTACTTGATGAGTTCCTAGGTGAGCTACTTTTCGAGCTCCCAACTGAGCTCCTAGGTGAGCTACTCAGTAAACTCCCAGGTGAGCTCAAAGGTGAGCTTGTCATAAATCTCAGAGGTGAGATTACATGTGAGCTACCAGATGAGCTCAAGGCTAGTTGGCAAGGTGAGCTTAAGGTGAGTTGGGAAGGTGAACTCAAGGTGAGTTAGTAAGGTGAGCTATCAGGAAAGCACCAAGTCAAGTTCCTAGGTGAGTTACTCAATGAGCTACCAGGTGAGCTCAACTTGAGCTGATCAATGAGCTCTTAGAATAGTTTCTGGGTGAGCTACTTGGTGAGTTATTTGGCGAGCTCCCAGGTGAGCTGCTAGGTGAGCTCCTAAGCAAGCTACTTGGCAAGCTCCCAGCCAAGGTCCCTGATGAGCTGCTCACTGAGCTCATAAGTGAGCTCAAGTCAACCTACTTGGTGAGCTACTTGGTGAGCTCATAGGTGAGCTATTAGGTGAGCTCCTAGGTGAATTGTTAGTCGAGCTCCCAGGTGAGCTAATTGGTGAGTTGCTCGATGAACTCTGATGTGAACTGCTAGATGAGCTCAAGGTGAGTTCATAAGTTGAGCTCTTTAGCAAGCTAAAGGTGAGCTGGTAAGGTGATTTGATGGGGGAGCTCCCTTGTGATTTTGCAAGGTGAGCTGTCAGGTGAACTCCCATGCAAGTTTTCAGATGAGGTACTCGGTGAGCTCCTGGGTGAGCTCAAGTCGAGCTACTCGGTGAGCTCTTGGGTGAGCTCAAGGTGAGCTGAAAAGGTGAGCTCCCAATTGAGTTTTCATGCAAACTCAAGTCGAGCTACTTGATGAGTTCTTGGGTGAGCTGCTTACTGAGCTCCAAACTGAGCTCCTAGGTGAGCTACTTGGTAAGCTCCCATGTGAGCTCAAAAGAAAGCTTTTTAGTAATCTCTTAGGTGAGCTTACATATGAGCTACCAGATGAGCTTAAGGTGAGTTGGCAAGGTGAGCTCAAGGTGAGTTGGTATGGTGAACTCAAGGTGAATTAGTAAGGTGAGCTATCAGGTGAGCTCCAAGGTGAGTTACTCGATGAGCTCCTAAGCGAGCTCAACTCGAGCTGATCAGCGAGCTCCCAGAAGAGCTCCTAGGTGAGCTACTTGGTGAGTTATTCAGTGAGCTCCTAGGTGAACTACTAGGTGAGCTCCCAAGTGAGCTACTTGGTGAGCTCCCATGTGAGGTCCCCGATGAGCTACTCAGTGAGCTCACAAGTGAGCTCATGTCAACCTACTTGGTGAGCTACTCGGTGAGTTCCTAGGTGAGCTATTAGGTGAGCTCCTAGGTAAGCTATTAGGATAGCTCTAAGGTGAGCTACCAAGGGAGCTACTTGGTGAGCTATTCGGTGATCTTCTAGGTGTGCTGCTAGGTGATCTAAAAAGTGAACTACTTGGTGAGCTCTGGGTCGAGGTCCCTAGTGAACTGCTTGGTGAGCTCACAGATGAGCTCAAGTCAACCTACTCAGTGAGTTACTTGGTGAGCTCCTAGGTGAGCTATGATGCGAGCTCCCAGGAAAGCTGCTATGTGAGCTCCCAGGTGAGCTACTCAGTGAGCTACTCAATGAACTTATAGGTGAGATACCTAATGCACTAAAGGTGAGTAGGGAAGGTGAGCTCCTTAGTGAGCTCAAGACGAGTTGGCAATGTGAGCTGATAGGTGAGCTCCCATGCGAGTTGGCAAGGTGATCCCATTCAGGTTTTTAGGTGAGATGCTTGAGGAGATCCCGGGAAAGCTCAAGTCGAGTTACTCTACGAGCTCCTGGGTGAGATACTTTCTGAGTTCCCAGCCTAACTCCTAGGTGAGCTACTCTGTGAGCTCCCAAGTGAGCTCAAAGGTGAGCTTGTCAGTAATCTTTGAGGTTAACTTACATGCACGCTACTAGATGAGCTCAAGGTGAGTTGGAAAGGTGAGCTCAAGGAGAGTTGGTAAGGTGAGCTCAAGGTGAGATAGAAAGGTAAGCTATTAGGCAAGCTCCCAGGTGAGTTCCCAAGTGAGTTACTTGATGAGCTACTGGGTGAGTTCAACTTGAGCTGATTGGCGAGCTCCCAGAAGATCTCCCTAGTGAGCTACTTAGCGAGCTATTCCACGAGCTTGCAGGTGAGCTGCTAGGTGAGCTCCCAAGTGATCTACATGGTGAGCTCCCATGTGAGGTCCCTAGTGAGCTACTCGGTGAGCTAACAAGTGAGCTCAAAAGTGAGGTCAAGTCAACCTACTTGGTGAGCTACTCCATGAGCTCCTAGGTGAGCTTTTAGGTGAGCTCTAAGGTGAGGTGAGCTTGAGCTCAAGGTGAGTTAGGAAGGTGAGCTCCTCATTGAGCTTAAGGTGAGATGACAAGGCGACCTGATAGGTGAGGTGAGCTACCATGATGAGCTCCCGGGTGAGCTTAAGTCAAGCTACTGGGTGAGCTCTTGGGTGAGCTATCACTTGCGAGCTCCTAGGTGAATTTCTGGGCATGCTTAAGTTGAGATCCTAGGTGAGCTACTTTCTGAGCTCCCAGCCGAGCTCCTAGGTGAGCCACTTAGTGAGCTCCCATTTAAACTCAAAGGAGAGCTTGTCAGTAATCTCTAAGGTGATATTACGTGTGAGCTACTAGATGAGCTCAAGGTGATTTGATAAGGTGAGATAAAGGTGAGTTTGCAAGGTGAGCTCCACTCAAGCTGATTAGTGAGTTCCTAGAAGAGCGCGTAGGTGAGCTACTTGGAGAGTTGTTCAACAAGCTCCAAGGTGAGCTGCTAGGTGAACTCCGATGCAAATTACTTGGTGAGCTCTCATGAAAGATGCCTGATGAGCTCACAAGTGAGCTCAAGTAAACCTACTTAGTGAGCTCCCAGGTGAGCTATTAGGCAAGCTCTCAGGTGAGCTATTAGGTGAGCTCCCAAGTGAGCTGTTAGGAAAGCTACTTGGCAAGCTACACAAAAAACTATGAGGTGAGCTACCAGACAAGCTCAATAGGAGTTGGCAAGGTGAGCTCCTCAGGAAGCTCAAGGTAAGCTAGCAAGGTGAGCTTCCATGTGAGTTAGTAAGGTGAGTTGTCAAGTGAGCTCCCATGTGAGTTTTCAGGAAAATTACTTGACGAGCTCCTGGGTGAGCTCAAGTCAAGTTTCTCAGTGAGCTCCTAGGTGAGCTCAAGGTGAGGTGTCAGGTGAGCTCCCAGGTGAGTTTCTAGGTAAGCTCAAGTCGAGCTGCTCAATGAGCTCCTACATGAGCTGCTTACCGAGCTCCTAGTGGATCTCCTAGGTGAGCTACTCTGTTAGCTCACAAGTGAGCTCAAAGGTGAGATTGTTAGCAATCTCTGAGGTGAGATTACATGTGAGCTACTAGATGAGCTCAAGGTGAGTTGGAAAGGTGAGCTCTCAAGTGACCTCCTAGGTGAGTTACTCGATGAGCTCCGAAGTGAGCTCGACTTGATCTGATCAGTGAGCTCCTAGAAGAGCTCCTAGGGAGATAACTCATGAGTTGTTCGACGAGCTCCTAGGAAAGATGCTAGGTGAGCTCCCAAGCAAGCTACTTGGTGAGGTCCTAGGCGAGGTTCCTAGGTGAGCTAGCTCAACGAGCTGACAAGTGAGATTAAGTCAACCTACTCGGTGAGCTACTCGGTGAGCTACTTGGCGAGCTAATGGTTGAACTCTGAGGTGAGCTACCAGACAAGCTCAAGGTGAGTTAGAAAGGTGAGCTCCTCAGCGAGCTCAAGGTGAGCTGGTAAGGTGAGCTCCCATCTGATTTGATAAGGTGAGCTCCTATGTGAGTTATTGCACAAGCTACTTGATGAGCTTCAGGGTGAGCTGAAGTTGAGCTACTCGATGAGCTCCTAGGAAGCTCAAGGCAAGCTGGCAAGGTGAGCTATCAAGTGACCTCCCAGGTGAGTTTTCAGGAAAGCTCAACTTGAGTTGGTCAATGAGCTCCTAGGTGAGCTACTTGCCGAGATCCCAGCCTAGCTCCTAGGTGAGATCCCAGGCTAGCTTAAAGGTGAGCCATTTGGTAAGGTGAGCTCAAGGCGAGTTGGGAAGGTGAGCTATAAGGTGAGCTTAGTGAGGTAGGAGTTACTCGATGAGCTCTCAGGTGAACTCAACTCGAAATGCTTGAAAAACACTAAGGTGCACTACCTTCCAAGCTCAAGGTGAGTTGGGAAGGTGAGCTCCTCACTGAGCTCAAGGTGAGATGGCAAGGTGAGCTGATAGGTGAGCTCCCATTTAGCAAGGTGAGCTATCAGGTGAGCTCCTATGTGAGTTTTTGGGTGAGCTACTTGACAAGCTCCTGGGTGAGCTCACAAGTCAAGTTCTTGTCAAGCTCCTCAGGTGAGTTCAACGATGAGATGCCAAGGTGAGCTGTTAGGTGAGTTCCTAGGTGATTTTCTGGGAAAGCTCAAGTCAAGCTACTTGAAAAGCTCACAGGAGAGCTACTTACCAAGATCCTAGTGAGCTCCTAGGTGAGCTCTGCTCGGTGATATCCCAGGTGATCTTATCAGCAATCTCTTAGCTGAGATTACATTTGACCTACTAGATGAGCTCCAGGTGAGTTTGTAATGTGAGTTCAAGGTGAGTTGGTGAGGTGAGCTCCTAGGTGAGCTCAAGGCAAGCTGTCAAGGTGAGCTCCCAGGTGAGCTACTTGGCAAGCTATTTGGTGAGCTCCTAGGTGAGCTACTAGGTGAGCTCCCAAGTGAGCCACTTGGAAAGCTCCCAGGCAAGGTCCCTGGTGAGCTACTCAGTGAGCTCGCACGTAAGCTCAAGTCAACCTACTCGGTGAGTTTCTTGGTGCAAGCTCCTGAGCTAGCAAGGTGTGCTTTAGGTGAGCTCCTAGGTGAGTTTTAGGCTCAAAAAGCTACTCGACAAACTCTTGAGGTGAGCTACCAGACAAGCTCAAGGTGAGTTCCTAAGGTGAGCTCCTCAGCGAGCTCAAGGCAAGCTCAAAGGTAAGCTTCTTAGTAATTTTGAGGTGAGCTTCCATGTGAGCTTTCTGATGAGCTCAAGGGAAGTTGGGTGCAGCTAAAAGGTGAGTTAGCAAGGTGAGCTATCTAGGTTAGTTTCCAGGTGAGCTCCCAGGTGAGCTTACATCCAAGCTCCTAAGATGAGCTCAAGGTGAGCTCAAGTTGAGTTGGTAAGCTGAGTTCAAGGCTCCGAGTTGGCTAATTGGTGAGCTGTTCAAGTGAGCTCCCAGGTGAGTTTCTAGGTGATATCCTAAGAGAGCTACTTGGTGAGCTCCCAAGTGAGGACCCCGGTGAGCTCACAAGTGAGTTCAAGTTAACCTACTCAGTGAGCTTCTCAATGAGCTCCCAGGTGAGCTATTAGGTGAGATCCCAGGTGAGCTACTTGGCAAGCTGCTCAATGGACTCCAAGGCGAGCTATCAGATGAGCTCAAGGAGAGTTGGAAAGGTGAGCTCCTCAGTAAGATCAAGGTGATCTAATAAGGTGAGCTGATAGGTGAGTTCCCATGTGAGTTTTTAGGGTGAGCTATCTATCGAGCTCCTCATGTGAGTTTTTCAGGTGATCTACTTGACAAGCTCCTGGGTGATCTTAAGTCGAGGTGCTTAGCAAGCTCCTGGGTGAGCTTAAGGTGAGTTGGTAAGGTGAGTTGTTAGGTGAGCTCCCAGGAAAGTTTCCACGGAAGCTCAAGTTGAGCTACTCGACAAGCTACTGGGTTAGCTTCTTGTTGAGCTCCCAGTCAAGCTCCTTGGTGAGCTACTTAGTGAGCTCCCAGGTGAGCTCAAAGGTGAGCTTGATGGCAATCTCTGAGGTGAGCTTACATGTGAGCTACTAGATGAGCTCAAGGAAAGTTGGCTAGGTGAGGTCAATGCAAGTTGGAAAGGTGAGCTCAAGTAATGTAAGGATAAGCTATCAGGTGAGCTCCCAGGTGAGTTCACAGGTGAGTTACTGATAACTCTCCTTAGTGAGCTCAACTTGAGCTAATCGGCTTCGAGCTCCCAGAAGAGATCCTAGGTGAGCTACTTTTGCGAGTTATTTGGTGAGCTCTTAGGTTCTAGGTGAGCTCCCAAGTGAGCTACTTGGTGAGCTCCCATGCGAGGTCCTCGGTGAGCTACTCGGTGAGCTCACAAGAAAGCTCAAGTCAACCTACTTAGTGAGCTACTCATTGAGATGGCAAGCAAGCTGTTAGGTGAGCTTCTAGGCGAGCTACTTGGTGAGCTCCTCAACAAACTCCGAGGTGAGCTACTAAATGAGCTCAAGGTGAGTTGGCAAGGTGACCTCCTCAGAGCTCAAGGCAAGCTGAAAGGTGAGCTCCCATGAGAGTTTTAAGGTGAGTGTTAGGCAAGCTACCCATGTGAGTTTTTCAGGTGAGCTACTTGATGAGCTCAAGTCAAGTTGAGCTACTTAGTGAGCTCCTGGGTGAGCTCAAGGATGAGCTGGAAAGGTGAGCTCTCAGGTGAGTTTCTATGCAAACTCATGTCAAGCTACTTGATGAGTACCTGGGTGAGCTATTTGCTGAGCTCCCAGCTAAGCTCCTAGGTGAGCTACTCATTGTGGGCTCTTAAGCAAGCTCAAAGGTGAGCTTTTCATAAATGTCTGAGGTGAGCTTAGATGTGAGCTACCATTTGAGCTCAAGGTGAGTTAGCAAGACAAGGTGAGTCAGGTGAGCTCTTAGTTGGCTAGGTGAGTTCCCAGGTGATTTACTTGACAAGATCTCAGGTGAGCTCAACTCAAGTTGATATGTGAACTCCCAGAAGAGCTCCTAGGTGAGGTACTTAGTGAGTTGTTTGGTGAGCTCCCAGGTGAGTTACTAGGTGAGATCCCAAATGAGCTACTTGGTGATCTCCCAAGTGAGGTCCCTGGTAAGCTCACAAGTGATTTATTAGGTGAGCTCTGAGGTAAGTTGTTAGGTGAGCTCCCAGGTGAGCTACTTGGCGAGCTACTTGAGAAACTCTGAGGTGAGCTACCAGATGAGCTCAAGGTTAGTTTGTAAGGTGAGCTCCTCACTGATCTCAAGGTAAGCTGGCAAGGTGAACTCCCATGTGAGTTTTTTGGTGAGCTACTTACAAGATGTCAGGTGAGCTTCCATGCAAGTTTTCAGGTGAGTTTCTTGATGAGCTTCGGGCAAGGGTACAGCTCGAGATCGAGCTTTACAAGCTATTTAGGTGAGATTTTAGGTGAAGTTGCTAGGTGAGCTCTCAAGTGAGCTACTTAGTGAGCTACCATGTGAGGTCCACAGTGAGCTACTTGGCAAGCTCACAAGTGAGCTACAAGTAAAGCTCAAGTCATCCTACTCAATGAGCTCCTAGGTGAGCTCCAAGGTGAGCTATTAGGTGAGCTCAAAGGTGAGCTACTTGGGGAGCTACTCTGAAGGTGAGCTACATGGTGAGATACCAAACAAGTTCAAGGTGAGTTACCAAGATGATCTCCTAAGGTGAGCTCAACTCAAGCTGATCAAGCTCCCAAAAGATGATAGGTGAGCTACTCACGTGAGCTTTTAGTGGCTGAGCTGCTCAGGTGAGCTCCCATGCGAGTTTTCAGGCAAGCTACTTGATCGAGCTCACAAGTGTGAGCTAACCAACTCAGAGCTGCTCGGCTAGCTCTTGTGTGACCTCAAGGTGAGCTACTAAGGTGAGCTATCATGTGAGCTCCTAGGGGAGTTTTTGGGCAAGCTCAACTTGAGCTACTTGAGGAGCTCTTGAGTGAGCTACTTGCTGAGGTCCCAGCTAACCTCCTAGGTGAGCTTCTAAGGTTAGCTGATAAGGTGAGCTCCCAGGTGAGCTTGTCAAGTAATCTTTAAGCAACATGTGAGCTTACATGTAAGCTACCAGATGAGCTCAAGGTCAAGTTGAGCTTCTCAAGCTCCTGTGTGAGCTCAAGGTGAGTTGGCAAGGTGAGCTATTAGGCGAGCTCCCAGGTGAATTCCTAGGTGAGTTAGCTCCAATGAGCTCATGGGAGAGCTCAACTCAAGCTAAGATTCAGTGAGCTCCTAGAAGAGCTCTCAGGTGAGCTACTTGGTGAGTTGGCAAGGTGAGCTCCAAGGTTGGCACGAGAGTTGTTAGATGAGCTCCCAAGTGAGCTACTTGGTGAGCTCTTACGTGTTATCCCTGGTGAGCTACTTGGTGAGCTCACAAGTGATCTCAAGTCAACCTACTCTTAGAGCTGCTCAGTGAGACCTAGGAGAACTATTAGGTGAGCTCCTAGGTGAGCTCTTAGGTGAGCTACTCAATGAGCTATAACCTACTCAGCAAGCTACTCGATGAACTCTAAGGTGAGCTACCAGATGAGCTCAAGGTGAGTTGATGAAATCAAGGTGAGCTCCTAGATGAGCTTAAGGTGAGTTGGCAAGGTGAGCTCGATAGGTGAGCTCCCATGAGAGTTTATGGGTGAGCTATTAGGTGACCTCCCATGTCAGTTTCTGGGTGAGCTGTTAGGAAATCTCCCATGCAAGTTCTCGAGTGAGCTACTTGATGAGCTCCTGGGTGAGCTCAATTTGAGCTACTCAGGTGAGCTCCTAGGTGAGCTACAAGTGAGCTCCTGGTAAGGTGAAGTTATTAGGTGAGCTCCCAGGTGAGTTTCTGGGTAAGCTCAAGTCGAGCTACTTGACGAGCTCTTGGGTGAGCTACTTTCCAAGCTCCTATGGGAGTTCCTAGGTGAGCTAATCTGTGAGCTCCTAGGTGAGCTCAAAGGCAAGCTTTTTCGGTAGTCTCTGAGGTGAGCTTACATGTGAACTACCAGATGAGCTCAAGAGTTGGCAAGGTGAGCTCAAGGTGAGTTGGTAAGGTGAGCACAAATTGAGTTGGCAAGGTGAGCTATCAGGTGAGCTCCCAGGTGAGTTCCTAGGTGAGTTACTCAATGAGATCCTAGGTGAGCTCAACATGAGGTGATCGGTGAGCTCCTAGAAGAGCTCCCATGTGAACTACTTGGTGAGTTGTTTGGTGAGATATTCAGTGAGCTCCTAGGAAAGCTGCTAGTTGAGCTCCTGAGTGAGCTACTTGGTGAGCTCCCAGGTAAGGTCTACAGGTGAGCTGTTAGGTGAGCTATTAGGTGAGCTCCCAGGCGAGCTCAAGGTGAACTCAACTCGAGGTGAGCTACATGCTGAGCTAGGTGAGGTCACTTAGGTAATCTGTTAGGTGAGCTCCTAGGTGAGCTACTTAGGTGAGCTTCTATACAAGTTTCTGAGGTGAAGCTACTACATGAGCTCAAGGTGAGCTGTAATAGGTGAGCTACTAAGATGAGCTTGAAGGTGAGCTGGCAACTTGAGCTGATCAGGTGAGCTCCTAGGTGAGCTGGTAAGGGAAGCTGTCAGGTGAGATTCCCATGCAAGTTTTTAGGTGAGCTACTTGATGAGCTCCTAGGTGAACTCAAGTTGAGCTACTAGGTGAGCTACTTACTGAGCTCCCAGCTCAAGTAAACCTAGAAGAGCTACTTGGTGAGCTCCCAGGTGAGCTTATTGGTAATCTCTGAGGTGAGCTTACATGTGAGCTAATAGATGAGCTCAAGGTGAGTTGGCAAGGTGAGCTCAAGGGAGTTGGTAAGGTGAGCTTAAGGTGAGTTGGCAACACGAGCTATCAGGTGAACTCTTAGGTGAGCTCCCACATGAGTTACTTGATGAGATCTAGGTGAGCTCAACTCGAGGTAATTGGAAAACTCCCAGAAGAGCTCCCAGGTGAGTTACAAGGTGAGTTGTTCAGTGAGATGCTAGGTGAGATCCCATGCAGCTGGTAAGGTGAGCTCAAAGTGAGCTCCCAGTGAGTTGTTAAGACAAGCTCACAAGTGAGGTCAACTTAGGACCTCCTCGGAGAGCTGCTTTGTGAGCTCCCAAGTGAGTTGTTAGGTGAGCTCCTAAGTGAACTATTAGGTGAGCTCCCAGGTGAGCTACTTGGCGAGCTACTTGACGAACTCTAAGGTGAGCTACCAGATGAGCTCAAGGTGAGTTGGCAATGTGAGCTCTCAAGGTGAGTTCAAGGTGAACTAGCAAGGTGAGCTCCTAGGTGAGTTAGGTGAGCTCCCATGTGAGCTGGCAAGGTGAGCTGATTAGGTGAGCTCCCATGAAGAGTCCTTTAGGCAAGCTACTTTATGAGCTATTTGGGTGAGCTCAAGTGAGCTGCTAGGTGAGCTCTTGCATGAGCTCAAGGTAAGCTAGCAAGGTGAACTCCCAGGTGAGCTTTTTGGCAAGCTCAGTCAAGTGAGATCTCAAGTCAACCTACTTGGTGAGTTGCTTGGTGAGCTCCTAAATGAGCTCAAAGGTGAGATTATTGGCAATCTCTGAGGTGAGCTGTTACATGTGAGCTACCAAATGAGCATAAGGTTAGTTAGAGGTGAGCTCAAGGCAAGTTGAGGGAAAGAGTAGCTCAGGTGATTAGCCAAAGGTGAGCTGGTCAGGTGAGCTCCTAGGTGAGCTTATTTGATGAGGAGGTGAGCTCAAGGTGAGTTGATCGGAAAGGTGAGCTCCCATGTGCAAGCTACTTGGTGAGCCATTCAGATGAGCTCCCAAGTGAATTACTAGGTGAGATCTAGGTGAGCTACTTGGTGAGCTCCCAGTTGAGGGTGAGCTACTTGGTAAGCTCTGGGTGAGCTCAAGTCAATGTACTTGGAGAGCTACTTAAGGTGAGCTCCAAGGTGAGCTATTAGGTGAGCTCCCAGGTAAGCTATCTAGGTGAGCTCCCAAGTGAGCTACTTTGTGAGATCCTAGGCGAGCTACTTTAGGAGAGCTCTACAAGTGAGCTCAAGTTAATGTACTCGACGAGCTGCTCAGTGAGCTCCCAGGTGAGCTTTAGGAAGCTCTGAGGTGAGTTACATGAGCTACAGAAAAGCTCCGAGGTGAGTTGGCAAGGTGAGCTCAAGGTGAGTTGGCAAGGTGAGCTCAAGGTGAGTTGGCAAGGCAAGTTGATAAGGTGAGCTCCCATGTGAGTTAGCAAGGTGAGCTCTTAGGTGAGCTCCCATGTGAGTTTTCTGGTGAGCTTCTTGATGAGCTCCTGGGTGAGCTCAAGTTGAGCTACTCAGTGAGCTCCTGGGTGAGCTGGCAAGGTGAGCTATTAGGTGAGCTCTTAGGTGAGTTTCTAGGAAAGCTCAAGTCAAGCTACTCGACGAACTCCTAGGTGAGCTACTTACCAAGCTCCTAGCCAAGCTCTTAGGTGAGATACTCGATGGGCTGCCAGGTGAGCTCAAACGTAAGATTTTTGGTAATCTTTGAGGTGAGATTATATGTGAGCTACAAGATGAGCTCAAAGAAAGTTGGTAAGGTGAGCTTAAGGTGAGTTGGTAAGGTGAGCTGTCGGTGACCTCCCAGGTGCACTCCCAAGTGAGTTACTAGAAAATCTCCCAAACGAGCTCAACTTGAGCTAATTGGTGAGCTAACTCCCTGAGCTACTTGGCGATCTATTTCGAGATCCCAGATGAGCTACTTGGCGATCCCAGGTGAGCTGCTAGGAGAGCTCCCAAGCAAGCTACTAGGTGAGCTCCCAGGTGAGTTCCCCAGTAAACAACTCGGTGAGCTCAAGTCAACCTATTTGGTGAGTTACTTAGTGAGCTCCTAGGCAAGTAGTTAGGTGAGATATTAGGTGAGCTCCCAGGTGAGCTACTTGGTGACCTACTTGATGAACTCAAAGGTGAGCTACCAGATGAGCTCAAGGTGAGTTGGCAAGGTGAACTGATAGGTGAGCTCCCATGTAAGTTGGAAAGGTGAGCTATTAGATGATCTCCCATGCAATTTTTCAGGTGAGCTACTTAACGAGCACCCGGGTGAACTCAAGTCAAGCTGCTTGATGAGCTCCTTGGTGAGCTCAAGGTGAGCTAGCAAGGTGAGCTATCAGGTGAGCTCCCAAGTGAGTTTTTATGCAAGCTCAAGTCAAGATGCTCGATAAGATCCTGGGTGAGCTGCTTGTTGAGCTCCCATCTGAGCTCCTAGATGAGCTCCCAAGTGAGCTCAAAGGTGAGCTTGTTGGTAATATCTGAGGTGAGCTTACATGTGATCTACCATATGAGCTCAAGGTGAATTTATAAGGTAAGCTCAAGGTGAGTTCGCAAGGTGAGCTCAAGGTGAATTGGTAAGATGAGCTATAATGTGAGATCCTTGGTGAGTTCCAGGGTGAGTTACTTGATTAGCACTCGGGTGAACTCAACTCAAGCTGATTGGTAAGATCCCAGAAGAGCTCCCAAGTGAGCTACTTAGCGAGCTGTTCACTGAGATCCGAGGTGAGTTACTAGGTGATCTCCCAAGTGAGCTGTTTGGTGAGCTTGTAGGGGAGTAGTTAGGTGACCTCCCAAGTGAGCTACTTATGGAGCTGCTCGACAAACTATGAGGTGAGCTACAAGACAAGCTTAAGGCAAGTTGGCAAGGTGAGATCCTTAGTGAGATCAAGGTGAACTGGCAAGGTGAATTTATAGGTGAGATCCCATGTGAGTTTTTGGGTGAGCTTTCAATTCAAGCTCCCATACAAGTTTTTGGAAGAGCTGTTTGACAAGGTCCTAGGTGAGCTCAACTTGAGTTGCTTGGCAAGCTCGTGGGTGAGCTCAAGGTGAGTTGGCAAGGTGAGCTATTAGGTGTGTTTCACATGGAATGCTTCAGCTCTTTGGAATAGATTTGCTTCTATCCTTTCATTCCTTTGAGAAACAGATAAGGGTTAGGGCTAGGAGGAATACCTGTTGAATGTTGAGAGGGTGTGCGCGTACCGTAGAGAGAGAGATCAGGTCGACTGCGAAGAACTCCTTTTTGTCTTGGAAGGACTACCTGCAAGTAAGAATACAAGACCACCAGATTTTAATTAGACAATAAATGAGGGAACTGCCTTGGGCCCAGGAAATATAAAACTTCCTTTCGAAGGTGGTCAGTTCCCCTGCTAATATGAATTAACACAAATTCTAACAAATAAGCTATTGTCCAATTACAATTTTTTTACCTTGTTATAACAATAGAGAAAGGGCTGGTCTTGGTTTTAGAATCATGGTGACCGATGCCGGTCACTATAACCGGTACCGGTTGTTGGTAACCGATATCGGTAGGGGCAATGTTTTAGGGGCTTTTGGTGAAGGTTGGTTGTAAGGTGGTTGTGTTGTTTTATAAGGCTGATAAATGGGTGGGGTTAGGTAATGGGGTGATGAGAAGGACTCAGAGAGTACGGGGGGTGTTCTTGGGGTAACGTAAGGGTAGAGGAATGACAGTTAGATGTAGTGTGTTACTGGGTAGTAGATCTAGGAATAGAATTATGATGGCTGTGATTCAGAAGTTCAAGAAATGTTATTAAAAGGACATACAAGATACTACTTACTAATTATTGATAAGGATGCAGGTCCAAGAACTGTGATGATGAAGACAGAACTCAGGTAGGATGACCTGACAATCAGGAGATGAGCTATCTTCCCTCCCGACGAACAGATGAGTGTCACAAGGCTCTGGTTATTCAGTTGCAGTTTCTTGGGCTTGATGTCCTTCTCTGCAAACTCTTCTTATTTCCTTCACTTGTCTCTGTTCAGCCAAGTAAATTCCAGATCCTTCCAATGACTTCTCCTTTTTTTCGATCAAATAAAAATCTGATCCTTTGTTTTTGGTTGGGAGTGGTCATTTACAGGGAACCGATGGTGGTTACGTAACCGACGGCGGTCGAGTAGGAACCGGTATCGGTCAGGTCAAAGTGGGCTATTTTTAGTAAAATAGCCAGCTTTCCCTCCTTTTCTCCTGAGGGATTAGTTGCGGGCTTGGTCAAGTCATTATGAGGTCGGTTTTGGGTGCGGGTGAGGAGTAATTAGTCATGGGTGTGGATGTAGACCAAGTTATAGGTCTTAATTAGGTTAGTTTAGGGTTAGGACTAGGTCATGATGAGGTGGCGAAATGAGGTGGCAGGTATGGCGATGTGGATTTATTAATTATAAGGTAATTAATAAATAATTGTGTAAGGTTTAGGTGATGAGGTTAGGTTGCGAAATGAGATGCGGGGCACAGGGGGTCGTAAGACACAAATTTGGTGTCTACATTAGCCCCTTGTTGTCGTGTAGCTTGTCTTGTTAAAGCTACACAGACAATAATAAGAAGTGGTTACCCCTGTTAAGGGTATAGGTAATCCCCCTCAAATCTATCACAGATTGAGGTAGCGTGAAATCAGGGATAGGGTTGATAAAGGGTAAATGGTGTTTAGATGATGGTAAGATGGTGGGGTCGGTCTAAGGAAGTAGACGCACGTTGAAATGCAGTAGTGCGACTAGGGTACATGATTTTGAAGAGTAAACAAGCAATCCATAGGCAAAGGTCGATAGTTTATCCAAACAAGGGTGATATAATCCTTGGTATCCAAGGCATAGGAAGTAGCTCCAGGGGATATAACGGGTAAGGTACAGGAATGGTTAGGCATGTTTGTTAGTACCAAATGGTTGGTTTGGTTGAGATAAATGTCACGGTCTTGGTCTAGGTAAATTTGGTTGACTGATCAAGTCAAAGACCCTAATCATGCTAAAACATGAACAGGTGAGCTTGATTGAACAAAAAGCTACATGATGGGTGGATAAAATTGTAATTTGTTGATTTTGGGCGAGGTATTTAATTGGTGCGGCCTTGGGTCGGGCCAAATGGTTGGGTGCAGCCTTGGGTCGGGCCAAATGGGTTGGTTGCGGCCTTGGGTTGGGCCAAATTGGTTGGTGGCGGCCTTGGGTCAGGCCAAATTAGTTGGTTGCGGCCTTGGGTCGGGCCAAATGGTTGTAAATGGTTGGTTGCGGCCTTGGGTCGGGCCAAATGGTTGGTTGCGGCCTTGGGTCGGGCCAAATGGTTAGTTGCGGCCGTGGGTCGGGCCAGATTGGTGGGTTGCGGCCTTGGGTCGGGCCAAATGGTTAGGTTTGGCCTTGGGTTGGGCCAAATGGTTGGTTTGGCGGCCTTGGGTCGGGCCAAATGGTTGGTTGCTGCCTTGGGTCGGGCTGGAAATGTTGGTTGAGGCCTTAGGTCGGGCCAAATGGTTGGTTACGGCCTTGGGTCGGGCCAGATGAAGTCCAAAAAAAGGCTAAGCGGTAATGGCGGGTATAGGTGATGTGGTGAAAAGGCAATGTGGTGAGAAAGGGAGATTGGGGAATAAGGGCAGAAGTTTGGTGAAGGTAGGTATTAAACCGATATTAGATAGATATGACCGGTATCGGTTAGGAGGTGACCGATACCGGTTCCCTAGGGCATAATATAACCGATATCGGTTATAGGTCAAAAACCTATAAAAAGAAAAATACGGCCTGTCATTGTCACATTGTCAATTTGAAAACCAATTTGAGTTGTCTGAGGTGTATTGTTGAGATTGGTGCATTTGTCGGCTGAGGTGGCACTATTTGAGTGGAGAAGTGAGTGGTTGGTAGGCCCTAGTGAGTAGGAGGTAGCAGTTGATTGGTGGAGGACCCAACAGAGGAGAGTTAGAGACATGGCACAGCCAGGAGGAGCAGGAGGTGCTGGACCAGCTAGACCACCACCACCCATCCCACCACGATGACATGTCGTCGTACTGGTAGGTTCGAAACCCTTCATTGTGTGAATTTGATGTTGTTAAGCTATATTTGGGGGTTTGGGTAGGAATCCATGTTTTTGATAAAATAATTAATAAATGGAAGTTATTTGGAAAATGGAGAGGATAGATGGGTTAATTAGGTCAAGGCGGTAGGGTGGGTAGGTTTTTAGGATTTTTTGGGTGGGTAAATAGAGAGAAATAGGTCAAAAATGGATTTGGGGGGGCCGCGTCGGGTTCGGCTCGGGATTTTATAGTGACCGATGTCGGTCACTAAGCGACCGGCATCGGTCAAGAAATTTTCTTTGGGAGGTTGATTTGTGGTTGACCAGTGTCAGTCATATGGCGACCGGCATCGGTGGAGACATGCTGAGGGAGGACCGGTGGCGGTCATGGTTGACCGGTACCGGTCCTTAGGATTTTTTAGCTTTTGTTGGTTTTGAATTTTTGGTTGTTTGTTGTGGTTTTGGGTATTAGTGGTTTGGGTTCTTGTTGGGTATTTGTTGTTTTGTGTTGTTTGTTGGGATTGTTTTATTATTGGGTTTTGTGTTTTGGGTGTGAAGAGGGAGGGGGATATTGTAGAAGATAGGTGGGTGTAGATGTGTGAAAAATAGAGGGCAGTTGTGTGGTCGGGTGGATAAAAAGGGGGTATAGAAGGTTAAAGGAGTTGTTGTGATAAAGAGTAGGGCTAATGCAGTGAGGTTGGTTTTGCAGGCACGTCAGCAGCTGACGATGTGGGATAGGATGCCTCCGTGTTTTGTTGAGACGGATGTGGCCACACATGTCCGCAGCACAGTGGGCCATCATGCGCGAGGTGGGACTCGGCGGAGTCCAGCGTTATAGGGCGATAGATAGGGATCATAGTCTGATGGTTGCCCTCATCGAGAGATGGGATCCGATGACTAATGTGTTCCATCTCCCAACTGGAGAGATGACGATTACACTAGAGGATGTGTATCGCATCCTTAGACTACCGATCGATGGAGATGCAGTCTTCCAAGTGGATGCAGAGACAGCCATGGATAGCATTTTACAGGTATTCGGGGATGCAGCCGCACTATTGACTTATCACAGTGCGAGTATTGCCTATGGGGACATGTATCGTGCCCATAGACATGAGACATAGATTGCCATGTTGATGATGATCGGCATCACATGCTTCACCCTCCCAGACTCAGAGGGAGGCCGCTTTCCACGGGCGCTGATGGGGGTACTACACAAGATGGTGGAGGAGCATACATGTTATGCTTGGGCACCAGTATACCTGGTGCAGTTATACAGAGAGCTGTGGGGCTACCGCCGGATGAGCCGATTCGGGATTTATTCTACATTCTTGTTACATTGCTGGGCATATGAGCATATCATATGCATTCGACCAGTAGGGCTGCCCCAGCAGCCAGGGCCACAGGTGATTTATAGATATGGCTTTCAGAGGTGGTTGGGGGTCGTGGGCCAGCCACGAGCAGTGCTTGCCAGACGGGATGTAGCGTATTACCGTCATGTATTAGAGGGCGTGACTGCCTTGGATATTGTATGGAGGCCTTACAGAGGTCATCAACCCCGCGAAGGAGCCTGATCACAGTTGCGGTGGATCCAGTATACATTCTGGATAGCGGGACGGAGGCTGGGAGAGCATGAGTGGATACCCCTGGAGAGGGTACGACGGCAGATGGGGCTACGACAGGATGAGCCACCTCCCTTCCCTCAGTAGGAGGGATGATGTAGAGGCCCCACTACCTACACCACAGCCCATGGACCTAGATTGGGTAGCCGAGAGGCCAGCAGATGATACTGTAGACGACATCGGCTGCACAGGATAATTTTTGGTATGGTGGGCAGGGAAGAGAGCCATGAGGAGAGCACAACCCACACAACCAGACTTAGCGGCTGTTAGAGTAGAGAGGGACCAGCTCAGGGGACAGGTACAGTTGTTACAGGGGCAGCTTGTTGCTGCACAGGCATGATAGGTGTCCTACAGGGGCAACTAGCCTAGGCACAGGTACAGGCAATAGGCAGGCACCATAGACACCACCACAGGCACCACCACTTTGAGGCATTATAACAGCCACAGGTACAGTAGCGCCACTGGCGTATGGCCATTATAGGTACCACCACCGGCGCAGCCACAGGATAGGTACCTGCCACCGGCACCGTCACAGGCACAGGGTGTACTGGTAGGTGTAGGGGCCATTGTTATTAGGAGTCAAGGGGACCAGCCCCAGCAGCTATGGTGGCACGGGCCCATTATATGGAGGTGAGAGTGGAGGCAGAAGGTACTATCAGGACGTCCTTGACAAATGGTACCGGGGCTGACTATCAGCCGTATGCGGCGCAGCTAGAGTGGAGACCTCATGGAGTCAGAGATCCCAGGATTGGTGCAGCTACAACAAGGTGGGTCGAGTGATAGGGAGGAGGCGGGAGCCAGGGCCAGGACCCGCAGGGAGAGGTGTCAGTTGAGGGCGGTGGGGAGAGTTGAGACATCCCTGGGTCAGAGTTAGATGTTTTTGTTTGTATATTGGATATAGATAGAGGCACCGGTCTGCGAACCGGTTATGTTTATAGAGGCCTACGTGCCCACATATGATGTTTCATTCATTTATTCATTTATTGTATATACCGGCCTGCGAGCCGAGTATGGGTTGTATAGTTGATACCGGCCTGCGAGCCGAGTATATTTTTGATATGAGAGACCGGCCTGCGAGCCGAGTCGAGATTTTGACAGTTATTGTGGCCTGCGTGCCGGCTTTGTATTATTATGAGATCACATAGGCCCCTATGCAGGGTAAGTTGTATATTTGAAACCTTTGATATATAGATATATATGATGATTTTGATCCATATGATGTGTTTAAAATGTTTTATGTATTTTGTTGATGGTTTGTGAAATTGAATGTATGATGAGTTTGATCCACATGGTTTATATATTGATGGTGTTGATGTCTTTTGTTAATGGCTTTTGAAATGAAATGTATGTATATATAGATGATGAGTTTAATTCACATGTTGTGTATGCTGATGTGGTTTGGTTTGTAAATTGAATATATGAGGTCGTATGTATGGTGTTGTCGATGGTTGTTATAATGTAGATGGATGATGTTGCTGAAATTATGAGGATATATGATATGTGATGAGATATGGATTTGATGACAAATATGGATAATGGTGTTGTTATGCAGGAAAAAGAGGCGGGCGCCACAAAAATTTGCAAAAATGAAGAAATGGCTTAGGTTTAAGCAAAAAAAGGGGGCACATGACTGATATCGGTTATGATAACCGATGTCGGTAGCTATATGACCAATATCGGTTATGTAACCGATATCGGTTATTCAAATTATATTTCCTAAAAATAGAACTGCTTGGTTGGCAACTTAAGTTCTTATTTTTAGCATTCTTATTTTTAGAGTCATGCAACAAGTTAAATACGTGAATGTGATGCTGTTTGACGACTGATACAGGTAATTGCATGAAAGAATTTGAGTGATAAGGAGGAAAGAGACAGGTGAAGTGAGTGTGGGCTGAGATTCAGAAGGTAGAAAGACAAGTTATATTTGAAGAGGGTGGTGAACATGGCTGAACAAGGAGAAGCATCCCACAGGCAGGGATGAGAGGGAAGACAAGTTCCACCTCAAGCTGCTGCAGCCCAAGAGGTAAACGTTTTGGTTGTAATTTGATTCTTGCATGTTTTGTGAATAGGATGAGAGAAGTGTAAGTGGGTAAAGATGAGAAAGAAAAGGTGATAGGCAAGGGTTTGGGATGGGGTGAGTGCTATGGGGTAGGTAAGCAGGGTGGTCATGTATGTTTTTAGGTATAGATAGGAGTAAACGGGCAAAATAATTATCGTAGGTGTATGTTTTTAAGCAGGGTAGGTATATTTTTGACAGTGACCGGTATCGTTTAGAGATAACTGGTATCGGTTAGCAAACCGTATCGGTTATCCATAACCGATATCGGTTACTGTAGGAGTTTCCAGAATTTGAGAAAAAAACCTGTGGAGATTTGTTCTATTGAATAATTATGTGTCATTTTGATGTATGCAGGTGGAAGCAGGGTTAAGGATGAATGATACTGTGCCAGCGTTGTTGTCACGAATCCGAGTGGATGTAACACCAGCTGAATGGGCATTGATAAATCATTTGGGGTTAAGTGGAATCTGCTATTATTCACGAATCACGCGTAACCATGCTATGTTGCAGGCGTTGATTGAGAGATGGAATCCCGAAAAGAATACCTTCTATCTGCCAACAGGGGAGATGACAGTGACATTGGAAGATGTGTTCCGTATTTTGAGACTCCCAATGATAGGAAAACCAGTGTATCAGGCGTTGCCTAGCGTGGGGCGGGCAGCGATAATAGCAGTATTTGGTTCAGCTGCACGAGATTTGACACAGTGAGGTTTAACATTTACGTATGGTATAATGTATGCAGACACACCCTGAGGAAACAAGGTTGGCCGTGCTATTAATGATAGCGGTGGGGTATTATGCATTACCGAGGGCGGAGGGTGGAAGATTTCCAAAAGCATTGATGAGTGTTATTTGGGAAATGATAGAAATGAGCGTGACTTTCGCATGGGCACCCGCATATCTGGCAGAGCTATATAGGGGTTTATGGGCCTGTAAGTGAAAACACAGGACGACACTAGATTGTTCATACTTATTACATTGTTGGGCCTATGAGCACATTGTTTGTGTGTGATCCAATAGGCCGACCCATCGAGTCGGGAGAGGCAGGAGTGCAGAGGTTGGGATTCAGACGATGGGTCCAGACAGAACAAGAAGCGAGATCCCAGGCCGTGATAGATGACATCGAGTATTATAGACAGGTATGGGAGATGGTGATGATTGTGGATATTTGTTGGAGGCCTTACGGGAACTATATGGTGACAGAGAACATAGCTGAGGAGTTGAGGGGTGTAGAGCGATTGAGGTGGATCGCAGGGCACAGGCCAGGTGAGTATGAGAGGATTCCTCTAGATCACGTGCGGTGACAATTTGGATTTGTGTAGGATATACCCTATGGCTTATAGACCATATATGAGGATCGACGTGGAGGCATCATTCTCACCTCCCCGGCCGACACCTCCAGAAGGACCAGAAGAGATAGCAGCCGATCGTAGGGTAATGGATGTAGGAACGACAGAGGCCTATAGAGTATGGTGGGTGTACGTGATCATCCTGACATAGCTGTGATTACAGTGGAGAGAGATCATCTGCAGAGTTTAGTTCATCAGCTCCAAACACAGGTGAATGAGACAAGAGGATTGTTAGCGGTTGCGGAGTCACGAGCGGAGAGGGTAGATGTGAGATTCCTCCATGCGAGAGAGCATATTCATATGTTACAGGAGAGATTGGTAGATTAGTGGGCGGTACCAATAGCAGTGGTGCCTTTGAGGATGGAGAGGCCTAGGTGAGAGGCGTCGACGATCACGATCATCACCTGGTTCGGGATGAGGCGCGAGGGTCTAAGTGAATGTTATAGAGGTATAAGAATAAATAAGGATGCCGACCTGCACGTCGATGATAGAGAAGATGTATGTGTTGAACATCTAAATAAAACTGAAATATGTATGTTGATTTGAGTTATAATAATAAGAAGGGTTATGTTTCGAATGTTTGTTTTGAAAAAAGATAATGATGAATGTTGGCAAAAAAGAAATACACAAAAATATGTATATTTACAACACATGATAGGTTATGGTAGGGGATGGTCGAGCTAACCTTGGGAGACACCATGTCTCCTAAGTGCTGCCTACATAGCCCATTGCACAAAGTAAGGAGGGGCCTCAGACCAATGTAGTTCTCCCTTAGGACCAGGGAGAGGTGAATTCAGGCAATTTGGGTATGGTTAGGCAATTTGGTGGTTGGTAAAATTTGATGTTGGTAGGGTAATGTTGTTGGTGTTGGTAAGGTATGGGCGATGTTGATGTAGGTATAGGTGAAGCGAAAGTTAGCGTACCCAAGTAGTAGGGAACCATGTCCTGATTAAGGTCAACACACAATCCTAGAGTCGAGAAAAAGAGGCAAAAGTGCTCTGTAGGTGAAAAGAGCTAAACAAACCACATATTAATGTAGGATGAGCTTGAATCCCTAGGTACCTTGCATAGGTGAGAAGTCGATAGGTGAAAAGAGTTGTATAATCACAATATATCAGATATACGTCACGTCCCTTGAGTTTTGTTTTTTTGACGAATGGTGAGGTGAGCTGGCCGATATAGCTGGGGTGTAGAGAAATTATTATAAGATGATTATTCTAATGAAAGAGAACCAAACCTAAATAGACAAGTCCATGACTCAAAAGTGCTTTGAAATATTGATTTATTTTTATTTTATTTTTCTAGATATAGACTGATCGATGCGGGAAGTCTACATGGGATATGTATTTCATTGTTCTTGAGGTCTTCATGAAGCTGATCAATGTGAGAAGCTTCTGATAAAGGCTGACTGTGTATAGCTGTCCTTCAAGGGAGCAGTCTATTTATAGTAGCAGATGCGGTGTTTATGTATAGCTGTCCTTTGGGGGAGTAGTCTATATATAATAGCAGCAATAGTTTGGCATATAGTTGTCCTTCAGAGGGAGTAGTCTATGTATAATTTAGAGGTCTAGATGTCCGTTGGGCATAAAGCATCTAGTTTTGTAGGAAGTTTGACTCAAGAAAATCCCATAAGTGTTTAATTAAGAATGTGTCATTTTGATACTTTGAAGTCATGGACTAGACTAAAAAGGGGAAGGCATCTTTAAGGGGAGGTGATAATCAAACCATGTGAGCTTGATTTTGATTTTGAGATGTAGGAAACAAAGTGTATGCGGTGGTAAAGGAGCTCAAGGGACGAGCGCAAGGTAGATAAGAAGTGATATAACACTAAATTCAACAGTAGAATGGTCGAAGATGCAAGGCATTAAGGGGCTCAGGCTCAGGTTTACCATTAAGTGAAGATAAACGATAAGTGCCTGATCCATAAGTGTGAGTGATAATGTAAGGCCCAATCCAATTAGGAGCAAATTTTTCCACGTTTGTCTCTTTTCTAGTTTGGTTACATGTTGATTCTCTTTGAGGACAAGATCACCAACCTTAAAGGTACGCTCATGAAGTCGCTTATCATAAGCACGCTTGATGCGTTTTTGGTAGATTTGAAGGTGGTCAAGAGCTGTAAGACGATCGCTCGTCAAGAAGCTCCAATTGGGCTAACCGCTCTTGGCAGAAATCATCATTGGTGAGAATATCCTGAAGAGATATTCTTAGGGAGGGTATTTGTAGTTTCGAGAGGCAAGACAGCCTCGGTACCATATACCAAAGAAAAAGGTGTGGCATTAGTGGAGGTACGAATGCTAGTACGATAAGCCCAAAGGGCAAAGGGGATGTGATCATGCCAATTTCTTCCGGACTCATTAACAACTTTCATGAGGATTTTGGTTAGGGTTTTATTAGAAGATTCAGCCTGACCATTGGCCTGTGGGTAGTATGGTGACGAGAAGCTAAGTTTGATACTAAAGTTGTTACACAGATCTTGTAACAACTTATTTTTGAAAGATTTTCCATTATCTGTTATCAGGCGATGAGGAACACCAAAACGATAGATAATGTGGTGGTTAATGAACTCTACAATTTTTTCTTTTTTGGTTGAAATGAGTGGAATAGCCTCCACCCATTTTGTGTAATATTCGGTTGCTGTGATTATCCATCGGTGACGTTGCGAAGAGGGTGGATGAATCTCACCAATAAGGTCTAAACCCCATTGTGAGAAAGGCCAAAGATCTCGTGCGACCTGTAGCGGATGGCTAGGAGTATGTTGAAGGTTTGCATGTTGTTGACACATAACACAACGCTTAACATATTCGTAGCAGTCGTTATTAAGAGTAGGCCAATAATAGCCTAGGTGAAGGATCCGTTTGGCCACGGCAAGGCCACTAAAATGTCCACCACAAATACCGTCATGGACTATGTTGGATGGTATAGGTGACCTCCGCGCCGGTTAGACATCGAAGGAGGATGCCATCAAAGCCACGTTTATAAAGGAGTCCCCCCATGACGACATAACGAGAAACACGTTTAAGAAAAGCACGTTTGCCGGTACTAGTAAGGTCAGGTGGGAGAACGGAGGTTGTAAGGTAGTTGTGAAATTGGTGATACCAGGTATCCTGCGAATTAGCAGACACATTATTTATCATACAAACAACCGGGACTGAGTAAGATGGGGCAAAGAGTTGTTGGACCAAGATGAAAATGTCAGAGTTAGTTGATGAAGTAGGAATTTCCAAGGATAAGCAAGCCATAGTATCAGAAAATTTGTTAGTGGAGCGGGGAATGGTTTGGATAGAGTAATGAGTAAATAAGGTTAGAAGTGAATCCACATAGTGTTTGTACTTTTGAAGTTCCTCATTTTTACATTAGTAGATGCCCATGACTTGATTGACTACCAATTGAGAGTCACCGAAAATATTGATAGATTTGACACCTAAGTGTAATGCAACCTGGAGACCTAAAACTAGGGCCTCGTATTCCGCTGTATTATTAGTGCAGGGGAAATCGAGCTGGAATGAAAGAGGCATAGGCTCAGCATCAAGAGGAATGAGAACAACGCCGGCTCCTCCGCCACACTGGCATTTGGATCCATTGAAGAAGAGGGTCATTGGATACGACTCTTCCTTGAGTGAAAGAGTGGCGATGAGTTCGTCGGGGAAATTAAAATTGGTAAATTGCGCCCCAGGTAAAGGGGCTTCTGCGAGTTGGTCTGAAATAGTTTGTCCTTTGATTGACTTCTGGTGTATAAATTCAAGGTCAAGGTTAGTGAGGAGCTTAAGCCATCAGGCGATGTGTTGGTTTAGATGTGGTTTGGCGTACATATAATGAATGGGGTTTGTGTTGGTGATGACAAAAGTTTTATGATTCAGGAGGTAGTGTCGGAGTTTGGTGGCTACAAATGATAGGGCTAGGCACAGTTTTTCTACATGTGTATACCTAGTCTCATAATCCACCAGAGTACGACTGATATAATAAACAACTTGTTCTCGATACTCAGATTCATGATGTGCGAGCATGGCCCCTACAGCATGGTCAATGGCAGAACGGTAAAGGTAGAAAGGGTGATCGTCCTGAGGTGGGATAAGCACGGGTGGCTGCAATAGATAAGCTTTGAGAGCCTCAAAGGCTTGGTGGCATTCTTCGCTCCATTGAAAGGTAATATCCTTTTTTAAGGAGGTGATGGAAAGGTTGACATCGATCCGAGAGTTGGGAGATGAAACGCCGGATAGATTGGAGTTTAACTTGTAAACTACGCAATTGTTTGAGGTTAGTAGGTGGGGGCATTTCTAGGATAGCTTTGAATTTAGATGGATCGACCTCAATGCCACGCAAAGAGATGATAAAACCAAGAAGTTTTCTAGAAAGGACACCAAAGACACATTTCTTTGGTTGAAGACGGACAAAATATTGTAACAGGTGATCGAAAATAATGGTTAAAACATCGAGATGTTCACTACGATGTTTAGATTTGCCAAGAAGATCATCGACATAATCTTCAAGAATAGTGTGCATAATGTCATGAAAAATGTAAGTCATAGCCCGCTGATAGGTCGTACTAGCATTTTTAAGGCCAAATAGCATGACACGATAACAAAAGGTTCCCCAAGGAGTGATGAAGGTAGTTTTATGTTGATCGGCCAGGGCTACCAAAATTTGATTGTATCCTGAAAATCCATCCATGAGAGAAAGAATCTCATGGCCCCCAATGAGATTAACAAGTTGATCAATACTTGGGAGGGGGAAGTCATCCTTGGGGCAAGTGAGGTTAAGGTCTCAGAAATTCGTGCATATCCGAAGTCCCCCTGTCACTTTAGTGACAGGTACGATGTTAGAAATCCATTGAGGATAGTCAATAGGCAAGATGAAGGAAACAGAAAGAAGTCATTGAAGCTCTTCTTTTACTAAGAGGGCAATGCGTGGATGCATTTTTCTCAGTTTCTGTTTGACTGGTTTGGAATCAGGTTTTAGGGTAATGTTATGGACAGCAATGTCAGGATCAATTCCTGGCATGTCAGCGTAGGACCAAGCGAAAGCTTGGTTGCGGGTACAGAGAAAGGTAGTAAAGGCAACTTGTTCTGATGCGTTAAGGGATTGTTCGATATTCACAATGTGAGGATCCTCCTCTATGTGGATGTTGATTTCTATAGTCGACTCATTCAACATGGTTTGAGTTTCAGACGGTAAGGCACGTTGAATATAGGAGTCATCTGCACCAAGGTAAGTGAGGATGGAGTCGTCATCCTAGCACTCAACAACATTAATTGAAGGTGAATCCTCTTCGATCATGTCTGGATATAGAAAGGGAAGAGAAGATGGGTCCTCATTATCGCGTTGATAAGTGAGAGGACCTAGGAAGATAGAATTTATGAAAAAAAAAGTTAGGAGGGATAGATTCAGGATCTATCGACTCTGTGGGTGATGATGGAAAAATGGGTGATGATGTTTTGGTAGGGGTGACATCGTCATCTTCCAGGAGACAACTGACATGAGGTTCCTTCGGTGTAAGTGTTCCAGGAAATATGAGACCACTACGATCATTGTGCTTGCGTGTAGTTACGGGAATGATTATATGTCGGCCTTGTTCATAAAGACCAAAACCAAAGCCTTTCCAAGCACAGCGAGTCAAGAAGGTGAGGGAAAAATGATGATTTGTCAGGTATTGAAAATCAGATTGGAAGGGAACCACCCCAAGAGGAGGTTCAGGGGTAATGGAGGAGGTTTCGACACCCCCATACGTTAGGTTGGTGCGGCAATTAGGTGGTCCATAAGAGATTACCTCCCCCACATGACGGTCATAGGTAGGATGTGCATGTAACTGTCCATACTCCTATGGGGTATGGAAAGAACTAACGTTATATAGGTGGTACTCCCCCAGTGTAAGGCATTGAAAAACATCTACTAAGGGGTCAGAGGTTGGGATGTTATTTGCAGGAAAGGAAGTGGTATTTGTGATGGCGGTTTCATTGGTTGAAGGCATGGGTGCATTTGAGGTAGATGGTTGAGGTGTGGTTGAAGTGGATGGTTGGGTTGGATGAATGGGTGTCTTGACTGGTACCAGCACATCATTAGGGTGATACAACATATTGTAGGTTTTAAAGGGGGGAGGATCAGCTTTTACGGTGTAGGACTTCCCCTCGTACTCAAATTTTATGCATCTATGTAAGGTGGAGGGAACGCATCCCATAGCCTAGATCCAAGGGAGACCTAACAACATATTGTATTGGAACTCTCCCTCAAGGACATAGAAGAGTTCATGTAAAGTACGTGGTCCTACACGAATGTTAAGGATCATGGTGCCTAGGTAGAAGTAATAGCATCATTGAATGACCGCAACATGATGGGGTTGGCACACATGCAGCTAGAAGGGATATTCATTTTTTGGAAGGCTTTTGAAGAGATGATTTTTAGACTAGCACCCCCGTCAATCATAACACGATGCACCTGAATGTCCCGGACATAAGCTGAGATGAAAAGAGCAGGGTCAAGATCTTCTACACCAAAGACGACAATTTCGTCTTCGAAGAAACTGACAACAGCAGCTTGTTGTACAGAGACAGAAGTAGTTGGGGAGATAGGCTGTTTGGTGAGCGAAGCAACATGATTGGGTGTGAGAATGGAAGTAATAGGTAAGGTTTCATTAGGTAATACCTCTATCCCTTGAAGAATTTCAACGAGAGCTTGTCGATGAGACTTAGAAGTCTGAATGAGATAATACAGTGTCATTTTTACAGGTGATTGGTGAAGCTGTTTAATCATGGTTCAGTGGGAAATTCCATTAGAGACGGGGTAGGTGGGTCCATGAATAACTACTTTAGGTGGTGGTGTGATCAGGATGGTGGATGGAGAAAGAGAGGCCACAGGTGTGAGTTCTTTCGCTTTCCCATTATTTTTCTGCCCTCGAGTAGCAACGCTAATCATATTGATCTCGTGAATACAAGAGGAGGAAGAAGGTATGGATAAGTCATGGTCTTCGAGAGGTGGGGTTGTAATAATGATAGATCTTGGTGAAGTGGGGACAGGTGGTATAGGAGAGGAGATTGAAGCTAAAGGTTTCTCCCTTCGTAAGTTGTCTTGTTTAACCTTTCTATCTGAGAGAGGTGACTGATGAAGTATGGCCTTCAACGCTTTGCATCCTTCTACGTCATGTCCTGGTGTGCGGTGGTAAGCAAAAATTTTAGACTCATCATAACCTATAGGTTAAGGTTTAGATGGATCATAAGGTCGAAGTGGGGGTAGGGAAATGGTCACGTTGTCCACCAACATAGCAAGGATTTTGGAATAAGACCCTTTGAGTAGGTCAAAGTCACAGGAAGATGAGGCTATTGACTGGGTAAATTCTGGTAATGATGGGGTATGGTTGATTTGTATGGGTGGTGGTTTAGCCAAGGGGTTTTGATAATGGGTTTTAACTAAACGTGGATTCTTTGGCGCAGAAGCTATCTTTAGTTGGTTAGATGATGAGGCCATAGATGATGTGGTATCAGAAAACAACCATGGAGAAATAGGAGTGACAGCAAACAAATCTTTTGATGATGGAATTTGTTTAGGGTTGGTAGGTGGACAGGATACGCGGGGTGACGGTGTTGATATACCCTTGGGTTTTTGTATGGGCGCAGAAGGTGTAGGTCATTTTAAAGAAAACACAGGAGGTATGACATATTGATGCAAGGTGGAGGGATGAGGTCCCAGTATGGAAGGTAGGTGTGACGACGATGGTTTTAGTTGTGATAGAGACATAGGTTGAGGAGATTGAGTCTGTCTCCTAAGTGGATGGACGGCTTTATTTTTAGATAAATCAAGCCACTTAGGTGGGTGTGTTAGACTAGGTATTGGTGAGGTCCCAAGTGTAGGGGAAGATTTGGTTAGGCTAATAGAGGTGGATGAGGTATTTGGTAGAGATGAGTGGGGTGAAGATGAGGAGATAGGCATTTTAAGCTTCTGTAAACACTTCGGGTATATGGTAGAGGCATCTAGATCGGTCATCTGCATTTGAGTAGAATATGGCGTACTCAAACGTTCCCATAGGACTTGTCTATCTTCTGAGGGATGACAATCCTCATGTGTGAATAGGAAATTTTGTATGGAATAAAGGTGGGTTGTGATTCCGGTCCACTGTGGGTGTGATACAGGGGGTAGATGAGGCACTGTATCAATGGGCGTTAAGAGGTCAACCGGTTGCTGAAAAGATTTAGGTGATGAAGAACTAATAGGTAGGAGGGTGTGTTTGAGAGGATTTGTCATGTTTAAAAAATGTGGTGATGTTGGTTCAAGAGGCTTCTCATCTAAGGATGACAAAAGAAGTGGCGAGCCTTCCTCTTGTACAACAAGAATGGTAGAAGGAGACATTTGGGAAATAGATAAATTAGATAACATCCGCTCACAGTCTTGCAAGGATGTGGTGTAAGAAGGGTCATTTGTGAGAAGGGAACATTGGGCTGTTAATTCTTTGATGGGTAAAGGAATGGCAAGGATTTCGTCTTATCTTGATGGTGATGAAGGGGGTTCAGGTTTTTGTGTTAGTGAAGAGGCTTGATTCTGAATTTTTTCGATAGAGGCTTTTGGCTGGGAGTCGAAGACTGCATGGATTTCATGAACACTCTCCTCAACTAAGATATCTTGGTTTATGTTACTGTTAGAAGAGTGATTTGGGAATGGTTTGTTGAAAATTTTGAAATTTCAGTTAGCAGGGGCGTTAGGATTATCGAGGGCTATATCCCCTGCATCAACCATTTCCTGCACTATGTTTTTCAACATCTTACAATTTTCATGACTGTGTCCCTTCACACTGTGGAAGTTACAGAAGTCATTTTCTTTGTACCAAGAAGGTATGGCGCGAGTGGCATCAAACCCGAAGTGAGGTTTAACAGGAGGTAAGGTAATGGCTCCTGCTTTAAGCAATTTTTCCAATATCACAGCATAATTTTCTCCCAAGGGGGTGTAATTTATGGGCTCATCTTTATACTTATAGGTGGTTTTTGGCGGGGTATTAGACGGTGGTTGGGATTTGACCATAACCGCGTGCACAGCTGCTTTTGATTTTGAAGCAGTCAACCATAATTTCTCTTCCTCTAAGGCTCGAATCTCTAGTTTTCGAGCCATAGTAAAGGCCTCGTCAAATGTGTGGAAAGTTTGAATTTGGAGGGTAGGAGAGATGTGCTTAGCGCAGGCCCACATAAAGAGTTCGATAAGTTTGGCCTGAGGTAAGGCATACGTAAGTTGGTTGATAAGGCCCCGCCATCGTCCAATGAAATCTGCGATAGATTCATCTTCAAATTGTCGGATGGCATAGAGGTCAGTGATAGATACTTTCTTCACAATGTTAATGGAGAAATGATCCAAGAAAGATTGGGCTAGTTGGTTAAAAGAGAAGATTGAGTGCTGGGTTAAAGAACTGTACCACTCCAAGGCGGGTCCTGATAAGGACATGGGAAAGGTGCAGAGTAGTAAGGCATCATCGTGAGCAATTAGATAGCAGGCATGTCTAAATGAGCGCAAGTGTTGTTGAGGATCCTCCTTATTATTAAAATGAGTAAGTTTTGGTAATTCCCATTGAAGAGGATATGAATTAAGGGGGACAAAAGGGTGGATAGGCTCCCAAAAAACTTGCTTGTATGTCAAGGTGCTATGACTTCCTGAAACAGAAGCCTCCAGATTTTGCATTTTGTCCATCATTTGTTTGATGAAATCCGTGGTGGGATGAGCTGATGGTGCGGTTGCGGCAAATGGAGGAAAATTGGGCCAAGGGCCTCCACTAGACAATGGTGGTGTTAAATTTTGATAAGGTATGGAGGACGAATGTGTTGAGGTGACCGAATAGGGATGTCCTATATAAGATTTTGAGGTCACCGGATACGTGTGTGGGAATGAAAATGTGGGCGGAGCTTGAGAAGGAAAGCTCGTGTGGATAGGTGGTAGAGAGCAAGTCATGAATGGAACAATCTGCAAGAGAGACCAGGTAGGAGAAGTCGGCGGTAATGACATGTTGGGCCCAATATTAACCAAAGGAAATCCAATATGTGCCGTATGAACCCCTAAAGCTGCTGAGTTAGGATACGGGACTAAAGATGCAGAAGGTAAAGCGGAGTTATCAGATGGAGAAGGAGCTAAATGAGCAGCTATACTAATAGGCATGCCAATAAGGAGTTGACCATCAGGCGTATGGTCAGGGGCATGAGACAAATAGTATTGTACAGTGCTAGGATTAGTGTCCAAAAATTTTACAAATTTCTTATCTCCTACAGGGATTTTGGGAACCTTGCTGGTGTCCGTAGGATCTGCTATAGAATGTGAAGGGGGTGATTCAGGCAAAGGCATAGAGCAGGCATGTGAAACCATGGCAGCGACTTGCTTCTGAGTGATAACAACCATGGACAAGAGTACACAGTAGGGTTTCAATCTATCAAGAATAGAAACAGACAACAAGATGTTGGAATTGGTAGGTTGCTGGTTTGTCAGGAACTGTAAAAGACAGTAATTGATATCGGTCTGCTAATCGATGTCGGTTAGACTATAGCCGATGTTGGTCAGTTAACCGATGTCGGTATAATAAGACTGGTATAAGAAAATATAAGAAGCTACTAATTTGAGTTTTTAACAATGCTTGGTACATCTATCAAATTATTCTGAAGTGATCACAGAAAACAGTGTATGATAGAGAAACAGAACTAAAAACAAGCAAGAATGCACAAACAAATTAACAAACTAACCTTAGGGTTAATTTTAATCAATTTGGGCTTATGCCTTTAGACACAGAATGATGTCAATCCTAAACAAAACACTTAGGGGAAATGTCAAGTTTGTTTTGGCTTATAAGGTTACCTCAATCGGGTGGAGGAATACCGCGGAAAAAGGGGGGATGTTTTGAGCTGTTGTGTTAGTTATGAAGTGATTCGGTATGTGTTGTGCAGTGAAAGTAAGATTAATTTCCTGTCAATACCGTGGAAATCACCCCCACGTGTATGACCTGTTACTTAGTCTATGTTCACTAGAATTGAAAACAACAAGCAAGAATGTAATGCATGTGTTTTAAACCCAAATTGAAAATTTTATTCGATGAAGCAAGGAAGATGAATTTTACTAATGCAAAACTGGGAAAAGCAAGACAAATTCTTTTACCAAATATAACAAAATATCATGTGAAGTTTTTAGAAGAAGAAAATAGCAAGTATGCTCCCTATATGAAAGCAAACAAGAGAAATAGAAACCCAAAATGTGTCCCACCGGGCGTGCCAAAATGTTTCACATGGAATGTTTCAGCTCTTGGGAATAGAGTTGTTTCTATCCTTTCATTCCTTTAAGAAACATATAAGGGTTAGGGCTAGGAGGAATACCTATTGAATGTCGAGAGGGTGTGCACGTACCGTAGAGAGAGAGATCAAGTTGACTGCGAAGAAATCCTTTTTGTCTTGGAAGGACTACCTGCAAGTAAGAATACAAGACCACCAGATTTTAATTAGACAATAAGTGAGGGAACTGCCTTGGGCCCAGGAAATATAAAACTTCCTTTCGAAGGTGGTCAGTTCCCCTGCTAATATGAATTAACACAAATTCTAAGAAATAAGCTATTGTCCAATTACAATTTGTTTACCTTGTTAGAACAACAGAGAAAGGGCTGGTCTTGGTTTAGAATCACGGTGACCGATGCCGGTCACTGTAACTGGTACTGGTTGTTGGTAACCGATATCGGTAGGGGAAATGTTTTAGGGGCTTTTGGTGAAGGTTGGTTGTAAGGTGGTTGTGTTGTTTTATAAGGCTGATAAATGGGTGGGGTTAGGTAATGGGGTGATGAGAAGGACTCAGATAATATGGGGGGTGTTCTTGGGGTAACGTAAGGGTGGAGGAATGACAGTTAGATGTAGTGTGTTGCTGGGTAGTAGATCTAGGAATAGACTTATGA
Source organism: Taxus chinensis (assembly GCA_019776745.2). Lineage (NCBI taxonomy): Eukaryota > Viridiplantae > Streptophyta > Pinopsida > Cupressales > Taxaceae > Taxus > Taxus chinensis. The sequence continues at coordinate 2,236,906 of CM034157.1, forward strand.
TGGCTGTGATTCAGAAGTTCAAGAAATGTTATTAAAAGGACATACAAGATATTATTTACTAGTTCTCGATGGAAAATGCAGGTTCTGGGACTGTGATGATGAAGACAGGGCTTAATTAGGATTATTTGACAATCCAAGATGAGCTATCTCCTCTCCCAATGCTCGGATGAGTGTCACTGGGCTCTGTTTATTTAGTTGTAGTCTTGGGCTTGATGTCCTTCTCTGCAAACTTCTCTCTTTCCTTCACTTGTCTCTGCTCAGCCAAGTCAATTCCGGATCCCTTCAATGACTTCTCCTTTTTTCGATCAAATGAAAATCTGATCCCTTGTTTTTGGTTGGGAGTGGTCATTTACAGGGAACCGATGGCGGTTACGTAACCGACGGCGGTCGAGTAGGAACCAGTATCGGTCAGGTCAAAGTGGGCTATTTTTAGTAAAATAGCCAGCTTTCCCTCCTTTTCTCCTGAGGGATTAGTTGCGGGCTTGGTCAAGTCATTATGAAGTCGGTTTTGGATGCGGGTGATGAGTAATTAGTCATAGGTGTGGATGTAGACCAAGTTATAGGTCTTAATTAGGTTAGTTTAGGGTTAAGACTAGGTCAGGATGAGGTGGTGAAATGAGGTGGCAGGTATGGCGATGTGGATTTATTAATTATAAAGTAATTAATAAATAATTGTGTAAGGTTTAGGTGATAAGGTTAGGTTGCGAAATGAGATGTGGGGCACAGGGGGTCGTAAGACACAAATTTGGTGTCTACAACTAGAAGATCTCTAGGTGAGTTGGTAAGGTGAGCTCAAGGTGAGTTGACAAGCCAAGATCAAGGGGAGTTGGCAAGGTGAGCTATCAGGTGAGCTCCCTGGTGAGTTCCCAAGTGAGTTACTCAATGAGCTTCTGGGTGAGCTCACCCCAATTTGATCGGTGAGGTCCTAAAAGAGCTCCCACGTGAGCTACTTGGTGAGCTATTCAGTGAGCTCTTACGCAAGCTATTAGGTGAGCTCCCAAGCGAGCTACTTAGCGAGCTCCCAGGAAAGGTTCCCAGTGAGCTGCTCGATGAGCTACTAGATGAGCTTAAGGTGAGTTGGCATGGTGAGCTCCTCAGTGTGCTCAAGGCGAGCTAGCAAGGTGAGCTCCCATGCGAGTTTTTAGACAAGCTACTTAACAAGCTCCTAGATGAGCTGTGAGTTCCCAGGTGAGTTACTTGATGAGCTTCTGGGTGAGATCAACTTGAGATGACCAGTGAGCACTAAGAAGAACTCTTATGCGAGCTACTTGACAAGCTATTTGGTGAGCTTCTAGGCAAGCTACTTGACAAGCTACTTGGCGAGCTCCCATGCAAGGTCCCCAGTGAGTTGTTCGTTGAGCTTACAAGTGAGCTCACAAACAAGCTCAAGTTAACCTACTTTTGACCTCTAGGTAAGTTGGCAAGGTGAGCTCCTCAGCAAGCTCAAGGTGATCTGATAGGTGAGCTCCCATGCAAGTTGGCAAGGCAAGCTATCCGGTGAGCTCTCATGTGATTTTTTAGGCAAGCTACTTGATGAGCTCCTAGGTGAGCTCAAGATGAGCTAGTAAGGTGAGCTATGAGGTGAGTTCTGATGTGAGTTTCTGAGAAATCTCAAGTCAAGCTACTCGATGAGCTCCTAGGTGAGCAGTTTACCGAGCTCCTAGTCAAGCTCCTAGGTGTGCTACTCGGTGAGATCCCAGGGGAGCTTGTCGACACTATCTTAGGTGAGCTTACATGTAAGCTACCATATGAGCTCTAGGTGAGTTAGCAGGGTGAGCTCAAGGTGAGTTTGCAAGGTGAGCTCAAGGTGATTTGGCAAGGTGAGCTATCAGGCGAGCTCCCAGGTAAGTTCCCAGGTGAGTTACTCGATGAGCTCCTAGGTGAGCTCAACTCAAGTTGATCGGTGAGCTCCTAGAAGAGCTCACAAGTGAGCTACTTGGCGAGCTATTCGATGAGCTCCTAGGGAAGCTATTAGGTGATCTTCCAAGCTAGCTACTTAGCGAGCTCCCACGTGAGGTCCCTAGTGAGCTAATTAGTGAGCTCACACGGGAGCTCAAGTCAACCTACTTGGTGAGCTACTTAGTGAGCTCCCAGGTGAGCTGTTAGGCAAGCTCCCAGGTGATCTGTTAGGAAAGCTACATGGTGAGCTACTAGATGAACTCTGAGGCAAGCTCCCATGTCAGTATGTAAGGTGAGATTTCAAGTGATCTCCTATGTGAGTTTTTGGGTGAGCTATTTGATGAGCTCTTGGGTGAGCTCAAGTCAAGCTACTCAGCAAGCTCCTAGGTGAGCTCAAGGTGAGCTAGCAAGGTGAGCTATCAGGTGAGTTCAAGGTGAGTTTCTAGGAAAGCTCAAGTCAAGCTGCTTAATGAGCTTCTGGGTGAGCTACTTGTCGAGCTCCTAGGTGAGTTGCTCAGTGAGATCCCAGGTGAGCTCAAAGGAGAGCCTGTTGGTAATCTCTTAGGTGAGTTTACATACAAGCTACCAAATGAGCTTTAGGTGAGTTGCAAGGTGAGATCAGGGCAAGTTGCGAGGGCAAGATCCCAGCCAAGTTCACATGTGATTTTTTCAATGAGCTCCTAGGTGATCTCAACTCGAGATGATCGTTAAGCTCCCAAAAGAGCTCTCTAGTGAGCTAATTTATGAGTTGTTTGGCAAGATCCCAGGTGAGATACTAGGTGAGCTCCCAAGTGAGCTACTTCGTGAGAGCCTAGGTGAGGTCCCTTATGAGCTACTCAGTGAGCTCACAAGTAAGCTCACAAGAGAGCTCAAGTCAACCTACTCAATAAGCTACTCATTGAGCTCCTAGATGAGCTACTTGGTAAGCTACTCAACTAACTTAGAGGTGAGTTACCAGATGAGCTCAAGGGGATTTGCTAAGGTGAGCTCCTTAGTGAGCTCAAGGTGAGTTGGTAAGGTGATATGATAGGTGAGCTCCCATTTGAGCTAGTAGGGTAAGCTTTCAGGTGAACGCCCATGTGAATTTTGGGGTGAGCTACTTGATGAGCTCAAGTTCAGATCCTCGGTGAGCTCCTGGACAAGGTCAAGGTGAGCTAGCAAGGTGACCTATCATGTGAGCTCCCAGGTGAGTTTCTGTGTAAGCTCAAGTCAAGCTGCTCAATCAGGACCTGGGAGAGCTACTTATCGCACTCACATCTGAGCTCCTAGGTGAGCTCCTTAGTGGGCTCTAAGGTGAGCTCAAAGGTGAGCTTGTAAGTAATGTATGAGGTGAGCTTATATGTGAGCTACTAGATGAGCTCAAGGTGACTTGGCAAGGCAAGCTATCAGGTGAGCTCCTAGGTGAGTTCCTAGGTGAGTTATTCGATAAGCTCTTAGAAGAGCTCAACTAGAGCTTATCGGCAACCTTTCAGAAGAGCTCACATGAAAGCTACATGGCAAGTTGTTCAGTGAGCTCCCAGGTGAGTTGCTAGGTGAGCTCCTATGTGAGATACATGGTGAGATCCTAGGTAAGGTCCCTAGTTAGCCCAGGACTGAGCTGTTAGGTGAGCTCCTAGGTGAGCTCTTAGCTGAGCTCCGAGGTGAGCTACTTGGCGAGCTTCTCCATGAACTCCAAGGTGAGCTACCAGATGAGCTCAAGGTGAGTTGGCAAGGTGATCTCCTAAGTGAGCTCAAGGTGAGCTATCATGGTAAGATCCCATGTGAGTTTTCAGGTGAGCTTCTTGACGAGCTCCTGGATGAGCTGTGAGTTCCTAGGTGAGTTACTTGACTAGCTCTTAGGTGAGATCAACTCGATATGATTGGCGAGCTCATAGAAGAGGTCCTAGACAAGCTACTTGACAAGATGTTTGATGAGCTTCTAGGTGAGCTGTTAGGTGAGTCACTAAGTGAGCTACTTTCTGAGCTCCCATGTAAGGTCCTCAGTGAGCTTCTTAGTGAGCTCACAGGAAAGCTCACGTCAACCTATTTGATGAGCTGTTAGGTGAGCTCCTAGGTAAGCTACTTGGTGAGCTACTCAATGAAATCTTAGGTGAGCTACTAGATAAGATCAAGGTGAGTTGGTAAGGTGATCTCCTAAGTAAGCTCAAGGTGAGCTGATAGGTGAGCTCCCACACAAGTTTCTAGGTGAGCTATCAGGAGAGCTCCCATACAAGTTTTTGGGTGACCTACTTAATGAGCTCCCTGGTGAGCTTAAGTTGAGCTGCTTGGTGAGCTATTGTGTGAGGTTAAGGTGAGGTGACAAGGTGAGCACCCAGGTGAGTTTCGGGGAAAGCTGAAGTCGAGCTACTCGAGGAGCTCCTAGATGAGCTACTTGACGAGCTCCCAGCTAAGCTTCTATGTGACCTACTCAGTTAGCTTCTAGGTGAGCTCAAAGGTGAGCTTGTTGGCAATCTTTGAGGTGAGCTTACATGCGAGCTACCAGATGAGCTTAAGGTAAGTTGACAAGGTGAGCTCAAGGGTAGTTAGCAAGGTGAGCTGTTAGGTGAGTTCCTAGGTGAGTTACTTGATGAGCTCCCAAGTGAGCTCAACTCAAGCTGATCGAAAAGCTCCCAGAAGAATATCTCAAGCAAGCTACTTGGTGATTTGTTTGGTGAGCTTTTTGGTGAACTCCAAGGTGAGCTCCTAGGTAAGTTGTTAGGTGAGCTCCCAGGAAAGGTACTTGGTGAGCTACTCAATGAACTCTGAGGAAAGCTACCAGATGAGCTCAAGCTTAGTTGGCAAGGTGAATTGCTCAGTGAGCTTAAGGTGAGTTGGCAAGGTGAGCTATCATGTGATTTTTTGGGTGAGTTATCAGGTAAGCTCTAATATGAGTTTCCAGGTGATCTGTTAGGTAAGCTCCCATGTGAGTTTTAGGGTGAGCTATTTTATGAGCTCCTAAGTGAGCTCAAGTCAAGCTACTCAGTGAGCTCCTAAGTGAGCTTAATGTGAGCTGGTAAAGTGAGTTGTTAGGTGAGATCCCACGCTAGATTCTAGGTAAGCTCAAGTTGAGTTGCTCGATGAGGTTCTGGGTGAGCTTCTTGTGGAGATCTCAGTGGATCTCCTAGGTGAGCTTACATGCGAGCTACCTGACGAGCTCAAGGAAAGTTGGCAAGGTGAGCTCAAGGTGAGTTAGAAAGGTGATCTCAAGGTGAGTTGGCAAGGTGAGCTATTAGGAAAGCTCCTAGGTGAGTTTCTATGTGAGTTACTCAATGAGCTCCTGGGTGAGCTCAACTCAAGCTGATCAATGAGCTCCCAGAAGAGCTCCTAACTGAGCTACTTAGCGAGATGTTCAGTGAGCCCCCAGGTGAGCTGCTAGGTGAGCACCTAAGCAAGCTACTTGGTGAGCTCACATGTGAGCTCCTGGGGAGCTCAAGTCAACCTACATGGTGAGCTACTCAATGAGCTTCCAGGTGAGGTATTAGGTGAGGTTCCTAGGTAAGCTACTTGGTGAGCTACTCAACGAACTCTGAGGTGAACTACCAGATGAGCTCAAGGAAAGTTGGTAAGGTGATCTCCTTAGTGAGCTCAATGTGAGCTGGCAAGGTGAGCATGTAGGTGAGATCCCATGTAATTTTTTAGGTGAGCTACTTGACGAGCTCCTAGATGAGCTGTGAGTTCCCAGGTGAGTTACTCGATGAGCTCCTAGGTGAGCTCAACTTGAGCTTATCGGTGAACTCCTAGAAGACCTCCCAAGTGAGCTACTTGGAGAGCTATTTGGTGAGCTCCCAAGAGAGCTGTGAGGTGAGCTCCCAAGTGAGCTACTTGTTGAGCTCCCAGGTGAGGTCCCCGGTGAGCTGCGAGGTGAGCTCACAAGTGAGCTCAAGTCTTCTTACTCGATAAGCTACTTGGTGAGCTCCCAGGTGAGCTATTAGGTAAGCTACTCAATAAACTCCGAGGTGAGCTACCATAAGAGCTCAAGGTGAGTTGGTAGGGTGACCTCCTCATTGAGCTAAAGGTGAGCTGGCAAGGTGAGCTGATAGGTGAGTTTACATATGAGTTGTTAGGGTGAGCTATCAAGTGAGCTCTTATGTGAGTTTTTGGGTGAGCTACTTAACGAGGTCTTAGGCGAGCTCAAGTCGAGGTGCTCAGTGATCTCAAGGATATCTTGCAAGGGGAGCTATTAGTTAAGCTCCCAGATGATTTTTTTAGGGAAGCTCAATTCAAGATGCTTAACGAGATCTTGGGTGAGCTACTTGTCAAGCTCCCAGCAAAGCTCCTAGGTGAGCTTCTCGGTTAGCTCATAGATGAGCTTAAAGGTAAGCTTATCTATAATCTCTAAGGTGAGCTTACATGTGAGATACTAGATGAGATCAAGGTGAGTTGGCAAGGTGAGCTCAAGGGAAGTTGACAAGGTGAGCTCAAGGCAAGTTGGCAATGTAAGTTGTCAGATGAGCTCCTAGTAAAGTTCCCAAATGAGTTAATTGATGAGCTCCCAAGCGAGCTCAACTCGAGCTGATCATTGAGCTCCCAAAAGAGCTCCCTGGTGAGATACTTTATGAGTTGTTTGGTGAGCTCCCATGTGATCTTCTAGGTGAGCTCCCAAGGAAGCTACTTAGCGAGATCCCAGGAGAGGTTCCTGGTGAGCTACTCGACAAGCTCACAAGTGAGCTCAAGTCAACCTACTTAGAGGTGAGCTACCAGACAAGCTCAAGTTGAGTTGGTAAGGTGGGCTCCTCAGTGAGCTTAAGGTGAGCTGGCAAGGTGAGCTGATAAGTGAACTCCCATGAAAGTTGGTAAGGTAAGCTATCAGGCGAGCTCCCATGTGAGTTTTTGTGAGAGCTACTTGAAGAGCTCTAGTCAAGTTGCTTGGCAAGCTCCTAGGTGAGCTCAAGGTGAGCTAGCAAGGTGAACTCCTAGGAAAGTTTCCATGTAAGCTCAAGTCAAGCTGCTTAACGAGCACCTAGGCGAGCTACTTAGTGAGCTCCTAGCTGAGCTCCTAGGTGATCTACTTGGTGGGCTCTTAGGTAAGCTCAAAGGTGAGCTTATCGGTAATGTATGAGGTGAGCTTATATGTGAGCTACCAGCTTCACTCAAGGAGAGTTAGCAAGGAAAGCTGTCAGGTGAGCTCCCATGTGAGTTTCCATTTGAGTTACTCAAAAAGATCTCGGGTGAGCTCAAGTGGAACTAATCAATGAGCTACTTGGCGAGCTGTTCGACTAGCTCCCAAACAAGCTACATGGTAATCTCCCAGGAGGTCCTTAGTGATCTCACAAGCGACCTGTTAGGTGAGCTCCCAAGTGAGTTTTTAGGTGAGCTCCTAGGCAAGCTACTTGGTAAGCTGCTTGATGAACTCTAAGGTGAGCTACTAGATGAGCTTAAGGTGAGTTGGTAAGGTGATCTCCTTAGTGAGGTCAAGGTGAGGTGGCAAGGTAAGCTCCCATGTGAGTTTTCTGGCGAGCTGCTTGAAGAGCTCCTGGATGAGCTATGAGTTCCCAGGTGAGTTACTTGACGAGCTTTTAGGTGAGATCAACTTGAGATGATCAGCGAGCTCCCAGAAGAGCTCCTAGGTGAGCTACTTGACAAGCTATTTGTTGAGATTCTAGGTGAGCTTCTAGCAAATGTACCAAGTGAGCTACTTGGTGAGCTCCCATGTGAGGTCCCTAGTGAGTTTCTCGATAGGCTCACAAGTAAGCTCAATTCAACCTACTCTATGAGTTTCTAGGTGAGCTCCCAGGAGAGCTGTTAGGTGACCTCCAAGGTGATCTACTTGGTGAGATTCTCAACAAACTCCGAGGTGAGCTACCAGACAAGATCAAGGTGATTTGGCAAGGTGATCTCCTAAGCAAGCTCAAGGCGAGCTAACAAGGTGACCTTATAGGTGAGCTCCCACACAAGTTTCTAGGTAAGCTTTTAGGAAAGCTACCAAGTGAGTTTTTGGGTGAGCTACTTGATGAGCTCCTAGGTGACCTCAGGTCGAGATGCTCAGTTATCTCCTGTGTGAGTTCAAGGTGTGCTGGCAAGGTGAGCTATCAAGTGAGCTCCGAGGTGAGTTTTTAGACAAGCTCAAGTCGATTTGCTCAAGGAGCTCCTAGGCAAGATAATTTTGGAGCTCGTAGTCGAGCTCCCAACTGAGCTCCTAGGTGAGCTACTCAGTTAGCTCCCAGGAAAGCTCAAACGTGAGCTTTTTGGTAATATTTGAGGTGAGCTTACATGTGAGCTATTAAATGAGTTCAAGGTGAGTTAGAAAGGTGAAGTTAAGGGGAGTTGCAAGGCGAGCTGTCAGGTGAGCTCCCAGGTGAGTTCCCAGGTGAGTTACTTGATGAGCTCCTAGGAGAGCTCAACTCAAGATAATCAATAAGCTCCTAAAAGAGCTCTCATGTAAGCTACTTAGCGAGGTATTTGGTGAGCTCCAAGGCAAGTTATTAGGTGATCTCTACAGTGAGCTACTTGGTGAGCTATTTGGCAAGCTACTGGGCGAGCTCCTAAGTGAGGTACTTGGTGACCTCCCAAGCAAGGTCGTCAGTGACCTGCTTGGTGAGCTCACAAATGAGCTCAAATCAACCTACTCGGTGAGTTGCTCTATGAGCTATTAGGTGAGATCCCAAGTGAGTTGTTAGTCGAGTTCCTAAGAAAGCTACTTGGCAAGATTCTCGATGAACTCTTATATGGGATCTCCCATATGATTTGGCAAGGCAAGCTATCAGATGAGATCCCATGCACATTTTTGGGTGAGCTACTTGATGAGCTCCTGGGTGAGCTCAAGTCAACCTACTTGTTGAGCTACTCGGTGAGCTCCTAGGTGAGCTACTTGGTGAGATTTTTGATGAACTTTGAGGTGAGCTACCAGACAAGAAAAAGGAGAGTTGGCAAGGTGAGCTCCTTAGTGAGCTCAAGGTGAGCTGGTAAGGCAAGCTGATAGGTGAGATCCCATTCGAGTTAATAAGGTGAGCTCCCATGCAAGTTTTTATGTGAGCTACTTGACGAGCTCCCAGGTGAGCTCAACTTGAGCTAATTGGTAAAATCCTAAGCTAAAATCTAGATCCAAGGCTGCAAGGTGAGCTATCAGGAAAGCTCCCAAGTAAGTTTTTCAAGTAAGATCAAGTCAATCTGGTCGAAAAGCTCCTAGGTGGGCTCAAAAGTGAGCCCATTGGAAAGGTGAGTTTAAGGTGATTTAGCAAGGTGAGCTGTCAAGTGAGCTCCCAAGTGAGATCCCAGATGAGTTACTCAACAAGATCCTGGGTGAGCTCAACTCGATCTGATTGGTGAGATCCCAGAAGAGCTCTCAGGTGAGTTGCTAGGTGAGCTCCCAAGCAAACTACTTGACGAGCTCCTAGGTGAGGTCCTCCAATGAGCTACTCGAGTCAACGTACTCAGTGAGCTACTATGTGAGCTTACAGGTAAGATGTTAGGTGAGCTCTCAGGTGAGATGTTCGGAAAGCTCCTAGATGAGCTAATTGGTGAGCTACTTGACAAACTCCAAGGTGAGCTACCTTCTGAGATGAAGGTGAGTTGGCAAGGTGAGCTCCTCAGTGAGCTCAAGGTGAACTGGCAAGGTGAGCTGATAGGTGAGCTCCCATGCGAGTTTGCAAGGTGAGTTGTTAGGTTATCTCCCATGCGAGTTTCTAGGTGAGCTAGTCAGTGAGCTCATAGTGAGCTGGCAAGGCAAGATGTCAGGTGAGTTCCAGGTGAGTTTCTGGGAAAGCTCAAGTTGAGCTGCTTGACGAGCTCCTAGGTGAGCTATTTATCAAGCTTCCAACTGAGCTCCTGGGTGAGCTACTCGGTGAGATCCCAGGAGAGCTCAAAGGTGAGCTTATCAGTAATCTCTTAGGTGAGTTTGCATATGAGCTATCAGATGAGCTCCAGGTGAGTTGGCAAGGTGACCTCAAGGTGAGTTGGTAAGGTGAGCTTAAGGTGAGTTGGCAAGGTGAGATATCAGGTGAGCTATTCAGCTAGCTCCTTGGCGAGCTACTAGGTGAGCTCCCAAGTAAGCTAATTAGCGAGCTCCCAAGAAAGGTTACCGATGAGCTGCTTAGCGAGCTCACATGTGAGATTAATTCAACCTACTTGGTGAGCTACTCAGTGAGCTCCCAGATGAGCTGTTAGGTGAGCTCCTAGGTGAGCTATAAGGTAAGCTCCCAGGAAAGCTATTAGGTGAGCTCTTAGGTGAGCTACATGGTGAGCTTCTCGAAAAAACTCTGAGGTGAGCTACTAGACGAGTTCAAGGCAAGTCAGTAAGGTGATCTCCTCAACGAGCTCAAGGTGAGCTAGCAAGGTGAGCTGATAGGTGAGGTCCTATGCGAGTTATCAGGGTGAGCTCCTATGCGAGTTTTTGGGTGAGCTACTCGATAAGCTCTCAGGTGAGCTCAAGTCGAGTTGCTCGATGAGCTCCTGGGTGAGGTCAAGGTGAGTTGGCAAGGTGAGCTGTCAGGTGAGTTTCTAGGGAAGCTCAACTCAAGTTTGTTGATGAGCCCCTAGGTGAGCTACTTGTCGAGTTCCCTTGCGAGCTACAAGATGAGCTCAAGGTGAGTTGGCAAGGTGAGCTCAAGGTAAGTTTACAAGGTGAGCTCCAAGAAATTTAGCAAGGTGAGCCATTAGGTGAGCTCTCAATCAAGTTCCCAGGTGAGTTACTTAACAAGCTCCTGGGTGAGCTCAACTCGAGCTGATTGTCGAGCTCCCAATAGACCTCCATGGTGAGCTACTTTGCATGTTGTTTGGCGAGCACCTAGGTGAGATGCTAGGAAAGTTCCCAAGCGAGCTACTTGTCAAGATCCATGGTGAGGTCCCTAACGAGCTGCTTAGTGAGCTCACAAGAAAGCTCACAAGCAAGCTCAAGTTAACCTACTTGGTGAACTACTTGTTGAGATCTCAAGAAAGCTCCTAGGTGAGCTCCCAGGTGAGCTACTTGGTGAGATTCTCGATGAACTCAGAGGTGAGCTACCAGATGAACTCAAGGTGATCTCCTAAGTGAGCTCAAGGTGAGCTGGAAAAGTGAGTTGATAGGTGAGCTCCCATGTGAGTGGTAAGGTGATATTTTAGGAGAGCTCCCATGTGAGTTTTGGGGTGAGCTACTTGACGAGGTCAAGTTGAGCTCCTCAAGGTGAGTTGGAAAGGTGATCTCCTCAGGCAAGCTCTCAAGGTGAGTTGGTCCAGGTGAGCTCATAGGTGAGCTACTCAACGAGGACATGGGTGAGCTACTTACTGTGAGCTCCCAGTGAGCTCCTAGGTGAGACACTTCGTGGGCTCTTAGGTGAAGCTTGTTAGCAATGTCTAAGGTGAGCTTATATGTGAGCTACCAGATGAGCTCAAGGTGACTTGGCAAGGCAAGCTATCAGGTGAGTTATCAGGTGAGTTCCTAGGTGAGTTACTTTCGAGGAAGATCTCGAGTATAGCTTAACTAAAGCTGATGGGTGAGTTCCCAGAAGAGCTCCTAGGTGAGCTACATGGCTAAGCTTTTCAGCCAAGCTCCTAGGACGAGCTTACTCAGGTGAGCTCCCAAGCGAGATCTACTTGGTGAGCTCCTTGGTGAGTTTTTCCTGGCGAGCTCATAAGTGAGCTCCTATTAGGCGAGTTTTCTAGGTAAGTTATTAGGTGAGCTCCCGGGTGAGCTCACTTGGCAAGCTAGTCTCATTGAACTCAAAGGTGAGCTACTAGATGACCTGATCAAGGAGAGCTTGGAAAGGTGAGCTCCTAAGTGAAGTGAGCTAGGCAAGCTCAAGCTTAAGCATGGTTGATGAGCTCCTGGGTGAGTTTTTAGGTGCCAAGCTACCAACCATGAGCTCCTAGGATGAGCTGTGAGTTCCCAAGTGAGTTACTTGACTAGCTCTCTGGGTGAGATCTCAAAGGTCAAAATGATGGTGAGCTTGGCAGATCTCTTACATATGAGGTCCTAGGTGAGCTACTGTGACAAGCTATTCAGCAATGAGCTTAAGGTGAGCTCCTCAAGGTGAGCTCAACTTGTCAAGCTCCCATGGGATGAGCTCCCCGATGGGCCACTCAGTGAGCTCAGGAAGCAAGCTCTACTTGTTAACCTACTCGACGAGCTTCTCGGTGCAAGCTTCTAGGTGAGACCTCCCTAGTGAAAGCTACTTGGAGAGCTGCTTGATGAACTCCCAAGGTGAGCTCCCCAGACAAGCTCACAAGGTGAGTTGGCAAGGTCAATCTTCTAAGATGATCTCAAGGTGAGTTGGCAAGGTGCGAGCTAACTTCATGAGCTCTTAGGCATGATTTTCTGGATAATCTGAGCTGATAGAGTAAGCTCCCATGTGAGTTGGTTTGGGCGAGCTATTGTCAAGAGAGCTCCCCATGTGAATTTCTGGCAAGCTCAAGTCGAGATGCTCAAGGAGCTACTTAGAACGAGCTTCTGGCCAAGCTCCTAGGTTGAGCTACTCGGTGAGCTCCTGGGTTGAGCTCATAGGTGAGCTTGTTGGTAAGCTGAGCTGAGGTAAGATTACATGTGAGCTACCAGCCGATGAGCTTAAGGTGAAGTTAGCAAGGTGAGCTCAAGAGGTAGAGCTGGCAAAGGTGAGTTATTAGCTTGTCGGAAATCTCTGAGGTGAGCTTACATGCTAGCTAGCTCGTAGATGAGCTCAACTATGAGTTGATAAGATGAGCTCCTAGAAGAGCTTGGCAAGGTGAGCTCATTGGTGAGATATTTGGCAAGTGAGTTCCCTAGGTGAGCTTACTCAATGAGCTCCTAGGTGAGCTCCCAACTCAAGCTACTTGGTGAGCTCCTAAGAAGATTTCCCTAGGTAAGCTACTCGGTGAGTTATTCAGTGACCACCCAGGTGAGTTAGTTAGGGGAAGCTTCGAAGGTGAGTTACTTAGGTGAGCTCCCAGGTGAGGTACTCTGGATGATCTACTCAACGAACTCAAGTCAACCTACTTGGCGAGTTTACTCGATGAGCTGTTAAGTGAGATCCTAGGTGAGATACTTGGGTGAGCTTGCTCAGATGAAATCTCTTAGGTGAGCTAGCTAAAAGAGCTCAATGGGAGCTGGCAAGGTGAGCTCCTCATGTGTGTTTCTGGGTAAGCTATCAGATGAGATGCCATGTGAGTTTCTAGGTGAGCTGTCAGGTGAGCTCCCATGTGAGTTTTAGGGCTAGCTGTTTAACGAGCTCCCAGGTGAGCTCAAGTCGAGCTTCTTAGTGAGCTCCTAGGTGAGCTTAACGTAAACTAGCAAGGCGAGCTCTCAAGTGAGATTTCGGGTAAGCTCAAGTTGAGCTGCTTGTAAATATTTCAACTGAGCTCCTAGGTGAGCTTACATGTGAGCTACCAAATGAGCTCAAGGAATGTTGGCAAGGTGATCTCAACGTGAGTTGGAAGTGCAAGCTCAAGGTGAGTTAGAAAGGTGAGCTATCATGTAAGCTCCCAGGTGAGTTCCTATGCGAGTTACTGGATGAGCTCTCGGGTGAGTTCAACTCGAGATGATTAGTGAGCTCCTAGAAGAGCTCCCAGATGAGCTACTTTGCATGTTGTTTGGCGAGCACCTAGGTGAGATGCTAGGAAAGTTCCCAAGCGAGCTACTTGTCAAGATCCATGGTGAGGTCCCTAACGAGCTGCTTAGTGAGCTCACAAGAAAGCTCATAAGCAAGCTCAAGTTAACCTACTTGGTGAACTACTTGTTGAGATCTCAAGAAAGCTCCTAGGTGAGCTCCCAGGTGAGCTACTTGGTGAGATTCTCGATGAACTCAGAGGTGAGCTACCAGATGAACTCAAGGTGATCTCCTAAGTGAGCTCAAGGTGAGCTGGAAAAGTGAGTTGATAGGTGAGCTCCCATGTGAGTTGGTAAGGTGATATTTCAGGAGAGCTCCCATGTGAGTTTTGGGGTGAGCTACTTGACGAGGTCAAGTTGAGCTCCTCAATGAGTTGGTAAGGTGACCTATCAGGCGAGCTCTCAAGTGAGTTTCCATGTAAGCTCAAGTCAAGCTACTCAACGAGGACATGGGTGAGCTACTTACCGAGCTCCCAGTCGAGTTCCTAGGTGAGATACTTGGTGGGCTCTTAGGCAAGCTTGTCAGCAATGTCTAAGGTGAGCTTATATGTGAGCTACCAGATGAGCTCAAGGTGAGTTGGCAGAAGAGGATCTCCTATTCCTACCTCATCTGCACCAAAGGTAAGTACTGCCAATCCTGCCCTTAAAGTTGCTTCTTCTTCTTTTTCTCCTAGGGTTGATAAACCTAAGATTCCAAATGATGATGGACCATCCACCTCTGGATCCTTTGACATTGTAGATCATCTAAAAAGGACCAAAGTTCAAATTTCAGAGGCTGAATATTACCAAACCCATCCAAAAGCTTTTGCCAAGATGATCCAGTTTGTAAATTCCCATTCCAAGACCACCTCCAAAGGCCTTTTGCCCACACCTCCTTCCGCACCACAGCCCAGTCTAGTAGCTGTTGTCACCTCACCTGGTGATAAGATCAAGCCTTTTTATGTTACACTCCTTATAGCTGGCCATAGGCTCAGTAACTGTGTCATAGATTCTGGAGCCTCTGATAATGTGATGCCTGCCAAAGTAGCTCATGCTTTAGGCTTGACCCTTACTCGTACTTATGGATCTTGCTACTCCATGGAAAGTAAGGAGGTGCCTTTGGTTGGAAGGATTAAAGATGCACAAGTGGCTTTTGCTGCTTTACCCGAAAAGAAAGTCTTGGCTACCATACTAGTAGCAGACATTCCTCCTTCCTATGGAATGTTGCTAAGCAGAAACTTCTGTAAAGATGTGGGTGGAGAGATTCAAATGGATTGGTCACACGCTCTCATACCTGTCGATGGACAAATGAAGAAGCTACTACCTGAGAAGCAGTCCGAGTACATTGTGCAGAAGACAGATGATCCCAAGGCACAAATACTCTATGAGGACAGGGGCCATGGTAATTACATGATTTTGTCCCCTGATGAAATTCGACCCTGCAAAATATCACCTAAAGATCCCAATGGTGTCTGGGTTTTAGAATTCGACGGCAGTTGTTCTTCGGCTGGTTCTGGGGCCGGTGTTCTGTTAATATCACCTGAAGGCTGCCTATACCCCTTTTCATTCAAATTGCAGTTCGAGAACACTAACAATACAGCAGAGTATGAGGCTCTCATCCTTGGATTGCAAGTGGCCAAAGAACGAGGTGTAAAAAATCTTTTGGCTCGTGGTGATGCAGAGCTGATTGTGAAGCAAGTCAGAAACCTGTTTCAGGTAAAGAACGGGAGGCTGAAGCATTATCGGAATCAGGTTTGGGATTCAATTGAATTCCTGGATGCCTTCTCCATTGAAGCAATTCCCAGAGAAAAGAACAGCAGAGCTGATTCCCTGGCTGTCTCAGGGTCATTATTGATTCCTCATCCTGAATTCTCTCAGGATAAATTCACTATTGAGATGGTCCACCGACCTAGTGTCCCTGACAATACTAACAACTGGCAAGTCTTCAACGACGACCAGCATTTGCTTTCCTTCCTGGAGCTCAAGGGCAATTTTGAACAACTGTATTTCGAAGGAAGTGACAACCTGCCTCGTGAGAGCGTGTCTTCGGACCAAGCCGTCACCCAAGGAGAAGAAACTGATCAGGAAGGGTGCATTAAGCTCAAAGGAAACAAGATCCCCAAAGGTTTGGTGAGTTTGGAGGAGTTGTTTGATAAGCATGACAGGTACGTGAGATCTAAAGCTTCTCATTGGACCTCGGCAATCAGCTGAGTATGATAAAATTGATATTGGGAGTTCTGATGACCCGAAGCTGGTAAATATCGGGAAGTGTTGCACATCAGATGAAAGGAGAAGAGCAATTAACCTTCTAAGGAAATATAAGGATGTGCTTGCTTATTCTTATGAAGATCTAAAAGCCTTCAAGCCAAAAGAAATGCAGCACTCTATCCCTCTCAAGCCAGGAATCAAGCCTTTCAAGCAGAAGCAGAGGCAGTATAACCCAAAGATAGCTGACACCATATTTCAGGAGATTCAGAAACTGCTAAAGGCTAAAATCATCTTTCCCATTCACCATTCGACTTGGATTGCAAACATTGTACCTGTTAGGAAGAAGAATGGGGAGATCCGCATCTGTGTTGATTTCAGGAACCTGAATCAGGCCTCTCTGAAAGATAACTACCCTCTGCCTATGATGGATCAGGTTTTGCAAGCGGTAACAGGCTCTGAGATGTTATCTATGCTTGATGGTTTTTCTGGATACAATCAGGTAGAGGTTGATACTGCTGATCAACATAAGACAGCCTTCACAACTCCTTGGGGTACCTTTGCCTACAAGAGGATGCCTTTTGGGCTGATTAATGCCGGTGCCACTTTCCAGAGAGCTATGGATCTGGCTTTCGGAAGCTTGAAGGGAAAATGCATAGTCATATACCTTGATGACCTGACAGTGTTCTCAAAGACAAGAGCGGATCACTTCGACCACTTGGAAGCAGTTCTGCAAAGATGCCGAGAGCATGGGATTTCCTTAAATCCTAAAAAATCTGTCTTCTGTGTTACAGAGGGAAAGCTATTAGGACACATTGTCTCAAAGGATGGCATCAAGATTGATCCTGAACGAGTTCAAGCCATCCAACAGATTCCTCTCCCTACTAGTAAAAAAGGCGTGCATTCCTTTTTCGGTAAGATCAATTTTCTAAGAAGATTCATCCCTGATTTTGCTGAATTAACTTTGAATATTTCTCAGATGATGAAAGGAAAGCAAGCATTTGGTTGGTCCTCTGAAGGAAAGGAATCCTTTGAGGGTATCAAGAAAGCTATTGCTAAAACTCCAGTTTTGGCCTGCCCTGATTTCAGCAAGGATTTCATTATCTACTGCTACGCTACAGATAGTACTCTGGCTGCTGTCTTAACCCAGGAGGATCCTGATAAACATGAGCTACCAATTGCCTTCATGAGCTATATCCTGAAGAACCATGAGCTAAAGTACACCATGATGGAGAAGCATGCCTTTGCAGTAGTCAAAGCTGTCAAGCAGTTCCGTTTCTATATCCTCAACTCTCACTCTACTGTGCTGGTCCCAGATACGACTGTTAAGTCAATTCTTACGCAACAAGAATTTGGGTCCAAGAGAGGAAACTGGGTGGCTAAAGTCCAGGAGTATGACCTTGATATCAAGCCAACCAAGCTGGTTCGGGGAAAAGGTCTTTGCGAGCTCATTGCTGAAGGAGCCCAACACGAGTTACTAGAGAAGAAAACTGACCTTCCTACTGTTCTGTTCCTGAGTTCAGTTGATGAATGGTACGCTGACATCGCTCATTTTCTCACCTACGGGGAATGCCCCTCTCACTTAACTGCTAAAGAAAAGAGGACTGTTAAGTTGAGATCAGCACAATATGTATTGTGGGAAAATGCCTTGTTCAAGCGCGGTTTGGATGGGAGATTCCTGAAGTGTGTAGACAAAGAACAACAGAGAAAATTGCTCTCAGCTTTTCATGATCAGGCATGTGGAGGGCACTATTCATCAACAGTCACAGCTCACAAGATACTCCGGGGAGGATATTACTGGCCTTCCTTGTTCAGAGATGCCTCCAAATGGGTAGATAAATGCGAGGCCTGTCAGACCTTTGTGGGGAGACCCAAACTGGCCGCTTTGCCTCTCAAGCCAGTTGTGATCGAGGAACCATTCCAACAATGGGGTCTGGACTTCATTGGTACACTGAATCCTGCTTCTAGTGCGGGCCACACTCATGTGCTAACTGCTACTGACTACTTCACCAAGTGGGTGGAAGCTATTCCAGTCAAGAGCACCACTTCGGAAGTAGTATGCAACTTCATTAAAGAGAACATCTTGGTTAGGTATGGTGTGCCTAACAAGATTGTAACAGATAATGCCTCAAACTTCTCCTCAACTGAGATAATGGAATTCTGCTACGGATATGGCATCTCTCTGGCTCATTCTTCAGATTATTATC
This sequence comes from Taxus chinensis, assembly GCA_019776745.2. Classification (NCBI taxonomy): domain Eukaryota; kingdom Viridiplantae; phylum Streptophyta; class Pinopsida; order Cupressales; family Taxaceae; genus Taxus; species Taxus chinensis. The sequence goes on from CM034157.1 coordinate 2,254,666, forward strand.
CCCAGGGAAATGGACAAGCAGAATCTACCAACAAGAATCTGGTGACTATCATAAGAAAGTTGGTCAATGAATCTCAGAGAAACTGGCATAAGAAACTTTACGATGCTCTTTGGGCAGACAGGATCACACCTAAAAGAGCCATCGGAATGTCCCCCTTCCAAATAGTGTATGGAGTAGAGGCTCAATTGCCAGTGACAGTGGAACTGCCAGCCTTGCACCTGATGAAGGCCATTGAGGACACTAGTTTCAGTGATGCTCTGGACAAAAGGATCATGTACCTGCACAAACTGAACGAGGATAGATTGGAGGTTGCTGACAGAATATCTGCCCACCAGCAGAAGGTGAAGGTTCTGTTCGATAAGAAAGCTAGGTCCAGAGAGTTCCAAGTTGGTGATACCGTGCTGTTGTGGGACAAAAGACACGAACCTCGTGGTAGCCATGGAAAATTTGATTCTCTGTGGCTTGGACCTTTCAAGATAAGACACTTTGCTGGTGAGAACTCTTTCTATCTTGATTACATGGATGGTTCCCCCCTCCCACTTCCTTATAGTGGGCAATATTTGAAGTTGTTCAAGTCCTAGGTGACTAGGGAGTCCCTTTGTATATTATGTACAGTGTTTTGCTTTTCCTGCTTTCGGTGTGTTTCCCTTCTGTTGTGTGTGTTGCCCTCTGTATTGGTTTGTTTTTGACTCCGTTGCCCAATGGATAAGGCACTGGTCTGCTTCACCGAGTTATCTAAGTTCTTGCCTTGTCTCATTCTATGAATTTACACCAAGTCATCCCCAGAAGGAGCCAGCTGTTGTCCCCTCAAAATTTCCCGCTCTGATAAGAGTAAAATTTTAAAATTTTGAGTCTTGAGTGTCTTTCTCGGAGGTGCCTAAGTCGTGAAACCAAGAAAATCCGCATCTTGGGTCATTTTGTAAGTATTTCGGGTCTGTCGGAACTTTCTGTCCCACCTGTCCCAAGTACGAAAGTGCAAGTTGTTCCCCGATCGGCCGAAATCCCCTAAACTGTCCCATTCTCGGGCCCGTCGGAACTTTTTGTCCCAAATGTCCCAAAGTTAAAAAGTGTCCGGAACTTTTTGTCCCAACTGCCCCATTTAAAAAAGTGAGCTTTCCCACCGCGTTTCCCGGCCGATTTTCGGCCAAGCCAGTCAAGTCGCGTACTTCGGAACTTTTTGTCCCAAATGTCCCAAGTCCAAGTGGGCCCGCTGTTCCAATTTCGGCCGAAATGCCCGAATCGCGTACTTCGCACATTTTCGTCCCATTTGTCCCAAATACATTTGTGCGTCCTCTCCCTGTTTCGCCCGAACCGGCCGAGCCGCGTGTTTCGCGCATTCGCGTCTCACCTGTCCCAAGCGTACCTAGTATCATTCACACTTAGTTTTTCCCGCTCGCTCCAAGTATGTTTTTTTTTTTTAAGTTGGCGGTTGTGTATTCAATGCGCATTAAAGTCATTTCTCTCTCCAAACGGCTATATAACGAGCATTCCCCTTTGCGTTTTTGCATTGCTTCCATGCTATCTTTTGCTCGAACCCTCGCCATTTGAAAACCTGCGCGATTCCGCCTCCATTTGCAAATTCCTTCCAGAAGTCCAGGTCGCAGCTCCAAATCTATCAATATGAAGATCAAGTTTCAGGGACAGGAGCAAATTTCTCCACTCGAGTCTGCCGTTAGCAATATCGGAGACAGTGAAGCTCGTCATCTCGACTTCGGCGATTTTTGGTCAAGAATGACAGATGCAAACCCTACGCCAATGGCACAGATGATTAACGATAGCGGTTTGGCTTTCGCCGGAGGATTCCCTATCTCAGTGCAATGTGCTGACACTATACTTTCATGCGGAGCTCACTTCGACCCCGCTACGAGCGAATTGACAAACGTACACGGGGAGCTCATTGCCAAGCTGGACGCTGCCGCCATTGGAGCTGCTCTGAGGATTCCGGAGATGGACAATGCTATAGTCGTCTCTCGTGATCAAGCACAGGCCATGTTCGACCAAGACAGTGACAAATATAAAGCTCGAGTGGCGAAGTCTTGGTTGAAGAACCCTAGGAAAGGTGCTTCTCGCCTAACCAAAACCCTATTCCGAGCAGATTTCAATGAAGAATTGTCAGATTTTATAATCTTGCTGGCACGGGTTATGGGTTTGCCCTCCACCAACGAATTTCATTTCTGGATGTGCCCGCTCATCAGCATGGTGTGCGAGGGAACCCAAAATATCAACTGGGCAGAGATCATCAGTATGAATTTGGCTGAACAGCTATCTAACGTCCGACAAACAAAGAAGTTCTACATGACTTCATATCTGATGTATACCCTAGCAGCATCCAGGCAGTGGTTCGGCTTCTCCTATGTAGATACACACAAAGATGATCCAGTGTATGCCTATTGCCCGCAGTTCACCTTGGAGACCAGCAACCGCAATTTCAGAAGGGTCAATGACGCTTTCACCATGTACGTGGTCAGATTGCTCGAAGGAGATACTGCTAGAAGGTTTTCGGATGAAGCCATGAACTTGATATCGCAGTACGGAGCCTATTTCATTCAATTCAGGAAATTCTCCTATGTCAGGCTGGCTGGCTATGAGAGCACCCCTCTGCGGCTCCCCATGTTCTGCAACGACAAAATGGCCCTGATAGAAGTATGCAGGCAACTGGACAAGTTGCACAGAACTTGCAGAGACAAGAAGATTTCTGGCGTACACTTTCCCATCTCTCTGGGAAACTACACATGCAAAACAGCTCTGGACGCCCAGAACATAGAAAGAGCCCTGGTCCCTATCACTGTTCATTTCTTCAAGCCAAGAACCTGTTTTGACTTGAAGAAGTTCATTGAAAGGAACATCAAGATAGTCTATCATCACAGGGCAGATACAGAAGACTACTGGGCCGACTGTGCAGATGATTTTGAAGCCAGAAGAAGGCATTGTGGCAGGTTCTCCTTGCAATTGATCCAAGAACTCAGTCTATACCAAGTTCCTGAAGGTCTCCAGGATGATAATTCTGAGCTATACTCTTATGAGTATGAAAATGTGATTAAGCACACCCCTCTGGAGGACCTAGATTGGAACAGGAAAGAGAGAGATGATCTGGCTGAGATCCTTGCTCCAGTATTGATCAGAACTAGGGTCTGGTTCAGCAAGAAGATCCGAGAATTCAAGAAGCACTCAGGAGAATCCAGCTCTAAAGATGATTCAACACCCATAAGGGAGGCATCGGTTCCAGAGTCTGGAACACCAGTGAAAACCCCTTCTACCTCAACAACTCAGGGACCTGTGGAATCTACTCCTTCTCCATCTACCCAGGTATACAAGAAGAAACTCAAAGAGGTAAAGAAGGAGCCTGCAGAGAACGATCCTCCAAGAAAACGGACAGAGTTGCCTATAGGGCCAGAGAACATCATCGTTCTCAGTGAAAGTGAAGACAGTGAGATGCCAACTCCTGCAAGTGTTCCTGAAGATCCAACAGATAAAGATAAGGAGGTCCAGAGCACCGAACTTCCGGGTACTACTGATTCTTCTACCGCCATTACCTCCAGGGTTCTACCCACATCTCAGCTTGAGTCAGCAGCTGCACAGACCTTGAGTGTCATGAGCTCCCTGTCTCTTGGACCCCTTGCTTCTCCTGCAAATTCTTCTTCCTCTTTTGCTTGGGTGCAACCTCTGGTCGACAAAAGGAAGAGGAAATCCACCTCTCAAAACTTGGGACCAAATTTTGATGCTGTAGCAGCCTTGTTGGGCACCACTCCTTCGCGTGCCAAGAAAGCCAGAACTACTTCCAGGATTGTGTCTGATGCTCAAGGTCAGCAGTTCTTGGAGATTGCCAAACCTACAGTGGATAAGTTAGAATCAGATTTGTTGACATCTGACTTGGAGCTTTCAAGGATCCCTATGGGAGAGTCTACCCCTGAAGGCGAAATTCATAACCTCCAGGAGACAGTCACCAGAGTCATTGGAAGGGTTGAGAAAGGGCAGCAGACTATTGAACAACTGGAAGAACAAGCCCAAGTGCTCACAAGTTTTATCAAGTCACTTTTGTCTAAGGACAAAGTTTTAGACCCTACCCCCTTGACTGCTCTACCGCCTCCTGTAATTCTAAGCCAAGATGAAGTGCAAAGTATTAAAGATATGCACAAGTATTCTGTCTATGGCAGAGCTATCGAAGCCATGGTGGATGACATGCTTGTTGCTGGGCTAAACTTCATCGATGAAGCTTTTAAGCTGCATGGAAAGGTAGAGAATTTGCAACAGAGACTGTCCTCTACTATTGGGGTAATGGATAAAGAGCTTAAGCTCTGGGGTAGTTGCATCGTAGACCTTCGCCTCATGGGCCAAACTGATGAGAACATCTTGCTGGCGAACAAGATTTTCGATGATGCTAAGGACAATCTGTCAAAACCTTGGGTCTACAGCGTGGAGTGGAAAATCAGAGTCCTGGAGGAAGCTGTGGGAGAAATGAAGAATAGCTGGCAGAAGGGAGAAGCTTTCAAGACACTGGCAGCTGCTGCATTCAAAGATATGCATTGTCATCTTCAGGATGAAAACTCTGGCGTTCTCTTATCCTTGCAAGAAATCAAAGCTCAGTTCAGAGCTTTTGTCAAAGATAATCTTTTCAAGGAAGACTCCATCTCTAAGGACAAGATAAAGGAAATTTGTTCTCTCCAGTCTGCCATCGAAGAAGCAAACAAAGACTATCATACTCACGTCGAGTTTGATAAAGAGATGGAGAAATGCCTGGGATTTTGGACTCAGTCTGCAACTAACACGTCAGTCCCTCGTGGCAGAGATATAGCTGAGTCATTGAAGAAGTTCAGGCAACGGATTCTGAAGACAGTGGGTCCCTCCCAGTAGCTGGCCACCTGTCTCCTTCTTTCTTTCTTTTCCCTTCTTCTCTGTCTTTTCGCATTCCTTGTATTTAGTTAGGATATTGCAACCGGCAATACTTAACTATTCTTTATTTAAAAGAAACGGTTACAATACGTAACTGAATTGTAATCTATATAATGGCCTTTGCCCGCCATTTTGAAAAGGAGGAAGAACTTGGCATACTCTCGAAATTGTAGATAGATCTTGAACGTATCAATACAAAAGGGCTTTTCTTTTCATTTTCTATCTGGATCTCTGTACCTCTGTGTTTTCCTTTAGTATTGTGAAGATTATTTTGTACTTAATCTGTTAGTCTCGCTGATTGCTTTTGCAAATACAGTGATCTTGCACAACCAAGAAAGAACTTTGTGTCTTTGATTAATGAATCTGAAGAAGGTCGTTTGAAGAACTTTGTGTCTTTTGATCATATTCAGCCAATACAAATAATCTTTTTCCAAATTCCCTGCAACTTCGCACTCGTAAAGAATTATTCTGTTATCTATAATTCCAAACGTTTGCTATTCTGCTTATCTTCGTATCCTCTTTCCTCAGTCCGTTTGTAACTGATGATCTTTGTGGAAAACATTTTCGTGGTATCCAAGTTCGACCATAAAATGACATTCTGTATATTTGTAAATAAGTTCGTGTCTCAATAAGGGAACCTCTCCCATTAAAGAGGAGGGACTTCTTGTCCCCTGACTGTTGCTCTTCTAAAAAGTCCTATTTGAAAACCAACAGATCCCAAGCGAGCTACTTGGTGAGATCCTAGGTGATGTCCCTGGCGAGCTCATAAGTGATCTATTACATGAGCTCTAGGTAAGTTATTAGGTGAGCTCCCGGGCGAGCTACTTGGCAAGCTAGTCCTTGAACTCAAAGGTGAGCTACTAGATGAGATCAAGGAGAGTTGGAAAGGTGAGCTCCTTAGTGAGCTCAAGCTGAGCTTGCATGGTAAGCTCCCATGTGATTTTTTAGGTGAGCTACTTCATGAGCTCCTGGACGAGCTGTGAGTTCCCAGGTAAGTTACTTGACTAGCTCCTGGGTGAGATCAAATCAAGATGATTGGTGAGCTTGGAGAGCTCACATAAGAGATCCTAGGTGAGCTACTTGACAAGCTATTCAGCAATATTTAAGGTGAGCTCCTAAGTGAGCTACTTGTCAAGCTCCCATGGGAGGTCCCCGATGGGCCACTCAGTGAGCTCAGAAGCAAGCTCAAGTTATCCTACTCGACGAGCTTCTCGGTGAGCTTCTAGGTGAGATCCTAGGAAAGCTACTTGGAGAGCTGCTTGATGAACTCCAAGGTTAGCTACCAGACAAGCTAAAGGTGAGTTGGCAAGGTTATCTTCTAAGTGATCTCAAGGTGAGTTGGAAAGGCGAGCTGACACATGAGCTCTTACATGATTTTCTGGATAATCTATAAGGAGAGCTCCCATGTGAGTTTTTGGGCGAGCTATTTGACAAGCTCCCTGGGGAATTTCTGGGCAAGCTCAAGTTGAGATGCTTAATGAACTCATGGGCGATCTCAAAGGTGAGCTGGTCAGTCATATTTGAGGTGAGCTTACTTCCAAGATAAAATATGATCTCAAGGTGAGTTAGCAAGGTGAGCTCAAGGTGTATTGATAAGGTGAGCTCAAGGTGAGTTGGCAAGGTGAGCTCTCCGGTGAGCTTTGAGCTGAGGTCCCAAGTGAGTTACTGGACAAGCTCCCAGGTGAGCTCACCTCAAGCTTATGTGTGAGCTCCCAGAAGAGATCATAAGTGAGCTACTTGGCGAGATATTCAGTGAGCTCCCAAGTGAGCTATTAGGTGATCTCCTATGTGAGATACTTGGTGAACTCCCAGGCGAGGACCCTGACAAGCTACTTGGCAAGCTCACAAGCGAGCTCAAGTCAACCTACTGTTAGGTGAGCTATTAGGTGATCTCTCAAGGGATTTGTTAGGCTAGCTACTCGATGAAATCTGAGGCAAGATACTAGATGAGATCAAGGAAAGTTGGGAAGGTGAGCTCCTCAAGAAGTTGGCAAAGTGAGCTCCCCTGCGAGATGTTGGCAAGGGAAAGCGGCTAGGTGAGATCTCATGTGAGTTTTTTTTGTGAGCTTCTTAACGAGCTCCTAGGTGAGATCAAGTCGAGGTGCTCAGAAATATCCTAGGTGAGCTCAAGTGAGCTAGCAAGGTGAGCTCCCAGGTGAGTTTCAATGTGATTTTTTAGGCAAGCTCTCAAGTTAAGATACTTGACGAGCTCCTTGAGCTCCTTGAAGTGCTTGCTAAGATCTCAGCCAAGATCCTAGCTGAACTTACATGCAAGCTACTAGATGAAGTCAAGGAAAGTTGTAAAGGTGAGCTCAAGGTGAGTTGGAAAGGTGAGCTTAAGGTGAGTTGGCATGGTGAGCTGTCAATCGAGCTCCCAGGTGAGTTCCTATGCGAGTTACTTGACGAACTCCCGAGTGAGCTTGACTTGAGTTGATCGATGAGCTACCAGAAGAAATCCTAGTTGAGTTACTTAGTGAAATGTTCAACGAGCTCCCAAGTGAGATGCTAGGTGAGTACCCAAGAAAGCTACTTGGTGAGCTTTCAGGTGAGGTCCCTGGTGAGCTACTCAGCAAGCTCACAACCAAGCTCAAGTCAACCTACTTGGCAAGCTGCTCAATGAACTCCTAGGTGAGATGTTAGGTGAGATCTCAGGAAGGCTACTTGGTGAGCTACTCAAAAAACTCTGAGGTGAGCAACCAGATGAGCTCAAGGTAAGTTATTAAGGTGTGCTCCTAAGTGAGTTCAAGATGAGCTGGCAAGGTGAGCTAATAGGTGAGCTAGCAAGGTGAGCTGATAGGTGAGCTCCCATGTGAGTTTTCAGGTGAGCTTCTTAATGAGCTCCTATAAGAGCTACAAGTTCAAAGGTGAGTTACTCAATGAGATCCTTGGTGAGCTATTCATTGAGCTACTTGGTGAGCTATTCGATGAGCTCCTAGACAAGCTGTTAGGTGAGCTCCCAAGTGAGCTACTTACTGAGCTCCCAGGAAAGCTCCCCGGTGAGCTACTCGGCATGCTCACAAGTGAGCTCAAGTCATCTAACTTGAAGATATCCTTGGTGAGCTCTGATGCAAGCTGTTAGGTGAGCTACTCGATAAACTATGAGGTGAGCTACCTAATAAGTTAGCAAGGTGAGCTCCTCAGTGAGATCAAGGTGGGCTGGCAAGGCATGCTGATAGGTGAGTTCCCATGTGATTTTTTAGGGTGAGCTATCAAGAAAGCTCTTATGTGAGTTTTCAGGAGAGCTACTTGATGAGCTCTCATCTGAGCTCAAGTCGAGGTGTTTAATGAGCTCAAGGAGAGCTGGTAAGGAAAGCCGTCAGGTGAGCTCACAGGTAAGTTTCTAGGGAAGCTTAAATCGAGCTACTCAATGAGCTCTTGGGTGAGGTACTTGTCAAGATCCCAGCTGAGCTTCTAGGTGAACTACTTGGTGAGATCCTATGTGAGCTCAAAGGTGACCTTGTTGGTAATCTCTGAGGTGAGCTTACATGTGAGCTACCAGATGAGCTCAAGGTGAGTTGGCAAGGTGAGATCAAGGAAATTTGACAAGGAAATCTCAAGCCAAGTTGGTAAGGTGAGCTGTCAGGTGAGATCCCACATAAGTTCCCAAGTGAGTTACTCAACAAGGTCCCAGGTGAGCTCAACTCAAGCTAATCATCAAGCTCCCAAAAGAGCTCATTGGTGAGGTACTTTGTGAGATATTCGGTGAGCTCCATGTGAGCTGCTATGTGAGCTCCCAAGCAAGCTACTTGCCAAGCTCCTAGGTGAGGTCCGTGGCAAGTTGCTCAATGAGCTCACAAGTGAGCTCAAGTCAACCTACTCGATGAGGTGATCATTGAGCTCCCAGGTGAGCTCCTAGGTGAGCTACTTGGTGAGCTGCTCAATAAAGTTAGATGTGAGATACTAGATGAGGTCAAGGTGAGTTAGTAAGGAGGGCTCATTAGTGAGCGCAAGGTGAGCTGATAAGGCTATCTGATGGGTGACCTTTCATGTGAGTTAGTAAGGTGATTTGTCAGGAAATCTCCCACATGATTTTTTGGGTGAGCCACTTGACGAGCTCAAGTCGAGCTACTCGGTAAGCTCTTGGGTGAGCTCAAGGTGAGCTCCCTAGGTGATTTTCCATGTAAGCTCAAGTCAAGTTACTCAATGAGCACCTAGGTGAGCTTCTTGTTGAGCTCCATGATGAGCTCCTAGGTGAGCTACTCGATGGGCTATTAGGCAAGCTCAAAGGTGAGCTTGTCGGTAATTTTTGAGGTGAGATTATATGTGAGCTACCAACTTATCTCAAGGTGAGTGGGCAAGGTAAGCTATTAGATGAGCTCCCAGGTGAGATACTTGACAAGCTCTTCAGTGAGCTCAACTCAAGCTGATAAGTGAGCTCCTAGAAGAGCTCCCAGGTGAGCTACATGGACAGCTATTCGGTGAGCTCTCAGGTGAGTTGTTAGGTGAGCTCCTAAAGGAGCTACTTGAAAATCTCCAAAGCAAGGTCCCCGGTGAGCTCCTAAGGAAGATTTTAGGTGAGCTCCCAGGTGAGCTATTTGGTGAGCTACTCAATGAACTCCTTAGGAAGCTACTAGAAGAGTTCAATAAGAAAGTTAGCAAGGTTATATCCTTAGTGAGGTCAAGGTGAGATCCCATGTGAGTTTTTGAGTGAGCTGCTTGACGAGCTCATAAATGAGCTGTGAGTTCCCAGGTGAGTTACTCGATGAGATTTTGTACGGGATCAACTTGAGATGATCGGAGAGCTCCCAAAAGAGCTCCTAGGTGAGCTACTTAATAAGATGTTCAGTGAGCTTCTAGGTAAGCTGTTAGCTGAGCTCCTAATTAAGCTACTTGCTAAGCTCCCATGTGAGGTCCCCAGTGAGCTACTCAGTGAGCTTCCAAGCAAGCTCAAGTCAACCTACTCAATGAGCTGCTCAGTGAGCTCCCAGGTTAGCTACTTGGGGAGATACTTGATGAACTCTAAGGTGAGCTACCAACCAAGCTCCAGGTGAGATTTAAAGAAAGCTCAAGTCAAGCTACTTGAGGAGCTCCTGGGTGAGCTACTTTCTAAGCTCCTGGATTGGTAATCTCTGAGATGAGCTTACATTCGAGCTCTCTGAGTAAGGTCATGTCAGGTGAGCTCCCAGGTGAGTTCATAGATGAGTTACTCGGTGAGCTCTAGATGAGCTCAAGGTGAGTTGGGAAGGTGAGTTGTCAGGTGAGCTCCCAGGTGAGCTACTTGATGATCTCTTGGGTGAGCTCAACATGAACTGATCAGTGAGCTCCTAAAATAGCTCCCAGGTAAGCTACTTGGCACGTTATTTGGTGAGCTCTTAGGTGAGATTCTAGGTGACCTCCCAAGTGAGCTACTTAGTGAGGTCCCAGACGAGGTCCTCGGTAAGCTACTCGGTGAGCTCATAAGTGAGCTGAAGTCAACCTACTCGGTGAGCTACTTGGTGAGCTCCTAGGTGAGATGTTAGGTGAGCTCCCAAGTGAGCTGTTAGCTACTTGATTTCCCAAATGAGCTACTGTGAGAAAGCTGACTCCATTAGGTCTCTGATAGGGGTAGCTGATAGGGGACCTTCCATGTGAGTTGACAAGTTAAGCTATCAGGTGAACTCCCATGTGACGTTTTTCAGGTGAGCTACTTGCTGTTAGTTAAGATCCTGGGTGAGCTTAAGTCAAGCTACTGAGAAAGCTCCTGAGTGTGCTCAAGGTGAGATTACAAGGTGAGTTGTCAAGTGAGCTCCTAGGTGAGTTTCTAGGAAATCTCAAGTCGAGCTACTCGATGAGCTCCTGAGTGATTTGAGCTTTGCCGAGCTCCTAGTGGAAATCCTATGTGAGCTCCTAGTTGAGTTAAAGGTAAGCTTTTCAGCAATCTCTGAGGTAATTTGACAGGGTGAACTATTAGGACAGCTCCTAGGTGAGTTCCCAGGTGAGTTACTGGAAGACCTCTTGCACAAGCTCAACTCGAGCTAGTCAGGCGAGCTCGCAGAAGAGCTCCCAGGCAAGCTTACTCGAAAATGCTTTGAGGTGAACTTACATGCGAGCTACTAAATTAGCTCAAGGCAAGTTGGCAAGGTGAGCTCAAGGTGAGTTGGCAAGGCAAGAGCTGAAGGTGAGTTAGCAAGGTGAGCTGTCAAATGACCTCAAAGGTGAGTTTCCAGGAGAGTTACTCGATGAGCTCACAAGTAAGCTCAAGTAAACATACTTGGAGAGCTACTCAAGGTGAGTGATCTCACAGACAAGCTGTTAGGTGAGTTCCTAGGAGAGATTTTAGATGAGCTACTTGGCAAGCTTCTTGATGAACTCTGAGGAAAGCTACCAGATGAGCTCAAGGTGATTTGGCAAGGTGAACTCCTCACCGATCTCAAGATGAGCTGGCAAGCTAATCTTATAGGTGAGCTCCCATACGAGTTGGAAATGTGAGCTATTAGCTGAGCTCTTGAAAAAATATGTGATATTTTGAGTGAGCTACTTAATGAGCTCCTGATCGAGCTCAATTCTAGCTACTTGGCAAGCTCAAGGTGAGATGGCAAGGTGAGATGTCATCTGAGCTCCAAGGTGAGTTTTCTGGGTAAGATCTCAACTCAAGCTACTTGATGAGTTCCTAGGTGAGCTATTTGTCAAGCTCTCAACTGTGCTCCTAGATGAGCTACTCAGGTGAGCTCCTAGGTGAGGTCAAAGATGATATTTTCGGTAATCTCTTAGGTCATCTTACATACGAAATACTAGATGAGCTCAAGGTGAGTTGGCAATGTGAGCTCAAGGTGAGTTGGCAAGGTGAGTTGTCAAGCTAGTGAGCCCAAGTGAGTTACTAGGTTAGTGATTACTGGATGAGCTCCCAAATGAGCTCAACTTGAGGTAATCGGTGAGCTCCACAAAGAGCTCCCAGGTGAGCTATTTTTTGAGCTATTTGGTGAGGTCCAAGGTGAGCTACTAGGTGAGCTCCTCAGCAAGGTACTTGGCGAGCTCCTAGGTGAGGTCCCTGGTGAGTAGCTCTACAAGCTCACTTGTGAGCTCACAAGTAATCTCAAGTCAACCTACTTGATGAGCTACTCAGGTGATCTCCCAGGTGAGCTCCATGAAAAGGTTCTCGACAAACTCTTAGAAGAGCTAGCAGACAAGTTCAAGGTGAGTTGGGAAGGTGAGCTAATCAGTGAGCTCAAGGTGAGATGATAGGCGAGATGATAGGTGAGCTCTTATGTGAGTTTCTGGGTGAGCTGTCAAGCAAGCTCCCATGTGAGTTTTTGGGTGAGATACTTGTCATGCTCTTGTGTGAGCTCAAGTTGAGCTGACTCGGTGAGCTCCTACATGAGCTAAAAAGTGAGCTGGTAAGGTGAACTATCAGGTGAGCTCCCAGGTGAGTTTCTAGGCAAGCTCTAGTCAAGCTGATCGAGAGGATCCTAGGTAAGATACTTACCGAGCTCCTAGTTGAGATGCTCGGTGAACTCCCACATGAGCTCAAGGTGAGTTCATAAGGTGAGCTCAAGGTGATTTGGGAAGGTGAGCTCAAAGTGAGTTAGCATGGTGAGCTATCAAATGAGTTCTCAGGTGAGTTACTCGACGAGCCCCTAGATGAGCTCAACTAAAGCTAATCGGTGAGCTCACAAAAGAGCTCAAGGTGGGATACTTAGTGAGCTATTCAATGAGCTCCCAGGGAAGTTACTAGGTGAGCTCCTAGGTAAGGTCAAGGTGACGAGCTGATCGGTGAGCTCCCAAGTGAGCTCAAGTCAACCTATTTTGTGAGCTGCTCGGTGAGCTCCCAGGGGAGCTGTTAGAAGAGCTCCTAAGTGAGCTAGTTAGAGATTTCCTTAGCGAAATCTGATGTGAGCTACTAGTCAAGCTCAAGGTGAGTTGGTAATGTGAGCTCCTCAGCAAACTCAATGTGAGTTGGTAAGATGAGCTTCAATGTGAGTTGGCAAGGCATGATGTCAGGTGAGCTCTCCCATGTGATTTTTCAGGTAAGCTACTTAACAAGGTGAATCATAGGCAAGCTCAACTCAAGTTGCTCGAAGAGCAACTAGGAAAGCTCAAGTTTTTTGGTGCAAGCTGACAAGGTGAGTTCCTCAAGATCCTTGGGAGCTTTCAATGAAATTTCAAGTCAAGCTACTCAACGAGATCCTAAATGAGCTACTTCCTGAGATCCTAGATGAGCTACTTCCTGAGCTCCTAGGTGAGCTACTCAGTGAGCTCCCAGTGAGCTCAAAGGTGAGCTTGTCAGTAATCTCTGAGGTGAGATTATATGTGAGCTACTAGATGAGCTCAAGGTGAGTTGGCAAGGTGAAGCTATAAGGTGAGTTGGAAAGGTGAGCTCAAGGTAAGCTTGGCAAGCTCAACTGAGCTGATCAGGCGAGCTCCTAGTTGAGTTCCTAGGTGAGCTACTCGAGCGAGCTGTTTGGGTGAGCTCAGGATCAAGTTGATCAGCGAGCTCCCAAATGAGATCCCAAGTAAGCTACTTGGTGAGCTACCTCGGTGAGCTCCCAGGTGAGCTTGCTAGGCATGAGCTCCCAGGTGAGCTCACTAAGTGAGCTCCGAGTGAGCTCACTCAGTGAGGTACCCAAGTGAGCTACATGGTGAGCTGATCCAGGTGAAACTACTAAGGTGAGATACCTAGGTGACCAAAGTTGAGTTGAACTCTTAGGTGAGCTCCTAAGGTGAGCTCAAGGTGAGCTAGCTAAGGTGAGATCCTCATGTGATTTTTCATGGCAAGCTGCGTGAGAGATTGTGGATAAGGAAAAATGAAAGGGGAGTAGGCAAGTTGAGCTCCTAGTGAGATCAAGGTGAGCTTATAAGATGAGCTCCCTCAGAAGATTTCCTACGTGAGCTACTTGAAAAGATCTTGGATGAACTATGAGTTTCCATGAAAGTTACTCGATGGGCTCCTAGGTGAGCTTAACTTGATACTTATCTGAGGAGAACTCCCATGTAAGACCTCCCAGGTGAGCTACTCAGGTGAGCTCATTCAAGGTAGAGCTCAAGGTGAGTTTAGTAAGGTGAACTCAAAGGTGAACCTACTTGTTGAGCTCCCAGGTGAGTTTCTGGGTAATCTCAATTTGAGTTACTTGATGAGCTCTTGGGTGAGCTACTTGTTGAGCTCCAAGTTAAGCTCCTAGGTGAGCTTCTTAGTGAGCTCCTAGGTGAACTCAAAGGTGAGATGTTCAGTAATCTCTGATCTTGAGACTAAGTAAGCTCTAAGATCAGCTAGTAAGTGTGAGCTGGATAAGTTGAGCTCAAGGCTGTGAGTTGGCAAGGTGAGCTATCAGGAGATATCCCAGGTGAGTTTTCAAGTGAGTGACTTGACAAGCTCCCAGGTGAGTCAACTCGAGTAGATACTAGGCAAGCTCCTAGATGAGATCCTGTGGTGAGCTACTTTGCAATATTTCAAGTAAGCTAGCAAGGTGAGCTATCTTGGCGAGCTCCCCATGTGAGTTACTCAACAAGCTCACTGGTGAGCTCAAGCTTAAGCTATCTAGACTAGCTAGCTCGAGTGAGCTCCTAGGTGAGCTGCTTATCGACAACTTGCTCAACAAACTCTGAGGTCCAAGCTTCCTAGGTGAGCTCAAGGAAACTTGGGAAGGTGAGCTCCTCAGTGAGCTCGAAAGCTGTTAAGGTGAGCTAATAGGTGAGCTCCAATTTGAATTTTCTAAGGTGAGATTGTTAGGTGAGCTCCCATAATGAGTTTTTGGGTGAGCTGGCTTAACGAGAGCTCCTGGGTGAGTTTCTCAAACCTACTCGAGCTACTTGGTGAGCTCCCAGGTGAGCTACTCAGGTGAATTACTTGACGAAACTCTGAGGTGAACTACTAGATGAGTTCAAGGTGAGTTGCCAAGGTAAGATCTCCTCAAGCTGGAGGTGAGCTCTCAGGTGAGCTCCCATTGGTGAGTTGGTAAGGTGAGCTCCTATGTGAGTTCTCATGTGAGCTACTTGACAAGCTCCCCATCAAGCTACTTGATGAGTTCCTGAGTGAGCTCAAGTTGAGCTACTTAGTGAGCTCCTAGGTGAGCTCAAGGTGAGCTACTAGGTGAGCTAGGCTAGGTAAGTTTTTCAAGCAAGCTCAAGTCAAGCTAGTCGATGAGCTCCCAGGTGAGCTCAAAGGTGAGCCAGTTGGAAAGGTGAGCTCAAGGTGAGTTAGCAAAGAAAACTGTCAGAGGAGCTCCTAGGTGAGTTCCTTGGTGAGTTACTCGATGAGCTCCCAGGTGAGCTCAACTTGATCTGATCGGTGAGCTCCCATGAGACTCCTAGGTGAGCTCAAAAGTGAGCTCAAGGTGAGTGAGCTAACCTGACAACTCACAAGTGAGCTCTACTGATTCAGTTAGGTGAGCTCCCAGGCATGTTGTTAGGTGACCTCTCAGGTGAGATGTTAGGCAAGCTCCCAGGTAAGCTAATTAGGGAGCTACTTGACTAATTCCGAGGTGAGCTACCTTCCAAGCTCAAGGTGAGTTTATAAGGTAAGCTCTTTAGCAAGCTCAAGGTGAGCTGATAGGTGAGCTCCCATGCGAGTTGGCAAGGTGAGTTGTCAGGTGATCTTCCATGTGATTTTTTGGGTGAGCTGCTTGATGAGCTCCTAGGTGACCTTAAGTCAAGCTACTTGGAGATCTCCTAGGTGAGCTCAAGGTTAGCTGGAAGGGAAAGTTCATAAGTGAGTTCATAAGTTTTTAGGAAATCTCAAGTCGAGCTACTTGATGAGCTCCGAGGTGAGCTACTTGCTGAGCTTCCAACTGAGCTCTTAGGTGACCTACTCAGTGAGATCCCAGGCAATCTCAAAGGTGATCTTGTCAGCAATCTCTTAGGTGAGCTTACATATGAGCTACCAGATGAGCTCCAGGTGAGTTGGTAAGGTGAGCTCAAGGTGAGTTGGTAAGGTGAGCTCAAGGTGAGTTGGCAAGGTGAGCTATCAGGGGAGCTCACTAGGTGAGTTCCTAGGTGAGTTACTTGATGAGCTCCTAGGTGAACTCAACTCGAGTTTCATCGCTGATATCCCAGAAGAGCTCCCAGGTGATCTACTTGGTGAGCTATTCGGTGAGATTCTAGGTGAGCTACTAGGAAAGCTCCCATGTGAGCTACTTAGAAAGCTCTCAGTAAAGGTTTTTGGTGAGTTACTCGATGAGCTCACATGCGAGCTCAAGTCAACCTACTCAGTGAGTTGCTTGATGAGCTCTCAAGCAAGATGTGAGGTGAGCGCCTAGGTGAGCTATAAGGTGAGCTCCCAGGTGAGTTAGTAGGTGAGCTCCTAGGTTAGGTACTAGCAAGCTACTCGATGAACTTTTAGGTGAGCTACCAAATGAGCTCAAGGTGAGTTGGCAAGGTGATCTCCTAGGTGAGCTCAAGGTGAGCTAGCAAGGTGAGCTGTCAGGTGATCTCCCAGGGGAGTTTCTAGGGAATCTCAAGTCAAGCTTCGTGACAAGCTCCTGGGTGAGATACTTCTCGAGCTCCCATCTGAGCTCCTAGGTGAGCTACTCAGTGAGATTGTAGGTGAGATTAAAGGCAAACTTCTTGGTAATTTCTGAGGTCATCCTACATGCGAGCTACCATATGAGCTCAAGGTGATTTGGCAAGGTGAGCTCAAGGTAAGTTTAAAAGGTGAGATCAAGGCAATTTAGTAAGGCGAGTTATTAGGTGAGCTCCCAGAAAATTTCTCAGGGGAGTTACACAACGAGTACCCAAGTGAGCTCAACTCGAGCTGATCGTCAAGCTCCTAGAATAGTTCCCTAATGAGCTACTTTATGAGCTATTCAGAGAGCTCCCAGGTGAGCTGCTAGGTAATCTCCCAAGTGAGCTACTTTGTGAGATACCTAGAGAGGTCCCTAGCGAGCTACTCGGCAAGCTCAAAAGTGAGGTCACAAGTGACCTGAAGTCAACCTAGTCAGTGAGCTACTTGTTGAGCTCCTAGAAAAGCTCTTAGATGAGCTCCTAGGTGAGCTACTTAGTGAGCTACTCGATGAAATCAAATGTGAACTACCAGACGAGCTCAATGTGAGTTGGCAAGGTGAGATCCTAAGTGAGCTCAAGGTGAGCTGATAGGTGAGCTCCCTTCTGAGTTGGTAAGATGAGCTTTTAGGCAAGCTCCCATGTGAGGTTTGGGGTGAGCTACTTGATGAGCTCAAGTTGAGCTACTTAACGAGCTCCTGGGTGAGCTCAAGGTGAGCTGACAAGGTGACCTATCAGGTAAGCTCCCAGGTGTGTTTCTATGTAAGCTCAAGTCAAGCTACTAGATGAGGACCTGGGTGAGCTACTTACTGAGCTCCCAACCAAGCTCCTAGGTGAGCTACTTGGTGGGCTCTTAGGTGAGCTCAAAGGTGAGCTTGTCAGTAATGTCTGAGGTGAGATTATATGTGAGCTACTAGATGAGATCAAGGTGAGTTGACAAGGCAAGCTATCAGGTAAGTTGCTAGGTGAGTTATTAGTTAAGCTCTTAGGCAAGCTCAACACAAGCTGATTAGAGAGCTCCTAGAAGAGCTCCTAGTTGAGCTACTTAGCAAGTTATTTGGTGAGCTCCCAGGAAATTTCCTAGGTAAGCTCCCAAATGAACTCCTTGGTGAGCTCCCAGGTAAGGTCCCCAGTGAGCTGATAAGTGACTAGCTAGGTGAGCTCCTAGGTGAGCTTCTAGGTGAACTCCCTTGTGAGGTGTTAGGTGAGTTCCCTGGTGAGCTATATGGTGAGCTGCTCTATGAAATCTGAGGTGAGCTACCAGATGAGCTCAAGGGGAGTTGGCAAGGTGAGATCCTAAGTGAGCTCAAGGTGAGCTAGCAAGGTAAGCTCCCATGTGAGTTTTTAGGTGAGCTGCTTGACAAGATCCTGGATGAGTTGTGAGTTCCTAGGCAAGTTACTCGACTAGCTCCTAGGTGAGATCAACTCGAGATTATTGGCAAGCTCCCAGAAGAGGTCCTAGGTGAGCTACTTGACAAGCTATTCGGTGAGCTTCTAGGCAAGCTCCTAGGTGAGCTACCAAGTTAGCTACTTGCTGAAATCCCATGCAAGGTCCCTGGTGAGCTACTCGGTGAGCTCACAAGAAAGCTCAAGTCAACCTACTCAAAAAAATACTCAGTGAGCTCCCAAGTGAGCTATTAAGCGAGCTCCTAGGTGACCTACTTGGTGAGCTACTTGATGAACTCTGAGGTGAGCTACTAGACAAGCTCAAGGTGAGTTGGTAAGGTGATCTCCTAAGTGAGCTCAAGGCAAGCTGGCAAGGTGAGCAACTATGTGAGTTTCTGGGTGAGCTATTAGGAGAGATCCCATGTGTGTTTTTAGGTGAGCTACTTGACGAGCTCCTAGGTGAGCTCAAGTCGAGCTACTCGATGAGCTCCTTTGTGAGTTCAATGTAAGGTGTCAAGGAGAGCTGTCAGGTGAGCTCGCATGTGAGTTTCTAGGCAAGCTCAAGTCGAGCTACTCGAGGAGCTCCTTGAATGATCTGCTTATCAAGCTCCCAACCAAGCTCCTAGGTGAGCTACTCAGTTAGTTCCCAAGCAAGCTCAAAGGTGAGCTTGTTTGCAATCTCTAAGGTGAGCTTACATGCGAGCTACCAAATGAGCTTAAGGTGAGTTGGCAAGGAGAGTTCAAGGGTAGTTTCCAAGGCGAGCTGTTAGGTGAGATCCCAGGTGAGTTCCCAGGTGACTTACTAGATGAGCTAATAGGTGAGCTCAACTCGAGCTGATTGAAGAGCTCCCAAAAGAGCTATCAGGTGAGCTACTTGGTGAACCATTTAGTGAGCTCCAAGGTGAGCTTGTAGGTGAGCTCGTAAGTGAGCTACTTGGTGAGCTCCTAGGTGATGTCCATAGTGAGCTACTCAGTGAGCTAAATAGTGAGCTCACAAGCACACTCAAGTCAACCTACCTGGCGAGCTACTTGGTGAGCTCCCAGGTGAGCAGTTAGGTGAGCTATTAGGCTAGCTCCCATACAAGGTACTTGGTGAGCTGCTTGATGAACTTTGAGGTGAGATACTAGATGAGCTCAAGGTGAGTTGATAAGGTGAGCTCCTCAGTAGGCTTAAGTGAGCTGATAGGTGAGCTCCCATGTGAGTTTTTGGGTGAGCTCCCATGTGAGTTTCCAGGTGAGCTATCAGGTGAGCTCCCATGTGAGTTTTAGGGTGAGCTATTTGACGAGCTCCCAGGTGAGCTCAAGTCAAGCTGCACAGTGAGATCCTACGTGAGCTGGCAAGGCGAGCTATCAGGTGAGCTCCTAGGCGTGATTCTGGGTAATCTCAACTTGAGCTACTCGATGAGCTCCTGGGTGAGCTACTTTCTGAGCTCCTAAGTGAGCTTCTCGGTGAGCTCCCAGGTGAGCTTAAAGGTGAGCTTGTTGGTAATATATAAGGTGAGCTTACATGTGAACTAGTAATTGAGCTCAGGGCGAGTTGGTTGGGTGAGATATCAAGTGAGTTACTCAATGAGCTCCCAGGTAAGCTCAACTTGAGCTGATCGGTGAGCTCCCAAAAGAACTCCCAAGTGAGCTACTTGGCAAGTTGTTTAGCAAGCTCTCTGTCAAGCTACTAGGTGACCTCTCAAGTGAGCAACTTGGTGAGGTCCCAAGTGATGTCCCTGGCAAGCTACTCGGTGAGCTCACAAGTGACCTCAAGTCAACCTACTCAATGAGATCCTAAGCAAACTATTAGGTAAGCACCCAGGTGAGCTGTTAGTCAAGTTCATAAGTAAGCTACTTGGCAAGCTACTTGATGAACTCTTATAGGGGAGCTCCCATGTAAGTTGGAAAGTTAATCTGTCAGGTGACCTCCCATGCATGTTTTCAGGTGAGCTCAAATCAGCTTAGCAAGCTCCTAGGTGTGCTCAAGGTGGGCTTACAAGGTGAGATGTTAGGTGAGCTCCTAGGTGAGTTTACATGCAAGCTACTAGATGAGCTCAAGGTGAGTGGGCAAGGCAAGCTCAAGGCTATTTTAAAATGTGAGCTATTAGGTGAGCTCCTAGGTAAGTTCCCAGGTGAGTTACTCAAAAATCTCCTGGATGAGATTAACTCGAGATGATCAACAAGCTACGAGAAGAGCTCAAGGTGAGCTATTAAGGTGAGCTCCCATGTGAGTTTTTGGGTGAGCTGTTAGGTGAGATCCCATGTGATTTTTTGGGAGAGCTACTTGATGAGCTCCTGGGTGAGCTCAAATCAAGTTGGCAAGGTGAGCTCAAGGTGAGTTGGCAAGGTGAGCTATTAGGTGAGCTCCAAGGTTAGTTACTCGATGAGCTGCTCGATGAGCTCACAAGCAAGCTCAAGTCAACCTACTCAGAGAGATACTCGGTGATCTCCCAGGAAAACTATTAAGTGAGCTACTTGGCGAGTTACTCAATGAACTCTGAGGTGAGCTACCAGATGAACTCAAGGTGAGTTAGAAAGGTGAACTCCTTAGTGAGCTCAAGGTGAGCTGGCAAGCTGAGCTGATAGGTGAGATACCATGTGAGTTGGCAAGGTGAGCTATAAGGTGAGCTTCCATGTGAGTTTTTGAGTGAGCTACTTAATGAGCTCCTGATTGAGCTCAAGTGGAGCTGTTTGGCGAGCTCAAGGTGACTTGGCAAGGTGATATGTCATACAAGCTCCTAGGTGAGTTTCTTAGCAAGCTTAACTGAAGCTACTCAACGAGCTCCTAGGTGAGCTACTTTCTGAGCTCTTAGCTAAGCTCCTTGGTGAGCTACTTGGTGAGATACTAGGTGATCTCAAAGGAACTAGAAGAGCTCCCAGGTGATCTACTTTACAAGCTATTCAGTGAGCTCCCAGGTGAGTTGGCAAGGTGAGCTTAAGGTGAGTTTTTAAGGTGAGCTTAGCTGAGCTCCCAGGTGAGTTACCTGGTGAGTTACTTGGATCCCAGGAGAGCTCAACTGGAGGTAATGCAAGCTCAGAAGAGTGATCTACTCATCTGCTAGGTGAGCTCACTTGGTGAGCCTGAGTTGCTCGAGTGAGCTACAAATTCAGTGAACTCCCAGGTGACCTATTTGATGAGCTACTCAAAAAAATCTGAGGTGAGCTACTAGATGAGCTCAAGGTGAGTTGGGAAGGTGAGCTAATTAGTATCTCAAGGTGAGCTATTAAGGCGAGCTGATAGGTGAGATCCCATGCAAGTTTCTAGGTGAGATCCCATTTGAGTTTTTGGGTGAGCTTCTTGACGAGCTGCCAAGTGAGCTCAAGTCAAGCTGCTCAGTGATCTCCTAGGTGAGATAAAAGTGAGCTGGAAAGGTGAGCTATCAGGTGAGCTCCTAGGTGAGTTTCTGGCAAGCTTAAGTTGAGCTACTCAATGAGATCCTGAGAAAGCTATGTATCGAGCTTCCAACCAAGCTCCTAGGTGAGATGATTAGTGAGATCCTAGGCAAGCTGAAAGGTGAGCTCAATTGGAGTTAGGAAGGTGAGCTTAAAGTGAGTTGGCAAGGTGAGCTATCAAGTGAGCTCCTAGGTGAGTTACTCGATGAGATCCTAGGTGAGCTCAACTTGAGCTAATTGGTGAGCTCGCAGAAGAGCTCAAGGTGAACTACTTATCAAGCTATTCACTAAGGTCCCATGAAATTTTCAATCTGAGCTCCCAAGCGAGCTACTTGGCGAGCTCTTAGGTGAGGTCCCTAGTGAGCTGATGAGCGAGATCACATGTAAGCTCAGGTAAACCTACTCAGTGAGCTTCTCATTGATCTCCCAGGTAAGCTATTAGTGAGTTCCCAAGTGAGATGTTACATGAGCTCCTAGGTGAGGTCCCCGATGAGTTTCTCGATAATCTCACTAGTGAGCTCATAAGTGAGCTCAAGTCAATGTACTCAGTGAGCTACTTGGTGAGCTCCTCGGTGAGCTACTCGACAAACTCTAAGCTGAGCTACCAAATGAGCTTAAGGAAAGTTGGGAAGGAGAACTCCTTAACAAGCCCAAGGTGAATTGTTAAGGTGAGTTGATAGGTGAGCTCCCATGCAAGTTTCTAGGTAAGCTGTCAGGTGAGCTCCCATGCAAGTTTTTCGGTGAGCTTCTTGATGAGCTCCTAGGTGAGCTCAAGTAGAGCTACTTAGTAAGCTCATAGGTAAGTTTCCAGGAAATCTCAAGTCAAGCTCCTTGATGAGCTCTTAGGTAAGCTTCTTGCCAAGTTCTCATCAGAGTTGCTAGTTTAGATGCTCAGTGAGCTCCCAGGTGAGCTCAAGGCAAGTTGGCAAGGTGAGTTCAAGGCCAGTTAGGAAGGTGAGCTCAAAGTTAGTTGGTAAGGTGAACTGTCAAGCAAGCTCCTAGGTGAGTTACTCGATGAGTTCCTGCATGATCTCAACTCGAGCTAATCAGCAAGCTACTTGGGGAGCTATTCTGCGAGCTCCTAGGTAAGCTGCTAGGTGAGCTCCCATGCGAGCTACTTGGAAAGCTCCCAAGTGAGGTCCCCAATGAGCTTATTGGTGAGCTCATAAGTGAGATCAAGTCAACTTATTCAGTGAGCTACTTCATGAGTTCCCAAGTGAACTGTTAGGAAAGATCCTAGGTGAGTTGTTAGGCTAGCTCCTAGGTGAGCTACTTGGAAATTCACTTAAAGAACTCTGAGGTGAGCTACCAGACATGTTGAAGGTGAGTTAGCAATGTGAGCTCCTTAGCAAGCTCAATGTGAGATGGAAAGGTTAGCTCCCATTTGAGTTGGTAAGGTATGTTGTTAGGCAAGCTCCCATGTGAGTTTTCAGGCAAGCTACTTGACAAACTCATAGGTGAGCTCAAGTCGAGTTACTCGGTGAGCTCCTGGGTAAGCTCAATGTAAGCTGGCAAGGTGAGTTGTAAGGTAAGCTCCCAGGAAATTTTTCATGTAAGCTCAAGTCAAGATTCTCAACGAGCTCCTAGGTGAGCTACTTGTCAAGATCCCAGCTGAGCTCCTAGGTGATCTATTCTATGAGCTCATAAGTGAGCTCAAAAGTGACTTGTCAACAATCTTTGAGCTGAGCTTACATTCCAGCTACCAGATGAGCTCAGGGCAAGTTGGAAAAGTGAGATCAAGTCGAGTTAGATAGGTGAGCTCAAGGTGAGTTGGTAAGGTGAGCTGTCAGGTGAGCTCCCAGGTGAGTTTCCAGGTGAGTTACTCAATAAGCTACTAGGAGAGCTAAACTTGAGCTGATCGGTGAGCTCCTAGAAGAGCTTCTAGGAAAGCTACTTGGCGAGCTTTTCAGTGAGCTCCTAGCTGAGTTACTTGATGAGCTTCTAGACAAGCTTAACTCGAGCTGATTGGTGAGCTCCCAATATAGCTCTTGGGTGAGCTACTTGGCGAGCTATTTTGTGAGCTGTTTGGTGAACTCCCAGGTGAGCTGCTAGGTGAGCTCCCAAGCAAGCTCTCAAGCAAGATGCTAGGTGAGCTCCAAGATGAGGTCCCCGATGAGCTATTTAGTGAGCTCATAAGTGAGCTCAAGTCAACCTACTCGGTAAGCTACTCGATGAGCTCCAAGGTGAGCTGGTTAGGTGAGCTCCTCAGGTAAGCTATTAGACGAGTTCCTAGGTGAGCTACTTGCCATGAGCTACTTGATGCTTGACAAAATCTACTGATGTGAGATACAAGGTGAGCTAGCAAGGTGAACTGTCAAGGTGAGCTTTCTGGGAAAGCTCAAGTGAGTTTCTCAGTGAGCTGATAATCGAGCTCAAAGGTGAGATTGTCAATAATCTTGAGGTGAGCTTACATGCGAGCTACCAGATGAGCTAAAGGTGAGTTGACAAGGTGAACTATTAGGCTAACTTCCAAGTGAGTTACTTGATGAGCTCCTGGGTGAGCTCAACTCAAGCTGATTGGTGAGCTCCCAGAAGAGCTCCCAGGTGAGCTACTAGGAGAGTTGTTAGGTGAGCTCCCAGGTGAGCTACTAAGTTGAGCTCCTAAGCAAGCTACTTGGTGAGCTCACCAGAGTGAGCTCCCTGACGAGCTCTTAGTGAGGTCACAAGTTGAGCTCACCTTGAGCTTGTCGAGTGAATCTCACCTGGGAACTCACCTAACAACTCACCTTGCCAAATACCCTTGAGATCACATTGTATGATCCCAGGTGAGTTATTAGGTGAGCTCCTAGGTGAGTTACTTGGCTAGCTACTCAATAAACTCTAAGGTGATCTACCAGAGGAGCTCAAGGTGATTTGGTCCTGGTGAGATCCTCAGTGAGCTCAAGGTGAGTTGGCAAGGTGAGATGATAAGTGAGCTCCTAAGTGAGTTTCTAGGTGAGCTATTAGTTGAGCTCCCATGTGCATTTTCATGTGAGCTACTTGATGAGCTCCCAGGTGAGCTCATGTTGAGCTACTCAGTGAGCTCTGGGTGAGCTCAAGGTGAGATAACAAGGTGCAATGTCAAGTGAGCTCCCAGGTATGTTTTTGGGCAAGCTCAAGTCAAGCTGCTCGATGAGCTCCTGGGTAAGCTACTTATCGAGCTCCTAGCTAAGCTCCTAGGTGAGATGCTCAGTGAGCTCCCAGCTAACCTCAAGGGTGAGCTTTGTGGAGCAACTCGCTAGGTGAGCTTACATGTGAGCTAACCAAATGAGCTCACAAGGTGAGTTGGTAAGGCAAGCTTAAGGTGAGTTGGCAGGTGAGCTGGGCGAACCTCACCTAGGTGATTTCCCAAGTGAGTTACTTGACGAGCTACCGGGGAAGCTCAACTCGAGCTGATCGGTGAGCTCCCAAAAGAGCTCCCTAGCAAGTCATCTTAGTGAGCTATTTGGTGAGATCCCATCAAGTTACTAGGTGAGCTCCTAAGTGAGCTACTTGGCAAGATCCTAGGCGAGGTCCCTAGTGAGCTGTTTAGTGAGCTCACAATTGAGTTCAAGTCAACCTAATCAGTGAGCTACTCGGTGAGCTCCCAGGTGAGATGTTATGTGAGCTCCTAGGTGAGATCAAAAATGAGCTACTTGGAGAGCTCTAAGGTAAGATACTAGGTGAGCTACTTGGCGAGCTCCCAGGTGAGCTGGCAAGGTGAGCTATCAGGTGAGCTCCCAGGTAAGCTGTCAGGTGAGCTCTGAGGTGAGTTGGCAAGGTGAGCTATTAGGTGAGCTCCTAGATGACCTTGCTCGGGGAGCTCCCATGAGTGAACTCAAGTCAACCTACTCGACGAGCTACTCGGTGAGCTCCTAGGTGAGCTCCATGGTGAGCTAGTTGGTGAGGCTACTCGATGAACTCTGAGGAAAACTACTCGATGAGCTCAAGGTGAGTTAGCAAGGTGAGCTATCAGGTGAGCTCCCATGTGAGTTTTTGGGTGAGCTTCTTGGCGAGCTCCTGGGTGAGCTCAAGTCAAGCTACTCAGTGAGCTCCTAGGCAAGCTCAGGGTAAGCTCAAGTTAAAGCTACTCAATGAGCTCTTGGGTGAACTACTTCCTGGGAGCTTCCAGTCGAGCTCCTAGGTGAGCTAACTCAGTGAGTTCCCAGGTAAGCTAAAAGGTGAGTTTATCAGTAATCTCATACTTGAGCTTACATACAAACTACTAGATGAGCTCAAGGTAAGTTGGTAAGGTGAGCTCAAGGTGAGTTGGAAAGGTGAGCTATTAGGCGAGCTCCTAGGTGAGTTCCAGGTGAGTTAGTCGATGACCTCGGCTGAGTGAGCTCAACTCGAGCTGATCAGTGAACTCCCAGAAGAGCTCCCTGGTAAGCTACTTCGTGAGCTATTCAGTAAGATCCCAAGAAAGTTGCTAGGTGAGCTCCCAAGTGAGCTTCTCACGGTGAGCTCCCAGGTGAAGTCTTTAGTGAGCTACTCGGTGAGCTCAAGTCAACCTACTCTGTGAGGTACTTAGTGAGCTCCCATGTGAGCTATTAGGTGATCTGTTAGGTGAGCTCTAAGGTGAACTACTTGGTGAGCTCCTCGATGAACTCTGAGGTAAGCTACCAAATGTGCTTGAAGGTGAGTTATCAAGGTGAGCTCCGTAGCGAGCTTAATTCTAGCTAGCAAGGGAGCTAATAGGTGAGCTCCCATGTGAGTTTTCAAGGTGACTTGATGTTAGATAAGCTCCCCTGTGATTTTTTGGGTGAGCTACTTGATGAGCTCCCAGTTGAACTCAAGTCAAATTGTTCAGTGAGCTCCTGGGTGAGGTCAAGGTGAGTTGGTAAGGTGAGCTATCAGGTGAGCTCCCAGGTGAGTTTCAAGGCAATCTCAAGTCAAGCTGATCAATGAGATTCTAAATGAGCTACTTGTTGAGCTCCCAGCTGAGCTCCTAGGTGAGCTACTCGTTGAGCTCCTAGGTGAGCTCAAAGGATAGCTTTTCAGTAATCTTTGAGGTAAAATTACATGTGAACTACCATATCAACTCAAGGTGAGTTGTCATGCGAGCTCCTAGTCGAGTTCCCAGGTAAGTTACTCGACGAGCTCCCAGGTGAGCTCAACTCGAGATGATCGGTAAGCTCCCATAAGAGATCCCAGGTGAGCTACTTGGCAAGCTATTTTGTGAGATCAAAGGTGAGCTGTTAGATGAGCTCCCTTGAGCTACTTGATGAGCTCCTAGACCAGGTCCTTGAGCTAGTCTAGTGAGCTCACAAGTGAGCTCAAGTCAACCTACTTAATGAGCTATAAGGTGAGCTCCTAGGTGAGCTACTTGGCAAGTTATTTGACGAACTCTTAGGTGAGCTACCAGATGAGCTTAAGGTGAGTTAGAAATGTGAGCTCCTTAGTGAGCTCAAGGTGAGCTAGAAAGGTGAGCTGATAGGTGAGCTCCCATGTGAGTTTTTGGGTAAGTTACTTGACGAGCTCCTAGTTGAGCTCAAGTCGAGCTGCTCAGTGAGCTCCTGGGTGACCTCAAGGTGAGCTAGATAGTCAAGCTGTTAGGTGAGCTCACAGGTGAGTTTCTAGGTAAGCTAGAGTCGAGTTGCTCGACAAGCTCTTGGGTAAGCTACTTGTTCAGCTCCTAGTCGAACTCTTAGGTGAGCTACTCAGTGACCTCCCAGGTGATCTCAAAGGTAAGCTTGTCTATAATCTCTGAAGTGAGATTACATGTGAGCTACCATATGAGCTCAAGGTGAGTTGGAAAGGTGAGGTCAAGGTGAGTTGGCAAGGAAAACTCACCTGATTTATCAAGGAAAGCTGTCAAGTGAGCTCCCAGGTGAGATCCTAGGTGAGTTGTAAGGATTCCTCCTAGGTGAGTTACCAGCTTGTATCAAGCTCATTGAGGAGCTCACCTTATCAAATTTCCTTGAGCTCATCTGGTAGCTCACCTGGGAGTTCACCGAGTAGCTCTTCGAGTAGGTTGACTTGAGCTCACTTGTGAGCTCATCGATCATCTCACCAAGGACCTCACCTGGGAGCTCGTAAAGTAGTTGCCTTAGGAGATTGCATAGCAGCTCATGTAACATCCTCATTTTATACATTAGAACAAGTAATTTTTTTTATTTTTTATTTTTTATAAATGCTTCCTGGTTCTAAATACATAATTTAGAACTCACAAATCAAAACAACCATTCTTATAACAGATAACCATATGCAGCTGTAATGACTCGGAGTACCTCCGATCTATTCATTCCATGACTCGGTAATCTACCGATCTATTCATGAGTATTAAGAGTTGGCATTTTTATTTAACACATCACTCTTGCGGTTCTCTTCCCTATTCTGGGATTCAGAATGCTCTGTCCAAGGAACCTATCTGAATAATTGTTACCATTATTCATCGGCATCTCATCCCTTAGACTAGGTGACTTAGGACAATGCAATCAGCAGCTTGCGATACTTTGGCCAAAGATTTGAAACATACATCTTATGTCTCGTATTCCTTGATGGCATACTCGTCAATCTGGAATACGTCCTTCACCCCATTCCTATGTTATGTAGAATGTCTTATACTGACTTCTGTCAGACTCTCCTGCCCCAAGTTATTCACTCAGGAATGGATTAGTGAGATGACAACGTTATAGGGATGCCCCCGAGGACTAGGGATACGCTGACATACTGAGTCAACCTAAGTTAAACCAGTGTGTCAAGATACCCCGAGTCTCCTAGGGCAGCCTTATAATGTGACCACATTCCTAATTAGTCCCAGAGTAACTTGTTCGAGTATAAGGTGTAAATATTAATGATCAATGCAAAGGGTGTCGTCAAAGGTCACCTGCATTGTTGTATCTTCGAGAAGATCCTAATCTTCTCAAAGGTACAACCCTGCAGTTGACTTGTGATGTCAACCTTTAAATCTACCTCGAAAAGATCTACTTATTAATAAGTGTTACACACGTTGAGTTTAAATTATACTAAAAGACATTCCCCTAAGGTTAGCCTTTCCCAATCCCTGGGTTCCTCACCTTAGAATGACCTTTCTTAATAAAACCCATTACACAAGAGAAGTTATTAAGACTAGAGGTCCCATCAAGGAGTTCATAGAATATACATAATTCTATATCAACGAAATTGGACAATTATTCTCATCCTTCACATGAGATTGCTAACCAAACCCTTTTTAGGTTTATATCAGTTCTCGTAACTGAATTTATATCTTACTTATTAGTATCGAGATATAGTGATTAAGAATCCAATTAAACGTTGTCTTGACTTAGATCAAGACTAGGAAGTAATAATTTATTTAGCTTGTTTAACTTCCTGCTCAGGTTTGTTTTAACCCTAGCTTCCAGAAAGATAGTGATCTAAATTCCAATTTAGCTTAAGATAGAACATACAATAACTACTAAAAAATCATAAGCATTCAGTTACATAATCATGCAAGTACTTAGATAATCACAAAAGTCTCCAAATTATACAATAATAATAATGCACTCAAGATCATTCGAACTGAATAAGATCAACCCAATCAAGATACGAATGCAAACACATAAGTAACAAATACCTCTTTCCATTCCTTTCAGAACTAATCAAATACATTTTATGCATTCAGCATACTTGATACAATACTCAACAGAAAAAGAACATATTTCTTCATGTAGTACATTTAGAGAATCAAGTTGTAATTCATCATAAAACCAAATTAAACAATCTGATCATCCTATCAGATCTGCGTGCTTTTACCACTTACGGCAACCATCTACAAAATTGTCAACATGGGTCAGTTCGATGAACTGAGCATGATAAGCACTAACTCTTAAAAAAATTGCAATCCACCAACTGTTTTCATTAAACAAACTATTTAAATGAGATCATTTCACCAAACAAATAAACATATTTCAGACTATGCTTTTGTAATACAAACATGACTATAAACGCGTAACTCTTATTATCGTTACTGAATAGTCCTAGATAATTTTCAAATATTTAATCAAAATATTAGGGATCAAGAAGAACGAAAGTATCCAAAACAACTATCCATCTGAATCCCAAGGACAACAACCATCAGATAGACCATTACATTCAACTTAGTAAAATGAATATCATAACAAATCATGGTTCCATCAATATGTTAAAACAATTCCCATAGTTAGATAAAAATATATCAACATATACTTTACAACAGAAGAGAAAGAGAACGAGTCATTCATATTTCCCTTCAAAACAAGCTCATGACTATACCGTCTTCTCAAGAGTAAAGCATTCACCTTATACGCATGCGAATAAATCAGACGAGCCACAAGAAGAACCACAGTTTTGTTAAAATTAAAATATAACAATTTCCTGTAGCTTACTAGCAGTACAGTAGCTCTCGCGCCAAAACAGTGATGAATAATCTATTAAATAGACCCCACATAACCTTCCATACAAAGCGACAAACAAGAAAATATTCAATGCCATCACTTTCGAGGTACAGTTAATAGCTCTATAGTTTAGTCAAGCTCAGGACTGGATATTCATGCTAATAGAAGATGTAATCATGTTCAAACACAAGAACAATTCTACTGAGTCAAAACTCACATCAACATTCAGTTCAATTTAGTCCCTACTAAAACACAGCAAGGACAAAGATCGAGAATCAAGCCAACATATAACATAACATGGGCTCCAATAGTGCCAAGTTCAACCAATACTTATGTTAAAGTTTTCAAATCAAGTTGAATTCGTATGATAACAAGTCAAGAATACTAAAAGTACTCACAGCAGGAACTCCTACAGATGTTACAACATAAATTACTTTTCAGTGTCTCCCCCAAAGTTGATAACATTTAGTATTCATAATAACAACAGCATTCACAACCCAGATTTTAATGAAATTAAAAATAATAGACACCTTTCATGGACTCCCACCATATCCAAACTCATACACTATTCAAGATATAGCTTCTACAGAAGCCGATATACAAGATAAATATATATTAAGGATTCCAACCGTGCCAATAATGATAAATATTCACAATCAGGCTTTATACAGAAGCAAAATACTGGTTTCGTAACAAGGATTCCAACTGAACCCCTACAACAATATTCTCTCTAAGCTTACACAGAGAGGAAAACATAAAAAGTACACCAACTGAGTCTGTACCAAGAAATTTCTTGCTAAACGAAGGTATTCATAACAAGACAACAGAAGTCGTATTACCAGTTACCCCTCCAGGACTCTGACTGAATCAAACTACCAGTATTCACATACATGACTTCTACAGTAGTCCATAAAATATGAACCATTCCAAGGACTCCACAGAGTCATTTTGTAAATAAATAAATATATTGCAAACTATCAATGGGTTAAATCCCTTAATTACAACACAAGGGAGGGAAAACAACTTCTACAAGGTCACATTAAAATACTGTAAACACAGCAAGTTATCCATTCAAAATAACCTAAGTATTATAGTGAAACCCAATAAGATTCAGTAACCACCACTTATATTACCACGACAGAACTTACAAAGAAGTCGAATTATACTGAACATTCAAACAAA
Source organism: Taxus chinensis (assembly GCA_019776745.2). Classification (NCBI taxonomy): domain Eukaryota; kingdom Viridiplantae; phylum Streptophyta; class Pinopsida; order Cupressales; family Taxaceae; genus Taxus; species Taxus chinensis. The sequence continues at coordinate 2,285,226 of CM034157.1, forward strand.
AATCCAACAGTATCCTTTTCGACAAGTATCTACAGTAAGTATCGACTGTAGCCTGAACCCAACAAGGAAAAAACTCATGGGCTCCCATAGAGAAGGTTTCATATACTTTCTTACATGCATTTAACAAAATTTATCTGGAATGAAAAACACAACGAGATAGTATAATCGTTCGAAACAAATATACACCCATCAAGGGTTCTCTAAAAATAATCCATCCAGTAAGAAGATACAACAACTAATCCATTCATAGTTACCATAGAAACCAACTGAACCCAAAAATCATTTGAACAGAGTTGTTCTAATGAAATCATTTGAAAGAAAGCAAGATCTTTAAAGGTTAGGGCCTAACATGCCTAGTTATTTGCTTAAAAATCCGAAGAAGACCACTGAAAGAGCTCGTGCCTTCTCCTCTTTTTCCACGTTAGATTCAACAACAATAACTTGTTATTTCCATGCCTTATAAACTTTCCTTGACAGAGAAAAGAGCGAGTTACACTCATTTTTTCCATGCAACACCAAGTAGACTGGTGCAAAGAACCAGTGATCAAACAGAGAGAAAACAAGAGCACATGAAAAACCAAACAAACTACCAGTTTTCCATTTTGCATGCCTTCCCAAGAAACCAGAGCTCGAAGACCGAGTTCATTAATTGCATTTACTCCAAATTTCCCACTCAATCTCCATTGCCACTGACCGCCATAGTTGGCGATGGATAAAAACAATTCAAAGACCATATCTAACTTTGGCGACTCTGCCACGTCGGCTCTTGCTAGCTGTTTAAACTTATACCAATTTACCTGTCCTTCATGCTTATCCATCCCATTTAATGCCATAGAAATTACCGCCCATGGCTCGTACCCCTTCATAGGTCCCCTTTCTTCCTTGTTCATTAGTTAGGTTAGTAACATAGGTTAGGATTTAAGATGCAAATTAGTCTAACCTCCATAGCACAAGGTTACTAACTTAGAACATTTAACTTATAGCTTAGGCCTAGGTTAGATTAACACTAATCTAACCCATAGATTTTAGTTTAGTTTTAGGTTACTAACCTTAATAAATCTAGTTTAGGTCTAACATTTAAAATGTTCAGAATAAGAACCTACAGACATACATTCACGAAAAGGATTCACTCCAGCACTGCCAATAGGCTAGTTGGATAATGTATCTGAATTTATTACCTGGCCCACGATCAAGACCTTCCTGATATTACGATATCGGGAACCAATTCATTTAACATGATCAGCCTGAGTTAGACTCCGGAATAGCTTATTCAATGCATTCAGACCTTGCAACCTGCGTAAGGTCTATAATTTTAGTTCATCCCGAATAAACTTAAAGCATCACTTGGATCAATGCCACTGATCCAAGGCTAGGTCTTATAGATGGATAAATCCACAATTCATTCTGAGATCAGATTAAACTCAGGTGTAAAATGAAAGAAATAAAAGAGTCCAATCATATTCTGACTCAGTCAAAGATCTGCAATTACAAAGAAGATACAGTCCATATCAAGCATGACTTCACAATCAAAGGAACACATCCTTTTACCAAAGAAATCACATATCAACACTTGAATGCTCAGGAGGAAGTAACAATAGTTCAGGGTGTTACATAATAGCTCACCTAATAGATCACCAAGGAGTTTGAGTAACATCTCAACTTGGAGCTCACCAAGTAGCTCACCGTGTAGGTTTACTTGAGCTCACTTATGAGCTCAGTGGGGACCTCACCTGGGAGCTCACCTCACAAGTCACCTCACTCACCTTAGCTCCTCCAAGTAACTTGCCTAGGAGCTCTTCTAGGAGCTCATTGATTAGTTCAAGTTGATCTCACCTCAGACCTTGTCAAGCTCACCTAGGAGCTCATCGAGTAACTCACCTGGGAGCTCACCTGAAAGATCACCTTGCGAACTCACCAAGACATCTTACAAAATCACCTTGAGATCACCTTACCAACTCACCTTGAGCTCATCTGGTAGCTTGCATGTAAGCTCACCTAAGAGATTACTGATAAGCTCACCTTTGAGCTCACATGGGAGCTCACCAAGTAGCTCACCTAGGAGCTCAAATAGGAGCTTGGAAAGAAGCTCACCCAGGAGCTTGTTGATTAGCTGAACTTGAGCTTGCCTAGAAACTCACCTAGGAGCTCACGTGATAGCTCATCTAGGAGCTCGCTAAGAAGCTTGAATTGAGCTCTCCCAGAATCTTGTCAAATATCTCACCTAAAAACTCAAATGGGAGCTCACATATAAGGTCACCTTGCCAGCTCACTAAGGAGCTCAACTTGCTAACTCACTTTGAGCTTGTCTAGTAGCTCACCTCAGAGTTCGTCGAGTAGCTCACCAAGTAGCTCACATGGGACCTCATAGAGCAGCTCGCCAAGTAGGTTGACTTGACCTTACTTTTGAGCACGCTTGTGAGCTTGCCGAGTAGCTCATCAAAGACCTCGCATGGGAGCTTGCCACATAGATCTGTTGGGAGGTCACCTAATAGCTCGCTTGGAAACTCATGAAATAGCTCACCAAGTAGCTCACTTGGGAGATCTTCTGGGAACTCACTGATTAGCTAGAGTTGAGCTCACCAAAGAGCTCGTTGAGTAACTCACTTGGGAACTTGCTTGGGAGCTTACCTGACCGCTCACCTTTAAAACTCACCTTGAGCTCACCTTGCCAACTCTCCTTAAGCTCACCTTGCCAACTCACCTTGAGCTCATCTAGTAGAAAGCATATAAGTTGACCTCAGAGATTGCTAACAAGTTCAACTTTGAGCTCACTTGGGAACTCACGAAGTAGCTCACCAAGGAGCTGGGATAGGAACTCTATAAGAAGCTTTCCGAGGAGCTCATAGAGTAGCTCAACTTGAGCTTGCCTAGGATCTCGTCAAGCAGCTCACATGAATACTTGAATGGGAGCTCACTTGAAATCTCACCTTACTAACTCACATGGGAGCTCACCTATCATCTCACCTTGCCAACTCACCTTGAGCGCATCTTGTAGCTCACCTATGAGTTCATCGAGTAGCTCATGAGCTAGCTCCCATGGGAGGTCACCTAGTAGCTCACTTGGGAGCTCACCGAGAGTAGCTCACTGAGCTTAGGTTAAGCTCCCAGAAGAGCTGCTTGGGAGCTCACCTAGCAAGTTCACCTAGGAGCTCACCAAATGAGCTCACCAAGTGAGCTACTCCTGGGAGCTCTTCTGGGAGCTCTCCGTAGTGATCTAGTCAGTTGAGCTCACCTTGGAGCTTGTCAAGTAACTCACTTAGGGAACTCACCTAACCTGGTGAGCTCGACTAACAGCTCACCTTGCCAAGTTCACCTTGACAAAACTCTTGCCTTACTAGATGAGCTCAATCTGACCTTGCCAACTTGACCTTGAGCTCATCTAGCAAGGTAGCTGATAGGTAAGCTCACCTAGAGATTATTGATAAGCTTACCTTTGAGCTCACCAGTTGAGCTTCACCAAGTCAGCTCACCTAGGAGCTCCTAGGCAGACCTCAAGGTGAGCTCAGACAGTCAAGCTCATTAGAGTAGCTCCACTTGAGTTTCTAGGAAAGCTCACTTGAGGAGCTCACTATGACAGCTCACCTTGGTAAGCTCACCTTGAGCTCACCTAGCCGAGCTCCTCGAGTAGTTTGAATTGAGCTCGCCCAGGAGCTCATCAAGTAGCTCACCCAAAAAATCACATGGTGAGCTCACCTGTGAGCTCACCTTACCAACTCACATGGGAGCTCCCCTATCAGCTGACCTTGAGCTCACTTAAGGCGAGCTCACCTTAGGCAAGCTCACCTTGAGCTCATCTAGGTAGCTCAGGTGATAAGAGTTCGTCGAGTATCTTCTCAAGTAGCTCACTGGGAGCTCACCTAATGGCTCACCTGGGAGCTCACCTAACAGCTCACCTGGGAGCTCACCGAGTAGCTCGTTAAGTAGGTTAACTTGAGCTCACTTATGAGCTCATCGAGTAGCTCATCAGGGACCTCACCTGGGAGCTCGTACCAAGTAGCTCACTTAGGAGCTCACCTAGAAGCTCTCCTGGGAGCTCGCCAAAGAGCTCACCAAGTAGCTCACCTAAGAGCTCTTTTAAGAGCTCACCGATTAGCTTGAGTTGAGCTCACCTAGGATCTCATAGAGTAACTCACCTGGGAACTCAAATAGTAACTCACCTAAAATCTTTCCTTACAAACTCACCTTGATTTTACCTTACAACTCACCTTAAGCTCACCTTACCAACTCAGTTTGAGCTCATCTGGTAGCTCACATGTTATCTCACCTCAGAGATTCACCTTGACATAGCTCACCTTTGAGCTCACCTAGAGCTCACTGCTGCGAGTTCACCTAGGAGCTTAGAAAGTAGCTTGCCTAGGAGCTCACTAAGGAGCTCACCTTGCCAACTCACCTTGAGCTCACCCAGGAGCTCGCCAACCAACTCAACTTGAGCTCACCCAAGAGCTTAGCAAGTAGCTCACCTAGAAAATCACATGGGAGCTCGCATTACCAACTTACATGGGAGCTCACCTATGTATCTCACCTTAAGCTTCTCAGGAGCTCACCTTGCCAACCCACCTTGAGCTTTTATGGTAGCTCACCTAGGAGTTCATCAAGCAGCTCACCAAGTAGCTCACCTGGGAGCTCACCGAGGAGCTCATCGAGTAGGTTGACTTGAGCTCACTTGTGTAGCTCACCTGAGGAACTTTCTTGGGAGCTCACCGAGCAGCTCACCTGGGAGAGCTAGCTTGCTAACTTAGGAGCTCACCAAGTAATTCACTTAAGAGCTCACCTAGTAGCTCACCTGGGAGCTCACCGAATAGCTTGAGTTGAGCTCACATGGGAGCTTATCTGGTAGCTCTCCTGGGAACTACCTTGAGCTTACCTAGGAGCTCATGTTAGTAACTAGACCTGGGAGCTCACTTTGGGAGCTCACCTTGAGCTCCCACCTTGCCAACTCACCTTGAGCTCATGTATAGCTCACATGTAATCTCACCTCAAGAGATTAGCTGACAAGCTCACCTTTGAGCTTGCCTGGGAGCTCATAAGTAGCTCACCTGTGGAGCTCGAGAAGCAGCTGGGAGCTAATGGCAAAAGCTTGACTTGAGCTTCTCAACAAACTCACCTCATAGATCACCTGATAGCTCACCTTTCCAGCTCACCTTCAGCCCACCCAAGAGCTTGCTAAGTAGTTCACCTAGAAACTCACATGGGAGCTTGCCTTGCCAGCTCACCTTGAGCTCGCTAAGGCTCACCATGCCAAGACCTTGAGCTCAATTTGGTGAGCTACATCTAGTGGCTCACCTCGGGAGATCCTTAACTAGGAGTTGGAACAAGCTCACCCAGGAGCTCATCGAGTAGCTCAACTTGTGCTTGCCTAGAAACTCACCTAGGAGCTCACGTGACAGCTCATCTAGGAGCTTGCCGAGAAACTTGAATTGAGTTCACTTGGGAGCTCATCAAATAGCTCACCCAAAAACTCACATGGGAGCTCACCTATAAGGTCACCTTGCCAGCTCACTAAGGAGCTCACCTTGCTAACTCACCTTGAGCTCATCTGAGTGAGCTCACCTCAGGTGAGTTTGTCAAGTAGCTCACCAAGTAGCTCACCTGGGAGATCATAGAGCAGCTTGCCAAGTAGGTTGACTTGACCTCACTTTTGAGCATGCTTGTGAGCTCACTAGGTGCAGCTCAACAGGGAGCTCACATGAGAGATGTCACCATTGTAAATCACCAAGCAAGCTCAATTAGAGCTCATTTGGGAACTCACAAAATAGCTCACCAAGTAGCTCGCTTGGGAGATCTTTTGGGAGCTCATTGATTAGCTGCAGTTGAGCTCATCAAGGAGCTTTACTTGCATAGGGAGTAACTCGCTTAGGAACTTCCTCGGGAGCTCATCTGAAGCTCACCTTTAAGCAACTCAGGCTTGAGGGACTCCGTTTCCCAAGTGATCTCCTTGAGCTCACCTTGATGCAACTCACCTTGAGCTCATCTAGTAGCATGCATATAAGTTGACCTCAGATATTGCTGACAAGCTCACCTTTGAGCTCACTTGGGAGCTCAAGGAGTAGCTCACCTAGGAGCTTGGCTAGGAACTGTGACAAGCAACTCACCCAGGAGCTCGTAGAGTAGCTCAACATGAGCTTGCCTAGGATCTCACCTTGAGTTTTGGAAGGAGCTCTCAAGGAGCTCACCTGAATGACTTGAATGGGAGCTCGCTTGTCATGGAAAGCTCACCTAGCCACACATTTCACATATGGATCACCTATAGGGAGCTCACCTTACCAACTCACCTTGAGCTCACTGAGGAGCTCACCTTGCCAACTCACCTTGAGCGCATCTGGTACCTCACCTATGAGTTCATCTAGTAGCTCACCAAGTAGCATGCATGAGAGGTCACCTAGCAGCTCACTTGGGAGCTCACCGAGAAACTCACCGAGTAGGTTAACTTGAGCTTTCTTGGGAGCTCACCTAGCAGTTCACCTAGGAGCTCACCATATAGCTCACCAAGTAGCTCACCTAGAAGCTCTTCTGGGAGCTCTCCGATCAACTTGAGTTGAGATCACCTGGGAGCTTTCCTGAGTAACTCACCTAGGAACTCACCTAGGATCTCAGCTAACAGCTCACCTTGAGTCAACTCACCTTGAGCTCACCTACCAACACCTTGAGCTCACCTTGCCAACTCACCTTGAGCTCATCTGGTAGCTTCACATGTAAGCTCACCTCAGAGATTATTGATAAGCTCACCTTTGAGCTCACCGTGGAGAGCTCACTTGAGTAGCTCACCTAGGAGCTCAGCTTGGAAAGTAGCTCACCCAGGAGCTCTCAAGCAGCTCGACTTGATCTTTCTCGTTGAACTCACCTGGGAGCGACTTGATAGCTCACCTTGCTAGCTCACCTTGAGCTCACCTTGGGAGCTCGCCAAGTATCTCGACTTGAGCTCAGCCTAGGAGAGCTCGTCAAGCAGCTCACCCAAAAAATCACATGGGAGCTCACCTGATAGCTTCACCTTACAAAGCTCACCTGGGAGCTCACCTTGCCAACTCACCTTGAGCTCACTTAGGAGCTCACCTTGCCAACTCACCTTAAGCTCATCTGGTAGCTCACATCAAGAGTTCATAGAGTAGCTCACCAAGTAGCTCACCTGGGAGCTCGACTAATAGCTCACCTGGGATCTCACCTAACAGCTCACTTGGGAGCTCAATGAGTATCTCACTGAGTAGGTTAACTTGAGCTTGCTTATGAGATCACCGAGTAGCTCACCATGGACCTACCCTAGGAGCTTGCCAAGTATCTCACTTGGGAGCTCTCCTAGTAGCTCACCTAAGAGCTCGCCAAATAACTCACCAAGTAGCTCACCTAAGAGCTATTCTGGGAGCTCACCGATTAGCTCGAGTTGAGCTCACCTAGGAGCTTGTAGAGTAACTCACCTGGGAACTCAACTAGGAGCTCACCTGATAGCTCACCTTACCAACTCACCTTGAGCTCACCTTACCAACTCACCTTAAGCTCACCTTACCAACTCACCTTGAGCTCACATTTAGTAGCTTCACATGTGAAGCTCACCTTAGAGATAGCTTGCCTGGAGCTCACCTTTGAGCTCCCCTAGGAGCTCATCAAGTAGCTCACCTAGGAGCTCAGAAAGTAGCTTGGCTGAGCTCGACTTGAGTTTGTTCTTGAAGCTCACCTTGAGCTCACCTAGACAGTTCACCTTACGAGCTCACCTTGAGCTCACCCAAGAGCTTGCCAAGTAGTTCACCTGAAGAAATTCACCTTTAGTCTCACCCAAAAACTCACATGAGGAGCTCACCTTACCAACTTACGTTGAGCTTGTAGGGGCTCACCTTGCTAACTCCTTGGGAGTTCATCGAGTAGCTCACCTCCAAGTAGCTTCACCTGGGAGCTCACCTGAGTAGTCACTCTGAGTAGCTGAACCAAACTAGGTTGACTTGAGCTCACTTGTGAGCTTGCCGACAGCTCACCAAGGGACCTCATCCTGGGAGCTCACAAAGTAGCTCAATTGGAACCTCACCTAGTAGCTTTCCTAGGAAGCTTACCAAATAGCTCACCAAGTCACCTGGGAGCTCTTTTGGGAGCTCTCCGATCAGATCAAGTTGAGCTTGCCTGGAGCTCATCGAGTAACTCACCTAGGGAAGCTCACTTGATAGCTCACCTTGACAACTCACCTTGATCTCACCTATCCAGCTCGACTTGATCTCACCTTGCCAACTCACCTTGAGCTCATCTAGTAGCTTGCATGTAAGCTCACCTCAGAGATATTGCTGACAAGCTCACCTGAGCTTGTCTAGGAGCTCGTAGAGCAGCTCACCTAGGAGCTTGGCTGGGAGCTCGGCAAGTAGCTCACCTAAGGAGTGCGTCGAGCAGCTCAACTTGATATTTTCCAGAAACTCACCTGGAGAGCTTCACTTGACAGCTCACCTTGCCAGCTTGCCTTGAGCTTTCCCAGGAGCTCACCAAGTAGCTCACCCATGCAAGTAGCTCACCTTACAGCTTTCATACCTTAGAAACTTACATAGGAGCTAACCTTGCCAGCTCACATTGAGCTCACTGAGGATCTCACCCTGCCAACTCACCTTGAGCTCATTTGGTATCTCACCTTAAATTTCATCGAGAATACTAGCTCACCAAGTAGCTCACCTAACAGCTCACTTAGGAGCTCACTGAATAGGTTGACTTGAGCTCACTAAGTATTTTTACTTGAGATCACTTGTGAGCTCACCAAGCAGCTCACCTGGGACCTCACCTGGGAGCTTAACAAGTAGCTCACTTGGGATCTCACCTAGAAGCTTACCTGGGATCTCATCAAATAGCTCGCTAAGTAGCTCTACCTTGAGGGAGCTTATTGATTAGCTCAAGTTAAGCTCACCCAGGAGCTCGTCTGAGTAACTCATCTAGGATCTCACTTGACAACTCACCTCAAACTCACTTTGAGCTCACCTTTCCTACTCACCTTAGGAGCTCACCTTGCCAGCTCACAAGTAGCTCACCTTGGGAGCTCATTGAGCTCACCTTAGAGCTCGGCTGGGAGCTTGCTCACCCAAAAACTCCTTGAGCTCACCAAGTAGCTCAATTTGAGCTTTGCCTCAAAATCTCACCTGGGAGCTCACCGAGTAGCTCGACTTGAGCTCACTCGGGAGATCATCAAGCAGATCACCAAAAAACTCGCATGGGAGCTCACCTGATAGCTTACCTAGAAACTCACATGGGAGCTCACCTTCAATCAGCTCACCTTGAGCTTACTGGTAACTCAAGATTATTTCACATTGCCAAGCTCACCTACAGCTCGTATGGTAGCTCACCTAAGAGCTTTTTCACTAGTAGCTCACCCAAGGAGCTCATAGAGCAACTCTCTTAGTAGTTGACTTGAGCTCACTTGTGAGCTCACTGAGTAGCTTGACCTTAGAACTCACTTGCCTGGGAGCTCACCTAATAGCTTGCACTAGGGAGCTCACCTAGGAGCTCGCAGTAGGTGAGCTCACTTGATCTCACCTATCAGCTCACCTGGGAGCTCACCTGGGAGCATCACCAAGTAGCTCACATGGGAGCTCTTCTGGGAGCTCGCTGATTAGCTTGAGTTGAGCTCACCCTAGGAGCTCATCAAGTAACTCACCTGGGAGCTCGCTTGATAGCTCACCTTGTAATTTCACTTTAAGCTCACCTTCACTTTGAGATCACCTTCCCATCTCACCTTGAGCTCACCTTGTCAACTCACCTTGAGCTCACCTTTGAGCTCACCTGGAAGCTCATCGAGCATCACACCTAGGGGCTCAGTTGGGATCTCGGAAAGAAGCTCACCCATGAGCTCATTGAGTAGCTCAACTTGAGCTTGCACAGAAACTCATTTGGGAATTCATCTGATAGCTCACCTTACCAGCTCACCTTTTGCTCACCTAGGAGCTCAACTGAGGTCACCTAGAAGCTTTTCAAGTAACTCACCCAAAAACTTGAATGGGAGATTACCTAACAGCTCACCCAAAAACTCACATGGGAGCCCACCTATAATCTTACCTTAACAAATCACCTTGAGCTCTCTGATTAACTTACCTTCCCAACCCACCTTGAGCTCATCTGGTAGCTCACCTTGGAGTTTTTGAGTAGCTCATCAAGTAGCTCACATGGGAGCTCACCGAGCAGCTCATCGAGTAGGTTTACTTGAGCTCACTTGTGAGCTCACCTAGTGAGCTTACTGAGAAACTCACCGGGGACCTTGAGCTCACCTCACCTTAGGAGCTCACCTCAGCTCAGGAGCTCACCGAATAGCTCACAAAGTAGCTCACCTAGGAGATCTTTTCGGAGCTCACTGATTACCTCGAGTTAAGCTCACCCAGGAGCTCGTCAAGTAACTTACCTAAGAGCTAGCCTTACAACTCACCTTTCTAACTCACCTTGAGCTCACCTTTCCAACCTCGCCTTGAGCTCATCTTGTAGCTCACATGTAAGCTCACATCAGATATTTCTGACAAGCTCACCTTTGAGCTCACCTTGGAGCTCACTTGGGCAGCTCACCTAAAGAATCAGCTGGGAGTTCGAAAAGTAGCTCACCTAGGAGCTCATCGAGTAGCTCAAGTTAAGCTTACCCAGAAACTCACCCAGGAGCTCACATGACATCTCACCTTACCAACTCACCTTGAGCTCACCAAGCAGCTTGACTTGAGCTCAATTGGGAGCTCATCAAGTAGCTCACTCAAAAACTCACATAGGAGCTCACCTGATAGCTCACCTTGCCAACTCACATGGAGACCTCACCTATTAGCTCTTTTTTCCAGCTCACCTTGAGCTCATCTGAGGAGTTCACCTTGTAAACTTACCTTGAGCTCATCTGGTAGCTCACCTTAGAGTTCATCAAGTAGCTCATAAAGTATCTAGGGAACTCACCTAACAGCTCACCTGGGAGATCACCGAGTAGCTCTCTGAGTAGGTTAACTTGAGCTTGCTTGTGAGCTCACCAAGTATCTCATCGAGTAACTCACCTGGGAACTCACCTTGGAGCTCACCTTGATAGCTCACCTTACCAACTCACCTTGAGCTCACCTTACCAACTCACCTTGAGCTCACCTTTCCAACTCACCTTGAGCTAATCTAGTAGCTCGCATGTAACCTCACCTCAGAGATTTCCGACAAGCTCACCTGGGATCTCTTCTGGGAGCTCACCGATCAGCTCAAGTTGAGCTCACCTAGGAGCTCTTTGAGTAACTCACCTAGGAACTCACCTGGGAGCTCACCTAACAGCTCACCTTGTCAACTCACCTTGAGCTCACCTTGCCATCTTACCTTGAGCTCATCTAGTAGCTCACATGTAAGCTCACCTTAGAGATTACCGATAAGCTCACCTTTGAGCTCACCTAGGAGCTCATCTAGGAGATTGAAAAGTAGCTCACCCAGGATCTCGTTGAGTGGGAGCTTGTCTGGCAGCTCACCTTGCCAATTCACCTTGAGTTCACCTTACCAACTCACCTTAAGCTCACCTTGCCAACTCACCTTGAGCTCATCTGAGTAATTGGTATGTAAGCTCACCTTAGAGATTACTGACAAGCTTGCCTTGGGAGCTCATCTGAGGAGTTTACAACAGTAGCTCACCTAGGAGCTCGGCTAGGAGCCTGACGAAGAAGCTTACCAAGAAGCTCGACTTGATGCTTGCCCAGAAACTCACCTGGGAGCTCTGGTGATAGCTCACCTTGCCAGCTAACCTTGAGCTCATCCAGGAGCTCAGTATCTTGACTTGAGCTTACCCAGGAGATTGTACTCACCCAAAAACTCACATGAGCAACTCTCACCTGACAGCTCACCTTAGGAAACTCACCTGGGAGCTTTCCTATCAGCTCACCTTAAGAGTTCATCGAGCTCACATCTGCAGTTCATCGAGCTCACCAAGTAGCTCACCTGGGAGCTTGACTAACATCTCACCTAGGAGCTCACCTAATAGCTCACCTGGGAGCTCACCGAGCAGCTCACCGAGTAGGTTGACTTGAGCTCACTTGTGAGCTCACCGAGTAGCTCATCGGGGACCTCACCTGGGAGCTCACCAAGTAGCTCACTTGGGAGCTCACCTAGCAGCTCACCTACGAGCTCACTAAATAGCTCGCCAAGTAGCTCACCTAGGAGCTATTCTGGGAGCTCACCGATCAGCTCGAGTTGAGATCACCTGGGAGCTCATCGAGTAACTCACCTGGGAACTCGACTAGGAGCTCACCTGACAGCTCACCTTACCAACTCACCTTGAGTTCACCTTACCAACTCACCTTAAGCTCACCTTACCAACTAGCCTTGAGCTCATCTGGTAGCTCACATGTAATCTCACCTCAGAGATTACTGATAAGCTCACCTTTGAGCTCACCTAGGAGCTCACTGAGTAGCTCACCTAGGAGCTTGGCTAGGATCTCAGAAAGTAGCTTACCCAAGAGCTCACTTGATAGCTCGACCTTAAGCTAGCTCACGTTGAGCTCACCTAGGAGCTCGTGAGCACCTAGACTTGAGCTCTCATGGGAGCTCATCAAGTAGCTCACCCAAAAACTCACATGGAAGCTCACCTTAGTTCACCTAGGAGCTCATGGGAGCTCACCTATCAACTCACCTTAAGCTCACCTCAAGAGTTCACCTTCCCAACTCACCTTGAGCTTGTCTTTAACCTCACCTCAGAGTTCATTGAGTAGCTCCCCAAGTAGCTTGCCTGAGATGTCACCTAATAGCTCACCTATGAGCTCACCTAACAGCTTGCTAGGAGCTCACCGAGAAGCTCACTAAGTAGGTTGACTTTAAATCACTTGTGAGCTCACAGAGTAGCTCACCTGGGGACCTTTCCTGGGAGCTTGCCAAGTAGCTCACTTGGGAGCTCATCTAGTAGCTCACCTAGGAGCTTACTGAGTAACTCACCAAGTAGCTCACCTAGGAGCTCTTTTGGGAGCTCGCTGATCATCTCACCTTGAGCTTGAGCTTGTCAGCTCGGCTTGAGCTCACCTTACTAACTTGTCTTGAACTCATCTAGTAGCTTGCCATGTAACTCACCTAGGAGCTCACTATTAGCAATCTCACCTTTGAGCTTGCCTTACCAAATCACCTTGAAACTCACCTGGGAGCTCCGGATGTGATCTCCACAAGCAGTTCACCCAGGAACTCATCAAGAGCTCAACTTTAGCTCACCTAGAAACTCACATGGGAACTAATCTAACAGCTTGACCTTGTTAGCTCATCTTGAGCTCACCCAGAGAACACCTGACAGCTCAACTTGCCAGCTTCACCTTGAGCTCATCAAGTAACTCACTTGAAAAGCTCACCAAGAATCTCACCTTACAGCTCACCTAGATACTCACATGGGAGCTCTCCTTGCCAACTCACCTTGAGCTCGCTAAGGACCTCACCTTACCAAATCACCTTGAGCTCTTCTGGTAGCTCACCTCAGAGTTCGTCAACTCAGCTTGCCAAGTATCTCACCTGGGAGCTCACCAAGTAGCTCTTTGAGTAGGTTAACATGAGCTCACTTATGAGTTGCGTTCACCGAGCAAGCTCGTCGGGGGACCTCACCTGGGAGCTCACCAATTAGCTCACTTGCAAGCTCACCTCACCTAGGAGCTCATTGAACAAGCTTTCCAAGTAGCTCACTGGGAGATCTTCTAGGAGCTCGTCGATCAGATCAAGTTGAGCTCACCCCAGAGTTCATTGAGTAACTCACTTTAGAATTCACCTAGGAGCTCACCTGACAGATCACCTTTTCAACTCACCTTGAGCTCACCTTACCAACTCTACTTGAGCTCACCTTGCCAACTCACCTTGAGCTCATCTAGTAGCTCACATGTAATCTCACCTCAGAGATTGCTGACAAGCTCACCTTTGAGCTCACTTGGGAGCTCATAGAGTAGCTCACCTAGGAGCTCCCCTGGGAGCTCAGCAAGTAGCTCACCTAGGAGCTCATCGAGCAGCTCAACTTGAGCCTGCCCAAAAACTCACCTGGGAGCTCACCTTTGAGCTTACCTTGAGCTTGCCTAGGATCTCACCGAGTAACTCGACTTGAGCTCACCCATGAGCTCATCAAGTAGCTTAACCAAAAACTCACATGGGAGCTCACCTGATAGCACACCTTGCCAACTCACATGGGAGCTCACCTTACTAGCTCACATTGAGCTCACTGAGGAGCTCACCTTACCAACTCACCTTGAGCTCGTCTGGTAGCTCACCTTAGAGTTCATCAAGAAGCTCTCCAAGTAGCTCACCTGGGAGCTCACCTAACAGCTTCACCTGGGATCTCACCTAATAACTCACTTGGGAGCTCACTAAGAAGCTCACCGAGTACGTTGACTTGAGCTCACTTGTGAGCTCCCCGAGTAGCTCATTAGGGACCTCACCTGGGAGCTCGCCAAGTAGCTTGCTTAGGAGCTCACCTAGCAGCTCACCTTGGGAGCTCACTGAATAGCTCACCAAGTAGCTCACCTAGGAGTTCTTCTAGGAATCTCACCTCATAATCTGACAAGCTCGACCTTTGAGCTCACCTAGGAGCTCATTGAGTAGCTCACCTTGGATCTCACTTGACAACTCACCTTACCAACTCACCTTAAGCTTTCCTTGCCAACTCACTTTGAGCTCATCTACATAGCTCACATGTAAGCTCACCTCATAGATGCAGCTAAACTTTGATTTTATGGGAGCTCACTTTGGAGCTCACCAGGAGCTCATGCTAGGAGCTTAGCTGCTAGCTCACTAAGGAGCTAGTCGAGCAGCTTGACTTGAACTTGCCCAGAAACTCACCTGGGAGCTCACCTGATAGCTCACCTTACTAGCTCACCTTGAGATCACCCAGGAGCTCATTGGGTAGCTCAACTTGACTCACCTAGGAGCTCATCAAGTCAAGCTCACTTGAAAACTCACATAGGAGCTCACCTTGTAGCTTGATAGCTCACATGCTCAACTCGACTAAGGAGCTCACCTTGCCAACTCGCTGTCTGGGAGCTTTCCTTGCAAGCTCACCTTGAGCTCACCTGGGAGCTCACCTAGTAGCTCTCCTGAGTCAACTTGAGTTGAGCTCACTTGAGCTTGTCTCGCCAAGTAACTTTCCTAGGGACCTCGCCTCAGAGCTTACCAAGTAGCTCACTTGTAAGCTCACCTAGTAGCTCACCTAGGAGCTCACCAAGTAGCTCACAAAGTAGCTCACCTAGGATCTTCTGGGAGCTCTAGGATAGCTCGCCTAGCTTCATCTTATCGAGTGGGACTCACCTAGGAAGCTCACCTTGCCAACTCACCTTAGCTCACCTCTAGAGCTACACCTTAGCTTACCTTGCCAACTCGTCTTGAGCACATCTGGTAGCTCGCATGTAAGCTCACCTCAAAGATTACTGACAAGCTCACCTTTCATTGAGTAGCTCACCTAGGAGCTCAGCTGCGAGCTTTCCAAACAACTTCACCTAGGAGCTCTAGGAGCTCGGTAAGGAGCTCAACTTGAGCTTGTATAAAACTCTCCTGGGAGCTCACCTAATAGCTCACCTTGCCAACTCACCTTGAGCTAACCCAGAAGCTTTCCGAGGTAGCTCGACTTGAGCTCACACAAGAGCTCATCAAGTAGCTCACCTGAAAACTCACATGGGAGCACACCTTAAAGCTCACCTTGCCAACTTGCATGGGAGCTTACCTTGCCAGCTCACCTTGAGCTCCCTGAGGAGATCACCTTACCACCTCACCTTGAGCTCAGTCTGGTAGCTCACCTCAGATTTCATCTGGAGTAGTAGCTCACCTAACAGTAGATCACCTAATAGCTCACCTAGGAGCTCACAAGTAGCTCATCGAGTAGGTTGATCTTGAGCTTGGCTTGGAGCTCACCGAGTCAGCTCACCTAGGAACTCACTTAGGAGCTCTCACCAGCTCATCTTTCTAGCTCACCTTAGATCTCACCTTGCCAAGCTCACCTTGAGCTCATCTGGTAGCTTGCATGTAGGAGCACACCTTAGAGAGCTTTACCGAGTAGTTCACCTTTGAGCTCACCTAGGAGCTCGCCAAATAGCTCACCTAGGAGCTAAGTAAGCTCAGCTCAGCTCACCTTCAAGCTTGCCAAAAAAGCTCACATGGGATCTCACCTGACAGCTCACCTTGCCAGCTCACCTTGAGCTCACCCAGGAGCTCTCGAGCATCTAAAGTAAGATGACTTGAGCTCACCCAGGAGTCACCGATCAAGCAGCTCAGTTAGGAGCTCATCAAGTAGCTCACTTGGGAGCTCACCTTGTCAACATCACTGGGAGCTCACCTAATAGCTCACCAGGAAGCTAGCTCACCTTGAGCTCACTTAGGATCTCACCTTTCCAAGCTCACCTTGAGCTCACCTAGGTAGCTCACTTCAAGTAGCTCACCAAGTAGCTCACAATGATAGCTCACCTGGTAGCTCACCTCCTAATAGTTCACCTGGGAGCTCACCTAACAACTATTACCTGTGAGCTCACCTTTGAGCTCACTGAGGAGCTCACATTCCCAACTCACCTGTGAGCTCGACTAGGAGATCTGAATAGCTCACCCAGGGACTTGGAGTTCCTTGGAGCTCGCCAAGTACCTCACCTGGGAGCTCACCTAGTAGCTCGCTGAGTCAGAGTTGATCTTAAGCTCACCACTTGGGAGCTCACCTAGTGAGCTCACCTAAGAAACTCACCTGGGAGCTCACCTAGGGAGCTCATATTAAGTAGCTCACTTAGGAGCTCACCTGACAGGAGCTCTTGCTAACTCACCTTGAGCTACCTTCAAAGTAGCTCACCTCGAGTAGCTCACCTGGGAGCTCACCATGTACTAACCTCAAGATTAGCTAACAAGCTCACCTAGGAGCTCACCTGATAACTCACCTGGGAGCTCACCTAGGAGATTGCCTTAAGTAGCTCACCCAGGAGCTCTCACGCAACTCACCTTGAGCTTTCCTGTAAACTCACCTCAGGAGCTCACTTGATAGATCACCTTTCCAGCTCACCTGGGAGCTCACCAAGTAGCTCACCTGAGGAGCTCACCTAGGAGCTCAGCTCATCAAGCAGCTCACCTGAAAGCTTGTACGAGCATCTCAATTTAAGCTATCCTGGGACCTTACTAACTAGCATGGGAGCTCACGCTTATGAGCATCTTGCCTTACTAACTTTCACCTTGAGCTCACCAAGGTAGCTCACCTTGAGCTCGATCAGGAGATCTCACCTTGAGCTCATCTGAAAACTCAATGGGAGCTCACCTCGGGACAACTCACCTTGAGCTCACCTTTAACAGCTTGGGAGCTCACCTAAGATCACACCTACAGCTCACCTAGGAGCTCAGCTAAAAGCTAGCTCACCTTGAGCTCATCTGAGTAGTTCACCTTGAGAGTTCATTGAGTAGCTCACCAAGTAGAGCCTAACAGCTCACCTAGGGGCACTTGACAGCTCACCTGGGGAGCTCACCAAGTAGCTCGACTCAGAGTAAGCTAACTTCAGCTTAGCTCACCTGTGAGCTCACCTGAATAGCTCTCCAAGTAGCTCACCTTGGGAACTCTTCCTTGAGCTCTCTGATAGCTGACCTTAAGCTCACCTAGGAGCAAGCACTCATCGAGTAACTCACCTGGGAGCTCACCTTGCCAACTCACCTTGAGCTCACCTGGGTAGCTCTCACCGAATAGCTCACCCAGTAGCTTACTTTGACAAGCTCACCTAGGAGCTCTTCTTTGATCTCACCTATCAGCTCAAGTTGAGCTCACCCAAGAGCTCATGAGTAATCACCTAAAAACTCTCCTGGGAGCTCACCTAACAACTCACCTTGCCAACTCACCTTGAGCTCACCTTACCACCTCACCTTGAGCTCGCATCTTACTAACTCACCTTAAGCTCATCTGGTAGCTCACATGTAAGCTCACCTCATATATTTCTGACAAGCTCACCTTTGAGCTCACCTGGGAGCTCATCGAGTAACTCACCTAGGAGCTGGGGAAGCAGCTCACCTAGGAACTCAGCTTGAGGTCGTTACTTGAACTCACCTTGAGCTCACCCAAAAACTCGACTTGAGCTCACCTAGGAGCTCATTAAGACAGCTCACCTTGCAAGCTCACCTTGAGCTCACCTGGGAGCTAGCTCACCTTGAGCTCACATAGGAGCTTCATCAAGTAGCTCGCCTTGCTAGCTTACCTTGAGCTCACTGAGTAGTTCATGTTACCAACTCACCTTGAGCTCGTCCTATAGGCTGACTTGACTTCACTTGTGAGCTCACAGAAAGGATCTTGACCGGGAGCTCTCCTAGTAGCTCAGTTAGGAGCTCACCTAGTAGCTCATGGGAGCTTACTGAATAGCTCATTAGTAGCTCAACTTGAGCTCATCGATTAGCTCGAGTTGAGCTCACCTTAGAGCTCACCTTGATAACTCACTTGAGCTCGTCTGGTAGCTCACATAAGCTCACCTAAGAGATTGCCAATAATCTTACCTTTGAGCTCACCTGGGAGCTCACCTGAGGAGCTCACCTAACCTCTTGGGAGCTTGGCAAGTAGCTCACCCAGGAGCTCATCAAGCATCTCAACTTGAGCTTATCCTAAAACTCACCTGGGAGCTTTCCTGATAGCTCGCCTTATCAGGGACCTTTAACTCACCTGGGAGCTCACCGAGTAGCTTCACTTGAGCTGACCAGCTCAGCTCGGTCGAGCAGCTCACTTGGGAGCTCACATGAATAGCTCACCTAGTAGCTCACTAGGTGAACTTCTAAGGAGCTCACCGATAGAGCTCACTTGGAGCTAGCTCAAGCTCACCGAGAGCTCACCCAGGAGCTCATCGAGTAACTCACCTAGGAACTCACCTGGGAGTTCACCTGATAGCTTATATTTCGAACTCACCTTAAGTTCACCTTGCTAACTCACCTTGAGCTTGCCTTGCCAAACTCACCTTGAGCTTATTTGGTAGCTCACATGTAAGGCTCACCTCAGAGATTTCTGACAAGCTCACCTTTGAGCTCACCTTGGAGATCACCATGTAGCTCACTTAAGAGCTCAACTGGGAGCTTTCAGCAAGATAGCTCACCTAGGAGCTCACTTGATAGCTTTCCTTCACAGCTCACCTTGAACTCACCCAGGAGCTCACTCTGAGTAGCTCGACTTGCGAGCTTACCTTGAGCTCACCCAAGAGCTCACCCTGAGTAGCTCACATCTCACCTTACCAAATCACATCAGGAGCTCACCTCGAGCAACTCACCCTTGAAAACTCGCATGGGAGCCTCGCTTGAAGGAGCTCACCTTGATCAACTCATCATGTCTGGTAGCTCACTTATCAGCTCACCTTGAGTAGCTCACCTTACCAAACTCACATAGGAGCTCACCTATCAGCTCACCTTACTAGCTCACCTTAAGCTCACTGGTAGCTCCCATGAGCTTGTCTGTTAGTTCACCTCAGAGTTAGTTGAGCTGAAAAGTAGCTCACTTGGGAGCTTACCTAACAACTCACCTGAGGAGGCTCACCTAATATCTCAGCTCGCAAACTTGGGTAGTTCACCTGAGTAGCTCACCGAGTAGGTTGACTTGAGCCTCACTTGTGAAGCTCATCGGGGACCTTTCCTTGGGATCTTACCAAGTAAGCTCGCTTGGGAGCTCACCTGAGTAGCTCGACCAAATGAAATCACCAAGTAGCTCACCTAAGAGCTCACCGATGAGCTCGAGCTTGAGCTCACGTGGGAGCTCGTCAAGCTAACTCACCTAGGAGCTCACCTGAGGAACTCACCTTACCAAACTCACCTTGAGTTCACCTTACCGTAGCTCACCTCTGAGCTTGCCTTGCCAGTAGCTCATCTTGTAGTTCATCTGGTATCTCACATGTTGTAGACACCCAAATTTGTGTCTTACGACACCCTGTGCCCCACATCTCATTTCGCAACCTAGCCTCACCACCTAAACCTTGCACAATTATTTATTAATTACCTTATAATTAATAAATCCACATCTCCAAACCTGCCACCTCATTTTGCCACCTCATCATGACCTAGCCCTAACCCTAAACTAACCTAATTAAGACCTATAACTTGGTCTACATCCACACCCATGACTAATTACTCCTCACCCGCACCAAAATCAACCTAATAATGACTTGACCAAGCCCACAACTAATTCCTCAGGAGAAAAGGAGGGAAAGTTGGCTACTTTACTAAAAATAGTCCACTTTGACTTAACCGATATCGGTTCCTACTCGACCACCATCGGTTACGTAACCGCCATCGGTTCCCTGTAAATGAACTCCCCCAACCAAAAACAAAGGAGGATCCGGAGATCATTGGAATCAGAAAATTCATTGGAAAGATCTGGAATTCACTTGGCCAAGCAGAGACAAGTGAAGGAAAGAAAGGAGTTTTGCAGAGAAGGACATCAAGCCCCAAGACTACAACTGAGTAACTAGAGCCCAGTGACACTCATCCAAGCATTGGGAGAGAAGATAGCTCATCTTTGATTGTCCAATCATCCTACCTGAGCCCTGCCTTCGTTATCACAGTCTTTGGATCTGTATCTTCATTAGGAACTAGTAAGTAGTATCTTGTATGTTCTTTTGATAACATTTCTTGAACTTCTGAATCACAGACAATTATAAGTCTATTCCTAGATCTACTACCCAGACTAACACCCTACATCTAACTATCATTCGTCTACCCCTACATTGCCCCAAGAACAACCTCCCATACCCTCTGAGTCTTCTCCATCACCCCCATTACCTATCCCCAATCATTTACTAGCCTTATAAACACCATAGCCACCTTATAGCCAACCTTCACTAAAAGCCCCTAAACCACTGCCCCTACCGATATCGGTTATCAGAAACTGGTACCAGTGACAGTGACCGGCATCGGTCACTGTGATTCAGAAAACCAAAACTAGCCCCTTTCCTCTATTGTTTTAACAAGGTAATTAAATTGTAATTTTGCAATAATAATTTGTGTTAATTCATATTAGCAGGGGAACTGACCACCTTCTGAAAGGAAGTTTAATACTTCCTGGGCCTAAGGCAGTTCCCTCATTTATTGTCTAATTAGAATCTGGTGGTCTTGTATTCTTACTTGCAGGTAGTCCTTCCCAGACAAAAAGGAGTTCTTTGCAATCGATCTGATCTCTCTACGGTACGCGCACACCCTCCAAACAGTCAACAGGTATTCCCACTAGCCCCAACCCTTATCTGTTTCTCAAGAGAATGAAAGGATAGAAGCAACTCTATTCTAGGAACTGAAAACCTCCTCTATGCGAAACATTTTGGCACGCCCGGTGGGAACCAATTTTAGATTTCTTTTATTTCTTTCTTGCTTTCATATAGGGAGCACACTTGCTATTTTTCTTCGTCTAAAATATTCACAAGATATTTTTTTACCCTTTTTGGTAAAAGAATTTGTCTTGCTTTCACATTTTTTGCATTAGTGAAAATCATCTCCTTGCTTCATCGAATATCATTTTCGATTTGGGTTTAAAATACGTGCATCGCATTCTTGCTTGCTATTTTCAATTCTAGTGAACATAGATTAAGTAACAGGTCGTACACGTGGGGGGTGATATCCATGGTATTGACAAGAAATTAATCTTACTTTTCACTACACAACACATACCAAATCACATCATAAATTAACACACAGCAGCTCAAAAATCCCCCTTTTCCGCGGTATTCCTCCACCTGATTGAGGTAAACCTTATAAGCCAAAACAAACTTGACATTTCCCCTAAGTCTTCTGTTTAGGATTGACATCATCTTGCGTCTAAGGCATAAGCCCAAAGTGATTAAAACTAATCCTAGGGTTAGTCTGTTAATTTCTCTTGTGCATCTTGCTTGTTTTTAGTTCTGTTTATTTGTCATACAATGTTTGCTGTGATCAGTTCAGAACAGTTTAGTAGGTATACTAAGCATCATTAACCCCTAAATCAGCAACTTCTTACATCTTCTTACACCGGTCCCTATTCTACCCGACATCGGTTAACTTACCGACGGCGGCTATAAGTCTGATTGAACATCGGTTACCTAACCGATATCTGTTACTGTCTCTTTTACAGTTCCCAAAACCCAGCAACCTACCAATTCCAACATTTTGTTACTACTTCTGTTCCTGATAGATTACATCCTTACTGTGTACTCTTGTCCATGGTTTCTTGTCACTCCAGAAATAAGCTACAACCATGGTTTCACATGCCTGCTCTGTGCCTTTTCCTGAATCACCCCCTTCACATCCTGTGGGGAATCCTACGGACACCAGTGACGGTTCCCCAAAATCCCTGTAGGAGATAAGGGAATTTTTGAAATTTTTGGATGTTAATCCTAGCACTGTACAATAATATTTGTTTCATGCCCTTGACCATCTACACCCGACAGTCAACTCCTTGTTGGTATGCCTATTAGTATAGCTGCTCACTTAGCTCCTTCCCCACCTGATAACCTCTGCCTTGCCTTCTTCATCCTTAGCCCCGTCTCCCAACTCAGTGGCTTCAGAGGTTCTTACAACACAAATTGGCTTTCCTTTTTGTTAATCTGGGGCCCCATATATCATTACCGCCAACTGTTCCTACCTCGTCTCTCTCGTAGACTGCTCCTTTCATAACTTGCTCTTTGCCGCACCTATCCACACGAGCTTTTCCTTCTCAAGCTCCACCCACCCTTTTCATTTCCACACACTTATCTGGTGGCTTCAACACCTTTATATAAGACATTCCTATTCGGTTTGCCTCAACATATTCGTCCTCAATACCTTATCAAAATTTATCCCCCCCATTCTGTCTAGTGGAGGCCCCTTGGCCCAATCCTCCACCTTTTTACAACAACCACACCATCATCTCATCCCACCACTGATTTCATCAAAACAAATGATGGACAAAAATGCAAAATCTGGAGGCTTCTGTTTTCAGGAAGCCGTAGCACCCTGACATACGAGTAAGTTTTATCGGGAGCTTATTCATCCTTCTGTCCCCCTTCATTCATATCCTCCTCCTCAATGGGAATTACCAAAATTCACCCACTCGTTTTAATAGTAAGGAGGATCCTCTACAACATTTGCAATCATTTAGACATGCCTGCTATCTGATTGCTCATGATGATGCCTTACTACTCCGCACCTTTTCCCATGTCCTTATTAGGACCCCGCCTTGGAGTGGTACAGTGCTTTAACCCAGCACTCAATCTTCTCTTTTAACCCAATTAGCCCAATCTTTCTTAGATCATTTCTCCCATTAACATTGCCAAGAAAGTATCTATCACCGACCTCTATGCCATCCGACAATTTGAAGACGAATCTATCACAGATTTTGTTGGACGATGGCGGGGGTCTTATCAACCAACTTATTTATGCCTTGCCTCAGGTCTGAACTTATCAAACTCTTTATGTGGGCCTGCGCTAAGCACATTTCTCCTACCCTCCAAATTCAAACTTTCCACACATTTGACAAGGCCTTTACTATGGCTTGGAAAATAGAAATTTGAGCCTTAGAGGAAGAGAAATTGAGGTTGCCGCAACAAAAACCCCAATTTTTGAACCCCAAGACTCCACCAAACAAACCTAACACCACCAATCCTCACACATCGATTGCTTCGAAATCGAAAGGAGTTGTACACACGATGATGGTCAAATCCTCAAACACCATCTAATACCCCCACCAAGAACCACCTATAAGTATAAAAGCCGAGCCCATCAATTACACTCCCTTGGGAGAAACTTATGGTGTGATATTGGAAAGATTGCTCAAAGAAGCAGGAGCTATTACCTTACCTCCTGTTAAACCTCACTCTCGGTTTTGATTCCACCCGCGCTATACCCTTCTTGGTACAAAGAAAATGACTTCTGTAACTTCCACTGCGTGAAAGGGAAACAATCATGAAAACTACAAGATGTTGAAAAATCTAGTGCAGGAAATGGTTGATGCAGGGGGATATAACCCTCGATAATCCTAATGCCCCTGCTAACCGAAAATTTTGAAAATCTTCAGCAAACCATTCCCAAACCACTCTTCTAATAGTAACATAAACCAAGATATCTTAGCTGAAGGAGAGTGTTCATGAAATCCATGTGATCTTCGACTCCCCAACCAAACACTTCTATTGAGAAAATTCTAAATCAAGCCTCTTCACTAACGCAGGGACCCGAACCCCGCTTCACCACCATTAAGACAAGATGAAATCCTTGCCATTCCTTTACCCATAAAGGAATTAACCGCCTAGATTTCTCTTCTCACAGATGAGCCTTCTTACACCACATCTCTACAAGACTGTGAGTGGATGTTATCTAACTTATCTATTTCCCAAACATCTCCTTCTACCACTCTTGCTGTACAAGAGGAAGGCTCGCCACTTTTTTTGTCATCCTTAGATGAGAAACCCTTTGAACCGACATCACAAAATTATTTAATCATGACGGATTCTCTCAAACATGCCCTCCTACCTATTAGTTATTTATCGCCTAAATATTTTCAACGACCGGTTGACCTCTTAACGCCCCATTGATACAGTGCCTCATTTACCCCCCTGTATCACACCCACAGTGGACCGGAATCACAACCCACCTTTCTTCCATACAAAATTTCCTATTCAACACGTGAGGATTGTCACCCCCCTCAAAAGATAGATGAGTCCTATGAGAATGTTTGAGTACACCATATTCTACTCAAATGTAGATGACCGATCCAGATGCCTCGTACCATATACCCGAAGTGTTTACAAAAAGCTTAAAATTCCTATGTCCTCATCTTCACCCCCCCTCATCTCTACCAAATACCATCATCCACCTCTATTGACCTAACCAAACCTTCCCCTACGCTTGGGACCTCACCAATACCCAATCTAACACACCCACCCTAAACGGTTAGATTTATCCAAAAAGTAAAGCCGTCCACCCACTTAGGAGACAGACCCAATCTCCTCAAGTCCAACCTATGCCTCTATCATAACTAAAACCATCGCCGTCACACCTACCTTCTATATTGGGACCCTCATCCCTCCAGCTTGCATCAATACATCATACCTCCTATGTTTTCTTTAAAAAGACCTACACCTTCTGCACCCATACAAAGATCCACGGGTATATCAACACTGTCACCCCAAGTATCTTGTCCACCTATCAACCCTAAACAAACTCCATCATCAAAGGATTTATTTACTATCGCTCCTCTTTCTCCGTGGTTGTTTTTTGCTACCACGTCATCTGACCAGCTAAACATAACTTCTGCACCGAAGAGGCCATGTTTAGTTAAATCCAATTATCAAAACCCCTTGGCTAAGCTACCACCCGTACAAATCAACCATACCCAGTCATTACCAAAACCTACCCAGTCAATAGCCTCATCTTCCTCTGACATGGACCCGCTCAAAGGGTCTTACACCAAAATCCTTGCTATGTTGGTGGAGAATACAACCATTTCCCTCCCCCCACTTAGACCCTACGATCCATCTAAACCTCGACCTATAGGTTATGATGAGTCTAAAATCTGCACTTACCACCACACACCAGGACATGATGTAGAGGGATGAAAAGCGTTGAAAGCCATACTTAGTCAGTCACCTCTCTCAGATAGAAAGGTTAAGAAAGACAACTTACGAAGGGAGAAACCTTTAGCTTCAATCCCCTCTCCTATACCACCTGTTCCCTCCTCACCAAGATCTATCATTATTACAACCCCACCTCTCAAAGACCATGACTTATCCCTACCATCTTCCTCCTCTCATGTTCATGAGATCAATATGATTAGTGTTGCCACTTAAGGGCAGAAAAACAATGGGAAAGCTAAAGAAAGCACACCTGCGGCCTCTCTTTCTCTGTCCACCATCCCGATCGCACCACCACCTAAAGTGGTTATTCGTGGACCTACCTACCTCATCTCTAATGGAGTTTCCCACCGAACCATGATCAAACAGCTTCACCAATCACCTATAAAAATGACACTGTATGATCTCATTCAGGCCTCTGAATCTCATCGAAAAGCTCTCATTGAAATCCTTCAAGGGATAGAGGTCTTACCTAATGAAACCTTTCCTGTTACCTCCATCTTTACACCCAAGCACATTACCTCTCTCAGCAAACAATCTACCACTTCCGTCCCTGTACAACAAACCGCTACTGTCAGTTTCTCTGAAGAAGAAATTGTTGACTTTGGTGTAGAAGATCTTGAACCCGCTCTTTTCATCTCATCTTATGTTCAGGACATCTGCGTACGTCATGTTATGATTGATGGGGGTGCTAGCCTAAACATAATCTCTTCCAAATCCTTCCAACAAATGAATATCCCCTCTAGCTACATGTGTGCCAACCCCACCATGTTGCGTTCACTCAACGATGCTATTACTTCTACCTTAGGCACTATGATCCTTAACATTCATGTAGGGCCACGTACCTTTCCCGAACTCTTATATGTCCTTGAGGGTAAATTATCATAGAACATGTTGTTAGGTCGCCCTTGGATCTGGGCTATGGAATGCGTTCCCTCTACCTTACATAAATGCATAAAATTTGAGTACGAGGGGAAGTCCTATACCGTAAAAGCTGACCCTCCCCTCTTCAAAACCTACAATATGTTATATTTCCCCAATGATGTGCTTGTACCAGTCAAGACACACATTCATCCAACCCAACCATCCACTTCAACCACACCTCAACCATCCACCTCAACCACACCTACACCTTCAACCAATGAGACTGCTGTTGCAAATACCACTTCCTTTACTGCGGACAACATCCTAACCTCAGACCCCTTATTAGATGTTTTTCAATGCCTTACACTGGGGAGTATCGCCTATATAATGTTAGCTCTTTCCATACCCCACAGGAGTACGGATAGTTACATGTGCATCCTACCTATGACCGTCGTGTGGGGGAGGTAATATCCTATGGACCACCTAATTTCCGCACCAACCTAACATATGGGGGTGTCGACACATCCTCCATTACCCCTGATGCTCCCCTTGGTGTGGTTCCCTTCCAATCTGATTTTCAATTCCTGAAAAATCATCGTTTTGCCCTCACCTTCTTGACTCGCTGTGCTTGGAAAGGTTTTGGTTTTGGTCTTTATGAACAAGGCCAACATACAATCATTCCCATTACTACACGCAAACACAAAGATCGTTGTGGTCTTAGATTCTCTGAACCCCCTACACTGAAAACATCACATATCTATTATATCCAGGATGATGAAGAAGTCACCCCTTCCGAACCATCATCACCAATTTTGCCATCATCACCCATAGAGTCGATAGACCCTGAATCTATCCCTCCTAAATTTTTTTTTTTTTCATAAACACTATCTTCCTGGGTCCTCTCAGTTATCAACGTGGTAATGAAGACCCATCTTCTCTTCCCCTTCTGTATCCAGACATGATCGAAGAGGACTCACCCTTAATTAATGTTGTTGAGTGTCAGGATGACGAATCCATCCTCACTTACCTTGGTGCGGATGACTCTTATATTCAATGCACCTTACCATCTGATACTCAAACCATGTTGAATGAGTCGACTATAGAAATAAAAATGCACACCAAGGACGATCCTCACATTGTGAAGATCAGAAAATATCTCACCACATCAGAACAAACTACCTTCACTACTTTCCTCTATGCCCGCAACCAAGCTTTTGCTTGGTCCTACGCTGACATGCTAGGAATTGATCCTGACATTGCTATCCATAACATTACCCTAAAACCTGATGTCAAACCGGTTAAATAGAAACTGAGAAAAATGCATCCACGCATTGCCCTCTTGGTCAAAGAAGAGCTTCAATGACACCTTTCTGTTTCCTTCATCTTACCTATCGACTATCCTCAATGGATCTCTAACATCGTACCTGTTACTAAAGCAATGGGGGGACTTCAGATATGTACAGATTTCTGGGACCTTAACCTCGCTTTCCCGAAGGATGACTTCCCCCTCCCAAGTATTGATTAACTTGTTGATTTCACTGCGGTCCATGAGATGCTTTCTCTCATGGATGCCTTCTCGGGATACAATCAAATTTTGGTAGCCCCAGTCGATCAACATAAAACTACTTTCATAACTCCTTAGGGAACCTTCTGTTATCGTGTCATGCCATTTGGCCTTAAGAATGCTGGTGCGACCTATCAGCGGGCTATGACTTACATTTTTCATGACATTATGCACACTATCCTTGAGGATTATGTCGATGATCTTCTTGGCAAATCTAAACATCGCATTGAACATCTTAATGTTTTAACCATTTTTTTCGATCACCTGTTACAATATTGTGTTCGTCTTTAACCAAATAAATGTGTCTTTTGTGTCCTTTTAGGAAAATTTCTTGGTTTTATCGTCTCTTTGCGTGGCATCAACGTCGATCCAGCTAAATTCAAAGCTATCCTAGAAATTCCCCCACCTACTAACCTCAAATAGTTGCGTAGTTTGCAAGGTAAGCTCCAATCTATCAGGTGTTTCATCTCCCAACTCCCGGATCGATGTCAACCTTTCCATCATCTCCTTAAAAAGGACATTATCTTTCAATGGAGAAAAGAGTGCCACCAAGCCTTTGAGGCTCTTAAAGCCTATCTCTTGCAGCCACCTGTGCTTATCCCACCTCAAGATGATCACCCTTTCTACCTTTACCTTTCTGCCACCGACCATGCTGTAGGAGCCATGCTCACACATCGTGACTCTGAGCATCGAGAACAAGATGTTTATTACATAAGTCGTACTCTCGTGGATTACGAGACTAGGTATACACATGTAGAAATGTTTTACCTAGCCTTATCATTCGTAGCCACAAAACTCTGACACTACCTCCTAAATCACAAAACCTTTTTCATCACCAACGTGGACAGCATTCATTATATGTATGCCAAACCTCATCTAAACCAATGCATCACCCGATGGCTTATGCTCCTCGCTGACCTTGACCTTGAATTTGTACACCAAAAGTCAATCAAAGGACAAACTATCGCAGACCAACTCGCGAAATCCCCTTTACCTGGGGAGTAATTTACCAATTTTAATTTCTCCGACAAACTCATTGCCACTCTTTCACTCAGTGAGGAGTCATATCTAATGACCCTCTTCTTTGATGGATCCAAATGCTAGCACGGTGGTGGATTCGGTGTTGTTTTCATTCCTCTTAATGCTGAGTCTATGCCTCTCTCATTCTGGATCGATTTCCCCTGCACTAATAATACAACGGAATATGAGGCCCTTGTTTTGGGTCTCCAGGTGGTGTTACACTTAGGTGTCAAGTCTATTAACATTTTCAGTGACTCCCAACTGGTAGTCAATCAAGTTATGGGCATCTACCAATGTAAAAATGAGGAACTTCAAAAGTACAAACATTACGTGGATTCACTTTTGACCTTATTTACTCTTTATTCTATCCAAACCATTCCCCGCTCCACTAACAAATTTGCGGATACTATGGCTTGCTTAGCCTCGCAAATTCCTACCTCACCAACTGACTCTGACATATTCATCTTGGTCCAATAACTCTTTGCCCCATCTTACTCCACCTCAGATGTTTGTATGATAAATAATGTGTCTGCTAATTCTTAGGATACTTGGTATCACCAATTTCACGACTATCCTACAACCTCTGTTCTCCCACCTGACCTTACTAGTAATGGAAAACGTGCTTTTCTTAAAAGTGTTTCTCGTTATGTCATCATGGGGGGACTATGCTATGCCAGTGCTAGTGGTGGTGCCTGTGGCTATGCCAGTGTAGGTGGTGGTACCTGTGGCTGTACTTGTACATGTGCCTGCACCTATGCCTGGGCTAACTGCCCCTTGTAGTACCCCGATCTGTGCCTATGTAGTAGCAAGCTGCCCCTGTAACAACTGCACCTATCCTATGATCCGGTCCCTCTCTGCTATAACAGCCGCTAAATCTGGGTGTGCAGGCTGTGCTCTCCTCGCTACTCTCTCTCTTGCCCGCCATACCAAAAAAGCTCCCGTACAACCGGGTCATCATCCACGGTCTCATCTACAAGCCTCTCGGCTACCCAATTCTGGGTCCATGGGCTGCGGTGTAGGTAGTGGGGCCTCTACATCATCCCTCCGGTACTGAGGGAAGGGAGGTGGCTCATCCTGTCGTAACCCCAGCTGTCGTCATACCCTCTCCAGGGGTATCTGCTCGTACTCTCCCGGCCTCTATCCCACTATCCAGAATGTATACTGGATCCACTACAACTGTGCTCGGGCTCCTCCGCGGGGGTGATGACCTCTATAAGGTCTCCATATAATATCTAACGTTGTCAAACCCTCTAATACATGCCGGTAATAGGCTACATCCCATCCTGCGAGCACTGCTCGTGGCTGGCCCACGACCCCCAACCACCTCTGAAAGCCATATCTGTATACAATCTGTGGCCCTGGCTGCTGGGGCAGCCCTACTGGTCTATATACATATGATGTGCTCATATGCCCAGTAGTGTAACAAAAATGTCGAGCAAATCCCAAATCACCTCATCCGGCGATAACCCCACAGCTCTCGGTATAGCTGCACCAGATATACTGGTGCCCAGGCATAACACGTATGCTCCTCTACCATCTTGTGCAGCACTCCCATCAAAGCCCATGGGAAGCAGCCTCCCTCTGAGTCCAGGAGGGTGAAGCATGTGATACCTATCATCATCAACATGGCCAGCCATGTCTCATGTCTGTGTGCGCGATACATATCGCCATAGGCAATGCTCGCGCTGTGATAAGTCAATATGCGGCTGCATCCCCAAATACCTGAAGAATGCTGTCCATCAGCTGTCTCCACATCTACCTGGAACACTGCCTCCCCTACGATCGGCAGTCTCAGGATGCGATACACATCCTCCAGGGTAATAGTCATCTCTCCAGTAGGGAGATGGAAAACATTGGTTGCCGGATCCCATCTCTCGATGAGGGCAACCATAAGGCTGTGGTCCCTATCCACAGCCCTATACTGCTGGACTCCGCCGAGTCCCACCTCGCGCATAATGGCCCACTGCGCTGCTGACACATGTGGCCGCATCCGTCTCAATAGCGGGGGCATCCTGATCCCGCATCGTAAGCTGCTGACGTGCCTGCAAAAATAACCCACTTCATTAGACCTACCCTTTACAAAAACAACTACTTTAACCTTCTATACCCCCTTTTACCCACCCGACCACACCCCGACTCTATAACACACATCTACACCCACCTATCTTACCCTAAAAACATCTACGATATCCCCTTTCCTTATCTCACACCCTACCAACCACCCCGATCTACTCTCGCCATCTAACTATGCCCCTACCAATTTAACACCTCCTAATTCATACCCAACACCTAATCTATCCTAACCGAACCAACCACACAACCACCCCATTTTCCCCCCCACCCCAATCACCTTTCCTATCAACTCTACCCCCTCCCTCTTCACCCCAAACAACAACCAACACCAACAAACAAAACACAAAACACCAACAACACCAACAACCAAAACACAAAACACCAAGCAACAACCAAACAAAAAAAAAAATAAACCTAACTAATGACCTGGTACCGGTCACCCTTGACTGCCACCGGTCCCCTACCCAGCTCCATACACCGGCGCCGGTTGACATACGACCGATGCCGGTCTACGCAAAAACTACCACTTTGACCCGAAAATTTGGTGACCGATGTTGGTCGCCTAGTGACCGACATCGGTCACTGTCCAGGTACCCCAGCCGAACCCGACGCGGCTACCCCATTCTTTTTTCCTTTTTCTACCCTCTATACCCACCTGGAAAACCCTACAAACCTACCCACCCTACCGTTTTAGCCTAACTAACCTACCTACCCACTCCATTTTTCAAATTACATCCATTTATTCATTATTTTCTAAAAATTTTGGATTCCTACCCAAAACCCAAATCTAAGCTTAAAATCATTAAATTCACATAATTAGAGGTTTAGAACCTACCGGTACGACGACACGTCGTCGTGGTGGGATAGGTGGTGGTGGTCCAGCTGGTCCAGCACCTCCTGCTCCTCCTGGCTGTGCCATGGCTATAAATCTCCCCAGCTGGGTCCTCCACCAATCAAATTCTGCCTCCTACTCGCTGGGGTCTACCAATCACTCACTCAACACTCCAACTACTGCCAACTCAGCGTACAAACTCAACAAAATCAATTTTAAACCAAGACAAGCCATATTGGTTATCAAATTGACAATGTGACAATGACAGGCCATATTTTTCTTTTTATAGGTTTTTTGCCTATAACCGATATCAGTTATATTGTGCCCTAAACCACCGGTATCGGTCATCTAACCGATACCGGTCATAGCTAACCGATATCGGTTTAATCCCACATTTTACCACAATTTCTACCCTTATTCACCAATCTCCCTTTCTCACCACATTGCCTAAACCTTTGTTCCTTTGCTAAATAGCCTTTGGCCCGACCCAACTTACCATTGGCCCAAGGCCGTTCACCATTTGGCCCGACCCAAGGCCATCACCAACCATTTGGCCCGACCCAAGGCCGTAACCAACCATTTGGGCAAGGCCGACCCAAGGCTGTAAAGGCCTGACCCAACCAACCATTGGCCCGACCCAAGGCGTACCAACCATTTGGCCCGACCCAAGGCCGTAACCTACCATTTGGCCCGACCCAAGGCCATTCACCAACCATTTGGCCCGATCAGGCCCGACCCAAGGCCGTAACCAACCATTTGGCCCGACCCAAGGCTGCAACCAACCAATCAGGCCCGACCCAAGGCCATCAACCAACCATTTGGCCCGACCCAAGGCCGTACCAACCATTTGGCCTGACCCAAGGCCGTAACCTACCATTTGGCCCGATCCAAGGCCGTAACCAACCATTTGGCCCGACCCAAGGCCGTAACCAACCAATCAGGCCATTTTGACCAAGGCCAAGGCCGACCCAACCAACTACCATTTGGCCCGCCCAACCCAAGGACCCAAGGCCATAACCAACCATTTGGCCCGACCCAAGGCCACAACCAACCAATTGGCCTGACCCAAGGCCGCACCAATTAAATACCTCACCCAAAACAACACAACTTACAATTTTATCCACCCATCATGTAGCTTTTGTTCAATCGAGCTCACCTGTTCGTGTTTTAGCATGATTAGGGTCCTTGACTTGATCAGTCGACCAACTTTTCCTAGACCAAGACCGTGACGTTTATCTCAACCAAACCAACCATTTGGTACTGCCGAACATGCCTAAACGTTCCTGTACCTTACCCGTTATATCCCCTGGAGCTACTTCCTATGCCTTGGATACCAGGATTATATCACCCTTGTTTGGATAAACTATCGACCTTTGCCTATGAATTGCTTGTTTGCTCTTCAAATCATGTACCCTGGTCGCACTACTACATTTCAACGTGCGTCTGCTTCCTTGGACCTACCCCACCATCTTACCATCATCTCAACACCATTTACCCTTTATCAACCCTATCCCTGATTTCACGTTACCTCAATCTGTGATAGATTTGAGGGGGATTACCTATACCCTTAACAGGGGTAACCACTTCTTATTATTGTCCGTACAGCTTTACAAAGACAAGCTACACGACAACAAGGGGCTAATGTAGACACCAAATTTGTGTCTTACGACCCCCTGTGCCCCGCATCTCATTTCACAACCTAACCTCATCACCTAAACCTTGCACAATTATTTATTAATTACCTTATAATTGATAAATCCACATCTCCAAACCTGCCACCTCATTTTGCCACCTCATCATGACCGAGCCCTAACCCTAAACTAACCTAATTAAGACCTATAACTTGGTCTACATCCACACCCATGACTAATTACTCCTCACCCGCACCAAAATCGACCTAATAATGACTTGACCAAGCCCATAACTGATTCCTCGGGAGAAAAGGAGGGAAAGTTGGCTATTTTACTAAAAATAGCCAACTTTGACTTAACCAATATCGGTTCCTACTCGACCACCGTCGGTTACGTAACTGCCATCGGTTCCCTGTAAATGACCTCCCCCAACCAAAAAATCGGATTTTCATTTGATCTGGAATCAGGAAAATTCATTGGAAAGATCAGGATTTCACTTGGCCGAGCAGAGACAAGTGAAGAAAAGAGAGGAGTTTGCAGAGAAGGACATCAAGCCCAAGACTGTAACTGAGTGACCAGAGCCCAGTGACACTCATCCAAGCATTGGGAGAGAAGATAGCTCATCTTTGATTGTCAGATCATCCTACCTGAGCCCTGCCTTCGTTATCACAGTCTTGGACCTGTATCTTCATCAGGAACTAGTAAGTAGTGTCTTGTATGTTCTTTTAATAACATTTCTTGAGCTTCTGTGAATCACAGTAATTATAAGTCTATTCCTAGATCTACTACCCGGTAACACCCTGCATCTAACTGTCATTCCTCTACATCCTTACATTGCCCCAAGAACAGCTCCCATACCCTCTGAGTCTTCTCCATCACTCCCATTATTATCCCCAATCATTTACTAGCCTTATAAACACCATAGCCACCTTATAGCCAACCTTCACCAAAAGCCCCTAAACCACTGCCCCTACCGATATCGGTTAGCAGGAACCAGTACCGGTGACAATGACCGGCATCGGTCACTGTGATTCAAAATCAAAACCAGCCCTTTCCTCTATTGTTTTAACAAGGTAATTGTAATTGACAATAATTTTGTTAATAATTTGTGTTAATTCATATTAGCAGGGGAACTGACCACCTTCGAAAGGAAGTTTTATATTTCCTGGGCCCAAGGCAGTTCCCTCATTTATTGTCTAATTAAAATCTAGTGGTCTTGTATTCTTACTTGTAGGTAGTCCTTCCCAGACAAAAAGGAGTTCTTCGCAGTCGATCTGATCTTTCTCTACGGTACGCGCACACCATCCAAACATTCAATAGGTATTCCTCCTAACCCTAACCCTTATCTGTTTCTCAAGAGAATGAAAGGATAGAAGCAAGTCTATTCCTCACTGCGGAGACATTCTGCGCGAAACACTTGGTTTTCCAAATCAAGGGGATAATATTGCTAGTCTAGTTGGTTACACTTGGAGGGGATCAGCCTATTACAAAACCCAGACGATATAATTTCTCATTTGGAACTTCTATGGCTATAAACAACATCCCAGTGTTAGGAATTTTTAGACAAGGTATAAACACACAAGCTTTTCAAATCTCGCATTTGGGAGTGGCACGGTGTATACTATTGGTAGTGGAGCATTTTCATAGACCGTAGGCACATAGTTTAGTGGAATTTCTAAGACCCTTAGCATGACCACTTTAGGACCTAGTGGACCTGGTGGGTATGGTGGTTCAGGAGGAATAGGAGATGGATGGGTCTGGTGAGTTTAGGACCTAGTGTTCACTAGTGGATATAGTGGTTCAAGTACCTAGGGTATGACCTGTAGTGGATCAGGTGGTGAGAGGAAACATAGGTAGAAACCAAGGATCTAGTACAAGAGGGTTTGGGCCCCCAACCACCCCCACTTAGTGAGTTTTCTTTGAAATGTCTCTACATTTTCTTGACAACTATAGAGGTACCTTTAGGATACTGCAAAACATGTTCATAAATGTGAATTAAACTTATGGATGCACAAAGGGTGTCACTAAACCTAAAACAGAAGGCTAGTGACAGTTTGTAACCACATTGCAAGGGTGCACACATAGCTGGTATAGGAGATATGACCCTAATCAAATAGTGGTGGACTATACTACTTTAAAGAACACATTCTTTATAGAATTCCACATGTCTTGAGAAGAAATTGAGCAGAAGAGCATTAGTCTATACATTTGAACCTTAGATTGGAGCAAGGAGCTCAAGTAGAGAGTGTTTGAGAGTATCCCATGCACTCACTTTAAAACTCTCTTGTCTAAATTATCATATGATATTCACCCTTCACAGAATGCTTAGTGAGTTTACCTTGGAGATTGATCACAGCTCTTTTAGAAAAATCACTTATCTCATAAAACTTTCCAATACATGGGACCTCATGTGATGCATTATGAGGAGCTACTTTTCGCTAAATCTCAAGGTTTTTGGTAGTGTTGATCTATTGTTAGCTTGTTCCTAGAGGATCACATTGCTAGCTATGGCCAAGAAGTTGGAAAAGCTGTTTGCGAACTCAACCCATGAGGAGCAGTTGTTTGTGGTGCACATATTATTGTTGTGGTGCACATATTCATGCTAAGTAGAGTCACCATAGGATAAATTCCCCTAGGAGGACTTAATAGCGCACCATGAAGTAGGTCACATTGTGAAATTTTTCATGGGGATAATGATGCAAGTAGAAGCTCCCTTGCTACAAGGCACAATCACCTAAGTAATGTGTCTTGTTACTGCAAGCTCACCTTCTATAGTAGCATGATACTACAGGAATGTAGGCTCATCCTGTATTACTCCTTCTGAGGAGCATTGCATCGATGTAAGTGTGCCTTACCAGTGTTGCCAATAGTTCTAAGGGTGATGATACCATTACCTGAGGAGTCGTACAGATGGAGGCGTCATGGAAGTTAGGTTTTCGAGGAGGATTCCATGGTCATGGTAACCATGGAGGAGGAAGGAATGAGTTTCCTAGGTGGAAACTGTTTGAGCTCATCCTGTATCTACAAATCATCTACAAATGTGAATACCCAAACCTATCTGGCAGTGTTTGTGGTATGGAAAAAAGTTTAAGTTCACGAGGAGTAAGCTCACGCAGGTTGTTTGAGCACATCGATCTTGAGCACCAGAAAGAAAATTGGGAGCTCCTGTAGTGGTCCTTACTAGCATACAAGAAGGCAGACATATAGTGGATGCCTTGAGTAACACAGGACTGTTGGTTTGGAGCCTATCTTGAGCTAATAACATGGGCATAAGTCATGCAAGCAGTAATAGAGCTTACCAAGATAGAAGAACCTGAGTTTCTAGGGAGGAAGTCATTCATGGGAAGTCACCTAGACCACCTGAAGCACTCAAAAGGAGGTATATCAAGACACCATGGATGTCATTCATATTTTACAACGTGAAATTCAAGTAGTCTAAAAACTCACTTGGGAGCTCAAGAGATAGAACACGAGAGGAGAGTCGAGGTGCCAAAGGAATGACCTGGACGAGTCACCAGAAGGTCAGTGTAAAATGCTAAGACAAGAGAATATCATTCCCTTGCTAGGATAGAAAATAAGGTTGAGAGAGTCATCTACCACGCGTCGAAGAGAGTTGAGATGTAGGTCTTGCACGTGGGAAACCTTCCCCCTCACAACCTGACTATGAAAAATAGATCACTTAAATGGAGTTATAGATGCATGGCTCCTTAGTAATCCTCACTTAACACTAGATCACCTTGCCAAATGTTCTCACCTTGAGATGCATCATAGTAGATGCATGGAGCTCACCTAAGCATTACAAACAATCTTCGAATGAGTTATATGTGGAGCTCACCAACAGCTCACCTAAGGAGCTCATCGGTTTCTTAAAGAAGATGCACCTATAACTCAATTAGACAGGCAGCTTAAGTTTACTGGGGACTTCAAATTTCTTGGTGCTCACCGAGGAGCTTTCCTAGAGCACTGGACTTGAGCTCACCCATGGAGTTCATCAAGAGCTCATGCAAATTGAGTGGGAGCTCATAAAGGGTTCAGCTTTGAAAACAAGAGGAGTGGGTCATTCAATACCCTAGAGCTCATGGGATTCCTCACCTATGTTGCTCACCTTCTTAGAAGATCTTCTGGAGCTTACGTCAGAGTTCATCAAGTGCACTTAATCCAAGGAGCTCACCTAGAATCTCACCTAACAGCTGTCTTGGGAGCTCACCAAGGAGCTGGCTCAAATAGGCTCACTTGAACTCACCTTAAGTCTCGCTAATGTGAAATTGGGCACCTTACTTGAACTCACCTTGTGAGCTCATTGATGGGATGGCTCACACATGAAGCTCACCAAGTAGACAAAGGAGCATACCTTGCAGCTCACTGGAGGAAAAGAGATCACCCAAGATCACCTAGGAGAGCCTTCACCTAAGAGCTCTTGTAGGAGGTGGAACTGTGGAAGAATGAGAAGGAATCAAGAGGAGATCAAGTAAGTCACCTAGGAGCTCACCTCAGTACAGCTCACCATGGTGGTGGGCTACTCATCTTAGGAGATCACCTTTTGGAAACTTGGCACGAGGTAAGAATTAAGCTCTCTTGTAAAATTCTCAAATAGGAGCTCACCTGCCCACCACTCATCATAGGATCTCACATGGGAAGTGGCTCACCTAGGAGCTCATATCCGGGAGCTTGGAAAGTAGCTTGCCTAGGAGTTCATCGATTAGCTTGACTTGAGCTTTCTCAGAAACTCATCTAGGAGCTTACATGACAGCTCATCTAGGAGCTCACCGAGCAGCTCGACTTGAGCTCACCCGGGAGCTCATCAAGCAGCTCACCCAAAAACTTACATGGGAGCTCACCTATAAGGTCACCTTACCAGCTCACCTTGGAGCTTGACTAGGAGCTCACCAGGCCAATCTCACCTTGAGCTCATGGGGGATAGTGCCTGGTGGAGCTCACCTTAGAGCTTGTCTGGTAGTTCACCTAGGTATCACCTGGATTGGAGCTCACTTTGTGAAGATCACTTGAGAGCTCAAGGAGTAGCTCACTTGAGTAGCACATACTTGAGGAGAAAGGAACTTTTGAGCTCACTTGTGAGCTTGCCAAGATTGCTTGTTAGACCATTCATGGGAATCTCACCATGTGGAAAGCTCACTTGGAGCTCACCTAGCATCTCACCTGGGAACTCACAGAGCAGCTTGCCAAGTAGCTCGCTTGGGAGATCTTCTAAGGAAGCTCACCGATCATATTAATTGAGCTCAGACTGGGAGTCTCTAAGATATTGAGTAACTCACTTGAGGAACATGAGCTCCCCTGGAGATAAAACTCTCACCTAATAGCTCACCTTTCTAACTCACCTTGAGCTCGCCTTGCTAACTCTCCTTGAGCTCACCTTGCTAACTCAACTTGACCTCATCTGGTAGCGTGCATGTCAGTTGACCTCAGAGATTTCTGACAAGGTCACCTTTTGAGCTTCACTTGAGCTTGATCTAGGGAGTGGAAGAAGCTCACCTGGATAAGTTTGACTGGTGATCAACTCAAGAAGGATGGACCTGGATTACAAGTGAAGCTTACCTAGGAGCTCATATAGTAGCTCGACTTGAGCTTTCCTAGGAGCTTGTCAAGTAGCTCACCCAAAAACTTGGAATGGGAGCTCACCTAGATGTGAAAGCTCCACTTGCCAACTTACAGATGGAGCTTTCCTGGGGTACCACCTCAGCTTGTAAAGCTCACCTTGAGTGCTCATCTGGTAGCTCACCTAGGGAGTTCATTGAGCATACACTCAGCCATGCCCTTAGCTCACCTGGGAGCTCACCTAGTAGCTTTCCTGAGAGCTAGTAATCAAGTAACTCACTGACTTCATAGATAAGTTTCTTCATTCTATTTGAGCTCACTTTTGAGCTCACCAAGCAGCTCGTCAAGGACCTTGATTTGGAGCTCGTGAAGTAATTCACTTGAGGAGATCACATTAAGAACTCACCTGTTTGTTACAGCTTCCTTTGGGACTTTATTGGGGCTCATCAAGTAAGGAGAGGACTTAATAGATCTCACTAAAGTTGGGAACTATATTAAGGAGCTCACCAACGCGTAGGATTTTTGGGCATATAGCTCACTTACAAGACTCTCCTTAACTCATCAAAGTAGGAATGCCAAGATGACCTCAAAGAGGATGAGATTCAATCACTAAAAGTAGCTCCTTGGGAGCTCAGAGCAGTTCACCTGGGAGCTAGGCTCAAATACCTCACCAAGTAGCTTTCCTGGGAGCTCTTGTAGGAGCTATGTTGATGTCTCTAAGGTCACCCTAGAGATCAGTCTTGACATAACTTACCTAGGAGCTCACCTGACAGCTCACCTTAAGAAGTCACCTTGAGTTCACCTTAGGAACTCACCTTGAGCTCACCTTGCTAACTTGTAGAGCTCACCTAGATAGAGCGTATGGAAGATTTGTTTCACTCGGAAATGATTCGTTCCTTATAGAAACAGATAACGTTAGGGGCTAGGAGGAATACCTGTGGAATGTCAAGATGGTGTGCGCATACCGTAGAGAAAGATCAAGCTGACTGCGAAGAAATCCTTTTTGTCTTGGAAGGACTACCTGCAAATAAGAACACAAGACCACAAGATTTGATTAAAAAATAAATGAGGAAACTGCCTTGGGCCCAGGAAATATAAAACTTCCTTTCGAAGGTGGTCAGTTCCCCTGCTAATATGAATTAACACAAAAGACTGTAAAGTATCAATTAAATTGTTTCGTTGAACTGGGTAGGGGAAAGGCTGGTTTTTCTGGTTTTTGATCAGAGGAACCGATGTCGGTTACTGATAGCCGATGCCGGTTACTGATGACCGATACCGGTGGGTTCTAAGATCTTCTTAGTAGCTATGGTGTTTGTAAGGCTGGTTTATGGATGATATTAGGAAATGAGATGATGAAGGGTAAAAGAATGACAGTTAGATGCAATGACACGTTGGGTAGTAGATTCAGAGATGGATTTAGGAGGACTGAGATTCAAAGAGCATAAGAAATGTTATAACAGAGGACATGCAAGATGTGACTTACTGGTTTTGACGAAGATGCAAGTTGATCTCCTCTACTGTAAACACTTCTGGTATTTCCACTCGTCTCTGCTTGATCAAGTGAAGATCTGGACTCTGTTCCTCGCTCCCAATGCTCTCTGTTGATCCAGAAATCCTTTGACTGATCTCCAAAAATGAAATTTCCGATCCGTTGTTTTGGTTTGGGGAGCCCATTTACAGGGAACCGATGGTGGTTGCGTAACCGACGGCGGTCGAGTAGGAACCGGCATCGGTAAGGAAAAAGTAGGCTATTTTTAGTAAAATAGCCCACCTTCCCTGCTTTTCTCCCAAGAGATCAGTTGCGGGCTTGGTCAAGTGACTAGAAGGTCGGTTTTGGTGCGAGAAAGGGGTCATTAGTTATGGGTGTAGGTGTAGACCAAGTTTTAGGTTTTAATTAGGTTAGTTTAGGGTTAGGGCTAGGTCATGATGAGGTGGCAAAATGAGGTGGCAGGTGAGGTGATGGGGATTTATCAATTACAAGGTAATTAATAAATAATTGTGTAAGGTTTAGGTAATGAGGTTAGGTTGCGAAATGGGATGCGGGTCACAAGGGGTCGTAAGACACAAATTTGGTGTCTACATTAGCCCCTTATTGTCGTGTAGCTTGTTTTGTAAAGCTGCACGGACAATAATATGAAGTGGTTTCTCATGTTAAGGATATAGGTAATCCCCCTCAAATCTATCATAGATTGAGTGAACGGGAAATCAGGGATAGGGTTGATAAAGGGTACATGTTGTAGAGAGGATGGTAAGGTGGTGGGGTAGGTCCAAGGAAGCAGACGCATGTTGAAATGCAATAGTACGACTAGGGTACATGATTTGACAAGCAAACCAGCAATGTATAGGCAAAGGTCGATAGTTTATCCAAACAAGGGTGATATAATCCTGGTATCCAAGGCATAGGAAGTAGCTCCAGGGTATATAACAGGTAAGGTACAGGAACGTTTAGGCATGTTCGGCAGTACCAAATGGTTGGTTTGGTTGAGATAAACGTCACGGTCTAGGTCTAGGCAAAGTTGGTCGACAGATCAAGTCAAGGACCCTAATCATGCTAAAACATGAACAGGTGAGCTCGATTGAACAAAAGGTACATGATGGATGGATAAAATAAAACGTTGATTGTGGGTATGGTATTGAAGTGATACAGCCTTGGGTCGGGCCAAGTGGTTGGGCGGTGGCCCTGGGTCAGGTCATAAGGGTAGAGTGAGGCCTTGGGTCAGGTCAAATTGTTAGGGCGAGGCCTTGGGTGGGGCCGGATAGGTAGGTTGAGGCCTTGGGTCGGGCCGGATAGGTAGGTTGAGGCCTTGGGTCAGGCCTAATGGTTGAGGCCTTGGGTCGGGCCAAATAGGTAGGTTGAGGCCTTGGGTCGGGCCAATTGGTAGGTTGAGGCCTTGGGTCGGGCCAAATAGGTAGGTTGAGGCCTTGGGTCGGGCCAAATTGGTAGGTTGAGGCCTTGGGTCGGGCCAAATAGGTAGGTTGAGGCCTTGGGTCGGGCCAAATGGGTAGGGCGAGGCCTTGGGTCGGGCCAAATGGTAGGTTGAGGCCTTGGGTCGGGCCAAATGGGTAGGTTGAGGCCTTGGGTCGGGCCAAATGGGTAGGTTGAGGCCTTGGGTCGGGCCAAATGGTAGGTTGAGGCCTTGGGTCGGGCCGAATAGGTAGGTTGAGGCCTTGGGTCGGGCCGAATGGGTAGGGCGAGGCCTTGGGTCGGGCCGAATAGGTAGGTTGAGGCCTTGGGTCGGGCGGAATAGGTAGGTTGAGGCCTTGGGTCGGGCCAAATGGGTAGGGCGAGGCCGTGGGTCGGGCTGGATAGGTAGGTTGAGGCCTTGGGTCGGGCTGAATAGGTAGGTTGAGGCCTTGGGTCGGGCCGAATAGGTAGGTTGAGGCCTTGGGTCGGGCCAAATGGGTAGGGCGAGGCCTTGGGTCGGGCCGAATAGGTAGGTTGAGGCTTTTCGGGGAATAGGTAAGGCCTTTGGGGCGGGCCGAATATGTAGGTTAAGGCCTTGGGTCGGGCCAAATGGTTGGTTGCACCCTTGGGTAGGGCCAGAGTAGTTGGTTGAGGCCGGGGTAGCAGAGCTGCGAGGTGTACGTGATCGCCCTGACATAGTTGTGATTACAGCGGAGAGAGATTTTCTGCAGAGTTTAGTTCAGCAGCTCTAAACGCAGGTGAATGAGGCAAGAGGATTGTTAGCGGTTGCGGAGTCATGAGCAGCGAGACTAGAGGCTAGAGTCCTCCATGCGAGAGGGCGTATTCATATGTTGGAGAGATTGGCAGATCAGTGGGCGGTACCAATATCCGTGGTACCTTTGAGGACAGAGAGGCCTGGCGAGAGGGGTCGACGATCACGATCATCACCTAGTTCGGGATGAGGCGTGAGGGTCTAAATAAATGTTAGCAAGGTATAAGAATAAGAAGATGTATTTGTTTAACATCTAAATAAAACAAGATATGTATGTTGATTTTGAGTTATGAAAATAATAAGAATGTTTGCATTTTGACTTTCGGTGTTTTGAAAAAAGGATAAAGAGGAATGTGATGAAATAGAAATACACAAAAATATTTATATTTATCATACATGATAGGTTATGGTAGGGGATGGTCGAGCTAACCTTGGGAGACCCCATGTCTCCTAAGTGCTGCCTACATAGCCCATTGCACAAAGCAAGGAAGGGCCTCAGACCGATGTAGTTCTCCCTTAGGATCAGGGAGAGGTGAATTCAGGCAATTTGGTACGGTTTAGGCAATTGGTTGGTTGGTAAGAATATTGATATTAATTTTGGTAAGGTAAGGTTGTTGGTGTTGGTAATGAATTGGTGATGTCGTAAAAGGTATAAGGGAAGTGAAAGTTAGCCTACCCAAGTGGTAGGGAACCATGTCCTGATTAAGGTCAACACACAATCCTAGATGTGAGGCAAAGCGGAAAGAGTGCTCCGTAGGTGAAAAGAGCTAAACAAACCACACAACGTAGAACGAGCTTGAAGCCCTAGGTACCATGCTTGGATGAGAAGTCCATAGGTGAAAAGAGTTGTATGATCACAATATATCGGGTGAACGTTACGTCCCTTGAGTTGAAACAAATGGTGAGGTGAGGTGGATGATATAGCTGAGGTACAGAGAACTTATTACAAAGTGAGTGTTCTGACGAAAGAGAACCTACCCTAAATAGACAAGTCCATGACCTAAAAGGTTATTTTGAATGAGGCTTTTATTTTATTGAATGTAGACTGATCGATGCAGGAAGTCTATAAGGGATATTGATTGTATTATTCTTGAGGTCTTCACGAAGCTGATCGATGCGAGAAGCTTCTGCTAGAGGCTGACTGTGTATAGCTGTCCTTCGAGGGAGCAGTCTATTTATAGTAGCAGATATGATTTAAATGCATATCTGTCCTTCGAGGGAGCAG
Source organism: Taxus chinensis (assembly GCA_019776745.2). Taxonomy (NCBI): domain Eukaryota; kingdom Viridiplantae; phylum Streptophyta; class Pinopsida; order Cupressales; family Taxaceae; genus Taxus; species Taxus chinensis. Next base: position 2,329,104 of record CM034157.1, read on the forward strand.
TCTATATATATAATAGCAGCAATAGTTCGGCATATAGCTATCCTTCGAGGGAGCAGTCTATATTTAATTTAGATGACTAGATGTTCTTTTGGCGTGAAGCATCTAGTATAGTAGGAAGTTTGACTCAAGAAAATCCCATAAGAATACGGCTTATTTTAATACTTTGAAGTCATGGACTATACTAAAAAGGGGAAGGCATCATCAAGGGGAGGTGAGAATCAAACTATGTGAGCTTGATTGTTATTATGAGGTGTAGGAAACAGAGTGTATGTAGTGGTAAGTGAGCTCAAGGGACGAGCGGCAGGTAGATAAGAAGTGATATAACACTAATTTCAACAGTAGAATGGTCGAAGATGCAAGGCATTAAGGGGCTCAGGCTCAGGTTTACCATTAAGCGAAGCTAAACGATAAGTACCTGATCCATAGGTGTGAGTGATTATATAAGGCCCAATCCAATTGGGAGCAAATTTTCCACGTTTGCTCTTTTCTAGTTTGGTTACATGTTGATTCTCTTTGAGGACAAGATCACCAACCTTAAAGGTACGCTCATGAAGTCCGCTTATCATAAGCACGTTTAATGCGTTTTTGATAGATTTGAAGGTGATCAAGAGCTGTAAGACGGCGTTCGTCAAGAAGCTCCAATTGGGCTAACCGCTCTTGGTGGAAATCATCGTTGGTGAGAATATCCTGAAGAGATATTCTAAGGGAGGGTATTTGTATTTCGAGAGGCAAAACAGCCTCGGTACCGTATACCAAAGAAAAAGGTGTGGCATTAGTAGAGGTACGAATGCTAGTACGATAAGCCCAAAGGGCAAAGGGAATGTGATCGTGCCAATTTCTTCCAGATTCATTGACAACTTTCATGAGGATTTTGGTTAGTGTTTTATTAGAGGACTCGGCTTGCCCATTGGCTTGTGGATAGTAAGGTGATGAGAAACTAAGTTTGATACCAAAGTTGTCACAAAGGTCTTGTAACAACTTGTTTTTGAAAGATTTTCCATTATCTGTTATCAGGCGATGAGGAACACCAAAACGACAGATAATGTGGTGGTTAATGAACTCGACAATTTTTTCTTTTTTGATTGAAATGAGTGGAATAGCCTCCACCCATTTTGTGTAATATTCAGTCGCTGTGATTATCCAACGGTGACGTTGTGAAGAGGTCGGGTGAATCTCACCAATAAGGTCTAAACCCCATTGTGAGAAGGGCCAAAGATCTCGAGCGATCTGGAGCGGGTGGCTAGGAGTATGTTGAAGGTTGGCATGTTGCTGACACATAACACAATGCTTAACATATTCGTAGCAGTCGTTATTGAGAGTAGGCCAATAATAACCAAGGCGAAGGATTCGTTTGGCCATGGCAAGGCCGCTAAAATGTCCACCACAAATACCGTCATGGACCTGTTGGATGGTATGAGTGGCCTCCACGCCAGTTAGACAGCGAAGGAGGATGCCATCAAAGCCACGTTTATAGAGGAGTCCCCCCATGACAACATAACGCGAAACACTTTTAAGAAAAGCTCGTTTGCCGTTACTAGTAAGGTCAGGTGGGAGAACAGAGATTTAAGGTAGTCGTGAAATTGGTGGTACCAGGTATCCTACGAACTAGTAGACACAGTATTTATCATACAAACTACCGAGGTTGAATAGGATGGGACAAAAAGTTGTTGGACCATGACGAATAATTCAGAGTCAGTTGGTGCGGCGGGAATTTGCGAGGCTAAGCAAGCCATAGTGTCCGCAAATTTGTTAGTGGAGCGTGGAATGGTTTGTATAGAATAGTGAGTAAATAAGGCTAGAAGTGAATCCACGTAGTGTTTGTATTTTTGAAGTTCCTCATTTTTGCATTGGTAGACACCCATAACTTGATTGACTACCAATTGAGAGTCACCAAAAATGTTGATAGATTTGATGCCTAAGTGTAACGCAACTTGGAGACCCAGAACAAGGGCCTCGTATTCCGCTGTATTATTAGTGCAAGGGAAATCAAGTCGGAATGAAAGAGGCATAGGTTCAGCGTCGAGAGGAATGAGAACAATGCCGGCTCCTCCGCCGCGCTGGCATTTAGATCCATCGAAGAAGAGGGTAATTTGATACAACTCTTCCCGGAGTGAAAGAGTGGCGATGAGTTCGTCGGGAAATGTGAAATTGGTAAATTGTTCCCCAGGTAAAGGAGCTTCTGCAAGTTGGTCTGCGAGAGTTTGTCCTTTGATTGACTTCTGTTGTACGAATTCAAGGTCAAGGTCAGCGAGGAGCATGAGCCATCGAGTGATACGTTGGTTTAGATGCGGTTTGGTGTACATATAATGAATGGGGTCTGTGTTGGTGATGACAAAAGTTTTGTGATTCAGGAGGTAATGTCGGAGTTTGGTGGCTACAAATGATAGGGCAAGGCACAATTTTTCTACATGTGTATACCTAGTCTCATAATCCATGAGGGTACGACTTATATAATAAACGGCCTGTTCTCGTCGTGCCGAATCCCGATGTGCGAGCATAACACCTATAGCATGGTTAGTGGCGGAAAGATAAAGGTAGAAAGGGCGGTCGTCCTGGGGTGGGATAAGCACGGGTGGCTGCAAGAGATAGGATTTGAGAGCTTCGAAGGCTTGGTGACACTCCTCACTCCATTGAAAGGCAATGTCCTTTTTAAGAAGGTGATGAAAATGTTGACACCGATCCAAGAGTTGGGAGATGAAACGTCAGATAGATTGGAGCTTACCTTGTAAACTACGCAATTGTTTGAGATTTTTGGGTGGGGGCATTTCTAGGATAGCTTTGACTTTAGATGGATCGACCTCAATGCCACGCAAAGAGACGATAAAGCCAAGAAGTTTTCCCGAAAGAACACCAAAGACACATTTCTTTGGTTGAAGGCGGACAGAATATTGTAACAGGCGATCAAAAATAATGGTTAAAACATCAAGATGTTCACTACGATGTTTAGACTTGCCGAGAAGATCGTCGACATAATCTTCAAGGATAGTGTGCATAATGTCATGAAAAATGTAGGTCATAGCCCGCTGATAGGTAGCACCAGCATTCTTAAGGCCAAATGGCATGACACGATAACAGAAGGTTCCCCAAGGAGTTATGAAGGCAGTTTTGTGTTGATCGGCAGGGGCAACCAAAATTTGGTTGTATCCTGAAAAGCCATCCATGAGAGAGAGCATCTCATGACCTGCAGTTAGATCAACAAGTTGGTCAATGCTAGGTAAGGGGAAGTCATCCTTAGGGCAAGCAAGGTTAAGATCCCAGAAATCTGTGCATATCTGAAGTCCCCCTGTCGCTTTAGTGACAGGTATGATGTTTAGAAATCCATTGAGGGTAGTCGATAGGCAGGATGAAGGAAACAGAAAGGAGTCATTGGAGCTCCTCTTTGACCAAGAGAGCAATGCGTGGATGCATTTTTCTCAATTTCTGTTTGACTGGTTTGGAATCGGGGTTTAGGGTGATGTTATGGACGGCAATGGTAGGATCAATTCCTGGCATGTCAGCGTAAGACCATGCGAAAGCTTGGTTGCGAGCACGGAGAAAGGTAGTAAAGGCGGCTTGTTCTGATGTGTTAAGGGATTGTCCAATCTTCACAATGTGAGGATCCTCCTCCATGTGGATGTTGATTTCTATGGTAGATTCATTCAGCATGGTTTGGGTTTCAGATGGTAAGGCTCGTTGAATATAAGAATCATCCGCGCCAAGGTAAGTGAGGATGGAGTCGTCATCCTGGCATTCAACAACATTAATCAAAGGTGAATCCTCTTCGATCATGTCTGGATACAGAAGGGGAAGAGAAGATGGGTCCTCATTATCACGTTGATAAGTGAGAGGACCTATGAAGATAGCATTTATGAAAAAAAAAAGTTAGGAGGGATGGATTCAGGGTCTATAGATTCTGTGGGTGATGATGGCAAAGTGGGTAATGATGGTTTGGTAGGGGTGACGTCTTCTTCTTCCAGGATACAGCTGACAGGAGGTGTCTCCTGTGTAGGTGTATCGGGAAAACTGAGACCACTGCGATCATTATTTTTATGGGTAGTCACGGGAATGAGTGTATGTCGGCCTTATTCGTAAAGGCCAAAACCAAAGCCTTTCCATGCACAGCGAGTCAAGAAGGTGAGGACGAAACGACGATTTGTCAAGTATTGAAAATCAGATTGGAAAGGAACCACACCAATAGGAGGTTCAGGGGTAATGGAGGATGCGTCAACACCCCCATACATTAGGTTATTGCGGCAATGGGGTTGTCCGTAAGAGATTATCTCCCCCACGCGACGGTCGTAGGTGGGATGTGCATGTAATTGTCCGTACTCCTACGGGGTAGGGAAAGAACTAACGTTATATAGGCGGTACTCCCCCAGTGTAAGGCGCTGAAAAACATCTACTAAGGGGTCGGAGGTTAGAATGTTAGCTGCGGGAAGGGAAGTGGTTTTTGCGATGGTGGTTTCATCAATTGAAGGCGTAGGCGCGGTTGAGGTGGATGGTTGAGGTACATTTGAAGAGGATGGTTGGGTTGAATGTATGGGTTTCTTGATTTGTATAAGCACATCGTTAGGGCGGTATAACATATTGCAGGTTTTAAAGGGGGGAGGGTCAGCTTTTACGGTGTAAGACTTCCCCTCGTACTCAAATTTTATGCATCTATGTAATGTTGAGGGAACGCATCCCATGGCTCGGATCCAAGGACGACCCAGCAATATATTATATTGGAACTCTCCCTCCAAGACATAGAAGAGTTCAGGTAAAGTACGTGGTCCTACCCGAATGTTGAGGATCACGGTGCCTAAGGTAGAAGTAATAGCGTCATTGAATGACCGCAGCATGATGGGGTTGGCAAACATGCAACTAGAAGGGATATTCATTTGTTGGAAGGCTTTTGAAGAGATGATGTTTAGGCTAGCACCCCCGTCAATCATAACCCGACGTACTCGAATGTCCCAGACGTAAGCTGAGATGAAAAGAGCAGGGTTAGGATCTTCTGTACCAAAGTCAACAATTTCTTCTTTGGAGAAACTGACAGCAGCAGCTTGTTGTATAGAGACAAAAGTGGTTGGGGTAGTGGGTTGTTTGGTGAGAGAATCAACATGATTGGGTGTTAGAATGGAGGTGACAGGCAGGGTTTCATTAGGTAAAACCTCTATCGCTTGAAGGATCTCAACGAGAGCTTGTCGATGAGATTCAGAAGTCTGAATGAGATCATACAGTGTCATTTTTACGGGTGATTGGTGAAGCTGTTTAATCATATTTCGGTGGGCAATGCCATTAGAGAAGGGATAGGCGGGTCCGCGAATGACCACTTTAGGTGGTGGTGCAATCGGGATGTTTGACGGAGAAAGAGATGCCGCAGGTGTGTTTTCTTTTGCTTTCCCATTGTTTTTCTACGCTCGAGTAGTAACACTAATCATATTAATCTCGTAGACTGGAGATGAAGAAGATGATTGGGATAAATCATGGTCTTCAAGAGGTGGGGTTGTAATAATGACAGATCTTGGTGAGGCGGGGACAGATGGTATAGGAGAGGGAATGGAAACTAAAGGTCTCTCCCTTCGTAAGTTGTCTTTCTTAACCTTTCTATCTGGGAGAGGTGATTGACGAAGGATGGTTTTTAGAGCTTTGCATCCCTCCACATCATGTCCTGGTGTGCGGTGATAAGCGCAGATTTTAGACTCATCGTAACCTATAGGTCGGGGTTTAGACGGGTCATAAGGTCTAAGTGGAGGTAGGGAAATGGTCGCATTCTCCACCAACATAGCAAGGATTTTGGCGTAAGATCCTTTGAGTGGGTCAAAATCGGAAGAGGATGAGGGTATTGGTTGTGCGGTTTTTGGTAATGTTTGGGTATGATTGGTTCGCACTGGTGGTGGTTTAGCCGAGGGGTGTTGATACGTGGTTTTCACTAAACGTGATTTCTTTGGTGCAGAAGCTATGTTGGATGATGAAGCTGCAGATGATGTGGTATCAGAAAACAACCACGGGGAAATAGGAGTGACCGAAAACAAATATTTTGATGATGGAATTTGTTTAGGGTTGATAGGTGGACAGGATACGTGGAGTGACGGTGTTGCTATACCCTGGAATTTCTATATAGGTGCGGAAGGCGTAGGTTGTTTTGAAGGAAATGCAGGAGGTATGATATATTGATGTAAGGTAGAGGGATGGGGTCCCAATATGGAAGGTAGGTATGATGATGATGGTTTTGATTGTGATAGGGGCATGGATTGAGTTTGTCTCCTAGGTGGCGGGACGGATTTATTTTTGGATAGATCGAGTCGCTTAGGCGGGTACGTTAGACTGGGCATTGGTGAGGTCCCAAGCGTAGGGGAAGATCTGGTTAAGTTGATAGAAGTGGACGGGGCATTTGGTAGAGGTGAGGGGGGTGAAGGTGAGAACAGGGGCATTTTAAGCTTCTGTAAACACTTTGGGTATATGGTGGAGACATCAGGATCAGTCATTTGCATTTGAGTAGAAAAAGGGGTACTCAAACGTTCCCATAGGGCCTGTCTATCTTCTGTGGAATGACAGTCTCTAGGTGTGATTTGTAATTTTTGTACGGAAGAAAGGTGGGTTATAATTCTAGTCCACTGCGGGTGTGATACATAGGAGGTAGATGAGGCACTGTATCAATAGATGTTAAGAGGTCAACCGGTCATTGAAAAGATTTAGGCGATGAGGGACTAATAGGTAGGAGGGCGTGTTCGAGGGGATCTGTCACGTTATAAAGATTGTTGGTGATGTTAGGGTAGAGAAGTTTCTTGTCTAAAGGATGTCAAAAGGAGTGGCGAGCCTCTCCTCTTGTGTAGCAAGAGTGGTAGAAGGGGACGTTTGGGAAATAGATAAATTAGATAGCATCCGCTCACAGTCTTGTAGGGATGTGGTGTAAGAAGACTCGTCGATGAGAAGAGAAGTCCGGGCAGTTAACGCTTCTATGGGTAAAGGATGATTTCACTTTGGCTTGATGGTGGTGAAGGAGGTTCAAACTCCTGTGTTGGTGGAGAGGCTTGATTCAAAATTTTTTCAATAGAGGCTTTTGGTTGAGAATCGAAGACTGCATGGATCTCATGAACACTCTCCTCGGCTAAGATATCTTGGTTTACGTTACTATTGGACGAGTGATTCGGGAATGGCTTGTTGAAAATTTTTAGATTTCGGTTAGCAGGGGCGTTAGGATTATCGAGGGTTATATCCCCTGCGTCAACCATTTCCTGCACTATGTTTTTCAACATCTTGTAGTTTTCATGACTATGTCCTTTTACGCGGTGAAAGTTACAAAAGTCATTTTCTTTGTACCAGGAAGGTATTGTGCGGGTGGAGTCAAACCCAGAGTGAGGTTAACAGGGGGCAAGGTGATAGCCCCAGCTTTGAGCAATTTCTCTAGGATGACGCCATAAGTTTCTCCCAAGGGAGTGTAATTGGTGGGCTCGGCTTTGTATTTATAAGTGGTTTTCGGAGGAGTATTGGACGGTGTTTGAGATTTGACCATTACCGAGTGGACAACTCCTTTTGATTTAGAAGAAGTGGACGCATGAGGAGTGGCGGTATTTGGCTTGTTGGTAGAATTAGGAGTTCAGAAATTGGGGTTTTTGTTACGCAACCGCAATTTCTCTTCTTCTAAGGCTCGAATTTCTAGTTTCCGGGCCATGGTAAAGGCCTCGTCGAATGTGCGGAAGGTTTGAATTTGGAGGGTAGGGGAGATGTGCTTAGTGCAGGCCTGCGTAAATAGTTCGATGAGTTCGGTTTGAGGCAAGGCATACGTAAGTTGGTTGATAAGGCCCCGCCATCGTCCAACGAAATCTGCGATAGATTCATCTTCAAATTGTCGGATGGCATAGAGGTCAGTGATAGATACTTTCTTGGCAATGTTAATGGAGAAATGATCCAAGAAATATTGGGCTAGTTGGTTAAAAGAGAAGATTGAGTGCTGGGTTAAAGCACTGTACCACTCCAAGGCAGGTCCTGATAAGGACATGGGAAAGGTGCGGAGTAACAAGACATCATCATGGGCAATCAAATAACAAGCATGTCTAAATGATTGCAAGTGTTGTTGAGGATCCTCTTTACTATTAAAACGAGTAAACTTTGGCAACTCCCATTGAGGAGGATATGAATGAAGGGGGACAGAAGGGTGAATGGGCTCCCGACAAACTTTCTCGTATGTCAAGGCGCTACGACTTCCTGAAACGGAAGCCTCCAGGTTTTGCATTTTGTCCATCATTTGTTTGATGAAATCTGTGGTTGGATGAGGTGATGGTGCCACAGAATAGGGATGTCCCATATAAGGTGTTGAGGTTACTGGATACGTGTATGGGAATGAAAAGGTAGGCGGAGCTTGAGAAGGAAAGCTCGTGTGAATAGGTGGCAGAGAGTAAGTCATGAATGGAGTGGTCTGAAAGAGAGATGAGATAGGGGCAGTTGGTGGTAATGATACGTGAGGTCCAAGGTTAACCAAAGGAAAGCTAATCGGGGTCATATGAACCTCTGAAGCTGTCGGATTGGGAGACGGGGCTAGTGATGCAGGAAGTAAGGTAGTGTTATCAGGAGGAGTGGGAGCTAAATGAGCAGCTATACTAATAGGCATGCCAATAAGGAGCTGACCATCAAGCGTATGGTCAGGGGCATGAGACAAATAGTATTATACAGCGCTGGGATTAGCATCCAGAAATTTGGCAAAGTCCTTGTCTCCTACAAGAATTTGGGGGATCTCACTGGTGTCCGTAGGGTTCCCTATAGAATGTGAAGGGGGTGATTCAGGAAAAGACACAGAGCAGGCATGTGAAACCATGGCGGCCGCTTACTTCCGAGTGATGACAACCATGGACAAGAACACACAGGAAAGTTTCAATCGATCAAGAACAAAAACAACCTTAGAATGATGAATTTGGCAAGTTGCTGGTTTGTCAGGGGCTGATGGAGACAGTAAACGATATCGGTTTACTAACCGATGTCGGTCACAGAGCAAACGATGTCGGTCCCTTAACCGATGCCTGGTGTCAAAAGTCTAGGATAAGAAGATATAAAAGGCTACTAATTTGATTTTTAGCAACGTTGAGTATATTTATCAACTTATTGATCACAGAAGACAAAGTATGACAGAGAAAACAGAATTTAGAAAACAAGCAAGAGGCACACGCAAATCCAGAAACTAATCCTAGGGTTAATTTTAGTTATTGTGGGCTTATGCCTTTAGACATAAGATGATGTCAGAATCCTAAACAACAAGATCTAGGGGAAATGTCAAGTTTGTTTTGGCTTAGAAGGTTACCTCAATCGGGCGGAGGAATATCACGGAAAAGGGGGGATGTTTGAGCTGTTGTGTTAATGGTGAAGTGATTCATTATGTTTTGTGTAGTGAAACTAGGGTTAATTTCCTATCAATACCGTGGATATCACCCCCACGTGTATGACCTGTTACTTAATCTATGTTCACTAGAATTGAAGAACAACAAGCAGGAATGCAATGCATGTGTTTTAAACCCAAATCGAAAATTATGTTCGATGAAGCAAGAGAGATGACTTTCACTAATGTGAAACTAGGGAAAGCAAGAAAAATTCTTTACGAAATATATAACAAAAGAGCAGCAACAGCAAAAATGCTTCCTAAAATGAAAATAAGCAAGAGAAAGAAACGTAAAATGGGGTCCCACCGGGCGTGCCAAAATGTTTCACCTCGGAATGTTTCGGCTTCTGGAAATAGAGTTGATTCTATCCTTTCATTCATTTTTAGAAACAGATGAGGTTAGGGTTAGGAGGAATACCTGTTGAATGTCGAGATGGTGTGCGTGTACCATAGAGAAAGATCAGGTTGATTGCGGGAGAACTCCGTTTTTGTCTTGGAAGGACTACCTGCAAATAAGAACAAAAGACCACAAGATTTTAATTAGACAATAAATGAGGGAATTGCCTTGGGCCCAGGAAATATAAAACTTCCTTTCGAAGGTGGTCAGTTCCCCTGCCAATATGAATTAACCACAAAAGACTGAAAAATATCAATTAAATTGTTTCGTTGAACTGGGTAGGGGGAAAGGCTGGTTTTCTTGGTTTTGATCAGATGAACTGATGCCGATTACTGATAACCGATGCAGGTTACTGATAACCGATACCAGTGGGTTCTAGGATCTTCTTGGTAGCTATGGTGTTTGTAATGGCTGGTTTTATGGATGATATTAGGAAATGAGACGATGAGGGAGCAAAAGAATGACAGTTAGATGCAATGGCACGTTGGGTAGTGGATTTAGAAATAGATTTAGGAGGACTGAGATTCAAGAAGCATAAGCAATGTTATAACAGAGGACATGCAAGATGTGACTTACTGGTTTTGACAAAGATGCAAGTTGATCTCCTTGGTTGTAAACACTTCTGGTATTTCCACTTGTCTCTGCTCCATCCAGTGAAGATCTAGACTCTGTTCCTCGCTCGCAATGCTCTCTGTTGATCCAAAATCCTTTTAACTGATCTCCCAAATGAAATTCTGATCCGTTGTTTTGGTTTGGGGAGCCCATTTACAGGGAACCAATGGCAGTTGCGTAACCGACGGCGGTCGAGTAGGAACTGGCATCGGTAAGGAAAAAGTAGGCTATTTTTAGTAAAATAGCCCACCTTCCCTGCTTTTCTCCCTAGAGATCAGTTACGGGCTTGGTCAAGTGGCTAGAAGGTCCACTTTAGGTGCGAGTAAGGAGGCATTAGTTATGGATGTGAGTCTACACCAAGTCACGGGCCTTAATTAGGTTAGTTTAGGGTTAGGGCTAGGTCATGATGAGGTGGCAAAGTGAGGTGGCGGGTAAGGTGATGTGGATTTATCAATTATGAGGTAATCAATAAATAATTGTGTAAGGTTTAGGGTAATGAGGTTAGGTTACGAAATGGGATGCGGGTCACAAGGGGTCGTAAGACACAAATTTGGGTGTCTACAGCGTCGTCAAGGGGAGGTGCGAGAATCAAAATATGTGAGGCTTGATTGTTATTATGAGGGAGTGTAGGAAACAGAGTGTATGTAGTGGTAAGTGAGCTCAAGGGACGTGAAGCATCTGGCAGGTAGATAAGAAGTGATATAACACTAATTTCAATAGTAGAACAAAGGTATGTAGCGGTAAATGAGTCGAAGATGCAAGGCATTAAGGGGTTCAGGCTCAGGTTTACCATTAAGCGAAGCTAAACGATAAGTGCCTGATCCATAGGTGTGAGTGATTATATAAGGCCCAATCCAATTGGGAGCAAATTTTCCACGTTTGCTCTTTTCTAGTTTGGTTACATGTTGATTCTCTTTGAGGACAAGATCACCAACCTTAAAGGTACGCTCATGAAGTCGCTTATCATAAGCACGTTTGATGCGTTTTTGATAGATTTGAAGGTGATCAAGAGCTGTAAGACGACGTTCGTCAAGAAGCTCCAATTGGGCTAACCGCTCTTGGCGGAAATCATCGTTGGTGAGAATATCCTGAAGAGATATTCTAAGGGAGGGTATTTGTATTTCGAGAGGCAAAATAGCCTCGGTACCGTATACCAAAGAAAAAGGTGTGGCATTAGTAGAGGTACGAATGCTAGTACGATAAGCCCAAAGGGCAAAGGGAATGTGATCGTGCCAATTTCTTCCAGATTCATTGACAACTTTCATGAGGATTTTGGTTAGGGTTTTATTAGAGGATTTGGCTTGCCCATTTGCTTGTGGATAGTAAGGTGATGAGAAACTAAGTTTGATACCAAAGTTGTCACAAAGGTCTTGCAACAACTTGTTTTTGAAAGATTTTCCATTATCTGTTATCAGGCGATGAGGAACACCAAAACGACAGATAATGTGGTGGTTAATGAACTCGACAATTTTTTCTTTTTTGATTGAAATGAGTGGAATAGCCTCCACCCATTTTGTGTAATATTCGGTCGCTGTGATTATCCAATGGTGACGTTGTGAAGAGGTCGGGTGAATCTCACCAATAAGGTCTAAACCCCATTGTGAGAAGGGCCAAAGATCTCGAGCGACCTGGAGCGGGTGGCTAGGAGTATGTTGAAGGTTGGCATGTTGCTGACACATAACACAACGCTTAACATATTCGTAGCAGTCGTTATTGAGAGTAGGCCAATAATAACCAAGGTGAAGGATTCGTTTGGCCACGGCAAGGCCGCTAAAATGTCCACCACAAATACCGTCATGGACCTGTTGGATGGTATGAGTGGCCTCCGCGCCAGTTAGACAGCGAAGGAGGATGCCATCAAAGCCACGTTTATAGAGGAGTCCCCCCATAACTACATAATGCGAAACGTTTTAAGAAAAGCACATTTACTCCATTACTAGTAAGGTCAGGTGGGAGGACAGAGATTGTAAGGTAGTCGTGAAATTGGTGGTACCAGGTATCCTGCGAATTAGTAGACATAGTATTTATCATACAAACTACCGGGGTTGAATAGGATGGGGCAAAAAGTTGTTGGACCATGACGAATAATTCAGAGTCAGTTGGTGCAGCGGGAATTTGTGAGGCTAAGCAAGCCATAGTATCCGCAAATTTGTTAGTGGAGCGGGGAATGGTTTGTATAGAATAGTGAGTAAATAAGGCTAGAAGTGAATCCACGTAGTGTTTGTATTTTTGAAGTTCCTCATTTTTGCATTGGTAGACGCCCATAACTTGATTGACTACCAATTGAGAGTCGCCAAAAATTTTGATAGATTTGATACCTAAGTGTAACGCAACTTGGAGACCCAGAACAAGGGCCTCGTATTCCGCTGTATTATTAGTGCAAGGGAAATCAAGTCGGAATGAAAGAGGCATAGGTTCAGCGTCGAGAGGAATGAGAACAACGCCGGCTCCTCCACCGCGCTGGCATTTAGATCCATCGAAGAAGAGGGTCATTGGGTACGACTCCTCCGTGAGGGAAAGAGTAGCGATGAGTTCGTCGGGGAATGTAAAATTGGTAAATTGTTCCCCAGGTAACGGGGCCTCCGCAAGTTGGTCTGCAAGAGTTTGTCCTTTGATTGAATTCTGGTGGACAAACTCAAGGTCAAGGTCGGTGAGGAGCATGAGCCATCTGAGCAATGCGTTGGTTTAGATGAGGTTTGGCATACATGTAATGGATGGGGTCTGTGTTGGTGATGACGAAAGTTTTGTGATTCAGAAGGTAGTGTCGGAGTTTGGTGGCCACGAATGATAGGGCAAGGCACAATTTTTCTACATGTGTATACCTAGTCTCATAGTCCACCAAAGTATGACTTATATAATAAATGGCTTGTTCTCGATTCTCAGAGTCACGATGTGCAAGCATGGCTCCTACAGCGTGGTCAGTGGCGGAAAGGTAAAGGTAGAAAGGGCGGTCATCCTGGGGTGGGATAAGCACGGGTGGCTGCAAGAGATAGGATTTGAGAGCTTCGAAGGCTTGGTGACACTCTTCGCTCCATTGAAAATCAATGTCCTTTTTAAGAAGGTGATGAAAGGTTGACACCGATCCGAGAGTTGGGAGATGAAACGTCGGATAGATTGGAGCTTACCTTGTAAACTACGCAATTGTTTGAGATTTTTGGGTAGGGGCATTTCTAGGATAGCTTTGACTTTAGATGGATCGACCTCAATGCCACGCAAAGAGATGATAAAGCCAAGAAGTTTTCCCGAAAGAACACCAAAGACACATTTCTTTGGTTGAAGGCGGACAGAATATTGTAACAGGCGATCAAAAATAATGGTTAAAACATCGAGATGTTCACTACGATGTTTAGACTTGCCGAGAAGATCGTCGACATAATCTTCAAGGATAGTGTGCATAATGTCATGAAAAATGTAGGTCATAGCCCGCTGATAGGTAGCACCAGCATTCTTAAGGCCAAATGGCATGACACGATAACAGAAGGTTCCCCAAGGAGTTATGAAGGAAGTTTTGTGTTGATCGGAAGGAGCAACCAAAATTCGGTTGTATCCTAAAAAGCCATCCATGAGAGAGAGCATCTCATGACCTGCAGTTAGATCAACAAGTTGGTCAATGCTAGGTAAGGGGAAGTCATCCTTAGGGCAAGCGAGGTTAAGATCCCAGAAATCTGTGCATATCCGAAGTCCCCCTGTCGCTTTAGTGACAGGTACGATGTTAGAAATCCATTGAGGATAGTCAATAGGCAAGATAAAGAAACAGAAAGGAGTCGTTGGAGCTCCTCTTTGACCAAGAGAGCAATGCGTGGATGCATTTTTCTCAATTTCTGTTTGAATGGTTTGGAATCGGGGTTTAGGGTGATGTTATGGACGGCAATGGTAGGATCAATTCCTGGCATGTCAGCGTAAGACCATGCGAAAGCTTGGTTGCGAGCACGGAGAAAGGTAGTAAAGGAGGCTTGTTCTGATGTGTTAAGGGATTGTCCAATCTTCACAATGTGAGGATCCTTCTCCGTGTGGATGTTGATTTCTATAGTAGATTCATTCAGCATGGTTTGGGTTTCAGATGGTAAGGCTCGTTGAATATAAGAATCATCCACGCCAAGGTAAGTGAGGATGGAGTCATCATCCTGGCATTCAACAACATTAATCAAAGGCGAATCCTCTTCGATCATGTCTGCATACAGAAGGGGAAGAGAAGATGGGTCCTCATTATCGCGTTGATAAGTGAGAGGACCTATGAAGATAGCATTTATGAAAAAAAAAAGTTAGGAGGGATAGATTCAGGGTCTATAGATTCTGCGGGTGATGATGGCAAAGTGGGTGATGATGGTTTGGTAGGGGCGACGTCTTCTTCTTCCAGGATACAGCTGACAGGAGGTGTCTCCTGTGTAGGTGTTTCAGGAAAACTGAGACCACTGCGATCATTGTGTTTACGGGTAGTCACGGGAATGAGTGTATGTCGGCCTTGTTCGTAAAGACCAAAACCAAAGCCTTTCCAAGCACAGCGAGTCAAGAAGGTGAGGGCGAAACGACGATTTGTCAAGTATTGAAAATCGGATTGGAAAGGAACCACACCAAGAGGAGGTTCAGGGATAATGGAGGATGCGTCAACACCCCCATACGTTAGGTTAGTGCGGAAATGGGGTGGTCCGTAAGAGATTATCTCCCCCACGCAATGGTCGTAGGTGGGATGTGCATGTAATTGTCCGTACTCCTGCGGGGTAGGGAAAGAACTAACGTTATATAGGTGGTACTCCCCCAGCGTAAGGCGCTGAAAAACATCTACTAAGGGGTCGGAGGTTGGAATGTTAGCTGCGGGAAGGGAAGTGGTTTTTGCGATGGTGGTTTCATCAATTGAAGGCGTAGGCGTGGTTGAGGTGGATGGTTGAGGTACATTTGAGGAGGATGGTTGGGTTGAATGTATGGGTGTCTTGATTGGTATAAGCACATCGTTAGGGCCGGTATAACATATTGCAGGTTTTAAAGGGGGGAGGGTCAGCTTTTACGGTGTAGGACTTCCCCTCGTACTCAAATTTTATGCATCTATGTAATGTTGAGGGAACGCATCCCATGGCTCGGATCCAAGGACGACCCAGCAATATATTATATTGGAACTCTCCCTCCAAGACATAGAAGAGTTTGGGTAAAGTACGTGGTCCTACCCGAATGTTGAGGATCACGGTGCCTAAGGTAGAAGTAATAGCGTCATTGAATGACCGCAACATGATGGGGTTGGCACACATGTAACTAGAAGGGATATTCATTTGTTGGAAGGCTTTTGAAGAGATGATGTTTAGGCTAGCACCCCCGTCAATCATAACCCGACGTACTCGAATGTCCCAGACGTAAGCTGAGATGAAAAGAGCAGGGTCAGGATCTTCTGTACCAAAGTCAACAATTTCGTCTTCGGAGAAACTGACAGCAGCAGCTTGTTGTATAGAGACAGAAGTGGTTGGGGCAGTGGGTTGTTTGGTGAGAGAAGCAACGTGATTGGGTGTTAGAATGGAGGCGACAGGCAGGGTTTCATTAGGTAAAACCTCTATCGCTTGAAGGATCTCAACGAGAGCTTGTCGATGAGATTCAAAAGTCTGAATGAGATCATACAGTGTCATTTTTACGGGTGATTGGTGAAGCTGTTTAATCATATTTCGGTGGGCAATGCCATTAGAGAAGGGATAGGCGGGTCCGCGAATGACCACTTTAGGTGGTGGTGCAATCGGGATGTTTGACGGAGAAAGAGATGCCGCAGGTGTGTTTTCTTTTGCTTTCCCATTGTTTTTCTACGCTCGAGTAGCAACACTAATCATATTAATCTCGTAGACCGGAGATGAAGAAGATGATTGGGATAAATCATGGTCTTCAAGAGGTGGGGTTGTAATAATGACAGATCTTGGTGAGGCGGGGACAGATGGTATAGGAGAGGGAATGGAAACTAAAGGTCTCTCCCTTCGTAAGTTGTCTTTCTTAACCTTTCTATCTGGGAGAGGTGACTGACGAAGGATGGTTTTTAGAGATTTGCATCCCTCCACATCATGTCCTGGTGTGCGGTGATAAGCGCAGATTTTAGACTCATCGTAACCTATAGGTCGGGGTTTAGACAGGTCATAAGGTCTAAGTGGAGGTAGGGAAATGGTCGCATTTTCCACCAACATAGCAAGGATTTTGGCGTAAGATCCTTTGAGTGGGTCAAAATCGGAAGAGGATGAGGGTATTGGTTGTGCAGGTTTTGGTAATGCTTGGGTATGATTGGTTCACACAGGTGGTGGTTTAGCCGAGGGGTGTTGATACGTGGTTTTCACTAAACGTGATTTCTTTGGCGCAGAATCTATGTTGGATGATGAAGCTGCAGATGATGTGGTATCAGAAAACAACCACGGGGAAATAGGAGTGACCGAAAACAAATCTTTTGATGATGGAATTTGTTTAGGGTTGATAGGTGGACAGGATACGCGGAGTGACGGTGTTGCTATACCCTGGAATTTCTATATAGGTGCGGAAGGTGTAGGTTGTTTTGAAGGAAACGCGGGAGGTATGATATATTGATGTAAGGTAGAGGGATGGGGTCCCAATATGGAAGGTAGGTATGATGATGATGGTTTTGATTGTGATAGGGGCATGGATTGAGTTTGTCTCCTAGGTGGCGGGACGGATTTATTTTTGGATAGATCGAGTCACTTAGGCGGGTACGTTAGACTGGGCATTGGTGAGGTCCCAAGCATAGGGGAAGATCTGGTTAAGTTGATAGAAGTGGACGGGGAATTTGGTAGAGGTGAGGGGGGTGAAGGTGAGAACAGGGGCATTTTAAGCTTCTGTAAACACTTCGGGTATATGGTGGAGACATCAGGATCAGTCATTTGCATTTGAGTAGAAAAAGGGGTACTCAAACGTTCCCATAGGGCCTGTCTATCTTCTGTGGAATGACAGTCTCTAGGTGTGATTTGTAATTTTTGTACGGAAGAAAGATGGGTTGTAATTCCAATCCACTGCGGGTGTGATACAAGGGGTAGATGAGGCACTGTATCAATAGATGTTAAGAGGTCAACAGGTCGCTGAAAATATTTAGGCGATGAAGAACTAATAGGTAAGAGGGCGTGTTTGAGGGGGTCCGTTATGGTTAAAGAAGTTAGTGATGTCAGTGTAAGAAGTTTCTCGTCTAAAGGTGACAAAAGGAGTGGCGAGCTCTCCTCTTGTGCAGTGAGAGCGGTAGAAGGGGATGTTTAGGAAATAGATAAATTAGATAACATCTGCTCATAGTCTTGTAGGGATGTGGTGTAAGAAGACTCGTCGGTGAGAAGAGAAATCTGGACAGTTAACTCTTTTATGGGTAGAGGAATGATTTCACTTTGGCTTGATGGTGGTGAAGGAGGTTCAGACTCCTGTGTTGGTGGAGAGGCTTGATTCAAAATTTTTTCAATAGAGGCTTTTGGCTGAGAATCGAAGACTGCATGGATCTCATGAACACTCTCCTCGGCTAAGATATCTTGGTTTACGTTACTATTGGACAAGTGATTCGGGAATGGCTTGTTGAAAATTTTTAGATTTCGGTTAGCAGGGGCGTTAGGATTATCGAGGGTTATATCCCCTGCGTCAACCATTTCCTACACTATGTTTTTCAACATCTTGTAGTTTTCATGACTATGTCCTTTTACGCGGTGAAAGTTACAAAAGTCATTTTCTTTGTACCAGGAAGGTATTGCATGGGTGGAGTCAAACCCAGAGTGAGGTTTAACAGGGGGCAAGGTGATAGCCCCATCTTTGAGCAATTTCTCCAGGATGACGCCATAAGTTTCTCCCAAGGGAGTGTAATTGGTGGGCTCAGCTTTGTATTTATAAGTGGTTTTCGGAGGAGTATTGGACGGTGTTTGAGATTTGACCATTACCGCGTGGACAACTCCTTTTGATTTAGAAGAAGTGGATGCGTGAGGAGTGGCGGTATTTGGCTTGTTGGTAGAATCAGGAGTTCGGAAATTGGGGTTTTTGTTACGCAACCGCAATTTCTCCTCTTGTAAGGCTCGAATTTCTAATTTCCGAGCCATGGTAAAGGCCTCTTCGAATGTACGGAAAGTTTGAATTTGAAGAGTAGGAGAGATGTGCTTAGCACAGGCCCACGTAAATAGTTCGATAAGTTCGGTTTGAGGCAAGGCATACGTAAGTTGGTTGATAAGACCCCGCCATTGTCCAACGAAATCTGCGATAGATTTGTCTTCAAATTTTCGGATGGCATAGAGGTCGGTAATAGATACTTTCTTGGAAATGTTAATGGAGAAATGATCCAAGAAAGACTGGGCTAGTTGGTTAAAAGAGAAGATTTAGTGCTGGGTTAAAGCACTGTACCACTCCAAGGTAGGTCCTGATAAGGACATGGGAAAGGTACGGAGTAACAAGGCATCATCATGGGCAATCAAATAACAAGCATGTCTAAATGATCGCAAGTGTTGTTGAGGATCCTCTTTACTATTAAAACGAGTAAATTTTGGCAACTCCCATTGAGGAGGATATGAATGAAGGGGGACAGAAGGGTGAATGGGCTCCCGACAAACTTGCTCGTATGTCAAGGCGCTACGACTTCCTGAAACAGAAGCCTCCAGGTTTTTCATTTTGTCCATCATTTGTTTGATGAAATCTATGGTTGGATGAGATGATGGTGCAACAGAATAGGGATGTCCCATATAAGGTGTTGAGGTTACTGGATACGTGTATGGGAATGAAAAGGTAGGTGGAGCTTGAGAGGGAAAGCTCGTGTGAATAGGTGGCAGAGAGTAAGTCATGAATGGAGTGGTCTGAAAGAGAGATGAGGTAGGGGCAGTTGGTGGTAACGATACGTGGGGTCCAAGATTAACCAAAGGAAAGCTAATCGGGGTCGTATGAACCTCTTAAGCCGTTGGATTGGGAGATGGGGCTAGAGATGCAGGAAGTAAGGCAGTGTTATTAGGAGGAGTGGGAGCTAAATGAGCAGCTATACTAATAGGCATGCCAACAAGGAGCTGACCATCAGGCGTACGGTCAGGGGCATGAGACAAATAGTATTGTACAGTGCTGGGATTAGCATCCAGAAATTTGGCAAAGTCCTTGTCTCCTACAGGAATTTGGAGGATCTCACTGGTGTCCGTAGGGTTCCCTATAGAATGTGAAGGGGGGGATTCAGGAAAAGACACAGAGCAGGCATGTGAAACCATGGCGGTGGCTTGCTTCCGAGTGATGACAACCATGGACAAGAACACACAGGAAAGTTTCAATCTATCAAGAACAAAAACAACCTTAGAATGATGAATTTGGAAAGTTGCTGGTTTGTCAGGTGCTGATGAAGACAGTAACCAATATCGGTTTACTAACCGGTGTTGGTCACAGAGAAAACGACGTCGGTCCCTTAACCAATGCCGGTGTCAAAAGTCTAGGATAAGAAGATATAAAAGGCTGCTAATTTGATTTTTAGCAACGTTGAGTATATGTATCAACTTATTGATCACAGAAGACAGAGTATGACAGAGAAAATAGAATTCGAAAACAAGCAAGATGCACACGCAAATCCAGAGACTAATCCTAGGGTTAATTTTAGTTATCGTGGGCTTATGCCTTTAGACGTAAGATGATGTCAGAATCCTAAACAACAAGACCTAGGGGAAATGTCAAGTTTGTTTTGGCTTATAAGGTTACCTCAATCGGGCGGAGGAATACCGCAGAAAAGGGGGGATGTTTGAGCTGTTGTGTTAATTGTGAAGTGATTCGGTATGTGTTGTCTAGTGAAACTAGGGTTAATTTCCTGTCAATACCATGGATATCACCCCCACATGTACGACCTATTACTTAATCTATGTTCACTAGAATTGAAGAAAAACAAGCAGGAATGCAATGTATGTGTTTTAAACCCAAATAGAAAATTATGTTCGATGAAGCAAGAGAGATGACTTTCACTAATGTGAAACTAGAAAAGCAAGACAAATACTTTACGAAATATATAACAAAAGTAGCAACAGCAAATATGCTTCCTAAAATGAAAATAAGCAAGAGAAAGAAACCCAAAATGGGTCCCACCGGGCGTGCCAAAATGTTTCACTCGGAAATTGATTCGTTCCTATAGAAACAGATAAGGTTAGGGGCTAGGAGGAATACCTATGGAATGTCGAGATGGTGTGCGCGTACCGTAGAGAAAGATCAAGCTGACTGCGAAGAACTCCTTTTTGTCTTGGAAGGACTACCTGCAAATAAGAACACAAGACCATAAGATTTGATTAAACAATAAATGAGGAAACTGCCTTGCGCCTAGGAAATATAAAACTTCCTTTCGAAGGTGGTCAGTTCCCCTGCTAATATGAATTAACACAAAAAACTGTAAAGTATCAATTAAATTGTTTCGTTGAACTGGGTGGGGGAAAGGCTGGTTTTCTGGTTTTGATCAGAGGAACCGATGGCGGTTACTGATAGCCGATGCCGGTTATGATAGCCGATGCCGGTTACTGATAACTGATACCGGTGGGTTCTAGGATCTTCTTAGTAGCTATGGTGTTTGTAAGGCTGGTTTATGGATGATATTAGGAAATGAGATGATGAGGGGTAAAAGAATGACAGTTAGATGCAATGACACATTGGGTAGTAGATTCAGAGATGGATTTAGGAGGACTGTGATTCAAAGAGCATAAGAAATGTTATAACAGAGGACATGCAAGATATGACTTACTGGTTTTGACGAAGATGCAAGTTGATCTCCTCTACTGCAAGCACTTCTGGTTTCTTTACTCGTCTCTGCTTGATTAAATGAAGATCAGGACTCTGTTCCTCTCTCCCAATGCTCTCTGTTGATCTAGAAATCCTTCGACCGATCCCTAAAATGAATTTCCCGATCCGTTGTTTTGGTTTGGGGAGCCCATTTACAGGGAACCGATGGCGGTTGCGTAACCGACGGCGGTCGAGTAGGAACCGGCATCGGTAAGGAAAAAGTAGGCTATTTTTAGTAAAATAGCCCACCTTCCCTGCTTTTCTCCCAAGAGATCAGCTGCGGGCTTGGTCAAGTGACTAGAAGGTCGGTTTTGGATGCGAGAAAGGGGTCATTAGTTATGGGTCTAGGTGTAGACCAAGTTTTAGGTTTTAATTAGGTTAGTTTAGGATTAGGGCTAGGTCATGATGAGGTGGCAAAATGAGGTGGCAGGTGAGGTGATGGGGATTTATCAATTACAAGGTAATTAATAAATAATTGTGTAAAGTTTAGGTAATGAGGTTAGGTTGCGAAATGGGATGTGGGTCACAAGGGGTCGTAAGACACAAATTTGGTGTCTACACTCACCTCAGAGATTACTAACAGCCTCACATTTGAGCTCACATGGTAGCTTACTGAATATCTCACCTAGGAGCTCGGCAAGCAGCTCACCTAGGAACTCATAAAGCAACTAAAATTGAGGTTACCTAGAAAATCACTTAGGAGGTCACTTCATAGCTCACCTTGCTAGCTCACCTTGAGATCACCCAAGAGCTCACCAAATAGCTTGACTTGAGATCACCTGAAAACTTGCATGGGAGCTCACCTTACCAACTCACTTGGGAACTCCCTTATCTACTCACCTTACTAGCTCACCTTGAGCTCACTGAGGAGCTAACATTACCAACTCATATTGAGATCATCTAGTAGCTCACGTTGGGGTTCATCGAGAAGCTCACCAAGTAGATCACCTAGGAGCTCGACTAACAGCTCACTTGGGAACTCACTAAGTAGCTTGCCGAGTAGGTTGACTTGAGCTCGCTTGTGAGCTCACCGAGCAGCTCATCAGGGACCTTGGTTTTGAGCTCGACAAGCAGCTCACTTGGGATCTTTCCTAGCATCTCTCCTTAGAGCTTGCCAAATAGCTCACTAAGTAGCTCACCTAGGAGATGTTCTAGGAGCTAACTGATCAGCTTGAGTTGAGCTTCCATGGGAGCTCGTCGAGTAACTTTCCTAGGAACTTGACTAGGAGCTTTCCTGATAGCTCACCTTACCAACTCACCTTGAGTTTTCCTTGTGAACTCACCTTAATGTCACGTTGCTAACTCACCTTGAGGTCATCTCGTAGCTCACATGTAATCTCACCTCAGAGATTGCTAACAAACTCACCTAGGAGCTCGACTGGGAGCTTGGAAAGTACCACACATAGGAGCTCACCTGATAGCTTGCCTTGCTATCTCACCTTGAGCTCTCTTAGGAGCTCGCCAAGTAGCTCGACTTGAGCTCATCAAGTAGCTCACTTGAAAACTCACATAGGAGCTCACCTTACCAACTTGCATGGGAGGTCACCTATAAGGTCACCTTGTCATCTCACCTTAAGCTTTCTCAGGAGCTCACCTTACCAACCCACCTTGAGCTTTTCTAGTAGCTCATCTTAGAGTTTTACAAGTAGCTCACCAAGTAACTCACCTGGGATCTCTCCTAACAGCTCACTTGGGAGCTCACTGAACAACTTGCCAAGTAGCTCGCCTAGAATCTCTTCTAAGAGCTCACTAATCAGCTCAAGTTGAGCTCATGTAAAAGCTTATCAATTAACTCAGCTAGGAACTCACCTAGGAGATCATCTGACATCTCACCTTACCAACTCACCTTGAGCTCACCTTGTCGACTCACCTTGAGCTTTCCTTGCCAACTCACCCTGAGCTCATCTGGTAACTCACATGTAATCTCACCTCAAATATTACCGACAAGCTCACCTTTGAGCTCACATGGGAGCTCATCAAGTAGCTCACCTAGGAGCTCAACTGGGAGCTCAGAAAGCAGCTCCACTTGAGCTTGTCTAGAAACTCACCTCTGAGATCACCTTACAGCTCACCTTGCCAGCTCATCTTGAGCTCGCTAAGGAGCTCACCTTACCAACTCACCTTGAGCTCATCCGGTGGCTCACCTTGGAGTTCATCGATTAGCTCACCAAGTAGCTCACCTGGGAGCTCACCGAGTAGCTCTTTAAGTAGGTTGACTTGAGCTCACTTGTGAGTTCACCGAGTAGCTCACCAGGGACCTCACTTGGGAGCTCACCAAGTAGCTCGCTTGGAACCTCTCCTAGTAGCTCACCTAGAAGCTCACCAAATATCTTGCCTAAGAGCTCTTCTAGGAGATCACTGATCAGATCGAGTTGAGGTCGACGGGGAGCTCATCGAGTAACTCACTTAGGAACTCATATGGGAGCTCACCTGACAGCTCACCTTGCCAACTTGCCTTGAGCTCAGCTATCTAGCTTGACTTGATATCTCCTTGCCAATTCACCTTAAGCTCATCTTGTAGCTCTCATGTAATCTCACCTCAGAGATTTCCAACAAGCTCACCTTTGAGCTAGCCTAGGAGCTCAAAGAGTAGCTCACCTAGGAGCTCATCGAGAAGCTTGACTCTAGCTTTCCCAGAAACTCACCTGTGATCTCACCTTATAACTCAGCTTGTCATTCTTGCCTTGAGCTTTCCCAAGAGATCACTGAGCAACTCGACTTGAGCTCACCCGTGAGTTTATCAAGTAGCTTTCCTAAAAGATCAAATGGGAGCTTTCCTGACAGAATGCCTTTCCAACTCACATGGGATCTCACCTTGTAAGCTTGCATTGAGATCACTAAGGAACTCATATTCCCAACTCACCTTGAGCTCATCTGGTAGCTGACATTGGATTTCATCGAGTAAATCTCAATGTAGCTGGCCTAAGATCTCACCTAACAGCTCACCTGGGAGCTCACCGAGTAGGTTGACTTGAGCTCTATTGTGAGCTCGGTGATTAGCTCACTAGGGACCTCACCTGTGAGCTCGCCAAGTATCTTGCTTGGGAGCTCACCTAGCAGCTTTTCTAGGAGCTCACTAATTAGTTCACCAAGTAGCTCACCATGACAGCTCACCTTGCAAACTCACTTTGAGCTCACCTTCCCAACTCACCTTGAGCTTGCCTTGCTAACTCACCTTGAGCTCACCTTTGAGCTCACCTAGGAGCTCACCAAGCATCTCACCTAGGAGCTCAGGTGGGAGCTCGACAAGAAGCTTGCCTAGGAACTTGTCGAGAAGCTCAACTTGAGCTTACCTGGAAACTCCCCAGGGAAATCACCTTACATATCACCTCTCTAGCTCACTTTGAGCTCACCTATGATCTTTCCGAGCAGCTCAAATTGAGCTCACACAGGAGCTCCTCAATTAGCTCACCAAAAAACATGCATCAGAGCTCACTTGATAGTGCACCTAGAAACTCACATGGGATCTCACTTATCAGCTAGCCCTAATAGCTTGCCTTGCACTCACTTAGGAGCTCACCTTCCCAACTCATTTTGATCTCATCTAGTAGCTCATCTTATATTTTTTCAAGTAGCTCATTAAGTAGTTCACCTAGGAGCTCACCGAGAAGCTCATTAGGGACCTCACTTACGAGCTCACCAAGTAGCTCACTTGGGAACTCACCTAGCAGCTCACCTGAGAGCTCACAAAACAGCTCCCAAAGTAGCTCAAATGGGATCTCTTCTAGGAGTTCACCCATTACCTCAAGTTTAACTCACTAAAGAACTCATCGAGTACCTTACCTAGTAACTCACTTGGGAGCTAGCCTGACATCTCACCTTGCCAACTCACCATGAGCTCACCTTGCCAACTCACCTTGAGCTCATCTGGTAGCTCACATAGGAGCTCACCTCAAATATTTCCTACAAGCTCACCTTTAAGATCACCTGGGAGCTCACTAAGTAGCTCACCAAGGAGCTCAACTGGGAGCTCGACAAGCAGCTCCACAAAGAGCTCATCGAGCAGCTCAAGTTAAGCTTTCCTAGAAACTCACTTGGGAGCTCGCATGACATCTCACCTTGCTAACTTACCTTGAACTCGCTAAGCATTTCAACTTGACCTTGATCAAGAGCTCATCAAGAATCTCACTCAAAAAATCACATGGGAGCTCACCTGATAGCTTGCCTTTCAAACTCACATGGGAGCTCACTGAGGAGTTCACCTTGCCAACATACCTTGAGCTCATCTGGTATCTCATCGATGAGTTCATCGAGAAGCTCACCAAGTAGCTCACCTAATAGCTTGTGTGGGAACTCACCTAACAACTCACCTGAGAGATCACCGAGTAGCTCTCCGTATAGGTTGACTTGAGCTTGCTTGTGAGCTCGCCTAGCATCTCATCGAGTAACTCACCTAGGAACTCACCTTAGAGCTCACCTGATAGCTCACCATGCCAATTGACCTTGAGCTCACCTTGCCAACTCACCTTGCACCTTGCCAACTCCCCTTGAGCTAATTTGGTAGCTAAAATGTAAGCTCACCTAGGAGCTCACCTAGGAGCTCGACAAGCAACTCACACAGGAGCTCATCAAGTGGGAGCTTGCATAACAGGCCACCTTGCCAATTCACCTTGAGTTCACCTTACCAACTCACCTTGAGCTCACCTTACCAACTCACCTTGAGATCATCTAGTAGCTCATATGTAACCCCACCTCAGATATTACCGACAAACTCACCTAAGAGAATTCTGACAAGCTCACCTAGGATCTCACCAAGTAGCTCACCTAGGAGCTCAGCAAACAGCTTGTCTAGGAGATTTTTGAGCAGCTTGACTTGAGCTTTCTTAGAAACTCACCTACGAACTCACTTGATATCTCATCTTACCAGCTCATCTTGAGCTCTCCTAGGAGATAGGTGAGCAACATGACTCAAGCTTTCCTAGGAACTCATCAAACAACTTTCCCAAAAACTCACATGGGAGCTCACTTGACAGCTTGTCTTGCCAACTCGTATGGGAGATCGCCTTACCATCTCACCTTGACATCAGTGAGGACCTCACCTTGCCAACCTGCCTTGAGCTCTGAAGGTAGCTCACCTCAGAGTTTTTCAAGCAGCTCGAGTTGAGTTCACCCGAGAGATCATCAAGTAACTCACCTAGGAACTCACCTGGGAGCTCACCTTACAGCTCACTTGGCCAACTCACCTTCAGCTCACTTTTCCAAATGGTTCACCTTTTAGTTCACTTGGGAGCTCACCTAGCAGTACCTCTAGGAGCTAGGCTAGGATCTCGGCAAGTAGGTCACCCAGGATCTCATCGAGAAACTTGACTTGAACTTGCCAAAAAACTCACCTGGGAGCTCACTTGATAGCTCACCTTGCTAGCTTACCTAGGAGCTCACTAAGAAGCTTAGCTTGAGCTCACCTGAGAGCTTGTCAAGCACCTCATGTGAAAACTCACATGGGAGCTCACCTTGCCATCTCACCTTAAGCTCGGTGAGGAGCTCACCTTTCCAACTCACATTGAGCTAGTCTGGTAGCTCACCATAGAGTTCATCAAGTAGCTCGGCAAGTAGCTTCACTGGGAGCTCACCTAATAGCTCACCTAGGAGCTCACTAAGTAGCTCACTGAGTAGGTTGACTTGATCTCACTTGTCAGCTCACTTGTGAGCTCGTTAATCAGCTCAATGAGGACCTCACCTGGGAGCTCACTAAGTAGCTCACCAAGGATCTCAACTGGGAGCTCGAGAAGCAGCTCCACAAAGAGCTCATCGAGCAGCTCGAGTTAAGCTTTCCTAGAAACTCACTTGGGAGCTTGCATGACATCTCACCTTGCTAACTTACCTTGAACTCGCTAAGCAGCTTGACTTGAGCTTGATCAAGAGCTCATCAAGAATCTCACTCAAAAAATCACATGGGAGCTCACCTTATAGCTTGCCTTTCAAACTCACATGGGAGCTCACTGAGGAGTTCACCTTACCAACATACCTTGAGCTCATCTGGTATCCTGACACCGATGAGTTCATCGAGTATCTCACCTTAAGTAGCTCACCTAATAGCTCGCCTGGGAACTCACCTAACAACTCACCTAGGAGATCATTGAGTAGCTTGCTGAGTAGGTTGACTTGAGCTCACTTGTGAGCTCGCCTAGCAGCTCATGTTGGAGTAACTCACCTAGGAGCTCACCTTAGTAGCTCACCTTAGGAGCTCACCATGCCAATTCATATTAGAGCTCACCTTGCCAACTCACCTTGCACCTTGCCAACTCACCTTGAGCTCACCTTGGTAACTCAAATGTGAGCTCACCTAGGAGCTCACCTTAGAGATTTTTGACAAGCACCTTTGAGCTCACCAAGGAGCTCATCAAGTGGGAGCTTGCATAACTTGCCAGCTTACCAGAAACTCACCTAGGAGCTCACCTTACCAGCTCACCTTGAGCTCACCTTAGCAACTCACCTTGAGCTCATCTGGTAGCTCGTATGTAAGCTCACCTAAGATATTACCGATAAGCTCACCTAAGAGAATTCCGAAAAGCTCACCTAGGAGCTCACCTAGCTCAGGAGCTCACCTGGGAGCTCAGTAAGTAGCTTGTCTAGGAGCTTGTTGAGTAGCTTGACTTGAGCTTTCCTAGAAACTCACCTAGGAACTCACCTGACATCTCACGTTACCAGCTCATCTTGAGCTCTCCTAGGAGCTAGGTGAGTAACATGACTTGAGCTTACCTAGGAACTCATCAAACAGCTTTCCCAAAAACTCACATGGGAGCTCGCTTGACAGCTTGCCTTGCCAACTCGCATGGGAGCTCACCTTACCATCTCACCTTGAGGTCAGTGAGGACCTCACCTTGCCAACTTTCCTTGAGCTCTGAAGGTAGCTCACCTCAGAGTTTTTCAAGTAGCTCGAGTTGAGTTCACCCAAGAGATCGTCGAGTAACTCACCTAGGAACTCACCTGGGAGCTCACCTTACAGCTCACCTTGCCAACTCACCTTGAGCTCACTTTTTAAAATGACTCACCTTTTAGCTCACCTGGGAGCTCACCTAGCAGCACATCTAGGAGCTAGGCTAAGAGCTCAGCAAGTAGCTCACCCAGGAGCTCATCGACCAGCTCGACTTGAAGCTTGCCTAAAAACTCACCTGGGAGCTCACCTGATAGCTCACCTTGCTACCTTACCTTGAGCTTTCCCAGGAGTAGCTCAACTTGAGCTCACCCGGGAGCTTGTCAAGCACCTCATGTGAAAAATCACATGGGAGCTCACCTTGCCATCTCACCTTAAGCTCACTGAGGAGCTCACCTTTCCAACTCACCTTGAGCTAGTCTGGTAGCTCACCTCAGAGTTTTTCAAGTAGCTTACCTGGGAGCTCACCTAACAGCTCACCTGGGAGCTCACTGAGTAGCTCACCGAGTAGGTTGACTTGATCTCACTTGTCAGCTCACTTGTGAGCTCATTAATCAGCTCAATGAGGACCTCACCTGGGATCTCGCCAAGTACCTCACTTAGGAGCTCACCTAGGAGCTCACCGAACAACTCACAAAGTAGGTCACCTGGGAGCTCTTCTGGGAGCTTGCTGATCAGATTGAGTTGAGCTCACCTGGGAGCTCATCGAGTAACTCACCTGGGAACTCACCTAGGAGGTCACCTGAAAAGCTCACCTTACCAACTCCTTGAGCTCATCTGGTAGCTCACATGTAAGCTCACCTAAGAAATTGCTAACAATCTCACCTTTGAGCTCACTTGTGAGCTCATCGAGTAGCTCACCTCGGAGATCAGCTAGAAGCTTAGGAAGTAGCTCACCCAGGAGTTGAGTAACTCGACTTGAGCTTACCTAGAAACTCACCTAGGAGCTCACCTGACAGCTCACCTTTGTATCTCACCTAGAGCTCACCCAGGAGCTCACTGAGTAACTTGACTTGAGCTCACCCAAGAGCTCATCAAAAAAGTAGCTCACTGAAAACTTGCCAACTCACATGGAGAGCTCACCCTTGACAGCTTACCTTGAGCTCGCTGAGGAGCTCACCTTGCCAACTCACCTTGAGCTCATCTGGTAGCTTACCTCAGAGTTCATCGAGTAGCATTCCAAGTAGCTCACCTAGAAGCTCACCTAACAGCTCACCTGGGAGCTCACCTAATAACTCACCTGGGAGCTTGCCTAATAGCTCACCTGGGAGCTCACTGAGTAGCTAACAGAGTAGGTTTACTTGAGCTCACTTGTGAGCTCATCAAGGACCTCGTCTGGGAGCTCACCAAGTAGCTCACTTGGGAGCTCACCAAGTAGCTCACTTGGGAGCTCACTGAACAACTCACCAAGTAGCTCACCTAAGAGCTCTTCTAGGAGCTCACTGATCAGCTCGAGTTGAGCTCACCTAGGAGCTCATCGAGTAACTCACCTAGGAGCTCACCTGATAGCTTACCTTACCAACTCACTTAGATCTCACCTTGCTAACTCACCTTGAGCTCATCTTTCCAACTCACCTTGAGCTCATCTGGTAGCTCACATGTAAGCTCACCTAAGAGATTACCGACAAGCTCACCTTTGAGC
Organism: Taxus chinensis; assembly: GCA_019776745.2. Classification (NCBI taxonomy): domain Eukaryota; kingdom Viridiplantae; phylum Streptophyta; class Pinopsida; order Cupressales; family Taxaceae; genus Taxus; species Taxus chinensis. The sequence continues at coordinate 2,358,670 of CM034157.1, forward strand.
TCACATGGGAGCTCACTGAGTGACTCACCTAGGAGCTCAACTGGGAGCTCAAAAAGTAGCTCACCTAGGAGCTCATCAAGCATCTTAACTTGAGCTTGCCTAGAAACTCACCTAGGAGCTCACGTGACAACTCATCTAGGAGCTCACTAAGTATCTCTACTTGAGCTCACCCAGGAGCTCATCAAGCATGTCACCTGAAAACTTACATGGGAGCTCACCTATAAGGTCACCTTTCTAGCTCACCTTGAGCTTGCTAAGGAGCTCACCTTGCCAACTCACCTTGAGCTTGTCTGGTAACTCACCTAAGAGTTTGTCGAGTAGTTAACCAAGTAGCTCACCTGGGACCTTACCTAACAGCTAACTTGGGAGCTCATGGAGTAGCTCGTCGAGTAGGTTGACTTGACCTCACTTTTGAGCTCACTTATGAGCTCAATGAAAAGCTCTTCGGGGACCTTGCATGGGAGTTCACCACAGATTTCTTAGGAGCTCACCTAGCATCTCACCTGGGAACTCACAGAACAACTCACCAAGTAGCTTGCTTGGGAGATCTTCTGGGAGCTCGTTGATCAGCTTGAGTTGAACTCAACTAGGAGCTCATCGAGTAACTCACTTAAGAACTCACCTAACAGCTTTTCTTTCCAACTCACCTTGAGCTCGCCTTGCCAACTCTCGTCGAGCTCACCTTGAGCTCATCTGGTAGCGTACATGTATGTTAACCTAAGAGATTGCTGACAAGGTTACCTTTGAGCTCACTTTAGAGCTCACAGAGTAGCTCACCTAGGAGCTGAGCTAGGAACTTGACAAGTAGCTTGCCTAGGAGCTCGTATAGTAGCTGAACTTGAGCTTGCTTGGGAGCTCATCAAGTAGCTCACCCAAAAACTCAAATGGGAGCTCACCTGATAGCTCCCCTTACCAACTTGCATGGGAGCTCACCTATCAGCTCACCTTGCCAGCTCACCTTGAGCTCACTGAAGAGCTCACCTTGTCAACTCACCTTGATCATATCTGGTAGCTCACTTATGAGTTCATCAAGCAGATCATAAATTAGCTCACCTGGGAGCTCTCCTAGCAGTTCACCTAAGAGATCATCAAGTAACTCACCAAGTAGGTTGACTTGAGCTCCCTTGTGAGCTCGCCAAGTAGCTCACCAAGGACCTCGACTGGGAGCTTGCAAAGTAGTTCACTTTGGAGATCGCCTAGCAGCTCACCTGGGAGCTCATTAAAAAGCTCTTCAAGTATCTCACCTATTAGCTTGAATCAGAGCTTGCCTAATAGCTCACCTAATAGCTCACCTATAAACTCACTAAGAAGCTCGCCAAGTAGGTTGACATGAGCTTACCGAGCAGCTTACTGGGGACCTCACATGGGAGGTCACCAAGTAGCTCACTTGGGAGCTTGCCTAGTAGTTCACCAAGCATCTCACCTAGGAACTCACCAAGTAGCTTGCCTAGGAGATCTTGTGGGAGCTTGTTGATCAGCGTGAGTTGAGCTCACCTGGGAGCTCACCTGACATCTCAACTTGCAAATTCACCTTGAGCTCACCTTATGAACTCACCTTGAGCTTGCCTTACCAACTCTCCTTGAGCTCATCTGGTAGCTCGTATGTAAGCTCACCTCAAAGATTACCAACAACCTCACCTTTGAGTGATCATGGTAGCTTACCAAGTAGCACACCTAGGATCTTAGCTGGGAGATTGGCAAGTAGCTCACCCAGGAACTCATCGAGTAACTCTACTTGAGCTTTCCCAGAAACTCACTTGGGAGCTCACCTAATAGATCACCTTGCCATATCACCTTGAGATCACCCAGGATCTCACCAAACAACAAGACTTGAGCTCACCCAATAACTTACATGGGAGATCACCTAATAGCTCACCTTACCAACTTGCTTGGGAGCTCCCTTATAAGCTCACCTTACCAACTCACCTTGAGCTCACATAGGAGCTAACCTTGGCAACTCACCTTGAGCTCATCTGGTAGCTCACATCAGAGTTCATCGAGTAGCTCACCAAGTAGCTCACCTAGGAGCTTGACTAACAGCTCACCTGGGAGCTCACCGAGTAGGTTAACTTGAGCTCACTTGTGAGCTCACCTAGTAGCTCATTGGGGACCTTAGTTTTGAGCTCACGAAGTAGTTCACTTAGGATCTTGCCCAATAGCTCTCCTAGGAGCTCACCAAATATCTTACCAAGTAGCTTTCCTGGGAGCTATTCTAGGTGCTCACCGATCAGTTTGAATTGTGCTTTCCTGGGAGCTCATCAAGTAACTTTCCTAGGAACTCAACTTGGAGCTCACCTGACAGCTCACCTTACCAACTCACCTTGATTTTGCCTTACCAACTCACCTTAAGCTCACCTTACTAACTCACCTTGATCTCATCTGGTAGCTCACATGTAATCTCACCTCAGAGATTGCCAAAAAACTCACCTAGGAGCTTAACTAGGAGCTCGGAAAGTACCGCGCCCAGGAGCTCATGTGACAGCTTGCCTTACCATCTCACCTTGAGCTTGCCTAGGATCTCACCGAGTAGCTCGGCTTGAGCTCATCAAGTAGCTCACGTGAAAACTCACATAGGAGCTCACCTTACTAACTTGCATGGGAGCTCACCTTGCCATCTCACCTTAAGCTTGCTCAAGAGCTCACCTTGCTAACCCACCTTAAGCTTGTTCTAGTAGCTCATCTTAGAGTTTTTCGAGTAGCTCACCAAGTAGCTCACTTAGGAGCTCGCCTAATAGCTCACTTGGGAGCTCACCGAGAAGCTCACTAAGTAGATTGACTTGAGCTCACTTGTGAGCTCGCCGAGTAGCTCACCAGGGACCTCACCTAGGAGCTTGCCAAGTAGAACAACTCACCAAGTCGGAGCTTGCAGAACAACCAAGTAGCTCACCTAGAAGCTCTTCTAAGAGATCACTGATTAGCTCAAGTTGAGCTCACACAGGAGCTCATCAAGTAACTCAGATGGGAACTCACCTAGGAGCTCATCTGACATCTCGCCTTACCAACTCACCTTGAGCTCACCTTGTCAACTCACCTTGAGCTTGCCTTGCCAACTCACTTTGAGCTCATCTGGTAGCTCACATGTAAGCTCACCTTAGAGATTACTGACAAGCTCACCTTTGAGCTCGCATGGGAGCTCATCAAGTAGCTCACCTAGGAGCTTAGCTGGGAGCTCAGAAAGTAGCTCGACTTGAGATTGTCTGGAAACTCACCTCTGAGATCACCTAACAGCTCACCTTGCTAGCTCACCTTGAGCTCAATAAGGAGCTCACCTTACCAACTCACCTTGAGCTCATCTGGTAGCTCACCTCAGAGTTTATCGAGCAGCTCACCAAGTAGCTCACCTAGGAGCTCACCGAGTAGCTCTTTGAGTAGGTTGACTTGAGCTCACTTGTGAGTTCACCGAGTAGCTCACCAGGGACCTCACCTGGGAGCTCACCAAGTAGCTCACTTGGAACCTCTCCTAGTAGCTCACCTAGAAGCTCACCAAATAGCTCACCTAGGAGCTCTTCTAGGAGCTCACCGATCAGATCAAGTTGAGCTTGACTAGGAGCTCATCAAGTAACTCACTTAGGAACTCACATGGGAGCTCACCTGATAGCTCACCTTGTCAACTTGCCTTGATCTCACCTGTCCAACTCAACTTGATCTCTCCTTGCCAACTCACCTTAAGCTCATCTTGTAGCTCACATGTAAGCTCACCTCAGAGATTGCCAACAAGCTCACCTTTGAGCTCTCCTGGGAGCTCAAAGAGTAGCTTACCTAAGAGATTAGCTTGGACTTCAACAAGTAGCTCACCTAGGAGCTTATCGAGAAGCTCAACTCTAGATTGACCAGAAACTCACCTAGAAGCTCACCTTATAACTCACCTTACTAGTCTTGCCTTGAAATTTCCCAGGAGATCACCAAGCAACTCGACTTGAGCTCACTCGTGAGTTCATCAAGAAGCTTGCCTAAAAAATTACATGGGAGCTCACCTGATAGCATGCCTTACCAACTCAAATGGGAGCTCACCTTGCAAGCTCGCATTGAGCTCACTAAGGAACTCACATTCCCAACTCACCTTGAGCTCATCTGGTAGCTCATGTCAGAGTTCATTGAGTAAATCTCCATGTAGCTCACCTAGGATCTCACCTAACAGCTCACCTAGGAGCTCACATGACAGCTCACCTGGGAGCTCACTGAGTAGGTCACCAAGTAGGTTGACTCTAAGCTCGATTGTGAGTTCAGCAATTAGCTCACCAGGGATGTCACATGTGAACTCGCCAAGTATCTTACTTGGGAGCTCACCTGTAGCTTTCCTAGGAGCTCACCAAGTAGCTCACCTTTCTGCCAACTAGGAGCTCACCGATTAGTTCACCAAGTACATTACCTCTACAACTCACCTTGCCAACTCACTTTGAGCTCATCTTCCCAACTCACCTTAAGCTTGCCTTGCCAACTCACCTTGAGCTCATGTTTGAGCTCACTCAAGAGCTCACCAAGCATCTCACCTAGGAGCTCGGCTGGGAGCTTCACAAACAGATCACCTAGGAACTCATCGAGAAACTCAACTTGAGCTTACCTAGAAACTCCCTAGGGATCTCACCTTACAGCTCACCTTGCTAGCTCACATTGAGCTTACCTAGGAGCTCACCGAGCATCTTGAATTGAGCTCACCCAGGAGCTCCTCAAGTAGCTCACCCAAAAACATACATCAAAGCTCACCTGATAGCTCACCCAGAAACTTGCATGGGAGCTTGCTTATCAGCTAGCCCTAATATCTCACCTTCCCAACTCGTCTTGAGCTCATATGGTAGCTTGTCTCAGAGTTTACCAACTCACCTTGAGCTCATATGGTAGCTTGCATGTAAGATAACTTCAAAGATTACTAACAAGCTCACCTTTGAGCTCACCTGGGAGCTCTGATTACCTGAGTTTAGCTCACCAAGAAGGAGTAACTCACCTGGTAACTCACCTGGGAGCTAGCCTGACAGCTCACCTTGCCAACTCACCTTGACCTCACCTTGCCAACTCACCTTGAGCTCATCTGGTAGCTCACATGTAAGCTCACCTTAGTTAAGCTCACCTTTGACCTGGGAGCTCACTGAACTCAACTGGGAGCTTGCAGCAAGCTCACCCAAGAGCTCATCAGCTCGAGTTAAGCTTTCCTAGAAACTCACTTGTGAGCTCACATGACATCTAGCCTTGCCAACTTGAGCTCTACTTGAGCTTGAAGAGCTCATCAAGTAGCTCACTCAAAAACTCACATGGGAGATGGCCTGATAGCTTGCCTTTCAAACTTGCATGGTATCTTGCTGAGGAGTTCACCTTGCCAACTTACCTTGAGCTCATCTGGTATCTCAACAATGAGTTCATCGAGAAGCTCACCAAGTAGCTCACCTAACAGCTTACTTGGGAACTCACCTAACAGCTTACCTAGGAGATCACCGAGTAGCTCTCTAAGTAGGTTGACTTGAGCTTGCTTGTGAGCTCACTGAGAAGCTCATCGAGTAACTCACCTAGGAACTCACCTTAGAGCTCACCTGTTAGCTCACTGTGCTGACTAACCTTGAGCTCACCTTGCCAACTCACCTTGAGCTCACCTTGTAGCTAATGTAAGCTCACCTCAGAGATTGCTAAGCTCACCTGGGACTCTAGGAGCTCATTGTTTAGCTTGAGTTGAGCTCACCCGACAAGTAACTCACATGGGAACTCACCTGGGAGCTCGTCACCTTGTCAAGCTCACCTTGGGAGCTCACATAACAGGCTCACCTTGCTAAGCTCACCTTGAGTTCACCTTACCTACTCACCTTGCTAATTCACCTTGAGTTCACCTTACCAACTCACCTTGATCTTGCCTTACCAACTCACCTTGAGCTCATCTAGTAGCATGTATGTAAGCCCACCTCAGATATTACCGACAGGCTCACTTTTGAGCTCACTATGGAGCTTACCAAGTAGGTCACCTAAGATCTCAACTAGGATCTCACCAAGCAGCTTGCCCAGGAACTCATCAAGTAGCTTGACATAAGCTTGACTAGAAACTCACCTGGGGGCTCACCTGACAGCTTGCCTTACCAACTCGCATAGGAGATCCCCTATCAGCTCACCTTGTTAGCTCACCTTGAGCTCACTGAGGAGCTCACCTTGCCAACTTGACTTGAGCTCGTCTGGTAGCTCATAATGGAGTTCATTGAGAAACTTACCAAGTATCTCACATGGGAGCTCAACTAATAGCTCGTCTAGGATCTTTCCTAACAGCTTACCTGAGATCTCACCGAGTAGCTCACTGAGTTGGTTGACTTGAGCTCGGTTATGAGCTCACCAAGTAGCTCATCGAGGACCTCACCTAAGAGATCACTGAGTAGGTTGACTTGAGCTCACTTATGAGCTCACCGAGTAGCTCATTTAGGAACTCACCAAGTAGCTCACTTATTAGCTCACCTAGCAACTCACCTAGGAGCTTGGTAAATAGCTCACCAAGTAGCTCACTTGGGAGCTATTCTTGGAGTTTTCCGATCAGCTCTAATTGAGCTCACTTGGGAACTTGTTGAGTAACTCACCTAGGAACTCAACTACAAACTCACCTTACCAACTCACCTTGAGTTCACCTTGCCAACTCACCTTAAGCTTGCCATTGGTAACTCACATGTAATCTCACCTTGAGATTCGCCTTGCCAAAGCTTCAGCTTACCTTGAGCTCACCTGAGAGCTCATCCGAGTAGCTCACCTGGAGCTCACCTAGGAGCTTAGAAAGTAGCTCACCCAGGAGCTCACATAGGAGCTCATCGAGCAGCTCACTTAGGATCTTGGCTGAGATTTCAGTAAGAAGCTCGACTTGAGCTTGTCAGGAAACTCATCTAAGAAATCACCTAACAATTCACTTTGCTAGATCACCTTGAGCTCACCAAATATCTCACCAAGGATCTTACCTAGAAACTCACTTTACAGCTCATCTAGAAACTCACATGAGAACTCACCTTTCCAACTCAACTTGTCAACTCACCTTGAGCTTTTCTGGTAGCTCACATCAGAGTGCATCGAGTAGATCAAAAAGTAGCTCACCTGGAGCTCACCAAGTAGCTCTCCAAGTAGGTTGGCTTGAGCTCACTTGTGAGCTAACTTGTGATTTCACCGAGTAGCTTGTCAGGGACCTCGTGTGGGAGCTAACCATGTAGCTCACTTGCAACCTCACTTAGTAAGTCACCTAGAAGATCGCAAAATAGCTCACCAAGTAGCTCGCTTGGGAGCTCTTCTGGGAGCTCACCGATCAGATCAAGTTGATCTCACCTAGGAGTTCATTGAGTAACTCACTTGGGAACTCACCTAGGAGCTCACCTGACATCTCACCTTACCAACTCACCTTGAGCTCACCTATCAGGATCGACTTGATCTCACCTTACAAACTCACCTTGAGCTCATCTGGTAGCTCGCATGTAAGGTCACCTCAGAGATTACTGACAAGCTCACCTTTGAACTCACCTGGGAGCTCACTGGGAGCTTAGTAAGTAACTCACCTAAGAGCTCAGCTGGGAGCTTGGCAAGTAGCTCACCTAAGAGCTTGTCAAGTAGCTCGACTTGAGGTTTCCTAGAAATGCACCTGGGAGCTCGCCTTATATTTCACCATACCAGCTTGCATTGAGCTTGCCCAAGAGCTCGCCAAGAAGCTTGAATTGAGCTTGTCCATGAGTTTGTCAAGAAAACTTGCCCAAAAAATCACATGGGAGCTCACCTGACAGCATGCCTTCCAAACTCACATAGGAGCTCACCTTACCAGCTTACATTTAGCTTGCTGAGGAGATCAAATTACCAACTCGCCTTTACATCATCTGGTATCTCACCTCAGAGTTCATTGAGTAAATATCCAAGTAGCTCACCTAGGAGCTCACCTAACAACTCACCTGGGAGCTCACCTAACAACTCACCTGGGAGCTCACCTAGGAGCTCACTGACCAGCTCACCGAGTAGGTTAACTTGAGCTCACCGACTAGCTCACAAGGGACCTCACTTGGAGCTTGTCAAGTAGCTCACTTGGGAGCTCACCTAGCAGCTTACCTTAGAGCTCAACGAATAGCTCACCTTGAGCTCTTCTGGGAGCTCACTGATTAGCTCAAGTTGATCTTGCCCAAGAACTCATTGAGTAACTCACCTGGGAACTCACATAGGAGCTCACCTGATATCTCACCTTACCAACCCACCTTGAGTTCACCTTGCTGACTCACCCTGAGCTTTCCTTGCAAACTCACCTTGAGCTCATCTGGTAGCTCACATGTAAGCTCACCTCAGAGATTATAGATAAGCTTAGATTTGGGATCCATTGGGAGCTCATCGAGTAGCTCATCTAGGAGCTCGGCTAGGAGCTCAACATGTAGCTCAACTTGAGATTTTCTAGAAACTCACCTCAGAGATCACCTAATAGCTCGCCTTGCAAGATTTCCTTACCATCTCACCTTGATCTCACCCAAGAGCTCACTGAGAAGCTCACCCAAAAAATTACCTTACAGCTCACCCCGAAACTCACACAGGAGCTCACCTTGCAAGCTCACCTTGAGCTCACTAAGAAGCTCACCTTGCAAACTCACTTTGAACTTGTCTGGTAGCTCACCTTGGATTTCGTTAAGTATCTCATCAAGTAGCTCACCAAGAAGCTCTCTAAGTAGTTTAACTTGAGCTCACTTGTGAGATCACTTATTAGTTCACTGAGCAGCTCACCAGGGCCCTTTCCTGGGAGCTCACCAAGTAAATCACTTGGAACCTCACCTAGCAGCTCACTTGGAAGCTTGCTGAACATCTTGCTAAGTAGCTTATTTCGGAGCTCTTCTAAGAGTTGACCGATCAGATCAAGTTGAGCTCACCTGAGAGCTCATCGAGTAACTCACCTAGAAACTCACCTGGGAGCATGCCTAACAGCTCACCTTACCAATTCACCTTGAGGTCACCTATCCAACTCAACTTGATCTCACCTTGCCAACTCACCTTGAGCTCATCTGGTAGCTCGCATGTAAACTTACCTCAGAGATTTCCGACAAGCTCACCTTTGAGCTCACCTAAGAGCTCACAGAGTAGCTCACCTAGGAGCTTAGCTAGGATCTAAGCAAGTAGATCACCTAGGAGCTCGTTGAGTAGCTCAACTTGAGCTTGCTTAGAAACTCACCTAGGAGCTCATTTTATAGCTGACCTTACTAGCTTGCCTTGAGCTTTCCCAAGAGATCACCGAGAAAATTTACTTGAGCTCACCTGTGAGTTCATCAAGTATCTTTCTAAAAAACTCACCTTGAGCTCATCTGGTAGCTTACCTTGGAGTTCATCGAGTAAATCTGCAAGTAGCTCACCTAGGAGCTTACCTAACAGCTTGCTTAGGAGCTTTCCTAAAACCTCACCTAGGAGCTCACCGAGCAGCTCACCAAATAGGTTGACTTGAGCTCACTTATGAGCTCACCGAGAAAATCATCAGGGACATCACCTAGGAGCTCACCAAGTAGCTCACTTGGGAGCTCACCTATCAGCTTGCCTAGGAGCTCACCAAATAGCTCACCAAGTAGCTCACTTGGGATTTATTCTGGGAGCTCTCCAGTCATTTTGAGTTGAAATTACATGAGAGCTCATTGAGTAACTCACTTAGGAACTTGATTAGGAGCTTGTCTAACAGCTCGCCTTACCAACTCACCTTGATTTCACCTAGCTAACTCACCTTAAGCTCACCTTGCAAACTCACCTTGAGCTCATCTAGTAGCTCACATGTAATCTCACCTTAGAGATTACTGACAAGCTCACCTTTGAGCTCACCTGGGAGCTCACCAAGAAGCTCACCTAGGAGCTTGGCTGGGAGCTCACAAAGCAACTCACCCAAGAGCTCACCTAATAGCTTGCCTTGCCAGCTCACCTTGAGCTCACCTAGGAGCTCACTGAGAAGCTCAACTTGAGCTCACCTAGGAGCTCATTAAGTAGCTCACCCAAAAACTCACATGGGAGATCTCCTTACCAACTTATTTGGGATCTCACCTATCAGATCACCTTGCTAGCTCACCTCAAGCTCACTCAGGAGCTCACCTTACCAACCCAGATTGAGCTTGTCTGGTGGCTCACCTTAGAGTTCATTGAGTAGCTCACCAATTTCCTCACTAGGGAGCTCACCTAACAACTCACTTGGGAGCTCACCGAGAAGCTTGTTGAGTAGGTTGACTTGAGCTCACTTTTGAGCTTTCCACACAGCTCACTAGGGACCTTGCCTTTGAGCTTACCAAGTAGCTCACCTAGTAGCTCACCTAGCAGCTTACCAAACAACTCACCAAATAGGACCTGGGAGCTCTTCTAGGAGCTCACTGATCAGCTCGAGTTGAGCTCATGTGGGAGCTCATTAAGTAACTCACCTAGGAACTCACCTTACCAACTCACTTGACAGCTCACCTTGCCAACTCACCTTGAGCTCATCTGGTAGCTTGCATGTAAGTTCACCTCAGAGATTGCCAACAAGCTCACCTTTGAGCTCACTTGGGAGCTCATCAGAGTAGATCACCTAGGAACTTGACGAGGAGCTTGATATGTTGCTTGACTTGAGCTTTGTCTAGAAAATCACATCAGGATCACCAAACAGATCACCTTGTCAGCTCACCTTGAGCTCACCCAAGAGCTCACCCAAATACTTGCCTTACAACTCACCCAGAAACTCACATGGGAGCTTGCCTTTCCAGCTCACCTTGAGCTCACTAAGGATCTCACCTTACCAACTCACCTTGAACTCATCTGGTATTTCACCTTGGAGTTTGTCGAGCATCTTGCCATGTAGCTCACCTAGGAGCTCACCAAGCAGCTCTTTGAGTAGGTTAACTTGAGCTCACTTATGAGATTGCTTGTGAGTTTGCTGAGTAGATCACCAAGGACCTCACCTAGAAGCTTTCCAAGTAGCTTGCTTGGAACCTCACCTAGCAGCTTTCCTGGAAGCTTATCGAATAGCTCACTAAGTAGCTTACTTGGGAGCTCTTCTAATAGATCTCCGATTAGATTGAGTTGAGCTCACCTGGGAGCTCATTGAGTAACTCACCTGGGAGCTCACCTTGCTAACTCACCTTGAGTTCATCTGGCAGCTCACATGTAAGCTCACCTTAGAGATTATAGACAAGCTCACCTTTGAGCTCACCTGGGAGCTCACAGAGTAGCTCACTTAGGAGCTTGGCTAGGAGCTTGACAAGTAGCTCACCTAGGAGCTCGTCAAGCAGCTCAACTTCAGCTTTCCTCGAAACTCACCTTGGATCTTGCCTTATAGTTGACCTTGTTAGGTTACCTTGAGCTTTCCCAGTAGCTTGCTGAGTAAGTTGACTTGAGCTTGCCCATGAGATCATCAAACAACTTGCTTGGAAACTCACATGGGAGCTAGCATGATAGCACGCATTACTAACTCACATGGGAGCTCACCTAGTCATCTCATATAGAGATCATTGAGGAGCTCACCTTTCCAACTCACCTTGAGCTTGTCTGGTAGCTCACCTCAGAGTTAGTCGAGAAAATCTCCAAGTAGCTCACCTAGGAGCTCCCCTAATAGCTCATCTAGGAGTTCACCTAACAACTTTCCTAGGAGCTCACTGAGTAGCTCACCTCACTTATGAGCTCACCCAACAGCTCATCTAGGACCTCACCTAGGAGCTTGCCAAGTAGCTCACCTAGGAGCTATTCTGGGATCTTGTCGATCAGCTCGAGTTGAGCTCACTCGAGAGCTCGTCAAGTAACTTACCTTAGAACTCAACTAGGAGCTCACCTGACAGCTTACCTTACCAATTCACCTTGAGTTCACCTTGTTAACTCACCTTAAGCTCACCTTTCCAACTCACCTTAAGCTCATCTAGTAGCTCACATGTAATATAACCTTTGAGCTCACCTAGGAGCTCACTAAGCACCTCAGCTAGGATCTTGGAAAGAATCTTGCCCAGGACCTCACATGACAACTTGCATTGCTAGCTCACCTTGAGCTCACCCAAGAGCTCATTGAGCAGCTCAAATTGAGCTCACCTAGGAGCCCATCAAGTAGCTCACTTGAAAACTCACATGGGAGCTCACCTTAGTAACTTGCATAGTTCACCTTGCTAGCTTACCTTAAGCTCACTAAGGAGCTCACCTTGCCAACCCACCTTGAGCTTGTCTAATAGCTCACCATAGAGTTTGTCGAGTAGCTCACCAAGTAGCTCACCTGGGTTCTCACCTAATAGCTCACTTGTGAGCTCACCTAACACCTCGCTTGGGAGCTCACCAAGAAGCTTGCCGAGTAGGTTGACTTGAGTTCACTTGTGAGCTCACTGACAACTCACCGGGAACCTTTCCTGGGAGCTTACCAATTATCTCATTTTGGAGCTAGCCTAATAACTCACCTAGGAGCTCGCTAAACATATCACTAAGTAGCTCACCTGGGAGCTCTTCTGGGAGCTCACCAATCAGCTCGAGTTGAGCTCATGTGGGAGCTCATCAAGTAACTCACCTGGGAACTCACCTAGGAGCTCACCTGATAGCTCACCTTACCAACTCACCTTGAGCTTGCCTTGCTAACTCACCTTGAGCTTACCTTTCCAACTCACCTTGAGCTCATCTGGTAGCTCACATGTAAGCTCACCTCAGAGATTACCAACAAGCTCACCTTTGAGCTCACCTGGGAGCTCATCGAGCAACTCACCTAGGAGCTCTTGGCTGGAATTTCAGTAAGAACCTTGACTTAAGCTTGTTAGGAAACTCACCTCAGAGATGACCTTACAGCTCACCTTACCAGGTCACCTTGAGCTCACCTAAAATCTTGCCTGGCAGCTTTCCAAAAAACTCACCTTACAGCTCACTTAGAAACTTTCATGAGAGCTCACCTTTCCAACTCACCTTGAGCTTGCTAAGGAGCTCACCTTGCCAACTCACCTTGAGCTTGTCTAGTAGCTCACCTCGGAGTTTGTCGAGTAGCTCAACAAGTAGCTCACTTGGGAGCTCACCAAGAAGCTCTCCGAGTAGGTTAATGTGAGCTCACTTTTGAGCTCACTTGTGAGTTCACCAAGTAGCTCACCAGGGACCTCACCTGGGAGCTAAGAAAGTAGCTCGCTTGGAACCTTGCCTAGTAGCTCACGTGGAAGCTCACCGAACAGCTCACCAAGTAGCTCGCCTGGGAGATCTTCTGGGAGATTTCTAATCGGATTGAGTGTAGTTCACCTGGGAGATCATCGAGTAACTCACCTGGGAACTCACCTCAGAGCTTTCCTGATAGCTCACCTTACAAACTCACCTTGAGCTCACCTATCTAACTCAGCTTAATCTCACCTTGCCAACTCACCTTAAGCTCATCTAGTAGCTCACATGTATTTTCAACTTAGAGATTACTGACAAGCTCACCTTTGAGCTTACCTAGGAGCTCATAGATTAGCTCAGCTAGGAGCTTAGCTACAAGCTCAGCAAGTAGCTCACCTAGGAGCTTGTCGAGTAACTTGACTTGAACTTATCTGGAAACTCACCTAAGAGTTTACCTTATAGTTCACCTTACCAGATTACCTTGAGATTTCCTAGGAGCTCACTGAAAATCTTGACTTGATCTTTCCTGTGATTTCGTCAAGTAGATTGCTCGAAAACACACATAGGAGCTCTTCTGACAACATGCCTTGCTAACTCACATAGGAGCTCACCTTGCCAGCTCACCTTGAGCTCACTGAGGAGCTCACATTACTAACTCACCTTGAGCTCATCTGGTAGCTCACCTTAGAGTTCATCGAGTAAATCTCCAAGTAGCTCAGCTAAGAGCTCACCTAATAGCTCAGTTGGGAGCTCACCTAATAGCTCACCTGGGAACTCACCTAATAGCTCACTTGGGAGCTCACCGAGTAGCTTACCAAGTAGGCTAACTTGAGCTTCCTTGTGAGCTCACCAATCAACTCACCAGGGACCTCACCTGGAAGCTCACCAAGTAGCTAGCTTAGGAGCTCACCTAGTAGCTTACCTAGGAGCTCAATGAATAACTAACCTTGAACTCTTCTGGGAACTCACTGATTAGCTTGAGTTGAGCTCACCCAGGAGCTCATCGAGTAACTCACCTAGAAGCTTGCCTGATAGCTCACCTTACCAACTCACCTTGAGCTCACCTTCCTAACTCACCTTGAGCTTACCTTGCCAACTCACCTTGAGCTCATCTAGTTGCATGCTCACCTCAAGAGCTCACCACCTTTGAGCTCATGAGGAGCTCACCTAGGAGCTTAGCTGAGAGCTCAGTAAATAGCTCGCCCAGGAGCTCACCTAAAGACCTTGCTCAAGCTTGCCTTGAGCTTTCCCAGAAACTCACCTGACAGCTCACCTTACTAGCTTACTTTTAGCTTGCCTAGGAGCTCACTGAGTAGCTTGACTTGAGCTCACCTAGGAGCTCGTCTAGTAGCTCACCCATAAACTCACGTGGGAGCTCACCTGAAAGGTCACCTAGAAACTCACATGAGAGAACTCACCTTCTCCAGCTCACCTTAATAGCTCACCTGGGAGCTCACTGAGACAACTCAAGTAGGAGCTCACTTGTGAGCTTCACAACTCACCTTGAGCTCACCTTGAGAGAGCATTTGAAGTAGCTCACCTCAGCAGCTTACCTGGGAGCTCACCAAGTACAACTCACAATTAGTAGCTCCCTTGGGAGCTCAGGTCGATTAGCTTGACTTGAGCTCACTAGTGAGCTCGTTGAGTAACTCAGTAGGGAACTCACCAAGGAGCTCACCAATAGCTCACATGGGACCTCGCCTGACAGCTCACCTTTTTAACTCACATGGGAGCTCACCTTACCAACTCACCTTGAGCTCATCTGGTAGCTCACATGTAAGCTCACCTCAGATATTGCTAACAAGCTCACCTTTGAGCTAGCCTGGGATCTCACTGAGTAGCTCACCTAGGAGTTTAGCTCGAAGATCGGTAAGTGGATTACCCAGGAGCTCATTGAGCTGCTTGAGTTAAGCTTTCCCAGAAACTCACCTATGAGCTTGTATGACATCTCGCCTTGCCAACACACCTTGAGCTCATAGAGTAGGTCGACTTGAGCTCGATCAAGACCTCATCAAGAAACTCACTTGAAAAATCACATAGGAGCTCACCTGATAGCTCAACTTGCCAACTCGCATGGGAGCTCACCTATCATCTCAGCTTGCTAGCTCACCTTGATCTTGTTGAGGAGTTCACCTTGCCAACTATCTTGGGAACTCACCTAACAGCTCACTTGGGAGGTCACCAAGTAGGTCTCTGAGTAGGTCATTGAGTAACTTGTCTAGTAACACACCTGGTAACTGAGCTTGGAGCTTTCCTTACATCTTACCTTAACAAATCTCCTTGAGCTTTCCTTGCTAACTCACCTTGAGGTAATATGGTAGCTCAAATGTAAGCTCACCTCAGAGATTGCAAACAAGCTCACCTAGGAGCTCTTCTGGGAGCTCGCTGATCAGCACGTGTTGAGCTTGCCTGGGAGATCTTCGAGTAACTCACCTAGGATATCACCTAATAGCTCACCTTGTCAACTCACCTTGAACTTGCCTTAACAGCTCACCTTGATCTCATCTAGTAGATCACATGTAATCTCACCTCAGAGCTTACCGACAAGCTCACCTGGGAGCTCACCTAGGAGCTCAACTGGGAGCTCAATAAGTAGCTCACCCAGGAGCTCATCAAGTAGCTTGACTTGAGCTTACCTAGAAACTCACCTGGGATCTCACCTGACATGTTGCCTTGTAAGCTCACCTTGAGCACACACAGGAGCTTGCTCACTAGCTTGACCTGAGCTCACCCGGGAGCTCATCAAGTAGCTCACCCAAAAATGTACGTGGGAGCTCACCTAATTGCTTACCCTACCAACTTGCATGGGATCTCCCCTTTCAGCTCCCCTATAAGAGTTCATCGAGTAGCTCGCCAAGTAGCTTTCTTGTGAACTTGAATAACGGCTCACCTGGGAGCTCACTGAGTAGGTTGACTTGAGCTCACTTGTGAGTTCACCGAGCAGCTCACCGAGGACCTCACCTGGGAGCTCACTAAGTAGCTCACTTGGGAGCTCACCTAACAGCTCGCATGGGAGCTCACTGAATAACTCACCAAGTATCTTTCCAAGTAGCTCGTCGATAAGGTTAACTTGAGCTCACTTTTGAGATAACTAGTGACCTTTCTGAGTAACTCAGTGGGGACTTCGCTAAGGAGCTTACAAAGTAGCTCACTTGGTAGCTCACCTTAGAGCTCACGTTGCCAACTCACCTTGATCTCACCTTGCCAACACAAACCTTTAGCTAATTTGCTAGCTCACATGTAAGCTCACCCTAGAGATTGCTGATAAGCTCACCTTTGAGGTCACCTGAGATCTCACCAAGCAGCTCACCTAGGAGATTAGCTTGGAGATCAGCTAGCAGCTTGCCCAGGATCTCGTTGAGAAGCTTGAGTTAAGCTTTCCCAAAATCTCACCTGTGAGCTCAAATGACATCTGAGCTCGATCAGGAGCTTGTCAAGTAGCTCACTTGAAAACTCACATGGGAGCTCACCTGACAGCTTACCTTGCCAACTCACATGGGAGCTCACCTATTAGCTCAGCTTGCCAGCTCACCTTGAGCTTGCTGAGGAGTTCACCTTACCAAATCACCTAGGAACTCACCTAACCTCTCACCTGGGAGATCACTGAATAGGTATCTTAGTAGGTTGACTTGAGATTGCTTGTGAGCTCACCGAGTAACTCATCGAGTAACATGCCTAGTAACTCACCTTGGAGCTTGCCTGATAGCTCATTTTGCCAACTCACCTTGAGCTCACCTTGCCAATTCACCTTGAGCTCACCTTGACCTAATCTGGTAGCTCGTATGTAAGGCCATCTCAAAGATTACCAACAAGCTCACCTAGGAGCTCTTCTAGGAGCTCACTGATCAGCTCGAGTTGAGCTCACCTGGGAGCTCTTCGAGTAACTCACCTGGGAACTCACTTAGGAGCTCACCTAACAGCTCACCTTGTTAACTCACCTTGAGCTCACCTTGAGCTCATCTGTTAGCTCACATGTAAGCTCACCTCAGAGATTGTAGATAATCTCACCTTGGAGCTCAGCAAGTAGCTCACCTAGGAGCTCATCCAACAAGTTGACTTGATATTACCCAAAAAATCACCTAGGAGCTCAACTGATAGGTCACCTTGCAAGATATCCTTGAGCACACCCAGTAGCTTACATAGCAGCTCAACTTCAGATCACCTGGGAGCTCATAAGACATCTCACCCAAAACTTTGCATGGGAGCTTACCTGATAGCTTTCCTTGCCAAATCATATGGGAGCTCCCTTATGAGCTCCCCTATAAGATTTGATCAAGCAACTCACCAAGTAGCTTGCCTAGGAACTCAAATAACAACTCACTTTGGAGCTCACCAAGTAGGTTGACTTGAGCTCACTTGTGAGCTCACCGAGAAGCTCACCGGGGACCTCACTTGGGAGCTTGCCAAGTATCTCACTTGGGAGCTCACCTAGCAGCTCTCCTGGGAGCTTACTAAATAACTCTCCAAGTAGCTTGCCAAACAGCTTGGCAAGTAGGTTTACTTGAGCTCACTTATGAGCTCACTAGTGAGCTTCCTAAGAAACTTGGTGAGGACCTCACCAAGGAGCTCACCAAGTAGCTCACTTAGGAGCTCACCTGATAGCTCATGTTGCCAACTCACCTTGAGCTCACCTTGCTAACTCACCTTGAGCTAATTTGGTAGCTTGCATGTAGGCTCACCTCAGAGATTACCGACAAGCTCACCTTTGAGCTCACCTACGATCTGACCAAGCAGCTAACCTAAGAGGTTAGCTAGGAGATCGACAAGTAGCTTACCCAGGAGCTCATCGAGCAACTTGAGTTAAGCTTGCCCACAAACTCACATGTGAGCTCGTATGACATCTTACATTACCAACTCACCCTGAGCTCACTAATTAGCTTGACTTGAGCTCGATTGGGACCTTGTACAGTAGCTCACTCATAAACTCACATGGGAGCTCACCTGACAGCTCTGCTTGCCAACATGCATGGGAGCTCACCTATCAGCTCATCTTGCTAGCTCACCTTGAGCTCACTGAGGAGTTTACCTTGCCAACTCACCTAGGAACTCACCTAACAGGTCACTTGGGAGATCACTGAGTAGGTCTCTTAGTAGGTTGACTTGAGATTTCTTGTGATATCACCAAGTAACTCATCAAGTAACACACCTGGTATCTCACCTTGGAGCTCATCTAACAGATCACATTGCCAACTTTCCTTGAGCTCACATTGCCAACTCACCTTGAGCTCACCTTGCCAACTTATGTTGAGCTGATATTGTAGCTCACATGTAAGCTTACCTCAGAGATTACCAACAAGCTCACTTGGGAGCTCTTCTATGAGCTTGCTGATCATCTCGAGTTGAGCTCATCCAGGAGCTCTTCAAGTAACTTGCCTAGGAACTCACTTGGGAGCTCACCAAATAGCTCACCTTATCAACTCACCTTGAGCTTGCCTTGCAATCTTGCCTTAAGCTCATATGGTAGCTCACATGTAGGCAAACCTCAAAGATTACCGACAAGCTCACCTTTGAGCTCACCTTAGAGCTCACCTAGGAGCTTGAATGGGAGCTTAGCAAGTAGCTCACCCAAGAGCTTGTCAACCAGATTGACTTGAGCTTACATGAAAACTGACCTGGGTTCTCACCTGATAGGTCACCTTATAATCTAACCTTGAGAACACCCAGGAGCTTGCTCAGCAGCTTGACTTGAGCTCACCCAGGAGCTTGTCAAGTAGGTCACCCAAATATCTACATAGGAGCTCACTTCATAGCTTACCTTGCCAAGTCACATGGGAGCTCCCCTATCAGCTCCCCTATAAGATTTCATCAATCAGCTCACCAAGTAACTTACCAAGGAACTCAAATAACAGCTCACTTAGGAGCTCATCTAATAGCTGAACTAGAAGCTCACCAAGCAACTCACCAAGTAGGTTGACTTGAGATCACTTGTTAGCTCACTAAATAACTCACCAAAGACCACACCTGGGACCTCACCAAGTAGTTCACATGGGATTTCACCTAGCAGCTCACCTAGGAGCTCACTGAACACCTCGCCAAGTAGCTTGCCTGGGAGCTCTTCTTGGAGCTCACCGATTAGCTCAAGTTCAATTCACTTAGGATCTCTTCAAGTAACTCACTTGGGAACTCACTTGGTAGCTCACCTGATAGCTCACCTTACCAACTCACCTTGAGCTCATCTAGTAGCTCGCATGTAAGCTCACCTTAGAGATTACTGACAAGCTCACCTTTGAGCTCACCAGGGAGCTCTCCAAGTAGCTCACCTAGGAGCTCAGCTGGGAGCTTAGAAAGTAGCTCACTAAGGAGCTCGTCGAGTAGCTCAACTTGAGATTTCCTGGAATCTCACCTGGGAACTCACCTAACAGCTCACCTTAAGCTCGCCTAGGAGATTGCCAAGTAGCTTGACTTGAGCTCACCTAGGAGCTCGTTAAACAACTCACCCTAAAACTCGCATGGGAGCTCACCTGATAGGTCACCCAGAAACTCGTATGGGATCTCACCTAATAGCTCACCCAGAAACATGCATGGGAGCTGACCTATCAACTCACCTTGTCATCTCACCTTAAGCTTGTTGAGGATCTCACCTTGAGCTCATCTTAAAGCTCACCTCAGATTTTTTTGAGTAGCTTACCAAGTACCTCACCTAGAAGCTCACCTAACAGCTCACCTAGGAGCTCATCTAACTACTTTCCATGGAGCTCACTGAGTAGGTTGACTTGATCTTGCTTTTGAGCTCACATGTGAGATCACCGAGAAGCTTGCCAGGGACCTCACCTAGGATCTCGCCAAGTAGCTCACTTAGGATCTCACCTAGCATCTCACCTTGGAGCTCACTAAATAGCTCACCAAGTAGTTCACCTGAGAGCTCTTCTGGGAGCTCACTGATTAGCTCAAGTTGAGCTCACCTAGGATATTGTTGAGTAACTCACCTAGGATCTCACCTAATAGCTCACCGTGTCAACTACCCTTGAGATCACCTTGCCAACTCACCTTAAGCTCATCTAGTAGCTTACATGTAAGCTCACATCAGAGATTGCCAAGAATCTCACCTTTGAGCTCTCCTGGGAGCTAACCAAGTAGCTTACCTAGGATCTCAATTGGGAGCTCAACAAGCAGCTCATCCAGGAGCTTCTCGAGCAGCTCCACTTGAGCTTGCCTAGAAACTCACCTGGGAGCTCACCTTGCTAGCTCACCTTGAGCTCATATAAGAGCTCATCGAGAAGCTCAAGTTAAGCTCACCTGGTAGCTCATCAAGTAGCTCATCCAAAAACTTGCACGGGAGCTCTCCTAATAGCTCAACCTAGAAACTCATGTGGGAGCTCGCCTATAAGTTCACCTTACTAACTCACCTTCAGCTTGCTTAGGAGATCACCTTGCCAACTCACCTTGAGCTTTTCTAGTATCTCACCTCAAAATTCATTGAGTAGCTTGCCAAGTACCTCACTTAGTAGCTCACCTAACAGCTCTCTTAGGAGGTCACTAAGCAGCACATTGAGTAGGTTAACTTGATCTTGCTTGTGAGCTCACTGAGTAACTCGCAGGGGACCTCACATGGGAGGTCAACAAGTAGCTCACTTGGGAGTTTGCCTAGTAGCTTTCCTAGAAGCTCACCAAACATCTAGTCAAGTAGCTCACGTAGGACCTCTTCTGAGAGCTCACCAATCATCTTGAGTTGACCTCACCTAGGAGCTAGTCAAGTAACTCACCTGGGAACTCACATCTCCTCCAAGAACTCGTCAAGCAGTTCAGCTGAAAAAACACATGGGAACTTTCCTTTCTAGCTCACCTTGTGCTCACCTAGGAGCTCACCTTGCCAACTCACCTTGAGCTCATATGGTACCTAACCTTAGAGTTTGTGGATTAGCTCACCAATTAGCTTTCCTGGGAGCTAACCTAATAGCTCTCCTGGGAGCTCACCTAAAAGCTTATTTGTGAGCTCACTGGGACCTCACCTGGGTGCTCACCAAGTATCTCACTTGGGAGCTCACCTAGAAACTCACCTAGGAGCTCACCGAATAGCTCGTTAAGTAGCTCTCCTTGGAGCTCTTCTGGGAGCTCATCGATTAGCTCAAGTTGAGCTCACTTGAGAGCTTATTGAATAACTCACCTGGGAACTCACCTGGTATTTCACCTGATAGCTTTCCTTGCTAACTCAAATTGAGTTCATCTGGTAGCTCTCATATAAGCTCACCTTAGACATTACTGACAAGCTCACCTTTGAGCTCACCTAAGAGCCCAGGTCTTCGTCAAGTAGCTTGAGCTAAGCTTGCACAGAAACTCACTTAGGAGATCACCTTAAAAGTCAGCTTACTAGCTCACCTTGAGCTTGCCCAAAAGCTCGCAAAGTAGCTCAACTTGAGCTCATCAAAAAGCTCACCCCAAAACTCACATTGGAGCTCACCTGATAGCTCGCCTTACTAACTGATATGGGAGCTCAACTATAAGCTCCCCTTTCTAGCTCGCCTTGATCTCACTAAGCAGCTTACCTTGCCAACTCACCTTGAGATCATCTAGTAGGTCACCTCTAAGCTAGTCGAGTAGTTCACCAAGTAGATCACTTGGTAGCTCACCTAGGAGCTCAATGAGTAGCTCACCAAGTAGGTTGACTTGAGCTTGCTAGTGAGCTCACCAAGCAGCTCACCAGGGACCTCACCTAGGATCTCACCAAGTATCTCACATGGGAGCTCACCTAGTAGCTCACCTAGGAGCTTACCAAATAGATCACAAAGTATCTCATAAAATATCTCTTTTGGGAGCTCGACAATCAGCTCGAGTTGAGATTTCCTAAGAGATCATCGACTAACTCACCTGGGAACTTTCCTGAGACCTCACCTGATAGCTTTCCTTACCAAATTTCCTTGAGCTTGCCTTGTCAACTTGCTTTGAGTTTTATTTTCCTACTCATCTTGAGCTCATTTGGTATCACGCATGTATGCTCACCTCAAAGATTGCTGACAAGCTCACCTTTGAGCTCACCTGGGAGCTCACTAAACAGCTCACCTAGGAGTTTGGCTAGGAGCTCAAAAATCATCTTGGCCTTGAGTTTGTTGAGTAGCTAGACTTGAACTTCCCTAGAAACTTGCATGGGAGTTCACTTGACAGATCACCTTACCAGCTCACCTTGAGCTCACCTAGGAGCTCACCGAACACCTCGACTTAAGCTCACCCAAGAGATCGTCGAGTAGCTCACCCTAACAACTTAAATGGGAACTCACCTATCATATCACCTTTCCAGCTCATCTTGAGCTCACCTTGCCAACTTTCCTTGAACTCGTCTAGTAGCTCACCTTAGATTTCGTTGAGTAGCTCACCAAACAGCTCACCTGGGAGCTTGCCTGGGAGCTCACCAAGCAGCTCATCAAGTAAGATGACTTGAGCTCATTTATTAGCTCACCTTCAGCTTGGTGAGGAGCTCACCTTTCTAACTCAACTTTAGCTCAAAAGGTAGCTCACCTAAGAGTTTTTTGAGCAACTCGAGTTGTGTTCACCCGGGAGCTCGTCAAGTAACTCACTTTGGGAACTCACCTAGGAGCTCACCTGACAGCTCACCTTTCCAACTCACCTTGAGCTAACCTTGCCAAATGGCTCACCTTTGAGCTCACCTAGGAGATCACCTAGCAGTTCACCTAGGAGCTAGGCTAAGAACTCAGAAAGTAACTCACCTAGGAGGTCATCGACCAGCTCGACTTGAGATTGCCATAAAACTCACCTGAGAGCTCACCTTATAGCTCACCTTACTAGCTTTCCTTGAGCTTACACAGGAGGTCACTGAGTAGCTCAACTTGAGTTTACCTGAGAGCTAGTCAAGCAGCTCATGTGAAAACTTACATGGGAGATCACCTTATCAAATCGGATGGGAACTCAACTTGCAAGCTCTCCTTGAGCTCGCTGAGGAGTTCACCTTGCTAACTTGCCTTGAGGTCATCTAGTATCTCACCTTGGAGTTCATCAAGTAACTCACCAAGTAGCTCACCTAGGAGCTCACCTAACAGCTCACTTGGGATCTCACAAAGTAGCTCGCGAAGTAGGTTGACTTGATCTCACTTGTCATCTCACTTCTGAGCTCACTGGGGACCTCACCTGGGAGCTCGCCAAGTAGCTCATTTAGGAGCTCACCTAGTAGCTTGCTTGGTAGATCACCGAATAGCTCACAAACTAGTTCACCTAGGAGCTCTTCTAGGAACTCTCTGATTAGATCGAGTTGAGCTCACACTGGAGCTCATCGAGTAACTCACCTCGAAACTCACCTGGGAGGTTTCCTGAAAGCTCACCTTTCCAACTAGCCTTGAGCTCATCTAGTAGCTCATATGTAAGCTCACCTCAGATATTGGTAACAAGCTTGCCTTTGAGCTTGCTTATGAGCTCACCGATCAGCTCACCTAGGAAATCGGCTAGGAGCTCGACAAGCAGGTCACCTAGGAGCTCATTGAGCAGCTCGACTCTGAGCTTGCCAAGAAACTCACCTAGGAGCTCACCTGATAGATTTCCTTGGAAACTGACCTTGAGCTCACCTAGGAGCTCATTGAGTAACTTGACTTGAGCTCACCTGGGAGCTCGTCAAGCATCTTACCTAAAGACTCCCATGGGAGTTCACCTGATAGCTCACCTATCTGCTTACCTTACTAGCTTTCCTTGAGCTCTATGAGGAACTCACCTTGAGGTCATCTGATAACTTGACTCAGAGTTCATCAAGTAGCTCACCTAGAAGCTTACATAACCACTCAGTTTGGAGCTTGCCTAATAGCTCACCTAGGAGCTTGCGTAACAGCTCAGCTTGGAGCTCATCGAGTAGCTCATCGTGTAGGTTTACTTGAGCTCACTTGTGAGCTCATCAGGGACCTCACTTGGGAGCTTGCCAAGTAGCTTGCTAAATAGCTCACCAAGTAACTCACCTAGGAGGTCACTGATCAACTCCAGTTGAACTCACCTGGGAGCTCATTGAGTAACTCACCTAGGAGCTCACCTGGGAGATCACCTGATAGTTTCCCTTGCCAACTCACTAAGAGCTCACCTTGCAAACTCACCATGATCTCACCTTTCTAACTCACCTTCAGCTCATTCGGTAGCTTGTATGTAAGCTCACCTTAGAGATTACCGACAAGCTTGCCTCTGAGCTCACATGGGAGCTCATGGAGTGGCTCACCTACGAGCTAAGATGGGAGATCAGGAAGTAGCTTGCCTAGGATATCGTCGAGCAGCTCAACTTGAGCTTACCTAGAAACTCACCTAGGAGCTCATGTGACAACTCGTCTAGGAACTTGCCAAATAGCTCAACTTGAGCTCACCCAGGAGCTCGTCAAACAACTCACCCAACAACTCACATGAGAGCTCACCTATAAGGTCACCTTGCCAGCTCACCTTGAGCTCACTAAGGAGCTCACCTTACCAACTCACCTTGAGCTCATCTGGTAGCTCACCTCAGATTTTTTCAAGTAGCTTTCTAAGTAGCTCACCTGGGAGCTCACAGAGCAGCTTGCCAAGTAGGTTGACTTGACCTCACTTTTGAGCTCACTTGTGAGCTCACTAAGTAGATTGTCAAGGACTTTGCATGGGAGCTTGCCACATACATCTCTTAGGAGCTCACCTAATAGCTCACTTGGGAACTCATAAAACAGCTTGCCAAGTAGCTCACTTGGGAGATCTTCTAGGAGCTCACCAATCAGCTCAAGTTGAGCTCACCAAGGAACTCATTGAGTAACTCGGTTGGGAACTCACTTGGGAGCTCATCTTACAGCTCACCTTTCTAACTCACCTTGAGCTCACCTTACCGACTCTCCTTAAGCTCGCCTTGCCAACTCACTTTGAGCTCATCTGGTAGCACGCATATAAGTTGACCTCAGAGATTGCTGACAAGCTTTCCTTTGAGCTCGCTTGGGAACTCACGGAGTAGATAACCAAATAGCTAGACTGGGAACTCAGTAATTAGCTCACCTAAGAGCTTGTAGAGCAGCTCGACTTGAGCTTTCCTAGGAGCTTGTCAACTAGCTTGAATAAATACTTGAATAGGAGTTCACTTGACAGATCGCCTTACTAACTCACATGGGAGCTCACCTATCAGCTCACCTTGCTAGCTCACCTTAAGCTCACTGAGAAGCTCACCTTGCCAAATCACCTTGAGCACATCTGGTAGCTCACCTATAAGTTTGTTGATCATCTCACCAAGTAGCTCATGTGGGAGGTCACCTAATAGCTTTCTTGGGAGCTCGCGTGGGAGGTCACCGAGTAGGTTGACTTGAGCTTGCTTGGGAGCTCACCTAGTAATTCACCTAGGAGTTCAACAAATAGCTCACTAGGTATCTCACCTAGGATCTCTTCTAGGAGCTCACTGATCAGCTCGAGTTGAGCTTTCCTGGGATCTTGTCAAGTAACTCACCTGGAAACTACCCTGGGAGCTTGACTAACATCTCACTTTGCCAATTCACCTTAAGTTTTCCTTACCAACTCGTATTGAGCTCACCTTAACAACTCACCTTGAGCTCATTTGGTAGCTCGTATGTAAGCTCAGCTCAGAGATTATTGATAAGCTCACCTTTGAGCTCACTTGGGAGCTCAGCAAGCAGCTTTCCCAGGAAATCATCGAGTAGCTTGACTTGAGCTTGCCTTGGCATGATAGCTTACCTTGCAAGCTCACCTTGAGCTCACCCAAGAGATCAGTGAGCAGCTCGACTTGAGCTAGCCTAGGAGCTCATCAAGTTGCTCACCCAAAAAATCACATGCAAGCTCACCTTGTATCTCACCTTACAAACTCACATGGGAGCTCCCCTATAAGCTCACCTTTCTAGATCGCATTGAGCTTGCTGAGGAGCTCACCTTACCAACTCACCTTGTGCTTGTCTAGTAGCTCACATCAGAGTTCATCTAATATCTCACCTGGGAGCTCACCTAACATCTCACTTGGGAGCTCATCGAGCAACTCCCCGAGTAGGTTAAATTAAGCTTGATTATGAGCTCAATGAGTTTCTCATCATGGACCTCACCTGGGAGCTCACCAAATAACTCACCTGGGAGCTCACCTAGCAGCTGACCTGGGAGCTCACCAAATAGCTCACCAAGTAGCTCACCTAAGAGCTATTCTGGGAGCTCGCCAATCAGCTCGAGTTGAGCTCACCTAGGAGCTCATCGAGTAACTCACCTGAGAACTCAACTAGGAGCTCACTTGAAAGCTTGACTTACCAAATTTCCTTGAGTTCACCTTGCCAAATAACCTTAAGCTCACCTTGCCAACTCGTGTTGAGCTCATCTGGTAGCTCACATGTAATCTCACCTCAGAGATTACCGATAAGCTCACCTTTGAGCTCACCGAGCAACTTACCTAGAAGCTCAGCTAGGAGCTCAGAAAGTAGCTTATCCAGGAGCTCGCCTGATAGCTCACCTTGTCAACTTACCTTGAGCTCACCTAGGAGCTCACCGAGTAGCTCAACTTGAGCTCACCCAGGAGCTCAGCAAGTAGCTTGCCCAAACACTCACAAGGGAGCTCACCTTACCAACTTCCATATGAGCTCACATATCAACTATACTTAAGCTTTCTTAGGAGCTCACCTTGCCAACGCACCTTGAGCTTTTCTAGTATCTCACCTCAGAGTTTGTCAAGTAGCTCACCAAGTAGCTCACCTAGGAGCTCACCTAACAGCTCACCTAGGAGCTCACCTAACAGCTCACTTGGGAGCTCACTGAGAAGCTCGACGAGTAGGTTGACTTGAGCTCACTTGTGAGCTCATCGAGCAGCTCACCAGGGACCTCACCTGGGATCTTGATAAGTAGATCACTTGGGATCTCACCTAGAAGCTCACATGGGAGCTTACTAAACAACTCACTAAGTAGCTTACTTGGGAGCTCACCGATCAGCTTGAGTTGAGCTCACATGGGAGCTTGTTGAGTAACTCTCCTGGGAACTCACCTGGGAGCTCACTTGAAAACTTACGTTACAAACTCACCTTGAGCTCACCTTACCAACTCACCTTGAGTTTTCCTTGCCAACTCACTTTGAGTTCATCTGGTAGCTCACATGTAAGTTCACCTCAGAGATTTCTAACAAGCCCAACTTTGAGCTCACCTGGGAGCTCATCAAGCAGCTCACCTAAGAGCTTGGGTGGGAGCTCAGTAAGTAGTTCAACTTGAGCATCTCAAGAAACTCACCTTCGAGATCACCTGATAGCTCACCTTCAGCTCACCCAAGAGCTCACCAAGTACCTCACCTAGAAACTCATCTTACAGCTCACCTAGAAACTCACATGGGAGCTTAGCTTTCTAGCTCACCTTGAGCTCGCAAAGGATCTCACCTTGCCAACTCACCTTGAGCTCATCTGGTATCTCACCTCAGAGTTCATCAAGAAGCTTGCCAAGTAGCTCACCTAGGAGCTCACTGAGTAGCTCTCTGAGTAGGTTGACTTGAGCTCACTTATGAGCTCACTTGTGAGTTCACCAAGTAGCTTGCTAGGGAACTTGATTGGTAGCTCACCAAGTAGCTTGGTTGGAATCTCACCTAGCAGCTCATGTAGAAGCTCACCGAATAGCTCACCTAGGAGCTCTTCTGTGAGCTCACCGATCAGATCAAGTTGAGCTCACCTGGGAGCTCATCGAGTAACTCACCTAGGAGCTCACCTGATAGCTATCCTTGTCAACTCACCTTGAGCTCACCTATCTAATTTGACTTGATCTCACCTTGTTAACTCACCTTGAGTTCATCTGGTAGCTCACATATAAGCTCACATCATAGATTGCTGACAAGCTTGCCTTTGAGCTCTCCTAGGAGCTCATAGAGTAGATCACCTAGGAGCTCCCTTAGGAGCTCAGTAAGTAGCTCACCTATGAGCTCGTCAACTAGCTCAACTTGAGATTTCCTGAAAACTCACCCAGGAGCTCGCCTTGCCAGCTTGCCTTGTGCTTTCCCAGGAGCTCACCGAGTAACTCAACTTGAGCTCACCTGTGATTTCATCAAGTAACTTACCTAAAAACTCACATGGGAGCTTTCCTTATAGTACACCTTGCTAACTTGCATGGGAGCTCACCTTGCCAGATTGCATTGAGCTTGTTAAAGAGCTCACATTGCCAACTCACCTTGAACTTGTCATGTAGCTCACCTCAAAGTTCATTGAGAAAATCTCCAAGTAGCTCACGTAGGAGCTCACCTAATAGCTCAGCTAGGAGCTCACAAAGTAGCTTACCATGTAGGTTGACTTGAGCTTGCTTGTGAGCTCACCGATCAGCTCACTAGGGACCTCACTTGGGAGCTCACCAAGTAGCTCACTTGGGAGCTCACCTAGCAGCTTACCTAGGAGCTCACTAAGTAGATCACCTTGAGCTCTTCTTAGAGCTTGTTGATTAGCTTGAGTTGAAGTCACCTAGGAGCTCGTCGAGTAATTCACTGGGGAGCTCACTTGATAGCTCAACTTGCCAACTTACTTTGAGATCACCTTCCCAACTCACCTTGAGCTCACCTTGAGCTCACCTCTGATCTCACCTGGGAGCTCACCAAGCATCTCACCGAGGAGCTCAGCTGATAGCCAACCTTACTAGCTAACTTTGACCTCACCGAGTAGCTCGACTTGAGCTCACCCGGGAGCTCATCAAACAGCTCACTGAAAAACTCACATGGGAGCTCACCCGATAGCACACCTAGAAACTTGTATGGGACCTCACCTATCAGCTTACCTTACCAATTCACCTTGAGCTTGCTAAGGAGATCACCTTCTTAACTAGCCTTGACCTCATTTGGTAGCTTGCCTTGGAGTTTTTCAAGCAGCTTGTCAAGTAGCTTACCTGGGAGCTCACAAAGCAGATCACCGAGTAGGTTACCTTGAGCTTTCTTGTGAACTCACTAGGAGCTTTCCAAGAAACTATTCAAGAACCTCACTTAGGAGATTGCCACATAGCTCACTTGTGAGCTTGCTTGGTAGCTCACCTAGGAGTTCACTGATTACCTTGAGTTGAGCTCACCCGAGAGCTCGTTAAGTAACTCACCTAGTAACTCACTTGGGAGCTAGGCTTATAGCTCACCTTAAGCTCTTCTGGTAGCTCACGTGTAAGTTCACCTTAGATATTACTGATAAGCTCACCTTTGATCTCACTTGGGAGCTCATAGAGCAGCTCACCTAGGAGCTTAGCTGGTAGCTTGGCAAGTAGCTCACCTAGGAGCTCGTTGAGTAGCTTGAGTTAAGCTTGCCTAGAAACTCACCTGGGAGCTGGCATTACATCTCACTTTACCAACTCACCTTGAGCTCACCAAGCAGCTCGACTTGAGCTCTATCGAGAGATTGTTAAGTAGCTCACTTGAAAACTCACATGATAGCTCACTTGACAGCTCATCTTGGTTACTCGTAAGGGAGCTCACCTATCATCTCAGCTTGCCAGCTCACCTTGAGCTCGTTGAGGAGTTAACCTTACTAACTCACCTTGAGCTTGTCTAGTAGCTCACCTCAAAGTTCATCGAGAAGCTCGCCAAGTAGCTCACGTAATAACTCATGAGGGAACTCACCTAACAACTCACCTGGGAGATAACTGAGTAGCTCTCTAAGTAGGTTGACTTGAGCTTTCTTGTGAGCTCTTCGAGCAGCTCATGGAGTAACTCTCTTGGGAACTCAACTTGGAGCTCACCTGACATCTCACCTTGCCAACCCACCTTGAGCTCACCTTGCCAACTCACATTGACCTCAGATTTCCAACTCACCTTGAGCTAATCTGGTAACTCACATGTAAGCTCACCTTAGAGATTGTTGACAAGCTCACTTGGGAATTCTTCTAAGAGCTCACTGATCTACTTGAGTTGAGCTCGCTTGGTAGCTCTTCAAGTAACTTTCTTGGGAACTCACTTGAGAGCTCACCTAATAGCTCACCTTATCAACTCACCTTGAGCTCACCTTACCAGCTCACCTTGAGCTCATCTGGTAGCTCACATGTAAGCTCACCTCAGAGATTATCGACAAGCTCACCTTTGATCTCACCCAGGAGCTCACCTAAAAGCTCATCTAGGAGATCGAAAATTAGCTCACCCAGGATCTTGTTGAGTGGGAGCTCACCTGATAGCTCACCTTTCCAATTCACCTTGAGTTCACCTTACCAACTCACCTTGAGCTCACCTTGCCAACTCATCTTGAGCTCATCCAGTAGCTCGTATGTAAGCTCACCTCAGAGATTACTGATAAGCTTGCCTTTGACCTCACCGGGGAGATTACCAAGTAGCTCACCTAGTAGCTCAGCTGGGAGCCCGATGAGTAGCTCACCCAGGAACTCATCGAGTAGCTCGACTTGAGCTTACCTGTAAACTCACCTAGGATCTCACCTGATAGCTCACCTTGCCAGCTCACCTTGAGCTCATCCAGGAGCTCACGGATCATCTCGAATTGAGCTCACCTGGGAGCTCATCAACCATCTCACCTTGGAGCTCACCTAATAGCTCACCTTGCCAACTCACATGGGAGCTCCCCTATTAGCTCACCTTGCCAGCTCACCTTGTGCTTAATGAGGAGCTCACCTTACCAACTCACCTTGAGCTCTTCTAGTAGCTCATAGCGAAGTTCATCAAGTAGCTCGCCAAGTAGCTCACCTGGGAGCTCGACTAACAGCTCGGATGGGAACTCACCTAATAGCTCACCTGGGAGCTCACTTAGTAGCGCGCTGAGTATCTTAACTTGAGCTCACTTATGTGCTCACCGAATAGCTCATTAGGGAAAAAACTTGGGATCTCAGAAAATATATCACCAAGTAGCTTGACTGGGAACTTTTCTAGTAGCTCACTGATCAACTCGAGTTGAGCTCACCTAGGAGCTCATCGAGTAACTCACTTGGGAATTTGCTTAGGAGCTCACCTGATACCTCGTCTTACCAACTCGCCTTGAGTTCACCTTTCCAACTCACCTTAAGCTGGCCTTGCCAACTCACCTTTAGCTCATCTGGTAGCTCACATATAATCTCACATCAGAGATTACCAATAAGCTCACCTTTGAGCTCACCTGGGAGCTCACCGAGCATCTCACCTAGGAGATCAGCTGGGATCTTAGAAAGTAGATTGCTCAAGAGCTCACCTAATATCTTTCCTTACCAGCTCACCTTGAGCTTTCCCAAGAGCTTTTTGAGTAGCTTGACTTGAGCTCACTTGGGAGGTCATCAAGTAGCTCACCCAAATACTCACATGGGAGCTCGCCTTACCAACTTGCATTAGAGATCAAGTATAAGCTCACCTTACCATCTTGCCTTAAGCTCACTAAGGATCTCACCTTGCAAACCCACCTTGAGTTTGTTTGGTATCTCACCTCAGAGTTCATTGATTAGCTCACCAAGTAGCTCAACTAGGAGCTCACCTAATAGCTTACCTGGGATATCACCTAACAACTTTCTTGGGAGCTCATAGAGAATTTCAACAAGTAGGTTGACTTGAGGTCACTTATAAGCACGCTGAGCTGCTCACCGGGGACCTCACCTAAAAGCTTTATAAGTAGCTCACTTGGGAGCTAGCCTAATATCTCACCTAGGAGCTTGCTGAATAACTCACCAAGTAGCTCAGCTGGGAGCTCTTCTGGGAGCTCACTGATCAGCTTGAGTTCAGCTCGCGCGGGAGCATGTCGATTAACTCACCTGGGAACTTGCCTAAGAGCTCACCTGACAACTCACCTTACCAAATCACCTTGAGCTCACCTTGTTAACTCACCTTTAGCTTACCTTTCCAACTCACATTGAGCTCATCTGGTAGCTCACATGTAAGCTCACCCCAGAGATTTTTGACAAGCTCACCTAGCAGCTCAGCTGGGAGCTCATCAAGTAAATCACCTTGAAGCTCGACTGGGATCTCGGTAAGCATCTCGACTTGAGCTTCTAAGGAAACTCACCTCAGAGATCACCTGAAAGCTCACCTTGTCAGCTCACCTTGAGCTTACCCAAGAGCTCACCTAGAAACTCACCTTACTGCTTGCCTAGAAACTCACATGAGAGCTCACCTTGCCAGCTCACCTTAAGCTAGCTAAGGAGCTCACCTTGCTAACTCACCTTGAGCTCATCTGGTAGCTTGCCTTAGAATTTTTCAATCATCTCGCCAAGTAGCTCACCTAGGAGCTCACCGAGTAGCTCTATTAGTAGGTTAACTTGAGTTCACTTATGAGCTCACCAAGTAGCTTTCCAGGTAGCTCACCTAGGAGTTCATTGAGTAGCTTGACTTGAGCTTTCCCAAAAAATTGATTGGGAGCTCACCTTACAACTCACCTTGCCAGCTTGCCTTGATCTTTCCCAGGAGCTTACCAAGTAACTCGACTTTAGCTCACCCATGAGTTCGTCAAGTAGCTTACCTAAAAACTCACATGGGAGCTCACCTGATAGCTCACTATGCCAAACTCACATGGGAGCTCACCTTTCCAGCTCACCTTGAGCTCACTCAGGAGCTCACATTGCCAACTCTCCTTGAGCTCATCTGGT
Organism: Taxus chinensis; assembly: GCA_019776745.2. Lineage (NCBI taxonomy): Eukaryota > Viridiplantae > Streptophyta > Pinopsida > Cupressales > Taxaceae > Taxus > Taxus chinensis. The sequence continues at coordinate 2,391,076 of CM034157.1, forward strand.
AGCTCACCTCGGAGTTCATCGAGTAAATCTCCAAGTAGCTTACCTAGGATCTCACCTAACAACTCACTTGGGAGCTCACCTAGTAACTCGCTTAGTAGGTTGACTTGAGCTAACTTGTGAGCTCATTGATCAGCTCGATGGGGACCTAACATGGGAGATTACAAAGTAACTAATTTGGGAGCTCACCTAACAGCTTGCTTGGGAGCTCGCTGAATAGATCTCCAAAGAGCTCACCTTGAGCTCTTCTAGGATTTTTCTTATTAGCTCAAGTTAAACTCACCCAGGAGCTCATCGAGTAACTCACTTGGGAGCTCACCTTTCCAACTTGCCTTGATCTCACCTTCCTAACTCACCTTAAGCTCACCTTGCCAACTCACCTTGAGATCACTCAGGAGCTCACTAAGCATCTCACCTAGGAGCTCAGCTGGTAGCTCGACAAACAGCTCAACTAAGAGCTCATCGAGTAGCTTGACTTGAACTTGCCCAAAAACTCACCTGGGAGCTCACCTGACAGCTCACCTTACCAGCTCACTTTGAGCTCACCTAAGAGCTCACCGAGTAGCTCAACTTAAGCTCACCTGGGAGCTCGTCAAGTAGCTCATCTAAAATCTCACATGGGAACTCACCTAACAACTCACCCAGAAACTTGCATGGGAGCTCACCTTAACAACTTGCCTTGAGCTTGTTAAGGAGCTCACCTTCCCAACTCACCCTTAGCTTGTTTGATAGCTCACCTCAAATTTTATCGAGAAGGTCGTCAAGTAGCTCACCTAGGAGCTCATCGAGTAGCTCACTTAGTAGGTTGACTTGAGCTCACTTGTGAGCTCACTAGTGAGCTTGCCAAGCAACTCACCAGGGACCTCACCTGGGAGCTCACCAAGTAGCTCACTTGGGAGCTCGCCTAGTAGCTCACCTAGGAGCTCATTGAACAACTTGCAAAGTAGCTCACCTGAGACCTCTTTTAGGAGCTTGCTGATTACCTCGAGTTGAGCTCACCCGGGACCCTATCGAGTAACTCACTTTATAACTCATCTGGGAGCTAGCTTGACAGCTTGCCTTGCCAACACACCTTGAGATCATCTGGTAGCTCCCATGTAAGCTTACCTCAGAGATTACCAACAAGATTTCCTTTGAGCTCACTTGGGAGATCACCTAGGAGCTCACCTGGGAGGTCAGAAAGTAGTTCACCCAAGAGCTCATCGAGTAGATCGAGTTAAGCTTTCCTAGAAACTAGCCTGGAAGCTCACATGAATACTTACCTTGCCAACTTCACTTTGAGCTCGCTAATTAGCTCGACTTGAGCTCAATCGGGAGCTCATCAAGTAGCTCACTCAAAAAATTACATTTGAGCTCACTTGATAAATTACCTTGCCAACTCGCATGAGAACTCACCTATCAGCTTGGCTTGCCAGCTCACCTTGAGCTGGCTAAAGAGTTCACCTTACCAATTCACCTTGAGCTCATCTGGTATCTCACCTTGGAGTTCATTGAGAACCTTTCCAAGTAGCACACCTAATAGCTCAGCATGGAACTCACATAATAGCTCACCTGGGAGATCACTGAGTAGCTCCCTGAGTAGGTTGAATTGAGCTTGCTTAGGAGATCACCGAGTGGCTCATTGAGTAACTCACCTGGTAACTCACCTTGGAGCTCACTTGACACCTCACCTTTCCAACTTACCTTGAGCTCACCTTGCCAACTTTCCTTGAGCTCACCTTGCCAACTCACCTTGAGATAATTTAGTAGCTCGCATGTAAGCTCACCTCAAAGATTACTGACAATCTCACGTAGGAGCTATTCTAAGAGCTCACCAATTAGCTTGACTTGAGCTCACCTAGGAGCTCTTCAAGTAACTCCCCTAGGAACTCAAGCAGGAGCTCGCCTAACAGCTCACCTTGAGCTCACCTTGACAACTCACCTTGATCTCACCTTGATAGCTCACCTTGAGCTCATCTTACTAGCTCACCTTGAGCTCATCTTGTAGCTCACATGTAAGCTCACCTCAAATATTGCTAACAAGGTCACCTGGGAGCTCAACTAGGAGCTTGAAAAATAGCTCACCCAAGAGCTTGTTAAGTAGTTTGACTTGAGCTTTCCTGCAAACTTACCTGAGAGCTCACCTTGCAAGCTCACCTTGAGCACACCCTAGATCTTACTTAGTAGCTCGACTTGAGCTCACCAGGGAGCTCATCAAGTAGCTCACCTGAAAATGTGCATGGGAGCTCACCTAATAGCTTTCCTATCCAACTTGCATGGGAGCTCGCTTATCAGATTTCCTCGAGTAGTTCACTAAGTAGTTCACCTAGGAACTCAACTAACAGCTCACCTTGGAGCTCACCTAACAGCTCACCTAGGAGCTCATGAAGTAGCTTACCGAGTAGGTTGAATTGAGCTCACTTGTGAGCTCACTGAGCAGCTTGTTGGGGACCTTTCCTAATAGCTCATCTGGGAGCTCTGCCAACAGCTTGCCTTGGAGGTCACCGAGAAGCTTACCAAGTAGGTTGACTTGAGCTCACATGTGAGCTCACCGAGTAGCTCACTGGGGACCTTTCCTGGGATCTTGCTAAGTAGATCACCTTACAGATCACCTGGGAGTTCATAAAATAGCTCACTAAGTAGCTCACCTAGGAACTCTTTTTGGGGCTCACCAATCAACTCGAGTTGAGCTCACCTAGGAGCTCATCAAGTAACTTGCCTAGGAACTTACCTGGGAGCTCACCTAAAGGCTCACCTTGCCAACTCACCTTGAGCTCACCTTGTCAACTCACCTGGAGCTCATCTGGTAGCTTACATGTAAGCTCACCTAAGATATTTCTGACAAGCTCACCTTTGAGCTTGCCTAGGATGTCATTGATTAGCTCTCCTAAGATCTCAGCTGGGAGCTTGGAAAGTAGCACGTCTAGGAGCTTGTCAAGCATCTTGACTTGAGATTTCCTAGAAACTCACCTAGGAACTCACCTAATAGCTCACCTTTCTAGCTCACCTTGAGCTCACCTAGGAGCTCAGTGAGCAACTCGACTTGAGCTCACCTAGGAGCTCATCAAGTAGCTCACCCAAAAACTCACATGGGAGCTCACCTGATAGCTCACCTTGCCAACTCACATGGGAGGTCACCTATCAGCTCACCTTGCCAGCTCACCTTGAGCTCACTGAGGAGCTCACCTTACCAACTCACCTTGAGCTCAGAAGGTAGCATACCTTAGAGTTTTGTTGAGAAGTTGTGTTGAGGAGCTCATCGAGTAACTCACCTGGGAACTCACCTAGGAGCTCACTTGACAACTCACCTTTCCAACTCACCTTGAGCTCACCTTGCCAAATGGCTCACCTTTGAGCTCACCTGGGAGCTCACCTAGTAAGCTCACCTAGGAGCTAGGCTCTGGGAGCTCACCAAATAGCTCACCAAGTAGCTCACTTGGGACTCTCTGGGAGCTCGTTCCGACTAGCTCAACTTGAGCTTACACAAAAACTCACCTGGGAGCTCACCTGATAGCTCACCTTGCCAGCTCACCTTGAGCTTGCCTAGGAGCTCACCGAGTAGCTCAACTTGAGCTCACATGGGAGCTCACCTAAGCAGCTCACCTGTGAAAAGTCATATGGGAGCTCACCTTATCAAATCAAATGGGAGCTCACCTTACCAGCTCACCTTGAGCTCATTGAGGAGCTCACCTTACCAACTTGCCTTGAGCTCATCTAGTAGCTCACCTTAGAGTTCGTCGAGTAGCTTGCCAAGTAGCTCACCTAGGAGCTCTCCTAATAGCTCACCTGCTATCTGATCAGGTAGCTCCCTGAGTAGGTTGACTTGATCTCACTTGTCAGATCACTTGTGAGCTCACCCATAGCTCACCGTGGACCTCACCTAGGAGCTCACCAAGTAGCTTGGGAGCTCACCTAGGAGCTTACCTTAGGAGCTCACCTTGAACAACTCACAAAGTAGCTCACCTAGGAGCTCTTCTGGGAGCTCACCGATCAGATGGAGTTGAGCTCACCCGGGAGCTCATCGAGTAACTCACCTAGGAACTCACTTGGGAGCTCACCTCTCTCACCTCAAAAAAATCTTACCTTGCCAGCTCACCTTTAGCTCATCTTATAGCTCACATGTAAGCTCACCTCAAAGATTTCTGACAAGCTCACCTTTGAGCTCACTTGTGAGCTCACCAAGTAGCTCACCTAGGGATCAGCTAGGAGCTCAACAAGTAGCTCACCCAGGAGCTCATTGAGCAGCTTGACTTGAGCTTACCAGAAACTCACCTGGGAGCTCACCTGATAGCTCACCTTGGCAGCTCACCTTGAGCTCAGCCAAGAGCTCACTGAGCAACTTGACTTGAGCTCACCTGAGAGCTCGTGAAGTAGCTCACCTAAAAACTTGCATGTGAGCTCATCTAATAGCTCACCCAAAAACTCACATGGAAGCTCACCTATCAGCTCACCTTGCTATCTCACCTTGAGCTCACTTGAGGAGCTCACCTTGCCAACTCACCTTGAGCTTGTCTGGTAGCTCACCTTAGAGTTCATCAAGCTCACCAAGTAGCTCACCTAGAAGCTCACCTAAGAGCTCACCTGGGAGCTCACCTGGGAGCTCATAACAACTCACCTGGGAGCTCACCTAGGAGCTCACCAAGTAGGTTTACTTGAGCTCACTTATGAGCTCACTAGGGACCTCACCTGGGAGCTCACCAAGTAGCTCACTTGGGAGCTCACCTAGCAGCTCACTTGGGAGCTCTCCGAATAGCTCACCAAGTAGCTCACCTAGGAGCTCTTCTAGGAGCTCACTAATCAGCTTGAGTTGAGCTCACCTAGGAGCTCATTGAGTAACTCACCTAGGAACTCACCTGGGAGCTCACTTGATAACTCACCTTACTAACTCACCTGGAGCTCACCTTACCAACTCACCTTGAGCTCACCTTGCCAACTCACCTTGAGCTCATCTGGTAGCTCACATGTAAGCTCACCTCAGAGATTACTGACAAGCTCACCTTTGAGCTCACATGGGAGCTCACCAAGTGGCTCACCTAGGAGCTTGGCTGGGAGCTCAACGAGTAGCTCACCCATGAGCTCATTGAGTAGCTCAACTTGAGCTTACTTGGAAACTCACTTGGGAGCTCATGTGACAGCTCACCTAGGATCTCACTAAGTAGCTTGACTTGAGCTCACCTAGGAGCTCATCAAGTAGCTCACCCAAAAACTCACATGGGAGCTCACCTATAAGGTCACCTTGCCAGCTCACCTTGAGCTCACTGAGGAGCTCACCTTGCCGACTCACCTTGAGCTCATCTGGTAGCTCACCTTAGAGTTCGTTGAGTAGCTCTCCAAGTAGCTCACCTGGGAGCTCACCTAATAGGTTTCCTAGGAGCTCACTGAGTAGCTCACTGAGTAGGTTCACTTGAGCTCACTTTTGAGCTCACTGAGAGCTCATCTGGGGACCTCACTAGGGAGCTCACCAAGTAGCTTGCTTAGGAGCTCACCTAGTAGCTCACTTGGGAGCTCTCCTAGCAACTCGCCAAGTAGCTCGCTTGGGAAATATTTTGGGAGCTTGCTGATCAACTTGAGTTGAGCTTACCTAGGAGCTTATCGAGTGACTCACTTGGGAGCTCACATTTCTAACTCACCTTGATCTCACCTTACCAAATCTCCTTGAGCTCACCTTACTAACTCACCTTGAGCTCATCTAGTAGCATGCATGTAAGTTGACCTTAGAGATTGTTGAGAAGCTCACCTTTGAGCTTGCTTGGGAGCTCATGGAGTAGCTCACCTAGGAGCTGGGTTGGGAACTTGGCAAGTAGCTCACCCAAGAGCTTGTAGAGTAGCTCAAGTTGAGCTTACCTGCGAGCTCATTAAGCATCTTACCCAGAAAACTCGAATGAGAGCTCACCTGATAGCTCACCTTGCTAACTCGTATGGGATCTCACCTATCAGCTCACCTTTCTAGCTTACCTTGAGCTCACTAAGGAGCTCACCATTCCAACTCACCTTGAGCGCATCCAGTAGATCACCTATGAGTTTTTCGATTAGCTTGCCATGTAGCTCACCTAAGAGCTCACCTAGCAACTCACCTGGGAGCTCACTGAGTAAATCAGTGAGTAGGTTGACTTGAGAAAGCTTGTGAGGTCACCAAGAAGATCATAAGGGACCTTGATTGGGAGCTCGCCAAGTAGTTTAGTTTTGAGATCACCTAGTAACTCACTTGGGAGCTTACCAAATAGCTCATCAAGTAGCTCACCCGGTATCTCACCTCAGATCTCGACTAATAGCTCACCTGGGAGCTCACCAAATAGCTCACCTGGGAACTCACTAAGTAGCTCACTGAGTAGGTTGACATTAGCTCACTTTTGAGCTCACCGAGTAGCTCACTGGGGACCTCACCTAGGAGCTCACCAAGTAGCTCACTTGGGAGCTCACCTAGCAGCTCACTTGGGAGCTTGCCAAACAGCTCAACAAGTAGCTCACCTAGGAGCTCTTCTGGGAGCTCCTTGATCAGCTCGAGTTGAGCTCACCTAGGAGCTCATCGAGTAATTTACCTAGGAACTCACCTAGGAGCTCACCTTACTAATTCACCTTGAGTTCACCTTACCAAATCTCCTTGAGCTCACCTTGCCAACTCACCTTGAGCTCATCTAGTAGCTCACATGTAAGCTCACCTCAGAGATTACCAATAAGCTCACCTTTGAGCTCACTTGGGAGCTTACCAAGTAACTCTCCTAGGAGCTCATCCTGGAGCTTGGCAAACAGCTCACCCAGGAACTCGTTGAGTAGCTTGACTTGAGCTTGCATAAAAACTCACTTGGGAGCTCACCTGATAGCTCACCTTGCCAGCTCACCTTGAGCTCACCCAGGAGCTCACTAAGTAGCTTGACTTGAGCTCACCTGAGAGCTTGTCAAGTAGCTCACCTGAAAACTCACATGGGAGCTCACCTAACAGCTCACCTTGCCAACTCACATGGGAGCTCACCTATCATCTCACCTTACCAGCTCACCTTGAGCTCGCTGAGGAGCTCACCTTGCCAACTCACCTTGAGCTAGTTTGGTATCTCACATAAGAGTTCATCAAGGAGCTCACCAAGTAGCTCAACTAGGAGCTGGACTAACAACTCACCTGGGAGCTTGCCTGGGAGCTCACCAAGCAGCTTACCGAGTAGGTTGACTTGAGCTTACTTGTGAGCTCACTGAGTAGCTCATTGGGGACCTCACCTAGGATCTCACTAAGTAGCTTGCTTGGGACCTCACGTAATAGTTCACTTAGGAGCTCATGAAACAGCTCCCTAACTAACTCACCTGGGAGCTATTCTAGGAGCTCACCAATTAGCTCGATTTGAGCTCACCCAGGAGCTCATCGAGTAACTCACTTAAGAAATTGACTAGGGGCTCGCCTTACTAAATCACCTTGATATCACCTCACTAACTTACCTTAAGCTCACCTTGCCAAATCATCCTTAGCTCATCTTGTAGCTCATTGAGTGGCTTAACTAGGAGCTTGGCTAGGAGCTCAGCAAGCAGCTCATCCATGAGATCATCGAGTATCTTGACTTGAGCTTTCCCAAAAACTCACTTGAGAGCTCGAGTGACAGCTCATCCAGGAGCTCACCGAGTAGCTTGACTTGAGTTCACCATGGGGCTCATCAAGTATCTCACCTGAAAACTTACATGGGAGCTCACCTATAAGGTCACTTTACTAACTCACCTTAAGCTCACTAAATATCTCACCTTACCAAGTTAGCTTGAGCTCATCTAGTATCTCACCTCAGAGTTCTTCAAGTAGCTCACTAATTAGCTCACCTGGGAGCTCACCTAACAACTCACCTGGGAGCTCATGGAGCATCTCGCTGAGTAGGTTTACTAGACCTCACTTTTGAGCTAACCTGTGAGCTCACTGAGTAGCTCACTAGGGACATCGCATGGGAGCTTACCATGTAGATCACTTGGGAGCTCGCTTGGGAACTCACGGAACAGCTCACCAAGTAGCTTGCTTGGGAAATCTTCTGGGAGCTTTCCAATCAACTCAAGTTGAGCTCACCTAGGAGATCATCGAGTAACTCACATAGGAACTCACTTGGGAGCTCACCTAATAGCTCACCATTCTAACTCACCTTGAGCTCACCTTTCCTAGAAACTCACCTTGAGCTTGCCTTGACAACTCACCTTCAGCTCAGCTGGTAGCATCCTTGTAAGCTCACCTCAGGAGATTACCTAGCAGAAGACTTCACCTTTGAGCTCACTTGGGAGCTCACAGAGTAGCTCACCTGAAAGAACTTGGCATGGGAGCTTGCGTGAAGCTCAGCTTGCCCAGGAGCTCACCTATAGAGCAACTCAACTTGAGCCAAATCGCTAAGGAGCTCATCTTGCCGGCTCACCTAAAAACTCAATGGGAGTTCACTTGATAGCTCACCTTGCGAACTCGCATGGGATCTCACCTATCAGCTCATCTTGAGCTCACTAAGGATCTCACCTTGCCAACTCACCTTGAGCACATCTGGTAGCTCACCTATGAGTTTGTCGAGTAGCTTGCCAAGTAGCTCACCTGGGAGCTCACCTGGGATCTCACCAAGCAACTCACAGAGTAGGTTAACCTGAGCTCACTTCTGAGATCACTAAGTAGCTCGCCAGGGACCTCAACTAGGAGCTCTCTCCAAGTAGCTTGCCAAATGAGATCACCTAGCAGCTCACTTGGGAGGTCTTCTCGAAGCTCCCTGATCAACTGGAGTTGAGCTCTCTTGAAAGCTCATTGATTAACTCACCCGAGAACTTTCTTGGGAGCTCACATGATAGCTCACCTTGCCAATTCACCTTGAGTTTACCTTACCATCTCACCTTGAGCTCACCTTTGCAACTCACCTTGAGATCTAATCTGGTAGTTCATATGTAATCTCACCTCAAAGATTATCGAAAAGCTTACATTTGAGCTCACATGGGAGCTTATCGAGCAACTCACCTAGGATCTCAGCTAGGAGCTTGGAAAGCAACTCATCTAGGAACTCATTAAGTAGATCAACTTGATCTTTCTCAGAAACTCTCTTAGGAGCTCACCTAATAGCTCACATGATAGTTCACCTTGCCATCTCACCTTGAGTTCACCTAGGATCTCACCAAGCATCTTGACTTGAGCTCACCTAAGTGCTCATTAAGTAGATCACCTGAAAAATCACATGGGAGCTCACCTAACAGTTCACCTTGCCAACTAACATAGGTGCTCCACTATTAGCTCACCTTGCTAGCTCACCTTGAGGTCACTGTGGAGCTCACCTTGGTAAATTGCCTTGAGCTTGTCTGGTAGCTCACATCAGAGTTCATTGAGTAGCTCTCCAAGTAACTCACCAATCTCAAGCTACTTTGGAGCTCACCTGGGAGCTCCTATGAGAGCTACACTAAGTAGCTCGCCTAGTAGCTCAATTGAGAAACTCGCTAGTAGGTCACCGAGTGAGCTCATCGTGAGCTCTCTTGTAAGCTCACCAAGTACCTTGCCTAGGAGCTCACCAAGTAGCTCTCCTAGGAAGCTGTTAAACAACTCCGTAAAATAGCTCACCTGGGAGCTTTTATGGGAACCTTTCCAAGCTTGAGTTAAGATCCCTCGTAAGAGACACCTTGGAGCTTGGTAAACAACTCACCTGGGAGCTTGTCAAATAACTCGACTTGTGCTTTCTTGGAAATTCACTTGGTTTTCCGAACTGAAAGCTCGTTTTTGAGTCAATAGCTTACTCAGCAGCTTGCACTTGAATGACCTATGAGCTCATCAAATTTAGCTGCACCCCCTATGAGAGCCTTTGGCTTGCATGATCTTGCCTTGAGAACTCAGCATGGCAGCTTTTGGTGCTTCCCCTATCTGAGTTCATAAACGAGCTCACAAAGTAGCTCAAGGAACGCATGTGCAACTCCTAGGGAGTTTTCCCAACAGTTTCACCTAGGAGCTCATTGAGTAGCTCACAGAGTAGGTTGAATTGAGCTCACTTATTAGCTCACCGAGGACCTCACCTGGGACCTCGCGAAGTAGCTTGCTTGGGAGGTGCGCCATAGGCTCACTGGGATCTCACCGAATAGCTAACAAGTCTTTCACCTGTGAGCCAAAGGGATCTCGCCAATGTAGCTTAAGTTGAGCTCACCTGTAACATCCTCATTTTATACATTAGAACAAGTAAATTTTTTCTTTTTTTTTGATAAATGCTTCTAGTTCTAAATACATAATTTAGAACTCACAAATCAAAACAACCATTCTCATAACAGATAACCATATGCAGCTGTAATGACTCGGAGTACCTCTGATCTATTCATTCCATGACTCGGTAATCTACCGATCTATTCATGAGTATTAAGAGTTGGCGTTTTTATTTTAACACATCACTCTTGCGGTTCTCTTCCCTAATCTGGGATTCAGAATGCTCTATCTAAGGAACCTATCAGAATAATTGTTACCATTATTCATCGGCATCTCATCCCTTAGACTAGGTGACTTAGGACAATGCAATCAGCAGCTTGCGATACTTTGGCCAAAGATTTGAAACATACTGCTTATGTCTCGTGTTCCTTGATGGCATACTCGTCAATCTGGAATACAGTCCTTCACCCCATTCCTATGTTATGTAGAATGTCTTATACTGACTTCTGTCAGACTCTCCTGTCCCAAGTTATTCACTCAGGAACGGATTAGTAAGATGACAACGTTATAGGGATGCTCCCGAGGACTCAGGATACGCTGACATACTGGGTAAACCCTAGTTAATTCAGTGTGTCAAGATACCCCGAGTCTCCTAGGGAAGCCTTATAACGTGACCACATTCCTAATCAGTCCCAGAGTAACTTGTTGAGTTTAAGGTGTAAATCTTAACGATCAATGCAAAGGGTGTCATCATAAGTCACCTACATTGTTGTATCTTCGAGAAGATCCTAATCTTGTTGAAGGTATAACCCTGTAGTTGATTTGAGCCGTCAACCTTTAAATCCACCTCGAAAATATCTACTTATTAATAAGTGTTACATACGTTGAGTTAAAATTATACTATAAGATGCTCCCTTAAGGTTAGTCTTTCCCAATCCCTAGGTTACTCACCTTAGAATTACCTTTCATAGTAAAACCCATTACACAAGAGAAGTTATTAAGACTAGAGGTCCCTTCAAGGAGTTCATATAATATACATAATTATAAATCAACGAAATTGGACAATAACCCTCAACCTTCACATGAGATTGCTAGCCAAACCCTTGTTAGGTTTATATCAGTTCTCATAACTGAATTTATATCTTACTTATTAGTATCGATATATAGTGATTAAGAATCCAATTAAATGTTGTCTTAACTTAGATCAAGACTAGGAAGTAATAATTTATTCAGCTCGTTTAGCTTCCTGCTTCAGGTTTATTTTAACCCTAGCTTCCATGAAAGACAATAATCTAAATTCCAATTTAGCTTTAGATAGAACATACTAGAACTACTAAACAATCATGAGTATTTAGTCACATAATCTTGCAAGCTTACTTAGATAATCACAAAATCCTCCAAGTTATACAATAATAACAATGCTCTTAAGATCATTCGAACTGAAGAAGGTCATACCATCAAGATACGAATACAAACACATAAGTAACCAATATCTCTTTTCATTCCTTTCAAGCTAATCAAATACATTTTATGCATTCAGCATACTTGATACAATACTCAACATCAAAAGAACATCTTTCTTTAAGTAGTACATTTAGAGAATCAAGCTGTAATTCATCATAAAACCAAATTAAACAATTTGAACATCCTATCAGATCTGCGTGCTTTTACCACTTACGGCAACCATCTGCAAAAATTGTCAACATGGGTCAGTTCGATGAACTGAGCATGATAAGCACTAACTCTTAAAACAATTGCAATCCACCAATTGTTTTCATTAAACAACCTATTTAAATGAAATCATTTCACCAAACATGTAAACATATTCAAACTATGCTCTTTTGTAATTCAAACATGACTATAAACGCGTAACTCATATTATAGTTACGAAATAGTCCTAGATACTTTTCAGATATTTCATCATAAATGTAAGTGACCAAGGAGAATAAATTGTATCCAAAACAACTATCCATCTGAATCCCAAGGACAAAAAACATCAGTAAAGACCATTACATTCAACATAATAAAATGGATATCATAACAATTCATGAATCCATTAGTATGTTAAAACATTTCCAACAGTTAGATAAAAATATATCAACATATACTTTTCAGTAGAAGAGAAAGAAACCGAGACATTTAGATGTGCCTTCAAAACATGCTCATGACTGTACCGTCCACTTAAGAGTAATGCAATCACATTATATGCCTGCGACTAAGCTAGTCAAGACCACAGGTAGAATTACAATCCATCAAAATACACATATAAAAATTGCCTATAACTTATTGAACAACACAGTAGCTCTCGTGACAAGGCAGTGAAGAATAATCCATCAAATAGACCCCACATAACCTTTCATATTATTCAACAAATGAGAAAATATCCAATTCCATCGCTTGTCAAGGTACAGTTAATAGCTCTTTACTTCAGTCAAGCACACAACTAGATAATCATGAAAACAGAAGACGTAATCATGCACAAACACAAGAGCAATCCCACTGATTCGAAACACTCAGAAACATACCACTCAATCTAATCCCTACTAACACAGTAAGGACTTAAATCCAAGACCGAAATCAAAAGAACAACCTCTTTATCACAGTCAAACAACAGGCTATATAACATTAAACAAATGATGTTCCATATGCATATAAAGTGACATTTATACTGAATCAAACACAGATATGCACAGCCTCATTCAACTGAAACAAATCCTCATGATAAAACAACCATGACTTCTATTGGAAGTTGTTTTCAAGAAAAATAATCACAACAAGGTTTTCACAGAAGCCAAATCCCATATCAGTATTTTCCTCAAAGTATCATTCTAAGTCAAGCTACTAAGGATACAACAGGGTCTCAACCTGAGTAAGGTTTGTAAAGAAAACCTTTCCGTTAATTTCCATAGAAGCGAACAGACAGGTACACAAGAATGCTAAGAAGGAGTCAAAACGATATGCATACACAGTGAGGGTTTTAATCAAGATTCATGCCAACTCGCAACATATTGAGATCTCCAACAGTATCACATACAACTAGTGCTCATAACAAAGCTTTGATTAGAGTTAATTTCATGCGACAACAGTTCAAGAATCCCAATAAGGCTCACACCAAAACTTCTACAAAAGTCGAAACTCAAGATACATATCAAGGATTCCAACTGAACCAACATCTGTGATATTCACTGCTAAGCCACACTAATCAAAACAAAGTGACAGAAATAGATATACCAGATACTTTTCCAGGGCTCCAACTGAGTCTAAACTAACAAGTATTCTCATTGATAGCTTCTACAGAAGCCAAAATACTATCTACTCTAGGATTCCAATGGAATTCAATAACAAATAGTATTCCCGGTGATACTTCTATAGAAACCAAAACATATTTTCATTTCAAGAAGTCCAACAACATTAATAACATATATTACTTACGACAAATCTTATAAATAGTCAGAATATACTGTACATTCAAGAAATCCAACAGTATCATTTTCAATAAGAGAAAACAGCAAGGTAAAAACTTAAGTCTGAATCAACAAGAAAACAATTCATGGACTTCCACAGAGCCGAATTCGTATAATATCTATGCAAGAATTTCAAAAAAATGTAACCGAAATGCAAAACACAGCAAGATAGTGCAACCGTTCGAAACATAATGCACACCCATCAAGGGTTCACTGAAAAATTGAGCCAGTAAGAAAATACAGCAACTAAATCACACAAAGCTACCATAAAAACCAACTGATCCCAAAAATCATCTAACAGAGTTGTTCTAATGAAATCATTTGAAGGAAAGCAATATTTTTAAGAGTTAGGGCCTAACATGCCTGGTAATACCGCTTAAAAATCCGAAGAAGACCACTAAAAGAGCTCGAGCCTTCTCTTTTTTTTCCACATTAGATTCAACAACAATAATTTGTTATTTCCATGCCTTATAAACTTTCCTTGAAAGAGAAAAGAGCTAGTTACTCTCATATTTGCCATGCAACACCAAGTAGACTGGTGCGAAGAACCAGTGATCAAACAGAGAGAAAACCAGAGTGCATGAAAAACCAAACAAACTACCAGTTTTCCATTTTGCATGTCTTCCTGAGAAATTTGAGCTCAAAGACCGAGTTCATTAATTGTATTAACTCCAAAATTCCCGCTCAATCTCCATTGCCACCGACCACCATAGTTGGCGATGGACAAATGCAAGTCAAAGACCATTTCTAACTTTGGCGACTCTGCCACGTCGGCTTTCACTAGCCATTGAAACCTCCGCTAACTCCTTGTCCTTCATGCTTATCCATCCCATTTAATGCCATAGAAACTACCACCCATGGTTTGCACCCCTTCATAGGTCCCCTTCCTCCACTAACATTTGTTAGGTTAGAAGCATAGGTTAGGATTTAAGATGGTACTTAGTCTAACCTCCTTAGCGCTAGGTTGCTAACTTAGAACATTTAGCTTATAGCTTAGGCCTAGGTTAGATTAACACTAATCTAACCCATAGGTTATAGTTTAGGTTTAGGTTACTAACCTTAATAAATCTAGTTTAGGTCTAACATTTAGAATGTTCAGAATAAGAACCTACAGACATACATTCACGAAAAGGATTCACTCCAGCACTGCCAATAGGCTAGTTGAATAAATGTATCTAAATTTATTACCTGGCTCACGATCAAGACCTTCCTGATATTACCATATCGGGAACCAATTCATTTAACACGATCAACCTGAGTTATACTCCGGAATAGCTTATTCAATGCATTCAGACCTTGCAACTTGCGTAAGGTCTATAATTTTTGTTCATCCTGAATAAACTTAAAGCATCTCTTGGATCAATGCCACTGATCCAAGGCTGGGTCTTATAGATGGATAAATCCACAATTCATTCCGAGATCAGATTAAACTCAGGTGCAAAATGAAAGAATTAAAAGAGTCCAATCATATTCCAACTCAGTCAAAGATCTTCAATTGCAAAGAAGATACAGTACATATCAAGCATGACTTCACAATCAAAGGAACACATCCTTTTACAGAAGAAATCATATATCAACACTTGAATGCTTAGGAGGAAGTAACAATAGTTCAGAGTGTTACATCACCTGAGAGCTCATCAAGTAAATCACCTAGGAACTTTCCTAGGTGCTCACCTAATAGCTCACCTTGCCAACTCACCTTGAGATCATCTGGTAGCTCGAATGTAAGGTCACCTTAGAGATTACTGACAATCTCACCTTTGAGCTCACCTAGGAGCTCACCTAGAAGCTTGGCTGGGAGCTCAAAAAGTAGCTCACCCAAGAGCTCATTGAGTAGCTTAACTTGAGCTTACGCAGAATCTTGCCAGGGAGCTCACCTAATAGCTCTCCCTAAAACTCACATGGGATCTTTCCTAACAGCTCACCTACAAACTCATATGGGAGCTAACATGATAGCTCACCCAAAAAATCACATGGAAGATCACCTATTAGCTCACCTTGCCAGCTCGTCTTAAGCTCGTTGAGGAGCTCACCGTGCCAACTCACCTTGAGCTCATCTGTTAGCTCACCTTAGAGTTTGTCAAGCAGCCCGCCAACTACCTCACCTGGGAGCTCACCTAATAGCTCACCTAGGAGCTCACCTAACTACTCCCCTGGGAACTCACCGAGAAGCTCGCCGAGTAGGTTTACTTGAGCTTGTTTGTGAGCTCACTTGTGAGCTTGTTGAGTAGCTCACTAGCACCTCACCTACGAGCTCGCCAAGTAGCTCACTTGGGAGCTCACCTAGAAGCTCACCTTGGAGCTCACCAAATAGCTCACCAAGTAGCTCACTTGAGAGCTCCTCTGGGAGCTTTCCAATCAGCTCGAGTTGAGCTCACCTGGGAGCTCGTCAAGTAACTCACCTGGGAACTCACCTGGGAACTTACCTAATAGCTTACCTTACCAACTACCCTTGAGCTCACCTTCCCAACTCACCTTAAGCTCATCTGGTAGCTCACATGTAAGGTCACCTCAAAGATTGCCAATAAGCTCACCTTTGAGCTCACCTGGGAGCTAACTGAGTAGCTCACCTAGGAGCTCAACTGGGAGCTCAACAAGTAGCTCATGTAGGATCCCCTTGAGCAGCTCAACTTGAGCTTGCCCAGAAACTCACCTGGGAGCTCACCTGACAGTTCACCTTGCCAGCTCACCTTGAACTCACACAGGAGCTCACCAAGCAGCTCGACTTGAGCTCACTTGCGAGCTCGTCAAGTAGCTTGCCTATAAAGTGGCATGGGACCTCTCCTGATAGCTCACCAGAAACTTGCGTGGGAGGTCTCCTATTAGCTCACCTTGTCAGCTCACCTTTAACTCACTTAGGAGATCACCTTGCCAACTCACCTTGAGATTGTTTGGTAGCTCACCTCAGAGTTCATCGAGTAGCTCATCAAGTAGTTCACCTCAGAGCTCACCTAACAGCTCACCTAGGAGCTCACCGAGTAGTTCATCAAGTAGGTTTACTTGAGCTTTCTTGTGAGCTCACCAAGCGGCTCGTTGGGGACCTCACATGGGAGCTCAACAAGTAGCTCTCTTGGGAGCTTGCCTAGCAGCTCGCCTAGTAGCTCACCAAGTAGCTTGTCGAGTAACTCAAGTAACTCACATGGGAACTCACAGCTCGACCAAGAGCTCGTCAAATAGCTCACCTAAAAAATCACATGGGAGCTTACCTTTCTAGTTCACCTTGAGATCACCTTGCCAACTCAGCTTTAGCTCATTTTGTAGCTTACCTTGGAGTTCATGGAGTAGATCACCATGTAGCTCACTTGGGAGCTGACCTAACAGCTTGCTTGGGAACTCACCTAATAGCTCACTTATGATCTTACCAAGGACCTCACCTGGGAGCTCGCCAAGTTGTTCACTTGGGAGCTCACCTAACAACTCACCTACGAGCTCACTGAATAGCTCACCAAGTAGCTCACCTAAGTACTCTTCTGGGAGCTCACCGATCAGCTTGAGTTGAGCTCACCCAAGAGCTTATCAAATAACTCACTTGGGAACTCACCTGGGAGCTCACCTGATAGCTTACCTTACTAACTCACCTTGAGCTCATCTGGTAGCTTGCATATAAGCTCACCTCAGATATTGCTGACAAGCTTGCCTTTGAGCTTTCCTAAGAGCCCAATGAGTATCTCACCTAGGAGCTCAGTTGGGAGCTTGGTAAGCAGCTCATCCATGTCCTTGTCATGTAGTTGTACTTGAACTTACACAGAAACTCACCTAGGAGCTCACCTAACAGGTCACTTTGTCAGCTCACCCAGGAGCTCGCTGAGCAGCT
This sequence comes from Taxus chinensis, assembly GCA_019776745.2. Classification (NCBI taxonomy): domain Eukaryota; kingdom Viridiplantae; phylum Streptophyta; class Pinopsida; order Cupressales; family Taxaceae; genus Taxus; species Taxus chinensis. The sequence continues at coordinate 2,408,435 of CM034157.1, forward strand.
CAACTTGAGCTCATCAAGTAGCTCACCACAAAACTCACATGGGAGCTCACCTGACAGCTCACCTTACTAACTCACATGGGAGTTAACCTATCAAATCACCTTACTAGCTCACCTTGAGCTCACTAAGGAGCTCACCGTACTAACTCACCTTGAGCTCGTCTGGTAGCTCACCGCTGAGTTCATCAAGTAGCTCACCAAGTAGTTCTCTTAGGAGCTTTCCTGGGAGCTCAATGAGTAACTCACCAAGTAGGTTTATGTGAGCTCACTTGTGAGCTCACTAAGTAGCTTACCAGGGATCTCACTAAGTAGCTCACTAGGGAACTCTTCTAGGAGCTTGACGATCAGCTCAAGTTGAGCTCACCCAGGAGCTCGTTTGAGTAACTCACCTAGGAAATTTCCTGGGAGCTCACCTTGATAGCTCACCTTGCTAACTTGCCTTGAGCTCACCTTACGAACTTACCTTGAGCTCACCTTACCAACTCAGCTTGACCTCATCTAGTAGCTTGCATGTAAGATCACCTCAGAGATTTCTGACAAGCTCACCTTTGATCTCACCAAGTAGCTCACCTAGGAGCTCGGATGGGAAATTGATAATGAACTCAACTAGGAGCTCATCGAGTAGCTCAAATTGAGCTTCCCTGAAAACTCACCTAGGAGCTCGCCTGACAACTCACCTTGTCAGCTTGCCTTGATCTCACCCAGGAGCTCACTGAGTAGCTCAACTTCAGCTCATCTGAGAGCTCATCAAGAAGCTCACCTTAAAATTATCATAGGAGCTCACCTGATAGCTCACCCTGACAACTCAGATGGGACCTCACCTATCAACTCACCTTACCAGCTCACCTTGAGCTCACAGAGGAGCTCACCTTGCCAACTCACCTTGAGCTTGTCTGGTAGCTCACCTCAGAGTTCATCAAGTATCTCATCATGTAGCTCACCTAGGAGCTCACCTAATAGCTCACCTGGGAGCTCACCTAATAGCTCACCTGGGAGCTCACCTAACAGCTTGCCTGGGAGCTCACTGAGTAGCTCACCGAGTAGGTTGACTTGAGCTCGCGTGTGAGCTCACTGAGTAGCTCACCGGGAACCTTTCCTGGGAGCTCGTTAAGTAGCTCACTTAGGAGCTCACCTAGTAGCTCACCTAGGATCTCTCTGAATAGTTTTCCAAGTAGCTCACCTGGGAGCTCTTCTAGGAGCTGATCAACTCGAGTTGAGCTCACCTGGGAGCTCATCGAGTAACTCACCTGGGAACTCACCGGGGAGCTCACCTGACATCTCACCTTTCCAAATCACCTTGAGCTTGCCTTGCTAACTCACATTGAGCTCATCTTGCCAACTCACCTGGAGCTCGTAAGCTCACCTAAGAGATTTCTGACAAGGTTTCCTTTGAGCTCACATGGGATCTCATCGAGTAGCCCACCTAGGAGATTGGCTGCAAGCTCGAAAAGAAACTTTTGCAGGAGCTCATCAAGTATCTTAACTTAAGCTTCCTAGGAAACTCACCTAGAACTTTCCTAATAGCTCACCTTGAGATCACAAAGAAGCTCACCGAGCAAGTTGAATTGAGATCACTCAGGAGCTCGTCAAGAAGCTCGCCCAAAAACTCACATGGTAGATCACTTGACATCTCACCTTGCCAACTCGCATGGGAGGTCACCTATCAAATTACCTTTCCAACTCACCTTGAGCTCGCTAAGGATCTCACCTTGCCAACTCACATTGAGCTCAGAAGGTAGCTCACCTCAGATTTTTTCGAGTAGCTCACCAATTAGCTCACCTAGGAGCTTACCTAACATCTCACCTGAGATCTCACCTAACAGCTTACATAGGATCTCACCAAGCAGCTCACCAAGTAGGTTAACTTGAGCTCACTTGTGAGCTCATCCAGTAGCTTGATAGGGACCTCACCTGGTAGCTCACCTTGGAGTTTATCAAACAGATCACCAAGTAGCTCGCTTAGGAGCTTGCCTAACAGCTCACCTGGGAGCTCACCGAGTAACTCGTCAAGTAGGTTGACTTGAGCTTGCTTGTGAGCTCACCGAGCAGCTCACCAAGGACCTCATATGGGAGCTCAACAAGTAGCTCACTTGGGAGCTCACCTAGCATCTCTCCTAGAAGCTCACCAAATAGCTTTTCAAGTAGCTCACCTTGGACATCTTCTGGGAGCTCATCGATCATCTTGAGTTGAGGTTACCTAGGATCTCATCGATTAACTGACATGGGAACTCACCTGGGAGATCGCCTGATAGCTTGCCTTTCTAACTCACCTTGAACTCACCTTGCCATTTGGCTCACCTTTGAGCTCACCTGGGCGCTCGTCAACCAGCTTGACTTAAGCTTACCTGCAAAACTTACCTGGGAGCTCACCTAACATCTCACCTTACAGCCTCACCTTGAGCTCACCTAGGAGATCGCCAAGTAGCTCAACTTGAGCTCACCTGGGAGGTCGTTAAGTAGCTTACCTAGGAGCTTGTTAAGCATCTCGCGTGAAAACTCACGTGGGAGCTCACCTATTATCTCACCTTACTAGCTTACCTTGAGCTCACGAAGGAGCTCACCTTTCTAACTCACCTTGAGCATATGTGGTAGCTCGCCAAGTAGCTCACCTAATAGCTCACCTGGAAGCACATTGAGTATCTCACCGAGTAGGTTTACTTGAGCTCGCTCAGGAACTCGTCAAGTAGCTCACCCAAAAATGTGCATGGGAGCTTACCTGGTAGCTTGCCTTACCAACTCGCATGGGAGCTCCCCTATAAGTTACTCTATCAGAGTTCATCGAGAAATTTTCCAAGTAGGTCACCTGGGAACTCGACTAACAGCTCACCTGGGAGCTTGCCTAACATCTCACCTAGGAGATCACTGAGTAGGTTGACTTGAACTCAGTTGTGAGCTCACTGGGGACCTCACCTCAGAGGTTACCAAGTAGCTCACTTGGGAGAGAGCCTAGCAACTCACCTGGGAGCTCACCTAATAGTTTGTTAATTAGCTTTCCTGTAAGCTCTTTTGGGAGCTCACCAGTCAGCTCAAGTTGAGTTCACCTGGGAGCTTGTCGAGTAACTCACCTGGGAACTCACCTAGGAGCTCACCTGACAGCTCACATTATTAACTCACCTTGAGCTCACCTTGCCAACTCAAGTTGAACTCACCTTACCAACTCACCTTGAGCTCATCTGGTAGCTCACATATAAGCTCACCTCAGAGAATGCTGACAAGCTCACCTATGAGCTCACCTCGGATCTCAGTATGTAGCTCACCTAGGAGCTAGGCCGGGAGCTCGAGAAGTAGCTCACCCAGGAGCTCGTCAAGTAGTTTGACTTGAGCTTACCTAAAAATGCACCTGGGAGCTCAACTAATAGCTCACCTATGAGCTCACCGAGTAGCTCGTCGAGTAGGTTGAATTGAGCTCACTTTTGAGCTCACCAAGTAGCTCACCAGGGACCTTGCGTCAGAGCTCTCCAAGTACCTCACCTAACAGCTCACCTTGGAGTTCACCAAATAGCTCGCCAAGTAGCTTGCCTTACGAGCTCGCCTTGAGCTCACTGAGGAGATCACCTTGCTAACTTGCCTTGAGCTCGTGTGGTAGCTCACCAAGTAGCTCACCTAACAGCTCACCTGGGAGCTTACCAGGTAGCTCACCGAGTCAGTTGACTTGAGCTCACCTAGGAGCTCGTTAATTAGGTCACCTAAAAACGTGCATAGTATCTCACCTGACAAATTACCTTACCAAGTCACATGGGAGCTCCCCTATAATCTCCCCTATTAGAGTTCATCAAGCAACTCACCAAGTAGCTCAAGTAGGAAATCGACTAACAACTCACCTGTGAGCTCACCTAACAACTCGCCTAGGAGCTTACCAAGCAGCTCACCAAGTAGGTTGACATGAGGTCAGTGGGAGGTCTCCAAGTAGCTCTCTTAGGAGCTCACCTAGTAGCTCGCCTGGGAGCTTGCCAAGTATCTCACCTAGAAGCTCTTCTGGATCTCACCGATCAGCTCAATTTGATCTCTCTTGGGAGCTCATCGAGTAACGAACTTAGGAACTCACATGGGAACTTACCTGATAGCTCACCTTGCCAACTCACGTTGAGCTCACCTTACCAACTCACCTTGAGCTCATCTGGTAGCTCACATGTAAGCTCACCTCAGAGATTGTCGATAAGCTCACCTTTGAGCTCACTTGGGAGCTCACCGAGTAGCTCACCTAGGAGCTCAGCTAGGAGCTCTGTAAGTAGCTCACCTAAGAGCTCGTCGAGCAGCTCAACTTGAGCTTACCTAGAAACTCCCTTAGGAGCTTTCCTGATAGCTCACATTAAGCTCACCCAGGAGCTCACGGAGCAGCTTGACTTGAGGTCAACCTGGAGCTTGTCAAGTAGTTCACCCTAAAACTTAGATGGGAGCTCACCTCACAGCTCAACTGGAAACTCCTATGGGAGGTCACCTGATAGCTCACCCAGAAAATCACATGGGATCTCACCTATCAGCTCCCCTTATGCTCATTGAGGAGCTCACCTTACAAACTCATCTTGAGCTCATCTGGTAGCTCACCTCAGAGTTCATCAAGAAAATTACCAAGTAGCTTGCCTGGGAGCTCACCTAATAGCTCACCTGGGAGCTCAACTAACAACTCACCTGGGAGCTCACCAAGAAGCTCACTGAGTAGGTTGACATGAGCTCACTTGTGAGCTCACCGAGCAGCTCACCGGGGACCTTGCCTGGGAGCTCACCAAGTAGCTCGCTTGGGAGCTCACCTAGCAGCTCACCTTGGAGCTCACCGAACAACTCGCCAAGTAGCTTGCTTGAGATCTCTTCTGGGAGCTCACTGATTAGCTCGAGTTGAGCTCATCTGGGAGCTCATTGAGTAACTCATCTAGGAACTCACTTGGGAGCTCACTTGATAGATTACCTTGCTAACTCCCCTTGAGCTCACCTTACCAACTAACCTTGAGCTCATCTAGTAGCTCACATGTAAGTTCACCTTAGATATTACTGACAAGCTCACATTTGAGCTCACTTGGGAGCTAACCAAGTAGCTCAACTAAGAGCTTGGCTGAGAGCTCAGAAATCAGCTCACCTAGGACCACCTTGAGCAGCTTGACTTGAGCTTGCCCAAAAACTCACCTGGGAGCTTGTTTGGTAGCTCACCTCAGAGTTCTTCGAGTAGCTCCCCAAGTAGCTCACCTAATAGCTCACCTGGGAGTTCACCAAGTAGCTTGTCAAGTAGGTTGACTTAAGCTTCCTTGTGAGCTTACCGAGTAGCTCGCTAGGGACCTCGCATGGGAGCTCGCCAAGTAGCTCACTTGGGAGCTTGGCTAGCAGCTTGCCTAGAAGCTCACCGAACATCTTGTTAAGTAGCTCACTTAGGAGTTCTTTTGGGAGCTCATCGATCATCTCAAGTTGATCTCACCTAGAAGCTTATCGAGTAACTTGCCTAGGAACTCATAGCTCATCTAGGAGCTCATCAAGTAGCTCACGCAAAAACTCACATGGGAGATCTACTTTCTAGCTCACCTTGACCTCACTAAGGAGCTCACCTTACCAACTCAGCTTGAGCTCATCTAGTAGCTCACCTCAAACTTCATCGAGAAGCTTGGCAAGTAGCTCACCTGGGAGTTCACCTAACAGCTCACCTAACAGCTCATTTGTGTGGTCACCAGGGACCTCACCTGGGAGATTTCCAAGAAGCTCATTTGGGAGCTCACCTAACAACTTACCTAGGATCTCATCGAATAGCTCTCTAAGTATCTCACCTGGGAGTTCTTTTGGGAGCTTAACAGTAAGCTTAAGTTGATCTCGACTGAGAGCTTGTCGAGTAACTCACCGAGGAACTCACCTGGGAGCTTTCCTGACAGCTTTCCTTGCCAACTTATTGTTTCTCTCGGAATGTTTTGTTCCTTTTAGAAACAGATAAGGTTAGGGGCTAGGAGGAATACCTGTAGAATGTCGAGATGGTGTGCGCGTACCATAGAGAAAGATCAGGCTGACTGCGAAGAACTCCTTTTTGTCTTGGAAGGACTACCTGCAAATAAGAACACAAGACCACAAGATTTTAATTAGACAATAAATGAGGAAACTGCCTTGGGCCCAGGAAATATAAAACTTCCTTTCGAAGGTGGTCAGTTCCCCTGCTAATATGAATTAACACAAAAGACTATAAAATATCAATTAAATTGCTTCGTTGAACTGGGTAGGGGAAAGGCTGGTTTTCTGGTTTGATCAGATAACCGATGGCGGTTACTGATAACCGATGCCGGTTACTGATAACCGATACCGGTAGGGTTCTAGGATCTGTAGGTTGGTTGTTTTGTGGGGTGGTAGTTATGTTGTGTTTGTAAGGCTGTATATAGGTAATATTAGGAAATAAGGTGATGAGAGGTAGATGAATGATAGTTAGATGCAATGATGCATGTTGGGTAGTGGATTCAGGAATGGATTTATGAGGACTTGTGATTCAAAAGGCATAAGAAATGTTATAACAGAGGACATGCAAGATGTGACTTACTTGTTTTGATGCAAGTCCAAAGATGCAAGAACTGAGGTGATCTCCTTTGAGTATGTAAACACTTCCCTTGGTATTTCCACTTGTCTCTGCTCAGTCAAGTGAAGATCTAGACTCTGTTCCTCGCTCCCAATGCTCTCTCTTGATTCAAAAATCCTTTCCTTCTGATCCAAAAATGAAATTCCGATCCTTTGTTTTTGGTTTGGGGAGGCCATTTACAGGGAACTGATGGCGGTTACGTAACCGACGGAGGTCGAGTAGGAACCGACATCGGTAAGGAAAAAAGTAGGCTATTTTTAGTAAAACAGCCCACCTTCCCTGCTTTTCTCCCGAGAGATTAGTTGCGGGCTTGGTCAAGTGACTAGAAGGTCGGTTTTAGGTGCGAGAAAGGGGTCCTTAGTCATGGGTGTAGGTGTAGACCAAGTTTTAGGTTTTAATTAGGTTAGTTTAGGATTAGGGCTAGGTCATGATGAGGTGGAAAAATGAGGTGGCAGGTGAGGTGATGGGGATTTATCAATTACAAGGTAATTAATAAATAATTGTGTAAGGTTTAGGTAATGAGGTTAGGTTGCGAAATGGGATGCGGGTCACAAGGGGTCGTAAGACATGAATTTGGTGTCTACATTAGCCCCTTATTGTCGTGTAGCTTGTGTTGTAAAGCTGCGCGGACAATAATATGAAGTGGTTTCTCCTGTTAAGGATATAGGTAATCCCCCTCAAATCTATCACAGATTGAGTGAACGGGAAATCAGGGATAGGGTTGATAAAGGGTACATGTTGTAGAGAGGATGGTAAGGTGGTGGGGGAGGTCCAAGGCAGCAGACGCATGTTGAAATGCAATAGTGCGACTAGGGTACATGATTTGACGAGCAAACCAGCAATGTATAGGCAAAGGTCGATAGTTTATCCAAACAAGGGTGATATAATCCTGGTATCCAAGGCATAGGAAGTAGCTCCAGGGTATATAACAGGTAAGGTACAGGAACGTTTAGGCGTGTTCGGCAGTACCAAATGGTTGGTTTGGTTGAGATAAACGTCACGGTCTAGGTCTAGGCAAAGTTGGTCGACAGATCAAGTCAAGGACCCTAATCATGCTAAAACACGAACAGGTGAGCTCGATTGAACAAAAGGTACATTATGGATGGATAAAATAAAATGTTGATTATGGGTATGGTATTGAAGTGATACGGCCGTGGGTCGGGCCAAGTTGTTAGGTTACAGCCTTGGGTCGGGCCGGATGGTTAGGGTGAGGCCTTGGGTCGGGCCGAGTTGTTGGGGGGTGGCTTTGGGTCGGGTCGGATGGGTAGGGTGAGGCCTTGGGTCGGGCCAAATGGGTAGGTTGAGGCCTTGGGTTGGGCCAAATAGGTAGGTTGAGGCCTTGGGTCAGGCCAAATAGGTAGGTTGAGGCCTTGGGTCGGGCCAAATAGGTAGGTTGAGGCCTTGGGTCGGGCCAAATGGGTAGGGCGAGGCCTTGGGTCGGGCCAAATGGGTAGGGCGAGGCCTTGGGTCGGGCCAAATGGGTAGGTTGAGGCCTTGGGTTGGGCCAAATAGGTAGGTTGAGGCCTTGGGTCGGGCCAAATAGGTAGGTTGAGGCCTTGGGTTGGGCCAAATGGGTAGGTTGAGGCCTTGGGTTGGGGTTGGGTTGGGTTTTGGGTAGATTGTGGGCTTTGGGTTGGGTAGGGGTTTGGGTGGGTTGAGTTTGGTTTTGGGTTGGGTGGGTTTGTATGGGTATGGGAGTTGTATGGGTTGGGGTTGGGTTGGGTTTTGGGTAGATTTTGGGCTTTGGGTCGGGTAGGGGTTGGGTGGGTGAAGGTAGGTTGCTAGAGGGGGGTGGTATAGAGTTGGGGTGTGGTCGGGGGGATAAAAGGGGGTTTAGAGGGTAAAGTAGATGTTGTGATAAAGAGTAGGTCTAAGGATGTGGGTTGGTTTTACAGGCACGTCAGAAGCTGACGATGCAGGACAGTATGCCGCCGATGTTGGTGCAGATGCGACCACATGTGTCCGCAGCACATTGGGCTATCATGCGTGAGGTGGGAGTCGGCAGAGTCCAGCGATATAGAGTGATCGATAGAGATCACAGCCTGATGGTCACCCTCATTGAGAGATGGGATCCGGCAACCAATGTGTTCCATCTCCCGACCGGAGAGATGACCATCACATTGGAGGATGTGTATTGCATCCTTCGACTGCTGATCGAGGGAGAGGCAGTCCTCCAGGTAGATTCAAAGACTTCCATGGACAGCATCCTGCAGGTTTTTGGAGATGCAGCCGCGCGACTTACCTATCACAGCGCGAGTATTGGGTATGGTGACATGTACCATACACACCGACATGAGATGTGGCTGGCTATGCTGATGATGATTGGGATCACCTGCTTCGCCCTCCCAGACTCAGAGGGAGGCCGTTTTCCACGGGCATTGATGGGGGTGCTGCTTGAGATGGTGGAGGAGCATACTTGCTATGCGTGGGCACCAGTGTATCTGGTGCAGCTATAGAGAGAGCTCTGGGGTTATCGCTGGATGCGGTGATTTGGTATTTGTTTGACTTTTTTACTTCACTGTTGGGCATATGAGCACATCATATACATCAGACTAGTAGGGCTGCCCCAACAGCCAGGGTCACATGTTATATACAGATACGGCTTTCAGAGGTGGTTGGGAGTCGTGGGGCAGCCACGAGTAGTGCTTGTAGGGAGAGACGTTGCCTACTACAGGCATTTATTAGAGGGCCTAACAGCGGTACGAATATTGTATAGAGACCTTACAGAGGTCATCACCCTCACGGAGGAGCCTTAACTTACAGTTGCGTCTGATCCAGTACACATTCTGGATAGCAGGACGGAGGCCAGGAGAGTACGAGAGGATACCCCTAGAGAGGGTACGTAGGCAGATGGGGCTGCGACAGGACGAGCCACCTCCCTTCCCTCAGTACAGGAGGGATGATGTAGAGGCCCCACTACCTGCACCATAGCCCTTTGATCCAGATTGGGTTGCTGAGAGGCCAGCAGATGACACACTAGATGATGCTGGTTATACAGGAGCATACATGGTGTGGTGGGCTGGTCAGAGAGCGGCGAGGGTAGCACAGCCCGCACATCCAGACTTGATAGCTGTGACGGAAGAGAGAGATCAGCTCAGGGGTCAGGTGCAGGTCTTACAGGGGCAGCTTGCTACTGCGGAGGCACAGATAGGGGTCTTACAGGGGCAGCTTAGGCTCAGGGACAGGCACAGGTAGCACCACCACCAGTAGCACAGCCACAGGTGTAGGTAAGGTACAGGTAGTCAGTACTAGTAGCGGTGCAGCCACAACCCCAGGCACAGGTACAGATACCACCGCAAGCAGTAGCACAACCACAGGCACCACTAGCACGCACAAGGGGTACTAGTATTAGGTGCCAGGGGACCAGCCCCAGCTCCTTCAGTGGCTTGAGAGTGCTATATGGAGGTTAGAGCAGAGGCTCGATACTATCATGATATTCTTGATGGTACCGGGGTTGAGTATCAGCCTTATACAGCTCGAGCAGGAGACCTCTCACAGCCAGAGATCTCAGGGAGGTACAGCCACAGCCGGTGTGTCTGTGACAGGCAGGAGGCGAGAGGCACCACAGGGACCAGCGGGGAGAGGCGCTGAGGGCGGTGGGGAGAGCTGAGGGAGCCCGACATGGTTTTTGTATTTGTATATTGGATATGGGCACCGGTCTGCGAACCGGTTATGTTTATAGAGGCCTGCGTGCCTACATATTACTCATTTATTCATTCATTCATTTATTGTATACCGGCCTGCGAGCCGAGTACGGGTTGTACAGTTGGTACTGGCCTGCGAGCCGAGTATATTTTTGATATGAGGGACCGGCCTGCGAGCCGAGTTGAGATTATTGATAGTTATTGTGGCCTGCGTGCCGGGCTTTGTTGGATTATGAGATCACAGAGGCCCCGATGTAGGGCACATTGTATATTTGAAAACTTGTATATATATATATAGATGATGTTTTGATCCATATGCAGTGTTGAAAATGTTTTTAAGTATTTCGTCAATGGTTTGTGGTATAGAATATATGATGAGTTTAATTGACATGTTGATATATGGATGATGTATTATATGATGAAATGTTGCATGTTTTTGGGCTGGTTTTGTGACATTGTTATATATGTATCTGATGAGTTGGATTCAAATGAGGTATAGATAGATAGTTTTTTGTTTTGTTTTGTTTTGGTTTGGTATCCTTAGCTGATGGCTGGTTTGTTTTTGTAAAATAGATGATGTTAATGAAATTGTAATGATATGTGTGGTGGATGGACAAATATGGATAATGGTGTTGTGATGCAGGAAAAGAGGTGGGCGCGACAAAAATTAGGTAAAAAATGAAGAAAAGACCATGTTTCAAAAAGGGTAGGTGTGTAACCGATATCGGTTAGATAACCGACGGCCGTAGTTAGTAGACCGGTATCGGTTACATGACCGATACCGGTTATTTAGGTATGAGCTTTTCTAAAAATAAAAAATCTAGGGTGGCAACTTAAGTTCTAATTTTGAGAGCCATGCAAGAAGTTAAATACGTGAACGCGACGCTTTTTGACAACTGAGACAGGTAATTGCATGAGAAATTTGAGTGATAAGGAGAAAAGAGACAGGGAAAGTGAATGTGATCTGAGATTCAGAAGAGCAGAAAGGTAGAATTTGAAAAAGGTGGTAATAATGGCAGGACGAGGAGAAACATCCAGCAGGCAGGGACGAGAGGGAAGACAAGGGCCACCTCAAGCTACTGCAACTCCAAGAGGTAAACGTTTTGTTTGTGATTTGACTACTGCATGTTTTGTGAATAAGATGGGGGAGAGTATGTGGGTAGATATGAGAAAGAAAAGATGATAACAAGGGTTATAAATGGGGTGAGTGTTACATGGTAGGTAATCAAGGGTTTCAGGTATGTCTGTGTATACAGAGAGGAATAAACGAGCAATTTATTGTCGTAGGTGGTTGTTTAGGCAAGGTGTATGAAAGTAACAGTGACCGATATCGGTTAGGGATAACCGGTATCGGTTACTCAACCGGTACCGGTTAGCTGTAAACGATACCGGTTGCTGTAGGAATTTCCAGAATTTGAGAAAAAAACCCGGGGGGATTTGAGGAATTGAATGGTTGTTTGTTATTTGGATGTATGTAGGCAGAGGCAGGGTTGAGGATGAATGATAGTGTACCAGCGCTGTTGTCACGAATCCGAGCGGATGTAACGCCAGCTGAATGGACATTGATAAATCGTTTGGGGTTAAGTGGAATCCGCTATTATTCATGAATCACACGTAACCATGCTATGTTACAGGCGTTGATTGAGAGATGGAATCCTGAGACAAATACCTTCTATCTGCCAACAGGGGAGATGACAGTAACATTGGAAGATGTGTTCCGTATTTTGAGACTCCCTATTATAGGAGAACCAGTATATCAGGCATTACCTAGCATGGCACGGGGAGTGATAACAGCAGTATTTGGTCCATACGCACGAGATTTAACACAGCGAGGTTTGTCATTCACATATGGGATAATGTATGCAGCACACCCTGAGGAGACAAGGTTAGCAGTGATATTAATGATAGCGGTAGGGTATTACGCGTTACCGAGGGCGGATGGGGGAAGATTTCCAAAGGCATTGATGTGTGTTATTTGGGAGATGATAGAAAGGAACGTGACTTTTGCATGGGCACCTGCATATTTGGTGGAGTTATACAGGGGTTTATGGGCTTGTAGGTGAAATCACAGGACGACACTGGATTGTTCATACTTATTACACTGTTGGGCCTATGAGCACATTGTTTGTGTGCGACCAGTAGGCCGATCCATCCAGTCAGGAGAAACCGGAGTACAGAGGTTGGGATTCAGACGATGGGTCCAGACAGAACAAGAGGCAAGATCTCAGGCCGTGACGGGTGACATTGAGTATTACAGGTAGGTATGGGAGAGGGTGACGATTGCTGATATCTGTTGGCAGCCTTACGGGAACTATATGGTAACAGAGAATATAGCTGAGGAATTGAGGGGTGTAGAGCAATTGAGGTGGATCGTAGGGCATAGGCCAGGTGAATATGAGAGGATTCCTATAGATCACGTGCGGCGACAATTTGGATTTGTGCAGGATATACCTCAGGCTTATAGACCCTATATGAGGATCGATGCAGAGGCAGTATTCTCACCTCCCCAGCCAACACCTCCAGAAGGGCCTGAAGAGGTAGCAGCCAATCACAGGGTAATGGATGCAGGAACGACAGAGGCCTATAGATTATGGTGGGTAGCAGAACTGTGAGGTGTACGTGATCGTCCCTAACATAACTGTGATTACAGTAGACAGGGATCGTCTGCAGCGTTTGGTTCAACAGCTCCAAACGCAGGTGAATGAGACAAGAGGATTGTTAGTGGTTGCGGAGTCACGGGCGGAGAGACTAGAGGCTAGAGTCCTCCATGCGAGAGGGTGTATTCATATGTTACAGGAGAGATTGGTAGATCAGTGGGTGGTACCAATAGCCATGATACCTTTGAGGACAGAGAGGCCTGGCGAGAGGGGTCGACGATCACGATCATCACCTAGTTCGGGATGAGGCGTGAGGGTCTAAATAAATGTTAGCAAGGTATAAGAATAAATAAGAGTACCGACTTGCGTGTCGATGATAGAGAAGATGTATTTGTTTAACATCTAAATAAAACGAGATATGTATGTTGATTTGAGTTATAATAATAAGAATGTTTTTGTTTTGACTTTCGGTGTTTTGAAAAAGGATAAAGAGGAATGTGATTAAATAGAAATACACAAAAATATTTATATTTACCACACATGATAGGTTATGGTAGGGGATGGTCGAGCTACCCTTGGGAGACCCCATGTCTCCGAAGTGCTACCTACGTAGCCCTTTGCATAAAGCAAGGAGGGGCCTCAGACCAATGTAGTTCTCCCTTAGGATCAGGGAGAGGCGAATTCAAGCAATTTGGTACGGTTTAGGAAATTGGTTGGTTGGTAAGAATATTGATATTAATATTGGTAAGGTAAGGTTGTTGGTGTCGGTAATGAATTGGTGATGTTGTAAAAAGGTATAAGGGAAGCGAAAGTGAGCCTACCCAAGTAGAAGGGAACCATGTCTTGATTAAGATCAACACACAATCCTAGATGCGAGGCAAAGCGGAAAGAGTGCTCCGTAGGTGAAAAGAGCTAAACAAACCACACAACGTAGAACGAGCTTGAAGCCCTAGGTACCGTGCACAGACGAGAAGTCAATAGGTGAAAAGAGTTGTATGATCACAACCTATCAGGTGTACGACACGTCCCTTGAGTTGAATAAATAATGAGGTGAGGTGGATGATATAGCTGAGGTACAGAGAACTTATTACAAAGTGAGTGTTCTGACGAAAGAGAACCTACCCTAAATAGACAAGTTCATGACCCAAAAAGTTATTTTTGAATGAGGCTTTTATTTGACTGAATATAGACTGATCGATGCGGGAAGTCTACAAGGGATATTGATTGTACTATTCTTGAGGTCTTCATGAAGCTGATTAATGCGAGAAGCTTCTGATAAAGGCTGATTGTGTATAGCTGTCCTTCGAGGGAGTAGTCTATTTATAGTAGCAGATATGATTTTAGTCCATAGCTGTCCTTCGGGGGAGCAGCTATATAGAATAGCAGCAATAATTTAGCATATAGCTGTCCTTCGAGGGAGCAGTCTATATATAATTTAGATAGCTAGATGTTCTTTTGACGTGAAGCATCTAGTTTGGTAGGAAGTTTGACCCAAGAAAATCCCATAAGAAGGTGTTATTTTAATACTTTGAAGTCATGGACTAGACTAAAAAGGGGAAGGCATCGTTTAGGTGAGGTGAGAATCAAACTATGTGAGCTTGATTTTTATTATGAGGTGGAGGAAACGAAGTGCATGTGGTGGTATGTGAGCTCAAGGGACGAGCGGCAGGTAGATAAGAAGTGATATAACACTAAATTCAATAGTAGAATGGTCGAAGATGCAAGGCATTCAGGGGTTCAGGATCAGGTTTACCATTAAGCAAAGCTAAACGATAAGTGCCTGATCCATAGGTGTGAGTGATTATATAAGGCCCAATCCAATTGGGAGCAAATTTTCCACGTTAACTCTTTTCTAGTTTGGTGACATGTTGATTCTCTTTGAGGACAAGATCACCAACCTTAAAGGTACGCTCATGAAGTCGCTTATCATAAGCACGTTTGATGCGTTTTTTATAGATTTGAAGGTGATCAAGAGCTGTAAGACGACGTTCGTCAAGAAGCTCCAATTGGGCTAACCGCTCTTGGCGGAAATTATCATTGGTGAGAATATCCTGAAGAGATATTCTAAGGGAGGGTATTTGTATTTCGAGAGTCAAAACAGCCTCGGTACCGTATACCAAAGAAAAAGGCGTGGCATTAGTAGAGGTACGAATGCTAGTACGATAAGCCCAAAGGGAAAAGGGAATGTGATCGTGCCAATTTCTTCCGGATTCATTGACAACTTTCATGAGGATTTTGGTTAGGGTTTTATTAGAAGATTCAGCCTGACCATTGGCCTGCAGATAGTAAGGTGATGAGAAGCTAAGTTTGATACCAAAGTTGTCACAAAGGTCTTGTAACAACTTGTTTTTAAAAGATTTACCATTATCTATTATTAGGCGATGAGGAATACTGAAATGACAGATAATGTGATGGTTAATGAATTCGACAATTTTTTCCTTTTTAGTTGAAATGAGTGGAATAGCCTCCACCCATTTTGTGTAATATTCGGTGGCTGTGATTATCCATCAGTGACATTGTGAAGAGGACGGGTGAATCTCACCAATAAGGTCTAAACCCCATTGTGAGAAGGGCCAAAGATCTCGAGCGACCTGGAGCAGTGGCTAGGAGTATGTTGAAAGTTGGCATGTTGCTGACACATAACACAACGCTTAACATATTCGTAGCAGTCATTATTGAGAGTAGGCCAATAATAACCTAGGTGAAGGATTCATTTAGCCACGGCAAGGCCACTAAAATGTCCACCACAAATCCCATCATGGACTTGTTGGATGGTATAGGTGACCTCCGCACCGGTTAGACAGCGAAGGAGGATACCATCAAAGCCACGTTTATAGAGGAGTCCCCCCATAACTATATAACGAGAAACACGTTTAAGAAAAGCACGTTTACCAGTACTAGTAAGGTCAGATGGGAGAATAGAGGTTGTAAGGTAGTCGTGAAATTGGTGATACCAAGTATCCTGTGAATTAGCAGACACATTATTTATCATACAAACTACCAGGGTTGAGTAGGATGGGGTAAAAAGTTGTTGGACCACGACGAATAATTCAGAGTCAGTTGATGAAGCTGGAATTTGTGAGGCTAAGCAAGCCATAGTATCCACAAATTTGTTAGTGGAGCGGGGAATGGTTTGGATAGAATAGTGAGTAAATAAGGCTAGAAGTGAGTCCACGTAGTATTTGTACTTTTGAAGTTCCTCATTTTTACATTGGTATATGCCCATAACTTGATTGACTACCAATTGAGAGTCGCCAAAAATATTGATAGATTTGATACCTAAGTGTATCGCAACTTGGAGACCCAGAACAAGGGCCTCGTATTCCGTTGTATTATTAGTGCAGGGGAAATCAAGCCAGAATGAAAGAGGCATAGGCTCGGCGTCGAGAGGAATAAGAACAACGCCGGCTCCTCCACCACGTTGGCATTTGGATCCATCGAAGAAGAGAGTCATTGGATACGACTCCTCCTTGAGTGAAAGAGTGGCGATGAGTTCATCGGGGAATGTAAAATTGGTAAATTGTTCCCCAGGTAAAGGGGCTTCCACAAGTTAGTCAGTGATGGTTTGTCCTTTGATTGATTTCTGGTGGACAAACTCAAGGTCGAGGTCGGCGAGGAGCATGATCCATCGGGCGATGCGTTGGTTTAGATGAGGTTTGGCATACATGTAATGGATGGGGTCTGTGTTGGTGATGACGAAAGTTTTGTGATTCAGAAGGTAGTGTTGGAGCTTGGTAGCCACGAATGATAGGGCTAGGCACAGCTTTTCTACATGTGTATACCTAGTCTCATAATCCACCAAAGTATGACTTATATAATAAACGGCTTGTTCTCGATTTTCAGAGTCACGATGTGCAAGCATGGCCCCTACAGCGTGGTCAGTGGCGGAAAGGTAAAGGTAGAAAGGGCGGTCGTCTTGAGGTGGGATAAGTACGGGTGGCTGCAAGAGATAAGTTTTAAGAGCTTCAAAGGCTTGGTGGCACTCTTCACTCCATTGAAATTCAATGTCCTTTTTAAGGAGGTGATGGAAAGGTTGACATCGATCCGAGAGTTGGGAGATGAAACGTCGGATAGATTGTAACTTACCTTGTAAGCTACGCAATTGTTTGAGATTAGTAGGTGGGGGCATTTCTATGATAGCTTTGACTTTAGATGGATCAACCTCAATGCCACGCAAAGAGACGATAAAACCAAGAAGCTTTCCCGAAAGGACACCAAAGACACATTTCTTTGGTTGAAGACGGATAGAATATTGTAACAGGTGATCAAAAATAATGGTTAAAACATCGAGATGTTCACTGCGATGTTTAGACTTGCCAAGAAGATCGTCGACGTAATCTTCAAGGATAGTGTGCATAATGTCATGAAAAATGTAGGTCATAGCCCACTGATAGGTCGCACCAGCATTCTTAAGGCCAAATGGCATTACACGGTAACAGAAGGTTCCCCAAGGAGTTATGAAGGTAGTTTTGTGTTGATCGGCAGGGGCAACCAAAATTTGGTTGTATCCTGAAAAGCCATCCATGAGAGAAAGCATTTCATGACCCACAGTGAGATCAAAAAGTTGATCAATACTTGGGAGGGGGAAGTCATCCTTAGGGCAAGCGAGGTTAAGATCCCAGAAATCCGTGCATATCCGAAGTCCCCCCGTCGCTTTAGTGACAGGTATGATGTTAGAAATCCATTGAGGATAGTCAATAGGTAAGATGAAGGAAACAGAAAGAAGTCGTTGAAGCTCTTCTTTGACCAAGAGGGCAATGCGTGGATGCATTTTTCTCAGTTTTTGTTTGACTGGTTTGGAATTGGGGTTTAGAGTGATGTTATGGATTGCAATGGTAGGATCAATTCCTGGCATGTCAGCATAAGACCAAGCGAAATCTTGGTTACGAGCACGGAGGAAAGTAGTAAAGGTGACTTGTTCTGATGTGTTAAGGGATTGTCTGATCTTCACAATGTGAGGATCCTCCTCCGTGTGGATGTTGATTTCTATAGTAGATTCATTCAGCATGGTTTGGGTTTCAGATGGTAAGGCTCATTGAATATAAGAATCATCCGCGCCAAGGTAAGTGAGGATGGAGTCGTCATCCTGACACTCAACAACATTAATCAAAGGCGAATCCTCTTCGATCATGTCTGCATACAGAAGGGGAAGAGAAGATGGGTCCTCATTATCACGTTGATAAGTGAGAGGACCTATGAAGATAGCATTTATAAAAAAAAAAGTTAGGAGGGATAGATTCAGGGTCTATAGATTCTGTGGGTGATGATGGCAAAGTGGGTGATGATGGTTTGGTAGGGGTGATGTTGTCTTCTTCCAGAATACAGCTGACACGAGGTGTCTCCTGTGTAGGTGTTTCAGGAAAACCGAGACCACTGCGATCATTGTGTTTGCGGGTAGTCATGGGAATGAGTGTATGTCGGCCTTGTTCGTAAAGACCAAAACCAAAGCCTTTCCAAGCACAGTGAGTCAAGAAGGTGAGGGCGAAACGACGATTTATCAAGTATTGAAAATCATATCGGAAGGGAACCACACCAAGAGGAGGTTCAGGGGTAATGGAGGATGCGTCAACACCCCCATACGTTAGGTTGGTGCGGCAATGGGGTGGTCCATAAGAGATTACCTCCCCCACGCGATGGTCGTAGGTGGGATGTGTATGTAATTGTCCGTACTCCTGTGGGGTAGGAAAAGAACTAACGTTATATAGGCAGTACTCCCCCAGTGTAAGGTGTTGAAAAACATCTACTAAGGGGTCAGAGGTTAGGATGTTAGCTGCGGGAAGGGAAGTGGTTTTTGCGACGGTGGTTTCATCAGTTGAAGGCGTAGGCGCGGTTAAGGTGGAATGGTTGAGGTACATTTGAAGAGGATGGTTGGGTTGAATGTATGGGTGTCTTGATTGGTATAAGAACATTGTTAGGGTGGTATAACATATTGCAGGTTTTAAAGGGGGGAGGATCAGCTTTTATGATGTAGGACTTCCCCTCGTACTCAAATTTTATGCATCTATGTAATGTTGAGGGAACGCATCCCATGGCCCGGATCCAAGGATGACCCAGCAATATATTATATTGGAACTCTCCCTCAAGGACATAGAAGAGTTTGGGTAAAGTACGTGGTCCTTCTCGAATGTTGAGGATCACGGTGCCTAAGGTAGAGGTAATAGTGTCATTGAATGACCGCAACATGATGGGGTTGGCACACATGCAACTGGAAGGGATATTCATTTGTTGGAAGGCTTTTGAAGAGATGATGTTTAGGCTAGCACCCCCGTCAATCATAACATGAAGTACACGAATGTCCCGGACGTAAGCTGAGATGAACAGGGCAGGGTCAGGATCTTCTGTACCAAAATTGACAATTTCATCTTTAGAGAAACTGACTGTAGCAACTTGTGGTACAGAGACAGAAGTGGTTGGGGCAGTGGGTTGTTTGATGAGAGAGGCAACGTGATTGGGTGTTAGAATGGAGGCAATGGGCAGGGTTTCGTTAGGTAAGACCTCGATCCCCTGAAGAATTTCAACGAGAGCTTGTCGATGAGATTCAGAAGTCTGAATGAGAGCATATAGAGTCATTTTTATGGGTGATTGGTGAAGCTGTTTAATCATGGCTCGATGGGCAGCTCCAATAGAGATGGGGTAAGTAGGTCCATGAATAACCACTTTGGGTGGTGGTGCAATCAGGATGTTGGACGGAGAAGGAGAGGACACAGGTGTGCTTTCTTTCGCTTTCTCATTGTTTTTCTGTGCTCGAGTAGCAACACTAATCATATTAATCTCGTAGACCGGAGATGAAGAAGATGATTGGGATAAATCATGGTCTTCAAGAGGGGGGGTTGTAATAATGACAGATCTTGGTGAGGCGGGGACAGATGGTATAGGAGAGGGAATGGAAACTAAAGGTCTCTCCCTTCGTAAGTTGTCTTTCTTAACCTTTCTATCTGGGAGAGGTGACTGACGAAGGATGGTTTTTAAAGCTTTGCATCCCTCCACATCATGTCTTGGTGTGCGGTGATAAGCACAGATCTTAGACTCATCATAACCTATAGGTCGAGGTTTAGACGGGTCATAAGGTCTAAGTGGGGGTAGGGAAATGGTCGCATTCTCTACTAACATAGCAAGGATTTTGGCGTAAGATCCTTTGAGTGGGTCAAAATTAGAAGAGGATGAGGGTATTGATTGTCTGGATTTCGATAATGTTTGGGTATGGTTGGTTCATGTGGGTGGTGGTTTAGCCGAGGGGTGTTGACACACTATTTTCACTAAATGTGGTTTCTTTGGCGCAGAAGCTACATTCAGCTGGTTAGATGATAAAGCTACAGATGACGTGGTATGGTAGCCAAACAACCACGAGAAAGGGGAGTGACAGAAAATAAATCCTTTGATGATGGAGTTTGTTTAGGGTTGATTGGTGGACAGGATGCATGGGGTGATAATGTGTGATATACCCTTTGATCCCTGTATGGGTGCAAAAGGCGTAGGTCGTTTTGAAGAAATGCAGGAGGTATGATATATTGTGCAAGGTGGAAGGATGAGGTCCCAATATGGAAGGTAGGGTAAAACGATGATGGTTTTGATTGTGATAGAGGCACTGGTTGAGTGTGTCTCCTAGGTGGCGGGCGGCTTTATTCTTGGACAAATCTAGTCGCTTAGGCGGGTGGGTTAGACTGGGTATGGGGAGGGTCCCAAGCGTAGGGGAAGATTTGGCTAAGTTAATAGAAGTGGATGGGGCATTTGGTAGAAGGTGAGGGGGTGAAGGTGAGAACATGGGAATTTTAAGCTTTGGGATAGCAGACCGGGGTCTGCAAGGTCATTTAGAGTATATGGATAGAGGGTCAAAGCTTCTGTAAAGGATCGGTCATCTTGCATTTGAGTAGAATAAGCGGGGGTACTCAAACGTTCCCATAGGAATTCTGTCTATCTTCTGTGGAGAATGACAGTCTTCACAGTGTGAATGTAAATTTTGTACGGAAGAAAGTGGGTTGTGATTCCAGTCCACTGTGGGTGTGATACAGGGGGGGGTAATGAGGCACTGCATCAATAGATGTTAAGAGGGTCACTGGTCGTTGAAAAGATTTAGGCGATGAAGGACTAATAGGTACACGGAGGCATGTTCGAGAGGATTCGTCAATGTTTAAAGAATTTGGTGATGTCGGGTGCAAGAGATTTCTCGTCTAAGGATGTCAAAAGGAGTGGCGTACCCTCCTCTTGTGCAACAAGAGTGGTAGAAGGGGAAGTTTGGGAAATAGATAGATTAGATAACATCTGTTCGTAGTCTTGTAGGGATGTGGTATAAGCAAGACTCATCGATGGAAGAGAAATCTGGGTAGTTAACTCCTTTATGGGGAAAGGAATGATTTCGCTTTGGCTTGATGGTGGTAAAGGAGGTTTGGGCTCCTGTGTTAGTGAAGAGGCTTGATTCAAAATTTTCTCGATAGAGGCTTTTGGCTGGGTATCGAAGACTGCATGGATCTCATGAACACTCTCCTCAGCTAAGATATCCTGGTTTGTGTTACTATTGGGAGAGTGATTCGAGAATGGTTTGTTGAAGATTTTCAAATTTCGGTTGGCAGGGGCATTAGGATTATCGAGGGTTATATCCCCTGCGTCAAGCATTTCCTGCACTATGTTTTTCAACATCTTGCATTTTTCATGACTATGTCCTTTTACACGGTGAAAGTTACAGAAGTCATTTTCTTTATACCAGGAAGGTATGGCGCGAGTGGAATAAAACCCAGAATGAGGTTTAATAGGAGGCAAATTGATAGCTCCGGCTTTGAGCAATTTTTCCAAGATGATGCCATAGGTTTCTCCTAAAGGAGTGTAATTGATGGGCTTTGCTTTGTACTTATAGGTGGTTTTTGGTGGAGTATTGGACGGCGCTTGAGATTTGACCATCACCGCGTGGACAGCTCCTCTTGATTTAGAAGAAGTGGACGCGTGAGGAGTGGTGGTATTTGGTTTTTTGGTAGAATCAGGAGTTTGGAAATTGGGGTTTTTGTTGCACAACTACAATTTCTCTTCTTCTAAGGCTCGAATTTCTAGTTTCCGAGCCATGGTAAAGGCCTCATCAAATGTGTGGAAAGTTTGAATTTGAAGAGTAGGAGAAATGTGCTTAGCACATGCCCGCGTGAAAAGTTCAATAAGTTCAGTCTGAGGCAAGGCATATGTAAGTTGATTGATAAGGCCATGCCATCGTCTGACAAAATCTGCGATAGATTCATCTTCGAATTGTCAAATGGCATAAAGGTCGGTGATGGATACTTTCTTAGCAATGTTAATGGAGAAGTGATCCAAGAAAGATTGGGCTAGTTGGTTAAAAGAGAAGATTGAGTGCTAGGTTAAAGCACTGTACCACTCCAAGGCAGGTCCTGATAAGGACATGGGAAAGGTGCAGAGTAACAAGGCATCATCATGGGCAATCAAATAACAAGCATGTCTAAATTATCGCAAGTGTTGTTGAGGATCCTCTTTACTATTAAAACGAGTAAATTTCGGCAACTCCCATTGAGGAGGATATGGATGAAGGGGGACAGAAGGGTGAATAGGCTCCCTAACAAACTTGCTCGTATGTCAAGGTGCTACGACTTCCTGAAACAGAAGCCTCCAGGTTTTGCATTTTTTCCATCATTTGTTTAATTAGATCAGTAGTTGGATGAGATGATGGTGTGGTTGTGGTAAATGGAGGCAAATTGGGCCAAGGACCACCGCTAGATCCTGGTGGGGTTAAGTGTTGATAAGGTGTCGAGGATGAATATGTTAAGGCAACCGAATAGGGATGTCCCATATAGGATGTTGAGGTCACTAGATACGTGTATGGGAATGAAAAGGTAGGCGGAGCTTGAGAAGGAAAGCTAGTGTGGATAGGTTGTAGAGAGCAAGTCATGAACGGAGCAGTCTGCAAGAGAGATGAGGTAGGGGCAGTCGGTGGTAATGATATGTGGGGTCTGAGGTTAACCAATGGAAATCCAATCTGAGTCGTATGAACCTTTGAAGCCATCGGATTGGGAGACGGGGCTAGAGATGCAGGAAGCAAGGTGGTATTATCAGGAAGAGTGGGAGCTAAATGAGCAGCTATACTAATAGGCATACCAACAAGGAGCTGACCATTAGGCGTACAGTTAGGGGTATGAGACAAATAGTATTGTACAGCGCTAGAATTAGCATCTAGAAACTTGGCAAAGTCCTTATCTCCCACAGGAATTTTAGGAATCTCGCTGGTATCCGTAGGATTCCCCACAGAATGTGAAGGGGGTGATTCAGGCAAAGAAATAGAGCAAGCATGTGAAACCATGGCGGCAGCTTTCTTTCAAGTGATAACAACCATGGACAGGAGTTCATAGTAGGGTTTCAATCTGTCAGGAATAGAAACAAACTCAGGCTGGTAAAATTGGCAGGTTGCTGGTTTGTCAGGAATTAGAAAAGACAGTAACCGATATCAGTCTAGTAACCGATGTCGGTTATACTATAGCCGACGTCGGTCAGGTAACCGATGTTGGTGTAAGAATTCTGGGCTAACAACATATAAAAAGGCTACTAATTTGATTTTTAACAATGTTTAGTATACTTGTCCAATTATTGATCACAGTAGACAGAGTATGAGAAAGAAAACAGAACTAAAAACAAGCAAGATGCACACGCAAATCCAGAGATTAACCCTAGGGTTAATTTTAATTATCATGGGCTTATGCCTTTAGACGTAGAATGATGTCAGAATCCTAAACAAGAGACTTAGGGGAAATGTCAAGTTGTTTTGGCTTATAAGGTTACCTCAATCGGGCGGAGGAATACCGCGGAAAAAGGGGGGATGTTTGAGCTGTTGTGTTAATTGTGAAGTGATTCGGTATGTGTTGTGTAGTGAATGTAAGATTTATTTCCTGTTAATACCGTGGATATCACCCCCACGTGTACGACCTATTACTTAATCTATGTTTACTAGAATTGAAAAACAACAAGCAGGAATGCAATGCACATGTTTTAAACCCAAACCAAAAATTATGTTCGATGAAGCAAGAGAGATGACTTTCAATAATGTGAAACTAGGAAAGCAAGACAAATTCTTTATGAAATATATAACAAAAGCAGCAACAGCAAGTATGCTTCCTAAAATGAAAATAAGCAAGAGAAACAGAAACCCAAAATCGGTCCCACCGGGTGTGCCAAAATGTTTCACTCGGAATGTTTCATTCCTTTTAGAAATAGATAAGGGTTAGGGGCTAGGAGGAATACCTGTAGAATGTCGAGATGGTGTGCGTGTTCCGTAGAGAAAGATCAGGCTGATTGCGAAGAACTCCTTTTTGTCTTGGAAGGACTACCTGCAAATAAGAACACAAGACCACAAGATTTTGATTAGACAATAAATGAGGAAACTGCCTTGGGCCCAGGAAATATAAAACTTCCTTTCGAAGGTGCTTAGTTTCCCTGCTAATATGAATTAACACAAAAGACTGTAAAATATCAATTAAGTTGCTTCGTTGAACTGGGTAGGGGAAAGGTTGGTTTTCTGGTTTTGATCAAAGGAACCGATGCCGGTTACTGATAACCGATGCCGGTTACTGATAACCGATGCCGGTTACTGATAACCGATACCAGTGGGTTCTAGGATCTGTAGGTTGGTCACTTTATGGGGTAGTTATGTTGTTTGTAAGGCTGTATATAGGTGGTATTAGGAAATAAGGTGATGAGAGGTAGATGAATGATTGTGAGAGGTAATATGCATGTTGGGTAGTGGATTCAGGGATGGATGTATGATGAATGTGATTCAAAAGGCATAAGAAATGTTATAACAGAGGACATGCAAGATGTGACTTACTGGTTTTGATGAAGATGCAAGCTGATCTCCTTTGATGTAAACACTTCTAGTATTTCCACTCGTCTCTGCTCGGTCAAGTGAAGATTTGGACTCTGTTCCTCGCTCCCAATGATCTCTGTTGATTCAAAAATCCTTTCCATTGATCCAAAAATGAAATTTCGATCCTTGTTTTTGGTTTGGGGAGGCCATTTACAGGAAACCGATGGCGGTTACGTAACTGACGGCTGGTCGAGTAGGAACCGACATCGGTAAGGAAAAAGTAGGCTATTTTTAGTAAAACAGCCCACCTTCCCTGCTTTTCTCCCAAGAGATTAGTGGCGGGCTTGGTCAAGTGACTAGAAGGTCGGTTTTAGGTGCGAGAAAGGGGTCCTTAGTCATGGGTGTAGGTGTAGACCAAGTTTTAGGTTTTAATTAGGTTAGTTTAGGATTAGGGCTAGGTCATGATGAGGTGGCAAAATGAGGTGGCAGGTGAGGTGATGGGGATTTATCAATTACAAGGTAATTAATAAATAATTGTGTAAGGTTTAGGTAATGAGGTTAGGTTGCGAAATGGGATGCGGGTCACAAGGGGTCGTAAGACACGAATTTGGTGTCTACACTTATGCTAATCTTAGCTACTAGCTCACATATAAGCTCACCTCAAACATTACCGACAAGCTCACCTTTGAGCTTGCCTAAGATCCCATCAAGTAGCTCACTTAGGAGCTTAGCTGGGAGCTCAGTAAGCAGCTCACCCAGGTGCTCATCAAGTAGCTTGACTTGATCTTGCGCGGAAACTCACCTTAGGAGCTCACCTTGCTAGCTTACCTTATGCTCGACCATGAGCTCACTGAGTAACTTGACTTGAGATTGTCATGTATCTCACCCAATAACTCACATGGGAGCACACCTGACAGGTCACCTTACCAACTCACATGGGAGCTCATCTATCAGCTCACCCTAACAGCTCACCTTGAGCTCACTGGGGAGCCCACCTTGCTAACTCACCTCTAAGCTCGAGCATCTCTAAGTAGCTCACCTCTAAGTTCATGTCGAGTAGCTTGCCAAGTAGCCCACCTAGAAGCTCACCTAACAGCTTGCCATAGCTCACGTCATTGAGTAGGCTAAATTGATCTCACTCAGGAGCTCACTTGTAAGCTCACCAAGCATCTCGCCAGGGACCTCACTTGGGAGCTCACCAAGTAGCTTGCTTGGGAGCTTGATTAGCAACTTGCATGGGAGCTCACCAAATAGCTCAAAAGTAGCTCACCAGGGAGCTCTTCTGGGAGCTCGATGATCAGCTTGAGTTGAGCTCACCCAGGAGCTCATCGAGTAACTCACCTGGGAACTTACCTGGGAGCTCACCTAATAGCTCACCTTGCCAACTTTCCTTGAGCTCACCTTACCAACTTACCTTGAGCTCACCTTGCCAACTCACCTTGAGCTCATCTGGTAGCTCACATGTAAGCTCACTTAAGAGATTACTGACAAGCTCACCTTTGAGCTTTCCTAGGAGATCACCGAGTAGTTCGACCTAGAAGCTCTTAGGAGCTCGACAAGTAGCTCACCTAGGAGCTCATCGAGTAGCTTGACTTGAGCTTCCCTAGAAACTCACCTCGGAGCTCACCTGATAGCTCACCTTGCCATCTCTCCTTGAGCTCACCGAGCACCTCGACTTGAGCTCACTAAGAGCTCATCAAGTAACTCACCTGAAAACTCACATAGGAGCTTGACTAATAGCTCACCTTAACAACATGCATGGGAAATCACCTATCATATCACCTTGCCAACTCACCTTGAGCTCACCTTGCCAACTTACCTTGAGCTCATATGTAGCTTGCCTCAGAGATCATCGACTAGCTCACCTAACATCTCACCTGGGAGCTCACCTAACAGCTCACCTAAAAGCTCACCTAGGATGTCACCAAGCTCTCTTCGAGTAAGATGACTTGAGCTCACTTGTGAGCTCACTGAGCAGATTGTTGGGGTCCTCACCTGAGAGCTCACCAAGTATCTCACTTAGGAGATCACCTAGTAGCTCACCTGGGAGCTCACCTTTCCAACTCACCTTGAGCTCACCTTACCAACTCACCTTGAGCTCATATGCTAGCTTGCATGTAAGCTCACATTAGAGATTGCTGACAAGCTCATCTTTGAGCTCACCCAGAAGTTCATCGAGCATCTTGCCTTGAGCTTACCTGAAAACTCACCTAGGAGCTTTCCTGATAGCTTGCCATGCTAGCTCACCTCGAGCTCACCTTGCCAACTCAAATGGATCTTATATGGTAGCTCGCATGTAAGCTCAACTAAGAGATTGCTGACAAGCTCACCTTTGAGCTCACCTGGGATCTCATTGAGCAGCTCACCTAGGAGCTCACCTGGGAACTCGGTAAGAAGCTCATCAAGGAGCTTGTCAAGTAGCTCAACTTGAGCTTTCCCAGAATCTCACCTAGGAACTCACCTGATAGCTTGCCTTGTCAGCTCACCTTGAGCTCTCCCAGGAGCTAGGAGTAGAACGACTTGACCTCACCCAGGATCTCCTTAAGCAGCTCACCCAAAAACTCACATGGGAGCTTTCCTGACAACTCACGTTGCCAACTCGCATGTGAGCTCACCTTGCAAGCTCACCTAGAGCTCGATGAGGATCTCACCTTGCCAATTGCCTTGAGCTTGTAAGGTAGCTCACCTCAGAGATTGTCAAGTAGCTCGAGTTGAGTTCACCCGAGATCTGATCGAGTAAATCACTTGGGAGCTCACCTGATAGCTCACCTTGCCAACTCACCTTGAGCTCACCTTGCCAAATGGCTCACCTTTGAGCTCTCTTGGGAGCTCACCTAGTAGCTCACCTAGGAGCTAGGCTGGGAGCTTAGTAAGTAGCTCACCCAGGAGCTCGTTGACCAGCTTGACTGGAGCTTACCTAAAAACTCACCTGGGAGCTCACCTGACATCTCACCTTGTCAGTTTGCCTTGATCTTTCCCATGAGCTCACCATGTAGCTCAACTTGAGTTCACTCTAGAGCTATTTACATAGCTCATGTGAAAACTCACATGGGAGCTCACCTTATGAAATCAGATGGGATCTCACCTTACCAACTCACCTTGAGGTCATTGAGGAGCTCACCTTGATAGCTCACCTTAAGCTCATCTAGTAGCTCACCTCAGAGTTCTCTGAGTAGCTCGCCAAGTAGGTTACCTGGTAGCTTACCTAACAGCTCCCTTGGGAGCTCACTTAGTAGCTCGCTGAGTAGGTTGACTTGATCTTGCTTTTCAGCTCACTTGTGAGCTCACCAAGCATCTCACCATAGACCTTGCCTGGGAACTTGCCAAGTAGCTCGCTTGGGAGCTCACCTAGTAGCTTACCGAATAAGTTCGCCAAGTAACTCACTTGGGAGCTCACCTAGGAGCTCACTAATCAACTCAAATTGAGTTCACGTGAGAGCTTATCAAGTAACTCACCTAGGAACTCACCTAGGAGCTCACCTGAAAGCTCACCTTACAAACTCACCTTGAGTTCACCTTACCGACTCACCTTGAGCTTGCCTTTACTTTCCTTGAGCTCATCTAGTAGCTCACATATAGAGCTCACCTCAGAGCTGAATAAGTAAGCTCACCTTTGAGCTCACTTGGGAGCTCATCTAACTCACCTAGGAGATTGGAGCTTGACAAACAGCTTGACTTGAGCTTGTCTGAAAACTCACCTCAGAAATCACCTGATAGCTCACCTTGCTAGCTCACCTTGAGCTCACCAAAGAGCTCACCGAGAATCTCACCCAGAAACTCACCTTATAGCTCACCTAGAAACTTGTATGGGAGCTCACCTTGAGCTTGCTAAGGAGCTCACCTTACCAACTCACCTTGAACTTGTTTGGTAGCTCACCTTGGAGTTCATCGAGCAACTTGTCAAGTAGCTTTCCTGGGAGCTCACCGAGTAGCTCTTCGAGTAGGTTAACTTGAGCTCACTTGTCAATTCACCTAGTAGCTCACCAGGGATCTCACTTAGGAGCTCACAAAGTAGCTCGCTTGGAGCCTCACCTAGAAGCTCACTTGGAAGCTCGTCTTGAATAGCTCACCTAAGTAACTCACCTAGGAGGTCACCTGATTAGCTCACCTTGCCAAGTAACTCACCTTGAGCTCACTTTGGAACTCACCTTGCTGAATTACCTTGACCTTGCCAACTCACCTTGAGCTCATCTGGTAGCTCACATGTAAGCTCACCTCAGAGATTACCGACAACCTCACCTTTGAGTTCACATGGAAGCTCACATAGTAGCTCACCTAGGAGCTCGGTTGGGAGCTCAAAGAGTAGCTCACCGAGGAGCTCATCGAGTATCTCGACTTGAGCTTGCCCAGAAACTCACCTGGGATCTCACCTTATAGTTCACCTTGCTATCTTTCCCAGGAGTTCACAAAGAAACTAGACTTGAGCTCACTAATGAGTTCATCAAGCAGCTTACCCAAAAACTCTAATGGTAGCTCACCTGATAGCACGCCTTGCCAACTCACATGAGAGCTCACCTTGCCATCTCAGATTCAGCTCATTGAGGATCTAACATTGCCAACTCACCTAGATCTTGTCTGGTAGCTCACCTCAGAGTTCTTTGAGTGAATCTCCAAGTAGTTCACCTAGGAGCTCACCTAAAAACTCGCTTGTGAGCTCACTAGTGAGCTTACCAAGCAAATTATTGAGGACCTCACTTGGGAACTCACCAAGTAGCTTGCTTGGGAGCTCACCTGATAGCTTGCCTTGCCAACTCACCTTGAGCTCACCTTGCCAACTCACCTTGAGTTCATCTGGTAGCTCACATGTAAGCTCACCTTAGAGATTTCTGAGAACCTCACCTTTCAGCTCACCTAGGAGATCACCGAGTAGCTCTCTGAGTAGGTTGACTTGAGTTTGCTTATGAGATCACTAAGTAGCTCGTCTATTAACTCACCTGGGAACTCACCTTGGAGCTCACCTGATAGCTCACCTTGCCAACTCACCTTGAGCTCACCTTGCCAACTCACCTTGAGCTCACCTTGTAGACTCACCTTAAGCTAATTTGTTAGATCACATGTAAGCTCACCTTAGAGATTACCGATTAGCTCACTTGGGAGCTCTTCTGGGAGCTTGCTGATGAGCTCAAGTTGAGCTCACCTAAGAGCTCTTCAAGTAACTCACTTAGGAACTCACCTGGGAGCTCACCTAAAAACTCACCTTTTTCAACTCACCTTGATCTCACATTGTAATCTCACCTTGAGGTCATCTGGTAGATCACATGTAAGGTCACCTTAGAAATTATCGACAAGCTCACCCAGGAGCTTCACTGGAAGCTTGGTAAGTAGCTCACCTAGGAGCTTGTTGAGCAGCTTGACTTGAGCTTTCCCAAAAACTCACCTGGGAACTCACCTGATAGCTAGCCTTACAAGGTCACAATGAGTACACCTAGGAGCTTTCTTATCAGCTCAACTTGAGCTCAACCAGGCACTCGACAAATAGCTCACCTGGAAATGTGCATGGGATCTTACCTGATAGCTTGCCTTGCCAACTCGCATGGGAGCTTCCCTATCAGCTTCCTTATCAGAGTTCATTAAGTAGCTTACCAAGTACCTTTCCTGGGAACTTGACTAATAGCTCACTTAGGAGCTCACCTAATAGCTCAACTAGGAGCTCACCAAGAAGCTCATTGAGTAGGTTGACTTAAGCTTACTTGTGAGCTCAGTGAGTAGCTTGTAGGGGACCTCTCCTGGGACCTTGCCAAGTACCTCGCTTGGGAGGTCACCTAGCAGCTCACCTGAGAGCTTGTCGAATAGCTCACCAAGTAGCTCATGTGGGAGCTCTTCTAAGAGCTCAACGAATAGCTCAAATTGAGCTCTCTTGGGAACGAATTGAGTAATTATCATGGGAACTCACCTTGGAGCTCACCTGATAGCTCACCTTGCCAACTCACCTTGAGCTCATCTGGTAGCTTGCATGTAAGCTCACCTTAGAGATTACCGACAAGCTCACCTTTGAGCTCACCTAAGAGCTCACCAAATAGCTCACCTAGGAGCTCAGTTGGGAGCTTGAAAAGTAGCTCAACTAGGAGCTCATCACGTAGTTTGACTTGAGCTTACCTGGATTGTCACCTGGGAGCTCACCTGTCAACTCACCTTACCATCTCTCCTAAGAGCTCACCAAGCATCTCAACTTGAGCTCACCCAGGATCTCGTCAAATAGCTCACCCTAAAACTCGCATGGAAGCTCACCCAAAAAATCACATGGGAGCTCACCTATCAGCTCACCTTAAGCTCACTAAGGAGCTCACCTTGTCAACATGCCTTGAGCTCATTTGGTATCTCACCTCAGAGTTCATCGAGCAGCTCGCTAAGTACCTCACCTGGGAGCTCACCTAATAGCTCACCTGGGAGCTCACCTAACTAATCATTTAGGAGCTCACTGAGTAGGTTGACTTGAGCTCACTTGTGAGTTCACATGTGAGCTCTCCAAGTAGCTCACTGAGTAGCTCGCCAGGGACCTCACCCAGGAGCTCACCAAGTAGCTTACTTGGGAACTCACCTAGTAGCTCACCTAAGAGCTCTTCTATGAGCTTGCTTATCAGCTCAAGTTGAGCTCACCTAGGAGCTCATCGAGTAACTCACCTTGGAACACACCTGGTAACTCACCTGGGAACTCACCTAACAGCTCGCCTTGTTAAATACCCTTGAGCTCACCTTGCAAACTCACCTTAAGCTCATCTAATAGCTTGCATGTAAGCTCACCTCAAATATTACCAAAAATCTCACCTTTGAGCTCACCTGGGAGCTAAGTAGATCACCTAGGACCTTACCTAGGAGCTCAACAAGTAGCTTTTCTAAGATATTCTCTAGCAGATTGACCTGACCTTGCCCATAAACTTGCCTAGGAGCTCACCTGATAGCTCACCTTGCCAGCTCACCTTGAGCTCATACAAGAGCTCGCCAAGTAGCTCAACTTGAGCTCACAAGGGAGCTTGTCAAGTAGCTCACCTAAAAACTCACATGGGAGCTCTCCTAATAGCTCACCCAGAAACTCATGTGGGAGCTCACCTTAACAACTCACCTTGAGCTTCACTTAGTGAGCTCACCTTACCAGCTCGCCTAGGGATCTCACTTTGGTAGCTCACCTCAGAGTTAATTGAGAAGCTCACCAAGTAGCTCACCTAGGAGCTCGCCTAATAGCTCACCTAGGAGCTCACCAAGTAGCTCGTCGAGTAGGTTGACTTGAGCTTACTTGTGAGCTCGCCAAGGACCTCATATGGGAGCTCAAAAAGTATCTCACTTAGGAGCTTGGCTAGCAGATCCTCTAGAAGCTCACTGAATAGCTTATTAAGTAGCTCACCTAGGACCTCTTCTAGGAGCTCACCAATCATCTCAAGTTGATCTCACCCAAGATATAGTCGAGTAACTCACCTGGGAACTCACAGCTCATCTAGGAACTCATCAAGCAGCTTGCCTAAAAACTCACATAGGAGCTTTCCTTGCCAGCTCACATTGAGCTCACCTTTCTAACTCACCTTGAGCTCATCTAGTAGCTCACCTCAGTGTTTGTGGAGCAACTCGCCAAGTAACTCACCTGGGAGCTCACCTAATAGCTCATTTGTGAGCTCGCCAAGGACACCTCCTGGGAACTCGCTAAGTACCTCACTTGGGAGCTCACCTAACAACTCACATGGGAGCTTGCTAAACACCTTGCCTAGTAGTTCACTTAGGAGCTCTTCTAGGAGCTCCCTGATCAGCTCAAGTTGAGCTCGCCCAAGAACTTATCAAATAAATCACCTAGGAACTCACCTAGGAGCTCTCCTGATAGCTTGCCTTACAACTCACCTTGAGCTCATCTAGTAGCTCGCATATAATCCCACCTCAGACATTACTGACAAGCTCACCTTTGAGCTCACCTAAGAACCTAGGTCCTTATTGACCAGCTTGACTTAAGCTTACATGAAAACTCACTTTGGAGCTCACCTGATAGGACACCTTGCCAACTCACCTTGAGCTTTCCCAGGAGCTCACTGAATAACTCAACTTGAGCTCATCAAGTAGCTCACCCCAAAACTCACATGGGAACTCACCTAATAGCTCACCTTACCAAATCACATGGGAGCTCACCTATAAGCTCACCTTTCTAGCTCACCTTGAGCTCACTGAGGAGTGCACCTTGTAAACCCACCTTGAGCTCATCCGGTAGCTCACCTTTGAGCTTGTTGAGTACCTCGCCAAGTAGCTCACCTGGTAGTTCACTTGGGAGCTCACCTAGGAGCTCAATGAGTAGATCACTAATTAGGTTGACTTGAGCTCTCTTGTGAGCTTTCTGAGTAGCTTGCTAGGGACCTCAACTGGGATCTCAGCAAGTAGCTCACTTGGGAGCTCACATAGTAGCTCACCTAGGAGCTTACCGAACAGCTCAAAAAGTATCTCATCATTGAGCTCTTCTTGGATCTTGATGATTAGCTTGAGTTGAGCTCACCCAGGAGCTCGTAGAGTAACTCACCTGGGAACTTACCTGGGAGCTCACCTGACAGCTCACCTTGCCAACTTACCTTGAGCTCACCTTGCCAACTTGCCTTGAGCTCACCTTACCAACTCACCTTGACCTCATCTGGTAGCTCACATGTAAGCTCACCTCAGAGATTACCGACAAGCTCACCTTTGAGCCAACTCACAGATCACCGAGTAACTCACCTAGGAGCTTCAGCTAGGAGCTCAGACTAAGAGCTCACCCCAAGCTCATCTTGAACAACTCTTGAGCTTCCCTGAGAGTTTACCGAGGAGCTCACCTAACAGCTCACTTAGGAGCTCACCTAACAGCTCACCTTGGATCTCATCGAGCATCTTGACGAGTAGGTTAACTTGAGCTCACATGTGAGCTCGCTAAGTAGCTCACCAGGGACCTTTCTTGGGAGCTTACTAAGTTGCTCACTTGGGAGCTCACCTTATATATCACCTAGGAGCTCACCAAGTAGCTCACCTATGAGCACTTCTAGGAGCTCACTGATCAAGTTGAGTTGAGCTCACCTAGGAGCTCGTTGAGTAAGCTCACCTTGCCAACTCATCTTGGGAGCTCATCCTGATAGCTAGAAACCTTGGAGTAAGCTCGACCTTGAGCTCACCTTACCAACTCACCTTCAGCTCACCTTGTCAACTCACCTGGAGCTCATCTTATAGCTCGCATGTAAGCTCACCTAAGAGATTTATGATAAGCTCACCTTTGAGCTCACTTGGGATCTCACTGAGTAGCTCACCTAGGAGCTCGGCTGGGAGCTTGGCAAGTAACTCATCCAGGAGCTTATCAAGCATCTCACCTTGAGCTTTCCCAGAAACTCACCTAGGAATTCACCTAATAGCTCACCTTGCCAACTCACCTTGAGCTCGCCTAGGTAGCTCACATGACCAACTTCACTTGAGCTTTCCTGGAGCTTGTCAAGTAGCTCACCCAAAAACTCACATGGGAGCTCACCTAACAGCTCACCTTGCTTCAACTCCTAGGAGCTAGCATCTATCAGCTCACCTTAAGCTCACCTTGAGAGCTCACCTGAGGAGCTCACCTTGCCAACTCACCTTGAGCTCACCTAGGTAGCTCACCTATGATTTTTTCGAGAAGCTCAAAGTTAGCTCACCTAGTAGCTCACTTGATAAACTCACATGGGAGCTCACCTGACAGCTCACATTTCTAACTCACCTTGAGCTCACCTTGAGCTCACCTTTGAGCTCACCTAGGAGCTCACCTAGAAATCACCTAGGAGCTCATGCTGTGAGCTCACTTAGGAGCTCACCCAGGAGCTCACCAGTCAACTAGCTTGACTTGAGATTGCCCAAAAACTCACCTGGGAGCTTGTTTGATAGCTTACCTTACAAGCTTACCTTGAGCTTTCCCAGGAGCTCACCGAGTAACTCAACTTGAGATCACCTAGGAGCCCATCAAGTAGCTCATGTGAAAACATACATGGGAGCTCATCTTATTCAACTTGATCAGCTCTGCCTTGAGCTCGCCTTACCAACTCACCTTGCCAGCTTGCCTTGAGCTCAGTCTATGTAGCTCACCTCAGAGTTCATCGAGTAGCTCACCAAGTAGCTCACCTAGGAACTCACCAAGTAGGTCACCTAGAGAGCTCACCGAGTAGCTCTTCAAGTAGGTTGACTTGATCTCAGAAGCTCACCTTGTGAGCTCACCTAGCAGCTCACCTGGGAGCTCACCTAAGCTTTCCCAGGAACTCAGCCAAGTAGCTTGACTTGGGAGCTCTCTGAATAGCTCTGAAGTAGCTCACCTAGGAGCTCAGATGGAAGCTCACCTGGGAGCTCATCAAGTAACTCACCTGGGAACTCACTTGGGAGGTCACCTGAAAGCTCACCTTGCCAACTCACCTTGAGCTCATCTGGTAGCTCACATGTAAGCTCACCTCAGAGCTACCATGCTAAGCTCACCTTTGAGCTTCACTTGTGAGCTCACTGAGTAACTCACCTAGGAGCTCACCTAGGAGCTCAGTAAACAACTCACCTAGGAGCTGTTGAGCAGCTTGACTTGAGCTTGCCAAAAAACTCACCTAGGAGCTCGCCTAGCAGCTCACCTTGGACAACTCACCTTGAGCTCACCTAGGAGCTCACCGAGAAACTTGACTTGAGCTCACCCAGGAGCTTGTCAAGTAGAGCTCACCTAAAACTCACATGGGAGCTCACCTGATAGCTCACCTTGCCAACTCACATACGAGCTCACCTATCGGTTCAACTTGCTACCTTGAGCTCGCTAAGGAGATCACCTTAGTAACTCACCTTGAGCTCGTCTGGTAGCTCACCTTAAAGAGTTTGTTGAGTAGCTCACCTTAAGTAGCTCACCTAGAAGCTCACCTAAACAACTCACCTAGGAGCTCACCTGGGAGCTATGTAAGCTACCTAATATTGGAGCTCACTTTGAGCTCACCGTGTAGTTTACTTGAGCTCACTTGTGAGCTCACCAGGGACCTCACCTAGGAGCTCACCTTGCCAGTAGCTCACCTGGGAGCTTTCTTAGTAGCTCACCTGGGAGCTCACCGAATAGCTCCAAGTAGCTCACCAAGTAGCTCACCTAGGAGCTCACTGATCAGCTTGAGTTGAGCTCACCTGGGAGCTCACCTGAGTAACTCACCTAGGAGCTCACCTTGACAGCTCACCTAGACCTCAGCTCAACAAGAGCTCACCTTGCCAACTCACCTTGAGCTCACCTTACCAACTCACCTTGAGATCATCTAGTAGCTCACCATGTAAGCTCACCTCAGAGATTACTGATAAGCTCACCTTTGAGCTCATCCATGGGAGCTCACTGAGCAGCTCACCTAGGAGCTTGAGCTGGGAGCTCTTAAATAGCTCACCTAGCCAAGCTCACCTAATTAACTCAACTTACTAGCTTAAAGCTAACCTGAGGAGCTCACCTTGTTACCTTGAGCTATATCGGAAGGAGCTCACCTGAGTAGCTCGACTTGAGCTAGCCAGGGAGCTTGTCAAGTAGCTCACCTGAAAACTCACATGGGAGCTCACCTAATAAGCTCACCTTACCAACTCACCTTGAGCTCACCTACAGAGCTCACCTTGAAAACTCACCTTGAGCTCACTCTGGTAGCTCACCTTAGGAGCTCAGGCTCGAGTAGCTCACCAAGTAGCTCACCTCATGAGATCATCGAGCTGACTTGGAGCTTACCCAAAAACTCACCTGGGAGCTCACCTAAGTAACTCAAATGGGAGCTCACCGAAGAATTCACCAGGTTGACTTGCTCATCGTGACCTCACTTTTGAGCTCACTTGTGAGCTCACTTTAGCTCGGCGGTGAGCTCTCAGGATGTCACCTGAGTAGCTCACTTGGGAGCTCACCTAGTAGCTTGTAAGAGCTCACTCGCTCACCTTGCCAACTCACTCGACTTGAGCTCTCCTAAGGAGCTCACCTTGGAGCTCTGCCTTAGAGCTTATCTAGTAGCTCACCTCATGATTTCTTGAGCTCACCAAGTTGAGCTCACCTAGGAGCTCATCAAGTAACTCACCTAGGAACTTCAATGGGAGCTCACCTTAGGTTGACTTGAGCTCACCTTTCTAGCTCACCTTGAGCTCACCTTGGCTAACTCTCCTTAAGCTCACCTTACCTGGGAACTCACCTTGAGCTCATCTGGTAGCTCACATGAATACCTCAGAATTGTAGACAAGCTCACCTTTGAGCTCTTCTTGGGAGCTCACTTATCAGCTTGAGTTGAGCTCACCTGGGAGCTCATCGAGTAACTCACCTAGGAACTCACCTGGGAGCTCACCTGATAGCTCACCTTGCTAACTCACCAAGAGCTCACCTTTACCAACTCACCTTGAGCTTGCCTTACCAACTCACCTTGAGCTCATCTGGTAGCTCACATGTAAGCTCACCTCATAGATTACTGAACAAGCTCACCTTTGAAGCTCACCTGGGAGCTCACTAGAGTAGCTCACCTAGGAACTTGACTGGGAGCTCAGCAAGTAGCTCACCCAGGAGCTTGTCAAAGCTCACCTTAGAGCTCACCTTGAGCTCACCTAGGTAGCTCACATGTATGAGCTCACCTAAGAGCTTATCAAAAAATCTTCACCTTGAGCTCACCTTAGGAGCTCACCTAGAAGCTCACCCAAAAACTCACATGGGAGCTTTCTTATAAGGTCATCTTACCAGCTCACCTTGAGCTCACTAAGGAACTCACCTTGCCAACTCACCTTGAGCTTGTCTGGTAGCTCACCTTAGGAGTAGCTTGTCAAGTAGCTCACCTAACAACTCACCTAGGAGGTCACCGAGCAGCTCACCGAGTAGGTTGACTAACTCACCTTTGAGCTCACTTGTGAGCTCACCGAGCAGCTCACGGTGACCTCACATGGGACCTCACCACTTAGCTCACTTAGGAGCTCACCTAACAACTTTCCTAGAAATCTCATGGAATAGCTTTCGCTAAGAAGCTTGCTTGGATCTCTTCTTAGAGCTCACCGATAGCTCAAGTTGAGCTCACCCGGAGATCTCGTTAAGTAACTCACCTTGGGAACTCACTTGGGAGCTCACCTGAAAGCTCACCTTGAGCTTTCTAACTCACCTTGAGCTCACCTTACTAACTCACCTTAAGCTCACCTTGCCAACTTTCCTTGAGCTCATCTAGTAGCTCATATAAGCTCACCTCAGAGATTGCTGACAAGCTCATCTTTGAGCTCACTTGAGAGCTCACGGAGTAGATCACCTAGGAGCTTGCCTGAAAAGCTTACCTAGGAGCTCATCCCAATAGCTCACCTTACTAGCTCACCTGGGAGCTCACCTTAGGAGCTTGCCATTGAGCTCACCTTGAAATCACCTTGAGCTCACCTGGTAGCTTACCTATTAGTTCAACTTGAGCTCACTTGGGAGCTCACCTAGCAGCTCACCTATGACTCACATGGGAGCTCACCTTGCCAAGTAGCCTTGCCAAGTAGCTCGCTAGGAGCTTGTTGGGAGCTCACTGAGGAGCTCGCCAAGTAGGTTCACTTGAGAGCTCACCTTTGAGCTCACCTAGGAGCTCACCTTGAATAGCTTCGCCAAGTAGCTCACCTAGTAGCTCACCTGGGAGCTCACCTAATAGCTCACCTTGTGAGCTCACCTAATAGCTCACTAACATCTCACCATGAGCTCACTTGTAAGATTCTCACCTAGTAGCTCACCTGGGAGCTCGTCTAAGTAACTCACTTGAAAGCTCGCCTTACCAAACTCACCTTGAGCTCATCTGGTAGCTCACATAGTAAGTCTCACCTTAGACATCAGCCTGACAAGCTCAGCTTTGAGCTCATTTGGGACCTCAAGTGAAGCATCTCAGTCCTAGGAGCTTCAGTAGCTTCAACTTGAGCTTGTCATGGAAACTCACCTAGGAGCTCACCTAACCTGATGGGTCACCTTGCCAACTCACTTTGATCTCACCAGGAGCTCACCGAGTAGCTTGACTTGAGCTCACCAAGGAGCTCATCAAGTAGCTCACCCAAAAACTCACATGGGAGCTCACCTGATAGCTCACCTTACCAACTCACATGGGATCTCACCTATCAGCTCACCTTTGCAAGCTCACCTTGAGCTCATTTGAGGAGCTCACCTTGCCAACTCACCTTGAGCTCGTATGATAGCTCACCTCTAGCTCTTCTCGAGGAGCTCACCAAGTAGCTCACCTAGGAGCTTCAATGACTTAGCTCACCGAGATTAGGGAAACTCACCTTGAGCTCACCTGAGCAGCTCACCAGGGACCTCACCTGAGCTTATCGTCAAGTGAGTAATCAATTTTGAGCTCACCTAGTAGCTCACCTGGGAGCTCACCAAATAGCTCACAAAGTAGCTCACCTTGGAGCTCTTCTGGGAGCTCACCTATCAGCTCAGTTGAATTTCACCAGGAGCTCATTGAGTAACTCACTTGAAGCTCACCGGGAGCTCACTTGAAATCTCACCTTTCCAACTTTCCTTAGAGCTCACCTTTCCAACTCTCCTTGAGCTCACCTTTCCAACTCACCTTGAGCTCATCTGGTAGCTCACATGTAAGCTCACCTCAGAGATTCTCTGACAAGCTCACCTTTGAGCTCACCTAGGAGCTCACTGAGTAGCTCACCTAGGAGCTTAGCTGGGAGCTCAACAAGTAGCTCACCCTTGAGCTCCTCGAGCAGCTTGACTTGAGCTTCCCTAGAAACTCACCTGGGAGCTCACCTGATAGCTTGCCTTACTAGCTCACCTTGAGCTCACCCAGGAGCTCTCCTGAGCAGCTCAACTTGAGCTCACCAGGAGCTCATCAAGTAGCTCACCTGAAAACTCACATAGGAGCTCACTTGATAGCTTACCTTGCCATGGGAGCTCACCTATTAGCTCACCTTTCCATCTCACCTCACTGAGCTCTCCTTGCCAACTTACCTTGAGCTTGTCTGGTAGCTCACCTCTGAGTTCGTCAAGCAGCTCACCTAATAGCTCACCTAGGAGCTCACCTAACAACTCACCTGGGAGCTCACCTAATAGCTCACTTGGGAGCTCACTGAACAGATCATTGAGTAAGATGACTTGAGCTCACTTGTGAGCTCACTGAGTAGCTCACCAGGGTCCTCACCTGGGAGCTCACCAAGTACCTAACTTAGGATATTTCCTAGGAGATCACCTTGCTAACTCACCTTGAGCTCACCTTGCAAACTAACCTTTAGCTCACCTTGCCAACTCACCTTGAGCTCATCTGGTAGCTCTGCATGTAAGCTCACCTCAGAGATTTACCAACAAGCTCACCTTTGATCTCACCCATGGGAGCTCATCGAGCTCAACTTGAGCTTTCCTAGAAACTCACCTAGGAGCTCACCTGTTTTGAAGCTCTCACCTTGCTAGCTCACCTTGAGCTTACCTAGAAGCTCACCTGGAGCTCACCTAATAGCTCACTTTTCTAGCTCACCTTGAGCTCACAAAAGAGCTCGCCTAACAGCTCACTTGGAAACTCGCATGGGAGCTCCCCTGACAACTCGGCTTCCCAACTCGCATAAGAGCTCACCTGACAACTCAAGCTCACTGAGGAGCTCACCTTTTCAACTTCACCTTGAGCTCACTAAGGAGCTCACCTTAGAGTAACTCACCTTGAGCTCACCTAGTAGCTATGCCTGACAAGCTTCACCTAATAGCTCACCTAGGAGCTCACCTAACTTAACTCACCTGGGAGCTCACTGGGAGCTCACCTGAGCTGACTTAGGTCTCACTTTGCAACTCACATGTGAGCTCACCAAGTAGCTCACCAGGGACCTCACCTGGGAGCTCACAAAGTAGCTCACTTGGGAGCTCACCTTGCAGATCACCTAGGAGCTTTCAAATAGCTCACTAAGTAGCTCACCTACGAGCTCTTCTAGGAGCTCACCGATCAACTCGAGTTGAGCTCACCTACAAGCTCATCAAGTAACTCACCTAAGAACTCACATAGGAGCTTTCCAGATAGTTCACCTTACCAACTCACCTGACAACTCCTTGCCAACTCACCTTGAGTTCACCTTGCCAACTAACCTTGAGCTCACCTTGTTAACTCACCTCTGGGAGCTCAGCAAGTAGCTCACCTAAGAGATTTTTGACAAGCTCACTTGGGAGCTCACCTGAGCAGCTCACCTAGGAGCTTGGCTGGGAGCTCGATAAGTAGCTCATCTAGGAGCTCCTAGAGAAGCTCAACTTGAGCTTGCCTAGAAGCTCACCTTGAACTCACCTAAAGCTCACCTTACCAGCTCACCTTGAGCTCACCCTAGGAGCTCACTCGGTGATCAACTGACTTGAGCTCTCCTGAAGGAGCTCACCTGTGAGTAACTCAAATGGGAACTCACATGGGAGCTCACCTTGGAGCTCACCTTGGGAACTCACCTGAAGCGTCACCTTGCCACTCACCTTGAGCTTGGTGAGGAGCTCACCTTGCTCATTGACTCACTTGAAGCTCACATGGTAGCTTGCCTCACCTTAGAAGCTCGTCGAGAAGGTTAAACTTGTGAGTCACCTTGAGCTCATCGTCGAGTAGCTCACCTGGGAACTCACTTGGGAGCTCACCTGAGGAAACTCACCTGGGAGCTCACCTTAACTAGCCCGACTTAAGATTGCCCAAAAACAAAACGAGGAGCTCACCTGAGAGCTCACCTTACCAACTTGCCTTGCACTTTCCCAAGAGCTCACCGAGTAGCTCAACTTGAGCTCACCTAGGAGCTCGTCAAGAAGCTCATTTGAAAACTCACATGGGAGCTCACCTTATCAAATCAGATGGGAGCTCACCTATCAGCTCACCTTGCCAGCTCACCTTGAGCTCACTGAGGAGCTCACCTTGCCAACTCACCTTGAGCTCATCTTGTAGCTCACCTTAGAGTTCATCGAGCAGCTCACCAAGTAGCTCACCTAGGAGGGAACTCACCTAATATCTCACCTAGGAGCTCACTGAGTAGCTCGTCGAGTAGGTTGACTTGAGATTCACTTGTCAGCTCACTCATTGAGCTCACCAAGGAACTCACCTGGGGACCTCTCCTGGGAGATCACCAAGTAGCTCACTTGGGAGCTTGCCTAGTAGCTCAAATGGGAGCTCACCGAATAGCTCATGAAGTAGCTCACCTGGGAGCTCTTCTGGGAGCTCACCGATCAACTCGAGTTGAGCTCACCTAGGAGCTCATTGAGTAACTCACCTGGGAACTCACCTGGGCTTAGGACATCTCACCTAACTCACCTTGAGCTTTCCTTACAAACTCAGCCTTGAGCTCATCTGGTAGCTCACATGTAAGCTCACCTTAGAGATTGCTGAACAAGCTCACCTTTGAGCTCACCTGGTGAGCTCACCAAGACAAGCTCACCTAGGAGCTTGGCTAGGAGCTCGGCAAGTAGCTCACCCAGGAGCTTGTTGAGTAGCTCGACTTGAGCTTACACTTGAAAGCTCACCTAGGAGCCAGCTCACTATTAGCTCACCTTACCAACTCACCTTGAGCTCACCCAGGATCTCACTGAGCAATTCAACCTGAGCTCACTTGAGAGCTCATCAAGTAGCTCACCCCAAAAAATCACATGGGAGCTCACCTGACACGCTCACATTTGGCCAACTCGCATGGAAGCTCACCTATCAACTCACCTTGCTAGCTCACCTTGAGCTCACTAAGGAGTTCACCTTGCCAACTCACCTTGAGCTCATCTAGTAGCTCACCTCAGAGTTCATCGAGCAGCTCACCAAGTAGCTCACCTAGAAGCTCACCTAACAGCTCACTTGGGAGCTCACCTGAGTAACTCTCCGAGTAGGTTGACTTGAGCTCACGCTTGTGGAGCTCATCAAGTAGCTCACGAGTAAATCAGGTGAACTAACTCACTTGGGAGCTCACCTTGACAGCTCACCTAGTAAACTCACCAAGTAGCTCACCTTGGGAGCTCACCTTACCAGCTCACCTGGGAGCTCACTGAGGAGCTCACCTTGTAGCTCACTAGGGAGCTCTTCTGGGAGCTTCACTGATCAGCTTGAGTTGAGCTTATGTGTGAGCTCATCGAGTAACTCACTTGGGAACTCACCTGGGAGCTCACCTGATAGCTCACCTTACCAACTCACCTTGAGCTCACCTTTCCAACTCACCTTGAGCTCACCTTTCCAACTCACCTTGAGCTCATCTGGTAGCTCACATGTAAGCTCACCTCAGAGATTACCGATAAGCTCACCTTTGAGCTCACCTGGGAGCTCACCAAGTAGCTCACCTAGGAGCTTCAAAAGGTGGGAGCTCAGCAAGAAACTCACCTAAGAGCTCATCGAGTAGCTCAACTTGAGCTCACCTTAGAAACTCACCTGGGAGCTCACATGACCAGCTCACCAAGAGCTCACCCAAGATTTCACCAAGCTTGACTTGAGCTCACCAAACTTCGTCAAGTAAGCTCACCTAAAAGAAACTTGCATGGGAGCTCACCTATAAGGTCACCTTATCCATAGCTCACCTTGAGATTCACTAAGGAGCTCACCTTTCCAACTCACCTTGAGCTCATCTGGTAGCTCACCTCAGAGTTCATTGAGTAGCTCACCAAGTAGCTCACCTTGGATCTCACCTAACAGCTCACTTGGGAGCTCAGTAGAGTAGCTCACTGAGTAGGTTGACTTACCTCACTTTTGAACTTTCTTGTGAGCTCACTGAGTAGCTCATGGGGACCTCACCATGGGACTCACCAAGTTGCTCACTTGGGAGCTCACCTAGCAACTTACCTAGGAGCTCATCAAATAACTCATGCCAAGTAGCTCACTTGGGAGATCTTCTAGAAGCTCACCGATCAGCTCGAGTTGAGCTCACATGGGAGCTCATTGAGTAACTCACTTAGGAACTCACCTGGGAGCTCGACCTGATAGCTCACCTTGTCAACTCACCTTGAGCTCACCTTGCCAACTCACCTTGAGCTCACCTTACCAACTCACCTTGAGCTCATCTGGTAGCTCACATGTAAGCTCACCTCAGAGATTACTGATAAGCTCACCTTTGAGCTCACTTGGGAGCTCATGGAGTAGCTCACCTAGGATCTTAGCTAGGGAACTCAAAAAGTAGCTCACCTATCATCTCATAGAGTAGCTCTACTTGAGCTCACCTGTGAGCTCACCAAACTCATCTGGGAGCTCACCAGAATAGCTCACCTTGAGTAGCTCACCTTGAGCTCACATGGGAGCTCACCTTACCAACTTACCTTGAGCTCACCCATGAGCTGCAAGCAGCATCACCTTGACTAACATCTAGGTAGCTCACCTATGGAGCTCACGGACAGCTCACCACAGTAGCTCACCTTGAGCTCTTCATGAGTAGGTTGACTTGAGCTCACTTGTGAGCTCAACATTAGAGCTCACCTAAGAGCTCACCAGGGACCTCAACTAGGAGCTCACCAAGGAGTTCACTTTTTGAACAAGCTCACCTGGTAGCTCACTAGGAGCATCACCTCATCTAATAGCTCACCTAGGATCTCACCTTAATCAGCTCTCAGCTTGGGAGCTCATCTGAGTAGCTTGTTGAGTAAGTTCACCTTGAGAGCTTACTTGTGAGCTCATCACCGTCGAGCTTGCCTAGGAGCTCACCTAAGGATCTCACCTAGGAGCTCACTGAGTAGCTTGCTTGGGAGCTCACTAGGAGCTCTTCGAGGAGCTCACCGAATCAACTCACTAACTTGAGCTCATTAATATTTTCTGGGAGCTCATCCTAACATCAGCTCACCTTACTTGGGAGCTCAGCCTTGAGCTCACCTTAGTT
Source organism: Taxus chinensis (assembly GCA_019776745.2). Lineage (NCBI taxonomy): Eukaryota > Viridiplantae > Streptophyta > Pinopsida > Cupressales > Taxaceae > Taxus > Taxus chinensis. Next base: position 2,452,694 of record CM034157.1, read on the forward strand.
AACTCACCTTGAGCTCACCTTGCCAACTCACCTTGAGCTCATCTTGTAGCTCACCTATGTAACTCACCTAGAGATTACGCGTTAAACTCACCTTTGAGCTCACCTGGGAGCTCACCGAGCAGCTCACCTAGGAGCTCGGCTTTGAGCTCTGCAAGAAGCTCACCCAGGAGCTCATTGAGTAGCTCGACTTGAGCTTCACCCCAGAAACTCATCTGGGAGCTCACCTAATAGCTCACCTTGGGAGCTCACCTTGAGCTCACCCAGGAGCTCGCTGAGCAGCTTAACTTGAGCTCACGTATGGGAGCTCATCAAGTAGCTCACCTTAAAAACTCACATGGGAGCTCACCTGATAGCTCACCTTGCCCAACTCACATGGGAGCTCACCTCAAATAGCTACTTTTTCAAGTAGCTCACCTTGAGCTCACTAGGAGCTCACCGACCAACTCACCTTGAGCTCACCCAGGTAGCTCACTAGTAACTCACCAAGGAGCTCACTTGAGTAGCTCACCTGGGAGCTCACCTAATAGCTCACCTGGGAGCTCACCTAACAGCTCACTTGGGAGCTCACCCGAGAGCTCACCAAGTAGGTCACTTGAGCTCACTTGTGAGCTCACCGAGTAGCTCATCAGGGACCTCACCTAGGAGCTCACCAAGTAGCTCACTTGGGAGCTCACCTAGAAACTCACCTAGGAGCTCACCTGCCGAGCTAGCCAAGTAGCTCACCTTGAGCTCTTCTGGGAGCTCACCGACTTAGCTCAAGTTGAGCTCACCAGGAGCTCGTCGAGTAACTCACAACTCACTATGAGCTCACCCGAGAGCTCTTCAATAGCTCACCTCAAAAGCTCAGAACTCACTCACCTTGAGCTCACCTTGCCAACTCACCTTAGCTTTCCTTGCCAACTCACCTTATCTTAGAGCTCACATGTAAGCTCACCTTAGAGCTTACCGCTAGGAGCTCACCTTGAGCTCTACTGGGAGCTCACCTAGTGAGCTCTCACCTAGGAGCTCAACTGGGAGCTCACCTAAAGCTCACCTTGGGAGCTCACCTGACAGCTCAGCTTGCCTCAGCTTACCTTGAGCTCACCTTGAGCTCACCGAGAGCTCACTTGAGCTCACCCAGGAGCTCACCAAGTAGCTCACCAAGTAGCTCACATGGGAGCTCACCTAACAACTTCACCTGGGAGCTCACCTTATAGCTCACCAAGTAGCTCACCTTGAGAACTCACCTAGGAGCTCATGAATTAGCTAGTTGAGCTCACCTTAGGAACTTCACCAAGTAGCTCACCAAGTAGCTCACTTGGGAGCTCACCTTCAAGCTCACTTGGGAGCTCACCTATCTTGAGCTCACCTGGGAGCTCACCTAATAGCTCACCTTTGAGAAGCTACCGAGAATCTCACCTAGGAGCTCACTGGGAGCTCACCTTGAGCTCACTTGAGCTCTTGAGAAAACTCTTGGACCTCACCTGGGAGCTCACCCAAGTAGCTCACTTGGTAGCTCACCTAAAAGCTCATTGGGACTCACTGAATAACTCACCAAGTAACTCACACTGGGAGCTCTTCTGGGAGCTCCCCGATTAGCTCAAGTTGAGCTCACCTGGGAGCTCAAAGTAACTCACCTTGAACTCACCTGGGAGCTCACTTGGAGTTTGTCGAGTAGCTCATCAAGCTCTCACTTGGGAGCTCACCGACCAGCTCACCTTAGGTTTCCTTGAGCTCACACTAGTGAGCTCACTTGGGACCTTGCCTAGTAAGCTCACCTCAGAGATCACTTGATAAGCTCACCAAAGTAGCTCACCTAGGAGCTCACCAAACAGCTCACCAATTAGCTCACCTGGGAGCTCACACTCAAGGAGCTCATCATTGAGTAACTTGTCTTGGGAGCTCAGCTCACCTTGAAAACTCACCTTAGCTCACCTTTCCAACTCACCTTGAGCTCATCTGGTAGCTCGCATTAAGCTCACCTCAAATATTTTGACCCTAAGCTCACCTTAGAGCTCACCTGGGAGCTCACCGAGCAGCTCACCTAAGAAGCAAGTAGCTCACCTTGGAGCTTTCCTTGAGCTCTTAAGCTCACCCTAACTCACCTTCAACTTGCCAAGTAGCTCTACTGAACTCAATTATGAGCTCACAAGTAGCTCACTCAAAAACTCACATGGGAACTCACTGTATAGCTCACCTTACAGACTCACATGGGAACTCACCTAGTAACTTCTTGGCTTGCCTAGCTCACCTTGAGCTCGCTGAGGAGTTCACCTTGCCAACTCACCTTGAGCTCATCTAGTAGCTCACCTCAGAGTTCATCTGGATTAGGTCACCAAGTAGCTCACCTAAGTAGCTCACCTAGGAACTCGCTCTAACAACTCACCTAGGAGATCACTGAGTAGCTCTCTGAGTAGGTTAACTTGAGCTTGCTTATGAGTTTTCCAAGTAGCTCGTCGAGTAACTCACCTGGGAACTCATGTTGGAGCTTACATGATAGCTCACCTTACCAACTCACCTTGAGCTCACCTTGCCAACTCACCTTGAGCTCACCTTACCAATTCACCTTGAGCTAATCTGGTAGCTTGCATGTAAGCTCACCTCAGAGATTGTCGACAAGCTCACCTGGGAGCTCTTCTGGGAGCTCACTGATTAGCTTGAGTTGAGCTCACTCGGGAGCTCTTTGAGTAACTCACCTGGGAACTCACCTAGGAGCTCACCTAACAGCTCACCTTGTCAACTCACCTTGAGCTCACCTTGAGCTCATCTGGTAGCTTACAAGTAAGCTCACCTCAAGAGATTACCAATAACTTTCACCTTTGAGCTCACCTGGGAGCTCACCTAGGAGCTCTGGGAGCTTGGCAAAGCAGCTCACCTAAGAGCTCATGGAGTGGGATCTCACCTAACAACTCACCTTGCCAATTCACCTTGAGTTCACCTTACCAACTCACCTTGAGCTCACCTTGCCAACTCACCTTGAGCTCATCTAGTAGCTTGTATGTAAGCTCACCTCAGAGATTACCGACAAGCTCACCTTTGAGCTCACCTAGGAGCTTACCAAGTAGCTCACCTAGGAGCTTGGCTAGGAGCTCAGCAAGCAGCTCACCCAGGAACTCATCAAGTAGCGACTTGAGCTTTCCTAAAAACTCACCTAGGAGCTCACCTGACAGCTCACCTTGCCAGCTCACCTTGAGCTCACCCAGGAGCTCACCGAGAAGCTCACTTGAGCTCACCCAGGAGCTCATCAAGTAGCTCACCTGAAACTCACTGGGACATGAGAGCTCACCTTGCCAACTCACATGGGAGCTCACTTAGGAGCTCACCTTAAACTCACCTTGAGCTCATCTAAGGTAGCTCACATCAGAGTTTTTTGAGTAGCTCACCAAGTAGCTCACCTGGGAGCTCTTGACTCACCTGTAAGCTCACCTAAGGAGCTCACCTAGGAGCTCACCTAACAGCTCACTGAGTAGGTTGACTTGAGCTCACCTATGAGCTCATCAAGTAGCTTATTAGGGACCTCACCTGGGAGCTCACCAAGTAGCTCGCTTGGGAGCTCACCTAGCAGCTCACCTAGGAGCTCGCCAAATAGCTCACCAAGTAGCTTTCCTAGGAGCTATTCTGGGAGCTCACCAATCAATTCGAGTTGAGCTCACCCAGGAGCTCATCGAGTAACTCACCTGGGAACTTGACTAGAAGCTCACCTGACAGCTCACCTTACCAACTCACCTTGAGTTCACCTTGCCAACTCACCTTAAGCTCACCTTTACCAACTCACCTTGAGCTCATCTTGTAGCTTACATGTAATCTCACCATAGAGATTTCCGACAAGCTCACATTCGAGCTCACCTGGGAGCTCACAGAGTAGCTCACCTAGGACCTCAGCTTGGAGCTCAGAAATCAGCTCACCCAGGAGCTCACCTGATAGCTCACCTTGCTCACCTAGATCTCTCACCTTGAGCTCGCCCCAGGAGCTCACCAAGCAGCTTGACTTGAGCTCACCCAGGAGCTCATCAAGTAGCTCACTTGAAAACATCACATGGGAGCTCACCTCACCTTACCAACTTCATGGGAGCTCACCTATCAGCTTACCTTAAGCTCACTCAGGAGCTAACCTTGCCAACCCACCTAGAGCTTATCTGGTAGCTCACCTCAGAGTTCATCGAGTAGCTCACCAAGTAGCTCACCTAGGAGCTCACCTAATAGCTCACCTGGGAGCTCACCTCACTTGACTTGGGAACTCACTCACTGAGTAGGTTGACTTGAGCTCACTTGTGAGCTCACCAAGTAGCTCACTAAGGACCTCGCATGGGAGCTTGTGAAGTAGCTCACTTAGGAGCTCACCTGGGAGCTCACCTGGGACCGAATAACTCACCAAGTAGCTCACCTAGGAGCTCACATGAGAGCTTGCCGATTAGCTCAAAGTTGAGCTCACTTAGGAGCTGGGAGTAACTCACATGGGAACTCACCTAGGAGCTCACCTGACAGCTCACCTTACCAACTCACCTTGAGCTCACCTTACCAACTCACCTTGAGCTTTCCTTTCCAACTCACCTTGAGCTCATCTGGTAGCTCACATGTAAGCTCACCTCAAATATTTCCTGACAAGCTCACCTTTGATCTTACCTGGTAGCTCATTGAGTAGCTCACCTAGGAGCTTAGCTGAGAGCTCAGCAAGTAGCTCAACTTGAGCTTTTCCTAAAACTCACCTCAGAGATCACCTGACAGCTCACCTTGCCAGCTTGCCTTGAGCTCACCCAAGAGCTCACTAAGTAGCTCACCCAAAAACTCACCTTACAGCTTCCCCAGAAACTCACATGGGAGCTCACATTTCCAGCTCACCTTAAGGATCTCACCTTTTCAACTCGCCTTGACCTCATCTGGTAGCTCACCTAATAGTTCATTGAGTAGCTCGTCAAGTAGCTCACCTTGGAGCTCACTGAGTAGGTTGACTTGAGCTCACTTGTGAGCTTGCTTGTGAGTTCACTGAGTAGCTCACCAAGGACCTCACCTGGGAGCTCACCAAGTAGCTCACTTGGAACCTCACCTAGAAGCTCACCAAGTAGCTCACCTGGGATCTCTTTTGGGAGCTCACCGATCAGATTATGTTGAGCTCACCTGGGAGCTCGTCGAGTAACTCACCTAGGAACTCACCTGGGAGCTCACCCTGATAGCTCACCTTACCAACTCACCTTGAGCTCACCTATCTAACTTGACTTGATCTCACCTTGCCAACACCTTGAGCTCATCTGGTAGCTCACATGTAAGCTCACCTCAGAGATTAGTGACAAGCTCACCTTTGAGCTCACTTGGGAGCTCACAGAGTAGCTCACCTTTGAGCTCAGCTGGGAGCTCAGTAAGTAGCTTGCCTAGGAGCTCATCAAGCAGCTTGAGTTAAGCTTGCCTAAAAACTCACCTGGTAGCTCACCTGATAGCTCACCTTGCCAGCTTCACCTTGAGCTTTCCTAGGATCTCACCGAGTAACTGACTTGAGCTCACCCTGTGAGTTGGTCAAGTAAGCTCAAAAGCTCACATGGGAGCTCACCTGACAGCACACCTTGCCAACTCGACATGAGAGCTCACCTTGCCAGCTCACATTGAGCTCGTTGAGGAGCTCACATTGTTAACTCACCTTGAGCTCTAGGTAGCTCACCTTAGAGTTCATCAAGAGTAGCTCAACAGGAGTCACCTAATAACTCACATAGGAGCTCACCTAATAGCTCAGGGACCTCACTGAGTAGGTTGACTTGAGCTCACTTGTGAGCTCACTGATCAGCTTGTTAGGGACCTCACCTAGGAGCTCACCAAGTAGCTCACTTGGGAGCTCACCTAGCAGCTTGCCTGGGAGCTCTTCTGAGAGCTCACCAATTAGCTTGAGTTGAGCTTGCCTAGGAGCTCATCAAGTAACTCACCTGGGACCTCACTTGATAACTCACCTTGCCAACTCACTTTGAGCTCACCTTCCCAACTCACCTTGAGCTCACCTTGCCAACTCACCTTTAGCTTGCCTTTGAGCTCACCTGGGAGATCACCAAGCATCTCACCTAGGAGCTCAGCTGGGAGCTTGGTAAGCAGCTCACCCAGGAGCTCATCAAGCAGCTAGACTTGAGCTTACCCAGAAACTCACCTGGGAGCTCACCTGATAGCTCACCTTGCTAGCTCACTTTGAGCTCACCTAGGAGCTCGATGAGCAGCTCGACTTGAGCTCACCTAGGAGCTCATCAAGTAGCTCACCCAAAAACTTGCATGGGAGCTCACCTGACAGCTCACCCAGAAACTCACATGGGAGCTCACCTATCAGCTCACCTTGAAAAGCTCACCTTGAGCTAGCTGAGGAGCTCACCTTACCAACTCACCTTGAGCTCATCTGGTAGCTCACCTCAGACTTTTTTAAGCAACTCATTAAGTAGCTCACTTGGGAGCTCGCTGAGTAGGTTGACTTGAACTAACTTGTGAGCTCACTAGTGAGCTTGCCGAGCAACTCACCGGGGACCTCACCTGGGAGCTCATCAAGTAGCTCACTTGGGAGCTCACCTAGCAGCTCACCTGGGAGCTCACCAAATATCTCATAAAGTAGCTCACCTAGGAGCTCTTCTAGGAGCTTGATGATTACCTTGAGTTGAGCTCACCCTAGAGCTCATTTGAGTTAACTAGAGATCCTAGTAACTCACCTGGGAGCTAGCCTGAAAGCTCACCTTACCAACTCACCTTGAGCTCATCTTGTAGCTCACATGTAAGCTCACCTCAGAGATTGCTGACAATCTCACCTTTGAGCTCACCTGGGAGCTCACCGAGTAGCTCACCTAGGAGCTCAACTGGGAGCTTGGTAAACAGCTCACCCAGGAGCTCGTCGAGTAGCTCAAGTTAAGCTTGCCCAGAAACTCACCTGGGAGCTCACATGACATCTCACCTTGCCAACTCACCTTGAGCTCACCAAGCAGCTTGACTTGAGCTCAATCAGGAGCTTGTCAAGTAGCTCACTTGAAAACTCACATGGGAGCTCACCTAACAGCTCACCTTGCCAACTCACATGGGAGCTCACCTATCAGCTCGTCTTGCCAGCTCACCTTGAGCTCACTAAGGAGTTCACCTTGCCAACTCACCTTGAGCTCGTCTAGTATCTCACCTCAGAGTTCATCGAGTAGCTTGCCAAGTAGCTCACCTAACAGCTCGCCAGGGAACTCACCTAATAGCTCACCTGGGAGATCACCGAGTAGCTCTCTAAGTAGGTTGACTTGAGCTTGCTTGTGAGCTCACTGAGTAGTTCATCGAGTAACTCACCTTGGAGCTCACCTGACAGCTCACCTTGCCAACTCACCTTGAGCTCAGCTTGCCAACTCACCTTGTGCTCACCTTGCTAACTCACCTAATCTGTAGCTCACATGTAAGCTCACCTCAGAGATTTTAGACAAGCTCACCTAGGAGCTTGTCTGGTAGCTCACTGAGTATCTCATCAATTAGGTTGACTTGACCTCACTTGAGAGCTCACCTAGTGAGCTCAGCCTACCGAGCTCACCTGGGAGCTGCTAACCTTGCGAAGTAGCTCACCTTGACCTTTAACAAGCTCACCTGGGAGCTCACCTCAAAGCTCATGTATCTCACCTTGAGTTCACTTGTGAGGTCACCGATCACCTCGAGTTGAGCTCACTCAGGAGCTCACCGAGCTCACCTAAGGGAGCTCACCTGTAGAGCTATCACTTAAAGGACCTTTCCAACTCACCTTGAGCTTCACTTGCCAACTCACCTTGAGTCTAGTGAGCTTACCATGTAAGCTCACCTCAGAGAGCTTACTGACAAGCTCACCTTTGAGCTCACCTTTATGGAGCTCACCGAATAGCTCGACTTGAGCTCAACTGGGAGCTCATAAGTAGCTCACCTAGAAAGCTCGCATGGGAGCTCAAGCTTAAGCTTCACTTGCCAACTCACCTGAGGAGCTTAGGAGATTAGCAGCTCACCTTCCAACTCACCTTGAGCTCAGTTGCTGATTTCAGTTGCCAACTCCTTGGGAACTCACCTATGAGCTCTTCTGAGTAGCTCACCTAGAGTTCATCGAGCAGCTTCCAAGTAGCTCACCTAATAGCTCACCTGGGAACTCACCTAATGAGCTCACCTGGGAAACTCTGAGTAGGTCTCCAAGTAGGTTGACTTGAGCTTGCTTGTGAGCTCACCAAGCAGCTCGTCGAGTAACTTGCCTGGGAACACACCTTGGAGCTCACCTTATAGCTCACCTTGCTAACTCACCTTGAGCTCACCTTACCAATTACCTTGAGCTGAGCTAACTCACCTTGAGCTAATCTTGTAGCTCACATGTAAGCTCACCTCAGAGTTTACTCGACAAGCTCACCTGGGAGCTCTTTTGGGAGCTCGCCTTCAGCTCAAGTTGAGCTTCCTAGTGAGCTCTTTCCAAGTAACACACCAGGGAACTCACCTGAGGACCTCACTAATAGCTCACCTTAGTCAACTCACCTAAGCTCACCTTGTCAGCTCACCTTGAGCTCCCTGGTAGCTTACATGTCGCATTTCATCTCAGAGATTACCGACAAGGGAGCTCACCTGGGAGCTCACCAGGGAGATCACCTAGGAGCTCGGCTGGGAGCTCGGTAAGTAGCTCACCAAGTAGCTTTGTTGAGTGGGAGCTCTTCTGGAGCTCACCTTAGCCAATGAGCTCACCTTGAGCTTGCCTTACCAACTCACCTAAGAGCTCACTTTGCAACTCACCTTGAGCTCATCTAGTAGCTCATATGTAAGCTCACCTTAGAGATTACTTGAAAACCTTGAGCCACCTTTGACCTCACCAAGGAGCTTACCGAGTAGCTCACCTAGGAGCTTCGGCTGGGAGCTTGACAAGAAAGCTCACCCAGGAACTCATCGAGTAGCTCGACTTGAGCTTTCCTGAAAACTCACATAGGAGCTCACCTAACAGCTCACCTTGCTAACTCACCTTGAGCTCACCTATGGAGCTCACCGAGCAGCTCAACTTGAGCTCACCCGAGAGTTCATTAAGAAGCTCACCCAAAAACTCACATGGGAGCTCACCTTACCATATGAGGAGCTCACCTTGCTAACTCACATGGGAGCTCCCCTACCAGCTCACCTTGCCAGCTCACCTTGAACTCACTAAGGAGCTCACCTTTCCAACTCACCTTGAGCTTGTCTAGTAGCTCACATCAGAGTTTGTCAAGTAGCTCACCAAGTAGCTCACCTGGGAGCTTGACTAATAGCTCACCTGGGAGCTCACCTAACAGCTCACTGGGAGCTCACTTAGTAGCTCACTGAGTAGGTTGACTTAAGCCCTGAGCTTATGAGCTCACCGAGTACCTCAAGTTCATCAGGGAACTCACTTGGGAGCTCACCAAGTATCTCACTTGGGAGCTCACCTAGGATATCACCAAATAACTCCCCAAGTAGCTCAACTGGGAGCTCTTCTAGGAGCTCGCTTGATAAGCTCGAGTTGAGCTCACCCAGGAGCTCATTGAGTAACTGGGAACTTCATTTTCTGTAACTCACCTTACTAACTTTCCTTGAGTTCAACTTGCCAAATCACCTTAAGCTCACCTCCAACTACCTTGAGCTCATCTGGTAGCTTACATGTAAGCTCACCTTAGAGATTTCCGAGAAGCTCACCTTTGAGCTCACCTGGGAGATCACCAAGTAGCTCACCTAGATCTCAGCTGGGAGCAGAAAGTAGCTCACCCAGGAGCTCACCTGAGTTAACTCACCCAGGAGCTCACCAAGAGCTCGACTTCACCTAGGTGTCATCAAGTGGCTCACCTTGAAAACTCACATGGGAGCTCACCTTACCAACTTACTCATGGGAGCTCACCTATCAGATCACCTTAAGCTCACTCAGGAGCTCACCTTGCCAACCCACCTTGAGCTTGTCTGGTAGCTCACCTCAGAGTTCATCGAGCAGCTCACCAAGTAGCTCACTTGGGAGCTCACCTTGGAACTCACCTAACAGCTCACCTTGGAGCTCACCGAACATCTCACTTGGGAGCTCATCTGAGAATCTCATCGAGTAGGTTGACTTGAGCTCACTTGTGAGCTTTCCTAGGGAAGCTCACTTAAGAGCTTATCTTGGGAGCTCACCAAGTGAGCTCTTTTGGGAGTTTCTTCACCGATCAGCTTGATTTGAGCTCGTACTAGAGCTCAAGGCAAGTAACTATCCTAGGAACTCACCTAGGAGCTCAATTGGTGAGCTCACCTTACCAACTCACCTTGAGCTCACCTTGAAGACTCACATTGAGATTTCCTTTCCAACTCACCTTGAGCTCATCTAGTAGCTCACATGTAAGCTCACCTCAGAGATTTCTGAGATCACCCGATAGCTCAGCTGCCAGCTCATCTTGAGATCACCCAAGAGCTCTCTTAACACCTCACCCTAGAAATCACCTTACAGCTCACCCAAAAACTTGCATGGGAGCTCACCTTGCTAGCTCACCTTGAGCTCGCTAAGGAGCTCACCTTACCAACTCACCTTGAGCTTGTCTGGTAGCTCACCTCAAAGTTCATCAAGTAGCTCACCAAGTAGCTCACCTGGGAGCTCACCAAGTAGCTCTCCAAGTAGGTTGACTTGAGCTCACTTGTGAGCTTACTTGTGAGTTCTCTGAGAATCTCACCAGGGACCTCACCTGGGAGCTTGCCAAGTAGCTCACTTAGAACCTCACATAGTAGTTCACTTGGAAGCTCATCGAATAGCTTGCCAAGTAGCTCACCTGGGAGCTCACTTGGGAGCTCACCAATTAGATCAAGTTGAGCTCGATTGAGAGCTCGTTGAGTAACTCACCTAGTAACTCACCTGGGAGCTCACCTTGACTCAGCTTCACCTTACAAACTCACCTTGAGCTCACCTAGTAGCTCGACATGTAAGCTCACCTTACAGAGATTGAGCCAACAAGCTGCTTTGAGCTCAAAACTGAGAGCTCACAGAGTAAGCTCACCTAGGAACTCACCTGGGAGCTCACCAAGTAGCTCACCTAGGATCTTGTCAAGCAGCTCGACTTGAGCTTGCCCAAAAACTCACCTGGGAGCTCACCTTGCCAACTTGCCTTGAGCTTTCCCAGGAGCTCACCAAGTAACTCAACTTGAGCTCACCCATGAGTTCATCAAGACAGCTTACCTAAAAACTCATATGGGAGCTCACCTACATACATGCCTTTCCAACTCAAATGGGAGCTCACCTTGTAGCTCACATTGAGCTCCCTAAGGAGCTCACATTACCAACTTAGCTTGAGCTTGTCTGGTAGCTCACCTAGGAGTTACTCAATAGCTCCTGGGATCTCACCTAGGAGCTCCCTAATAGCTCACCTGGGAGCTCAATGAGTATCTTTCCAAGTAGGTTGACTTGAGCTCACGTGTGAGATCACTGATCAGCTCATCAGGGACCTCACTTGGGAAATTGACTAGGAGCTCACCTGAAAACTCACCTTACTAACTCACCTTGAGTTCACCTTGCCAACTCACCTTAAGCTCACCTTGCAACTTACCAGAGCTCACCTTGATCTCATCTGGTAGCTCGCATGTAATCTCACCTCAGAGATTACCTACACCTTTGAGCTCACCTGGGAGCTCACTGAGTAGCTCACCTAGGAGCTCAGCTGGGATCTCAGAAAGTAGCTCACTCAGGAGCTCACTTGATAGCTCACCTTTCCAACTTACCTTGAGCTCACCCAGGAGCTCACCGAGCAACTCGACTTGAGATCACCTAGGAACTCAACAAGTAGCTCACCTGAAAACTCACATGGGAGCTCACCTTTCCAACTTGCATGGGAGATCACCTATTAGCTCACCTTAAGCTCCTAGGAGCTCACCTTAACAGCTCACCTGAGCTCACATGGTAACAGCTCGCTTGGGAGCTCACTAAGTAGTCTAACTTGAGCTCATTTGTGAGCTCACTTAGTAGCTCACCTGGGACCTTTCCTGGGAGCTTACCAAGTAGTATGCTTGGGAGCTCACCTAGTAGCTCACCTGGGAGCTTGCTGAATAACTCGCCAAGTAGCTCACGTGGGAGCTCTTGCAGCTCTAGGAGCTCACCTCGCCAAGTAGCTCACCTTTGAGCTCAACCTAGGAGCTTTATGAGCTCATTGAGTAGCTCACCTAGGAGCTCAGCTCGGAGCTTGGTAAGCGTCTTGACTTGAGCTTGTTTGGAAACTCACCTCAGAGATCACCCTGACAGCTCACCTTGAGCTCACCCAAGAGCTCACTGAGTAGCTCACCAAGAAACTCACCTTACAGATCACCCAGAAACTCACATGGGAGCTCACCTTACCAGCTCACCTTCAGCTCGCTAAGGAGCTCACCTTGCCAACTCACCTTGAGCTCATCTGGTAGCTCACCTTAGAGTTCATCGAGTAGCTCGCCAAGTAGCTCCCCTAGGAGCTCACTGAGTAGCTCTCTGAGTAGGTTGACTTGAGCTCACTTGTGAGCTCACTTATGAGTTAAACGAGTAGCTCACCAGGGACCTCACCTGGGAGCTCACCAAGTAGCTCACTTGGAACCTCACCTAGCAGCTCACCTGGAAGCTCATCGAACAGCTTGCCAAGTAGCTCACCTAGTAGCTCTTCTAAGAGCTTGTTGATTAGATCATGAGGAGCTCACCTAGGAGCTCGTCGAGTAAATCACATGGGAACTCACCTGAGAGCTTGCCTAACAGCTTACCTTGATAATTCACCTTAAGCTCACCTGTCTAACTCAACTTGATCTCACCTTGCCAACTCACCTTGAGCTCATCTGGTAGCTCACATATAAGCTCACCTCAGAGATTGCTGATAAGATCACCTTTGAGCTCGTCGAGCAGCTCGACTTGAGCTTGCCTAAAAAACTCACCTGGGAGCTCACCTTAAAGCTCACCCTACCAGCTTGCCTTGAGCTTACATAGAAGCTCACCGAGTAACTCGACTTGAGCTCACCCATGAGTTTATCAAGAAACTTGCCCAAAAACTTACATGGGACTTCACCTACAAGCATACCTTACCACCTTACATGGGAGCTCACCTTACCAACTCATATTGATCTCGCTATGGATCTCACATTGCCAACTCACCTTGAACTCATCTGGTAACTCATCTCAGAGTTCATTGAGTAAATCTCCAAGTAGCTTACCTAGAAGCTCACCTGGGAGCTCACCATGTAGGTTGACTTGAGCTCACTTGTGAGCTCACCGATCAGCTCACTGGGGACCTCACCTAGGAGCTCACCAAGTAGCTCACTTAGGAGCTCACCTAGCAGCTTTTCAGGGAACTCGTCAAATAGCTCACCAAGTAGCTCACCTTTAGCTCTTCTAGGAGCTCACTGATTAGCTCGAGTTGAGCTCACCAGGAGCTCATCGAATAACTCACCTGGATCTCACTTGGCTCACCTTGCCAACTCACTTTGAGCTCACCTTCCTAACTCGCCTTGAGCTCACCTTGCCAACTCACCTTGAGCTTCACCTTTGAGCTCACTCAGGAGCTCATCGAGCATCTCACCTAGGAGCTTGGCTAGGAGCTCAGCAAGCAGCTTGCCCAGGAGCTCGTCGAGTAGCTTGACTTGAGCTTGCCTGAAAACTCACCTAGGAGCTTTCCTGATAGCTCACTTTGAGCTCACCTAAGAGCTCACTGAGCAGCTTGACTTGAGCTCAACTAGGAGCTCGTAAAGTAGCTCACCCAAAAACACACATGGGATTTCACCTGACAGCTCACCAATAAAGTCACGTGGGAGGTCACCTATCACCTCACATTAACAACTCACCTTGAGCTTTCTAAGGAGCTCACCTTCATAACTCACATTGAGTTCATCTGGTAAATCACCTTGTAGTTTTTCGAGTAGCTGGCTTGGGAGCTCACCGAGTAGTTCACCGAGTAGGTTGACTTGAGCTCGCTTATGAGCTCACTAGTGATCTTTCCAAGCAACTCATTGGGGACATCACTTGGGAGCTCACCTAGCAACTCACCGAACAGTTCACAAAGTAGCTCACCTGGGATCTCTTCTAGTAACTCACCTGGGAGCTAGCCTGATAGCTCACCTTGTAAACTCACCTTGAGCTCACCTTGCCAACTCACCTTGAGCTCATATGGTAGCTCACATTTAAGCTCACCTCAGATATTTCCGACAAGATTAGTTTTGAGCTCACCTGGGAGTTCAATGAGTAGCTCAGCTAGAAGCTCAGCTGGGAGCTCTATAAGTAGCTCACCTAGGAGTTCGTTTAGTAGCTTGAGGTAAGCTTACCCAAAACTCACCTAGGAGCTTCTTGACATCTGACCTTACCAACTCACCTTACAGCCAAGCTTGACTTGAGCTCAATCTGAGCTCACCAAGTAACTCACTCGAAAAATCACATGAGAGCTCACTTGACAACTCACCTTACCAACTCACATAGGAGCTCACATACCGACTCAGCTTGTCAGCTCACCTTGAGCTCACTAAGGAGTTCACCTTTCCAACTCGTCTTCAGCTTGTCTGGTAACTTTCCTTGGAGTTCATCGAGTAGCTCGCCAAGTAGCTCACTAATAGCTCACCTAGGAAATCACCTAACAGCTCACTTGGGAGATCACCAAGTAGTTGTTTGAGTACGTTTACTTGAGCTTGCTTATGAGTTCTCTGAGCAGCTCATCTTGTAACTCACTTGGGAACTCACCTTAGAGCTTCCTGACAGTTCACCTTGCCAACTGGTATTGAGCTCACCTTGCCAACTCACCTTCATCTCACCTCGCCAAATAACCTTGAGCTAATCTGGTAGCTCCCATGTAAGCTCACCTCAGAGATTATTGATAAGCTCACTCAGGAGATCTTCTAGGAGCTCACCAATCAGCTCGAGTTGAGCTCACTTAGGAGCTCTTTGAGTAACTCACATGGGAACTCACCTAAGAGCTTAGCTAATAACTCACCTTGTCAACTTGCCTTGAGCTCACCTTGAGCTCATCTGGTAACTTACATGTAAGCTCACCTCAGAGATTTCCCATAAGCTTACCTTTGAGCTCACCTAGGAGCTCACCTAGGAGATTGTATGGGAGTGCGGTAAGAAGCTTACCTAGGAGCTTGTTGAGTGGGAGCTCACCTAACAACTCACCTTACCAATTCACCTTGAGTTCACCTTACCAACTCACCTTGAGCTCACCTTGCCAACTCACCTTGAGCTCATCTAGTAGCTCATATGTAAGCTCACCTCAGAGATTACCGACAAGCTCACCTTTGAGCTCACCTAGGAGCTTACCAAGTAGCTCACCTAGGAGCTCAGCTAAGAGCTCAGAAAACATCTCACCGAGGAACTCATCGAGCAACACTACTTCAGCTTACCCGAAAACTCACTTGGGAGCTTTCCTGATAGCTCACCTTGCCAGGTCACCTTGAGCTTAGGTAGGAGCTCACTGAAAAGCTTGACTTGAGCTCATCAAGCATCTCACAAGAAAACTCGTATGGTAGCACACCTTACAACTCACCTTGCCAACTCACATGGGAGCTCCCCTATCAGCTCACTGAGGAGCTCACCTTACCAACTCACCTTCAGCTCATCCAATAGCTCATATCAGAGTTCGTCGAGTAGCTCATCAAGTAGCTCACCTAGGAGCTCGAATAACAGCTCACTTAGGAGCTCACTGAGTAGCTCACTGAGTAGGTTGACTTGAGTTCACTTATGAGCTCACCGAGTAGCTCATCGAGGACCTCACCTAGGAGCTCACCAAGTAGCTCACTTGGGAACTCACCAAGTAGCTCACTTGGGAACTCACCTAGAAGCTCACCTCGGAGCTCACCAAATAGTTCGTTTAGTAGCTCACCTGGGAGCTATTCTTGGAGCTTGCTAATCATCTCGAGTTGAGCTCACCTGGTAGGTCATCAAGTAACTCACCTGGAAACTCGACTAGGAGCTCACCTGATAGCTCACCTTACAAACTCACCTTGAGTTCACCTTACTAACTCACCTTAAGCTCACATTTCTAACTCAACTTAAGTTCATTCGGTATCTTGTATGTAATCTCACCTCAGACATTACCAACAAGCTCACCTTTGAGCTCACCTGGGAGCTCACCAAGTAGCTCACCTAGGAGATCGAATGGGAACTGAGAAAGTAACTCACCTAGAAGCTCACTTGATAGCTCGGCTTGCCAGCTCACCATGAGCTCACCTAGGAGCTCGACTTGAGCTCACCTAGGAGCTCATCAAGTAGCTCACCCTAAAACTCACATGGGAGCTAGCCTTACCAACTTGCATGGGAGCTCACCTTTCAACTAGCCTTAAGCTCACTCAAGAGCTCACCTTGCCAACCCACCTTGAGCTTGTCTAGTATCTCACCTCAGAGTTCGTTGAGTAGCTCACCAAGTAGTTCACCTAACAGATCACCTAAAAACTTTCTTGGGAGCTCACCGAGAAGCTCATTGAGTAGGTTCACTTGAGCTCACTTGTGAGCTCACTGAGTAGCTCACTGAGCACCTCATGTAGGAGCTTTCCAAGTAGCTCACTTGGGAGCTTGCCTAGTAGCTCACCTGGGAGCTTTCCGATTAGCTCGAGTTGAGCTCGCGTGGGAGCTCATCAAGTAAATATCCTGGGAAATCACCTCAGAGATTTCCTGACTTGATCTTATCCTAAAACTCACCTCAGAGATTTCCTGACAGCTCACCTTACCAGCTCACCTTGAGCTCACCCAAGAGCTCATCGATTAGATCACCAAGAAATTCACCTTACAGCTCACCTAAAAACTCACATACGATCTTACCTTACCAACTCACCTTGAGCTTGAGCTCACTAAGGAGCTCACCTTCCCAACTCACCTCGAGATCATCTTGTAGCTCACCTTGGAGTTCATCAAGCAGCTCATGAAGTAGATCACCTGGTAACTCAGGGAGTAGCTCTCTGAGTAGGTTGACTTGATCTCACTTATGAGCTCGCTTGTGAGTTCACTGAGCAGGTCACTAGGGACCTTGCCTAGGAGCTCACTAAGTAGCTAGCATGGAACCTCACCTAGC
This sequence comes from Taxus chinensis, assembly GCA_019776745.2. Taxonomy (NCBI): domain Eukaryota; kingdom Viridiplantae; phylum Streptophyta; class Pinopsida; order Cupressales; family Taxaceae; genus Taxus; species Taxus chinensis. The sequence continues at coordinate 2,469,607 of CM034157.1, forward strand.
AGCTTACTTGGAAGGTCACCAAACAACTTGCCAAGTAGCTCACCTGGGAGATCTTCTGTGAGCTCCCCGATCAAATCAAGTTGAGCTCACCTGGGAGATCTTTGAGAAACTCACCTGGGAACTCACCTAGGAGCTATCCTGATAGCTCACCTTACCAACTCACCTTCAGCTCACCTATCTAGCTTGACTTGATCTCACCTTGCCAACTCACCTTGAGCTCATATAGTAGCTCGCATGTAAGCTCACCTCAAAAACTGCCGAAAAGCTCACCTTTGAGCTCACCTGGGAGCTTACAAAGTAGCTCACCTAGGAGCTCTCGTGGGAGCTCAGCAAGTATCTTACCTAGGAGCTCGTCGAGTAGCTCTACTTGAGCTTACTCTGAAACACACCTGGGAGATCACCTTTATGAACTTTCCTTGAGCTTACCCAGAAGCTCACTAAGCAACTCAAATTGAGCTCACCCGTGAGTTCATTAAGTAGCTTGCCTAAAAACTCACATGGGAGCTCACCTGACAACACACCTTACTAAATCAAATGGGAGCTTGCCTTGTTAGCTCACATTGCCAACTCACCTTAAGTTCATTTGGTACCTTACCTCAGAGTTTTTCAAGAAAATTTCCAAGTAGCTCACCTGGGAGCTTTCCTAACAGCTCGCTTAGGAGCTCATTGAGTAGCTCACTGAGTAGGTTGACTTGAGCTCACTTGTGAGCTCACCGATTAGCTCGTTGGGGACCTCACATGGGACCTTGCCAAGTAGCTCACTTGACAGCTCACCTATATAACTCAACTTGATCTCACCTTTCCAACTTACCTTGAGCTCATCTAGTAGCTCGCATGTAAGCTCACCTTAGAGTTTACCGAAAAGCTCACCATTGAGCTCACCTGAGAGCTCATAGAGTAGCTCACCTAGGACCTCCCCAGGGAGCTTGGTAAGTAGCTTACCTAGGAGCTCGTCGAGCAGCTCGACTTGAGCTTTCTAGGAAACTCACCTTAGAGCTCACCTTGCCAGCTTACCTTGAGCTTTCCTAGGAGCTCACCGAGTAACTTGACTAGATCTCACTTATGATTTCATCAAGTAGCTTTCCCAAAAATTCACATGGGATCTCACCTGATAGCACACCTTGCCAACTTGCATGGGAGATCACCTTGTCAACTCGCATTGAGATCGCTAAGGAGCTCACATTGCTAACTCACCTTGAGCTCATCTAGTACCTCACCTCAGAGTTCATCAAGCAAATCTCCAAGTAGCTTTCGTAGGAGCTCACCTAACAACTCACCTATGATCTCACCTAACAGCTCACCGAGAAGCTCACCGAGTATGTTAACTTGAGCTTGCTTGTGAGTTCACCGATCAGCTCACTAAGGACCTCACCTGGGAGCTTACAAAGTATATCACTTGGGAGCTCACCTAGTAGCTTTCCCGGGAGCTCACCAAATAACTCACCAAGTAGCTCACCTTGAGCTCTTCTGGGAGCTCACTGATTAGCTCAAGTTGAGCTTAGCCTGGAGCTCATCAAGTAACTCACCTGGGAGCTCACTTGATAGCTCACCTTGCCAACTCACTTTGAGCTCACCTTCCCAACTCACCTTGTGCTCACCTTTCCAACACTTCTTGAGCTCACCTTTGAACTCACCTGGGAGCTCACTAAGTATCTCATCTAGGAGCTTGGCTGGGAGCTCAGTAAGTAGCTCACCCAGGAGCTCATTGAGTAGCTAGACTTGAGCTTTCCCAGAAAATAACCTTGGAGCTCACCTGATAGCTCACCTTGTCAGCTCACTTTGAGCTCACCTAGGAGCTTGCCAAGCATCTTGACTTGAGCTCACTCAGGAGCTCGTCAAACAGCTCACCCAAAAACTCATATGGGAGCTCACCTGATAGCTCACCAAGAAACTTACATGGGAACTCACCTATCTACTTGCCTTAATAGATCACCTTGAGTTCACTAAGGAGCTCACCTTTCTAACTTTCCTTAAGCTCATCTAGTAGCTTACCTCAGAGTTTGTTGAGCAGATCGTCAAGTAGCTTACCTGGGAGCTCACCAAGCAACTCACCGAGTAGGTTGACTTGAGCTCACTAGTGAGCTCACCAAGAAACTCACCAAGGACCTCACCTGGGAGCTAACCAAGTAGCTCACCTAGGATCTCACCAAATAGCTTGTAAAATATCTCACCTGGGAGCTATTTTGGGAGCTCACCGATTACCTCGAGTTGAGCTCACCCGGGAGCATGTCGAGTAACTCACCCTGTAACTCACCTGGGAGATAGCCTGACAGCTCACCTTGCCAACTCACCTTGATCTCATCTTATAGCCCACATGTAAGCTCACCTAAGAAATTTCTAAAAATCTCACCTTTGAGCTCACCTGGGAACTCACCTAGGAGCTCAGCAAGTAGCTCACCCAAGAGCTTGTCGAGTGGGAGCTTGCCCGACAGCTCACCTTGGTAACTCACCTTAAATTCACCTTACTAACTCACCTTAAGCTCATATTGCCAGCACAACTTGAGCTCATTTGGTAGCTCATATGTAAGCTCACCTTAGAGAACTCATTTAACAGCTCACCCAGAAACTCATCGAGTAGCTCGACTTGAGATTTCCCAGAAACTCACCTGGGAGATCACCTGACAATTCACCTTGAGCTCACTTAAGAGCTCACCAAGTAGCTGTTGTATATTTTCCCTCCCCGGTTAAATACAAAGTAGGTCGGGCGAGAAAGCCAGGAGAACATGTCAGAAGGGTCGCAAATCCTGACGCAAGGCAAGGCAGGTTTCGGGAGCGGAACAACATGGTGCAAGAACATGTCGGGGGGTCTTCAAAACCTGACAGCAAAGGGAAATCAGGTTTCTGGGTCAGGCGAACAAGTCAGAAAAGCATGGGGGAAAACATGTTGTGCCACCTCCCAAACCCGATGCATATGCAAGTTACACCCCCGAACCCGAAAACAAAGGAAATTTGTTAATAGCGGTGGATGCGGGTTTCGGGAAAGCACGAACATCAAACACATGTCATGGTGTCCTCCAAGCCCAATGCGGATGCAGAAGAGAGTCCCGAACCCGACCAGAATGGGCCTGATGTGGGAAATATGATAGTTCATCATTTTTTGGTTGTTGAGGTTCTTACCTACCACCATGACGAATTGAGTTAGGCGCAGTCTTGGAGGTGGTTGGGCAAATCTTGATTTTCTCACTTCTCCATTTATTTCCCTTCTATAAACTACAAAGGATGGGATTTTTCTCAGGGTTGGACATTTCTATTTTGCATCCTCCCTTCTCTCCTACTCGCAAGAGGATTTGTGGAGTTTCCAAACCTCCCATATGAACTGTAACGCCGTTTTTTACCTCTTAGCCATTACAATGTATTGAATCGATCCTTGAGCAATATATGTGTGTCTGTGGTTGCTTCTAAACCCTCTTACATATTTATTACTATCATTTTTGATCTTTATTGTATTTTGGCTATCTGTGCATGGTGTTGTGTTACATCTGTATGGTCTGTGTTCATTTTATTGCAAAGCAAACGTTCAACATTCCTCGGTGCATAACCTCCTTAGCTTAGGTTTATTTTCATGCATTTCTCTCTCCCTGTCACCTTAGTAGTTAGATTATGGTTTTTTGGGTAAACCTATGCATTTTATTGGTGCATCTGAATAGAGGAATAGGAGCCAGCCTTCATCCCGAGAGCTTTTCTGATTTCACGAGGTCCCACACTTGGGAAAAGCTCCATGTTGTGCAATCGCACTGAGACTTTCAACCCATCGTGTTGCAGAGTCCCATGGGTGCTGTGATTTGTCACCAATAGTTTTGGCACGCCCGGTGTGACCAAGAGGTCATTCCATCAAGTTTCGAAGGAGTTTTCGTGAGTTTTGGGCTAGAAAATCGTAGTTTTTTACAAATTTCAGATCTTGCGCCTCCCAGCCTGAACTCCAAAATCAATTTTCAAGGGTGCAACTCACTCAGAACAAGTTAAAATTTCAACAGTTGGTAGATCTGAGGGAAATCTTCAAATGGGTATCCTTGATTTTTTGAAATTTTGATTTTCAAAATTTCAGGTTTTTAGTGATTTCGGGTTTTCGGGGTGCGAGAACATCAAAGCAGAAGTAGTAGTGTTTCGGGTTTTGGGGGATGCATTGCATGGTCCTACCCCCGACAGTAGTGATTTTCAGGTTTTCGGGGTCCGAGAGCATCAACAGTGATTTCAAGTTTTGGGGGATGTCGGACATGTTCCAAGTTCCGACACATAGCAATTCGGGTTTTGTGAGTTGCATCACATGACCTGAGTTCCGCCTTTACCAATTAGGGATCTGCAGCTACATAGCAAGGCCCGATTTCTAATTTGAAGCCTGTCTTCTCTGGGTCCTTCAAATTTCAAATTATATTTTCAATACCATCAAGTTTGGTGTGTAACTTGGCAAAATCCAGCCTTTTAGAGGCTTGTTCTCTAACACATCTGGCGACTCCGAAGGGATAGAGTTCAGCGGTGTAGCAGCACAAGTTACCCAGGCACATGAGAAGAATTCAGACAAGGTCTTATACTTGAGAAGAAGGACTGTTTGTCCACTTGCAACTTTCACCAGGTTGGGGAAGGAGAGGAAGAAGATCACAAAGATTGCCATCTCCACCTAACAGGACTTGTCTACACCTCCACCTGGTAGGCCTTTTCTCGCATCAACCAGGGTTCTTAGGCCAATCATAATGGCGCAGCTACCACTGAATCCCTTTGTCAATTTCACGGGAAGTAGTCCACTTGCCCTAAATGCTCAAAATCAAATTCCAGTTGCAGCGCTAAAGAATATCCCCTATTTCACAGGAGAAAATCATACTACTCCTATTGATCACATCCAGGATATTGCTAATGCATGTGCAATCCACGAAATAAATGAAATGGATGTTGCAGTCAAGTTGTTGGCTTCATCTTTCAAAGGTAAGGCCTTACAATGGTTTAGGAGCCTAGCAGCAGGGTCTATTACGAATTGGAACCAACTTTGTTCAGCTCTTTGTAGCCAATTCGGGGAGAGGGCGGACAATCTATCTTTATTGGAACAGCTGACAACAATCAAAAGGGCTCCTAACGAACAAATGGCAGATTTCAACTTCAGGTTCCAACGGACATGGGACAGGATCCCAATAACTATTAGACCAACTGCCGAAGGAGCATTCCTTTATTTCTTGAAGGCTATAAATTCGGACATAGCCATGATGATCCAATCAATGGGAGGGACAACGCTGCCAGGGGTCTATGACATAGTGATCAGAGCAGAGAACTGTTTGATCCAAGCCGGCAAGCTTACACCAAGGCCACCAATGCCTTTCTATCCAGAGATGGGAAATCCTACAACCAGTCAAGCACCAGAGTTGAATCCCATTCCAACTCCTAGAAATCAAAGCAATAATGAGGCATCCACATCTTCAAATACTTCAAAGGAATTGCAGGAGGTTATGAAACAACTGCAGAACCTTGGAAATGAGCTTGTGACTATCAAAAGACAGCAAGCTCAAAGTGCTAGACCGTATCAGCCTCAAGCACAGTACCAAGCTAGGCCCTCATACCAATAGAATAGGCCACCACCACCTAAGGCTGCAAAACAAAACCAAGGACAACCTCAAGCTGCCAGGCCATTTTAGCCATATGATCCAAATACAGCGATGTCCTCGAGAGCCTTGGTTCCAACGCAAAACAACATGGCACAAGAGTACGACTGGTGTTACCCTTGCAATCTCCCTCACAATCAGTCAGCATGTTTCAATGGTGCACTGAATCAGGCCTTGATGGTGCAAACCATTGGTGTGCCTCAAGAACCAAGCCAGGAAGAGAATCAACAGCAAGGAACGCAACAAGAAGGACCTCTGACAGAAACCACATTGGCCAATTGGCAAACGGAAGACTTCTGTGGAGTTAACCAACAGCCTTTTCAAGGCGTGGCTGCCAACACACGGTCAAAGAAGAGAGGCATAGTAGAGGGACAACCACCCAATCCAGTTGTTTCTCAACCCACTCTTACATAATAAGGGGTCAGTAGACCAAACACAGTTCCAAATGTGCAAAATCAGCTTAAGGTACCTATTGTAGTAACCCACGCACCTGTTCAAGCTCCAGAAAAGGTTGTGCCAAGTAAGGGGTAGTAAAAGGACAATTCATCCCCTTTCAACATCATCGATCAAATGAAGAAGACACATGTGAACATTTCCATGTGGGAATCACTGGCGATCTTCAGGGCAATGAGACTTATTGCAAGCTGCAATGGCTAATTGGTCTGCCACAAATGTATCAAACCAGGGGCATGAGAAAGTTCTCACTAATGCAGTGCAACATGATGGGGGCCAGGCAAGGAAAAATTTGAAGCCTCCACCATTCTATGTTTCATTGATTGTTGGAAACCACTTGGTACACAACTGCATGATAGATTCAGGGGCAAGTAGTTCAATGATGCCGAAGCAAATAGCGGATCAACTGGGTTTGAAGTATGAGCCAGTGCTGAAAGGAGTAGTGTAACTAGATGGAATGGCAGTAGGAACAGTTGGGGTCATCAAGGGGTTAATCCTAACACTACATTCATGTCCTAATGTTACATTCCTGCAAGATGTGTCTGTAATTGACCTTCCGCCACTCTTTGCGTTGTGTCTATCAAGAGACTTCACTACAAAAATCGGTGGATATTTATCTCTAGATTGGTCACACATGATTTTCAGGATAAGGTATGGAGCCAAAGCAACAATCAGGTTAGAATCAATTGCCAATTTCCATATTGTGCCTCATGTACCAGGCCCTATCAATGTAAATTGCTCAGCCTTTGATTAGGAGGAGTATTCAAGTGATCTAGAAGTAGGTACTAAGGTTGAGGGAATTCCTTATTTAACTTTAGATGAATGGGTAAACAAAAGCCATGAATTTGACCCATACAAGGAAATTGAAGAATCTGAATTGGGCGTGTATTGTGTACATGAAGAAAATTCACTCATTCCCGACATCATTCAACCTGAACAAAAAGATGAAGACAAAGTTTGGAAATTATTCTTCGATGGTTCAAGAAGCAGACAAGGTGCTGGAGGTGGTGTAATGTTGATTTCACCACAAGACATCAAATATTATTCAGCTTTTCATTTCCAGTTTTCTTGTTCAAACAACACCGCTGAATATGAGGCCTTGATTCATGGACTTCATTGGGCCAGGAAAAGGGGCATAAAGAACTTACAGGTGTTTGGAGATAGCGAGCTAATCGTCAACCAAGTTAGGGGACAACATGCTACAAAGAATGACTTGCTAAAGAGCTACAAGAATAGGGTATGGGACCTCATTGAGGATTTCAAAGCTTTCAATATTGTGTCCATACCTAGGAAGAAAAATGAAGCCAGCAGATAGGCTCGCAGCAGTTGGAGCAACCTTTGATGTGGTTGACAACATCAAAAGGGAAAAAACACAGCCACATATCCATGTGATTGTGAGGCCAGCAGTTCCAGATAATAACACAAGCTGGCAGGTGTTTGAGAACGATCAACAGATCGTCAATTTCTTGCAAGAGGAAGCTGAATTCTCAGCTAGGAATCAGGACAGGCTAGAGCAGCAGTATGGGGATCAAGTAGTGCAGCTACGGACAAACAAGCTTCCTAAGGGTTTAGTAACGTTGGAGTCTATCTTCAACCCTAACAACCAGTTCCGTAAGGAAAAGGCTAACATACAGGTCAAGAGAGAAGATTCAGAGCCAATTCTGGTTGGGGAAGGCAAAACACTTCAAATTGGTAAAGTGGCCACTGAGCAGGAGAAATCAGATTTCATACAGCTTTGCCAAGAATTTCTAGATGTCTTCACTTGGAGCTATGAAGACTTAAGAGGATTCAATCCAAATTTGGCACAACATACCATAGAATTGGATCCAGATGCTAAGCCCATCAGGCAGAAGCAGAGACCAGTCAACCCTCACATTGAGCCTCTAATGAAGAAAGAGCTTAACAAGCTAATAGAGGCAAGCATTATATTCCCGATCAAGCACTCAAGCTGGGTTGCAAACTTGGTTCTGGTCAGGAAGAAGAGTGGAGAAATCAAGTTGTGTGTGGACTTCCGAGACCTCAACAGGGCATCTCTCAAAGATCATTACCCACTTCCTTCAATGGAACAAATATTGCAAGTAGTATCCGGTTCAGAGAGATTCTCTCTCCTAGATGGCTACTCAGGGTATAATCAGGTGATGGTGAAAGAAGATGACCAATTCAAGACGACTTTCACCACCAAATGGGGAACCTATGCCTACAAGAAGATGCCATTTGGGCTATCAAATGCTAGAGCCACCTTCCAAAGGGCAATGGATATGGCATTTAAGGGGTTGATCAATAAAATAGTTCTAATATATCTTGATGACATCACTGTATTCTCAAAAAATGCAGTGGATCACCTCTTTCATCTAAGGCAGGTATTTCAGAGGTGTAGAAGATTTGGGGTATCATTGAATCCCAAAAAATGCATATTCTTGGCTCACGAGGGAAAACTTCTAGGCCATATTGTTTCAAAGGAAGGGTTGATGATTGACCCAGAAAGAGTTGAAGCAATTCAAGCATTGCCATTGCCAAGTCACAAGAAGGCTCTTCAAAGCTTCTTAGGAAGGATCAATTTTGTCCGCAGGTTTGTTCCAAACTTTGCAGCTCTCGTAAAGCCAATAACGCTGATGTTAAAGAAGAGCATGGCATTTAAGTGGACATCTGAAGGCAAGGCAAGTTTTGAGGCAATAAAAGAGGCTATATCTCAAGCTCCGACTCTTGTCAATCCAGACTTCTCCAAAGATTTCATGTTATATGCCTTCGGTGGTGGAGACACAATTTCTGCAATCCTGGTACAACAAAACAAAGGAGGATTAGAACAACCAGTTGCTTTCTTCAGTCAAGGCTTGGAGGAATACGAAACTAGGTACTCTTTCATTGAAAAGCATGTCCTTGCAGTGATCAGGAGTTTAAAGAAATTCAAGCACCTAGTCTCAAACAACAAGATCCAATTGATGGTCTCTCATGCGGGAGTCAAGGACTTCCTTCTAAACAAGGATCTGAATGAGAAGCGTGCAGGATGGATCACTCGTGTCATGGAATATGACATCGAGATCAAGGTCACAAAACTAGTATGTGGAAAGGGACTATGTGAACAGCTAGCCTTGAGTCAACAAGTTGAAGCAGGTGATGAAAAAGAGACTACCTTGGTACTACAGGATGGTCAAGAACATGAAAATGATGATGTGCCTACTCCTTGTTGGACTCAGAGTATGATACACTTCCTACAGACAGGCCTATGCCCTCCAGAAATGAGCAAAGCAAAGAGGAGATACTTTAGATTACAAGCTATTCCATATGTGCTTGTTGATGGTGTTTTGTTCAAGAAAGACATCAATGGAGTTCTATTGAGGTGCATTGGGACAGGTCAAATTGAGAGGGTGTTACAAGATTTTCATGATGGAGATTCTGGAGGACATTTTTCCCCACGAGTAACAGCTCTCAAGATAATGAAGGCAGGGTATTATTGGCCCACAGTGTTCAATGACTGCTATACATGGATAAGAAAGTGCAAGAAATGTGCACTCTTCACAGGCAAAGAAAGACTAGCAGCACTTCCATTGCACCCAATTTTGGTTGACCAACCATTTATGCAATGGGGATTGGACTTTGTCGGGGTCATCAACCCAAACTCAAGCCAAGGCCACAAGTGGATTCTCACAGCAACGGACTATTTCACCAAGTGGACTGAAGCAGTAGTGCTCAAAGAGGCAAATGAGTCTAATATACTAGACTTTTATGAAGGAATAGTGACCAGGTTCGGTGTGCCGGCCACTATCATATCAGACAATGCATTGGCATTCATAGGTTCCAAGATTACAGAATGGGCTATCAAGAATGGAATCTATTTGAGCACCTCTTCAAATTATTACCCGCAGGGTAATGGACAGGCAGAGTCCACGAACAAAAATTTGCTAAGAATCATCAGGAGGACTCTGGATGAAAATCAAAGAACATGGCATACCAAGCTAAAATCAGCATTATGGGCTGATAGAATAACACCAAAGAGGTCTACAGGTAATTCCCCTTACAAGTTGGTCTATGGAAAAGAGGCAGTATTGCCTATATCATTAGAACTGCCTGCATTGGAGTTCATGAAGCAGTTGGAGTTGGCTGAGTTCGAACCAATGGAGGCTAGGTATGCAGAGTTGATGGAATTGGAAGAAATTAGAGAACATGCAGTTCAAATGATTGAGAAAGATCAGGCCTTAGTGAAAAGATGGTTTGATAAGAAAGCAAGAGCAAGGACCTTCCGGGAAGGAGACTTAGTTCTGAAATGGGATGCAGATCGGGCAAAACCGGGAAGGCATTCCAAATTTGATGCCATTTGGAGTGGCCCCTACATGGTCACGGGATGTAAGAATAGCAATGCCTTCCAATTGTCTACATTGGATGGAGAAGAACTCCCGATTCCGGTCAACGGAATCTATCTTAAACATTGCTACTGAAAAGAGAAAAAAATTTACCCTTGTAAATATTAGCCTAGATTTCAATTCCTCTAAGTGCGTATGCACATTGTCTTGTTGTAGTTAGGTTTCAGTTTCCCTAAGTGCTTTGGCACAGGTTTTGTTGCTCCTGGGTTGGTTTTCTACATGGTTCAGCATGCTCTCAGAGAAGGAGTTGCGGTCAGGCTCAGGATCAGGTATCAGGTTGGTTTCAGGTTATTGCTTATGACTCCATGCCCAATGGATTGCTAAAAGGCCATTGATCTTCTACCTAGCAGGCAGGTAACCCCGTGAGTCACCAAATTTTTGTATATATTTACCCCCCCCTGGGTAAATATCCCAAAGAAATGTCAGGGTAAATACAAAGCAAAGGTCAGGTGAGAAAAGCTAGGAGAACATGTCGGAGGGGTTGCAAAACCCGACACCAAAGCAAGTCGCAAGGTGGGTTTCGGGAGCGGAACAACATGTGCAAGAACATGTCGGGGGGTCTTCGAAACCCGACAGCAAAGGGAAATGTGGGTTTTCGGGTCAGGGTGAACAAGTCAGAAAAGCATGGGGGGAAAACATGTACGCCACCTCCCAAACCCGATGCATATGCAAGTTACACCCCTGAACCCAAAAACAAAGGAAATTTTGTAATAGCGGCGGATACGGGTTTTGGGAACAGCACAGAACATCAAACACATGCTGCAGTGCATCCTCCAAGCCCAATGAGGATGCAGAAGAGAGTCCTGAACCGGACAGAATGGGCCTAACGCGGGAAATATGACAGTTTGCCATTTTTTGGTCGTTGAGGTTCTTACCTACCGCCATGACGAATGGAGTTAGGTGCAGTCTTGGAGGTGGTTGGGAAAATCTCGATTTTCTCACTTCTCTATCTCTTTCCCTTCTATAAATGCAAAGGAGAGGCTCTTTAAAAAAGGGTTGGACATTTCTATTTTGCATCCTCCCTTCTCTCCTGCTCGCAAGAGGATTTGTGGAGTTTCAAACCTCCCATATGGATTGTAATGCCAGTTTTTTTTTGCCTCTTGGCCACTGCAATGTATTGAATCGATCCTTGAGCAATATATGTGTGTCTGTGATTGATTTTAAACCCTCTTAAATATTTATTACTGTCATTTTTGATCTTTATTACATTTTGGCTATCTGTGCATGGTGTTGTATTACATCTGTATGGTCTGTGTTTATTTTTTGCAAAGCAAACATTCAACATTCCTCAGTGCATCACCTCCTTAGCTTAGGTTTATTTTTATGCATTTCTCTCTCCCTGTCTCCTTAGCAAGTTAGATTAGGTTTTTTGGGTAAACCTCTACATTTTATTGGTGCATCTGAACAGAGGAATAGGAGCCGGCCTTCATCCGGAGAGCTTTTCCGATTTCGCGAGGTCCCACACTTGGGAAAAGCTCCATGTTGTGCAATCGCACTGAGACTTCTCAACCCATCGTGTGCAAAGTCCCAGGGGTGCTATGATTTCGTCACCAATAGTTTTGGCACACCAGGTAGGACCAAGAGGTCATTCCATCAAAGTTTCGAAGGAGTTTTCATGAAAGTTTTGGTCTAGAAAATTGTAGTTTTACAAATTTCGGATCTTGTGACCTCCTCCCAACCTGAACTTTGAAATCAATTTTCAAGGGTTGCAACTCGCTCAGAACAAGTTCAAAATTTCAACAGTTGGTAGATTTGAGGGAAATCTTCAAATGGGCATCCTTGATTTTTTGAAATTTTGATTTTCAAAATTTCAGGTTTTTAGTGATTTCGAGTTTTCGGGGTCCGAGAACATCAAAGCAGAAGTAGTAGTGTTTCAGGTTTTAGGGGATGCATTTCATTGTCCTACCCCCAAATAGCAGTGATTCCTCAAGTTTTCGGGGTCTGAGAGCATCAACAGTGATTTCAGGTTTTGGGGGATGTCAGACATGTTCCAAGTTCCGACACATAGCAATTCGGGTTTTGTGAGTTGCATCACATGACCTGAGTTCTACCTTTACCAATCAGGGATCTGCGGCTGCACAGCAAGGCCCGATTTCCGATTTGAATCCTGTCTCCTTTGGGTCCTTCAAATTTCAAATTATATTTTTAATACCATCAAGTTTGGTGTGTAACTTGGCAAAATCCAGCCTTTTAGAGGCTTGTTCTCTAACACATCTAGCGACTCCGAAGGGATAGAGTTCAGCGGTGTAGCAGCACAAGTTACCCAGGCACATGAGAAGAATTCAGAAAAGGTCTAATACTTGAGAAGAAGGACTATTTTTCCACTTGAAACTTTCACCAAGTAGGGGAAGGAGAGGAAGAAGATCACAAAGATTGCCATCTCCACCTAACAGGACCTTGTCTACACCTCCACCTGGTAGGCCTTTTATCGCATCAACAAGGGTTCTTAGGCCAATCATAATGGTGCAGCTACCATCGAATCCCTTTATCAATTTCACGGGAAGTAGTCCACTTGCCCTAAATGCTCAAAATAAAATTCCAGTTGCAGCGCTAAAGAATATCCCCTATTTCACAGGAGAAAATCATACTACTCCTATTGATCACATCCAGGATATTGCTAATGTATGCGCAATCCATGAAATAAATGAAATGGATGTTGCAGTCAAGTTGTTGGCCTCATCTTTCAAAGGTAAGGCCTTACAATGGTTTAGGAGCCTAGCAGCAGGGTCTATTACGAATTGGAACCAACTTTGTTCAGCTCTTTGTAGCCAATTCGGGGAGAGGGCGGACAATCTATCTTTATTGGAACAGCTGACAACAATCAAAAGGGCTCCTAATAAACAAATGGCAGATTTCAACTTCATGTTCCAACGGACATGGGACAGGATCCCAATAACTGTTAGACCAACTACCGAAGGAGCATTCCTTTATTTCTTGAAGGCTATAAATTCGGACATAGCCATGATGATCCAATCAATGGGAGGGACAACACTGCTAGGGGCCTATGACACAACAATTAGAGAAGAGAACTGTTTGATCCAAGCTGGCAAGCTTGCACCAAGGCCGCCGATGCCTTTCTATCCAGAAATGGGAAATCCAACAACCAGTCAAGCACCAGAGTTGAATCCCATTCCAACTCCTAGAAATCAAAGCAATAATGAGGCATCCACATCTTCAAATACTTCAAAGGAATTGCAGGAGGTTATGAAACAACTGCAGAACCTCGGAAATGAGCTTGTGACTATCAAAAGATAGCAAGCTTAAAGTGCTAGACCATATCAGCCTCAAGCACAGTACCAAGCTAGGCCATCATACCAATAGAATAGGACCACCACCTCAGGCTGCAAATCCAAAACCAAGGACAACCTCAAGCTGCCAGGCCATTTCGGTCATATGATCCAAATACAGCGATGTCCTCGAGAGCCTTGGTTCCAATGCAAAACAACATGGCACAAGAGTATGACTGGTGTTACCCTTGCAATCTCCCTCACAATCAGTCAGCATGTTTCAATGGTGCACTGAATCAGGCCTTGATGGTGCAAACCATTGGTGTGCCTCAAGAAACAAGATAAGAAGAGAATCAGCAGTAAGGAATGCAACAAGAAGGACCTCCTGACAGAAACCACATTTGCCAATTGGCAAACGGAAGACTTCTGTGGAGTTAACCAACAACCTTTTCAAGGTGTGGTTGCCAACACACGGTCAAAGAAGAGAGGCATAGTAGAGGAACAACTGCCCAATCCAGTTGTTTCTCAACCCACTCTTACACAACAAGGGGCCAGTAGACCAAACATAGCTCCAAATGTGCAAAATCAGCCTTAAGGTACCTGTTGTAGCAACCCACGCACCTGTTCAAGCTCCAGAAAAGGTTGCACCAAGTAAGGGGTAGTAAAAGGACAATTCATCCCCTTTCAACATCATCGATCAAATGAAGAAGACACATGTGAACATTTCCATGTGGGAATCACTGGTGATCCCGGGGCAACGAGACTTATTGCAAGCTGCAATGGCTAATTGGTCTGCCACAAATGTATCAAACCAGGGGCATGAGAAAGTTCTCACTAATGCAGTGCAACATGATGGGGGCCAGACAAGGAAAAATTTGAAGCCTCCACCTTTCTATGTTTCATTGATTGTTGGAAACCACTTGGTGCACAACTTCATGATAGATTCAGGAGCAAGTAGTCAGTGATGCCAAAGCAAATATGATCAACTAGGTTTGAAGTATGCAGAAAGGAGTAGCTAGATGGAACGGCAGTGGGAACATTGGAGTCATCAAGGGATTAAGCCTAACACTGCATTCATGTCCTAATGTTACAGTTTGCAAGATGTGTCTGTATTGAACCAGTGTTTATGACTTCACTGCAAAAAGGTGGTAGATTGGTCACACATGATTTTAGGTATGGAGCCAAAGAATCGTCAGAACCAATTGCCAATTTCCATATTGAGCCTCATGGGTCCTATCAATGCAAAAGCTTTTGATGGGGTCATCTAGAAGCAGGTTAAGGTCGAGGGAATTCCTGATTTAACTTTGGATGAATGGGCAAACAAAAGTCATGAATTTGACCCTACAAGGAAATTGAAGAATCTGAATTGGGTGTGTATTAATTGACATGAAGAAAATTCACCCATTCCTGACATCACCAAGCCAAACAAAAAGATGAAAGCAAAGTTTGGAAGTTATTCTTCGATGGTTCGAGAAGCAGATCAAGGTTGGGATGCAATGTTGATTTCACCACAAGATGTGTATTATTGCTTTTCATTTCCAATTGTTCAAACAACACAACTTCGCAACATGGACTTCTTGGGCCAGGAAAAGAGGCATGCAAGTATTTGTGGATAGCGAGTTCAACCAAGTCAGGGGACAACATCTACAAAGAAGCTACTGAAGAGAAGAATGGGATCTCATTGAAGATTTGCTTTCAACATCCATCTGCAGGCTAGAGCAACATTCATGTGGTTGACAACATCAGAAAAATAAAACTCAACCACATACATGTGGTTGTAGAGCTGGTAGCAATCAACAAATCATCAATTTCTTACAAGAAGAATCTGAAAGAAATCAGGGTGGAGCACCAGTATAGATCTATGGACAAACAAGCTTCCTAAGGGTTTAGTAACGTTGGAGTCTATCTTCAACCCTAATGACTAGTTTCGTAAGGAAAAGGCTAACATACAGGTCAAGAGAGAAGATTCAGAGCCAATTCTGGTTGGGGAAGGCAAAACACTTCAAATTGGTAAAGTGGCCACTCAGCAGGAGAAATCAGATTTCATACAGCTTTGCCAAGAATTTTCAGATGTCTTCACTTGGAGCTATGAAGACTTAAGTGGATTCGATCCAAATTTGGCACAACATACCATAGAATTGGATCCAGATGCTAAGCCCATCAGGCAGAAGCAGAGGCCAGTCAACCCTCACATTAGAGCCTCTAATGAAAAAAGAGCTTAACAATCTAATAGAGGCAAGCATTATATTCCCGATCAAGCACTCAAGCTGGGTTACGAACTTGGTTCCGATCAGGAAGAAAAGCGGAGAAATCAGGTTTTGTGTAGATTTCTGTGACCTCAATAGGGAATCTCTCAAAGATCATTACCCACTTCCTTCAATGGAACAAATATTGCAAGTAGTATCTGGTTCAGAGAGATTCTCCCTCCTAGATGGCTACTCAGGGTATAATCAGGTGATGGTGAAAGAAGATGACCAATTCAACAAAACTTTCACTACCAAATGGGGAACATATGCCTATAAGAAGATGCCATTTGGGCTATCAAATGCTGGAGCCACCTTCCAAAGGGCAATGGATATGGCATTTAAGGGGTTGATCAATAAAATAGTTCTAATATATCTTGACGACATCACTGTATTCTCAAAAAATACAGTGGATCACGTCTTTCATCTAAGGTAGGTATTTCAGAGGTGTAGAAGATTTGGGTATCATTGAATCCCAAAAAATGCATATTCTTGGCTCACGAGGGAAAACTTCTAGGCCATATTGTTTCAAAGGAAGGGTTGACGATTGACCCTGAGAGAGTTGAAGCAATTCAAGCTTTGCCATTGCCAAGTCACAAGAAGGCTCTTCAAAGCTTCTTAGGACGGATCAATTTTGTCCACAGGTTTGTTCCAAACTTTGCAGCTCTCGTAAAACCAATAATGCTGATGTTAAAGAAGAGCATGGCATTTAAGTGGACATCTGAAGGCAAGGAAAGTTTTGAAGCAATAAAGGAAGCTATATCTCAAGCTCCGACTCTTGTCAATCCAGGCTTCTCCAAGGATTTCATGTTATATGCCTTTGGTGGTGGAGACACAATTTCTGCAATCCTGGCACAACAAAACAAAGAAGGGTTAGAGCAACCAGTTGCTTTCTTCAGTCAAGGCTTTGAGGAATATGAAACAAGGTACTCTTTCATTGAAAAGCATGTCCTTGCAGTGATGAGGAGTTTAAAGAAATTCAAGCACCTTGTCTCAAACAACAAGATCCAATTGATGGTCTCTCATGTGGGAGTTAAGGACTTCCTTCTAAACAAGGATCTGAATGAGAAGCATGCAGGATGGATAACTCATGTCATGGAATATGACATTGAGATCAAGGTCACAAAGTTAGTACGTGGAAAGGGACTATGCGAACAACTAGCCTTGAGTCAACAAGTTGAAGCAGGTGATGAAAAAGAGACTACCTTGGTGCTACAGGATGGTCAAGAACATGAAAATGATGATGTGCCTACTCCTTCTTGGACCCAGAGTATAATACACTTCCTACAGACAGGCCTATGCCTTCCAGAAATGAGAAAAGAAAAGAGAAGGTACTTTAGATTACAAGCTATTCCATATGTGCTTGTTGATGGTGCTTTGTTCAAAAGGGACGTCAATGGAGTTCTATTGAGGTGCATTGGGACAGGTCAAATTGAGAGGGTGTTACAAGATTTTCACGATGGAGATTCTGGCAGACATTTTTCCCCACGAGTAACATCTCTCAAGATAATGAAAGCAGGGTATTATTCACCCACAGTGTTCAATGACTGCTATACATGGATAAGAAAGTGCAAGAAATGTGCACTCTTCACAGGCAAAGAAAGACTAGCAGCACTTCCATTGCACCCAATCTTGGTTGACCAACCATTTATGCAATGGGGATTGGACTTTGTTGGGGTCATCAACCCAAACTCAAGCCAAGGGCACAAGTGGATTCTCACGGCAACAGACTACTTCACCAAGTGGACTGAAGCAATAGCGCTCAAAGATGCAAACGAGTCTAATATACTAGAGTTTTATAAAGGAATAGTGACCAGGTTCGGTGTGCTGGCCACTATCATATCAGATAATGCATTGGAATTCATATGTTCCAGGATTACAGAATGGGCCATCAAGAATGGAATCTATTTGAGCACCTCTTCAAATTATTACCCGCAGGGTAATAGACAGGCAGAGTCCACGAACAAAAATTTTTCTAAGGATCATCAGGAGGACTCTGGATGAAAATCAAAGAACATGGCATACCAAGATAAAATCAGCATTATGGGCTGATAGAATAACACCGAAGAGGTCTACAGGTAATTCCCCTTACAAGTTGGTCTATGGAAAAGAGGCAGTATTGCCTATATCATTAGAACTGTGTGCATTGGAGTTCATGAAGCAATTAGAGTTGGCTAAGTTCGAACCAATGGAGGCTAGGTATGCAGAGTTGATGGAATTGGAAGAAATTAGAGAGCATGCAGCTCAAACAATTGAGAAAGATCAGGCCTTAGAGAAAAGATGGTTTGATAAGAAAGCAAGAGCAAGGACCTTCTCGGAAGGAGACTTAGTTCTGAAATGGGATACAGATCGGGAAAAACCGGGAAGGCATTCCAAATTTGATTCCATTTGGAGTGGCCCCTACATGGTCACGAGATGTAAGAAAAACAATTCCTTCCAATTTTCTACATTGGATGGAGAAGAACTCCCGATTCCGATCAATGGAATCTATCTTAAACATTGCTACTGAAAAGAGAAAAGTTGTACCCTTGTGAATATTAGCCTAGATTTCAATTCCTCTAATTGCGTATGCACATTGTCTTGTTATAGTTAGGTTTCAATTTCCCTAAGTGCTTTGGCATAGGTTTTATTGCTCCTGGGTTGGTTTTCTATGGTTTGGCGTGTTCTCGGAGAAGGAGTTGCGGTATCAGGTCGCTTTCAGGTTATTGCTTATGACTCCGTGCCCAATGGATTGCTAAAAGGCCATTGATCTTCTACCTAGTAGGTAGGTAACCCCGTGAGTCACCAAATTGTTTTATATTTTCCCTCCCTGGGTAAATACAAAGCAAGTTGGGTGAGAAAGCCAGGAGAACATGTCGGAAGGGTCGCAAATCCTGATGCAAGGCAAGGCGGGTTTCGGGAGCGGAACAACATGGTGCAAGAACATGTCGGGGGGTCTTCAAAACCCGACAGCAAAGGGAAATCAGATTTCCGGGTCGGCCGAACAAGTCAGAAAAGCATGGGGGGAAAACATGTTGCGCCACCTCCCAAACCCAATGCATATGCAAGTTACACCCCCAAACCTGAAAATAAAGGAAATTTGGTAATAGCGGCGGATGCGGGTTTCGGGAAAGCACGAACATCAAACACATGTTGCGGTGTCCTCCAAGCCTGATGCGGATGCAGAAGAGAGTCTCGAACCTGACTAGAATAGGCCTAATGCGGGAAATATGATAGTTCGCCATTTTTTGGTCATTCAGGTTCTTACCTACCACCATGACGAATGGAGTTAGGTGCAGTCTTGGAGGTGGTTAGGAAAATCTCGATTTTCTCACTTCTCCATCTCTTTCCCTTCTATAAACTGCAAAGGATGGGCTTTTTCTCAGGGTTGGACATTTCTATTTTGCATCCTCCCTTCTCTCCTGCTCGCAAGAGGATTTGTGGAGTTTCCAAACCTCCCATATGGATTGTAACGCCGTTTTTTGCCTCTTGGCCATTGCAATGTATTGAATCGATCCTTGAGCAATATATGTGTGTCTGTGGTTGCTTTTAAACCCTATTACATATTTATTACTGTCATTTTTGATCTTTATTGCATTTTGGCTATCTGTGCATGGTGTTGTGTTACATCTGTATGGTCTTTGTTCATTTTTTGCAAAGCAAATGTTTAACATTCCTCGGTGCATCACCTCCTTAGCTTAGATTTATTTTCATGCATTTCTCTCTCCCTGTCTCCTTAGTAGTTAGATTAGGGTTTTTTGGGTAAACTTCTGCATTTTATTGGTGCATCTGAACAAAGGAATAGGATCCGGCCTTCATCCAGAGAGCTTTTCTGATTTCGCGAGATCCCACACTTGGGAAAAGCTCCATGTTGTGTAATCACACTGAGACTTTCAACCCATCGTGTTGCAGAGTCCCAGGGGTGCTGTGATTTGTCACCAATAGTAGCTCGCCCTAAAACTCACATGAGAGCTCATGTGATATCTCACCTTGCCAACTTACATGGGAGCTCCCCTATCAGCTTGCCTTGTCAGCTCACCTTGAGCTCGCTAAGGAGCTCACCTTGTGAACTTTCCTTAAGCTTGTCTAGTAGCTCACATCAGAGTTCATTGAGTAGCTCACCAAGTAGCTCCGCTAGGAGCTCGACTAGCAGCTCACCTAGGAGCTCTCCTAACAACTCACATGGGACCTCACCGAGTAGCTCACCAAGTAGGTTAACTTGAGCTTACTTATGAGCTCACTAAGCAGGTCATTAGGGACCTTGCCTGGGAGATCACCAAGTAGCTCACTTGGGAGCTCACCTAACAGCTCACCTAGGAGCTCACCAAATAGCTCACTTGGGATCTCACCTAATAGCTTGTCAAGTAGTTCACCTAGGAGCTATTCTGGGAGCTCACCAATCAGCTCGAGTTGAGCTCGCTTGGGAGCTCATCGAGTAAGTTACCTAGGAACTCGACTAGGAGTTCACCTGATAGCTCACCTTACTAACTTGCCTTAAGTTCACCTTGCAAACTCACCTTAAGCTCACCTTGCCAACTCACCTTGAGCTCATCTAGTAGCTTGCATGTAATCTCATGTCAGAGATTGTAGAAAAGCTCACCTTTGAGCCTACCTAGGAGCTCACTGAGTACCTCACCTAGGAGCTTAGTTGAGAGCTTGAAAAATAACTCGCCAAAGAGATCACCTAACAGCTCACCTTACCATCTCACCTTGAGCTTTCCTAGGAGCTTGCCGAATAGCTTGACTTGAGCTCACCCAGGAGCTCATCAAGTAGCTCACTTGAAAACTCACATGGGACCTCACCTTACAAACTTGCATGAGAGCTCACCTATCAACTCAACTTAAGCTCACTCAGGAGCTCACCTTGCAAACCCACCTTGAGTTTGTCTGGTAGCTTGCCTCAAAGTTTGTCAAGCAGCTCACCTAGGAGCTCATCTAGTAACTCGACTGGGAGCTCGCTTGACAGCTCACCTTGCCAACTCACTTTGAGCTCACCTTCCCAACTCACCGTGTGAACTCACCTTGAGCTCGCCTTTGAGCTCACCTGGGAGGTCACTGAGCATCACCTAGAAGCTCGGTTGGGAGGTCGGCAAGTAGTTCACCTAGAAGATTGTTAAGCAGCTTGATTTGAGCTTTTCTGGAAACTCACCTGGGAGCTCACCAAGTACCTCAACTTGAGCTCACCCCAAAGCTTGTCAAGTAGCTCACCTAACAACACACATGGGAGCTCACTTGACAGCTTACCCAAAAACTTGTATGGGAGCTCGCCTATCATCTCACCTTAACAACACACCTTGTGCTTACTAAGGAGCTCATCTTCCTAACTCACCTTGAGCTTGTCTAGTAGCTCACCTCAGACCTTATCGAGTAGCTCACCTGGGAGCTAACTAAGCAGGTCACTGAGTAGGTTGACTTGAGCTTACTTGTGAGCTCACTAGTGAGCTTACTGAGTAACTCACCAAGGACCTCACCTGGGAGTTCACCTAACAACTTACCTTTGAGCTCACCTAATAGCTCACCTAGGAGCTCAATGAGCAGCTCGCTGAGTATGTTGACTTGAGCTCACATGTGATCTCGTCAATCAGCTCTCCCAGGACATCACCTGGGAGCTCACAAAGTAGCTCAATTGGGAGCTCACCTAGCAACTTACCTAGGAGCTCACTAAATAGCTCACCAAGAAGCTTGCCTTGAGCTCTTCTAGGAGCTCACAAATTAGCTTGAGTTGAGATCACCCAAGAGCTCGTCAAGTAACTTACCTGGGAGCTCACTTGACAGCTCCCCTTGCCAACTCACTTTGAGCTCACCTTCCCAACTCACCTTGAGCTCACCTTGCTAACTCACCTATAGCTCACTTTTGACCTCACCCACCATCACACCTAGGATCTTGGCTGGGAGCTTGATAAGAAACTCACCTAGGAGCTCATCGAGTAGCTCAAGTTTAGCTTGCCCAAAATCTCACCTGAGAGCTCACCTTACCAGCTCACTTTTAGCTTACCTAGTAGCCCGATGAGTAGCTCAACTTGAGCTCACCCAGGAGCTTGTCAAGTAGCTCACCCAAAAACTTTCATGGGATATCTCCTAAAAGCTCACCCAGAAAATTTCATGGGAGCTCACCTATCAGCTCGCCTTGAGCTCTTTGATTAGCTCAGCTTCCCAACTCTCCTTGAGCTCATCTGGTAGCTCATCTTAGATTTTGTCAAGCAACTCACCTGGGAGCTCACCAACCAGCTCATCAAGTAGGTTGACTTGATCTCGCTTGTGATCTAACTAGTGAGCTTTCTGAGTAACTCACCATGGACCTCGTTTGGGAGCTGACTAAGTAGGTTTCTTGGGAGCTCACCTAGTAGCTCACCTGGGATCTCACCGAATAGCTCACAAACTAGCTTGCCTAGGAGATCTTCTAGGAGCTACTCGATTAACTTGAGTTGAGCTCACATGGGAGCTCATTGAGTAACTCACTTGGGAGCTAGCCTTCTAGCTCACCTTGTCAACTCACCTTTTCCTCACTTTTCCAACTTTCCTTGATCTCATCTGGTAACTTACATATAAGCTCACCTCAGAGATTACCAACAAACTCACCTTTGAGCTCACCTTGGAGGTCACCAAGCAGCTCACTAGGAGCTCAGCTAGGAGCTTGGTAAGTAGCTCACCCAGGAGCTCGTCGAGTAGCTCGAGTTAATCTTACCAAGAAACTCTCCCAGGAGCTCATATGACATCTTACATTGCCAACTCACCTTGAGCTTACCAAGCAGCTTGAATTGAGCTCAATTGGGAGCTCATCAAGTAGCTCACTCGAAAACTCACATGGGAGCTCACCTAATAGCTCACCTTACAGACTCACATGGGATCTCAACTATCAGCTCAGTTTGCCAGCCCACCTTGAGCTTGCTGAGGAGTTTACCTTGCTAACTCACCTTGAGGTCATCTGGTAGCTCACCTCAGATTTCGTCTGGGAGTAGGTCACCAAGTAGCTCACCTAGGATATTACATAAAAAATCACCTGGGAGATCACCGAGTAGCTCACCTGGAGTAGGTTAACTTGAGATTTCTTTTGAGTTTACTGAGATGCTCACCAAGTAACTCAGATCACATTAGAGCTTTGATAGCTCACTTTGAGGATCACCTTGACCTAACCTTGCTAACTCACCTAGGAACTGCTGACAACTAGGAGCTCACTCGAGTTGACAGGAGCTCACATTACCTTGGAGCTCACCTTGAGTTCACCTTGTCAACTCACCTTAAGCTCTCTTGAGCTCCTTAGCCAACTCATCTTGAGCTCATAGGAGCTTGGTAGCTGCATGTAATCTCACCTTAGAGAATACAGCTCACCTTGCCAACTCAATCTCACCTTTGACCTAGGAGCTTAGCAAGCAGGTCTCACCTAGGAGCTCATCGAGTAGCTCATCTAGGAGCTTATCTTAGAGATCACAAAATAGCTCACCCAGGAGGTCACCTTAAGAGCTCAGCTCACCTCACCAAATAGCTAGCTCACCTTTGAGCTCACCTCAGGAGCTCACCAACAAGCTCACTTGAGTTCACCTCACCCAGGAGCTTGTCAAAATCTCACCAAAAACTCATGGGAGCTCACCTGAGCTTACCATCGAGTAACTCACATGGGAGCTCACCTATCAGCTCACCTTAAGCTCACTTAGGAACTCACCTTTCCAACCCACCTTGAGCTTATCTGGTAGCTTAGCCTCAGAGTTTGTTTAAGTAGCAGGAGATCACCAAGTATCTCACCTGTGATCTCACCTAACAGCTCACCTAGGATCTTGCCTAATAGCTCACTTGGGAAATCACTGAGAAGCTCATCGAGTAGGTTGACTTGAGCTCACTTGTGAGCTCACCAAGTTGCTCATGGAGGACCACGTCTGGAAGCTTGTTAAGTAGCTCACTTGGGAGCTCTCCTAGCAGCTTACCTGGGAGCTCACCGAATAACTCTCCAAGTAGCTCACCTAGGAGATCTTTTGGGAGCTCACCAATTAGCTCGAGTTGAGCTCATGTGGGAGCTCGTCGAGTAACTCTCCTAGGAACTTTCCTAGGAGCTCACCTGATAGATCACCTTACCAACTCACCTTGCCAACTCACCTTGAACTTACCTTTCTAACTCACCTTGAGCTCATCTGGTAGCTCACATGTAAGCTCACCTCAAATATTACCGACAAGCTCACCTTTGAGCTTGCCTGGGAGCTCATCAAGTAGCTCACCTAGGAGCTCGGTTAGGAGCTTGACAAGTAGCTTGACTTGAGCTTGTCCTGAAACTCACCTCTGAGATCTCCTAAGAACTCACCTTGCCAGCTTGCCTTGAGCTCACCCAAGAGCTCACCGAGTAGCTCACCCAGAAACTCACCTCACAGCTCACCCAGAAACTCACATGGGAGCTCACGTTACTAGCTCACCTTGAGCTCATTAAGGAGCTCACCTTTCTAACTCACCTTGAGCCCATCTGGTAGCTCACCTCAGAGTTCATCGAGTAGCTTGCCAAGTAGCTTACCTAGGATCTCACCAAGTAGCTCTCTGAGTTGGTTGACTTGAGCTCACTTTTAAGCTCACTTTTGAGTTCACTAAGCAACTCGTAAGAGACCTCACCTACGAGCTCACCAAGTAGCTAACTTGGAACCTCACCTAGTAGCTCTCACCGAATAGCTCACCAAGTAGCTCACCTAGGAGCTCTCACCTAAGATCAAGTTGAGCTCACCTAGGATCATGTAACTCACCTAGGAACTCACGTGGGAGCTCACCCGACAGCTCACCTTACAAACTCACCTTGAGCTCACCTGTCTAACTTGACTTGATCTCACCTTGCCAACTCATCTTGAGCTCATATGTCTAACTTGAATTGATCTCACATGTAAGCTCACCTCAGATATTTCTAACAAGCTTGCCTTTGAGCTCACTTGGGAGCTCATAGAGTAGCTCATCTAGGAGCTCCCTAGGGAGCTTGGTAAGTAGCTCACCTAGGAGCTCATTGAGTAACTCGACTTTAGCTTGTCCAAAAACTCACCTAGGAGCTCACATTGCCAGCTTACCTTGAGCTTACCCAAGAGCTCACTGAGTAACTTGACTTGAGCTCACATGTGAGTTGGTCAAGTAGCTTGCTTGAAAAATCACATGGGAGTTCACCTGATAGCATGTCTTGCCAACTTGCATGAGATCTCACCTTTCCAGCTTGCATTTTGCTCACTCAGGAGCTCACATTACCAACTCACCTTAAGCTCATCTGGTAGCTCACTCTAGAGTTCTTCGAGAAAATCTCCAAGTAGCGCACCCGGGAGCTCCTCGAGTAGCTTGCTTAGTAGGTTGACTTGAACTCCCTTGTGAGCTTGATGATCAGCTCATCGGGGACCTCACCTGGGAGCTCACTAAGTAGCTCACTTGGGAGCTCACCTAGCAGCTTGCCTAGGAGCTCACCGAACAACTTGCCAAGTAGCTCACCTTGAGCTCTTTTGGGAGCTCTTGAATTAGCTTTAGTTGAGCTTTCCTAGGAGCTCATTGAGTAACTTACTTGGTACCTCACTTGATAACTCACCTTACAAACTCACTTTGAGCTCACCTTACCAACTCACCTTGAGCTCACCTTGACAACTCACCTTTAGCTTGCCTTTGAGCTCACCCAAGATATCACCAAGCATCTCACCCAGGAGCTCGGCTATGAGGTCAGAAAGCAATTCACCCAGGAGCTCATCAAGTAGCTAGACTTGAGCTTACCAAAAAACTCACTTGGGAGCTTTCCTGATAGCTCACCTTTCCAGTTCACTTTGAGCTCACCTAGGAGCTCACTAAGCAGCTCAACTTGAGATCACCCGAGAGCTCATCAAGTAGCTCTCCCAAAAACTTGCATGGGAGCTCACCTGATAGCTCACCCAGAAACTCACATGGGAGCTCACCTATCAGCTCACCTTAACAGTTCACCTTGAGCTCACTGAGGAGCTCATCTTCCCAACTCACCTTGAGCTCATCTGGTAGCTTGCCTCAGACTTTGTTGAGTAGCTCATCAAGTAGCTCACCTGGGAGCTCACACCTCACCAAGTAGGTTGACTTGAGCTAACTTCTGCACTCACTAGTGACCTAGCCGAGCAACCCACCGGGGACCTCGCTTAGGAGCTTACCAAGTAGCTCACTTGGGAGCTCACCTAGCAGCTCATCTAGGATCTCACTGAATAGCTCACAAAGTAGCTCACCTAGGATCTCTTCTTGGAGCTCACCGATTACCTCGAGTTGAGCTCACCCAGGACCTTGTCGAGTAACTCACCTGGGAGCTAGCCTGATAGCTCACCTTACCAAATCACCTCTAGCTCATCTTGTAGCTCACATGTAAGCTCACCTTAGATATTTCCAACAAGATCACCTTTGAGCTCACCTGGGAGCTCACCGAGTAGCTCACCTAGGAGCTTAACTGGGTTCTCGGTAAATAGCTCACCTAGGAGCTCGTCGAGTAGCTCAAGTTAAGCTTACTTAGAAACTCACCTGGGAGCTCACATGACATCTCACCTTGCCAACTCCCCTTGAGCTCACCAAGCAGCTCAACTTGAGCTCGATCAGGAGCTTGTCAAGCATCTCACTTGAAAACTCACATGGGAGCTCACTTGACATCTCACCTTGCTAACTCGCATGGGAACTCACCTATTAGTTTAGCTTGCCAGCTCACCTTGAGCTCGCAGAGGAGTTCACCTTGCTAACTCACCTTGAGCTTGTCTAGTATCTCACCTCAGAGTTCATCGAGCATCTCACCAAGTAGCTTGACTAACAACTTACTAGGGAACTCACCTAATAGCTCACCTAGGAGATCATTGAGTATCTCTCTGAGTAGGTTGACTTGAGCTTGCTTGTGAGCTCACCGAGTAGCTCATCGAGTAACTCACCTGAGAACTCACCTTGGAGCTCACATAATAGCTCAACTTGCCAACTCACCTTGAGCTCACCTTACCAACTCACCTTGAGCTCACCTTGCTAACTCACCTTGAGCTAATCTAGTAGCTTGCATGTAAGCTCACCTCAGAGATTTCTGATAAGCTCACCTCGGAGCTTGTCTGGTAGCTCACCTTAGAGTTGATCGAGTAAATCTCCAAGTAGCTCACCTAGGAGCTCACCTAACAGCTCACCTAGGAGCTTTCCTAAATGCTCACCTGGGAGCTCACTGAGTAGCTCACCAAGTAGGTTGACTTGAGCTCACTTGTGAGCTCACCAATCACCTCACCAGGGAGCTCACCTGGGAGCTTGCTTGTGATCTCACCTAGTAGATTTCTTTAGAGCTCACCTAATAGCTTGCTAAGTAGCTTGACTTGAGCTCTTTATGGAGCTCAGTGATTAGCTTGAGTTGAGCTCACCCAGGGGCTCATCAAGTAACTCACCTGGGAGCTCACTTGATAGCTCACCTTGCCAACTTGATTTGAGCTCACCTTCCCAACTCACCTTGAGCTCGCCTTGCCAACTCACCTTGAGCTCACTTTTGAGCTCACTTGAGAGCTCACCGAGCATCTCACCTAGGAGCTCGACTGGGAGCTTGATAAGTAGCTAGCCCAAGAGCTCATCAAGCAGCTCGACATGAGATTGCCTATAAACTCACCTGGGAGCTCACCAAGTAGCTCGACATGAGCTCACCTGGGAGCTTGTCAAGCAGCTCACCCAAAAACTCGCATGGGAGCTCACTTGACAGCTTACAAAGAAACATACATGGAAGCTCACCTATCAGCTCACCTTAATAGCTTGGCTTGAGCTCACTGAGGAGCTCACCTTCCCAACTCACCTTGATCTCATCTCGTAACTCACCTCAGAGTTTGTCAAGGAGCTCTCTGAGTAGGTTGACTTGAGCTCACTTATGAGCTCACTAGTGAGCTTACCAAGTAACTCACTAGGGACCTCACCTGGGAGCTTTCCTAACAGCTCACCTGGGAGCTCACCAAGTAGCTCACTGAGTAGGTTGACTTGAGCTCACATATGATCTCACCGATTAGCTCGCCAGGGACCTCACCTGGGAGCTCGCTAAGTAGCTCACTTGGGATCTCACCTAGTAGCTTACCTAGGAGCTCGCCAAATATCTCACCAAGTAGCTCAACTTGAACTCTTCTAGGAACTCACCAATTATATCGAGTTGAGCTCACCTAGGAGCTCATCGAGTAACTCACCTAAGAGCTCACTTATCAGCTCACCTTGCTAACTCACTTTGAGCTCACCTTCCCAACTCACCTTGAGCTTGCCTTGCCAACTCACCTTGAGCTCACCTTTGAGCTTACCTGGGAGCTCACCAAGCATCACACCTAGGAGCTTCGCTAGGAGCTCAACAAGTAGCTCACCCAGGAGCTCATCGAGAAGCTCAACTTGAGCTTTCCCGAAAACTCACCTAGGAGCTCATATGACAACTCACCTTACCAGCTAACTTTTAGCTCACCTAGGAGCTCACTGAGTAGCTCAACTTGAGCTCACCCAAGAGATCTTTAAGAATATCACCCAAAAACTCACATGGGAGCTCACCTAACAACTCACCCAGAAACTCACATGGGAGCTCACCTTAATAGCTCACCTTGAGCTCACTGATTAGCTCACCTTCCAACCTAGCCTTGAGCTCATCTGGTAGCTCACCTTGGATTTTGTCGAGTAGCTCATCAAGTAGCTCACTTGGGAGCTCACCAAGTAGCTCATCAAGTAGGTTGACTTGAGCTCTCTTGTGAGCTCACTAGTGATCTTGCCGAGTAACTCACCGGGGACCTCACCTGGGAGCTCGCCAAGTATCTCACTTCGGAGCTTACCTAACAGCTCACCTAGGAGCTCACAGAATAGCTCAAAAAGTAGCTCCCCTGGTAACTCTTCTGAGAACTCACTGATTACCTTGAGTTGAGTTCACACAAGAGCTCATTGAGTAACTCATCTGGTAACTCACCTGGGAGCTAGCCTTACAGCTCACCTTGCTAACTCACCTTAAGCTCACCTTTCCAACTAGCTCTGAGCTAATCTAGTAGCATGCATGTAAGCTCACCTCAGAGATTGCCAACAAGCTCACCTTTGAGCTCACCTGGGAGCTCACCGAGTAGCTCACTTAGGAGCTCAGCTGGGAGCCTTACAAGTAGCTCACCTAGGAGCTATTTGAGTAGCTCGAGTTAAGCCTACCCTGAAACTCACCTAGGAGCTCGCATGACATCTCACCTTGCCAACTCACCTTGAGCTCACCAAACATCTCAAATTGAGCTCAATCGGGAGCTCGTCAAGCAACTCACTCAAAAACTCACATGGGAGCTCACCTGACAACTCACCTTGCCAACTCACATGGGAGCTCACCTATCAGCTTGGCTTTCCAGGTCACCTTGAGGTCACTGAGGAGTTCACCTTGCCAACTTTCCTTGAGCTTGTCTGGTAGCTCATCTCAGAGTTCATCGAGTAGCTTGCCAAGTAGCTCACCTAACAGCTCACCTAGGAACTCACCTAACAGCTCACCTGGGAGATCACTGAGTAGCTCTCTGAGTAGGTTGACTTGAGCTTTCTTGTGAGCTCACCGAGTAGATCATCAAGTAACTCACCTGGGAACATACCATAGAGCTTGCCTTACAGCTCACCTTACTAACTCACCTTGAGATTACCTTGCCAAATTTCCTTGAGCTTGTGTTACCAACTCACCTTGAGCTAATCTGGTAGCTCACATGTAAGCTCACCTCAGAGATTACCAACAAGCGCACCTTAGAGATTTTTTGGGAGCTCTCCGATCATCTTGAGTTGAGCTCATCCAGGAGCTCTTCAAGTAACATGCCTTGGAACTCACCTAGGAGCTCACCTAACAGCTCACCTTGTCAACTCACCTTGAGCTCACCTTGCCATCTCACCTTGAGCTCATCTGGTAGCTCACATGTAAGCTCATGTTAGAGATTTCCAACAAGCTCACCTTTGAGCTCACCTAGGAGATCACCTAGGAGTTTGGCTGGGAGCTTAGAAAGTGGGAGCTCGTCGAGTGGGAGCTCACCTGACATCTCAGCTTACCAATTCACTTTGAGTTCACCTTACCAACTCGCCTTGAGCTCACCTTGCTAACTCACCTTGAGCTCATCTAGTAGCTTGTATGTAAGCTCACCTCATAGATTAATGACAAGCTCACCTTTGACCTCGCTAGGGAGCTTACCGAGTAGCTTGCCTAGGAGCTTTGGTGAGATCTTTGCAAGTAGCTCACCCAAGAACTCATTCAGCAGCTTGACTTAAGCTTTCCTGAAAAACTCACATGGGAGCTCGCTTGATAGCTTACCTTGTCAGCTCACCTAAAAACTCACATGGGAGCTCACCTAACAGCTCACCATGCCAACTTGCATTGGAGCTCCCGTATGAGCTCACCTTGCTAGCTCACTGAGGAGCTCACCTTGAGCTCATCTGGTAGCTCACATCAGAGTTCATCGAGAAGCTTTCCAAGTAGCTCACCTCAGAGCTCAACTAACAACTCACTTGGGAGCTCACCTCACAGCTCACTTGGGAGCTCACCTAACAGCTCACCTAGGAGCTTAGTGAGCAGATCACCAAGTAGGTTGACTTGAGCCCTCATATGAGCTCACCGAGAAGCTCATCAGGGAACTTGAAAAGCTTAGGGCATTAGATCCTTACTACTAAGTGATCTCACTTGGGAGGCCTCACCTAGCAGCTAACCCATACCTAGGATCTCACCAAATAACTCACCAAGTAGCTCACCTAGGAGCTATTCTAAAAGCTCACTGATTAGCTCAAGTTGAGCACACCTGGGAGCTCGTCGAGTAACTCACCTAGGAAGTTATACTTTTTCATCACAAGAAAGATGTGGTAAGAGAAATCAGTGAAGAGGTAATGAGATTCCACCTCTAGTTTCTCACCATAATCGTAAGCACAAGAAAAATTCTGATCCACTTTTTTAGCTTAAGAAGTATGTTTATGATTTTCAGAAGATGTGGAATTATTTTCCATGTACTTTTTGTGGATTGCATAATCATTCAGTGGCCAGATGCTCACCAGAGAAGGACATTGATGAAGAATTTGATGCCATTTGTCAGGAACAAGGCAAATCAGAAAGACCAGTCTCATCATGTGGAGTCGAGAAATGGCAGAAAGACTTCCTCATCCCAGAAGAAGGAGATTAAGAGTATCATGCTCATTAATATCTCCAGAGGAATGGGCATCAGGTGGAAAATCACCTCTGGAAACTACATCCATCTCACCATCAGAGTAATGGCAAGCCAAAGATGGAATGGAGGCCTATTGTAAAGGCAGAAGAAGTTTCTACTCCACCACCAGTTGAGCTTTCAACCCAGGACCAGGTAATACCTGAAAGTGAAAGCTCCTTTAAAATGGGTCAGTCAACACTTTTTTAATTATATATTACATAATTCAGATTGATGAATCGTATGCAGTATTAAGTTTGGATATGAAATTCTATGAGAAAATGTAGGACCTCAGAAAGGTTTACAATACTCAGTGGATTTTCTTACTTAGAAAATTTGATTAATGCTCCAAACATATCTCCTAATCAACTTGTGAGTACCTGTTATAGCTTGGATACATAATTTAACTCATATAAAGCTTAGAGATTGATCTGCCATTTGTGTAAACATTAGAGTTCTCAAAATATCATCTCAGAACTTAATTCTATATAGAGGCATTGTGACTGTGCAGTAGAATGGTAGCTGAATCATTGTTGGCATTGACATCAGGTCAGAACTTCATTCTATGTAGAGGCATTGTGACTGTGCAGCAGAGTGGTACCTAATATTAGTATGTCAACAAGAGGAGCTCTAAAAGGATCAGCTCAAAATGTCATTCAGTTTCAAGGCATTGTGACCACACATACGAATGATAGTTGATCAACAGACTTAGCATCATGCATTGGAGGCTCAAGATCTTGCTAGAGGCTTAGCATCATGCATCAGAGGCATTAAGGTCTGTAATAGACTTAGCATCATACATTGGAGGCTTGAGGTCTATAGAGGCTTAGCATCATGCATCAGAGGCTCAAGGTCTTGAAAGAGGCTTAGAATCATGCATCAGAGGCATTGAGGTCTGTAAAGACAAGGCATTGTCCATCATTGAGCTCAGAATCAATCAAAGCTCTGATGTAACATGGAGTTCCTTCAGAGCTAGGTTTGAAAGATAGCATCTGCATGGAATCAGAGCTCAGAGCCAGGAGCTGTGTTATAGAGTACTCAGAGGGAGATCACCTAGGAGCTCAAGCAATCTTAGCTCTGTACAGAAGGAGCATTGAGTTTTCATTCAGAAACTTAAGCAACTGAAGCTAGGAGCTCATGTGGAGAACTCTTCTTCAAATTATCATAGTGGCACAGAAGGAAGCATCATGGGCCCATTTAACCCACAGGTCCTAGAATTGGAGTGTGGAGCTCAAAGTGAGAAGGCTGGGAGCTGAGAAGACCCAAGGGTCTACTACAATAGCACTTTCGAGGTGACAGTAGAAGTTTTTCATATTCAGGATAGTATGAAAGCTTTTTGGAACAAAAAGACTTTCTCAATGGGGAGGTGTGATCAGGGGATCATTTCTAAAAGTTCCCTAAACATCCCTAAATGGTGTTAGTGTAGAAAATCATCTCAAGATATTTCCAATGACTGTGAGAACATGACAAACAGACATCAGGAGCTCTAGATATGTTTAGTCAAAGTTCAGACAGCTGGAAAGTCAACTCTTGTCAATTGGTCAATATTGGACCGAATTGCACTGTGACACGTGGCTTGCCATCGCTCATTGAATTCGCTTGATTTTCCTATCGGGAGATGAAAAGTGGACTACATGATGACAAGAGCTTAACTTTTATTTCGGAGGGGAGCCACTTGATTAGCATGGGTCGACTATTATTATCGCCACTTGGTAAGTCCACAATGCCACCACGTATGCTTGCCACCACTATCATATTATTGATGTTCACTATTGGAGATAAACTTTCAGTGAGCTATAATGCTACTTAGCCTGAGTTACATTACACTAAGCTCACCTTTGTAAAATTACCTAACAGCTCACTTGGAACTCACCCATGCCACGTGGGGAGGATCAGAAGCCATGGTGAAGGTAGTTACTGGTAGGGGCTTAAAGCCATGCGTGGTAAGATCCACGTGGAGAATCACCTGGAAATAAGGTTTATTAAAACCTTCCCTAAGTTAAATGCCACCAAATGTGGGATGAATACCCACTTTAACATATAAAAACTGCCCCCTTAATCCTTATCCACTCAATTGGGATTTTATCCCATTAAAAACCTCAAATGCTACTCACCTATGGCTCATGTAATCCCATTTAAACATGCTAAACCAGATATGGAGTATTTGATCCCATTCATTTCGCTATGGGATGAGGCTAATATTAGCCTAAGATAATATGAAAACCTTGCATTTTTCAAGGGCCCTAATTTTGTATAAATAGGGAGCTCACACACAACCTCATTATTATTTGTTAAGCTTGTTGTGACAACCCTGAGCTTATTATTTGTTAAGCTTATTTGTGAAATGTGTTAACAAGTATTGTTTATTGGCCTATTATTTTAGGCAATATTAGATTGGAATATTTGTGATTGGGAGTAAATTATAAAATACCCAATAGGCCCATTCAGCCACACTAATTACTTGCAAATCCTGGATTGTCAACTAGAGTGCTAGCGTCGCATTGATAGCATTGGGAAGGCCGATCGAACTGAATTATATTGTGCATTACGAAGGTGAATAACAATTAGCTGATCACCTAAAAGTATTTTGAAGAGTTGGTGTACTGATAGGAAAGTACCTTTCCATTAGGTTTTCTTGTGAAAGTACTATTGTAACTTACAAGTTTTGACTTGTGGAAAGTAGTTCGACCAAGAACTCATGGAGACGTAGGTAATTGCTTAAACTCCATAATCAATATGTGTGTAATTTTTAATATTGTCTTCCATTATTTTAAATTGATTACTTAAAAGGAGTAAAATGTCAACTTTTGAATTAAAGCCAATAAGGTTCTGAGCTTACTAAGTAGCTCACATTGGAGCTTGACTAACAGCTCACTTGGGAGCTCACCTAATAGCTCACTAGGGACCTCATTGAGTAGGTTGACTTAAGCCCTCATATGAGCTCACCAATCAGCTCATCGGGGAACTCGCTTGGGAGCTTGCTAAGTAGCTCACTTGGAAACTTGCCTAGCAGCTTACCTACGAGCTCACCAAATAACTTGCCAAGTAGCTCACCTGGGAGCTATTCTAGGAGCTCTCTGATCAGCTTGAGTTGAGCTCACCTGGGAGCTCATCGAGTAACTCACCTGGGAACTTGACTAGGAGCTCACCTAACAACTAACCTTACCAACTTTCCTTGAGTTCACCTTGCCAACTCACCTTAAGCTCACCTTACCAACTCACCTTGAGCTCATCTGGTAGCTCACATGTAATCTCACCTCAGAGATTGTTGACAAGCTTGCCTTTGAAATCACATAGAAGCTCACCACACAGCTCACCTAGGAGCTTAGAAAATAGCTCTCCCAGTAGCTCACCTAAAAAATCACCTTGCTAGCTCACCTTCAGCTCACCCAGGAGTTCACCAAGTAGCTTGACTTGAGCTCACCCAGGTGCTCATCAAGTAGCTCACCTGAAAACACACATGGGAGCTCACCTTACCAACTTGTATGGGAGCTCACCTATCAGCTCACCTTAAGCTCACTCAGGAGCTCACCTTACTAACTGACCTTGAGCTTTTCTAGTAGCTCACCTAACATCTTGCTTGGGAGCTCACTAAGAAGCTCACCGAGTAGGTTAACTTGAGCTCACTTGTGAGCTTGAGCTCACCGGGGACCTCGCCTGGGAGATTTCTGAGTAGTTTACTTGGGAGCTCACCCAGTAGCTCACCTAGGAGCTTGCCAAAAAACTCACCAACTAGCTCACCTAGGAGCTCTTCTGGGAGCTCACCAATCAGCTCAAGTTGAGCTCACGTTGGAGCTTGTCGAGAAACTATCCTGGGAGCTCACCTAACAGGTCACCTTACCAACTCACCTTGAGCTCGCCTTACTGACTCACCTTGAGCTTTCCTTTCTAACTCACCTTGATCTCATCTGGTAGCTCACATGTAAGCTCACCTTGGAGATCACCTGACAGCTCACCTTTCTAGCTTGCCTTGAGCTCACCCAAGAGCTCACTGAACAGCTCACCCTAAAACTCACCTTACATCTCACCCAGAAACTCACATGGGAGCTCACCTTGCTAGCTCACCTTAAGCTCACTAAGGAGCTCACCTTGCCAACTCACCTTGAGCTCATCTGGTAGCTCACCTCAGAGTTCATCAAGTAGCTCACCAAGTAGCTCACCTGGGAGCTCACCGAGTAGCTCTCTGAGTAGGCTGACTTGAGCTCACTTGTGAGCTTACTTGTGAGTTCACTGAGAAGCTCACTAGGGACCTCACCTTGGAGCTCACCAAGTAGCTCACTTAGAACCTTGCCTAGCAGCTCACCTAGAAGCTCACCGAACAACTCACCAAGTAGCTCACATGGGAGCTCTTTTGGGAGCTTGCTGATTTGATCGAGTTGAGCTCGACTAGGAGCTCATCGAGTAACTCACCTGGGAACTCACCTAGGAGCTCACCTGATAGCTCACCTTCATAACTCACCTTGAGCTCACCTATCCAACTAAACTTGATCTCACCTTGCCAACTCACCTTGAGCTCATCTGGTAGCTCACATGTAAGCTCACCTTAGAGATTACTAACAAGCTCACCTTTGAGATCACTTGGGAGTTGACAGAGTAGCTCACCTAGGAGCTCCCCTAGGAGCTCATCAAGTAGCTCACCTAGGAGCTCATCAAGTAGCTCAACTTGAGCTTTCCCAGAAACTCAATTGGGAGCTCACCTTGCTAGCTTGTCTTGAGCTTGCCTAAGAGCTCACCGAGTAACTTGACTTGAGCTCGCGAGTGAGTTCATCAAGCATCTTGCCAAAAAACTCACATGGGAGCTCGTTTGACAACATGCCTTGATCAACTCACATGGGAGCTCACATTGATATTGTTGAGGAGTTCACATTGCTAACTCACCTTGAGCTTGTCTGGTAGCTCACCTCAGAGTTTTTCAAGTAAATCTCAAAGTAGCTCACCAAGGAGCTCACTTAACAGCTAGCCTAGGAGCTCACTGAGTAGCTCACCAAGTAGGTTTACTTGAGCTCACTTGTGAGCTCACCAATTAGCTCACCGAGGACCTCACCTGGGAGCTCACCTAGAAGCTTTCTTGGGAGCTCACCGAATATCTCATAAAGTAGCTCACCTTGAGCTCTTCTGGGAGCTTTCTGATTAGCTCGAGTTGAGCTCACCTTGCCAACTCACTTTGAGCTCACCTTCCCAACTCACTTTGAGCTCACCTTGCCAACTCACCTTGAGCTCACCTTTGAGCTCACCGAGCATCTCACCTAGGAGCTCGGATGGGAGCTCGGAAAACAGCTCACCCAGGAACTCCTCATCTCACATTGAACTTGCCTAGGAACTCGCTGAGCATCTTGACTTGAGCTCATCTGGAAGCACACCTAGGAACTCACCGAGCATCTTGACTTGAGCTCATCTAGAAGCTCATCAAGAAGCTCACACAAAAACTCACATGGGAGCTCACCTAACAGCTCACCCAAAAACTCACATGGGAGCTTGCATATCATCTTGCCTTAACAACTCACCTTAAGCTTACTGAGGACCTCACCTTCCATACTTACCTTATGCTCATCTAGTAGCTCACCTTGGATTTTTTCAAGTAGCTCACTTGGGAGCTCACCGAGTAGCTAAGTAGGTTAACTTAAGCTCACTTGTGAGCTCATTAGTGAGCTTTCTAAGCAACTCACTAAGGACCTCACATGGGAGCTAGCTAAGTAGCTCAATTGGGAGTTCAGTAAGTAGCTCACTTGGGAGCTCACCTAGCAGCTTTCCTGGGAGCTCGCCAAATAGCTCGTAAAGGAGCTCGCCTAGGAGATCTTCTAGGAGCTCGCTGACTATCTTGAGTTGAGATCTCCTAGGATCTCGTCAATTAACTCACATGGTAACTTTCCTAGGAGCTAGCATGATTGCTCACCTCAAACATTACCAACAATCTCACCTTTGAGCTCACCTGGGAGCTCACCAAGTAGCTCACCTTAGAGCTTAACTGGGAGCTCAACGAATAGCTTACCCCAGAGCTCGTCGAGCAACTTGAGTTAAGCTTTCCCATAAACTCACCTAGGAGCTCACATGAAATCTCACCTTAAAAAATTTCCTTGAGCTCACCAAGTAGCTTAACTTGAGCTCAATCGGGAGCACATCAAGTAGCTCAGTCAAAAAATCACATGGGAGCTCACTTGACATCTCGCCTTGCCAACTTGCATCGGATCTCACCTATCAGCTTGGCTTGCTATATCACCTTGAGCTCACTAAGGAGTTCACCTTACCAACTCACCTTGATCTCATTTAGTAAATCACCTCAGATTTCATTGAGTAGCTCACTAAGTAGCTCACCTAACAGCTCACTAGGGAACTCACCTAACAGCTTACCTAGGAGATCACTGAGTAGCTCTCTAAGTAGGTTGACTTGAGCTTGCTTGTGAGCTCACCAAGTAGCTTATCAAGTAACTCACCTGGGAACTCACCTTGGAGCTCACCTTGAGCTCACCTTACTAACTCACCTTGAGCTATCCTAACTCACCTTGGTCAGCTTGCACTTGAGCTAATCTGGTAGCTCACAACTCAAAGATTACTGATAAGATAGCCTAAGAGATCTTCCAGGAGCTCACTAATCAGCTCAAGTTGAGCAAACCCAAGATCTCTTTGAGTAACTCACATGGGAAATCACCTGGGAGATCACCTAACAACTCACCTTGTCAGCTCACCTTGAGCTCACCTTGCCAACTCACTTTGAGCTCATCTGGTAGCTCGCATGTAATCTCACCTTAGATATTACCCACAAGCTCACCTTTTAGCTCACCTGGGAGCTCATGTAGGAGCTTGGTAAGTAGCTCACCTAGGAGCTCATGGAGTGGGAGCTTGCCTGATAGCTCACCTTACCAATTAACCTTTAGTCCACCTTAGCAACTCACCTTGAGCTCACCTTGCCAACACACCTTGAGCTTATTTGATAGCTCATATGTAATCTCTCCTAAGAGATTACCGATAAGCTCACCTTTGAGCTCACTAGGGAGCTTACCGAGTAGCTCACCTAGGAGCTCAGCTAGGATCTCGGTAAGTAGCTCACATAGGAACTCATCAAGCAGCTCGACTTGTGCTTGCCTAGAAACTCACCTGGGAACTTACCTGATAGCTGACCTTTCCAGCTCACCTTAAGCTCACCCAGGAGATCTCCAAATAGATCAACTTGAGTTCACATGGGAGCTTGTTAAGTAACTCACCTAAAAACTCACATGGGAGCTCACCTGACAGCTCACCTTACCAACTCACATGGGAGCTCCCTTATCAGCTCACCTTGCTAGCTCACCTTGAGCTCACTGAGGAGCTCACCTTACCAACTCTCCTTGAGCTCATCTGGTAGCTCACATCAGAGTTTTTTGAGAAGCTCATGAAGTAGATCACCTAGGAGCTCTACTAAAAGCTTACCTAGGAGCTTGCCTGAGTAG
The DNA here is from genome assembly GCA_019776745.2 of Taxus chinensis. NCBI lineage: Eukaryota > Viridiplantae > Streptophyta > Pinopsida > Cupressales > Taxaceae > Taxus > Taxus chinensis. The sequence continues at coordinate 2,507,977 of CM034157.1, forward strand.
CTCACCGAGTAGGTTCACTTGAGCTTGCTTATGAGATCACTGAACAACAAATTGGGGATCTCACCTAGGAGCTCACTTGGGAGCTCGCTAAGTAGTTCACCTGGGAGCTGTTCTAGGAGCTCGGTGATTAGCTCGAGTTGAGCTCACCTAGGAGCTCATTGAGTAACTCACTTGGGAAATTGACTAGGAGCTCACCTGACAGCTCACCTTACTAACTCACCTTGAGTTCACCTTAGCAACTCACCTTAAGCTCACCTTGCCAACTTTCCTTGAGCTCATGTGGTAGCTCGCATGTAATCTCACCTCAGAATTACCAACAAGCTCACCTTTGAGCTCACCTAGGAGCTCACCAATAAGCTCACCTAGGACTTCATGCTTGCTCAGAAAGAAGCTCACCCAAAGCTCACCTTACAGCTCACCTTGCCAGCTCACCTTGAGCTAGGTTGACTTGAGCTCGCTGAGTAGCTCGACTTGAGCTCACCCAGGAGCTCATCAAGTAGCTTCACCTTACATCAGAGAACTCACCTTAGGAACTACATGATAGCTCACTTATCAACTCACCTTTCCAGCTTACCTTAAGCTCACTTAGGAGCTCACCTTGCCAACCCACCTTGAGCTCATCTAGTAGCTCACCTCAAATTTTGTCGAGTAACTTGCCAAGTAGCTCACCTTGGAGCTCACCTAACTAGCTCTACCTAGTAGAGTTCTTGAGCTCACAGAGTAGGTTTACTTGAGCTCACTTGTGAGCTCATTGAGCAACTCACCAAGGGACCTCACATGGGAGCTTACCAAGTAGCTCACTTGGGAGCTCACCTAGCATCTCACCTGGGAACTTGCCTTGAACATCTTACCAAGTAGCTTGCCTAGGAGCTCTTCTGGGAGCTCACCAATCAGCTCGAGTTGAGACCAATCAGATGTTGAGCTCACCTGGGAGCTTCATCGAGTAACTCACTTGGGAACTCACCTAGGAGCTCACTTGATAGCTCACCTTACCAACTCACCTTGAGCTCACCTTCCAACTCACCTTGAGCTTCACCTTATCAACTCACCTTGAGCTCATCTGGTAGCTAACATGTAAGCTCATCTCATAGATTACTGAATAAGCTCACCTTTGAGCTCACCTAGGAGCTCATCGAGTAGCTCACCTAGGAGCTCAGCTGGGAGCTCAGCAAGAAGCTCACCTTGAACTTATTGAGTAACTCGACCTTGGAGCTCACCTGTAGGGAAACTCACCTTGGGAGATCACCTTGATAGCTCAACTTGAGCCACCTAGAGCTTTGCTGAGTAGCTCACCCAGAAACTCACATGGGGATCTCAAGACATCTCACCATGAAGCTCACCTTACAGCTCATGAGTAGGTCACTAGCACATGGGAGCTCACCTTTCAAAACACCAGCTCACTGGTAGCTTTCCTCAGAGCTCATTGAGGAGCTCACCATTCCAAGCTCACCTTGAGCTCAAATAATCTGAGTAGCTTTCTCACATGAGCTCAGAGTTTCTTGAGTAGATCTCCAAGTAGCTCACCTAGGAGCTCACCTAACAGCTAACTTGCCTAAGTAGATCACCTTGGGAACTTGTAGCTCACGAGTAGATTGACTTGAGCTCAGCTTGTGAGTTCACTGAGGCTCCAGCTCACCTAGGGACCTCACCTGAGAGCTCACCAAGTAGCTCACTTGGAGATCACCTCACCTAGCTAATCTCGACCTTGGAGCTCACCTAAAACTTTCCAAGTAGCTCACCTTGAGCTCTTCTGGGAGCTCACTCAGAGATCAGCTTGAGTTGAGCTCGCCTAGGAGGAGCTCATTGAGTAACTCACCTAGGACTTCACCTCATAGCTTTCTTGATAGCTCACCTTGCCAACTCACCCTTGAGCTCACCTTCCTAACTCACCTTGATCTCAGCTTAAAATATTTCCTTGAGCTCATCTAAGTAGCTCACCTGTAAGCTCACCTGGGAGCTCACCTGATAGCATGTCTTGCCAACATGGGAGCTCACCTTTGAGCTTACCTTGGAGCTCAAATTAGGAGCTCACCTTGTCGAGTACTCACCTAGGAGCTTGTCTGGTAGCTTCACCTCAAAGTTCAGCTCGAGCTCGTCCGAGTAGCTCACTTGAGCTTCACTTGAGAGCTCACCTAAGAGCTCACCTAGAGTAGCTCACCTTGCAGCTTGCGAAGTAGCTTGCTTGTGAGCCCACCATAGGAGCTCATCAACTGAGCAGCTTGACTTGAGCTCACTTGAGCTTAGTCAAGTAGCTCACCTAAAAACTCACCTGGGAGCTCACCGATAGCTTACCTCACCTTAAGCTAACCTAGAAGCTCTCCTGGGATCAGCTTATTGAAGCTCACCTTGAGCTCATTGAGTGACTTGTTCTGGAGCTCACTCGACAGCTCAGCTTGCCAACTCACTTTGAGCTCACCTTCCTAAAATTTCATCGATTGAGCTCACCTTGTCAAGAAAACTCTCCAAGTAGCTCACCTGAGGAGCTCACCTTACCATAGGCTCACTTAGGAGCTTCTGAGAGCTTCTCGAACAGCTTGCCTAGAAACTCACGTATGGGAGCTCACTGAGTAGCTTGACTTGAGGTTTCTTGCCTTGTAAGCTCACCTATCAGCTCACTTCGAGTAGGTTAACTTCAAGCTCACCTAGGAGCTCTCCAAGTAGCTCACTAGGAGGCTCTCATGGGAGCTCAGCAACTTGCCTGGGAGAAACTCAACTTGGAATAGCTTGACTATCAAGTAACTCACCTGTAGATCACCTGACAAGCTCACATTCATCAAGCTTGCCTTTAGCTCAGTCTAAGAGCTCACCTCAAGTAGCTCACCTCAGAAACTCCACTAGGGATACTTGACCTTGAGAACTAGCGTGACCTTGAGAAACTCACCTTGAGGAGCTCACCGGGGAGCTCACCTTGCCAACTCACCTTGAGCTCATCTGGTAGCTCACCCAAGAGTTCATTGAGCTTAAATCTACCCTATCTGTAGCTCACCTATGGGAGCTCACCTAGAGTAGCTCACCTGAGTAGCTCACCTAATAACTCACCTGGGAGCTCACTAAGTAGCTCGACTTTGAGCTCACCTGGGGACCTCACCTTGGAGCTCACCAAAGTAGCTCAACTTCGGAACCTCACCTGGGAGTATCTCACCTTGGAAGCATCACTGAACAGCTCACCAAGTAGCTCACCTAGGATCTCTTCTGGGAGCTCAGAAAGTACATTACCCCAAACTCACCTTGAGCTCACCTTGGAGCTCACCTTACCAGCTCACTTGGGAATCTCACCAAGGAGCTCACCTATCTCATCTTGGAGCTTGTCATAGCTCGACCTTGAGCTCACCTGGGAGCTATGTCAAGCAACTCACCTAAAAACTTGAGATCACCTTGCCAGCTCACTTGAAACTCACGTGGGAGCTCACTATCAGTATCTTGACTTGAGCTCACCTCTGAGCATCAATCTTACTTGAACTCACTTGAGATCTCACCTGAGCTCACCTCTAACAACTCACCATGGGAGCTCACCTAAGCAGCTCACCGAGTAGGTTGAGTTTGAGCTAGCATGTGAGCTCACTAGTTAGCTTACCGAGCTCATATGGAGCTCACCTAGGAGCTTTCACCAAGTATCTCAGCTTTGAGCTCACCTTATAGCTCACCTGGGAGCTCGCCAGGAACAGCACCAAGTAGCTCACCTGGGAGATCTTTTGGGAACTCAACGATTAGATCGAGTTGAGATCACCCAGGAGCTCTTCTGAGTAACTTGCCTGAGGAGCTCGCCTTGTGAGCTCACCTAGTGCCAGCTCACCGGGGATCTCACCTTAGGAGCTCTGCCTTGAGCTCATGCTTAGGTAGCTCACATGTAGCAGCTCACCTTAAAGTATATTACTGAGTAGGTTGACTTGAACTCACCTTTTGAATCTCATCGAGTAGCTTGGCTAGGAGATCTCACATCGAGGAGCTTGCCTAGTAGCTCTCTTGGGAGCTCGACCCAGCAAACTCACCTAGGATCTCATGAATAAGCTCACCATAAGAACTCACCTTGAGCTCACTTGAGTAGCTCACCTTAGCTCAAGTCAGGAGCTCACCCGAGAGCTCACTCGAGTAACTCACCTAGGAGCTCATCTTGATACAGCTCGTACTTGCCAAATCACCTAGGAGCTCACCTGATCCCAACTCACCTTGAGTTAGCTTTGCCAACTCACCTTGAGCTCAAGTTTGAGCTCACTCAGGAGCTCATCAAGCTTCACCTACTCATCTTGAGCTCTTTGGGAAGCTCACCTAAGAGCTTGCCCAGGACAGCTCATCGAGTAGCTCATGACTTCCATCTCACCCAATAAGCTCACCTAGGAGCTCACCGAAGTAGCTCAACTTGAGTATCTCACCTTGAGATATTTTGGGAGCTCACTGATTATCTCAAGTTGTGCTCACCCAGGAGCTCATCAAGTAACTCACCTAGGAGCTCACTTGATAGCTCACCTTGATCTCACCTTCCCAAATCACCTTGAGCTAGCCTTTCCAACTCACCTTAAGCTCACCTTACCAAGTGAGCTCAGCTGATCTAGGTCAGCTCACCATGCATATCACCTCAGGAGATTGGCTGACACCTTTCCTAGGAGCTCACCTGGGAGCTCATCTGAGTCAGCTCACCTTGATCTTTTAGGATCTCTTTGAGTAACTTACTAAACTCACCTGGGAGCTCACCTAATAGCTCATCTTGTCCTGTACCTTTAGCTCACCTTTTAACTTGCACTTGAGCTCACTCTGGAGCTCACCGAGCAGCTCACCTGAGCTCACCTGGGAGCTCACCTAGGAGCTCGGTTAGGAGCTCATCTCATCCAAGTAGCTCACGAGTGGGAGCTCACCTTGTAAATTCACCTTGAGCTCACCTTAAAAACTCACTTTGAGGATCCTTGCCACCTCACTTTAGCTCATCATCATAATTTATATGTAAGCTTACCTTAGAGATTAGCTTAAGCTCACCTTTGAGCTCACTAGGGAGCTTACCGAGTACTTACCTTGGAACTCATCTTGATCTCAAAAAGGAGCTCACCAAGAACATATTGAGTAACTTGACTCAAGCTTGTAGGGAAACTAGCATGGGAGCTCACCTAGTAGCTCACATCAGAGTTTAGGTTGACTTGAGCTCACATGTGAGCTACTCTAACATCTCACCTTGATCTCAGCTAAACTCATCTGGGGACCTCACCTGAGGAGCTCACCAAGTATTGCTCACTTTGGAGCTCACCTAGTAGCTCACCTGGGAGCTATGCCTAAATAGCTCACCAAAAACTTAGCTCACCTAGGATAACTATTCTAGGAGCTCACCGATTACGCTCAAGTTGAGCTCACCTGGGAGCTCGTTGAGTAACTTCACCTAAGAAACTTGACTAGGAACTCACAACTGATGCTCACCTTAACCAACTTTCCTTAGAGTTTCACCATCCCAACTCACCTTAAGCTCACCTTACCAACTCAGCCTTGAGCTCATCTGGTAGCTCACATGTAAACTCACCTCAGAGATTAATGACAAGCTCACCTTAGGATCTCACCTGTGTATCTTACCTAGGAGCTCAGCTAAGAGCTTGGCTAAGAGCACATCGAGTAGCCTCGACCTAGGAGCTTTCATCGAGAAACTCGACCTAGGATCTTGCATGAGAATCTCATCCTTGCAAATTCACCTGATAGCTTGATCTCACCATCTCACCTTGAACTCACCCAGGAGCTCACTAAGCGATCTAGACTTAAGCTCACTGGGATGCTCGTCAAGCAGCACATGGGATCTCACTTGATAGCTCACCATGCCAACTCACATGAGAGTTTTCACCTATCAACTCACCTTGCCAGCTCACCTTGAGCTCGATGAGGAGCTCACCTTACTAACTTACCTTAAGCTCATCTAAGGAGCTCACCTCTACCTCCTTCACCTTGTAGCTCATCTAGTAGCTCACCTATCAGAGTTCGTCAAGCAGCTCACCTAAGTATCTCACCTAGGAGCTCAACCGAATAGCTCACCTAGGAGCTTGCCTATCAAGCTCGAGTGAGAGCTCACTAGAGTAGCTCGCTGTGTAGGTTGACTTGAGCTCACTGAGTAGCTCTTCGGGGAGATTGCTTGATATCTCACCTTGCTCGCCTTCAGCTCACCTTTCCAACTCGCCTTAGAATCTCACCTTGCCAACTCGCCTTGAGCTAATCTGGTAGTTCACCTAGTAAGCTCACCTAGGAGCACACCAAATAGCTTGCCAAGAAGCTCACCCGGGAGCTCACCGATTAGCTTGAGTTAAGCTCACCTAGGAGCTCACCGAAAAGCTTACCAAGTAGCTTTCCTAGAATCTCTTCTAGGAGCTCACTGATCAGCTCAACTTTAACTCACCTGGTAGCTCATCAAGTAACTCACTTGGGAGCTCACTTGAAAGCTCACCTTGTCAACTCACCTTGAGCTCACCTATCTAACTCAACTTGATCTCACCTTGCCAACTAGCCTTGAGCTCATTTGGTAGCACGTATGTAAGCTCACCTAGAGATGGCTAAAAAAATCACTTTTGAGCTCACCTATGAGCTCACAGAGTAGCTCACCTAGAAGCTCAGTGAGGAGCTTAGCAAGTATCTCACTAGGAGCTCACCGAGAAGCTCACCGGGGACCTCTCCTGGGACCTCGCCAAGTAGCTCACTTGGGAGGTCACCTACCAGCTCACCTAGGAGCTTACCTTGAGCTTTCCTAGGATCTCACCAAGTAACTTGACTTGACCTCACATGTGATTTCATCAAGCAGCTTTCTTGAAAAATCATATGGGAGCTTTCCTAATAGCATTCCTTACCAACTCGCATGGGAGATCACCTTGCCAACTCATATTGAGTTCACTGAGGAGCTCATATTACCAACTTGCCTTGAGCTCATTTGGTAGCTCACCTTGGAGTTCGTCAAGAAAATATCCAAGTATCTCACCTAGGATCTCATCTAATAGCTCACCTAGGAGCTTGCCTAACAGCTCTCCTAGAAGCTCACCGAGTTGCTCGCTAAGTAGGTTAGCTTGAGCTCACTTGTGAGCTCACCGATGAACTCATCAGGGACCTCACCTAGGAGCTTTCCAAGTAGCTCACCTTGAGCTCTTCTGGGAGGTCACCGATTAGCTCAAGTTGAGCTCACCCAAGAGCTTGTTGAGTAACTCACCTGGTAGCTCACTTGAAAGCTCACGTTGTCAACTCACTTTGAGCTCACCATCCTAACTTGAATTGAGCTAGCCTTGCCAACTTACCTTGAGCTCACCTTTTAGCTCACCTAGGAGCTGACCAAGCATCTCACATAGGAGCTCAACTAGGAGCTTGGTAAATAGCTTTCCCAGGAACTTGTTAAGCAGCTCAACTTGAGCTTGCTTGAAAACTCACCTAGGAGCTCACCGAGAGCTCAACTTGAGCTTACCTAGAAACTCACATGGGAGCTCACCTATCTGCTTGCCTTAAGCTCATTGAGGAAATCACCTTCCCAACTCTCCTTGAGCTCATCTAGTAGCTCACCTTGGGGTTTTTCGAGTAGCTTGCCTTAGAGTTGACTGAGCAGCTCGTCATGTAGGTTGACTTGAGCTCGCTTGTGAGCTTAGTAGTGAGCTTACAGAGAAACTAACTAGAGACCTCACCTAACAACTCATGTGGGATCTCACCTAAAAGCTTACATGTGAGCTCACTAAGTAGCTTACCGAGTAGATTTACTTGAGCTCACATGTGATCTCACCGATCAGCTCATCGGGGACCTCACCTGGGAGCTCGCTAAGTAGCTCACTTGGTAACTCACCTAGTAGCTTACATGGGAGCTCACCAAATAGCTCGCTAAGTATCTCACCTTGAGATCTTCAAGGATATCTCCAATTAGCTCGAGTTGAGCTTGCCTAAGAGCTCATCGAGTAAATTGTCTAGGAGCTCACTTGATAGCTCACCTTGTTAGATCACTTTGAGCTCACCTTCCTAACTTACCTCTAGCTCACCTTGCCAACTCACCTTGAGCTCACCTTTGAGCTCACCAGGGAGCTCACTGAGCATCTCACCTAGGAGCTTGGCAAGTAGCTAGCCCAGGAGCTTATTGAGTAACTTGACTTGAGCTTGCCTAGAAACTCACCTCAGAGCTCACCTGATAGCTCACCTTACTAACTCACTTTTAGCTCACCTAGGAGCTCACCAAGTAGCTCGACTTGAGCTCATTGAGTAGCTCAACTTGAACTCACCCAAAAAATCACATGGGATCTCACCTATCATCTCGCGTTGAGCTCACTGATTAGCTCACCTTCCCAACTCACCTTGACCTTGTCTAGTAGCTCACCTTGGATTTTGTCAAGTAGCTCATCAAGAAGCTTACCTGGGAGCTCACTGAGTAGCTTATCGAGTAGGTTGACTTGAGCTTTCTTGTGAGCTCACTAGTGAGCTTTCCAAGTAATTCATCAGGGACCTCACCTGGGAGCTTTCCAAGTAGCTCACTTGGGATCTCACCTAGCATCTTGCATGGGAGCTCACCGAACAGCTCGCCAAGTAGCTCTCCTCAGAGCTTTTCTAGGAGCTCACCTATTACCTCGAGTTGAGCTCACCTGGGAGCTCGTTGAGCAAATCACTTGGTAACTCACCTGGGAGCTAGCCTGACAAATCACCTTGCCAACTCACCTTGAGCTCATCTTGTAGCTTGCATGTAAGCTCACCTCAGAGATTATCGACAAGGTCACCTGGGAGCTCACCGAACAGCTCACCTAGGAGCTTAGCTAGGAGCTCAGCACACAGCTTGCCCAGGAGCTCATCGAGTAGCTTGAGTTAAGCTTGCCTAGAAACTCACTTGCGAGCTCACATGACATTTTATCTTGCCAACTCACCTTGAGCTCGCCAAGTAGCTTGACTTGAGTTCAATCGGGAGCTCATCAAGAAGATCACTCAAAAAATCACATAGGAGCTCATCTGACATCTCACCTTACCAACTCACATGGGAGCTCACCTATCAGCTTGGCTTGTCCACTCACCTTAAGCTCACTGAGGAGTTCACCTTTCCAACTTTCCTTTAGCTTGTCTGGTAGCTCACCTGAGAGTTCATCGAGTAGCTTGGTAAATAGCTCACCTAACAACTCACCTGGGAACTCACCTAACCTGGGAGATCACCGAGTAGCTCTCCGAGTAGGTTGACTTGAGCTTGCTTGTGAGGTAACCAAGCATCTCATTGAATAAATCACCTAGGAACTCACCTTAGAGCTCACTTGATAGCTCACCTTACAAAATCACCTTGAGCTCACCTTACCACCTCAACTTGATCTCACCTGGGAGCTTGTGAATTAGCTCATCCAAAAACTCACATGGGAGCTTTCCTAACAGCTCACCCAAAAACTCACATGGGAGCTCACCTTAACAGCTCAGCTTGAGCTCTTCTACGAACTTGCTGATCATCTTGAGTTAAGCTCACCTGGGAGCTCTTCGAGTAACTCACTTGGGAACTCACCTGGGAACTCAACTGGGAGCTCACCTAATAGCTCACCTTGTCAACTCACCTTGAGCTCGCCTTTCCCAGCTCACCTTGAGCTCATCTGGTACCTCACATGTAAGCTCACCTCATAGATTACCTATAAGCTTGCCTCTGAGCTCACATAGGAGATTAGCTGAAAGCTCGGTAAGCATCTCACCTAGGAGCCCATCGATCAGCTCAACTTCAACTTGCCCATAAACTCGCATTAGATCTCACCTGACATCTCACCTTGCAATCTCACCTTGAGCACACCCAGAAGCTTGCTGAGCAACTCGACTTGAGCTCACATGAGAGCTCATCAAATAGCTATCCTAAGAACATGCATGGGAGCTCACCTGACATATTACCTTGCCAACTCATATCAGAGGTCCCCTATTAGAGTTCATCGAGCAGATCACCAAGTAACTTTCTTGGGAACTTGACTAAAATCTCACCTAGGAGCTTGCCTACCAGCTTGCCTAATAGCTCACCGAGTAGCTCGCTGAGTAGGTTAACTTGAGCTTGCTTGTGACCTTACCAAGAAGCTTGCTAGGAACCTCACCTAGTACCTCGCCAAGTAGATCGCTTGGGAGGTCACCTAGCAGTTCACCTACGAGCTCTTCTAAGAGCTCACTGATCAACTCAAGTTGACCTCACCTGGGAGCTTGTCGAGTAACTCATCATGGAACTCACCTGGGAGGTCACCTGACAGCTCACCTTACAAACTCACCTTGAGCTCATCTAGTAGCTTGTATGTAAGCTCACCTTAGAGATTGCCAACAAGCTCACCTTTGAGCTCACCTAGTAGCTCACTGAGCAACTATCCTAGGAGCTCAGAAAGTAGCTCACCCAGGAGCTTATCGAGCAGCTCGGCTTGAGATTACCTGGAATCTCACCTGGGAGCTCACCCAACAGCTCACCTTGCCAGCTTGTCTTAAGCTCACCCAAGAGCTTGCCAAGTAGCTCGGCTTGAGCTCACCCAGGAGCTCATGAAAAAGCCTTCCCTAAAACTCACATGGGATCTCACCTGACAGCTCACCTAGAAACTCACATGGGAGCTCGCCTGATAGCTCACACAAAAACTCACATGGGAGCTCACCTATTAGTTTACCTTACCAGCTCACCAAGTACCTCACCTAGGAGCTCACCTAACAACTTACCAGGGAGCTCACCTAATTGCTCACCTAGGAGCTCACCTAACTACTTGGCTAGGAGCTCACTGAGCAGCTCACCGAGTAGGTTGACTTGAGCTCACTTGTGAGCTCATCAAGTAGCTCGCCAGTGACCTTAGCTAGGAGCTCACAAATTATCTCACTTAGGAGCTCACCTAGAAGCTCACCTTGGATCTCACCAAATAGCGCACCAAGTAGCTCACTTGAGATCTCTTTTGGGAGCTCACTGATTAGCTTGAGTTGAGCTCACCTGGGAGCTCGTTGAGTAACTCACCTGGGAACTCACCTAGTAACTTATCTAACAGCTCACCTTGCCAACTACCCTTGAGCTAACCTTTCCAACTCACCTTAAGCTCATCCGGTAGTTCGCATGTAAGCTCACCTTAGACATTGCAAACAAGATCACCTTTGATCTCACCTTGGAGCTCTAACCAAGTAGCTCACCTAGAATCTCAGTTGGGAGCTTGGTAAGCAGCTCATCCAGGAGCTCCTCAGGTATCTCAACTTGAGGTTGTCCAAAAACTAACCTGGGAGCTCACCTAATAGCTTACCTTGCTAGCTCACCTTGAGCTTGTACAGGAGCTCACCGATTAGCTCAGATTAAGCTCTCCCGAGAGCTTGTCAAGTAGCTCACCCAAAAACTTGCATGGGAGCTCTCCTGATAGCTCACCAAAAAAATCATGTGGGAGCTCACCTATCAGATCATCTTGCCAACTCACCTTGAGCTTTTCTGGTAGCTCACCAAGTAGCTCTCCTAGGAGCTTGCCTAATAGCTCACCTGGGAGCTCACTAAGTAGCTCATCGAGTAGGTTGACTTGAGCTTACTTGTGAGCTCACCGAGTAGCTTGCTAGGGACCTCACATGGGAGCTCAGAAAGTATCTCACTTGGGAGCTCACCTAGAAGCTCAACGAATAGCTTTTTAAGTAGCTCACCTAGGACCTCTTCTGGGAGCTTGCCAATCATCTTGAGTTGATCTCATCTAGGAGCTAGTTGAGTAACTTGCCTTGGAACTCACAGCTCATCTAGGAGCTTGTCAAGAAGCTCACCTAAAAACTCACATAGAAGCTTGCATTGCTAGCTCACCTTGAGATCACTTAGGATCTCACCTTGTGAACTAGACTTGAGCTCATCTGGTAACTTACATCAGAGTTCATGGACCAGCTCACCAAGTAGCTCACCTAGGATCTCACCTAACAGCTTGCTTATGAGCTCACTTAACAGCTCACTTGTGAGCTCACCGGGGACCTCTCCTAGTAGCTCGCCAAGTAGATCATTTAGGATATCACTTAAAAACTTTCCTAGGAGATCACAAAACATCTTGCTAAGTAGCTCACCTAGGAGCTCTTCTAGAAGCTCATCGATCAGCTTGAGTTGAACTCGCCTAAGAGATTATCGAATAACTCACCTGGGAACTCACCTGGGAGCTCACCTCTCAGCTTGCCTTTCTAACTCACCTTGAGCTCATTTGGTAACTTGTATATAATCTCACCTCAAACATTACTGATAAGCTCACCTTTGATCTCACCTAAGAGCTCACCAAGTAGCTCACCTAGGATCACGAATCAATTGACTGGTCACCTTCCACTCACCTAGGAGCTTGCCGAGCATCTCGACTTGAGGTCGTTAAGCAGATCACCCCAAAACTCACATAGGATCTCACCTGATAGCTCACCTTACCAACTCATATGGAGCTCACCTATCAGCTCACCCATCTGGCTCACCTTTAGGTGATTAAGGAGCTCACCTTGTCAACTCACCTTGAGCTTGTTTGGTAGCTCACCTCTTAGTTCATCGAGTAACTTGCCAAGTATCTCACCTGATATCTCACCTCGGAGCTCAACGAGTAGCTCACTGAGTAGGTTGACTTGATCTCACTTATGATCTCATAGAGAAGCTCACCAGGGACATTGCCTAGGATCTCCCCAAGTAGGTTTCTTGGGAACTCACCTAGTAGTTCACCTGAGAGCTCACCCAATAGCTCACAAAGTAGCTCTCTAGGGAGCTCGATGATTAGCTCAAGTTGATCTTGCCTGGGATCTTGTTAAGTAATTGACGTGGGAACTTATTAGGAGATCACTCGATAGCTCACCTTGCCAACTTACCTTAAGCTCACCTTATAAACTTACCTTGAGCTCACCTTGCCAACTCACCTTGAGCTCATTTGGTAGCTCACATGTAAGCTCACCTCAGAGATCTCACCTGGGAGCACAACAAGTAGCTCACCCAGGAGCTTGTCGAGCAGCTCAACTTGAGATTCCTTGGAAACTCACCTAACAACTCACCTTGCCAACTCACCTTGATCTCACCAAGGAGCTCACTGAGTAGCTCAAATTGAGCTCACCTGAGATCTCATCAAGTAGCTCGCCTGAAAACTCTCATAGGAGCTCTGCTGATAGCTTTCCCTAAAAAATCACATGGGACCTTTCCTATCAGTTTACCTTGCCATCTCACATTGAGATCGCTGAGGAGCTCACCTTGACAACTCACCTTGAGCTAATCTGGTAGCTCACCTCAGAGTTCATCATGTAGCTCACCATGTAGCTCACCTGGGAACTCACCTAATAGCTCACTTGGGAGCTCACCTTATAGCTCATATGGGAGATCACCTAACATCTTTCCTGGGAGCTCACTAAGTACCTCGTCGAGTAGGTTGACTTGAGCTCACATGTGCACTTGTTGAGAAACTCACAGGTAACCTTGCCTAAGAGCTCTCTAAGTAGTTCTCTTGGGAGCCCACCTAGTAGCTCACCTAGGAGCTCACCGAATAGGTCACCAAGTAGCTCACCCAAGAGCTCTTCTAGGAGCTCACCTGATAGATCACCTTGCCAACTCACCATGAGCTCAACTTGCCAACTCACCTGGAGCTCATCTGGTAGCTCGTATGTAAGCTCACAAAAGAGATTACCAAAAAAATCACCTATGATTTCACCAAGAAGCTCACCTAGGATCTTGGCTGGAAGCTCGGAAAGTAGCTTGCCCAGGAGCTCGTTAAGTAGCTTAACTTGAGCTTTCCTAGAAACTCACCTAGAGCTTACCTGATAGCTCAACTTGCCAACTCACCTTGAGCTCACCCAAGAGCTCACTGAGAAACTTTATTTGAGCTCACCTAGGAGCTCATCAAGTGGCTCACCCAAAAACTCGAATGGGAGATCACTTGACAGCTCACCTTGCTAACTTGCATGGGAGCTCTCCTATCAACTCACCTTTCTAGCTCGACTTAAGCTCACTGAGGAGCTCACCTTTCCAACTCACCTTGAGCTCAGAAGGTAGCTCGCCTCTGAGTTTCTTAATTATCTCACCAATTATCTTGCTTGGGAACTTGCCTAACATCTCACCTGAGAGCTCACCTAACAGCTTACTTGGGAGCTCACTGAGTAGGTTGACTTGAGATCGCTTGTGATCTCATTGAGTAGCTCGTCGATGACCTCACTTGGGACCTTACCAAGTAGTTCACTTGGGAGCTCACCTGGGAGCTCTTCTAGGAGCTCACGGATCAGCTTGAGTTGAGATCACTCAGGAGCTTGTTGAGTAACTCACCTAGGAACTCACCTAGGAGCTTGCCTGATAGCTCACCTTGCAAACTCACCTTGAACATACCTTGTCAACTTACTTACCTTTGAGATTTCCTGGGAGCTTGTCAACTAGCTCGACTTCAGGTTGCTCGAAAAAATTTCCTGGGAGCTCACCTAACAACTCATCTTACAGCCTCACCTTGAGCTCACCCAGGAGCTCATCAAGCAACTCACATGAAAACTCACATGGGATCTCACCTTACCAAATCAGATGGGAACTCACCTATCACCTCACCTTGATATCTCACCTTAAGCTCACTGAGGAGCTCACCTTGCCAACTTTCCTTGAGCTCACCTCAGATTTCATCAAGAAGCTCACCAAGTAGCCCACCTGGGAGCTCACCTGTGAGCTCACTGAGTAGGTTGACTTGAGCTCACTTGGGATCTCATCAAGTAGCTCACTCAAAAATGTGCATGGGAGCTCACCTGACAGCTTACCTTGACAACTCGCAGGGGAGCTCCCCTATCAGAGTTCATCGAGCAACTCGCTAAGTAGCTCACCTGGGAACTCAAATAATAGCTCACCTTGAAGCTCACCTAATAGCTCACCTATGAGCTCACCTAACATCTTACCTAGGAGCTCACCAAGAAACTTTCAGAGTAGGTTTACATGACCTTGGTTTTGAGCTCACCAAGTAGCTTGTCGGGGACCTCGCTAGGGATGTCACCAAGTAGCTCGCTTGGGAGCTCTCCCAGTAGCTCACCAAGTAGCTCACCTAGAAGCTCTTCTAGGAGCTCACCGATCAGCTCAAGTTGAGCTCACTCAAGAGCTCATTGAGTAAGTCACTTGGGAACTCACCTAGGAGCTCATCTGATAGGTCACCTTACCAACTCACCTTGAACTCACCTTACACACTCAAGTTGAGCTCACCTTGCAAACTCACCTTGAGCTCATCTGGTAGCTCACAGGTAAGCTCACCTCAAAGATTATAGACAAACTCACCTTTGATCTCTCCTAGGAGCTCACTAATTAGCTCACCTAGGAGTTCAGCTGGGAGCTCGTCAAGTAGCTCACATAGGAGCTCATTGAGTAGCTCCACTTGAGCTTACCCAGAAACTCACCTGGGAACTCACCTGATAACTCTCCTTGCTAGCTCACCTTAAGGTCACCCAGAAGCTCACCGAGTAACTCAACTTGAGCTCAACCAGGAGCTCCTAAAGATGCTCACCCTAAAAATCCCATGAGAGCTTACTTGACAGCTCACCTAAAAACTTGCATGGCAGGTCAACTGATAGCTCACCTATAAACTCACATGGGAGCTCACCTATCATCTCACCTTGCCATCTCCAATTAAGATCACAGAGGAGCTCACATTGCTAACTCACCTTGAGCTCATATGGTAGCTCACCTCAGAGTTCATCGAGTAGCTTGCCAAGTAGCTTACCTAGGAGCTCACCTAACAACTCACCTGAGAGCTCAACTAACAGCTCACTTGGGAGCTCAACAAGAAGCTCACTGAGTAGGTTGACTTGAGCTCACTTATGAGCTTACTGACTAGCTCACTAGGGACCTTACCTGGGACCTCACCAAGTATCTTTCTTTGGATCTCACCTATTACCTCACCTTGGAGCTCACTGAATAGTATGCCAAGTAGCTCGAATGAGATTTTTTGGGAGCTCACCGATCAGCTTGAGTTGAGATCACCCAGGAGCTCATCAAGTAACTCACCTGGGAACTCACCTGGGAGCTTGCCTATAGCTCACCTTACCAACTCCTCTTAAGCTCACCTTGCTAACTCACCTTGAGCTCATCTTGTAGCTCCCATGTAAGCTCACCTTAGAGATTACCAACAATCTCACATTTGAGCTCACCTAGGAGCTAACCGAGTAGCTCACCTAAGAGCTTGATTGCGAGCTCAAAAAGTAGCTCACCCAGGAGCTCCTCAAGTAGCTCGACTTGAGCGTACCCAAAAAGTGGCCTAGTAGCTCACCTGATAGCTTACCTTGCTAGCATGCCTTGAGCTCACACAGGAGCTCACCGAGTAGCTTAACTTGAGCTCACCTAGGAGCTTGTCAAGAAGCTCACCTGAAAACTCACATAGGAGCTCACCTAACAGCTCACCCAGAAACTCACATGGGAGCTCACCTATTAGTTGACCTTGCCAACTTGCCTCTAGCTCGCTATGGAGATCACCTTACCAACTCACCTTGAGCTTGTTTGGTAGCTCTCCTAAGAGTTCATCGACTAGCTCAGCAAGTTGCTCACCTGGGAACTCACCTAATAGCTCGCCTGGGAGCTCACCAAGAGCTCGTCGAGTAGGTTGACTTGAGCTTGCTTATGAGCTCACTGAGTAGCTCACTGGGGACCTCACATGGGAGCTTTCCAAGTAGCTCACTTGGGAGCTCATCTAGTAGCTCACCTAGAAGCTCACAGAATAGCTTGTCAAGTAGCTCGCATAGGAGCTCTTCTGGGAGCTTTCCGATCATCTCTAGTTGATCTCACCTAGAAGCTCGTCAAGTAACTCACTTGGGAACTCATAACTTGTCCAAGAGCTTTTCAAGTAGCTCACCTGAAAACTCACATGAGAGCTCACCTTACCAGCTCACCTTTACCTCACTAAGGAGCTCACCTTACCAACTCAAGTTGAGCTCTTCTAGTATCTCACCTCAGAATTTGTTGAGTGGCTCGCCAAGTAGCTCACCTTGTTGCTCACCTAATAACTGGCCTAGTATCTCACCTAACAGGTCACTTGTGAGCTTCACCGGGGGCCTCACCTGGGAGATTACCAAGTAGCTCGTTTGGGAGCTCACCTAATAACTCACTTGGGACCTTACCGAATAACTCACTAAGTATCTCACCTAAGAGCTCTTTTGGGATCTCACCAATTAGCTTGAGTTGAGGTCACTCGAGAGCTTATTAAGTAACTCACCTGCGAACTCACCTGGGAGCTCACCTGACAACTTTCCTTGCCAACTCACCTTGAGCTCAGCTTGATATAACCTCACCTCAGACATTACCGATAAGCTCACCTTTGAGCTTACCCAAGAGCCCGCCAAGTATCTCACCTAGGAGCTTAGTTGGGAGCTTAGTAAGTAGCTCACCCAAGTGCTCATTGAGCAACTTGACTTGAGATTACATTAAAACTCACTTGGGATCTCATCTTGCCAGCTTGCCTAGGAGCTTAATGAGCAGCTTGACTAGAGCTCGTCAAGTAGCTCACCCAAAAACTCACATCCGAGCTCACCTGACAGCTTGCCTTACAAACTCACATGGGAGCTCACCTATCAGCTCACCTTTCTAGCTCGACTTGAGCTCACTGAGCAGTCCACCTTACCAACTCACCTTGAGCTCATTTGGTAGCTCACCTCTGAGTTCATTAAGTAGCTCACCAAGTAGCTCACCTGGGAGCTCACCTAATAGCTCACCTCAGAGCTTAATAAGAAGCTCAACGAGTAGGTTGACTTAAGCTCACTTGTTAGCTCACTTGTGAGCTCACTAAGAAACTTGCCAGGGACCTCACCTGAGAGCTCACCAAGTAGCTCACTTCGAAGCTCACCTAGGAGCTCACATGGGAGCTCACCGAACAACTTGCAAAGTAGCTCACTAGGGATATCTTCTGGGAGCTTGATGATCAGTTCGAGTTGAGCTCACCCAGGAGCTCATTGAGTAAATCACTTGTGAACTTTCCTGGAAGCTCATCTGACAGCTTGCCTTACAAACTTACCTTGAGCTCAACTTGCCAACTCTCCTTGAGCTCACCTTGCCAACTCACCTTGAGCTCATTTGGTAGCTTACATGTAAGCTCACCATAGAGATTATAGACAAGCTCACCTTTGAGCTTGCCTGGGAGCTGACTAAGTAGCTCACCTAGGAGCTTAGCAAGGAGCTCAAAAAGTAGCTCACCCAGGAGCTCATCGAGTATCTCGACTTGAGCTTCCCTAGAAACTCACTTGGGAGCTCTCCTGATAGCTCACCTTGTTATCTCTCCTTGAGCTCACTGAAAAACTTAACTTGAGCTCACATGAGAGCTCATCAAGTAGCCCACCTGAAAACTTGCATAGGAGCTCACCTGATAGCTCACCCTTACAACTCGCATGGGAACTCACCTATCAGCTTGCCTTTCTAGCTCACCTTGAGCATATATAGGATATTAAATAACCAACTCACATTGAGATCATTTGGTAGCTTACCTCAGAGTTTGTCGAGTATCTCACCTAACAGCTCACCTACGAGCTCACCTAACAACTCACCTGGGGGCTCACTAAGCAGCTCATTGAGTAAGATGACTTCAGCTCACTTGTGACCTCACCGAGGACCTCACCTGGGAGCTCGATAAGTAGCTCACTTGGGAGCTCACCTAGCAGCTCACCTAGGAGCTCACTGAATAGCTCACCAAGTAGCTCAACTTGGAGGTCTTATGGGAGTTCACCGATAAGCTTGAGTTCAGCTTACCCAAGATCTCGTCGAGTAACTCACCTGGGAACTCACAACTCATCTATGAGCTTGTCAAGTATCTTGCCTAAAAATTACATGGGAGCTTGCCTATCAGCTCACCATGCCAGCTCGTCTTGAGCTCACTATGGAGCTCACCTTGCTAACTCACCTTGAGCTTGTCTGGTAGCTCACCTCAGAGTTCATTGAGCATCTCACCAAGTAGCTCACCTAGGAGCTTAGCTAATAGCTCACTTAGGACCTCATTAAGTATCTCATCGAGTAGGTTGACTTGAGCTCACTTATGAGCTCACCGAACAGCTCACCGGGGACCTCGCTTGGGAGCTCGGTAACTAGCTTGCTTGGGTGTTCACCTAGCAGCTCACCTAGAAGCACGCTAAACATCTCACTAAGTAGCTTGCCTAGGATCTCTTCTAGGAGCTTGCTGATCAGCTCGAGTTGAGCTTACCCATGAGCTCATCGAGTAACTCACATAGGAAGTCACTTGCGAGCTTTCCTAATAGCTCACCTTGCCAACTCACCTTGAGTTCACCTTTCCAAGTCACCTTGAGCTCATCTTGCCAACTCACCTTGAGCTCATCTAGTAGCTAACATGTAAGCTCACCTAGGAGCTCGGCTAAGATCTCTGCAAGTAGCTCACCCAGGACCTCGTTAAGCAACTCAACATGAGCTTCCCTAGAAACTCACCTAGAAGATCACCTTGCCAGCTCACCTAAAGATAGCCCAAGAGATTTCCAAACACCTTTACTTGAGCTTACCTGGGATCTCATCAAGCATCTCACCCAAAAACTCACATGGGAGCTCGCATGGCTAATTTCCTTGCCAAATCACATGGGAGTTCACCTTGCTAGCTCACTAACGATCTCACCTTACTAACTTTCCAAGTAGCTCACTTAGGAGCTCTTCTAAGAGCTCACTGATAGGATTGAGTTGAGATTTCCTGAGAGCTCATCAATTAACTCACCTGGGAACTCACCTAAGAGCTCGCATGATAGCTCACCTTGCCAACTCACCTTGATCTTACCTTATCAACTTACCTTGAGATCACCTTGCTAACTCACCTTGAGATCATCTGGTACCTCACATGTAAGCTCACCTTAGATATTGCTAACAAGCTTACCTTTAATCTCACCAAGGAGTTCATCACCCATCTAGCTCACCTTGAGCTCACCCATGAGTTAGCCCTACAGCTCGCTTGAAAACTCACTTGGGAGCTCACCTTAAGCTCAAAAAGTAGCTCACCTAGCAATTCACCCAGAAACTCACATGGGACCTCACCTGACAACTCACCTTGCCAACTCTCATGCGAGCTTTCCTATTAGCTCACCTCAAGCTTGCTGACGAGCTCACCTTGCCAACTCTCCTTGAGCTTGTCTAGTAGCTAACCTCAGAGTTCGTCGAGTAGCTCACCATGTAGCTCACCTAGCAGCTCACCTAACAGCTCACATGGAAGCTCACCAAATAGATCACCTTGGAGCTCACTGAGCATCTCGCTGAGTAGGTTGACTTGAGCTCATGTGAGAGCTCACCGAGTAGCCTACCAGGGACCTCGACTATGAACTCGCTAAGTATCTCACTTCGGAGCTCACCTAGTAGCTCACCTGGGAGCTTGCCGAATAGCTCACCAAGTAGCTCACCTGGGATCTATTCTGGGAGCTCACTGATCAACTCCAGTTGAGCTTACCCAGGATCTCATCAAGTAAATTACTTAGGAATTTACCTATGATCTAGCTTGATAGCTCACCTTGGTAACTCACCTTGAGCTCCCCTTGCCAACTCACCTTGAGCTCACCTTTCCAACTCACCTACAACTCATCTAGTAGCTCACATGTAATCTCACCTAAGAGATTACTGAAAAGTTCACCTTTGAGCTCTCCTAGGATTTCACTGAGTAGCCCACCTAGGAGCTCGGTTGGGAGCTTGGCAAGTAGCTCGTTTAGGACTGTGGGAGCTCACCTGAGATTTCCTAGAAATTCACCTGGGAACTCACCTAACAGCTTGCCTTTCCAGCTCACCTTGAGCTCACCCAGGAGTTCGGTCAGCAGCTCAACCAAAAACTTGCATCGGAGCTCACCTGACACCTTTGCTTGCCAATTCACATGGGAGCTCTCCTTACCAGCTCACCTTGAGCTCATTGAGGATCTCACCTTGAGCTCAGAAGGTAGCTTGCCCCAGAATTTTTCGAGCATCTCTAGTTGAGTTCACTCGAGATCTCATCGAGTAACTCAGATGGGAACTCAATTGGGACCTCACTTGATAGCTCACCTTGCTAACTCACCTTGAGATCACCTTTCCAAATGGCTCACCTTTGAGTTCACGTAGGAGCTCACCTAGCATCTCACCTAGGAGCTAGGCTGGGAGCTCAGTAAGTAGCTCACCTAGGATCTCATCAACCAACTCGACTTGAGCTTGCCCAAAAACTCACCTAGGAGCTCACCTAATAGTTCACCTTGCCTACTTACCTTGAGCTTTCTCAGGAGCTCGCTTAGAAGCTCAACTTGAGCTCACCTAGGAGCTCATGAAGCAGTTTGTGTGAAAACTCACATGGGATCTCACCTGAGATCTCATCAGAAATTCACATGGGAGCTCACCTTACAGCTCACCTTGAGCTCACTGAGGATCTCACCTTGCTAACTCACCTTGAGCTTGTTTGGTAGCTCACATCAGAGTTCGTTGAGTAGCTCGCCAAGTAGCTCACCTAGGAGCTCACCTAACAACTCACCCGGGAGCTCATCGAGTAGCTCGCCAAGTAGGTTGACTTGATCTCACTTGTTAGCTAGCTTGTGAGCTTACCGAGGACATCACCTAAGATCTCACCAAGTAGCTCACTTAGGAGTTTAGCTAACAACTTTCCTAGGAGATCACCAAATAGCTCGTGAAGTAGCTCACCTAGGAGCTCTTCTAGGAGCTCACAGATCAGATCGAGCTAAGCTCACCTGGGAGCTCATCGAGTAACTCACATAAGAACTCACCTGGGAACTCACCTGAAAGCTCACCTTGCCAACTCACCTTGAGCTCATCTTGTAGCTCACATCCAATCTCACCTCAAATATTGTTGATAAGCTCACCTTTTAACTCACTGGTGAGCTCACCGAGCAACTCACCTAGGAGATCGGCTAGGAGCTCACCAAGCAGCTCACCAAGGAGCTCATTAAGCAGCTTGACTTGAGTTCACCTGGAAACTCACCTAGGAGCTCACCTGACAGCTCACCTTTATAGCTCACCTTGATCTCACCCAGGAGCTCACTGAGTAACTCAACTTGAGCTCACCTGGGAGCTCATCAAGTAGCTCACCTGAAAACTTCATGGGACATAGGAGCTCACCTTGCGAACTCACATGGAAGCTCACCTATCAGCTCACCTTTCTAGCTCACCTTGAGCTCACTGAGGAGCTCACCTTACCAACTCACCTTGAGCTTATCTGGTAGCTCACCTTGGAGTTCATCGAGTAGCTCACTAAGTAGCTCACCTGGGAGCTCACCTAACAGCTCACCTGGGAGCTCACCTAACATCTCAGAGGGGTTGACTAGGAGCTTCACTTAACAGCTCACCTGAGGAGCTCACCAGGGATCTCACCGAGTAGGAGCTTGAGCTCACTTGTGAGCTCACTTGGGAGCTCACCTGGGAGCTCACCAAGTAGCTCACTTGGGACATCACCTAACAGCTCACCGAATAGCTCTCCTAGGAGCTCAATGATCATCTCAAGCTGAGCTTACCTGGGAGCTCATCAAGTAACTCACTTGGGAGCTCACCTAGGAGCTCACCTGATAGCTCACCTTACCTAACTCACCTTGAGCTCACCTTGCCAACTCACCTTGAGCTCACCTTTCCAACTCACCTTGAGCTCATCTGGTAGCTCGCATGTAAGCTCACCTCAGAGATTACTGACAAGCTCACCTTTGAGCTCACATGGGAGCTCATCAAGTAGCTCACCTAGGAGCTCAGCAAGTAGCTCACCCAGGTGCTCATCCAGTAACTCAACTTGAGCTCTCCTAGAAAATCACCTGGGAGCTCATGTGACAGCTCACTTAAGAGCTCGCCGAGTAGCTTGACTTGAGCTCACCCGGGAGCTCATCAAGCAGCTCACCCAAAAACTCACATGGGAGCTCACCTATGGGAGCTCACCTTGCTAGCTCACCTTGAGCTCACTGAGGAGCTCACCTTGCCAACTCACCTTGAGCTCATCTGGTACCTCACCTTAGAGTTTGTCGAGTATCTCACCAAGTAGCTCACCTGGGATCTCACCTAACAGCTCACCTGGGAGCTCACGGAGTAGCTCACTGAGTAGGTTGACTTGAGCTCACTTGTGATCTCACTTGAGTAGCTCACTAGGGACCTCACATGGGAGCTCCCAAGTAGCTTACTTTTTTAGGAGCTCACCCTAGGAATAGCTTGCCAAGTAGCTCACCTTGGGAGCTCTTCTGGGAGCTCACTGATCAGCTCGAGTTGAGCTCACCTGGGAGCTCGTCAAGTAACTCACCTGGGAACTCACCTAGGAGCTCACCTGACAGCTCACCTTGCCAACTCACCTTGAGCTCACCTTGCCAACTCACCTTGAGCTCACCTTGCCAACTCACCTTGAGCTCATCTAGTAGCTCACATGTAAGCTCACCTCAGAGATTGCTGACAAGCTCACCTTTGAGCTCACTTGGGAGCTCAAGGAGTAGCTCACCTAGGAGCTTGGCTAGGAACTTGCTCAAGTAGCTCACCCAGGAGCTCTAGAGTAGCTTGACTTGAGATTTCCTAGGAGCTCAAAGCTCAAAAAGCTCACCTGAATGGGAGCTCACCTTGCCAGCTCAACTCACATAGGAGCTCACCTATCAACTCACCTTAAGCTTGCTGCTCACCTTGAGCTCACTAAGGAGCTCACCTTGCCAACTCACCTTGAGCACATGGTAGCTCACCTGAGTTCATTGAAAGCTCACCAAGTAGCTCACCTGGGAGCTCTAATAGCCTAGCAGCTCACCTAAAGCTCACCTGGGAGCTCGAAGCTCACCTTGACTTGAGCTCACTTTGAGCTCACTAGCTACTCAGGACCTCACCTTTCCAAGTAGCTCACCTGGGAGCTCATCTGGTAGCTCACCGAATAGCTCACCGAATAGCTCACCAAGTAGCTCATCTCGGAGCTCACTAATAAGCTCACATGGGAGCTCACCTAATAGCTCACCTGGGAACTCACTTAGTAGGTTGACTTGAACTCACTTGTGAGCTCACCAAGTAGCTCACTAAGGACCTCACCTGGGAGCTCACCAAGTAGCTCACTTGGGAGCTCACTTAGACATCTCACCTAGCAACTCACTAGAGGTCACCAAGTAGCTCACTTGAAATCTCTTCTGGGAGCTCACTGATCAGCTCGACCTTGAGCTCACCAGGAGCTCAAGAGTAACTCACCTGGGAACTTCACCTAGGAGCTCTTGAACTTGCTCACCTTGGGACTCACCTTGAGTTCACCTTACCAACTCACCTTGAGCTCACCTTACCAACTCACCTTGAGCTCATCTGGTAGCTCACGCATGTAAGCTCACCTCAGAGATTACTCAACAAGCTACCTTTGAGCTCACCTAGGAGCCCATCACTGAGTGGCTCACCTAGGAGCTCAGACTAGGAGCTCAACAAGTAGCTCACCCAGGAACTCATCAAGTAGCTCAACTTGAGCTTTCCCAGAAACTCACCTGGGAGCTCACCTGACAGCTCACCTTGCCATCTCACCTTGAGCTCACCTAGGAGCTCACTAAGTAGCTTGACTTGAGCTCACGTAGGAGCTTGTCATCAAGCTCACCTAAAAAACTCACATGGGAGCTCACCTAATAGCTCACCTTGCCAACTCCATGGGAGCTCACCTATCAGCTTGCCTTGCTAGCTCACCTTGAGCTCACAAGGAGCTCACATTTCCAACTCACCTTGAGCTTGTCTTGTAGCTCACCTTAGAGTTTGGGTCAAGCAGCTCACCTAGGAGCTCACCTAGGAGCTCGCCTAATAGCTCACTTGGGAGCTCACCTAACAACTCACCTAGGAGCTCACCGAGTAGCTCACCTTAGCTCATCTTGACTTGACCTCACCTTGAGCTTGTCAAGTAGCTCACTTGGGAGCTCACCTAGTAGCTCACCTGGGAGCTCACCAAGTAAGTCTCACTTTGGAGCTCACCTGAGAGCTCACCTGGGAGCTCACCTAATTTCCTTGAGAGCTCACCTAAGTATCACCTAGGAGCTCACTGAGCAAGCTCTCTGAGTAGGTTCACTTGAGCTAGAGCTTACCTCACTTATGAGCTTACCGAAGCTCACCTCAGGGAGCTCACCTTGGGAGCTGACCTGAGTACTCACCTAGGAACTCACCTTAGAGCTCACCAAATAGCTCACCTGTAGCTCACCTAGTAGCTCTTCTGGGAGCTCACCGATAAACTCGAGCTTGAGCTTGGGAGATCATTGAGTAACTCACCTGGGAGCTCACCTGATAGCTCACCTTACCAACTCACCTTGAGCTCACCTTACCAACTCACCTTGAGCTCACTTTACCAACTCACCTTGAGCTCATCTGGTAGCTCACATGTAAGCTCACTTAAGAGATTACTGACAAGCTCACATGGGAGCTCAAAGAAGCTAACCTCAGCTCGGTTAGGAGCTTAAGCAGCTTTCCTAGGAGCTGTCAAGCAGCTCGACTTGAGCTCACCTGAAAACTCACCTAGAGCTCACCAGACTCAACTCACCTTGAGCTCACCCTAAGAGCTCACCCTTGCCAGCTCAGCCTTGAGCTCACCTGACAGCTCACCTGACAAACTTGTTGGGAGCTCACCTTGTCAGCTTGATTTGAGCTCACCTTCCAGCTCACCTTGAGCTGTCTCACCTCAGAGTAGCTCACCTATGAGCTCACCTCTAGAGCTCACCTGGAGCTCACCAAGTAGCTCACCTAGGAGCTCATCTGAGTAATCTCTTCAAGTAGGTTGACCTTGAGCTCACTTGTGAGCAGCTCACCTTGAGCTCAGCTTTCCCGGGGAACTCACCTAGGAGCTCACCAAGTAGCTTACCTTGTAAGCTCACCTCAGTAGATTACCTAGACAAGCTCACCTGGGAGCTTCGCCAAGTATCTCACTTGGGAGCTCACCTAGGAGCTCATCAAGTAGCTCAGTTGAGCTCACCTAGGAGCTCACCTGACAGCTCACCTTACCAACTCACCATGGAAGCTCACCTGGAGCTCAGCTCACCTGTACCAGCTCACCTCAAGGAGCTTGCTGAACAAGCTCAATTTAGCTCACCTAGGAGCTCATCAGATCTCATAGCTCACCTAGGAGCTCAGCTGGGAGCTCACCTAATTAGCTCACCTAGTAGCTCACGTTGAGCTCACCTTTGAGCTCACTAAGGAGCTCATTGAGGAGCTCACCTTAGAGCTCACTGGGAGCTCACCTAACAGCTCACTGGGGAGCTCACTAGGAGCTCACCAAGTAGCTCACCTAGGATCTCACCTAGCAGCTCACCTTGAGCTCGGTTGGGAGCTTGTTGAGTAACTCACCAAGAGCTCACCTGGAGCTCACTGATTAGCTCACCTTTCCAACTCACCTTGAGCTCGTAAAGTAGCTCACTTGGGAACTCACCTAGAGATCACCTGGCAAGCTCACCTTGATTTCACCTTAGAGCTCTGTAAGTAGCTCACCTAGGAGCTCACCTTGGGAGCTCACTAGGAGCTCACCTTAGAAAAGCTCACCTAGGAGCTCACCGAGCAGCTCGACTTGAGCTCACCTTGGGAGCTCACCTTGAGCTCACCTTAGGAGCTCACACATAGCTCGAGTTGAGCACCTGGGAGCTCACCAATCAGCAGCTGCATAGGAGCTCACCTTGGTAGCTCACATGGGAGCTTTCCTGAGGAGCTTACCAAGCTAGCTCACCTTGAGCTCACCCAGGAGCTGCCGATTAGCTCAACTTGAGCTAGGAGCTCGTCAAGTAACTCACTTGGGATCTCACCTAACAGCTCACCTTTCCAACTCACCATGGGAGCTCACCTATCATCTCACCTTGAGCTTGCCTTAGAGCTCACCTTAGACCTCACCTGGGAGCTCACATCTAATAGCTCACCTTCAAGTAGCTCACCTTTGAGCTCATCGAGTAGCTGGGAGTTGAGCTCACTTGGGAGCTCACCTAGTAGCTCACCTGAGGAGCTCACCTAGGAGCTCACCTGAGTAGCTCACTTGAACTCACTTGAGCTCACCTTTCCAACTCACCTTGAGCTCATCTGGTAGCTCACATGTAAGCTCACCTTAGAGACTTGTCAACAAGCTCACCTTTGAGCTCACCTGGGAGCTCATCAGTAGCTAAGTAGCTCACCTAGGAACTTGCCTGGGAGCTCACCTGACAGCTCACCTTACCAAACTCACCTTGAGCTTTTCGAGTAGCTCACTTGAGCTTGCCTTGAGCTCATCACATGGTAGCTCACTGTAAGCTCACTAAGAGCTCACCTGACAAGCTCACCTTTGAGCTTCTAACTCAGGAGCTCACCAAGTAGCTTGACTCCTAGGAGCTGACTGGGAGCTGCCAACTCACCTTGAGCTCACTTTATCAGCTCACCGAGAGCTTGACTCTAGTAGCTCATTGAAGCTCACTCACTGGGAGCTCACCTAGGAGCTTGCCAAGCAGCTCACCAAAGCTCACCAAGTATTGACATGAGCTCTGAAAACTCACCTAGAGCTCATCGAGTATCTCACCATCAACTCACCTGGGAGCTCACCTGACAGCTCACCTAGAAACTCACCTTGAGCTTGCTCTGGTAGCTCACCTCAAAATTCACCTAGCAGCTCACCTTGAGCTCTCTGAGTAGCTCACCTAATCTCACCTAACAACTCACCTTGTAGCTCACCTTGAGTCAGGTTAACTCACCTTGAGCTCACCTCAGCTCACCTTGAGCTCATCTGAGTAGCTCACCGAGGAAGCTCACCTGAGAGTTCACCTAGAAGTTCACCTGGGAGGTCACCGAAGCTTAGCTCACCTAGGAGTTGACTTTGTAACATCCCCATTTTAAGATACTAGAACAAGGGAATTTTTTTATTTTTTTTTTAAATATAACGTTCTCTGTTATGAATTATAAAATTCAAACACACGTTCAAGTTTTAATAATTGTTCTCTGCCCAAACAACACAGTTTGGATCACACAATTTCTTTTTAAAACTAATGTTCCCTGTTCGCATATTTACAATATGGAACACACATTCAATGCCATTCAATCTTATAACAGATTCTATATGCTGCTGTAAATGACTCGAAGAACTGCCGATCTTCCATTTTCATGGCTCGGAGTTTCAATGATCGGCAACAACCGATCCTTCATTTCATGACTCGGCAACAACCGATCCTTCATGTTTGTTTATGCATAGTATATTATATATACATGTTCTCATAACCGTTTCCGGTTATCGAAGTGATCCATTTAAGAAGCCTATCTGAATATCTGTTACTGATATTCATCTGACATCCTGCATCTTAAATTAAGTGATAAGGACAACGCAACCAGCACTTGCGATACTTTGGCCAAAGATTTTCACATGCTTTGCATGATCATATTCCTGGATGTGATACACATCAATGGAATACGTCCTTCACTTCACTTCACCTGTTATCTAGAATGGTCTTTCCTGGTTCCTACCAGTCCTCATCAAATTTAAGTCAGTTTTAAACTTCCAATTTCCAACTAGTAATATGAACGGGTATAGGAAGGCACTCCTGGTAACTAAAGATACGCAGACATACGGTGTCGTTCCCCATGACTCCGTGTGTCTAGTTATCTTTAGTATTCCGGAGTCACTCTGTATACCAGATCATACTCCTATCCCCAGCCAAGAACTTCACATTCAGCCTATGTATTCTCGATGTTTTAATTCGGGAGGGCATTGTAATATGTCAGCTGCAACATTGTGTCGTCATGAAGACCCCGTCTTCATGAAGACACCTTGCTGTAGCTGGCGTATGTCAATGTCCTAGAATCCTCCCATCGAGAGTACACATCCTGCTCAAGTGATTTGGATATGATCTTAATATTTAAAATCAACTTTCAGCAACCATGCTGATCCCTTTATCCTCGTTCCCGTTACAGTTGTATATAGCTAAGAGAGACTAAATCTGTCCATTAGCTTGCTATGCATCTTCTCCTTCGTATCGAAGGGCTGCATTTTCTCTACTTGGTTCTCTTCTTAATCATTGGATTAAGCAGCCCGTTACCGACGGACGTGATAAGTTTAACCTATTAAACTTAACCAAGATTTTTCCAACTGTAACTAAATTTCAGAATTTAGCTTATTAGACGTCATTTAAACGAGGTCTAATTCCCAATAAATGTATTCATTTATTCTCCTTAACCTTACATAGTTAAGGTCCATTAGTTATGGATATATTTATCCCATATCCTTTATTCTGAATTTAACATACGAGGTCATTAATGGAGTTCGAAAATGAAGTTCGATTACTCCTAAGTTAATTGATATTCCTTAGCTTCCAAGCTAATCCTGAATACCTATCAGTTATGGAATCATATTCTTCCTAATCCTTTTTAATGTCAATTAAAAATTCATCTTTACCCAAGTATGAACTAATTGCACATTTCAACTTAAAAGTTGCATTTAGGTAAGAATAGATATCAATTCCCAATTTAACATCCATCCAAGGACAATTAAATAAATCCAAATCAAGAAATAACATTATATTTCCAATTTAATCAACAATATCAAACTGATATAATTATTAAAATATCACACTTGTATTTGTATTCATCAATCCAGTCATAATCCATACATTTGCCAATCCAACTGACTGGACTTTGTTTACATAAAACATCATTACAACTCATAGATAGAAGAATGTACTTTCTTCTTTTCACAATTCCTCAAAGAGGAATAAAACTAACAAATACAATTCATCTTCTGATAATCAAAAGAAGCATCAGAAAATAGCCATGTCTTCATTCTAATCAAATTCCATCTGCAAAATGACTTGCACGGGTCAGTTCAATGAACTGAGCATATTAAGCACTTATCATTAAAATGAGGTGCTTCAATTAACTGTCTCAATAAAAGAACCCTGCTTTTATGAAACGACAGTAAGAACATCAATCAAAAATAGGCAAGCATCAAAAGAAGATCAGCATAACAACTGAACTATCAAAATATCATCACAATCAGCCAAAGAACTGCTGTCCTATTTTCCACATAATCATTGCAAGTTCCAAATTACAATATTTGTAAAGTTTAGGAATACAAGTAGCTATACTGCCTATATAACATACTGTTATCCTTTCCATTCCTTTCATTAATAATAAATGCAAAGGATGAAACTAACTAAAATATAAATCCATTACTTTCCTTTCAGTTCATGCATCACATTGGATTTAAAGCAATCAAGTACAGACAAGAAAGCGAACAACAATGCATATAGTAGCTCTCATACCTAAGCACTATAAAATTCGTTCTTAAACGATTCCAGATTTCCAACTGAATGAAAGAAGAAAGATCATTTTTCCAAAACATTCATCCATATTCCTATTTCTTTCCACATGACTGTTCTAAAAATGGAATCCAAATGAGACACAAATCAAGATAATAGTTCAGAGTGAAACTTACAAAATCCATTCAAAATTCACTTTCCGGCAGCAAGAATAATTTCATTTATAATCTGATTAAAATGAAAACAAGGAAGAATTCATCATCCATATCAATATTTCATTTAAATCAGCTCATATGAATATCCAAAAATAGGTTAGTACAACATCATGTACATCATAGAACAAACAGTATAAGGATGCATACTATGTACTTACTATACTAGAAGACTCCATACTTCTTTCACTATATTTTTAACCAAAACAACAATTATGCAATCATGCAATCAATTATTCATAATGACCTTCTAATCCATGAACGCATACAGTTCAAATAACAATTTACATTGCTGTTACCTACAGCAAGACCATTATTCATATGCACGATAAATTCCAATGCTATTTAGAATCCAAACAGCAAAAAGAGAAGAATTCATTCCTTTAATTATTTCATAAGAAAACAACCATAGTTTCTTCAGGAACTCAAAGAATTACTCAAATCGATTTCATTTCTTAGCATAAATGACTGTGCAAAATCAGAACAGACCACATTGAAACATTCAATAGCCATTTGTATAGAAAACAACAGCACTCAGGAAATGAATTTAAATTCACTGTCTATCTCGATCAACTGAACTTGTAAGTTCAAAAAACCATTTACTGATTTCTTCAGGAATCAGAAAATAGCAGAAAGAAGAATCATACGTTAAGGTCGTTTAAGGGGTTAACCCATAAAAAGAAATGAGCATGGTTTTAGACTGAAAGAAACTAATCATTTTATTCGGAATTGACAATCCAAAACATTCACAAGAACAAGTTCATTGCCAACAAACATTTCTACCCGAAATCCATTTTTCAAGTTCATGATAATATGCAGAACTTCAGAATGCAATAATCAATTATCATTTACCTCTATCAAAGAAAACCCGAATAGGGTGTTAAATGCATAATCATTAGTACAGTCAAGACAAACCCACACAGCAAGAGAAAAATTTCCATGCAACATTCTTTTGCACAACAAAAAAAGCTAAGTCTTATTCACTATTCTCACAGTCCAAAACTAGAAGATCAAACAACATCAATAAGACACAACAAAATCACTAACCCCCTCAGGAGAATCAACATAAATATTCATTCAATGCTCAGAAATACCAGCCAACTCATAGTAACAACTACATAGTTCAAACTTAAGATCAAAACATTTCCATAAAACACAACAAAATCATCCTTTCAAACAGTAAGAAAGACATGTAATTCATTAATAAGTTCAAAAGAAAACGTTTCTTTCCTACTCCCACGAATACCCAAATTGTATTCGTCCATTTATATAAAAGAAGAAGCACAACAATAAAAACATTACTATCATTTCCTATAACCGAGCTCATATGCTCAGATAAAACCCTAGTGCCAATTCCATTTAAAATCAATTTCCTTCTAATCCCAAAACAGCAGAAGGAAAAGAAAAGTCTTATTTCCTTTAAAGAAATTTTAGTAAAGAAACGACATCAAGAAACTCGTACATCCTGTACAATTTTATTCAAAATATCATTAGCAAAAGAACAATCGTTTCACAGCAATGAAAACAACCCACACTTCATGCACAATTCATTTAACATTTCAATCAGAGAAAAACCCATTTCGAATTCGAGCAAAGGCAAAATACCGTCAACAACCAAACACAACAAGTTCTTATTCACTCAATTCATGCAAAGACAGATCAAATCACAAAGCAAGAAACGATTTCACCCAATCATTTCAAACAATGACAGCAAGAATCTAACCCAAATCATCTCAACATGACAACAATCCCAAAAACCCAAGAGCAGGGTTGTTTTAATGATACGCTTAAACAAAGCAAGATGTTTTAAAGAGAAGGGCTTAACATGCCTGTAATTTCTTTTCCAAAACTCGAAGAAAACCGCGTCTACCGAAGGTATTTCCTTCCACGGTGACAGCACGAGCTTCCAACAATCCTTTCCTCTTCAGGCTCAACAACAGCCTCCAAATTTCCAAAGAAACAGTGATAAAACCCAAAGAAACTGGTTCGACTGAACCAAGAAAAAACCAAATGCAGAGCAACTTCTCAAAATCCGAATCAACAAAATAAACAATCAACATTTCCTCCATACACTTTCCAAGGTGAGCTGGTCACGAAGACCAAAAAAAATTAAATGCATTAAAGGCTCAGCCTTTTCCTATTTTCTCACGCCACCGCTGACTTGGGTTGGCAAACTCCCAATTTCAAATTTTGCATGTAAAACCAAATTTAGTGTATGACCAACTAGATACCTCTATTTTTCCCTGTTCCCGCCAAACTGGCGCTGTCCACATAAGGATAGTTAACATTAAATACCATTAATTCCCTTTCATCCTTATCCTTCCCCCAAGGGTCTGCGCATCCCCTTCTAGGTTAGGATTAGTTTAGGATTCATATTAGTGTTCGACCTAGGTCATAGCCTAGTCTTTAGGTTAATAGAACTTAGGTTTATTCCCACCCTTTTTTTTATAATTTAAAAATCCACTTAGGATAGTAGTTTAGGATGTAAGTTAGGCTTAGGATTAGATTAGGATCTAATTCCACTAACCACTAACACTAATCTTCAACTTCCTATCAAGTCTTCCCGACTAACTTCCAATTCCAACACTGAGCAGGACATTCCGTCCTTCAGTTAACATGCCTGAGCCACCTATATCCAGGCATTTCTCACCTTACGAGGTCTCACGAATTACGACAGTGTATGGTTCGTGAATCAAACCCCTTTCCATTGGCATCTACGTGCCAACTGTTCATACCTGTAATCAGGCGCTGCACATTTATATCAACCTTCAATTCAGTGTCAAGAGTAAATAGACAAAGAGGATTACAAGAAGGCCACAACATAAAGAGTTCAGCAAGCATACAAAAAATTTGTCGTCACATCAGTAACATACAAACAACAATAACTACTGTCCCATGTAAATAAATTACAGTATGCAAGAATCCAGATTAGAAACACATTCCCTTAAGATCAAAATATATCTTAACATGTTTTCCTTCATTACAGCAGTTACAACATATGAAAAATATTCACCAAGATAACTTACAAAGGGTGTTACAGACTTGAGCTCACTTGTGACCATGCCAAGCAACTCACCTGGAAGCTCACCAAGTAGCTCGATTACTGACAAGCTTACCTTTAAGCTCACCTGGGAGCTCACCTAGGATCTCAGATGGGAGCTTGGTAAGTATCTCACCTAGGAGCTCATCGAGTGAGAGATTTCCTAACATCTCACCTTGCTAATTCACCTTGAGTTCACCTTGCTAACTCACCTTGAGCTCACCTTGCCAACTCACCTTGAGCTCATCTGGTAGCTCATATGTAAGCTCACCTCAGAGATTACCGAAAAGCTTGCCATTGAGCTCACCTTGGAGCTTACCAAGTATCTCACCTAGGAGCTTGGCTAGGAGCTCAGTGAGTAGCTTGCCTAGGAACTCATCAAGTAGCTTGACTTGAGATTACCTAGAAACTCAAATGGGAGCGTTCCTGATAGCTTCCCTTACTGACTCACATGGGAGCTCCCCTATCAGCTCACCTTTCCAGATCTCCTTGAACTCACTGAAGAGTTCACCTTGGCAACTCACCTTG
Source organism: Taxus chinensis (assembly GCA_019776745.2). Classification (NCBI taxonomy): domain Eukaryota; kingdom Viridiplantae; phylum Streptophyta; class Pinopsida; order Cupressales; family Taxaceae; genus Taxus; species Taxus chinensis. The sequence goes on from CM034157.1 coordinate 2,541,760, forward strand.
AGCTCATCTAGTAGCTCACAACAGATTTTATCGATTAGCTCGCCAAGTAGCTCACCTGGGAGCTTGACTAATAACTCACCTTAGGAGCTCACCAATTGTAGCTCACCTAGAATAGACAAGTTGACTTGAGCTCACATATGAACTCACCAAGTAGCTCATCGGGGACTTACCTGGGAGCTATTCTTGGAGCTCTTCGATCAGCTCGAGTTGATCTCACCTGGGAGCTCGTTGAGTAACTCACCTAGGAAATTGATTAGGATCTCCCCTTACTAACTTTCTTTGAGTTCGGCTTCCCAACTAACCTTAAGCTCACCTTGCAAACTCACCTTGAGCTCATCTGGTAGCTCACATGTAAGCTCACCTTAGAGATTACCAACAAGCTCACCTTTGAGCTCACCTGGGAGCTCACTGAGTAGCTCACCAAGGAGCTCATCTGGTAGCAGCTCAGCTAGGAGCTTAGAAAATAGCTCACCTAGGAGCTCACCTAATAGCTCACCTTGCCAGCTCACCTTGAGCTCACCCAGGAGCTCGCCGAGTAGCTCAACTTGAGCTCACCTAGGAGCTCATCAAGTAGCTCACCTGAAAACTCACATTGGAGCTCACCTTACCAAGTTGTATGGGAGCTCACCTATCAGCTCACCTTACCAGCTTACCTTGAGCTCACTCAGGAGCTCACCTTACCAACTCACCTTTATATTTTCTTGTAGCTCAACAAGTAGCTTTCCTAACACCTCACCTTAGAGCTCACCTAAAATCTCACTTGGGAGATCATCGAGAAGCTCACTGAGTAGGTTGACTTGAGCTCACTTGTGAACTCACTAAGTAGCTCACTGGGGACCTCACCTGGGAGTCTACCAAGCAACTCAATTGGGAGCTTGCCTAACAGCTCGTCTGGGAGCTCACCAAACAACTCACCATGTAGCTTCCCTAGGATTTCTTCTGGGAGCTCACCAATCATATTGATTTGAGCTCATGTGGGATCTCATCGAGTAACTCACCTGAGAACTCTCCTAGGAGGTCACCTGACAGCTCACCTTACCAACTCACCTTGAGCTCACCTTGTCGACTCACCTTGAGCTTACCTTGCCAACATGGCTTGAGCTCATCTAGTAGCTTACATGTAAGCTCACCTCAGAGATTGCCAACAAGCTCACCTTTGAGCTCACCTGGGAGCTCATCAAGAAAATCACCTAGGAGCTTGGCTGGGAGCTCTATAAATAGCTTGACTTGAGCTAGTCTGAAAACTTTCCTCAGAGATCACCTAACAAGTCACCTTGCTAGCTCGTTTTGAGATCACACAAGAGATTATTGAGTAGCTCACCCAGAAAATTACCTTACAGTTCACCTAGAAACTCACATGGGAGCTTGCCTTGAGTTTGCTAAGGACCTGACCTTGCCAACTCACCTTGAGCTCTTCTGGTAGCTCATCTTGGAGTTCGTCGAGTAGCTCACCAAGTAGCTCACCTGGGAGCTCACCAAGAAGCTCTCCAAGTAGGTTGACTTGAGATCACTTGTGATTTTTCCTATCAGATGACCAAGGACCTTTCCTGGAAGCTTACAAATTAGCTCACTTAGAACCTCACCTAACAGCTTACCTGGAAGCTCACAGAATAGCTCACTAAGTAGCTCACCTAGGATCTCTTCTAGGAGCTCATTGATCAGATCAAGTTGAGTTCATCTAGGAGCTCATCGAGTAACTCACCTGGGAACTCACCTAGGAGCTCACCTAATAGCTTGCCTTACCAACTCACCTTAGAGCTCACCTTTCCAACTCAGCTTGAGGATCTCACCTTGCCAACACCTTGAGCTCATATGGTAGCTCACCTCATGGAGCTCCTCAGAGATTACTGACAAGCTCACCTTTGAGCTCACCTGGGAGCTCACAGAGTAGCTAACCTAAGAGCTCGGCTGGAAGCTTGGTAAGTAGCTCACCTAGGAGCACATTGATCAACTTGACTTAAGCTTGCCCAGAAACTCACCTAGGATCTTGCCTTATAGCCCTCCTTGCTAGCTTACCTTGAGCTTACCCAGGAGCTCACCGAGAAGCTTGACTTGAGCTCAGCCATGAGTTCATCTAGTATCTTGCTTGAAAACTCACATGGGAGCTCACCTGACAGCTCATGCCTTACCAACTCACATGGGAGTTCACCTTGCCAGCTCACATTTCAAACTCACCTTGAGATTGTCTGGTAGCTCACCTCATATTTCATCAAGAAAATATCCAAGTAGCTTTCCTAGTAGCTCACCTAATAGCTCACCTGGGAGCTCACCTAATAGCTCACCTAGGAGCTCACCAAGAAGCTCACCAAGTAGGTTGACTTGAGCTCACTTGTGAGCTCTCTGATCAGCTTACTGGGGACCTCGCCTAGGAGCTCGCCAAGTAGCTTGATTGGGAGCTCACCTAGCAGCTTACCAAGGAGCTCCCCAAACAGCTTGCCAAGTAGCTTTCCTTGAGCTCATCTGGGAGCTCACTGATTAGCTCGATTTGAGCTCACCCAGGAGCTCATCGAGTAACTCACTTGGGAGCTCACTTGATATCTCACCTTACCAACTTGCTTTAAGCTCACCTTCCCAACTCACCTTGAGCTCACCTTTCCAACTCACCTTGAGCTCACCTTTGAGCTCACCCGGGAACTCACTGAACATCTCACCTAGGAGCTCAGCTAGGAGCTTGAGAAAGTAGCTCGCCTAGGAGCTCGTCGAGCTGCTCAACTTGAGCTTGCCCAAAAACTCACCTGGGAGCTCACTTGACAAATCTCACCTTGCCATCTCAATTTTATCTTTCTTACAATCTCGCCGATCAGCTCAACTTGAGCTCACACAAGAGCTCATCAAGTAGCTCACCCAGAAAATACATGGAAGCTCACCTGATAGTTCATCGAGAAAGTCACATGAGAGCTCACCTATCAGCTTGTCTTAACATCTCACCTTGACCTCACTGAGGAGCTCACCTTCCTAACTCACCTTGAGCTCGTCTGGTAGCTCACCTCAGAGTTTGTCAAGTAACTCGTCAAGCAGCTCGCCTGGGAGCTCACCGAGTAGCTCACCGAGTAGCTTGACTTGAGATCGCTTGTGAGCTCACTAGTGACCTTGCCAAGTAACTCGTCATGGACCTCACCTGATAGCTCACCTTGCCAACTTGCCTTGAGCTCACCTTTCCAACTCACCTTGAGCTCATCTAGTAGCTCGCATGTAAGTTCACCTTAGAGATTGCCGACAAGCTCACCTTTGAGCTCACTTGGGAGCTCAATGAGTAGCTCACCTAGGAGCTCAACTTTGAGATCGACAAGTAGCTCACCCAGGAGCTCAACAAGCAACTTGAGTTAAGATTTCCTAGAAACTCACCTGGCAGCTCCTATGACATCTCACCTTACCAACTCACATTGAGCTTTTCAAGTAACTTTACTTGAGCTCAATCGGGAGATCGTCAAACAGCTCACTCAAAAACAAACATGGGAGCTCACCTATCAGATCACCTTGCCATCTCACCTTGAGCTCACTAAGGAGTTCATGTTGCCAACTCACCTTGAACTTGTCTAGTAGCTTGCCTTAGAGTTCATCGAGTAGCTCACCTAGTTGCTCACCTAACAACTAGCATGTTAACTTGCCTAAAAACTCACCTGGGAGATCACCGAGTACCTCTATGAGTAGGTTGACTTGAGCTTACTTATGAGTTCACTGAGAAACTCATCAAGTAACTCACCTGGGAACTCACCTTAGAGCTCAATTGACAACTCATCTTACCAATTCACCTTGAGCTTGCCTTGCCAACTCACCTTGAGCTCACCTTGCCAACTCACCTTGAGCTAATCTGGTAGCTCACATGTAATCTCACCTAAGAGATTATTGACAAGCTAACCTAGGAGCTCTTCTAGGAGCTTGCAAATCAGCTCAAGTTGAGTTCACCCAGGAGCTCTTCGAGTAACTGAACTGGGAGCTCACCTTGTCAACTTGCCTTGAGCTCACCTTGCTAACTCACCTTGAGCTCATCTGGTAGCTCGCATGTAAGCTCATGTTAGAGATTACTGACAAGCTCACCGTTAAGCTCACCTAGGAGCTCACCTAGGATCTCGGATGGGAGCTTGGTAAGTATCTCACCTAGGAACAAATCGAGTGGGAGATTTCCTAATATCTCACCTTGCTAATTCACCTTGAGTTCACCTTACCAAATCACCTTGAGCTCACCTTGCCAACTCACCTTGAGCTCATCTGGTAGCTCATATGTAAGCTCACCTTAGAGATTACTTACAAGCTCACCATTGAGCTCACCTTGGAGATTACTGAGTAGCTCACCTAGGAGCTTGGCTAGGAGCTCGGTAAGCAGCTCATCCAGGAACTCATCGACTAGCTCGACTTGAGCTTACCTCGAAACTCACATGGGAGCTCACCTGATAGCTCCCCTTACCGACTCATAAGGGAGCTCCCCTATTAGCTCGCCTTTCTAGATCTCCTTGAGCTCACTGAAGATCTCACCTTGGCAACTCACCTTGAGCTCATCTGGTAGCTCACAATGGAGTCCATCAAGTAGCTTGCCAAGTAGCTCACCTGGGAGCTCACCAAGCAGCTCACTGAATAGGTTGACTTGAGCTCGTGTATGAGCTCACCAAGTAGCTCATCAGGGACCTCGCCTGGGAGCTGTTCTTGGAGCTCTTTGATCAACTTGAGTTGATCTCACCTGGGAGCTTGTCGAGTAACTCACCTAAGAACATGACTATGAGCTCGCCTTACCAACTTTCCTTGAGTTTAGCTTCCCAACTCACGTTAAGCTCACCTTGCTAATGCACCTTGAGTTCATCTGGTAGCTCATATGTAATCTCACCTAAGATATTACCAACAACATCACCTTCTAGGTCACCTGGAAGCTCACCGAGTAGCTCACCTAGGAGCTTGGCTAGGAGCTCAGAAAGCAACTCACCCAAAATCTCACCTAATAGATCACCTTTCCAGCTCACCTTAATCTCACCCACGAGCTCTCTGAGTAGCTCAACTTGAGCTAACCTAGGAGATCATCAAGTAGCTCACCCGAATAATCACATTGGAGCTCACCTTACCAAGTTGCATGGGAGCTCACCTATCAGCTCACCTTTCCAGCTCACCTTAAGCTCACTCAGGAGCTCACCTTGCCAACCCACCTTGAGATTTTCTAGTAGCTCACCTTAGAGTTTTTCGAGTAGCTCAACAAGTAGGTCACCTAATAGCTCACCTTAGAGCTCACCTAAAATTTCACTTGGGAGCTCATCGAGAAGCTCACTGAGTAGGTTGACTTGAGCTCACTTGTGAGCTCACTAAGTAGCTCACTGGGGACCTCACCTGGGAGCTTACCAAGTAACTCGCTTGGGAGCTTGCCTAATAGCTCATTTGGGAGATTTCCAAACAACTCGCGATGTAGCTCACCTAGGATTTCTTCTAGGAGCTCACCAATTAACTTGAGTTGAGCTCATGTGGGAGCTTGTCGAGTAACTCACCTGGGAACTCACCTAGGAGCTCACCTGATAGCTCACCTTACCAACTCACCTTGAGCTCACCTTGTCGACTCAGCTTGACCTTGCCTTGCCAACATGGCTTGAGCTCATCTCATAGCTCACATGTAAGCTCACCTCAGAGATTACCGACAAGCTCACCTTTGAGCTCACCTGGGAGTTCATCAAGAAAGTCACCCAGGAGCTTCGCTAGAAGCTCAGTAAGCAGCTCAACTTGAGCTAGTCCGAAAACTTTCCTCAGAGATCACCTGAAAACTCACCTTGCTAGCTCACCTTGAGCTCACCTAAGAGCTTGCTAAGTAGCTCACCCAGAAAATTACCTTATAGCTCACCTAGAAACTCACATGGGAGCTCACCTTGCTAACTCACCTTGAGCTCTTCTAGTAGCTCACCTTGGTGTTTGTCAAGTAGCTTGACAAGTGGCTCACATGGGAGCTCACTGAGCAGCTCTCCAAGTAGGTTGACTTGAGCTCACTTGTGATCTCACTTGTGAGTTTGCCAAGTAGCTCACCAAGGACCTTTCCTGGGAGCTTATGAAGTAGCTCACTTAGAACCTCACCTAACATCTTACCTAGAAGCTCACAAAATAGCTCACCAAGTAGCTCAACTAGGATCTCTTCTAGGAGCTTGCTGATCAGATCAAGTTGAGCTCATCTAGGAGCTCATCGAGTAACTCACTTGGGAACTCACCTAGTAGCTCACCTAATAGCTTTCCTTGCCAACTCACCTTAAGCTCACCTGTATAACTCGATTTGGTCTCACCTTCCTAAATTTCCTTGAGCTCATGTGGTAGATCACATGGAAGCTCACCTCAGAGATTATTGACAAGCTCACCTTTGAGCTCACTTGGGAGCTCATAGAGTAGCTAACCTAGGAGCTTGGCTGGGAGCTTGGTAAGTAGCTCACCTAGGAGCACATCAATCAACTCGACTTGAGCTTTCCCAGAAACTCACCTAGGGTTTCGCCTTATAGCCCACCTTTCCAGCTTACCTTGAGCTTACCCAGGAGCTCACTGAGAAGCTTGACTTGAGCTCACCCATGAGTTCATCTAGTAGCTTACCAAAAAACTCACATGGAGGCTCGCCTGATAGCATGCCTTGCCAACTGACATGGGAGTTCACCTTGCTAGCTCACATTGAGCTCATTAAGGAGCTCACATTGCCAACTCAACTTGAGCTTTTCTGGTAGCTCACCTCAGATTTCATTGAGAAAATCTCCAAGTATCTTTCCTAGGAGCTTGCCTAATAGCTTAGCTAGGAACTCACCTAATATCTCACCTAGGAGCTCACCGATAATCTCACCGAGTAGGTTGACTTGAGCTCGCTTATAAGCTCTCCGATCAGCTTACTGGGGACCTCAATTGGGAGCTTACCAAGTAGCTCAATTAGGAGGTCACCTAGCATCTTACTAAGGAGCTCCCCGAATAGCTTGCCAAGTAGCTTTCCATGAGCTCTTCTGGGAGCTCACTGATTAGCTCCAGTTGACCTCACCCAGGAGCTCGTCAAGTAACTCACCTGGGAACTCACTTGATATCTCACCTTGCCAACTCACTTTAAGCTCACCTTCCCAACTCACCTTGAGCTCACCTTTCTAACTCACCTTGAGCTCACCTTTGAGCTCACCTGGGAACTCACTGAGCATCTCACCTAGGAGCTCAGCTAGGAGCTCAACAAGTAGCTCACCTAGGAGCTCATCGAGTAGCTCAACTTGAGCTTGCTTGAAAACTCACCTGGGAGCTCACCTGACAACTCACCTTGCCATCTCAATTTTAGCTTGCCTAGGAGCTTACCGATCAGCTCAACTTGAGCTCACATAGGATCTCATCAAGTAGCTCACCCAAAAACTCACATGGTAGCTTACCTGATAGCTCACCGAGAAACTCACATGGGAGCTCACCTATCAGCTCGTCTTAACAGATCCCTTGAGCTCACTGAGGAGCTCACCTTCCCAACTCACCTTGAGCTCATCTGGTAGCTCACCTTAGATTTTATCGAGTAACTCATCAAGCAGCTCGCCTGGGAGCTCACTGAGTTACTCGTTGAGTAGGTTGACTTGAGCTCGCTTGTGAGCTCACTAGTGAGCTTTCCAAGTAACTCATCGTGGACCTCACTTGATAGCTTGCCTTACCAACTCACCTTGAGCTCGCCTTGCCAACTCACCTTGAGCTCATCTGGTAGCTTGCATGTAAGCTCACCTCAGAGATTGCTGACAAGCTCACCTTTGAGCTCACCTGGGAGCTCAATGAGTAGCTCACCTAGGAGCTTAACTTTGAGATCGACAAGTAGCTCACCTAAGATCTCATCGAGAAACTTGAGTTAAGCTTTCCTAGAAACTCACTTGGTAGCTCCTATGACATCTCACCTTACCAACTCACATTGAGCTTTTCAAGTAACTTTACTTGAGCTCGATCAGGAGCTTATCAAGTAGCTCACTCAAAAAAACACATGGGAGCTCACCTGTCAGATCAGTTTACTAGCTCACCTTGATCTCACTGAGGATTTTACCTTGTAAACTCACCTTGAGCTCATCTGGTAGCTCACCTTAGAGTTTTTTGAGTAGCTTGCCAAGTAGCTCACTTGGGAACTAGCCTAACAGCTTACCTGGGAGATCACTGAGTAGCTCTCTGAGTAGGTTGACTTGAAATTTCTTGTGACCTCACCGAGAAGCTCATTGAGTAACTCACCTGGGAACTCACCTTGGAGCTCACCTAACAGCCCACCTTGCCAACTCATCTTACCAACTCACCTTGAGTTCAACTTGCCAACTCCCCTTGAGCTAATATAGTAGCTCACATGTAAGCTCACCTCAAAGATTTCCGACAACCTCACTTGGGAGCTCTTCTAGGAGTTCGTTGATCAGGTCAAGTTGAGATCATCTGAGAGCTCTTCATATAACTCACCTAGGAACTCACTTGGGAGCTTGACTAATAACTCACCTTGTCAACTCACCTTGAGCTCTTCTGGTAGCTCACATGTAAGCTGACATTAGATATTTCCGATAAGCTCACCTTTGAGCTCACCTAAGAGCTAATTTAGGAGATTGGCTAGGAGCTCAACAACAGCTTACTAAGGAGCTCATCGAGCAACTTTACTTGAGCTTTCCTAGAAATTCACCTGGGAGCTCACCTAAGTGCTCACCTTGCAAGCTCACCTTGAGCACACCAAGGATCTTACTCAATAGCTTGACTTGAGCTCACCTAGGAGCTCATCAAGTAGCTCACTTGAAAATGTGCATGGGATTTCGCCTGATAGTTTGCCTTGCTAACTCACATGGAAGCTCCCTTATCAATTCCCCTATAAGAGTTCATTAAGCAACATGCCAAATATATTGCCTGGGAACTTGAATAACATATCACCTACAAGCTCACGTAGGAGCTCACTAAGTAGGTCGACTTGAGCTCACTTGTTATGTCACCGAGTAGCTCACAGGGGACATCACCAAGTAGCTCACTTACAAGGTCACCTAGTAGCTCACCTAAGAGCTCACTGAATATCTCACTAAGTAGCTCACCTGGGATCTCTTTTGGGAGCTCACTGATCAGCTCAAGTTGAGCTCGCTTGGGAGCTCATCCAGTAACTCACCTAGGAACTCACCTGGGAGCTCACATGATAGCTCACCTTGCTAGCTCACCTTAGAAATTTCTGACAAGCTCACCTTTAAGCTCACCTGGGAGATCACCAAGTAGCTCACTAAGAATCTCACCTAGGAGCTCAGCTGGGAGTTAAGAAAGTAGCTCACCAAGGATCTTATTGAGCATCTCGATTTGAGCTTACCCAGAATCTCACCTGGGAGCTCACCTGATAGCTCACCTTGCCAGCTCACCCAGGAGCTCGCCAATTAACTTGACTTGAGCTCACCCGAGAGCTCATCAAATAGATCACCTTAAAACTTGCATGGGAGCTCACCTGAAAGGTCACCTAGAAACACGCATGGGAGCTCTCTTGATAGCTCACCCAGAAACTCACATGGGAGTTCACCTATCTAGCTCACCTTAAGCTCACTAAGGAGCTCACCTTGCCAATTCACCTTGATCTCATCTGGTAAATCACGTCAGAGATCATCGAGCAACTGACCAAGTACCTCACCTAGGAGCTCACCTAATATCTCACCTATGATCTCACCTAACTACTCACCTGAGAGCTTACCGAGTACCTCACTAAGTAGGTTGACTTGAGCTCACTTGTGAGCTCACCCAACAACTCGGTAGGGACCTTTCCTAGGAGTTCGCCAAGTAGCTCACTTGGGAGCTCACCTAGTAGTTCACCTTAGAGCTCACCAAACAGCTTGCCAAGTAGCTTGCCTGAGATCTCTTCTAGGAGCTCACCGATCAGCTTGCCAACTACACTTGAGCTCACCTTGCCAACTCACCTTAAGCTCATCTGGTAGCTCACATGTAAGCTCACCTTAGAGATTGCCAATAAGCTCACCTTTAAGCTCACCTGGGAGCTAATTGAGTAACTCACCTAAGATCTTGACTGGGAGCTTAGTAAGAAGCTCATCCAGGAGCTCATCAAGTAGCTCGACTAGAGCTTACCTAGAAACTCACCTGGGAGCTCACTTGATAGCTCACCTTGCTAGCTCACCTTGAGCTCGCATAGGAGCTCACCAAATAGCTTAACTTGAGCTCACTCAGGAGCTCATCAAGCAGCTCACCTGAAAATTCACATGGGAGCTCTCCTAATAGCTCACATAGAAACATGTGTGGGAGCTCACCTATTAGCTTACCTTGAGTTTGCTTAGGAGATCACCTTGCCAACTCACATTTAGCTTGTCTGGTAGCTCACCTCAGAGTTCATCAAGTAGCTCACCTAGAAGCTCACCTAACAGCTCACCTGGGAGCTCACCAAATAGCTCATCGAGTAGGTTGACTTGGGCTTGCTTGTGAGCTTGCCAGGGACCTTACATGGGAGCTCAGCAAGTAGCTCACTTGGAAGCTTTCCTAGCATCTCACCTAGAAGCTCACTGAACAGCTTGTCAAGTAGCTTTCCTAGGACCTCTTTTGGGAGCTCGCTAATCATCTCGAGTTGATCTTGCCTAGGAGCTAGTCGAGTAACTCACCTGTAAACTCACAGATCATCAAGGAACTCATCAAGTAGCTCACCTAAAAACTCACATGGGATCTTGCCTTACCAGCTCACCTTGAGCTCACTGAGGAGATCACCTTGCCAACTCACCTTGAGCTCATCTGGTAGCTCACTTAAGAGTTTGTGGAGTAGCTCACCAAGTAGCTTTCCTGGGATCTCACCTAACAGCTCACCTGGGAGCTCACCTAACAACTCATTTGTGAGCTCACCGGGGACCTCACCTGGGAGCTCGCCAAGTAGCTCACTTGGGAGCTTGCCTAGCAACTCACCTGGGAGCTCACCAAATAGCTTGTCAAGTACCTCACCTGGGAGCTCTTCTATGAGCTCAATGATCAGCACAAGTTGAGCTTTCCTAAGAGCTTATCAAATAACTCACCTGGGAACTCACCTGGGAGCTCGCCTGACATCTTGCCTTATGAACTTGCCTTGAGATCTCCTGATAGCTTGTATATAAGCTCACCAAAGACATTGCTTACCAACTCACCTTTAAGCTCACCTAATAGCCCACCAAGTAGCTCACCTAGGAGCCTAGTAAGTAGCTCACCCAGGTCCTCATCGAATAGCCTTACTTGAGCTTACATGAAAACTCACATGGGAGCTCACCCGATAGGTCACCTTGCCAGCTCACCTTAAGCTTACCTAGGAGCTCACCAAGTAGCTCGACTTGAGGTCATCAAGTAGCTCACCCCAAAACTCACATGGTATCTCACCTGACAGCTTGCCTTACTAACTCACATGGGAGCTCACCTATCATTTCACCTTGCAAGCTCACCTTGAGCTCACTAAGGAGCTCACCTTGCTAACTCACCTTGAGCTTGTCTGGTAGCTCACCTCTGAGTTTTTTGAGTAGATTACTAAGTATCTCACCTAGGAGGTCACCTAGGAGCTTACCTAGGAGCTTAATGAACAACTCACTGAGTAGGTTGACTTGAGCTTTTTTGTGAGCTCACTTGTGAGATCACCAAGCAGCTCACCAAGGACCTCACCTGGGATCTCGCCAAGTAGCTCCCTTGGGAGCTCGCTTAGTAGCTCACCTAGGAGCTCCCCAAATAGCTCAAAAATTAGCTCAATAGGGAGATCTTCTAGGAGCTTGACAATCAGTTTTAGTTGAGCTCGCCCTAGAGCTCATCAAGTAACTCACCTAGGAAGACACCAAATTCGTGTCTTACGACCCCTTGTGACCCACATCCCATTTCGCAACCTAACCTCATTACCTAAACCTTACACAATTATTTATTAATTACCTCATAATTGATAAATCCACATCGCCTTACCCGCCACCTCACTTGCCACCTCACCATGACCTAGCCCTAACCCTAAACTAACCTAATTAGGACCCATGACTTGGTCTAGACTCACATCCATAACTAATGCCTCCTTACTCGCACCCAAAGCCGACCTTCTAGCCACTTGACCAAGCCCGCAACTGATCCCTCGGGAGAAAAACAGGGAAGGTGGGCTATTTTACTAAAAATAGCCTACTTTTTCCTAACCGATGCCGGTTCCTACTCGACCGCCGTCGGTTACGCAACCGCCATCGGTTCCCTGTAAATGGGCTCCCCAAACCAAAACAACGGATCGGAATTTCATTTCGGGAGATCAGTCGAAGGATTTCTGGATCAACAAAGGGCATTGCGAGCGAGGAACGGATTCCAGATCTTCACTTGACCAAGCAGAGACGAGTGAAAATACTAGACGTGCTTACAGCAAAGGAGATCAACTTGCACCTTCATCAAAACCAGTAAGTTACATCTTGCATGTCCTCCATTATAACATTTCTTATGCTTTTGGAATTGCAATCTTCCCAAATCCGTTTCTGAATCCATTACCCAACGTACCATTGCCTCTAACTATCATTCTTTAGCTTCTAACCATCCCATTTCCTAATACTATCCAAAAACCAGCCATTACAAACACCACAACCAGCCCAGAAGATCCTAGAACCAACCGGTATCGGTTATCAGTGACCGCCATCGGTTATAGATAACCGGCATCGGTTCCTTTGATCCAAACCAAGAAAAACAGCCTTTCCCCTACCTAGTTCCACGAAACAATTTAATTGGTACTTTACAGTATTTTGTGTTAATTCATATTAGCAGGGAAACTGACCACCTTCGAAAGGAAGTTTTACATTTCCTGGGCCCAAGGCAGTTTCCTCATTTATTGTTTAATCAAATCTTGTGGTCTTGTGTTCTTATTTGCAGGTAGTCCTTCCAAGATAAAAAGGAGTTCTTCGCAGTCAGCCTGATCTTTCTCTACGGTACGCGCACACCATCTCGACATTCTACAGGTATTCCTCCTAACCCTAACCTTATCTGTTTCTAAAAGGAACGAAGCATTTCCGAGTGAAACATTTTGGCACGCCCGGTGGGACCCATTTTGGGTTTTTTCTTTATTTCTCGCTTGCTTTCATATAGGGAGCATACTTGCTGTTTTCTTCTTCTAAAGATATTCACAAGGTATTTTATTATTCTGGTAAAAGAACTTGCTTTGCTTTTTGCATCTTGCATTAGTAAAAGTCATCTCTTTTGCTTCATTGAATATCACTTTCGATTTGGGTTTTTAAAACACATGCATTGCATTCCTGCCTGTTGTTTTTCAATTCTAGTGAACATAGATTAAGTAACAGGTCGTACACGTGGGGGTGATATCCACGGTATTGACAGGAAATTAACCCTAGTTTCACTGCACAACACATACCGAATCACTTCACAATTAACACAACAGCTCAAACATCCCCCCTTTTCCGCGGTATTCCTCCGCCCGATTGAGGTAACCTTATAAGCCAAAACAACTTGACATTTCCTCTAAGTCTCTTGTTTAGGATTCTGACATCATTCTACGTCTAAAGGCATAAGTCCACAATAATTAAAATTAACCCTAGGGTTAATCTCTGGATTTGCGTGTGCATCTTGCTTGTTTGCTGTTCTGTTTTCTCTGTCATACTCTGTCTTCTGTGATCAATAAGTTGATAAAAATACTCAACGTTGCTAAAAATCAAATTAGCAGCCCCTTTGTATTTTCTTATCCTTTTTTTTTGACACCGGCATCGGTTAAAGGACCGACGTCGTTTCCCCTGTGACCGACACCGGTTAGTAAACCGATATCGGTTACTGTCTCTCTCAGCCCCTGACAAACCAGCAACTTGCCAAATTCATCATTCTGGGTTTGTTTTTGTTCTTGATAGATTGAAACTTTCCTGTGTGTTCTTGTCCATGGTTGTTATCACTCGAAAACAAGCCGCCGCCATGGTTTCACACGCTTGCTCTGTTTCTTTGCCTGAATCACCCCCTTCACCTTCTATGGGGAATCCTACTGATACCAGTGAAGTTCCTAAAATCCCTGTGGGAGATAAGGACTTTGCCAAGTTTCTGGATGCTAATTCCAGCGCTGTACAATACTATTTGTCTCATACCCCTGACCGTACACCTGATGGTCAGCTCCTTGTAGGTATGCCTATCAGTATAGCTGCTCATTTAGCTCCCACTCCTCCTGATAATACCGCCTTGCTTCCTGCATCTCTAGCCCCATCTCCCAATCCGACAGCGGCAGAGGTTCATACGACCCCGATTAGCTTTCCTTTTGTTAATCTTGGACCCCACGTTTCGTTACCACCAACTGCCCCTACCTCATCTCTTTTGCAGACTGCTCCATTCATGACTTGCTCTCTGCCACCTATCCACACGAGCTTTCCTTCTCAAGCTCCGCCTACCTTTTCATTCCCATATACATATCCAGTAACCTCAACACCTTATATGGGACATCCCTATTCTGGTGCACCATCATCTCATCCAACCACTGATTTCATCAAACAAATGATGGACAAAATGCAAAATTTGGAGGCTTCGGTTTCGGGAAGTCGTAGCGCCTTGACATACGAACAAGTTTGTCGGGAGCCCATTCACCCTTCTGTCCCCCTTCATTCGTATCCTCCTCAATGGGAGTTGCCGAAATTTACTCGTTTTAATAGTAAAGAGGATCCTCAACAACATTTGCGATCATTTAGACATGCTTGTTATTTGATTGCCCATAATGACGCCTTGTTACTCCGCACCTTCCCTATGTCCTTATCAGGACCCGCCTTGGAGTGGTACAGTGCTTTAACCCAGCACTCGATCTTCTCTTTTAACCAACTAGCCCAATCTTTCTTGGATCATTTCTCCATTAACATTGCTAAGAAAGTATCTATCACCGACCTTTATGCCATCCGACAATTCGAAGACGAATCTATCGCAGATTTCGTTGGACGATGGCGGGGCCTTATCAACCAACTTACGTATGCCTTGCCTCAAACCGAACTTATCGAACTCTTTACGCGGGCCTGCGCTAAGCACATCTCCCCTACCCTCCAAATTCAAACTTTCCGTACATTCGATGAGGCCTTTACTATGGCTCGAAAATTAGAAATTCGAGCCTTAGAGGAAGAGAAATTGCGGTTGCGCAACAAGAACTCCACTTTCCGAAATCCTGATTCTACCAATAAACCAAATACCACCACTCCTCACGCGTCCACCTCTTCTAAATCAAAAGGAGCTGTCCACGCGGTGATGGTCAAATCCCAACCACCGTCCAATACTCCACCAAAAACCACCTATAAATACAAAGCCGAGCCCGTCAACTACACTCCCTTGGGAGAAACATATGGTGTGATATTGGAGAAATTGCTCAAAGCCGGAGCCATTACCTTACCTCCTGTTAAACCTCATTCTGGGTTTGATTCCACTCGCGCCATACCTTCCTGGTACAAAGAAAATGACTTTTGTAACTTCCACCGCGTGAAGGGACACAGTCATGAAAACTGCAAGATGTTGAAAAACATAGTGCAGGAAATGGTTGATGCGGGGGATATAGCCCTTGATAATCCTAACGCACCTGCTAACCGAAATTTGAAAATTTTCAACAAGCCATTCCCGAATCACTCGTCCAGCAGTAACGTCAACCAGGATATCTTAGCCGAGGAGAGTGTTCATGAGATCCATGCAGTATTCGATACCTAGCCAAAAGCCTCTATTGAGAAAATTTTGAATCAGACCTCTTCACTAACACAGGAGCCCGAACCTCCTTTACCACCATCAAGCCAAAGCGAAATCGTTCCTTTACCCATAGAAGAGTTAACTGCCCAGGCTTCCCTTCCCATCAATGAGTCTTCTTACACCACATCCCTACAAGATTGTGAGCGGATGTTGTCTAATCTATCCATTTCCCAGACGTCTCCTTCTACCACTCTTGCCGCACAAGAGGAAGGTACGCCACTCCTTTTGACATCCTTAGAGGAGAAATCTCTCGCACCGACATCATTAAATTCTTTAGCCATGACAGACCCCCTCCAACATGCCCTTCTGCCTATTAGTCCCTCATCACCTAAATCTTTTCAACAACCCGTCGACCTCTTAACATCTATTGATACAGTGCCTCATCTACCCCCTGTATCACTCCCACAGTGGACTGGAATCACAACCCACCTTTCTTCCATACCAAAGTTCCTATTCACACGAGAGGACTGTCAGTCTCCAGACGATAGACGAGCCCTATGGGAACGTTTGAGTACGCCGTATTCTACTCAAATGCAAACAACCAATCCTGATGCCTCCACCATATACCCGAAGTGCCTACAAAAGCTTAAAATGCCCATGTTCTCACCTTCACCCCCCTCACCTCTACCAAATGCCCCTTCCACTTCTATTAACTTAGCCAAATCTTCCCCTACGCTTGGGACCTCGCCAATGCCCAGTCTAACACACCCGCCTAAGCGACTCGATTTATCCAAAAATAAACCCGCCCCGCCACCTAGGAGACGAACGCAATCCGTGCCTCTATCACAATCAAAACCCTCATCGTCACACCCACCTTCCATATTGGGACCTCATCCCTCCACCTTGCATCAATATATCATACCTCCTTCGTTTTCTTCAAAACGACCTACGCCTTCTACACCTATACAGCGATCAAAGGGGATAACAACATCGTTACCCCGCGTATCCGGTCCACCTATCAACCCTAAACCAATCCCATCATCAAAAGATTTATTTTCTGTCACTCCCCTTTCTCCGTGGTTGTTTCCCGTTACCACGCCGTCTGTAGCCTCATCATCTAACCAGCCGAACGTAACTTCTGTGTCAAAGAAACCACGTTTAGTGAAAAACATGTGTCAGCACCCCTCGGCTAAACCACCACCCATACGAACTAAACACGCCCAAACATTACCACAACCCACACAATCAATACCCTCATCCTCTTCCGATTTTGACCCACTCAAAGGATCTTACGCCAAAATCCTTGCTATGTTGGTGGAGAATGCGACCATCTCCCTACCTCCACTTAGACCTTATGACCCGTCTAAGCCCCGGCCTATGGATTACGATGAGTCTAAAATCTGCGCTTATCACCGCACACCAGGACATGATGTGGAGGAATGCAAAGCTCTAAAAACCATCCTTCGTCAGTCACCTCTCCCGGATAGAAAGATTAAGAAAGACAACTTACGAAGGGAGAGACCGCTAGCGTCAATTCCCTCTACTATATCATCTATCCCCGCCTCACCAAGATCTATCATTATTACAACCCCACCTCTTGAAGACCATGAATTATCCCAACCATCTTCCTCATCTCAGGTCTACGAGATTAATATGATTAGTGTCGCTACTCGAGGACAGAAAAACAATGGGAAAGCGAAAGAAAACACACCTGCGGCATCTCTTTCTCCTTCAACAATCCCGATTACACCACCCCCTAAAGTGGTTATTCGCGGACCCGCCTATCCCGTCTCTAATGGAGTTGCCCACCGAACCATGATCAAACAGCTTCATCAATCACCCGTAAAAATGACACTATATGATCTCATTCAGACTTCTGAATCTCATCGACAAGCTCTCGTTGAGATCCTTCAAGGGATAGAGGTTTTACCCAACGAAACCCTGCCCGTTGCCTCCATTCTAACACCCAATCACGTTGCTTCTCTCACCAAACAATCCATCTCCCCCACCACTTCTATCTCAAAACAACAAGCCGCTACAGTTAGTTTCTCGGAAGATGAAATTATCGACTTTGGTACAGAAGACCCTGACCCTGCCCTTTTCATTTCCGCTTACGTCCGAGACATTCGAGTACGTCGGGTTATGATTGACGGGGGCGCTAGCCTAAACATCATCTCTTCCAAGGCCTTCCAACAAATGAACATCCCTTCTAGTTGCATGTGTGCCAACCCCATCATGTTGCGGTCATTCAATGACGCTATTACTTCTACCTTAGGCACCGTGATCCTCAACATTCGCGTAGGACCACGTACTTTACCCGAACTCTTCTATGTCCTTGAAGGAGAATTCCAATATAATATATTGCTGGGTCGTCCTTGGATCCGAGCCATGGGATGCGTTCCCTCAACATTACATCGATGCATAAAATTTGAGTACGAGGGGAAGTCCTACACTGTAAAAGCTGATCCTCCCCCCTTCAAAACTTGCAATATGCTATATCGCCCAAATGATGTGCTTATACCAATTAAGACACCCATACATTCAACCCAACCATCCTCTTCAAATGTACCTCAACCATCCACCTCAACTGCACCTACGCCTTCAACTGATGAAACCACCGTCGCACAAACCACTTCTCTTCCCGCAGCTAACATCCCAACCTCCGACCCCTTAGTAGATGTTTTTCATCGCCTCACGCTGGGGGAGTACCGCCTATATAACGTTAGTTCTTTCCCTACCCCGCAGGAGTACGGACAATTACATGCACATCCCACCTACGACCGTCGCGTGGGGGAGGTAATCTCTTACGGACCACCCCATTGTCGCACTAACCTAACGTATGGGGGTATTGACGCATCCTCCATTACCCCCGAACCTCCTCTTGGTGTGGTTCCCTTCCAATCCGATTTTCAATACCTGACAAATCGTCGCTTCGCCCTCACCTTCTTGACTCGCTGTGCGTGGAAAGGCTTTGGTTTTGGCCTTTACGAACAAGGCCGACATACTCTCATCCCCATCACCACACGCAAACATAATGATCGCAGTGGTCTCGGTTTTTCCGAAACACCTACACAAGAAACACCTCCTGTCAGCTGTATCCTGGAAGAAGAAGACGTTGCCCCTACCGAACCATCATCACCCACTTTGCCATCATCACCCAAAGAATCGATGGACCCTGAATCTATCCCTCCTAACTTTTTTTTTTCATAAATGCCATCTTCATAGGTCCTCTCACTTATCAACGCGATAATGAGGACCCATTTTCCATTCCCCTTCTGTATCCAGACATGATCGAAGAAGATTCGCCTTCGATTAATGTTGTTGAGTGTCAGGATGACGACTCCATCCTCACTTACCTTGGGGCAGATGACTCCTATCTTCAACGCGCCTTACCATCTGAAACTCAAACCATGCTAAACGAATCTACTATAGAAATCAACATCCACACGGAGGAAGATCCTCACATAGTGAAGATCGGACAATCACTTAACACATCAGAACAAGCCGCCTTTACCACCTTTCTCCGTGCTCGCAGCCAAGCTTTCGCATGGTCTTACGCTGACATGCCAGGAATTGATCCTACCATTGCCGTCCATAACATCACCCTAAACCCCAATTCCAAACCAGTCAAACAGAAATTGAGAAAAATGCATCCACGCATTGCTCTCTTGGTCAAAGAGGAGCTCCAACGACTCCTTTCTGTTTCCTTCATTCTGCCTATTGACTATCCTCAATGGATTTCTAACATCGTACCTGTCACTAAAGCGACAGGGGGACTTCGGATATGCACAGATTTCCGGGATCTTAACCTTGCTTGCCCCAAAGATGACTTCCCCCTCCCAAGTATTGATCAACTTGTTGATCTCACTGCGGGCCATGAAATGCTTTCTCTCATGGATGGCTTTTCAGGATACAACCAAATTTTGGTTGCCCCTGCCGATCAACACAAAACTGCCTTCATAACTCCTTGGGGAACCTTCTGTTATCGTGTCATGCCATTTGGCCTTAAGAATGCTGGTGCTACCTATCAGCGGGCTATGACCTACATTTTTCATGACATTATGCACACTATCCTTGAAGACTATGTCGACGATCTTCTCGGCAAGTCTAAACATCGTAGTGAACATCTCGATGTTTTAACCATTATATTTGATCGCCTGTTACAATATTCTGTCCGCCTTCAACCGAAGAAATGTGTCTTTGGTGTTCTTTCGGGAAAACTTCTTGGCTTTATCGTCTCTTTGCGTGGCATTGAGGTTGATCCATCTAAAGTAAAAGCTATCCTAGAAATGCCCCCACCCAAAAACCTTAAACAATTGCGTAGTTTGCAGGGTAAACTTCAATCCATCCGGCGTTTCATCTCCCAACTCTCGGATCGATGTCACCCTTTTCATCACCTTCTAAAAAAGGACGTTGCCTTTCAATGGAGTGAGGAGTGTCACCAAGCCTTCGAAGCTCTCAAAACGTATCTCTTGCAGCCACCCGTGCTTATACCACCCCAGGACGACCGCCCTTTCTACCTTTATCTTTCCGCCACTGACCATGCTATAGGAGCTATGCTCGCACATCGAGACCCTGCACGCCGAGAGCAGGCCGTTTACTATATAAGTCGTACCCTCGTGGATTACGAGACTAGGTATACACATGTAGAAAAATTGTGCCTGGCCCTATCATTCGTCGCCACCAAACTCCGACATTACCTCTTGAATCACAAAACTTTCGTCATCACCAACACAGACCCCATTCATTATATGTACGCCAAACCACACCTAAACCAACGCATCGCTCGATGGCTCATGCTCCTCGCCGACCTTGACCTTGAGTTTATACAACAGAAATCAATCAAAGGACAAACTCTTGCAGACCAACTTGCGGAGGCCCCTCTACCTGGGGAACAATTTACCAATTTTACCTTCCCCGACGAACTCATCGCCACTCTTTCGCTCAGAGAAGTGTCGTATCAAATGACCCTCTTCTTCGATGGATCTAAGTGCCAGCGCGGCGGAGGAGCCGGCGTTGTTCTCATCCCTCTTGACGCTGAACCTATGCCTCTTTCATTCCGGCTTGATTTCCCTTGCACTAATAATACAGCGGAATACGAGGCCCTTGTTCTGGGTCTCCAAGTTGCGATACACTTAGGCATCAAATCTATCAATATCTTTGGTGACTCTCAATTGGTAGTCAATCAAGTTATGGGCATCTACCAATGTAAAAACGAGGAACTTCAGAAGTACAAACACCACGTGGAGTCACTTCTAGCCTTATTTACTCACTATTCTATCCAAACCATTCCCCGCTCCACTAACAAATTTGCGGATACTATGGCTTGCTTAGCCTCGCAGATTCCCGCCGCACCAACTGACTCTGAATTATTCGTTGTGGTCCAACAACTTTTTGCACCATCCTATTCAACCCCGGTAGTTTGCATGATAAATACTGTGTCTACTAATTCGCAGGATACCTGGTACCACCAGTTTCACGACTACCTTACAATCTCGGTTCTCCCACCTGACCTTACTAGTAATGGAAAACGTGCTTTTCTTAAAAGTGTTTCGCGTTATGTTGTCATGGGAGGACTCCTTTATAAACGTGGCTTTGATGGCATCCTCCTTCGTTGTCTAACCGGCGCAGAGGTCACCTATACCATCCAACAAGTACACGATGGGATTTGTGGTGGACATTTTAGTGGCCTTGCCGTGGCTAAACGAATCCTTCGCCTAGGATATTATTGGCCTACTCTCAATAACGACTGCTACGAATATGTTAAGCGCTGTGTCATGTGTCAACAACATGCCAATCTTCAACATACTCCTAGCCACCCGCTACAAGTCGCTCGTGATCTTTGGCCTTTCTCACAATGGGGTTTAGACCTTATTGGTGAGATTCACCCGACCTCTTCACAACGTCACCGTTGGATAATCACAGCGACCGAATATTATACAAAATGGGTGGAGGCTATTCCACTCATTTCAATCAAAAAAGAAAAAATTGTCGAATTCATTAACCATCACATTATCTGTCGTTTTGGTATTCCTCATCGCCTAATAACCGATAATGGTAAATCTTTCAAAAACAAGTTGTTGCAAGACCTTTGTGACAACTTTGGTATCAAACTTAGCTTCTCATCACCTTACTATCCGCAGGCCAATGGTCAGGCTGAATCTTCTAATAAAACTCTAACCAAAATCCTCATGAAAGTCGTCAATGAATCTGGAAGAAATTGGCACGATCACATTCCCTTTGCCCTTTGGGCTTATCGTACTAGCATTCGTACCTCCACTAATGCCACACCTTTTTCTTTGGTATATGGTACCGAGGCTGTTTTACCTCTCGAAATACAAATACCCTCCCTTAGAATATCTCTTCAGGATATTCTCACCAACGATGATTTCCGCCAAGAGCGGTTAGCCCAATTGGAGCTTCTTGACGAACGACGTCTTACAGCTCTCGATCACCTTCAAATCTATCAAAAACGCATCAAGCGTGCTTATGATAAGCGACTTCATGAGCGTACCTTTAAGGTTGGTGATCTTGTCCTCAAAGAGAATCAACATGTCACCAAACTAGAAAAGAGCAAACGTGGAAAATTTGCTCCCAATTGGATTGGGCCTTATATAATCACTCACACCTATGGATCAGGCACTTATCGTTTAGCTTCGCTTAATGGTAAACCTGAGCCTGAACCCCTTAATGCCTTACATCTTCGACCATTCTACTGTTGAAACTAGTGTTATATCACCTCTTATCTACCTACTGCTCGTCCCTTGAGCTCATTTACCGCTACATACACTTTGTTTTCTATATCTCCGCATAAAATCAAAATCACTTCGCACCTCCCCTTGATAATGCCTTCCCCTTTTTTAGTCTAGTCCATGACTTCAAAGTATTAAAATAAGCCGTATTCTTAAGGGATTTTCTTGAGTCAAACTTCCTACTAAACTAGATGCTTCACGCCAAAAGAACATCTAGTCATCTAAATTAAATATAGACTGCTCCCTCGAAGGACAGCTATATGCCAAACTATTGCTGCTGAAGGACAGCTATATAAATAGACTGCTCCCCTGAAGGACAGCTATGCACTAAAATCATCTCTGCTACTATAAATAGACTGCTCCCCCGAAGGACAGCTATACACAGTCAGCCTTTATCAGAAGCTTCTCGCATTGATCAGCTTCGTGAAGACCTCAAGAATAAAACAATCAATATCCCTTGTAGACTTCCCGCATCGATCAGTCTACATTCAATAAAATAAAAGCCTCATTCAAAAGAACTTTTTGGGTCATGGACTTGTCTATTTAGGGTAGGTTCTCTTTCGTTGTAACAAGTTCTTTGTACCTCAGCTATATCATCCACATCACCTCACCATTTGTTTCAACTCAAGGGACGTAACGTACACCTGATATATTGTGATCATACAACTCTTTTCAACTA
Organism: Taxus chinensis; assembly: GCA_019776745.2. Lineage (NCBI taxonomy): Eukaryota > Viridiplantae > Streptophyta > Pinopsida > Cupressales > Taxaceae > Taxus > Taxus chinensis. The sequence goes on from CM034157.1 coordinate 2,564,728, forward strand.
TGGACTTCTCGTCTATGCACGGCACTTAGGGCTTCAGGCTCGTTCTACGTTGTGTGGTTTGTTTAGCTCTTTTCACCTACGGAGCACTCTTTCCGCTTTGCCTCGCATCTAGAATTGTGTGTTGATCTTAATCAGGACACTATTCCCTACTACTTGGGTATGCTAACCTTTGCTTTACCTATACCTACACCAACAACATTACCCAGCACAACAACATTACCCTACCAACATCAAATTTTTACCAAACGACCAATTGCCTAAACCATACCAAATTGCCTAAATTCACCCCTCCCTGATCCTAAGGGAGAACTACATCGGTCTGAGGCCCTTCCTTGCTTTGTGCAATGGGCTATGTAGGCAGCACTTCGGAGACATGGGGTCTCCCAAGGTTAGCTCGACCATCCCCTACCATAACCTATCATGTGTGGTAAATATAAATATTTTTGTGTATTTCTATTTAATCACATTCCTCTTTGATCCTTTTTCAAAACACTGAAAGTCAAAACGACAACATTCTTATTATTATAACGCAAATCAACATACATATCTCGTTTTATTTAGATGTTAAACAAATACATCTTCTATATCATCGACACGCAGGTCGGTACTCTTATTTATTCTTATACCTTGCTAACATTTATTTAGACCCTCACGCCTCATCCCGAACTAGGTGATGATCATGATCATCGACGCCTCTCACCAGGCCTCTCTGTCCTCAAAGGTACCACGGCTATTGGTACCACCCACTGATCTGCCAATCTCTCCTGTAACATGTGAATACGCTCTCTCGCATGGAGGACTCCAGTCTCTAGCCTCTAGTCCCTCCGCTCGTTTGACTCACAAACGATCGCAAATATCTACCTTTGCTAACCAACCCCTTGTTACCAACCATTTGGCCCGACCCAAGGCCGCACATCCCAACCACTTGGCCCGACCCAAGGCCGCACCCAAATTGGCCCACAAGGCCACAACCAACCTATTTGGCCCGACCCAAGGCCTACACCTCAACCTATTTGGCCCGACCTAAGGCCTCAACCAAGGCCTCACCCCAACCATTTGGCCCGACCCAAGGCCTGACCATTTGGCCCGATCGGCCCAAGGCCTCAACCTACCAATTGGCCCGACCTAATTTCAACCTACCTATTTGGCCCGCCCATATTTGGCCTCTCCGAGGACCTACCAATTGGCCCGACCCCTCAACCTACCTATTTGGCCCGACCCAAGGCCTCAACCTACCTATTTGGCCCGACCTAAGGCCTCAGGCCTCAACCTACCTACCAAGGCCTCAACCTACCCAATTCGGCCCGACCCAAGGCCTCAACCTACCTATTTGGCCCGTTAATCCCAACTTTCCCCCAAGGCCTCAACCTACCATTGGCCTGACCCAAGGCCTCAACCTACCATTCGGCCCGACCAAGGCCTACCTATTTGGCCCGACCCAAGGCCTCAACCTACCAATTGGCCCGACCCAAGGCCTCAACCTACCAATTGGCCCGACCCAAGGCCTCAACCTACCAATTGGCCCGACCTAAGGCCTCAACCTACCTATTGGCCCGACCCAAGGCCTCAACCTACCTATTTGGCCCGACCCAAGGCCTCAACCTACCTATTCGGCCCGACCCAAGGCCTCAACCTACCTATTCGGCCCGACCCAAGGCCTCAACCTACCTATTTGGCCCGACCCAAGGCCTCAACCTACCAATTCGGCCCGACCTAAGGCCTCAACCTACCTATTCGGCCCGACCCAAGGCCTCAACCTACCATTTGGCCCGACCCAAGGCCTCAACCTACCATTTGGCCCGACCCAAGGCCTCGCCCTACCAATTTGGCCCGACCCAAGGGCAACCAACCCATTTGGCCGACCCAAACCCAACCACTTGGCCCGACCCAAGGCCGTACCACTTCCATACCATACCCACAATCAACACGTTTTACATTTTATCCATCCATCATGTAGCCTTTTGTTCAATCGAGCTCACCTGTTCGTGTTTTAGCATGATTAGGGTCCTTGACTTGATCTGTCGACCAACTTTGCCTAGACCTAGACCGTGACGTTTATCTCAACCAAACCAACCATTTGGTACTGCCGAACATGCCTAAACGTTCCTGTACCTTACCTGTTATATACCCTGGAGCTACTTCCTATGCCTTGGATACCAGGATTATATCACCCTTGTTTGGATAAACTATCGACCTTTGCCTATACATTGCTGGTTTGCTAGTCAAATCATGTACCCTAGTCGTACTATTGCATTTCAACATGCGTCTGCTTCCTTGGACCTACCCCACCACCTTACCATCCTCTCTACAACATTTACCCTTTATCAACCCTATCCCTGATTTCCCGTTCACTCAATCTGTGATAGATTTGAGGGGGATTACCTATATCCTTAACATGAGAAACCACTTCATATTATTGTCCGCGCAGCTTTACAGAACAAGCTACACGACAATAAGGGGCTAATGTAGACACCAAATTCGTGTCTTACGACCCCTTGTGACCCGCATCCCATTTCGCAACCTAACCTCATTACCTAAACTTTACACAATTATTTATTAATTACCTTGTAATTGATAAATCCACATCACCTTACCCGCCACCTCACTTTGCCACCTCATCATGACCTAGCCCTAACCCTAAACTAACCTAATTAAGACCCATGACTTGGTCTAGACTCACATCCATAACTAATGCCTCCTTACTCGCACCCAAAGCCGACCTTCTAGCCACTTGACCAAGCCCGCAACTGATCTCTCGGGAGAAAAGCAGGGAAGGTGGGCTATTTTACTAAAAATAGCCTACTTTTTCCTTACCGATGCCGGTTCCTACTCGACCGCCGTCGGTTACGCAACCGCCATCGGTTCCCTGTAAATGGGCTCCCCAAACCAAAACAACGGATCGGAATTTCATTTTGGAGATCAGTCGAAGGATTTCTGGATCAAGGAGAGCATTGCAAAGCGAGGAACAGAGTCCAGATCTTCACTTGACCAAGCAGAGACGAGTGAAAATACCAGAAGAGTTGGCAGCCAAGGAGATCAACTTGCACCTTCATCAAAAACCAGTAAGTTACATCTTGCATGTCCTCCATTATAACATTTCTTATGCTTTTGGAATTACAGTCTCCCAAATCCGTTTCTGAATCCATTATCCAACGTACCATTGCCTCTAACTATCATTCTTTAGCTTCTAACCATCCCATTTCCTAATACTATCCAAAAACCAGCCATTACAAACACCACAACCAGCCCAGAAGATCCTAGAACCAACCGGTATCGGTTATCAGTAACCGCCATCGGTTATAGGTAACCGGCATCGGTTCCTTTGATCAAAAACCAAGAAAAACAGCCTTTCCCCTACCCAGTTCCATGAAACAATTTAATTGATACTTTACAGTATTTTGTGTTAATTCATATTAGCAGGGAAACTGACCACCTTCGAAAGGAAGTTTTATATTTCCTGGGCCCAAGGCAGTTTCCTCATTTATTGTTTAATCAAATCTTGTGGTCTTGTGTTCTTATTTGCAGGTAGCCCTTCCAAGACAAAAAGGAGTTCTCCGCAGTCAACCTGATCTTTCTCTACGATACGCACACATCATCTCGACATTCTACAGGTATTCCTCCTAACCCTAACCTTATCTGTTTCTAAAAGGAACGAAGCATTTTCCGAGTGAAAGCTCACCTTGCTAGCTTGTCTTGAGCTCGATGAGGAGCTCACCTTGCTAACTGACCTTGGGAGCTCATCTGGTAGCTCACCTTAGGATTTTTTTTGAGTAGCTTGCCTAAGTAGCTCACCTGATAATCTTGACTTCTAACAGCTCACCTGGGAGTTCACCTTGCCAGCTCAGCCTAGAGCTCAGCTTGCCAGCTGAACTTGATCTCACTCTGGGAGCTCACCGATGTAAGCTCACCTGAGTAGGTTTACTCATGATCTCACCTTGTGAGCTCATGCCCAGGACTTCATTGAGCATGTTGAGATGAGCTTGCCAAGTAACTCACTTGGGAGCTCATACTAGCAGCTCACCTTGGGAGGTCTCGTTGAGTAACTCACCTAGAGGAGCTCGTCTGACAACTCACCTTGCCAACTTACCTAGCTAGCTCATATTTGAGCTCACCTTGCCAACTCACCTTGAGCTCATCTAGTAGCTCACATAGTAAGCTCACCTAGAAGATTATTGACAAGCTCACCTTTGAGCTCACATGGGAGCTCACCGAGTGGCTCGACTTGAGGAGCTCAGCTTAGAAGCTCGTCATAGTAACTCAACATTATAGCTTACCTTAAAATTCACCTGGGAGCTCACATGAGAAGCTCTCCCAGGAGTTCACCTGGGAGCATCATTGACTTGAGCTCACCTGAAAACTCACATGGGAGCTCAGCTGAATAGCTCAGCTTACCAACTTGTCATGGAGCTCACCTTGAGCTCACTGAGGGAGCTCAAATTGCCAAATCACCTTGAGTTCATCCGGTATCCAACCTCAGAGTTCGTTGAGGTTCATACAGCTCGAGTTGAGCTCACCTGAGAGCTGATTACCTAAGTAGCTTGCCTAAGAGCTTTCATGGACGTAGACTCACCTTGAGCTCAGGTTGACTAAATGAGATCACCTTTTGAGCTTTCACTTGTGAGTTCACCTGAGTAGCTCAGCTAGGGACCTCAGGCATGGGATCTTTCAACATGTAGATCACTTGGGAGCTCAACTAGCAGTGCTCAACTGGGAACTTGCGTAGAATAACTCGCATAAGTAGCTCACCTTGGGAGCTTGCCTTGAGCTTGCCCAAGAGCTCATCGATTAGCTCAAGTTGAGCTCACTTGGGAGCTCATCGAGTAACTCACTGTGTGAAAACTCACTTGAGAGCTCACATTATCAAATCAGATGTGAGCTTGCCTTTCTAACTCGCCGAAGGAGATCACCTTGCCAACCTCTCCTTGAGCTCTAATCTTGTAGCTCGTCTTGGAGTTAGTTGCGCATCTCGCCAAGCTAGATCACTTGCAAGCTCACTTATGATCTCACCTGAGTAGCTCAATAAGGACCTCATCTAGAAGCTTGCCAAGTATCTCGACTTGGGAACTCACTAAGTAGCTCATCGGGGACCTCACCCAGGATCTCGCCAAGTATCTTACTTGGGAGCTCACCTAATAGCTCACCTAGGAACTCACTGAATAGCTCATGAATTAGATCACCTAGGAGCTCTTTTGGGATCTCACCGATCAAATCAAGTTGAGCTCACCAGGTACCTCATTGAGTAAATCACTTGAGAACTCACCTTGGAGGTCACATGAACACTCACCTTACCAACTCACCTTGAGCTCATCTGGTAGCTCACATATAAGCTCACCTCAGATATTGCTGACAAGCTCATCTTTGAGCTTTCTTGTGATATCACCAAATAGCTCACCTAAGAGATCAACTAGGATCTTTGCAAGAAGCTCACCCAGGAGCTTATTGAGTAGCACAACTTGAACTTTCCTAGAAACTCACATGGTAGCTCGCATTAAGCTCACCCAGGAGCTTTCCGAGTAATTTGACTTGATTTCACCCAAGAGCTCATCAAGTAGCTCACCTGAAAAACTCACATGGGAGGTTTCCTGACAGCTCACCTTGCCAACTCACATGGAAGCTCACCTATCATCTCACCTTATTAGCTTTCCTTAAGCTTGCTGAGGAGCTCACCTTACCATCTCACCTTGAGCTTTTCTAGTAGCTTGCCTTGGATTTCATCAAGCAGCCTGCCAAGTAGCTCGCCTTGAAGCTCACTAAACATCTCACCTAGGAGCTCACCTAACAACTCACCTGGGAGATTGCATAATAGCTCACCAAGTAGGTTTACTTGAGCTTACTTGTGAGCTCATTGGGGACCTTTCCTGGGAGCTCACCAAGTAGCTCCCTTGGGAGCTCACATAATAGCTCACTTGGGAGCTCATCGTATAGCTCGCTAAGTAGCTATCCTAGGATCTCTTCTAGGAGCTCACTGATCAGCTTGACTTGAGCTCATTTTGGAGTTTGTTAAGTAGTTCACCTTGGAGCTCAGCTGACAGCTCACCTTGCTAACTCTTCTAGATCTCACCTTACCAACTTTCCTTGACCTCGCCTTGCTAACTTGCCTTGAGCTCATCTTGTAGCATGCATGTAATCTCACCTCAGAGATTACTGACAAGTTCACCTTTGAGCTCACATGCGAGCTCACAAAATTGCTCACCTAGGAGCTTGGCTGAGAGCTCAGAAAGTAGCTCACCCAGGAGCTCATCGAGTAGCTTGAAATGAGCTTTCCTAGAAACTCACCTAAGTTCACCTACGAGTGATAGCTCACCCAAGAGCTTCATCAAGCATCTCGACTTGAGGTCACCTCGTAGGAGCTCATCAAATAGCTCACTTGAAAACTCTAAATGGGAGCTCACCTATAAGGTCACCTTGCTAGCTCACCTTGAGCTTGCTAAAGAGCTCACCTTGTAGCTCACTACGGAGCTCACCTTAGCCAACTTGCCTTAAGCTCGTCTGATAGGTCACCCCAGGAGCTCATCGAGTAGCTCACTGAGTAGGTCACTTGGGTGCTCACCTAACAACTCACCTAGAAGCTCATAGAGCAGCTTACTGAGTACCAACTTGACTTGACCTCACTTTTGAGCTCGCTGAGAAGCTTGCTAGGTAGCTTGCATGGGAGCTTGCCATGTAGCACACATGGGTGCTTACGTAGTAGCTCACCTAGGAGCTCACCGAACAACTCACCAAATAGCTCACCTTGGGAGATCTCACTGGGAGCTCACCTGATTAACTCCATTGAAGCTCACCTGGGAGTTCGTCGAAGTAACTTAGTTGGGAACTCACTTGGGAGCTTTCCTGATAGCTCATCTTTCAAACTCACCTTGAGCTTGCCTTTCCAACTCACTTTGAGCTCACCTTGCCAGCTCACCTTGAGCTCATCTGGTAGCACGCAAGTAAGCTCACTTCAGAGATTGCTGACAAGCTCAGCTTTGAGCTTACTTGATCAACTCATGGAGTAGCTCACGTAGGATCTAGGTCTGGGAGCTCACTTAGCAAGTAACTCACCAAAGAGCTCATAGAGCAACCCGACTTGAGCTCACCTTGCCCGAGAGCTCCTTAAGCAGCTCACCTGACCAACTCGACCTAGGAACTCACCTAATAGCTCACCTTGAGCTCAACTCGCATGGGAGCTCACATATAAGCTCACCTCAAAGATTGCTGACAAGCTCACCTTTGAGCTCACCTCAGGAGCTCACCTTACCAACTCACCTAGGAGCTTGGCTGAGATATTGGAAAGTAGCTCACCTAGGAGTTCATCAAGAGCTTTAGCTCACCAAGTGGCTCACCTGGGAGCTTACCTAACAACTCACCTAGGAGCTCACCCAAGTAACTCACCTAGTAGGTTGACTTGAGCTTACCTTGTGAGCTCACCGAGTAGCTCACCTAAGGACCTCGACTGAGAGGTTTCCAAGTAGTTCACTTTGGAGCTCAACTAGTAGCTCGACCTTGGGAGCTCACTGAATCACCTTGAGCGCATCAAGTAGCTCGCCTGAGTAACTCACCTCAGAGCTCGCCTAATAGCTTGCACTTGGGAGCTCACCTAATAGCTCACCTGGGAAGCCACCGAGTAGCTCACTGAGTAGGTTGACTTGAGATCACTTGTGAGCTCACGAGAGCTCATTGGGGACCTCACCTAGGGACCTAGCTTGTTAAGTATCTCACTTTGGAGCTTGGGAGCTCACCGAATAACTCAACAAGTAGCTCACCTAGGAGCTCTTCTGGGATCTCGTTGATTAGCTCAAGTTGATCTCACCTGGGAGCTCATCGAGTAACATACTTAGGAACCCACCTAGGAGCTCACCTGATAGCTCACCTTGCTAATTCACCTTGAGTTCACCTTACTAACTCACCTTGAGCTCACATTGCCAACTCACCTTGAGCTCATCTACTAGCTCATCTGTAAGCTCACCTCAGAGATTATTGACAAGCTCACCTTTGAGCTCACCTAGGGGCTCACTGAGTAGCTAAAATAGGAGCTTGACTGGTAGCTCGGTAAGTAGCTCACCCAGGAGCTCATCGAGAAGTTCGACTTGAGCTTTCTTGAAAACTCACCTAGGAGCTCGCTTGATAGCTCACCTTGCCATTTCACCTTGATCTCACCCAAGGGCTCACCGAGTAGCTTAATTTGAGATCTCATGAGATCTTGTCAAGTAGCTCAGCCAAAAATTTGCATAGGAGCTCACCTAAGTAGCTCACCTTGCCAACTCACATGGGAGCTCCCCTATCAGCTCACCTTGGCAGCTCGCCTTAAGATTTTTAAGGAGCTCACCTTGCTAACTTGCCTTGAGCTCATTTAAGGTAGCTCGCCTCAGAGTTTTTTAAGTAGCTCACCAAGTAGCTCACCTGCGATCTCGACCTAATAATTCACCTGAGAGCTTTCCTAACAACTCACCTCAGAGCTCATCGAGCAGCTCATTGAGTAGGTTGACTTGAGCTCACTTATGAGTTCATCGAGTAGCTCATCAGGTACCTCACCTAGGAGCTTGCCAAGTAGCTCGCTTGGGAGATCACCTAGGAGCTCACCTGAGAGCTCACAAAATAGCTCACTAAGTAGCTCGCTAGTTAGCTCGAGTTGAGCTCACCTAGGCTCTCATTAAGTAACTCACCTGGGAACTCACCTAGGAGCTCATGTAACAGCTAGCCTTACCAACTCACCTTCTATTTTCCTTGCCAACTCACCTTAATCTCACCTTGCCAACTCACCTTGAGCTCATATGGTAGCTCACATGTTATCTCACCTCAGACATTGTCGACAAGCTCACCTTTGAGCTTACCTGGGAGCTCACTGAGTAGCTCATCTAGGAGCTCAGTTGGGAGCTCAGAAAGTAGCTCACCCAAGAGCTCACCTGACAACTCACCTCACTATCTTACCTTGAGCTTGCCTAGGAGCTCATTGAGTAGCTCGACTTGAGCTCACCCAGGAGCTCATCAAGTAGCTTGCCCGAAGATTCACATGGGAGCTCACCTTACTAACTTACATGGGAGCTCACCTTAAGCTTACTCAGGAGCTCACCTTTCCAATTCACCTTAAGCTTGTCTGGTATCTCACCTCAGAGTTTTTCATGTAGCTCACCAAGTAGCTCAGCTGGGAGCTCACCTAATAGCTCACCTAATAGCTTTCCTAATAACTCCCTTGGGAGCTCACCAAGAAGCTTGCTGAGTAGGTTGACTTGAGCTCACTTGTGAGCTCACTGAGTAGCTCATCAGTGACCTCACATGGGAGCTTGCCAATTAGCTCGCTTGGGAGCTCACCTAGCAGCTCACCTGGGAGCTCACTGAAAAACTTGCCAAGTAGATCAACTAGGAGCTCTTCTGGGAAATCTCTTAACATCTCGAAATGAGTTCACGTGGGAGCTCGTTGACTAACTCTCCCAAGAACTCACCTAGGAGCTCACCTGACATCTTGCCATACCAACTAACCTTGAGCTTGCCTTGCAGACTCACCTTGAGCTTGCCTTGCCAACTCACCTTGAGCTCATCTTGTAGCTCACATGTAAGCTCACCTCAGAGATTACCTACAAGCTCACCTTTGAGCTCACCTGGGAGCTCATCAAGTAGCTCACCTAGGAGTTTGACTGGGAGCTCAGAAAGTAGCTTGACTTGAGCTTGTCTTGAAACTTGCCTCAGAGATCACCTGACATCTCACCTTGCTAGCTCACCTTGAGCTCATGCAAGAGCTCACCAAGTAGCCTACCAAGAAACTCACCTTACATCTCACCCAAAAACTCATATGGGAGCTCACCTGTCCATCTCACCTTGAGCTCACTAAGGAGCTCAACTTACCAACTCGCCTTGAGCTCATCTAATAGCTCACCTCATAGTTCATCGAGAAGCTCACCAAGTGGCTTGCCTGGGAGCTCACCGAGCAGCTCTCTGAGTAGTTTGACTTGAACTCACTTATTAGCTCACTTGTGAGTTCACCAAGTAGCTCTCCAGGGACCTCACCTGGGAGCTTGCAAAGTAGCTCGCTTGGAACCTTACCTGTTAGCTCACTTGGAAGCTCACCGAACAACTCACTAAGTAGCTCACTTGGGAGTTCTTCTGGGAGCTTGCCGATCAGATTGAGTTGAGCTCCCCTTAGAGCTTGTCAACTAACTCACTCAGGAACACACCTAGGAGCTCATTTAACAACTCACCTTGTAAACTTTCCTTGAGTTCACCTATCCAACTTGACTTGATCTTGCCTTGCCGACTCGTGTTGAGCTCATTTGGTTACTCACATGTAAACTCACCTCAGAGATTGCCAACAAGCTCACCTTTGAGCTTTCTTGGGAGCTCACAGAGTATCTCACCTAGGAGCTTGCCCAAAAAATTACCTAGGAGCTCACCTTATAGCTCACCTTACCAACTTGCCTTGAGCTTTCCCAGGAGCTCACTGAGTAACTCGACTTGAGATCACCTGTGAGTTTGTCAAGTAGCTTTCCTGAAAACTCACATGGGATCTCTCCTGACACCATGCCTTACCAACTCAAATGGGAGCTCACCTTTCTAGCTCAGATTGAGCTCGTTGAGGAGCTCACATTACAAACTCACCTTGAGCTCATCTAGTATCTCACCTTAGAGTTCATCGAGCAAATTTCCAAGTAGTTCACCTAGGAGCTCACCTAGGAACTCACTTGGGACAAAGCAGCTCATCGAGTACATTGACTTGAGCTAACTTATGAGCTCACCGATCATCTTACCGGGGTCCTCACCTGGGACCTCGCCAAGTAGCTCACTTAGGAGCTCACCTAGCTGCTTTCCTGAGAGCTCACCGAATAGCTCGCCAAGTAACTCACCTTAAGATCTTCTGGGAGCTTACCGATTAGCTTGAGGAGATGTCACCCAAGAACTCATCAAGTAACTTTCCTAGGAGCTCACTTGACAACTCACCTTACTAACTCAACTTGAGCTCACCTTGCCAACTCACCTTGAACTCATCTAGTAGCTCATATATAAGCTCATCTCAGAGATTATTGACAAGCTCACCTTTTAGCTCAGCTGGGGGCTTACCAAGTAACTAACATAGGAGCTCGACTCGGAGCTTTGTAAGTAGCTCTCCCAGGAAATCATCAAGTAGCTTGACTTGAGCTTGCTCGAAAACTCACCTGGGAGCTTGCTTGATAGCTCACCTTGCCATTTCACCTTAAGCTCACCTAGGAGCTCACCAAGTAGCTTGATTTGAGCTCTCCTGGGAGCTCATCAAGTAGCTCAGCCAAAAAATTACATACGAGCTCACCTGACAGTTCACCTTGCCAACTCGCTTGGGAGCTCCCTTATCAACTCACCTTGGTAGATTGCCTTGAGATTTTTGAGGAGCTCACATTGCCAACTTGCCTTGAGCTCATCTAATAGCTCACATCAGAGTTTCTTGAGTAGATTACAAAGTATCTCGCCTGTGATCTCGACTAATAATTCAACTGGGAGCTTTCCTAACAACTCAACTAGGAGCTCACCAAGCAGCTCATCGAGTAGGTTGACTTGAGCTTGCTTATGAGCTCACTGAGTAGCTCATCGGGGACCTCACCTAGGATCTCACCAAGTAGCTCACTTGGGAGCTCACCAAGTAGCTCGCTTGGGATCTCACAAAATAGCTCGCTAAGTAGCTCACCGGTTAGCTCAAGTTGAGCTCACCTAGGATCTCATTGAGTAACTCACCTGGGAAATCAAATAGGAGCTCACCTAATAGCTAGCCTTACCAACTCACCTTTTGTTTGCCTTACGAACTCACCTTAAGCTCACCTTGCCAACTCACCTTGAGCTCATCTGGTAGCTAACATGTTATCTCACCTCAGAGATTACTGACAAGCTCACCTTTGAGCTCACCTAGGAGATCAATGAGTAGCTCATCTAGGAGTTCAGCTGGGAGCTCATAAAGTAGCTCACCCAAAAGCTCACCTGACAACTCACCTTGCTATCTTACCTTGAGCTCACATAGGAGCTCACCGAGTAGCTCAACTTGAGCTTACCTAGGAGCTCATCAAGTAGCTTTCCCAAATTTCACATGGGAGCTCACCTTACTAACTTACATGGGAGCTCACCTTAAGCTTACTCAGGAGCTCACCTTTCCAATTCACCTTAAGCTTGTCTGGTAGTTCACCTCAGAGTTTTTCATGTAGCTCACCAAGTAGCTCACCTAGGAGCTCACCTAATAGCTCACTTGGGAGCTTTCCTAATAACTCCCTTGGAAGCTCACCAAGAAGCTTGCTGAGTAGGTTGACTTGAGCTCACTTGTGACCTCACTGAGTAGCTCATCAGTGACCTCACTTGGGAGCTTGCCAAGTAACTCACTTGGGAGCTCACCTAGTAGCTCACCTAGGAGCTCACTGAAAAACTCATCAAGTAGCTCACCTAGGAGCTCTTCTGGGAAATATCTGAACGTCTCGAGATGAGTTCACGTGGGAGCTCGTCGACTAACTCTCTTGAGAACTCACCTAGGAGCTCACCTGACATCTCGCCATACCAACTCAACTTGAGCTTCCCTTGTGGACTCACCTTAAGCTTGCCTTGCCAACTCACCTTGAGCTCATCTTGTAGCTCACATGTAAGCTCACCTTAGAGATTACCTACAAGCTCACCTTTGAGCTCACCTGGGAGCTCATCGAGTAGCTCACCTAGGAGTTTGGTTGGGAGCTCAGAAAGTAGCTTGACTTGAGCTTGTCTTGAAACTTGCCTCAGAGATCACCTGACATCTCACCTTGCCAGCTCACCTTGAGCTCATGTAAGAGCTTACCAAGCAGCTTGCCAATAAACTCACCTTACAGCTCATCTAGAAAATCAAATGGGATCTCACCTTTCTAGCTCTCCTTGAGCTCACTAAGGAGCTCACCTTACCAACTCGCCTTGAGTTCATCTATTTCATCGAGTAGCTCACCTCATAGTTCATTGAGTAGCTCACCAAGTAGCTCGTTTGGGAGCTCATTATGCAGCTCTCTGAGTAGGTTGACATGAGCTCACTTGTGAGTCACTTGGGAGTTCACCGAGTAGCTCACCTAGGGACCTCACCTGGGAGATCACAAAGTAGCTCACTTGGAACCTTACCTAGCAGCTCACTTGGAAGCTCACCAAACATCTCACCAAGTAGCTCACTTCAGGAGCTCTTTCGGGAGCTTGCCGATTAGATTGAGTTGAGCTCCCCTTGGAGCTCGTCAAGTAACTCACCTCAGGAACTCACCTAGGAGCTTATCTAATAACTCACCTTGTAAACTTACCTTGAGTTCAACTATCCAACTTGACTTGATCTTGCCTTGCCAACTTGCGTTGAGCTCATTTGGTCACTCGCATGTAAACTCACCTCAGAGATTGCCAACAATCTCACCTTTGATCTTTCCTGGGAGCTCGCAGAGTAGCTCACCTAGGAGCTTGCCCAAAACTTACCTAGGAGCTTGTCTTACAACTCACCTTACTAGCTTTCCTTGAGCTTGCCCAGGAGCTCACTGAGTAACTCGACTTGAGATTGCCTGTGAGTTCGTCAAGTAGCTTTCCTAAAAAATCACATGGGAGCTCACCTGACACCATGCCTTGCCAACTCACATGGGAGATCACCTTTCCAACTCAAATTGAGCTCAATGAGGAGCTCACATTACAAACTCACCTTGAGCTCATCTAGTAGCTCACCTCAGAGTTCATCGAGCAAATTTCCAAGTAGCTCACCTACGAGCTCACCTGGGACCGAGAAGCTCAATGAATACATTGACTTGAGCTAACTTATGAGCTCACCGATCATCTTGCCAGGGACCTCACCTGGGACCTCGCTAAGTAGCTCACTTAGGAGCTCACCTAGCTACTTTCCTGGGAGCTCACCGAATAGCTCGCCAAGTAGCTCACCTTGAGCTCTTCTGGGAGCTCACCGATTACCTTGAGGAGATGTCACCCAAGAGCTCATCAAGTAACTTACCTGGGAGCTCACTTGACAGCTCACCTTGCCATCTCACTTTGAGCTCACCTTCCCAAATCACCTTGAGCTCACCTTGCTAACTCACCTTAATCTCACCTTTTAGCTCACATGGGAGCTCGACAAGTAGCTCACCTAGGAGCTCATCAAGCATTTTTACTTGAGCTCACCCAAAAACTCACCTGGGAGCTCACCTGAGCTTTCCTCACCTTACGAGCTCACTTTTAGCTCACCGAGCAGCTCAACTTGAACTCACCCTGGAGCTCGTTAAGTACCTCACTCAGAAACTCACATGGGAGCTCACCTTGAGCTCGCTGATTGGCTCACCTTCCTAACTCACCTTGAGCTTTTCTAGTAGATAACCTTATATTTTTTTGAGTAGCTCGCTTGGGAGTTCACCAAGAAGCTCATCGAGTAGGTTCACTTGAGCTGACTTATGATCTCACTAGTGAGCTTTCTAAGCAACGTGTCAAGTACTTCACCCTGGAGCTCACCAAGTAGCTCTCTTGAGAGCTCACGTAGAATTTTACCTAGGAGTTCATTGAATAGATTACAAATTAGCTCACCTGGGTTCTCTTATAGGAGCTCACCGATTACCTTGAGTTGAGCTCACCTGGGAGCTCACTGAGTAACTCACCTGGTAACTCACCTTGGGAGCTAGCCTGACAGCTCGCATTACCAACTCACCTTGACCTCACCTTGCTAACTCACCTTGAGCTCATTTGGTAGCTCACATGTAAGCTCACCTCAGAGATTGCTAACAAGCTCACCTTTGAGCTCACATGGGAGCACACCAAGTAGCTCACCTAGGAGCTCAGCTGGGAGCTTGGAAAGTAGCTCGCCTAAGAGCTCATCGAGCACCTCGAGTTAAGCTTACCCAGAAACTTTCTTGGAAGCTCACATTACATCTCACCTTAAGCTCACCAAGAATCTCAACTTGATAGCTTGATGGGGAGCTCGTCAATTACCTCACTCGAAAACTCACATGGGAGCTCACTTAACATCCCCGATTGCCAACTCATATGGGAGCTCACATATCAACTTGGATTCCTCACTCACCTTGAGCTCACTGATGAGTTCACCTTGCTAACTCGCATTGAGATCCTTTAGTAGCTCGCCTCAGAGTTCATTGAGTAGCTCACTAAATAGCTTATCTAACAACTCATCTGGGAGATCACCAAGTAGCTCTCTGAGTAGGTTGACTTGAGGGTTCTTGTGAGCTCACCGAGAATCTCATCCAGTAACTCACCTAGGTACTCACCTTGGAGCTTTCCTAAAAGCTCACCTTACCAACTCACCTTCAGCTCGCCTTACCAACTCACCTTGAGCTCACCTTACCAACTCGCCTTGAGCTAATCTGGTAGCTCACATGTAAGCTCACCTCAGAGATTTCTAACCTACTCACCTAGGAGCTCTTCTGGGAGCTCACTGATCCATTGGAGTTGAGCTCACCCGAGAGCTCTTCGAGTAAATCACTTGGTAACTCACCTGGGAGCTTGCCTAACGGCTCACCTTATCAACTCACCTTGAGCTCATCTAGTAGCTCGTATAAAAGCTCACCTCAGATATTTCTAACAAGCTCACCTTTGAGCTCACCCAGGAGCTCACCTAGGAGCTCGACTAGGAGCTCGGTAAGCAGCTCACCTAGGAGCTCGTTGATCAGCTTGACTTGAGATTGCTCGAAAACTCACCATAGGAGCTCACCTAACAGTTCACCTTACAAGCTCACCTTGAGAATACCGAGGAGCTTATGCAGTAGCTCGAATTGAGCTCACCCAGTAGCTCATTCAAGCAGCTCACCCAAAAACATGCATGGGAGCTTACTTGATAGATTACCTTGCCAAATTACATGGGAGATCCCCTATCAGAGTTCATCAAGTAACTCACCAAGTAGCTCACCTGGGAACTCGACTAACACCTCACCTAAGAGCTTGCCTAATAGCTCACCTAGGAGCTCACCGAGTAGGTTGACTTTATATTTCTTATGAGCTCACCTGCGAGCTCCCCTATCAGAATTCATTAAGTAACTCACCAAGTAGCTCACCGAATAGCTCGCCAAGTAGCTAACCTAGGAGCTCTTTTGGGAGCTCACAAATCAGCTCAAGTTGAACTCACCTGGGAGCTCATTGAGTAGCTCACCTGGGAAATCACCTGGGAGCTTGCCTCAACAGCTCACCTTGCTAACTCGCCTTGACCTCATCTGGTAGCTTGCATGTAAGCTCACCTTAGAGATTACCGATAAGATCACCTTTTAGCTCACCTGCTCATCTGAGCTCACCGAGTAACTCACCTAGGATCTTGGCTAGGAGCTTAGGAAGCTCAGCTCACCCAAGAGTCATTGAGCAGCTCGACCTGAGCTCACCTAGAATCTCACCAGGGAGCTCACTTGACATCTCACCTGGAAACTCACATGGGAGCTCACCTGATACCTCACCCAAAAACTCACATGGGAGCTCACCTATCAGCTCACCTTGCTAGCTCACCTTAAGCTCGCTGAGGAGCTCACCTTTCAACCTCACCTTGAGCTCATCTAGTAGCTCACCTCAGAGTTCATCGATCAGCTCACTGAGTAGATTGACTTGAGCTTTCCGAGTAGCTCACTAGGGACCTCACCTAGGAGCTTCCCTAAGTAGCTCACTTAGGAGCTCACCTACAAGCTCACTTTAGAGATCACCAAATAGCTCACCAAGTAGCTCACCTGAGAGCTCTTCTAGGAGCTCACTGATCAGCTTGAGTTGAGCTCACCTGGGAGCTCGTCGAGTAACTTTCCTAGGAACTCACTTGAGAACTCACCTAACAACTCACCTTACCAACTACCCTTGAGCTCACCTTGCCAACTCACCTTAAGCTCATCGAGTAGCTCACATGTAAGCTTAGCTCAAATATTGCAAACAAGCTTGCCTTTGACCTCACCTAGGAGCAAACTGAGCAGCTCACCTAGGAGCTCGACTGGGAGCTCATCAAGCAGCTCGTCTAAGGAGCTCCTCGAGTAACTTAATTTGAGCTTACCTAGAAACTCACCTGGGAGATCACCTAACAGCTCACCTTGTTAGCTCACCTTAAGCTCACATAGGAGCTCACTGAGTAGCTCGACTTGAGCTCATCCAGGAGCTCGTTAAGTAGCTCACCCAAAAAATTACATGGGAGCTCTCCTAATAGCTCACCTAGAAACTCATGTGAGAGCTCACCTATCAGCTCACCTTGCCAGCTCACCTTGAGCTCACCTATCAGCTCACTTTTCTAGCTCATCTAGTAGCTCACCTCAGAGTTCATCAAGTAGCTCTCCTAAGAGCTCTCCTAACAGATTTCCTGGGAGCTCATTGAGTAGCTCATTGTGTATGTTGACTTGAGCTCACTTGTGAGCTCACCAAGTAGCTAGCCAAGGACGTCACCAGGGAGCTCGGCAAGTAGCTCACTTAGGAGCTCACCAAGTAGCTCACCTAAAATATCACCAAATAACTTGTCAAGTAGCTCACCTAGGACCTCTTTTAGGAGCTTTCCAATCATCTCAAGTTGATCTCACCTAGGAGCTAGTCGAGTAACTCACCTGGGAACTCACAGCTCATCTTGGAGTTCATCTAGCAGCTCACCTGAAAACTCACATGGGAGCTTGCCTTGCGAGCTCACCTTGAGCTCACTGAGGAGCTCACCTTTCTAACTCACCTTGAGCTCATCTAGTAGATCACCACAGGAGTTCGTGGAGCAGCTCACCAAGTAGCTTGCCTGGGAGCTCACCTAACAACTCACCTGTGATCTTGCTGGGGACCTCACCTAGGAGCTCGCCAAGTAGCTCACTTGGGAGATCACCTAGTAACTCACCTGGGATGTCACCTGAATAACTCACCAAGTAGCTCACCTAGGACCTCTTCTAGGAGCTCATCGATCAGCTCGAGTTGAGTTCTCTAGAGAGCTTATCAAATAGGAACTCACCTGGAACTCACCCGGGAGCTCCCTTGATGCCTTACCAGCTGACCTTGCCAACTCGCATTGAGCTCATCTAGTAGCTCGCATATAAGCTCACCTCAGAGATTGTTGACAAGCTTACCTTTGAGCTCACCTAAGATCCCACTGAGTAGCTCACCTAGGAGCTCGGCTAAAAGCTTAGTAAGTAGCTCCCCTAGGTCCTCATCGAGTAACTTGACTTGAGCTTACATGGAAACTCACCAGGGAGCTCACCTAACAGGTCACCTTGCTAGCTTTCCTTAACCTCACCCAGGAGCTCACTGAGTAGCTTGAATTGAGCTTTACAAGTAGCTCACCCCAAAACTCACATGAGAGCTCACCTGACAGCTCACCTTACCAACTCACATGGGAGCTCACCTATCAGTTCACCTTGCTAGCTCACCTAGGAGGTCCTCGAGTACCTCAACTTGAAATTTCCTAAAAACTCATCTGGGAGCTTTTCATGTAGCTCACCTCTAAGTTCATCAAGTAGCTCACCAAGTAGCTCACTTGGGAGATCACCTTGGAGCTCACCTAGGAGCTCAATGAGTAGCTCATCAAGTAGGTTGACTTGAGCTCACTTGTGAGCTCACCAAGTAGCTCACTAGGGACCTCACCTAGGATCTTGCCAAGTAGCTCACTTGGGAACTCACCTGGTAACTCACCTGGGAGCTCACTGAATAGCTCGTAAAGTATCTCACTAGGGAGCTCTTCTAGGAGCTCAATGATCAGCTCAAGTTGAGCTCACCTGGGAGCTCATTGAGTAACTTACCTAGGAACTTACCTGGGAGCTCACCTAATAGCTCACCTTGCCAACTTTCCTTGAGCTCACTTTGTAAAATTACCTTGAGCTCACCTTGCTAACTCACCTTGAGCTCATCTAGTACCTTGCATGTAAGCTCACCTCAGATATTGCCAGCTCGACTTTGAGCTCACCTAGTAGCTCACCTAAGACCTTAGATGGGAGCTTGACAAGTAGCTTTCCCAGTAGCTCGTCAAGTAGCTCGACTTGAGCTTCCCTGGAAAATCACCTAGAAGCTCACCTAATAGCTCACCTTGCTAGCTCACCTTGAGCTCACCCAGGAGCTCACCGAGAGGCTTGACTTGAGCTCACTTGAGAGATCATTAGGTAGCTCACCTAAAAACTCACATAGGAGCTCACCTATTAGCTCACCTTACCAGTTCACTTTGAGCTCACTGAGGAGCTCACCTTACCAACTTTCCTTGAGCTCATCTGGTAGCTCACCTCTGAGTTTGTTGAGTAGCTCACCAAGTAGCTCACCTAGGAGCTCACCTAGGAGCTCGACGAGCAGCTCATCAATTAGGTTGACTTGAGCTCACGTGTGAGCTTATTGAGTAGCACAATAGGGACCTCACCTGGGAGATCTTACCAAGTAGCTAACTTGGGAACTCACGTGGTAGCTCACGTGGTAGCTCGCTAAACAGATCACAAATTAGCTATCCAGGAAGCTCTTTTGGAAGCTCAACGATCAGCTCGAGTTGAGCTCACTTAGGATCTCGTCAAGTAACTCACCTGGGAATTTTCCAGGGAGCTCACCTGACAGCTCACCTTCCTAACTTGCCTTGAGCTCTCCTTGCCAACTTTCCTTGACCTCACCTTACAAACTTGCCTTGAGCTCATCTAGTAGCTCACATGTAAGTTCACCTCAGAGATTAGTGACAAGCTCACCTTTGAGCTTGCCTGGAAGATCACCAAATAGCTCACCTAGGAGCTCAGCAAGGAGCTCAACTTGAGCTCACCCAAGAGCTCGTTGAGTAGCTCGACTTGAGCTAACCGAAAAGTTCATCTGGGAGTTCACCTGACAGCTTGCCTTAGTAGCTCACCTGGGAGCTCTTCTAACAGTTCACCGAGCAAGCTCGACTTGAGCTCACCTGGGAGCTCAGCAAGTAGCTCACCTAAAAACTCATATAGGAGCTCACCTGATAGCTCACCTTGACAACTCACATGGGAACTCACCTATTGGAGCTCACCAGGTACCAGTTAGGATATTTCCTACCAGCTTGCTGAGGAGCTCACCTTGCCAACTTACCTTGAGCTCTTTTTAGTAGCTCACCTCATCAGCTCAGTTGAGTTAGCTCACCATCTAGCTTGAGTAACTCACCTAATAGGTCACCTGGGACCTCACCTAGGACATCTCACCTTAGCCAACTCACCTTCAGCTTAACTTGAACTCACATTGAGCTCACCTTACCTCACCTATTGAGCTCATCTTGTAGCTCACATGTAACAGTTCACCTTGGGATTCACCAACATAGCTCGCCAAGTAGCTCACTAAGAAGCTCATCCAGGAGCTTAGCTGATCAGCTCAGCAAGTTGAGCTCGCCTAGGAGCTCGGTGAGTAGCTCAACTTGACCTTACCTAGGAACTCACCTGGGAGCTCGCTTGATAGCTCACCTTGCCAATCTCACCTTGAGCTTGCCTTACAAGAGCTCACCTTGAGCTCACCTTGAACTCAGCTTTCTTGGGAGCTCATCAAGTAGCTCACCTGAAAACTCACATGGGAGCTCACCTTGACAAGCTCACCTTTGAGCTCACCTGAGGATCTCACCTTACCAACTAGCTTCACTCATATGGTAGCTTGCCTCAGGAGTTTTTCGAGCTCAGCTCACCTCAAGTTTCATCGAGCAGCTCGCCAAGTAGCTCACCTGGGAGCTCACCTAAGAGCTCACCTAAAAGCTAGCCTTGTTGCAGCTCACTAAGTAGCTCACCTGAGTAGGTTAACTTGAGCTCATATGGTAGCTCACCTCAGAGTTCATCTGAGCAGCTCACCGCTAGTAATCTACCCCTTGAGCTCATCTGGTAGCTTCCCTTGGAGTTCATCAAGCAACTTACTCGAGTAGCTTTCCTAGGAGCTCACCAAATAGCTCACCTAGGAGCTCAGCTGGGAGCTCAACCAGCAGCTCAACTTGAGCTTACTGAAAACTCACCTAGGAGCTCACCTGACAGCTCACCTTGAGCTCACCCAGGAGCTCACCTAGCAACTTGACTTAAGATCACATAGGAGCTTTGCATAAAGTAGCTCAACTAAAAACTCACATGGGAGCTCGCCTGAATAGCTTACCTTGGAAAATCACATGGGAGATCTCCTTTCTAGCTCACCTTGAGCTCACCTTAGGAGCTCATTCTAGTAGCTCACCTTCAAATTTTATCAAGTAGCTCACCTTGAGAGCTTGCCAAGGAGCTCTCCTAACAGCTCACCTGGGAGCTCACCTAACAACTCCCCAGGAGCTCACTTAGTATTTGACTGGGATCTCACTGAGTTAGCTCACCAAATAGGCTCACTTGGGCCTCACTTGTGAGCTCACTCAAGCTTCCCAGGGACCTTGGTTAGGAGCTCGCCTAAGTAGCTTGTTAAACAACTCACCTAGTAGCTCATCTGGGAGCTCTTCTGGGAGCTCACCTGATCAGCTCAAGTTGAGCTCACACTAGAGCTCGTTGAGTAACTCACCTAGGAACTCACCTGGGAGCTCACATGACATCTCACCTTGCCAACTCACCTTCATCTCACCTTACCAACCCACATTAAGTTCACCATCACCTATTGAGCTCATCTTGGGAGCTCACAACCATGCTCACTTTAGAGATTACCAACAAGCTTCACTTGGGAGCTCACCTGAGCAGCTCATCTAGGAGCTTACTGGGAGCTTGGTAAGTAGCTCACCTCAGAAGCTCATCCAACTAGCTCAACTTGAGCTCACCTAGGAGCTCACTTGAGTAGCTCACCTTGGATCTCATCAAGCCCAAGAGCTCCCCGAGTAGCTTGAAAACTTACATGGGAGCTTATCAAGTAACTCACCTAAAAACTCATGGGAGCTCACCTTGTCATCTCACCTTGAGCTCACTGAGGAGCTCACCTTACCAACTCACCTTGAGCTCATATGGTAGCTCAGCCTCAGTGTTCGTTGAGCAGCTCAACAAGTAGCTCACCTGGGAGCTCACCTAGGAGATCACCTAAAAGCTAGCCTGGGAGCTCATTGAGTAGCTCACCGAGTAGGTTAACTTGAGCTCATATGGTAGCTCACCTCAGAGCTTTATCAAGCATCTCACTGAAGTAGCTGCCCCTGGGAGCTCATCTGGTAGCTTCCCTCAGATTCATCAAGTAACTCAGTAAGTAGCTAACCTGGGAGCTTGCCTAATAGCTAACCTATGAGCTTGCCTATGAACTCACCGAGTAGCTCACAGAGTAGGTTAACTTGAGCTCATTGAGAAACTCACTGGAGACGTCTCCTGGGAGCTTACCAAGTAGCTCACCTATGGGAGCTCACCTAGCAACTCACCTGGGAGGTCACTGAATAGCTCGCAAAGTAGCTCACTTGGGAAATCTTCTACGAGCTCGTTGATAAGCTTGAGTTGAGCTCACCTGAGAGCTTATTGAGTAACTCACTTGGGAGCTTCCCTGATACCTCACCTTGCTAACTCACCTTGAGCTCACGTTAATAACTCACTTATGAGCTCACCTTGCCATCTTGTGTTTAGCTCATCTGATAGATCACATGTAATCTCACCTTAGAGATTTCCAACAAGCTCTCATAGTGAGCTCACAAAATAGCTCACCTAGGAGCTTGGCTAGGAGCTCGGTTGATAGCTCACCTTGCCAGCTCACCCAGAGCTCACCCAGGAGCTCACCGAGTAGCTTGAGTTGAGCTCGACCTGGGAGCTCATCAAGAATCTCACCCGTAAACTCACATGGGAGCTCACCCTGACAGCTTACTTTGCTAACTTACATGGGAGCTCAACTTATCAGCTCACCTTGAATTCATTGAGGAGCTCACCTTGCCAACTCACCTTAAGCTCATCTTGTAGCTCACCTTGGAGTTTCGATGGTAGCTCACCAAGTAACTCAGAAACTCCTGGGAGCTCACCTGCCGAGCTCACCTTAGCTCACTTAACAGCTTCCCCTTGGGAGCTCACTGATTACCTCACCAAGTAGGTTGACTTGAATTCACTTCTGAGCTCACCAAGGACCTCACCTAGGAGCTCGCTTGGGAGCTCACCTAGCAGCTTATGTGGGAGCTCACCAAATAGCTCGCTAAGTAGTTCACCTGGGAGCTCTTCTGGGAGCTCACCGATCAGCTTGAGTTGAGCTCACCTGGGAGTTTGTCAAGTAACTCACCTAGGAACTTACCTGACAGCTCACCTAATAGCTAGCCTTGCCAACTCACCCTATCCTCACCTTACCAACTCACCTTGAGCACATCTGGTATCTCGCATGTAAGCTCACCTCAGAGATTAAAAAATTGACCTTTGAGCTCACCGAGCAGCTCACCTAAGAGCTCTCCTGAGAAATCTCACCTTGCCAGGTTACCTTGAGCTCACCTAGGAGCTCACCGAGCAGCTCAACTTGGGCTCACTTGGGAGCTCATCAAGAAGCTCACTCATGAACTCTCATGGGAGCTCACCTAAAAGCTCACCCAGAAACTTGCATCGGAGCTCACCTATCAGCTCACCTTGAAAACTCACCAGGGACCTCACCTCAAAGCTCACCTAGTAGCTTGCTTGGGAGCTCACCTAGCAGTAAGCCTGGGAGCTCACCGAATAGATTGAGCAAGCAGCTCGCATAGTGAGATTTCTTGTAGGAGGTCATCGATTAGCTCACCTGGGAGCTCATCGAGTAACTCATCTAGGAAGCTCACCTTGGAGCTCGGCTGACATCTCGCCATGCCAACTCAACTTGAACTTGCCTTGCCAACTCTCATTGACCTCACCTTGCCAACTCACCTTGAGCTAATCGGGTAGCTTACATGTAAGCTCACCTCTGAGATTGCTGACAAGCTCACCTTTGAGCTCACCTAGGAGTTCATTGATGGGAGCTCAGCAAGTAGCTCACCCAGGAGCTCATTGAGCAGCTCAACTTGAGCTTGACCAAAAAATCACCTGGGAGCTCACCTTACTAGCTCAACTTGAGCTCTTCCTAGGAGCTCAAAGTCGAGTAGCTTGACTTGAGCTCACCTGGGAGCTCATCAAGTAACTCACCTAAAAAATCACATGCAAGTGCACCTTACAGCTCACTTTGAAAACTTTCATGGGAGCTTTCTTCTTAGCTTGCCTTGAGCTCGCTGAGGAGCTCACCTTACCAACTCTCCCTAAGCCTATCTGAGCTCACCTGGAGTTTGTCAAGTAGCTCACCTTATAGCTCACCTGGGAGCTCACCGAGTAGATCTCATCTAAGTAGGCTTGACTTGAGCTCACTTGTGAGCTCACCGAGTAGCTCATTGGGGACCTCACTAATGGAGCTCACCAAGTAGCTCACCTAGCAGCTCACCTGGGAGCTCACCAAATGAACTCACTAAGTATCTCACCTGGGAGCTCTTTTGGGAGCTCACCAATTAGCTCAAGTTGAGCTCACCGAGGAGATCTCAATGAGTAACTCACCTGGGAACTCACCTGGGAGCTCACTTGATAACTCAATCTTAGCAACTCAGATTGAACTCACCATTGTCAACTTACTTGAGCTCATTTGGTGAACTCGCATGTAAGCTCAGCTCAGAGATTACGGAAAAGCTCACCTTTGAGCTCACCTAGGAGCTCACTTTCAAGTAGCTCAACTAGTGAGCTTGGTTGGGAGCTCAGAAAGTAGCTGACCTAGTGATCTCGTCGAGCAGGTTGACTTGAGGTTACTCCAAAAACTTACATAAGAGCTCGACCTAATAGCTCACCTTGAGCTCACCCATGAGCTTACCGAGCAGCTCGACTTGAACTCACCTGAGAGATTGTTAAGTAGCTCACCCAAAAAGCTCAAATGGGATCTTTCCTGATAGCTCACCTTGATCTCACATGAGGAACTCACCTTGAAGTGTGTTGAGTAGCTCATCTGGTAGCTCACCTAAGAGCTTCGTCAAGTAGCTCACCAAGTAGCTAACGCATGGGAGCTCACCTAATGAGCTCACTTGGGAGCTTACTAGTAGACATCTCACTTGAGAGCTCACCTAGCAGCCCACGTGGGATCTCACTGAATAGCTCTCCAAGTAGTTCACCATAGAGCTCTTCTGGGATCTTGACTGATCAACTTGAGTTGAGTTTTCCCAAGAGCTCGTCAAGTAACTCACCTGGAGAACTCACCTAGGAACTCGCATTACAGCTCATCTTGCCAACTTGACTTGAGCTCACCTTTCTAACTTCACCTTAAGCTTTCCTTTCCAACTCACTTGGAGCTCATATGGTAGCTCATCATGTAAGCTCACCATAGATATTACTGATAAGCTCACCTTTGAGCTCACCTGGGAGCTGATCGAGCAACTCACCTAGGAGCTCGACTAAGAGCTTAGCATTCAGCTTACCTAAGAGCTCATCAAGTAGCTCAACTTAAGCTTACTTGGAAACTCACCTGGGAGCTCACTTGATAGCTCACCTTACTAGCTCAGACTTCATCTCACCTAGGAGCTTGCTAAGCAGCTTGACTTGAGTTCACCCCAGGAGCTCGTTAAGTAGCTCACCCAAAAACTTACATTATATCTCACCTGAAAACTCACCTTGCCAACTGGCATGGGAGCTCACCTATTAGTTCACCTTGAGCTCACTGTGGAGCTCAGCTTGCCAACTCACCTTAAGCTCATCAGGTAGCTCACCTCATAGTTCATCAAGGAGATCACCAAGTAGCTCACATGGGATCTCACCTAATAGCTTTCCTGAGAGCTCACCAAGTAGCTCACCCGAGTAGGTTGACTTGAGCTCACTGAGTAGCTTATCAGGGACCTCACCTAGGAGGTCACCAAGTAGCTCTTCTTGGGAGCTCACCTTAGTAGCTTCACCTAGGAGATCACCAAACAACTTACCTGGGAGCTCTTCTAGGAGCTCACCAATCAGCTCAAGTGAGCTCACTCAGGAGCTCATCGAGTAACTCACCTAAGAGCTCACCTTTCTAACTCACCTTGAGCTCACCTTACCAACTTTCCTTGAGCTCATTTGGTAGCTCACCTTGCCAAGCTCACCTCAGAGATGCCCTCATTGATAAGCTTACCTTTGAGCTCACCTGGCATCCCATCGAGCAGCTCACCTAGGAGCTCATCTAGGTAGCTCAACATGTAAGCTCACCTCAGGATTTCGTCGAGTAGCTTGACCTATCTGAGCTCACACCGAGGAGCTCACTTGAGTAGCTCACCTTACTAGCTTGCCTTAATCTCACCTAGGAGCTCAATGAACAGCTCACTTAAGCTCACTCGAGGAGCTCATCATGAGCTCACCAAAAAACTCATGGGAGCTCACCTGACAGCTCACCTTGCTAACTCACCCTATTAGCTCACTGTTTTCAGGTCACCTTGAGCTCACCTAGGAGAACTCAACTTACCAGCTCACCTGTGAACTCATACTAGTAGTTCACCTCAGATAGCTCAGTTTACCAACAAGCTTACTTGGGAACTCACCTATTAGCTCACCTTGCCTAGCTCACCGAGCAGCTTGCTGAGGAGCTCAGCTTGTCAACTTACCTTGAGCTCATCTAGTAGCTCACCTTGGAGATCGTCAAGTAGCTCGCCATGTAGCTCACCTAGGAGCTCACCTAATAGCTCACCTGGGACCTCACCTGGGAATTCACTGAGTATCTTACCGAGTAGGTTGACATGAGCTCACATGTGAGCTCATCAAGCAGCTCACCGGGGGACCTTGCCTAGGAGCTCATGAAATAGCTCACCTAACAGTTCACCTAGGAGCTCACCGAATAGCTCACCAAGTAGGTCACTTAGGAGCTCTTATGGGATCTCACTGATCAACTCAAGTTGAGCTCACCTAGCAGCTTGTCAAGTAACTAACCTAGGAACTCACCCTAGAACTCATCGAGTAACTCACCTAGGAACTCACCTAGGAGTTCACCTGACAGCTCACCTTTCTAACTCACTTTTAGCTTGAGTTTCTAACTCACCTTGAGCTCACCTTATCAACTCACCTTATGCTCATCTGGTAGCTCATATGTAAGCTCACCTAAGAGATTTCGAACAAGATCACCTTTGAGCTCACCTGGAGCTCACCGAGTAGCTCACCTAGGAGATCTTCTAGGAGCTCAATAAGTAGCTCACCTAAGAAGCTCATTAAGCAGCTTCAACCTGAGCTTTCCCTGAAAACTCACCTCAGAGATCACCTGATAGCTCAGCTAAACTTGAGCTCACCCAGGAGATCACTGAGTAGCTCGACTTGAGCTCACCTGGGAGCTCGTCAGGCAGCTCACACGAAAACACACATGGGAGCTCACCTTACCAACTCACCTGGGCAGCTCACCTATGCTCACCTTGCCTTGATTGGGAACTCACCTTACCAGCTCACCTTGAGCTCATCTGAGGAGCTCAGCCTGTACCAGCTCACCTTAGAACTTACTGAAGGTAGCTCACCTTTGAGCTGTAAGCTCACTCCTAAGTAGCTCTACCTAGGAGCTTGCCTAAAATCTTCCCTATTTAGCTCAACTTAACAGCTTGCCTAGGAGCTCATCGAGCAGTGCACTGAGTAGGTTGACTTGAGCTCACTTGTGAGCTCGTGAGAAGCTCACAGAAAACCTCACCTGGGAGCTCACCAAGCTAGCTGCCAACTCATATGGGAGCTCACCTAGCAGCTCACCTTGGGAGCTCTTATGGGAGCTCACTGCTCAGCTCAAGGAGCTCACCTTGCCAAGAGCTCATCTTGAGCTAACTCACTTAGGAACTCACCTGGGAGCTTATCAAACAGCTCACCTTGCCACCTAAGAGCTCACCTTTGAACAACTCACCTAGGAGCTCTTCAAGTAGGTTGAGCTCAGCTTGTAAGCTCACCCGAAAAACTTCACTGGGAGCTCGCCTAGATAGCTCACCTTGTAGCCTCACCTTGAGCTCACCTAGGAGCTTCGCCTAAGTAGCTCAATAAATATCTTGAGCTTGCTTGGGAGCTCTTCTAAGTAGCTCACCCAGGATCTAGCTTGAGTTGAGCTACCTGGAGGTCATTGAGTAACTCACCTGGAGCTCACCTAACAGCTTACCTTGTCAGCTCACCTTGGCTCGCCTTCACTTGCCGATCTTGCCTTGATAACTCACCAAGTAGCTCATCTGGGAGCTCACATAACAGCTCACCTTAGAGCTCAGCGACAAGCTCACCTTTGTAGCTGACCTGGGAGCTCTCCCAAGGAGCTCGTTAAGGAGCTCACCAAAAATGTCAGAATAAGAGCTCACCCAGGCAACTTTCGAGTAGCTTAACTCACCAAGTAGCCTCACCTCACCTGTGAGCTCACCTGACAGCTCACCTGCCAGCTCACCTCTGAACTCACTGAGTAGCTGACTGAGTAGGTTAACTTGAGCTCGGTTGTGAGCTCATCAAGCACCTCACCGAGGACCTCACCTGGGAGGTCGCCAAGTAGCTCGCTTGGGAGCTCACCTAGCAGCTCGCATGGGAGCTCACCAAATAGTTCACCAAGTAGCTCTTAGGTGAGCTAATTTGGTGAGTCACCTCAAGAGCTCATCGAGTGAGCTCTGAAGTGAGCTCACTATGGGAGCTCATAGGACAGCTCCCCTGTGAGCTCTTGAGTGAGCTCACAAGTAGAGCTCAAGTCAATTCACTTGGTGAGCTCACTGAGTGAGCTCTTAGGTGAATGCCCCAGGTTAGACCTACCTAGGAGCTTGCTCAGTAGCTTAAGGTGAGCTCTCCAAATGAGCTCACCAAGTATCTGACCTTGAGCTCTTCTGGAGCTCACCCATCAGCTTGAGTTGAACTCGCAAGGGGAGCTCATCAAGTGAGCTCACCTCAACTCACTTGGGAGCTCACCTAATGAGCTGTCAGGTGCCAACTCACCTGTGAGTTCTCACCTTGAGCTACTTTCCTTGAGCTCTCAGGTGAGCTCACCATGAGCTTCTTAGTAGAGCTTTACATTTGAGCTCACCTTAGAGTAGCTGACAAGTCATTTCTTGGAGATCTCACCAAGTAGGTTTTAGCAGCTCGCTGGGAGCTCAAGAAAAGCTGCTTGATGAGCTCCTGGGCGAGCTGCTTGTCGAGCTCCCCTTGTCCAAGCTCACCTAGGTGAGCTCACCAGGAGAGCTCCAAGGTTACCTTGCTCAGCAAGGATCTCTGAGGTAGCTCATACTATGAGCTCACCAAATGAGATCTCCTCAAGCAAGCTCACCCAAAAACTCACATGGGAGTTTGTAACATCTGACCTAAGCAGGTCATGGGAGCTCACCTATCAGCTCACCTTGGCTCGAGAGTCACCGATGCCAGCTCACCTTGATCTCACCTCCGAGCTCACCTTGGAGAGCTTCCTAGAAGAGCTCAAATTAGTTTAACTGTGAGCTCACCAAGTAGGCTGACTTGAGCATTACAGTGAGCTCACTGGTGAGCTGCCGAAGTGAGCTACTTGGAGATTGCTCAAGGAGAGCTCACCGGTGGTTACTCAACTAGTAGCTCAAGTCAAACATACTCACTAATGAGCTCACCTAGTGATCTCTTCCAGGATGAGATATTAGGTCAGCTCAAGTAGGTGAGCTCACCTTGGAGCTATCGAGAAGAAATGCCTAGGAAAAACTCACCAGATGAGCTCACCTGAAAGATCACCTTGAAAAGGTAGCTCTCCTAGCGAGCTCAACCTTGACAACTGGCCTTGAAAGCTCATATAGGTGAGCTCCATGTGAGCTTATCTGGGTGCTCACCATTTAAGTCACCAAGTGAGCTTGCTTGGGAGATAGGAAAGAACTCAACTCGAGCAAGTTTTAGGGAAAGCTCACCTGGTTGAGCTTGCTCGACAAGCTCACCTTGGGTGAACTGTTTGCCTTGAGACTCACCCAGTAGCTCACCAAGTGAGCTACTTGTGAGCTCACCCATGAAAGCTCATCAATAAAAGCTCCTAAAAAACTCACATGGGAGCTCTGATAGCTCAGCTTGCCAAATGCGAGCTACTGGGATCTCACCTATGAGTTGGTAGCCTTTTCAGCTCACCTGTGAGCTTGGCAAGGTGTAGCTGTCTTTGCGTAGCTCACGAGGAGAGTATCTCAAGTGAGCTCACCTTAACGAACTCCAGAGCGAGCTCAACTCGACTCAACTAGTGATCTCCCAGGTGAGCTCACTTGAGCAAGGTTGATTGGTGAGCTCACTTGTGCAAGCTCTTCGAGTAGCTAGCTGAAAACCTCTCTAAGCAGGTGAGCTCCCCAAGAGCTCACTTCGGTGAGCTCACCAAATAACTTACTTGGTGAGCTGCTAGGAACAGTTCTCCCAGGGAGCTCATGCGAGCAACTTGGTTGAGCTCACCTAGAGGTCAGCTAACTCACTGAGGAATCATCTTGGGAGCTTACCAGATGAGCTCACCTTGAGTTACCTGTGAGCTTGCAGTGAGCTCTAACTGAACTTGAGATCATCTGGTGAGCTCGCATAGGCAAGCTCACCATGCAAGATTGCTGAAAAAGGTAGCCATCATACGAGCTTGCCATGGGAGCTCTCCAAGAAAGCTCACTGTAGGAGCTAGCTGGGATCTCCACTCAAGTTTAGCTCACCTCGCCAGCTCCTTAGTTCAACTAGAAGCTTACCAAGTACTCGGTGAGCTTTCCTAGGTGATCTCACCTTGACCTCACCTAATGAGCTTTCTGATGAGCTCACCAGGTGAGTTTCTAGCTTAGCTGAGTAGGTTGACATGAGCTTGCTTGTGAGCTCACCGAGCACTCAACCTGGGGAGCTCACTAGACGAGCTCGCAAATAGCTCACTTGCCAACTCGCCTAATGAGCTCACCTGGGAGCTCTGAGTGTAACGCCCTGATTTTTGTAAGTTATCATGGTAATTACTTTCTTGATGTTGTAACTACTGAAATGAAGGAAAACATGTTAAGATATATATTTTGATCTTAAGGGAATGTGTTGCTAATCTGGATTCTTGCATACTATAATTTATTTGCATGGGACAGTAGTTATTGTTACTTGTGTGTTTGCTGATGTGACAACAAATTGTCGAATGCTTGCTGAACTCTATTCACTGATTGACATCACACCTTAAATCAATTCCATTGATCCAAAGTATATTGTGGCCTTCTTGTGATCGCTTTGACAATTTACTTTGAACTAGACTGAAGGTTGATATAAATGTGTAGCACCTGATTTTAGGTATGAACAGCTGGCATGTAGATGCCAACGGAAAAGGTTTGATTCACGAACCATACACTGTCGTAACATGAGACCCCATAAGGTGATAAATGCCTGGATGTGGGTGGCTCAAGTATGTTAATGTGGGACGAAATTCCTGCACAGTGTTGAAATTTGAATGATAGTCGGAAAGACTTGATTGGAGGATTGATTAGTGTTAGGTGTTAGAGGGAATTAGATCCTAATCTAATCCTAAGTTCTACCTTACATCCTAAACTACTATCCTAAGTGGATTTTTAAATTCTAAAATGGTGAACATAGACCTAAGTTCTATTAACCTAAAGACTAGGCTAGTGACCTAGGTTGAACACTATTATGAATCCTAAACTAATCCTAACCTAGAAGGGGACTGCACAGACCCATGGGAAAGGATAAGGATGAAGGGGAATTTAAATGGCAATTAATGTGAGTCCTTGCGTGGACAGCGCCAAGTTTGGCGGGAACAGGAAAAAAGGTGGAGGTATCTAGTTGGTCATGGAACTAAACTTGGTTTGCATGCAAAATTTGAATTTGGTGGTTCACCAACCCAAGTCGGTGGTGGCGTGAGGAAATAGAAAAAGGCAGAGCCTTTAATGCATTTAATTTTTTTTGGTCTTCGTGACCAGTCCACCTTGGAAAGAGTTTGGAGGAATTTTTGTTGGTCATTTGTGTTTGCTCGGGTTTTTGAGAAGTTACTCTGCATTTGGTTTTTGATTGGTTCAGTCAAACCAGTTGTGTTTGGTTTTTGTCTCTATTCTTTGGAAATTGAAGGTCATTTGCTGAGCTTGAAGAAGAAGGGATTGTTTGGAAGCTCGTTGTTGTCGCCGTGGAAGGAAACACATTCTATAAATGCAGTTTTATTCGAGTTTCGAGGAAGAATACCAGGCATGCTAAGCCATTATCTTTAAAACACTTTCTTTACTTAAGCATCTCATTAAAACAACCCTGCTCTTCTTATTCTTGGGTTTTGGGTTTATTCGATTTTGCTGTCATTGTTTGAAATGATATGGGTAGAATCATTTTTTTTGTTATTGTGATTCGAACTGTCCTTGCATTTTTAATTGAGTGGAAACACCTCCATGCTGTGCTGGTTTGTTTGACAGTAATGGGGAATTCGTCATGTGTGTTATGAAACTGTACATGTTGTATGAGTTTGTTTTCATTATTGAAACAATCATTCTTTTGCTAATACGAACTGGAATGATGGAAAGTATTAGCTGTGCGAGTTGTTGAAGTTGTTTCTTTACTGAAATCTTTAAAAAAGGAAATAAGACCCTTTTTCTTTTTGTTGTTTTGGGATTAGAAGGTTAATAGCATTTTTGGATTTTAAAGGAACTAGCATTTGAGTTTTATTTGAGCATTACGAGCTCGGTTAGAAGGAAATGATAGTAATATAATTATTGTTGTGCTTCTTCTTTTGTATAAATGGACGAATACGACTTGGGTATTCGATGGAGTTGGAAAAAGAAACTGTTTTTCTTCTGAACTTATAAATGAGTTTATATTCTTCTCTTGCCTGTGATGGAAAGTTGATTTTATTGTGTTTATGGATGCGGTTTGATCTTCTAGTTCAAACTGTCTTCCTGAATATGAACTTGGCTTGGGATTTCTGTGCAAGTAAATGGAAAAACATGGAAATTTGTTTAATGTTTGAGTCTGTCTTGACTGTACCTTGTTGTGCATCTGATATCCTATGTGGGTTTTCATTAATAAGGGTATTGTTGTATGAAAATTGCATTTTGGGTTCTGTACATCATTGTGAATAGAAAAATGGATTCGGGTAGAAACATTTGTTGGCAAGGAATTCAAATTGGGTATTCATTGCTTATGGTATATTGAATTGAAACAGTTCAGGCTATGTGAGTTTGCTATTCATTGTTGAACGATTGTTCAGTTGTCATTATGAGTTGAGCTGTCATGCTAAGATAAACATGATTTGGGTGTTTTTATCACATTTTAAAGAAAATGATCGTTTCTTACTGAAATTATAGGGAAATGAATTCTTATTCTTTCTGCTGTTTTCGATTTGATAGAAACAGTAATTGGGTTTAATGAACTTTATAAGTTCAGCTTGATAGAGATGACATTGGCATTTAAATTGTTTCCTGAGTGCTGTGTTTTTCTGTACAAATGGAATATTTAAATGTTTCTTGCGGTCTCCGATTTTGCACAGTCATTTAAAAGAAATGAAATCGACCTGAGTAATTCTTGTTGAGTTGAAGAAAATGGTTGTTTTCTTATTGAATAGTTAAAGGAATGAATTCTTCTCTTTTTGCTGTTTGAATTCTGGAAATAGCAATTATAGAGCTTTACTGTGCAATATGAATTGGTCTTGTTGTAGGTAACAACAATGTGCAAATTGTTATTATGATCTGTATGCGTTCATGGATATAGAAGGTCATGTGAATAATTGATTACGTGATTGTATAACTGTTTATTTGGTTAAAATATACAGTGAAAGAAGTATGGAGTCTTCTAGTACAGTAAGTACATAGTATGCATCTTTATACTGCTTGTTCTATGATAATACGATGTTTTACTAACCTATGTTTATGGCATTCGTATGAGCCTGAATTAAATGAAGTATTGATAAGGACATGATAAATTCTTCCTTGTTTTCATTTAAAGCTGATTATGAATGAAATTATTCTTGCTGCTGGAAAGTGAATTCCGAATGGATTTTGTAAGTTTCACTCTGAACTGTTATCTTGATTTGTGTCTCGTTTGGATTCAATTTTTAGGACAGTCATGAGGAAAGAAATAGGAATGTGGATGGATAACTTGGAAAAATGATCTTTTCTTCTCTCATACAGTTGGAAATCTGTAATCGTTTAGGAACAAATTTTGTAATTGCTTGGGTATAAGCATCTATATTTATTGTTGTTTGCTTTCTCATCTGTACTTGATTGCTTGGAATCAAATGAGATGCATGAACTGAAAGGAAAGTAATTGGTTTACATTTCAGTTAGATTTCTATCCTTTGCATTTGTTACTAATGAAAGGAATGGAAAGGATAACAGTTATGTTATAACAGCAGTATGCTACTTGTATTCCTAGTTCTTACAAATGTTGTAATCTGGAACTGCTGAAGGAAATTGCGTCTTGTATGGTTATGTGGGAAATAGGAAAGTAATTCTTTGGCTGATTGGGATGGTATTTAGATGGTTTCAGTTGTTATGCTGTCCATTCTTTTTGATACTTAATTCTTGATTGATGTTCATACTGTCGTTTCATAAAAGCAGGGTTCTTTTATTGAGACAGTTAATTAGAAGCACCTCATTTTAATGACAAGTGCTTAATATGCTCAGTTCAATGAACTGACCCGTGCAAGTAATTTTGCAGATGGAACTTGATTAAAATGAAGACATGGCTGTTTTCTGATACTTCTTTTGATTGTCTGAAGATGAATTGTATTTGTTAGTTATTATTCCTCTACGAGGAATTGTGAAAAGAAGAAAGTACATTCTTCTATCTATGAGTTGTAACGTTTTTTAATATAAACAAAGTCCAGTCATTTGGACTGGCAGATGTATGGATTATGAAATGGATTGATGAATACAAATACAAGTGTGATATTTTAATAACTATATCAGTTTGATATTGTTGATTAAATTGGAAATATAATGTTATTTCTTGATTGGGAATTATTTAATTGTCCTTGGATGGATTTAAAAGGAACTGATATCTATTCTTACCTAAATGCAACTTTTAAGTTGAAATGTGCAATTAGTTCATACTTTGGGTTAAGATGAATTTTTAATTGACATTAAAAGGATTAGGAAGAACATGATTCCCTAACTGATAGGTATTCAGGATTAGCGTGGAAGCTAAGGAATATCAATTAACTTAGGAGTAACCGAACTTCATTTTCGAACTCCATTAATAGCCTCGTATGTTAAATTCAGAAAGTAAGGATATGGGATAAATATATCCAGGGCTAATAGACCTTAACTATGTAAGGTTAAGGAGAATAAATGAATACATTTATTGAGAATTAGACCTCATTTAAATGACGTCTAATAAGCTGGAATTCTGAATTTGGTTACAGTTGTGAAAAACTTGGTTAAGTTTAATAGGTTAAACTTATCACATCCGTCAGTAATGGGCTGCTTAATCCAATGATTAAGAAGAGAACCAAGTAGAGAAAATGCAACCCTTCGGTACGAAGGAGAAGATGCATAGTAAGCTAGAAGATGGATTTAGTCTCTCTTAGCTACATACAACTGTAACAGGAACGAGGATAAAGGATCAGCATGGTTGCTGAAAGTTGATCTTAAATATTAAGATCATATCCAAATCACTTGAGCAGGATGTGTACTCTCGATGGGAGGATTCCGTAGGACATTGACATACGCCAGCTACAACACGGTGTCTTCATGAAGATGGGGTCTTCATGACGACACAATGTTATAGCTGACATATTACAATGCCCTCCCGAATTAAAACATCAAGAATACATAGGCTGAATGTGAAGTTCTTGGCTGGGGATAGGAGTATGATCACGTATACGGAGTGACTCCGGAGGACTAAAGATAACTAGACACATGGAGTCATTGGGAACAACACCATATGTCTGCGTATCTTTAGTCACCATGAGTGCCTTCCTATATTCGTTCATATTGCTAGTTGGAAATTGGAAGTTTGAATCTGACCTTAAATTGAAAGGACTGGTAGGAACCAGGAAAGACCATTCTAGATAATAGGTGAAGTGAGGTGAAGGACGTATTCCATTGGTGTGTATCACATCCAAGAATATGATCATGTAAAGCATGTGATAATATTTGGCCAAAGTATCACAAGTGCTGGTTGCGTTGTCCTAATCACTTAATTTAAGATGTAGGATGTCAGATGAATATCAGTAACAGATATTTAGATAGGCTTCTTAAATGGATCACTTCGATAACTATAAATGGTTAAGAGAACTTGTATATATAATATACTATGCATGAATGAACATGAAGGATCGGTAGTTGCCAAGTCATGAAATGAGAGATCGTTGAAACTCCGAGCCATGAAAATGGGAGATCGGCAGTTCTTCGAGTCATTTACAGCAGCATATAGAATCTGTTATAAGATTGAATTATACTGAATGTGTGTTCCATATTACAAATATGTGAATAGAGAAAATTAGTTTTAAAAGGAAATTGTGTGTTCCAAACTGTATTGTTTAGGCAGAGAACAATTATTAAAACTTGAACGTGTGTTTGAATTATATAATTCATAATAGAGAACATTATATAAAATAAAAATAAAAATAAAAATTCTTGTTCTAGTATCTTAAAATGGGGATATTACATCTTGGTATCAGAGTTGAAGGTTGCAGATCTTGGACCTAATGAGTCCACGATATTAATAAGGTTTACATTTTCTTATTGAATAGAAAATGGTCAGAACAAGAGGGAATGCTGCGAATAACCCGTTACAGGGTGGAGAAGCAGCTACTGCTCAAAAGCTAGATAAAATCCTTGCTGCCCTACTAGATACGAGATATCGTTTGACTGTTCTGGAATAGAAGTCAATGGGAAATGAAGAGGAGGAAGATGAATTTGATGTAAATGATCAGCCGCCTCCTATGGACAACATCAACAGAGGGAATCTGGGTGTTGATAATAATAATGTAATTGCTCCTAATCCCCCTGAAAATAAAAGGGCAAGATTAGCAGTTGAAAATACAAATGATATAAAGAGAATAAGTCCTCCAAAGTTTGATGGAACAACCCTTAGGGATGGAGCTGAGAATTGGCTCAGTGAAATGGAGAAATACTTTGCAATAAGAAACTTCTCCGAAGAGACCAAAGTGATATGGGGATCATATCAGCTTTCTCATGAAGCATCATCATGGTGGGACAACCGTAAGGTTGAGTTGAATATTGTTGAATCAGACATAACATGGGATCAATTTAAGGGTTATTTTAGGCAACGATGGCTGCCTCAACTCTATTTTGATAGGAAAATGACTGAATTTCAGAACTGATCGCAAGGAAGGCTGTCGATGACAGAATACTGGGAAGGGTTTACTAAACTCCTTAAGTATGTACCGCAGTACCAAGCTGACGAGAAGTTCAGAATATGGAAATTCATAATGGGACTGAATCCCATCATTAGTGGTGAAGTGGATGTCCACGGCCCAACCACCATGGAAGGAGTTGTCGAAAAGGCAATCAGACAGGAACAAAAATTGAGAGCAATATCTACTCATAGGGAAGAGATAAGGAAGAAGATTCCCAATTCTTCTTCATCTCTTGCACCAAAAAGGGGACCTTGGAAAAGGTTTGGTGTGAAAAACAAAATTGTTGTGGATAAGAAAAAGAAATCTGTGATGAACAGACCTATAAATAACATGTGGAATAGCTTCGTGAAAGTTAGTGGCAATGGACAGAAGTCCTATGGGAGCCAGAATGATAACTTTAAAGCTGGTAAAAAATTTGATCCTAGAAAAGGGCCAGTTGGAGGATGCTTCAAATATGGAAAGGACCACTATACGAATCACTATCCTCTGAAGAAGGATGATCATGGTCAGCAGCATAGGATACACGCTGCGGTGGCTAACAGACAAGCTAAAAAGCAAGTTACGCCTATAGAAGTTCCAGGTAAGTTATTCGATACACCTGTAGTCATACTTTTTGATACTAGAGCTACTGAATGCTTTATTTCTACTAAACTTGCAATGAAATTAAAAAGAAAGGCTGAAAGAATGGATAAAACATGGACAGTGCATTATGGGAATAATGTTGTCCATACAGTCGAAATGTGCCTTTTTGGGGCAATTCTTGACTTGCCTAGTTTCTCCACCGAAGTTGACTTATATGTCACTCCTCTAGGATCATATGATATCATTATTGGAGTTAACTGGTTGGCTTAACATAAGGCAAAGGTTGAATATTATGAAAAACAAATTTGTTGTTTTGATGACCTGCAGAAAGCAGCAGTCATTCAAGGTGTAAAACGTGAAGTTGCAGTTAGGAAACTAACAGCTATGCAACTAAAAAGGGCTAAAAATAGAGGCTGCACTTTGTATGTAGTAAAAATGACAGAAAATGATGAGGAAGATAATGATTTCATGGAAATATATCCATTATTAAGGGGTTTCAGTGATGTGTTTCCAGAGGAATTGCCAGGTCTTCCACCCAAACGTGAGTTTGAATTTGCAATAGAAATCAAACCGGGAACTGAACCCATATCTAAGGCACCTTATAGGATGATCACTATCGAGTTGGTAGAGCTAAAGGCTCAGTTACAAGAAATTTTGACTAAGGGGCTAATAAGACCGAGCATCTCACCTTGGGGAGCGCCGGTAATTTTTGTAAAGAAAAAGGATGGCACTTTGAGGCTGTGCATTGATTATAGAATGCTGAACAAAGCAACTATTAAAAATCGGTACCCACTCCCTAGGATTGATGATCTATTCGATCAGATGTGAGGAGCATCAGTCTATTCAAAAATAGACCTTCGATCTGGGTATCATCAGCTGAGAATAAAGGAAGAAGATATTCATAAAACAACTTTTAGAGCAAGGTACGGGCATTATGAGTTCACGGTGTTACCTTTTGGGTTGACTAATGCACCTCCTGCCTTCATGAATCTGATGAACAATATTTTTCGAGAATACCTAGACAAGTTTGTGCTTGTATTCTTAGATGACATTCTTATATACTCTAAAAATGTCGAAGAGCACCAAGAACATCTAAGGATAGTGCTGGAAATTTTAAGAAAGAGGAAGTTGTATGGTAAACTGTCTAAATGTTCCTTTTATGATGCAGAGGTGCATTATTTGGGACATGTTATAAGCAAGAATGGAATAGCTGTTGACCCGTCAAATATCATAGCTATAACTGAGTGTCCTATGCCTAAGAACGTGCACGAAGTGAGGAGATTCATGGGCTTGGCTGGATATTATCGAAAGTTTGTTAAGGACTTTTCAAAAATTGCTGCCCCAATCACTTCGCTACAAAAGAAGGATAAGAAATTTGTCTGGACGGACAAGTGTGAATCTACCTTTAAAAATTTAAAGGAACAGTTAACTACAGAACCTATTTTGACTATACCTGATCTAAATGGAAATTTTATGGTTGTAACAGATGCCTCAGGAGAAGACCTTGGAGGTATTCTGTTACAGAATAACCATGTCATAGCTTATGAAAGTAGAAAGCTTAAGTTACATGAATAGAATTATGCTCCACATGACCTAGAACTCACTGCCATTGTTCATGCACTTCAAATGTGGAGGCATTACCTTTTAGGCAAGCCTTTTGAGTTAAAAATAGACCATCTGGGGCTGAAGTATATTTTTACTCAGCCAAATCTGAATGCAAGGTAGTGAAGATGGTTAGAATTTCTGTCTCAGTATGATTTTGATATAAGCTATATCAAGGGTAAGGAAAATTGAGTGACAGATGCTCTGAGTCAATGGAAGCATATCTCTGCTCTTATAACGTTAAGAACTTAGTTTAAGGACAAGGTGAAAGATGCCTTGGAATCAGATCCTTATTTCCAGCAAGTCAAAACAGCACTTGCTACAGACCTGAAGGATGTCAGGTATAAAGGATTCCATTTTGATAATGAAGGAATTCTGAGGTTCAAAAACAGGGTATATATACCTTTGGTGAATGACTTAAGAGAGAATTTTTAACTGAATTTCATAATTCACATTTTTCTGGACACCCTGGCATTACGAAAATGCTTACTGATCTTAAGCAGCAATACTTCTGGAAGGGAATGAAAAAGGATGTGGTGGAATTTGTAACACACTGCTTGGAATGTCAGCGTGTTAAGGAGGAACATATGCATCCCACTGGATTATTGTATCCCCACAGTATTCCACAATATAAATGGAAAGTGATAATGATGGGTTTTGTTCAAGGATTGCCTATGTTAAGAAATAAGCATGATATTATCCTAGTTGTAGTCGAAAAATTGACCAAAGTGGCACACTTCGTTGCTGGTAATTTGAAAGACGATGAAACAGTGTTAGCAAGAAGATTTGTACATGAAATCTTCAGATTGCATGGGATACCAGAATTAATCATATCAGACAGAGATCCGAGGATGACATCAAGGTTTTGGCAAACGCTTAATGCAGCCTTGGGAACTAAATTAAACTTCAGTTCTGCATATCATCTAGAGATGGATGGACAGACTGAGAGAGTTAATCAGGTTTTAGAGGACATGTTAAGGATGTATTGCATGGACCAGTAGTATAAATGGGAGGAATACCTTCCGCTGGTAGAATTTGCTTACAATAATACATATCATGCCTCTTTAAAAATGGCGCCCTTTGAAGCATTGTATGGAAGAAAATGCAGAACCCCTGTCAGCTGGGACAACGTTGAGGACAGAGAGGTAATTGGGCCAGAAATCCTTACGGAGATGGAACAGCAAATCAAAATGATTAGGGAACATCTAAAGGAGGCTGCCAATAGGCAAAAGAGTTATGCAGACTTAAAGCAGGTTGACAGGAATTATAAACTGGGAGAGAAGGTCTTTCTTCGGGTGAAGCCGAAAAAGAGCTCAATAAATTTTGCCAAGGCTGCCAAGTTGTCGCCACGATACGTGGGACCTTTTGAAATTGTTGAAATAATCAACCCTGTAGCTTATCGTCTAGCATTACCTCCTACTTTGTCTCAAATGCATGATGTTTTTCATATTTCTTTGCTTAAGAAATATGTGACAGATTTATCACATGTGCTGAATTGGAATTCCTTGTAGGTCCAAGACCCAGGAATAATCGTGGTTAAGCCCATTCGAGTGCTGGCAACTCACCAGTTGTACTTAAGAAATCGTGAAGTGAGCCAATGTAAGGTCTAGTGGGACCAGTTCGGCGAAGAAAGTGCAACTTGGGAAAATCTCGAAGAAATGAGATCTACTTTTCCACATTTGTTCAAATCGAATTTGAAATTCGAAAAACTGATAATTCTACCAAATTTAGACAATTATTAATCTATTGTACAGTTGTCTTAAAACATTGTTTTTAAGAGTGAATCTGTTTTTGGTATGAACTTATAAATGGAAGGACAATAACTGAACTTTGTCCTAGAAACTCCTTGATTTGGTTAATTTGATCATCGGGACGATGATTCTTTAAGGAGGGAGGAATGTAACGCCCTGATTTTTGTAAGTTATCATGGTAATTACTTTCTTGATGTTGTAACTGCTGAAATGAAGGCAAACATGTTAAGATATATATTTTGATCTTAAGGGAATGTGTTGCTAATCTGGATTCTTGCATACTATAATTTATTTGCATGGGATAGCAGTTATTGTTACTTGTGTGTTTGCTGATGTGATGAAAAATTGTCGTATGCTTGCTGAACTCTATTCGCTGATTGATAGCACACCTTGAATCAATTCCATTGATCCAAAGTATGTTGTGGCCTTCTTGTGATCAATTTGACGATTTACTCTTGAACCGAACTGAAGGTTGATATAAATGTGCAGCACCTGATTATAGGTATGAATAGCTGGCACGTAGATGCCAATGATGAAGGTTCGATTCACGAACCATACACTGTCGTAACGTGAGATCCCGTAAGGTGATAAATTCCTGGATGTGGGTGGCTTAGGCATGTTAATGTGGGATGAAATGCCCTGCACAGTGTTGAAATTTGATGACAGTCGGAAAGATTGGATTGGAGGTTGATTAGTGTTAGGTGTTAGAGGGAATTAGATCCTAATCTAATCCTAAGTTCTACCTTACATCCTAAACTACTATCCTAAGTGGATTTTTTAAAAATTGTATAAAAGGTGAAAATGGACCTAAGCTCTATTAACCTAAAGACTAGGCTATGACCTAGGTCGAACACTATTATGAATCCTAAACTAATCCTAACCTAGAAGGGGACGCACAGACCCATGGGAAAGGATAAGGATGAAGGGGAATTAAATGGCAATTAATGTGAGTCCTTGCGTGGACAGCGCCAAGTTTGGCGGGAATAGGAAAAAGGTGGAGGTATCTAGTTGGTCATGGAACTAAACTTGGTTTGCATGCAAAATTTGAATTTGGTGGTTCACCAACCCAAGTCGGCGGTGGCATGAGGAAATAGAAAAAGGTAGAGCCTTTAATGCATTTAATTATTTTTGGTCTTCGTGAC
Source organism: Taxus chinensis (assembly GCA_019776745.2). Classification (NCBI taxonomy): domain Eukaryota; kingdom Viridiplantae; phylum Streptophyta; class Pinopsida; order Cupressales; family Taxaceae; genus Taxus; species Taxus chinensis. Next base: position 2,606,735 of record CM034157.1, read on the forward strand.
CAGTCCACCTTGGAAAGAGTTTGGAGGAATTTTTTGTTGGTCATTTGTGTTTGCTTGGGTTTTTGAGAAGTTTCTCTGCATTTGGTTTTTGATTGGTTCAGTCGAACCAATTGTGTTTGGTTTCTGTCTCTGTTCTTTGGAAATTGAAGGCTGTTTGCTGAGCCTGAAGAGGAAGGGATTGTTTGGAAGCTCGTTGTTGTCGCCGTGGAAGGAAACACCTTTTGTAAACGTGGTTTTCTTTGAGTTTCAAGGAAGAATACCAGGCATGTTAAGCCCTTCTCTTTAAAACACTTGCTTTACTTAAGCGTCTCATTAAAACAACCCTGCTCTTCTTCTTCTGAATGGGTTTTGGGTTTATTCGATTTTGTTGTCATTGTGGAAATGAAATGGGTAGAATCGTTTTCTTGTTATTGTGATTCAAACTGTCCTTGCATTTTTTTAAATGAGTGGAAACACCTCCATGCTATGCTGGTTTGTTTGATAGTAATGGGGAATTCGTCATGTGTGTTATGAAACTGTACATGTTGTATGAGATTGTTTTCATTATTGAAACAATCGTTCTTTTGCTAATATGAACTGGAATGATGGAAAGTATTAGCTGTGCGAGTTGTTGAAGTTGTTTCTTTACTGAAATATTTAAAAAGGAAATAAGACCCTTTTTCCTTCTGCTGTTTTGGGTTTAGAAGGTAATAACATTTTTGGATTTTAAAGGAACTGGCATTTGAGTTTTATTTGAGCATTACGAGCTCGGTTAGAAGGAAATGATAGTAATATAATTATTGTTGTGCTTCTTCTTTTGTATAAATGGACGAATACGACTTGGGTATTTGTTGGAGTTGGAAAAAGAAATTGTTTTTCTTCTGAACTTATAAATGATTACATTATTTTCTTGCTGTGATGGAAGGTTGATTTTGTTGTGTTTTATGGAAGCAATTTGATCTTCCAGTTCAGACTGTAGTCGTGAAAACGAGCTTGGCTTGTATTTATGTGCAATAAATGATTATATTCTTTCCTTGTTGTGATGGAAAGTTGATTTTATTATGTTCTATGGATGCGGTTGATCTTCTAACTCAAACTGTCTTCGTGAATATGACTTGTCTTGGGATTTCTGTGCAAGTAAATGGAAAAACATGGAAATTTTGTTTGATGTTTGAGTCTGTCTTGACTGTACTTTGTTGTGCATTTGATATCCTATGTGGGTTTTCATTAATAAGGGCATTGTTGTATGAAATTGCATTTTGGGTTCTGTACATCATTGTGAATAGAAAAATGGATTCGAGTAGAAACATTTATTGGCAAGGAATTCAAATTGGGTATTCATTGCTTATGGTATATTGAATTGAAACAGTTCAGGCTATGTGAGTTTGCTATTCATTGTTGAACGATTGTTCAGTTGTCATTATGAGTTGAGCTGTCATGCTAAGATAAACATGATTTGGGTGTTTTTATCACATTTTAAAGAAAATGATCGTTTCTTACTGAAATTATAGGGAAATGAATTCTTATTCTTTCTGCTATTTTTGATTTGATAGAAACAGTAATTGGGTTTAATGAACTTTATAAGTTCAACTTGATAGAGATGACATTGGCATTTAAACTGTTTCCTTAGTGCTGTGTTTTTATGTACAAACAGAATATTTAAATGTTTCTTGTGGTCTCCGATTTTACACAGTCATTTAAAAGAAATGAAATTGACCTGAGTAATTCTTGTTGAGTTGAAGAAAATGGTTGTTTTCTTATTGAATAGTTAAAGGAATGAATTCTTCTCTTTTTGTTGTTTGAATTATGGAAATAGCAATTATAGAGCTTTACTGTGCAATATGAATTGGTCTTGCTGTAGGTAACAACAATGTGCAAATTGTTATTATGATCTGTATGCATTCATGGATATAGAAGGTCATGTGAATAAGTGATTACGTGATTGTATAACTATTTATTTGGTTAAAATATACAGTGAAAGAAGTATGGAATCTTCTAGTACAGTAAGTACATAGTATGCATCTTTATACTGCTTGTTCTATGATGAATACGATGTTTTACTAACCTGTTTATGGCATTCGTATGAGCCTGAATTAAATGAAGTATTGATAAGGATGATAAGTTATTCCTTGTTTTCATTTAAAGCTGATTATGAATGAAATTATTCTTGCTGCTGGAAAGTGAATTCCGAATGGATTTTGTAAGTTTCACTCTGAACTATTATCTTGATTTGTGTCTCGTTTGGATTCAATTTTTAGGACATTCATGAGGAAAGAAATAGGAATGTGGATGGATAACTTGTAAAAATGATCTTTTCTTCTCTCATACAGTTGGAAATCTGTAATCGTTTAGGAACGAATTTTGTAATTGCTTGGGTTTAAGCATCTATATGTATTGTTGTTTGCTTATAACATATGCACTTGATTGCTAGAAATCAAATGAGTTGCATGAACTGAAAGGAAAGTAATTGGTTTACATTTCAGTTAGATTTTTATCCTTTACATTTATTACTAATGAAAGGAATGGAAAGGATAACAATTATGTTATAACAGCAGTATGCTACTTGTATTCCTAGTTCTTACAAATGTTGTAATCTAGAACTGCTGAAGGAAATTACGTCTTGTATGTTTATGTGGGAAATAGGAAAGTAATTCTTTGGCTGATTGGGATGGTATTTAGATGGTTTAGTTGTTATGCTGTCCATTCTTTTTGATGCTTAGTTCTTGATTGATGTTCATACTGTCGTTTCATAAAAGTAGGGTTCTTTTATGGAGACAGTTAATTAGAAGCACCTCATTTTAATGACAAGTGCTTAATATGCTCAGTTCATTGAACTGACCCGTGCAAGTAGTTTTGCAGATGGAACTTAATTAAAATGAAGACATGGCTATTTTTTGATACTTCTTTTGATTGTCTGAAGATGAATTGTATTTGTTAGTTATTATTCCTCTATGAGGAATTATGAAAAGAAGAAAGTACATTCTTCTATCTATGAGTTGTAACATTGTTTAATATAAAAAAAGTCCAGTCATTTGGATTGGCAGATGTATGGATTATTAAATGAATTGATGAATATAAATACAAGTGTGATATTTTAATGACTATATCAGTTAGATATTGTTGATTAAATTGGAAATATAATGTTATTTCTTGATTGGGAATTATTTAATTGTCCTTGGATGGATTTAAAAGGAACTGATATCTATTCGTACCTATATGCAACTTTTGAGTTGAAATGTGCAATTAGTTCATACTTTGGGTTAAGATGAATTTTTAATTGACATTAAAAGGATTAGGAAGAACACGATTACCTAACTGATAGGTGTTCAAGATTAGCGCGGAAGCTAAGGAATATCAATTAACTTAGGAGTAACCGAACTTCGTTTTTCGAACTCCATTAATAGCCTCGTATGTTAAATTCAGAAAGTAAGGATATGGGATAAATATATCCAGGGCTAATAGACCTTAACTATGTAAGGTTAAGGAGAATAAATGAATACATTTATTGGGAATTATACCTTGTTTAAATGACGTCTAATAAGTTGGAATTCTGAATTTGGTTACAGTTGTGAAAAACTTGGTTAAGTTTAATAGGTTAAAATTTTCACATCCGTCAGTAATGGGCTGCTTAATCCAATGATTAAGATGAGAACCAAGTAGAGAAAATGAAACCCTTCGGTACGAAGGAGAAGATGCATAGTAAGCTAGAAGACGGATTTAGTCTCTCTTAGCTACATACAATTGTAACAGGAACGAGGATAAAGGATCAGCATGGTTGCTGAAAGTTGATCTTAAATATTAAGATCATATCCAAATCACTTGAGCAGGATGTGTACTTTCGATGGGAGGATTCCGTAGGACATTGACATATGCCAGCTATAGCACGGTGTCTTCATGAAGACGGGGTCTTCATGATGACACAATGTTATAGCTAACATATTACAATGCCCTCCCGAATTAAAACATCAAGAATACATAGGCTGAATGTGAAGTTCTTAGCTGGGGATAGGAGTATGATCACGTATACGGAGTGACTCCGAAGGACTAAAGATAACTAGACACACGGAATCATGGGGAACGACACTGTATGTCTGCGTATCTTTAGTCACCCATGAGTGCCTTCCTATATTTGTTTATATTACTAGTTGGAAATTGGAAGTTTGAATCTGACCTTAAATTGAAAGGACTGGTAGGAACTAGGAAAGACCATTCTAGAGAACAAGTGAAGTGAGGGGTGAAGGACGTATTCCATTGGTGTGTGTCACATCCAGGAATATGATCATGCAAAGCATGTGAAAATATATGGCCAAAGTATCGCAAGTGCTGGTTGCATTGTCCTAATCACTTAATTTAAGATGCAGGATGTCAGATGAATATCAGTAACAGATATTCAGATAGGCTTCTTAAATGAATCACTTCGATAACCGGAAACAGTTAAGAGAACTTGTATATATAATATACTATGCATGAATGAACATGAAGGATCGGTAGTTGCCGAGTCATGAAATGAGAGCTCGTTGAAACTCCGAGCCATGAAAATGGGAGATCGGGAGTTCTTCAAGTCATTTACAGTAGCATATAGAATATGTTATAAGATTGAATGGCACTAAATTTGTGTTCCATATTGCAAATATGTGAACAGAGAACATTATATTTAAAAGGAAATTGTGTGTTCCAAACTGTATTGTTTGGGTAGAGAACAATTATTAAAACTTGAACGTGTTGTAGACACCAAATTCGTGTCTTACAACCCCTTGTGACCCGCATCCCATTTTGCAACCTAACCTCATTACCTAAACCTTACACAATTATTTATTAATTACCTTGTAATTGATAAATCCCCATCACCTCACCTGCCACCTCATTTTGCCACCTCATCATGACCTAGCCCTAATCCTAAACTAACCTAATTAAAACCTAAAACTTGGTCTACACCTACACCCATGACTAAGGACCCCTTTCTCACACCTAAAACCAACCTTCTAGTCACTTGACCAAGCCCGCAACTAATCTCTCGGGAGAAAAGTAGGGAAGGTGGGCTGTTTTACTAAAAATAGCCTACTTTTTCCTTACCGATGCCGGTTCCTACTTGACCGCCATCGGTTACGTAACCGCCATCAGTTCCCTGTAAATGTGTAGACACCAAATTCGTGTCTTACGACCCCTTGTGACCCGCATCTCATCTCGCAACTTAACCTCATCACCTAAACCTTACACAATTATTTATTAATTACCTTGTAATTGATAAATCCACATCACCTTACCTGCCACCTCATTTTGCCACCTCATCATGACCTAGCCCTAACCCTAAACTAACCTAATTAAGACCTATGACTTGGTCTAGACTCACATCCATAACTAATGCCTCCTTACTCGCACCCAAAAACCGACCTTCTAGGGCCCGCAACTGATCTCTCGGGAGGAAAAGCAGGGAAGGTGGGCTGTTTTACTAAAATAGCCTACTTTTTCATACCGATTGCCGGTTCCTACTCGACCGCCATCGGTTTACGTAACCGCCATTGGTTCCCTGTAAATTTGATTTTTGGATCAAAGGAAAGGATTTTTGAATCAACAGAGATCATTGGGAGCGAGGAACAGAGTCCAGATCTTCACTTGACCAAGCAGAGACGAGTGGAAATACCAGAAGTGTTTACAGCAAAGGAGATCAGCTTGCATCTTCATCAAAACCAGTAAGTCACATCTTGCATGTCCTCTATTATAACATTTCTTATGCCTTTTGAATTACAGTCCTCATAAATCCATCCCTGAATCCACTACCCAGCATGCATATTACCTCTAACTATCATTCATCTACCTCTCATCACCTTATTTCCTAATACCACCTATATACAACCTTACAAACAACACAACTACCCCATAAAGCGACCAACCTACATATCCTAGAACCCACCGGTATCGGTTATCAGTAACCGGCATCAGTTATCAGTAACCGGCATCGGTTCCTCTGATCAAAACCAGAAAACTAGCCTTTCCCCTACCCAGTTCAACAAAGCAACTTAATTGATATTTTACAGTCTTTTGTGTTAATTCATATTAGCAGGGAAACTGACCACCTTCGAAAAGAAGTTTTATATTTCCTGGGCCCAAGGCAGTTTCCTCATTTATTGTCTAATCAAAATCTTGTGGTCTTGTGTTCTTATTTGCAGGTAGTCCTTCCAAGACAAAAAGGAGTTCTTCGCAATTAGCCTGATCTTTCTCTACGGTACGCGCACACCATCTCAACATTCTATAGGTATTCCTCCTAGCCCCTAACCTTATCTGTTTCTAAAAGGAACGAAACATTCCGAGTGAAACATTTTGGGTTTCTGTTTCTCTTGCTTATTTTCATTTTAGGAAGCATACTTGCTGTTGCTGTTTTTGTTATATATTTCGTAAAGAATTTGTCTGGCTTTCCTAGTTTCGCATTAGTGAAAGTCATCTCTCTTGCTTCATCGAACATAATTTTCGATTTGGGTTTAAAACACGTGCATTACATTACTGCTTGTTGTTTTTCAATTCTAGTGAACATAGATTAAGTAACAGGTCGTACACGTGGGGGTGATATCCATGGTATTGACAGGAAATTAATCTTACATTCACTGCACAACACATACCGAATCACTTCACAATTAACACAACAGCTCAAACATCCCCCCTTTTTCCGCGGTATTCCTCCGCCCGATTGAGGTAACCTTATAAGCCAAAACAACTTGACATTTCCCCTAAGTCTCTTGTTTAGGATTCTGACATCATTCTACGTCTAAAGGCATAAGCCCACGATAATTAAAATGAACCCTAAGGTTAATCTTTGGATTTGCGTGTGCATCTTGCTTGTTTTTAGTTCTGTTTTCTTTCTCATACTCTATCTTCTGTGATCATTAATTGGACAAGTATACTAAACGTTGTTAAAAATCAAATTAGCAGCCTTTTTATATCTTGTTAGCCCAGACTTCTTACACCAACATCGGTTAGCTCACCGACGTCGGCTATAGTATAACCGACATCGGTTACTAGACCGATATTGGTTACTATCTTTTCCAATTCCTGACAAACCGAGCAACCTATCAATTTTACCAGTCTGAGTTTGTTTCTGTTCCTGACAGATTGAAACCCTACTGTGAACTCTTGTTTATGGTTGTTATCACTCGAAAGCAAGCTGCCGCCATGGTTTCACATGCTTTCTCTGTTTCTTTGCCTGAATCACCCCCTTCACATTTTGTGGGGAATCCTACAGATACCAGCGAGGTTCCTAAAATTCCTGTGGGAGATAAGGACTTTGCCAAGTTTCTGGATGCTAATTATAGTGTTGTACAATACTATTTGTCTCATACCCCTAACCGTACACTTGATGGTCAGCTCCTTGTGGGTATGCCTATTAGTATAGCTGCTCATTTAGCTCTCACTCCACTTGATAACACTGCCTTGCTTCATACATCTCTAGCCCCGTCCCCCAATCCGACGGCTTTAGAGGTTCATACGGCTCAGATTAGCTTTCCTTTGGCTAATCTCAGACCCCACATATCATTACCACCAACTGCCCCTACCTCATCTCTCTTGCAGACTGCTCTGTTCATGACTTTCTCTCTGCCACCTATCCACACGAGCTTTCCTTCTCAAGCTCCGCCTACCTTTTCATTCCCATACACATATCCAGTGACCTTAACATCCTATATGGGACATCGCTATTCTATCGCCTCAACATATTCATCCTCCATACCTTATCACCACTTAACCCCACCAGTGTCTAGCGGTGGTCCTTGGCCCAATTTGCCTCCGTTTACCACAACCACACCATCATCTCATCCAACTACTGATCTAATTAAACAAATGATGGACAAAATGCAAAACTTGGAGGCTTCTGTTTCAAGAAGTCATAGCGCCTTGACATATGAGCAAGTTTGTCGATAGCCCATTCACCCTTCTGTCCCCCTTCACTCATATTCTCCTCAATGGGAGTTGCCGAAATTTACTCATTTTAATAGTAAAGAGGATCCTCAACAGCACTTGCGATCATTTAGACATGCTTGTTATTTGATTGCCCATGATGATGCCTTGCTACTCCACACATTTCCCATGTCCTTATCAGGACCCGCCTTAGAGTGGTACAGTGCTTTAACCCAGCACTCAATCTTCTCTTTTAACCAACTAGCCCAATCTTTCTTGGATCACTTCTCCATTAACATTGATAAGAAAGTATCCATCACCGAACTTTATGCCGTCCGACAATTCGAAGATGAATCTATCACAGATTTCGTTGGACGATGGCGTGGCCTTATCAACCAACTTACATATGCCTTACCTCAGGCTAAACTTATCAAACTTTTCACATGGGCATGTGCTAAGCACATTTCTCCTACTCTTCAAATTTGAACTTTCCACACATTTGATGAGGCCTTTACCATGGCTCAGAAACTAGAAATTCGAGCCTTAGAAGAAGAGAAATTGCAGTTGCGTAACAAAAACCGCAATTTCCGAACTCCTGATTCTACCAATAAACCAAATACCACCACTCCTCACGCGTCCACTTCTTCTAAATCAAAAGGAGTTGTCCACGCGGTGATGGTTAAATCTCAAACACCGTCTAATACCCCACCAAAAACCACTTATAAGTACAAAGCTGAGCCCATCAACTACACTCCCTTGGGAGAAACATATGGTGCGATATTGGAAAAATTGCTCAAAGCAGGAGCTATCACCTTGCCCCCTGTTAAACCTCATTTCGGGTTTGATTCCACTCGCGCCATACCTTCCTGGTACAAAGAAAATGACTTCTGTAACTTCCACCGCATGAAGGGACACAGTCATGAGAACTGTAAGATGTTGAAAAACATAGTGTAGGAAATGGTTGACGTAGGGGATATAACCCTCGATAATCCTAATGCCCTTGCCAACCGAAATTTGAAAATCTTCAACAAACCATTCCCGAATCACTCTTCCAATAGTAACACAAACCAGGATATCTTAGCCGAAGAGAGTGTTCATGAGATACCTGCCAGTCTTTGATATACCCAGCCCCAAAGCCTCTATCGAGAAAATTTTGAATCAAGCCTCTTCACTAACACAGGATCCCGAACCTCCTTTACCACCATCGAACGCAGACCACAGTGAAATCATTCCTTCACCATAAAGGACTTAACTTCATAGACTTTCTCCTCCCATTCGATGAGTCTTTCTTATCCACATCCTATACGACTTGCGAACGAATGTTATCTACTTCTATTTCCCAGATTTCTTCTACCCCTCTTGCTACACAAGAGGGAGATACGCCACTCACCTCCTTTTGACACATCCTTAGCGAGGAATCTCTTTTGCACCGACTATCACCAAATTCGTTAACACATGATGGATCCCTCTCGAGATACACATGCCCTTACATTTATTCTTCATCGCCTAAATTTCAAACGACCTGTTGACCTCTTAACTCTATTGATACAGTACCTTTCCCATCTAACCCCACCCTTATCACACCCAAAGTGGACCGGCAATCACAACCCCACCTTTCTTCTGTAACAAAATTACATTCAACCATGAGACAGTCAGTCTCTAGAAGATCGACGAATCCTTCTGGAACGTTTGAGTACTGCCATATTCTACTCCAAATGCCATGACCGATCCGAAGACCTCCACGCCATATACCCGAAGTGGTTTACAGAAGCTTAAACTATGCCCATGCTTCTCACCTTCACCCCCCTCACCTTCTACCCAAAATGCCCTCGTCCCACTTCTATTAACTTAGCCCAAATCTTCCCCTACACGCTTGGGACCTTACCCATACCCAGTCTAACACATAACCCGCCTAGTGACTAGATTTGTCCAAGAATTAAAGTCCGCCCATCACCGAGGAAACACACTCATCCATGGCCTCTATCACAATCGAAACCATCTCTTCATACCTACCTTCCATATTGGGACCTCATAATCATCCGCCACCTGCACAAATATCATACCTCCTGCATGTTTCTCAAATGAGCTATGCCTTCTGCTCCCATACAGGGATCTAAGGTATATCACTATTATCCACCCCACATATCCTATTCTACCCATAACCCGGAACAAACTCCATCATCAAAGGAATGTATTTTCTGTCACTTAACCTTCCCCTTTCTTCCGTGTTGTTTCCGCTACCATTCATCTATAGGCCTCTCATCTAACCACCGAATATAGCTTCTGCGCCAAAGACACCACGTTTAGTTGAAAAACCGTCACCAACCCCCCCTCGTTTAAACCCCACCCATAAAGGGGAAACTAAAAAAACCCGCTCCAAACATTACAAACCCGCAATCAATACCCGCATCCCTCTTCTGATTTGACCCACTCAAAGGATCTTACGCCAAAATCCTTTCCCTATGTTATTAGAGAATTTGCGACATTTCCCTACCCCCTACTGAGACCTTATGACCCGTCTAAACCTCGACCCTATAGGTTATGATGAGTCGAAGAGCTGCGCTTATCACACCGCACCTAGGACATGATGTTGAGGGAATGCAAAGCTTTAAAAACCATCCTTCCTAGTCACCTCTCCCCAGATGAACGGTTAAGAAAAAAGACAACTTACAAAGGGATGACCTTTAGCTTCATTCCCTCCTCCATACCACTATCTCCTCCGCCCACGATCCTATCATTATTACAACCCACCTCTTAAGACCATAATTTAACCCAACCATCTTCCTCATCTCAGGTTTACAAGATTAATATGATTAGTGTTGCTACTCGAGCATAGAAAAATAATGAGAAAGCAAAAGTAAGCACACCTGCGTCCTCTCCTTCTCCATCCAGCATCCCAATTGCACCACCACCCAAAGTGGTTATTCGTGGGACCTGCTTACCCCATCTCTAATTTAGCCACCCTCGCGCCAATGGTGTTAAACAGCTTCACCAATCACCCTACAAAATGCATCTATATGAGCTATTCAGACTCCGGAATCTCACGACAAGCTCTCGTTGAAATTCTCAGGGATCGGTCTTACTCATGTAAACCCTGGCCCCTTCTTTCCATTCTAACACCTAATCACGTTGCCTCTCTCACCAAACAACCCACCACCCCAACACACTTCTGGTCTCTATAACCACAGCTGTTGCAGTCCAGTTTCTCTATCAGATGAAATTGTCGATTTTTGGTAGCAGACGATCTGACCCTGCCCTGTTCATCTCAGCTAGTCCGGGACTTCGTGTACGTCATGTTATGATTACGGGGGTTGCTACCTATAACATCATCTCTTCAAAGATTTTCAACAAATTATAGCCCCTCTAGCTACATGTGTGCCTAACCCACCAATACAGTTTTGGTCATTTCAATTACGCTATTACATCTACCCTTATGCCCCAATGTGATCCCATCAACATTCAGGTAGGACCACGTACCGTACCAAACCACAACTCTTCTATGTCCTTGCGGGAGAGTCCAATATAATGATAATTGTTGGGTCGTCCTGTGATCCCGGGCCATGGGATGCAAGTGTCCTCAACATTACATAGATGCAATAAATTTGAGTACGAGGGGATTCCTACAAGAAAAAACCGTAAAAGCTATCCTCCCCCCTTATAAAACCTGCAATATGTTTATACCACGCCCAAATGGATATAGCTGGTCACCAATCAGACACAAAACCACGTTCATGGCCCGTATCATTCACCCAACCATCTTCTGGACCGATCTTCTTCAACTATGCCTCAGGGACCATGTACCCTGCGAATCATTGCACCTACGCCTTACAAACTGATTGAAGACCACCATCGCAAAGAACCCCTTCCCTTCCCGCGAGGCTGGGAACAAATCCCACCCACGGACGCGCCTCTAGTATAGGTTGTTTCAAGCTGCCTTAGGCGCTTGGGGAGTATTCGCCCTATATCACGTTAGTTTCTTGGATCCCTACAACTACCACGCAAGGAATTACGGTGCAAAGTAGCTACTGCAAACATCCCACTTTACGCGACGGTCCGCGTGGGGGAGGTAATCGTCGTTACGGGACCACCCACCCGCATTTCTGGACACTAATCCTGACCAACTCTAACGATAATGTGGGGTGTGGGAGGTGACGATGACATGGAGGAAGAGGGAGTCCTCACAGGGGTGTACTCCCGAAAAACCCGTCCTCGTCTGGGGTGTGGTTCGCCAATTCCAATTCGATTGTTCCCATCAGTATAACCGGGTTACACAAATCGTCGAAGCTTCGCCCTTCGCCCTTTCGCTGACTTCTGACTCGCTTGCTTGGAAAGGATTTGTGTTTTGGTCTTTAAATGAACAAGCCGACATAATCGCGGCATCTCCCATAACCACAGGGGGGACGCAAACATAATTATCGCAGTGTTCCTCCATTTGCCTAAACACAATACACAGGAGACAGCAACCTCGTGGTCATTGGATCCTTCTGGAAGGAAGAGCTACGCATCACCCTAGACATACCAAACCATCAAGCACGGCGGGGACACTTTGCCATCATCCCCAAAACCCACCAGAATCTTATAGACCCTGAAGTCTTATCCCTACGCTAACTTTTATTTGTTTCATAAAATGCTAATCTTCATAGGCTCCTCTGCAGCTTACCGCAACTTGGATCATCAGGGTACCCATCTTCTGAAGAGGCCTTCTTTCCCCGTCGAGAATGCTATGCCCAGATCCTGATCGAAGAGGATATTGCCTTTGGTGAGTTATATCGTTGTGTATTGTCAAGGATGACGACTCCACTCCTCACGTATACCCTTGGCATGGATTATTCTTATATTCAACAAGGGCCTGTTAACCATGTGAAACCCAAACCATGCGTGAATGGGCATCTAACTAATAGAAATCAACATCCACACGCCGTAGGAGGAATCCATCCACCATTGTGAAGATTGGACAATCCCTTAACGCATCAAGAACAGTCAACCGTTAACTACTGTTTCCGCTCCTTGCTCTCAAAGCATGCACCACCGAAGCTTTTTTCGCGTTGGGTTCCTAAAACTGACACAATTAGAACATGCCATGAATTGATACCTACCATTTGCCCCATCCATAACATCACCTTCTAAACCCTCCCGATGCCAAACCAAGACAAAACATAAACTGAGAAAAATGCCTCCACACATTCGCCTACTCCGTTGGTCCAAAGTCCGAGCTCGTCAACGACTCCTAGGCGGGGTCTCACTCAGGTCTCTGCCATCCTATCATTATGACTATCCTCATATGTGACTATCCTCATGGATTCTTTCTAACCTAAAACATCATACCTGTCACTGTAAATGCGACGGGGGGACTATTCGAAGAGTATGCAGCACCCAAATTTCTGTGGGACTCAACTTAACCCTCGCTTGCCCTACGGAATGACTTTCCCACTACGACATTGGCCAACTTGTTGATCTCATCACTGCGGCCATGAGAATGCTCGCGTCTCATGGATGAGAAAATAAACTTTTCAGTGTACAACCAAATTTTGTTGCCCCCTACCGATCAACCGACACAAAACTGCCTTTCATAACTCCTTGGGGAACCTTCTCTTATTATTATGCTCTTTATGCCAATTCAGCCTTAAGAATGCTGGTGCTGACCCTATCACAGCTATGACCTTACCGTTTTTCATGACATTCTTGCACACTATCTTGAGATACGGTCGACGATCTTCTGGCAAGTCTAAACACATCGGCACTGGAACTCTCGATTGTTTTAATACTCATTATTTTTGAATCTCCTGCTACCATAGTCTAATCCATCTTCACCAAACAATGTGTCTTTTTGTCTTTCAGGCCAAAACTTTCTGGCTAATCGCTCTTTGCCTAGCAATTGAGGTCGACCCATCTAAGTCACAGCTATTCTCGAAATCCTCCCCCTCGCCCCGCCAACCTCCTACCAATCTCAAACAATTTACGTAGTTTATAAGGTAACGCTCCAATCTATCCAGACGTTTCCATCATCTCCCAACCCGCGGATCGATGTCATCTTTCCATCCCCTCCTTAAAGAAAGGACATACTTATTTTTCATGAGCCGAAGCCGTGCTCACCAAGCCTTTGAGGCTCTTAACAACTTATCTCTTGTAGCCACCCGTCTTATCCCACCTCTATGACGACCGGCCCTTGCTTCTACCTTTACCTTTCCGTGCTCACTTGACCACTGCTGGAGGGGCCATGCGTACACATCGTGACTGTTGAAATCGAGAACGTCCGTTTATTATATAATTCTCTTTTGGTGGATTATAAATTAAGACACAAGGTATACACATTGTAGAAATTTGTGCCTAGCCTGCATGCGTGGGCTACCAAACTCCACACTACCTTCTGAATCACAATAACGTTTCGTCAGCACCAACACATACCCTCCTACATGGTAGGAAACAAACTCAATCTAAACCACCGCATCGCCGATGGTCTCATGCGCCTAACTTGACCTCGATCCTTGATGATAATCAGTCCACCAGAAATCAATTCAGATCAAACCTCGTAGACCACACTGGCGAAGCCCTTACCTGGGGAACAATTTACCAATTTTATATTCCCCGAGACCTCATCGCCCACGTCTTTCCCTCAGGGAAAGTCGTATCAAATGACCCTCTTCTTCATGGATCCATGCCAACCAGCGGTGGAGGAGCCAGGGGCATTGTTGTTCTGTATTCCTCTTGACGCCGGCCTAAATGCCTTCTTTCATTCAGACTTGATTTCCTGCACTAATATCAGTGGAATATGAGAGCCCTTGTCTTGGTCTACCATGGCTTTGCGTCTGCACTTAGGTATACAAATCTTCATATTTTTTGGTGTACTCTCAATTGGTAGTTCAATCAAGTTATGGGCATCTACTAAAATGCAAAAGATAGGAACTAAATCAAAATACAAACACCAATACGTGGACTCACTTCCATTCCAGCCTTCTTTACTCACATAATTCTAATCATCCAGCCATTCCCCGCTCCACTACAAATTTACGGATACTATGGCTGTGCTAGCCGCGCAAATTCCACTTCAAAAAAAACATCTCACTGACTCTGAATTATTCGTCGGTCCAACAACTTTTGTCCCATCTTATGCAGGCCCCGGTTTTTTGTACGATAAAATCTGTGTTTTGCTAACACAATCGGCAAGATACTGGTAAATATAAAAAACAACCATATTCAACGCCTAAAACAAAACCTTACAATACCTCTATGTTATACACCCATTGGACCTTACTAAGTACTGGTAACGTGCTTTTTATTTAAACATGTTTCTCGTTTGTAATTTAGGGGGGACCTCCTTTAAAATGTGTGCTTTGATGTGTATCCTCCTTCGTTCTCCCTGGTAGCGGGATCAACCCATACCATCCAACAAGTCCTAGAATGGTATTAATGTTGGTGGAATTTTTCGTGGCCTTAGCCGTTGCTAAAACGAATCCTCCATTCGCCTTAGGTTTTATTGCCTACCTCAATAACGACTAAAAAAAAGCAAGACTGCTATGATAGTTAGCGTTGTGTTATGTGTCATCAACAACATGCTAACCTTCACATGTCTACCATCCGCTGCAGGTGGCACGATATCTTTGGGCCTTTTCCTCCACAATGGGGTTTAGACCTTATAGGTGAGATTCACCCGTCCTCTTCACAACGTCACCGATGGATAATCACAGCCACCGAATATTACACAAAATGGGTGGAGGCTATTCCACTCATTTCAACTAAAAAGGAAAAAATTATCGAATTCATTAACCATCACATTATCTGTCATTTTGGTATTCCTCATCCCCTAATAACAGATAATGGTAAATCTTTTAAAAACAAGTTGTTACAAGACCTTTGTGACAACTTTGGTATCAAACTTAGCTTCTCATCACCCTACTATCTACAAGCCAATGGTCAGGCTGAATCTTCTAATAAAACCCTAACCAAAATCCTCATGAAAGTTGTCAATGAGTCCAGACGAAATTGGCACGATCACATCCCCTTTGCCCTTTGGGCTTATCGTACTAGCATTCGTACCTCTACTAATGCCACACCTTTTTCTTTGGTATATGGTACCGAGGCTGTTTTGCCTCTCGAAATACAAATACCCTCCCTTAGAATATCTCTTCAGGATATTCTCACCAATGATGATTTCCGCCAAGAGCAGTTAGCCCAATTGGAGCTTCTTGACGAACGTCATCTTATAGCTCTTGATCACCTTCAAATCTATCAAAAACACATCAAACGTGCTTATGATAAGTGACTTCATGAGTGTACCTTTAAGGTTGGTGATCTTGTCCTCAAAGAGAATCAACATGTCACCAAACTAGAAAAGAGCAAACGTGGAAAATTTGCTCCCAATCGGATTGGGCCTTACATAATCACTCACACCTATGGATCAGGTGCTTATCGTTTAGCTTCGCTTAATGGTAAGCCTGAGCCTGAACCCCTTAATGCCTTGTATCTTCGACCATTCTACTATTGAATTTAGTGTTATATCACTTCTTATCTACCTGCCGCTCGTCCCTTGAGCTCACATACCACCACATGCCCTTCATTTCCTACACCTCATAATAAAAATCAAGCTCACATAGTTTGATTCTCACCTCACCTAAATGATGCCTTCCCCTTTTTAGTCTAGTCCATGACTTCAAAGTATTAAAATAAGCCATATTCTTATGGGATTTTTCTTGAGTCAAACTTCCTACCAAAGTAGATGCTTCACGCCAAAAGGACATCTAGCTATCTAAATTATATATAGACTGTTCCCTCGAAGGACAGCTGTATGCCAAATTATTGCTGCTATTCTATATAGACTGCTCCCCCGAAGGACAGCTATGCACTAAAATCATATCTGCTACTATAAATAGATTGCTCCCTCGACGGACAGCTATACACAGTCAGCCTTTTATCAGAAGCTTCTCGCATTGATCAGCTTCATGAAGACCTCAAGAATAGCACAATCAATATCCCTTGTAGACTTCCCGCATCGATCAGTCTATATTCAGTAAAATAAAAGCCTCATTCAAAAGGAACTTTTTGGGTCATGGACTTGTCTATTTAGGGTAGGTTCTCTTTCGTTAGAACACTCACTTTGTAATAAATTCTTTGTACCTCAGCTATATCATCCACCTCACCTCACCATTTGTTTCAACTCAAGGGACGTAACGCTCACCCGATATATTGTGATCATACAACTCTTTTCACCTATGGACTTCTCGTCTATGCACGGTACCTAGGGCTTCAAGCTCGTTCTACGTTTGGTGGTTTGTTTAGCTCTTTTCACCTACGGAGCACTCTTTCCACTTTGCTTCGTATCTAGGATTGTGTGTTGACCTTAATCAGGACATGGTTCCCTACCACTTGGGTAGGCTAACTTTCGCTTCCCTTATACCTTTTACGACATCACCAATTCATTACCGACACCAACAACCTTACCTTACCAATATTAATATCAATATTCTTACCAACCAACTAATTGCCTAAACCGTACCAAATTGCCTGAATTTACCTCTCCCTGATCCTAAGGGAGAACTACATCGGTCTGAGGCCCCTCCTTTCTTTGTGCAATGGGCTATGTAGGTAGCACTTCGGAGACATGGGGTCTCCCAAGGTTAGCTCGACCATCCCCTACCATAACCTATCATGTGTGGTAAATATAAATATTTTTGTGTATTTCTATTTAATCACATTCCTCTTTATCCTTTTTCAAAACACAAAAAGTCAAAATGAAAACATTCTTATTATTATAACTCAAATCAACATACATATCTCGTTTTATTTAGATGTTAAACAAATACATCTTCTCTATCATCGACACGCAGGTCGGTACTCTTATTTATTCTTATACCTTGCTAACATTTATTTAGACCCTCGCGCCTCATCCCGAACTAGGCGATGATCGTGATCGTCGACCCCTCTCGCCAGGCCTCTCTGTCCTCAAAGGTACCATGGCTATTGGTACCGCCCACTGATCTGCCAATCTCCCCTGTAACATATGAATACAACCCTCTCGCATGGAGGACTCCAGCCTCTAGTCTCTCCGCCTGTGACTCCGTAACTGCTAACAATCCTCTTGTCTCATTCACCTATGTTTGGAGCTGCTGAACCAAACGCTGCAGATGATCCCTCTCTACTGTAATCACCGCTATGTCAGGACGATCACGTACACCTCGCAGTTCTGCTACCCACCATAATCTATAGGCCTCTATCGTTCCTACATCCATTACCCTGCGATCGGCTGTTACCTCTTCAGGCCCTTCTGGAGGTGTTGGCTAGGCAGGTGAGAATATTGCCTCTGCATCGATCCTCATATATGGTCTATAAGCCTGTGGTATGTCCTGCACAAATCCAAATTGTTGCCGCACATGATCTAGAGGAATCCTCTCATACTCACCTGGCCTGTGCCCTGCGATCCACCTCAATCGCTCTACACCCCTCAACTCCTCAGCTATATTCTCTGTTACCATATAGTTCCCGTAAGGCCGCCAACAGATATCCGCAATCGTCATCCTCTCCCATACCTGCCTATAATACTCAATGTCACCCGTCACAGCCTGGGATCTTGCCTCTTGTTCTGTTTGGACCCATCGTCTGAATCCCAACCTCTGTACTCCGGTTTCTCTCCTGACTGGATGGATCGGCCTACTGGTCGCACACAAACAATGTGCTCATAGGCCCAACAGTGTAATAAGTATGAACAATCCAGTGTCGTTCTGTGATTTCACCTACAAGCCCATAAACCCCTATATAGCTCCGCCAAATATGCAGGTGCCCATGCAAACGTCACGTTCCTTTCTATCATCTCCTAAATAACACACATCAATGCCTTTGGAAATCTTCCCCCTTCTGCCCTCGGTAATGCATAATACCCTACCGCTATCATTAAAATTACTGCTAACCTTGTCTCTTCAGGGTGTGCTGCATACATTATCCCATACGTAAATGAAAAACCTCGATGTGTTAAGTCTCGTGCGTATGGACCAAATACTGCTATTATCGCTCCCCGTGCCGCGCTAGGTAATGCCTGATATACTAGTTTTCCTGTAATTGGGAGTCTCAAAATACGGAACACATCTTCCAATGTTACTGTCATTTCCCCTGTTGGCAGATAGAAGGTATTTGTCTCAGGATTCCATCTCTCAATCAACGCCTGTAACATAGCATGGTTACGTGTGATTCGTGAATAATAGCGGATTCCACTTAACCCCAAATGATTTATCAATGTCCATTCAGCTGGCGTTACATCCGCTCGGATTCGTGACAACAGCGCTGGTACACTATCATTCATCCTCAACCCTACCTCTGCCTGCATACATCCAAATAACAAAAAAAAAACCATTCAATTCCTCCAATCCCCCCGGGTTTTTTCTCAAATTCTGGAAATTCCTATAGCAACCGTTATCGTTTACAGCTAACCGGTACCGGTTGAGTAACCGATACCGGTTATCCCTAACCTTGATATCGGTCCCTGTTACTTTCATACACCTTGCCTAAAACAACCACCTACGACAATAAATTGCTCGTTTATTCCTTTCTGTATACACAGACATACCTGAAACCCCTGATTACCTACCCATGTAACACTCACCCCATTTATAACCCTTGTTATCATCTTTTCTTTCTCATATCTACCCACTTACTCTCCCCCTCTTATTCCTAAAACATGCAGTAGTCAAATTACAAACAAAACGTTACCTCTTGGGTTGCAGTAGCTTGAGGTGGCCCTTGTCTTCCCTCTTGTCCCTGCCTGCTGGATGTTTCTCCTCGTCCTGCCATTATCACCACCTTTTTCAAACCTGCCTTTCTGTCTTTTGAATCTCAGATCACAATCACTTTCCCTGTCTCTTTACTCCTAATCACTCAAATCTCTCATGCAATTACATGTCTCAGTCATCAAAAAGCGTCGCGTTCGCGTATTTAACTTCTTGCATGGCTCTAAAAATTAGAACTTAAGTTGCCACCCTAGCTTTTTTATTTTTAGAAAAGCTCATACCTAAATAACCGGTATCGGTTATGTAACCGATATCGGTCTACTATCTACCGACGTCGGTTATCTAACCGATATCGGTTATAGACCTATCTTTTTACAACATGGTTCTTTTTCTTCATTTTCTACCTAATTTTTTGTCGCGCCCGCCCTTTTTCCTGCATAACAACACCATTATCCATATTTCTCCATCCACCTCACATATCATTACAATGTCCATAACATCATCTATTTTACAAAAACAAACAAACCATCAACTAAGTCACATCTACACAAAACCAAAAACTCATCATTTGGATCCAACTCATCAGATACATATATAACAATGTCACAAAACCAGCCCACAACATGCAACATTTCATCATATAACATGTCATCCATATATACGTGCAAAAAGAAAAACATCAACATCATCCCTATATCAACATGTCAACTAAACTCATCCTACATTCTATATCACAAACCATCGACAAAATACTTAAACACATTTTTGAACACTGCATGTGGATCAAAACATCATCTCTATATATATATATATAAATTTTCAAATATACAATGTGCCCTGCATCGGGGCCTCTGTGATCTCATCATACAACTAAGCCGGCACGCAGGCCGCAATAACTATCCAAAATCTCGACTCAGCTCGCAGGCCGGTCCCTCATATCAAAAATATACTCGGCTCGCAGGCCGGTATCAAATATACAACCCGTACTCGACTCGCAGGCCGGTATATAATGAATAAATGAATCCATACATGAATAAATGACGGCACGCAGGCCTCTATCAACACAACCGGTTCGCAGACCGGTGCCCATGTCCCTATACAAAAACTATGTGGGGATCCCTCAGCTCTCCCCACCACCCTCAGCACCTCTCCCTGCTGGTCCCTGTGGCGCCTCTCGCCTCCTGCCTGTAACAGACACGCCGGCTGTGGCTGCACCTCCCTGCGATCTCTGACTACGTGAGGTCTCCGCTCGGTGTGCCGCATATGGCTGATACTCAGCTCCGGTACTATCAAGAACATCCTGATAGTACCGGGCCTCCGCTCTCGCCTCCATGTATCTATCCCGTGCCACCGTCGGTACTGGGGCTGGTCCCCGGACTCCTACTGCCAGTACCCCCTGTGCCTGTGCTGGTGGTGCCTGTGGCTGTGCCGCTGCTGGCAGTGGTATCTGTACCTGTGCCTGGGGCTGTGGCTGTGCTACTGCTGGTACTGCTGCCTGTACCTGTACCTGCACCTGTGGCTGTGCTGCTGGTGGTGGTGCTGCCTGTGCCTGTGCCTGAGCCTGGGCTAGCTGCCCCTGTAAGACCCCTATCTGTGCCTGTGCAGCAGCAAGCTGCCCCTGTAATAACTGCACCTGGCCCCTGAGCTGATCTCTCTCTGCCGTCACCGCTGCCAAGTCTGGCTGTGCGGGCTGTGCTACCCTCGCCGCTCTCTGACCAGCCCACCAAACCCTGTATGCTCCCGTGCACCCAGCATCATCTACGCCATCATCTGCTGGCCTCTCTGCAACCCAATCTGGATCCAAGGGCTGTGGTGCAGGCAGTGGGGCCTCTACATCATCCCT
Source organism: Taxus chinensis (assembly GCA_019776745.2). Taxonomy (NCBI): domain Eukaryota; kingdom Viridiplantae; phylum Streptophyta; class Pinopsida; order Cupressales; family Taxaceae; genus Taxus; species Taxus chinensis. The sequence goes on from CM034157.1 coordinate 2,628,152, forward strand.
CCTGTACTGAGGGAAGGGAGGTGGCTCGTCCTGTCGCAGCCCCATCTGCCTGCGTACCCTCTCTAGGGGTATCCTCTCGTACTCTCCCGGCCTCCGTCCTGCTATCCAGAAAGTGTACTGGATCCAGCGTAACTGTACTCGGCCTCCTCTGTGCGGGTGATGACCTCTGTAAGGTCTCCATATGATGTCTACCGCTGTCAGGCCCTCTAATAAATGTCTATAATACGCCACATCTCGCCCTGCAAGAACTGCTCGTGGCTGCCCCACGACCCCCAACCACCTCTGAAAGCCATATCTGTATATGACCTGTGGCCCTGGCTGCTGGGGTAACCCTACTGGCCTGATGCATATGATGTGCTCATATGCCCAACAATGCAGCAAAAATGTCAAACAGATACCGAATCGCCTCATCCGGCGATAACCCCAGAGCTCTCTGTATAGCTGCACCAGATACACTGGTGCCCACGCATAGCAAGTATGCTCCTCAATCATCTCAAGCAACACCCCCATCAATGCCCGTGGAAAGCAGCCTCCCTCTGAGTCCGGGAGGGCGAAGCAGGTGATCCCAATCATCATCAGCACAGCCAGCCGTGTCTCGTGTCGATGCGCACGGTACATGTCACCATACCCAATGCTCGCGCTGTGATAGGTAAGTAGCGCGGCTGCATCTCCAAAAACCTGTAATATGCTGTCCATGGCAGTCTCTGAATCTACCTGGAAGACTGCCTCTCCCTCGATAGGTAGTCGAAGGATGCGATACACATCCTCCAACGTGATAGTCATCTCCCCAGTCGGGAGATGGAACACATTGGTCGCCGGATCCCATCTCTCGATGAGGGCGACCATCAGGCTGTGATCTCTCTCTATCGCTCTGTACCTCTGGACTCCACCGAGTCCCACCTCGCGCATGATCGCCCAGTGAGCTGCGGACACATGTGGTCTCATCCGCACCAACAGCGGGGGCATCCTATCCCGCATCGTCAACTGCTGACGTGCCTGCAAAACCAACCCACATCCTTAGACCTACTTTTTATCACAACATCTACTTTATCCTCTAAACCCCCTTTTATCCCCCCGACCACACCCCGACTCTCTACCACCCCACCCAAAACCAAACTCACCCCACCTACAAACCCAACTCACCCACCTAACCCCAAAAACACAAATCCCACTACCTAACCACAACCCACCCCACCCAAACCCCTACCCGACCCAAAGCCCAAAATCTACCCAAATCCAAACCCACCCCAACCCAACCCAAAATCTACCCCACCCAACACAAACCCACCCAACCCAAACCCCACCCAAACCCAACCCACCCCAACCCAAACCCACCCAAAGCCCAAAACCCAACCCAAACCCACCCAACCCCAACCCACCCAACACCCCACCCAACACCCAACCACCCAAACCCACAAAACTACCCAACCCAACCCAAACCCAACCCCAACCAAACCCCACCCCACCCAACACCCCACCCCACCCAACACCCAAACCAAAACCCAACCCAACCCATACCCATACAAACCCAAACCGACGCCGGCCGACATACGACCGACGCCGGTCCAGCCCAACACACCCTGTCCACACAATTTGCGACCGATGCCGGTCGCTTAGCAACCGACATCGGTCGCTGTAATTGCTGGGAGCCGAACCCCCGCGCGGCCCCCCGCCCATATTTTTGCATTTTTATACTTATCTACCCACCCAAACACCATAAAAACCTACCCACCCAGCCGACTTGCCCTATTTTACCCATCTATCCTCTTCATTTTTCAAATTACGTCAATTTACTCATTATTTCCTAAAAAATGTAAATTCCTACCCAAACCCCCAATTTCGCTTAATACCATTCAAATGCACAAAATAAAGAGTTCCGAGCCTACCCGTACGACGACACGTCGTCGTGGTGGGATGGGTGGTGGTGGTCCAGCTGGTCCAGCCCCTCCTGCTCCTCCTGCCTGTGCCATGGCTCCAATTCTGATCTGCTGGGTCCCCGGCCAATCAACTGCTGCCTCCTCCTCACTCGGGCCCGCAAACAACTCACTCCTCCAGCAAAATAGCTCCACCTCACTCAATAAAACCTCCAATCTCAACTCTCCATGTCAGACAAGTCAATTTGGTTTTCAAAATAACAAAAGTGACAATGACAAGCCGTATTTTTTCTTTTTATAGGTTTTTCGCCCATAACCGATATCGGTTTCATTTTGCCCTAATGAACCGGTATCAGTTCCTTAACCGATATCGGTCATGTAGAATCGACATCGGTTTTTCTGCCAACTTTCCCCCAATTTTTTGCCCTTATTTACCATTTGCCCCTTTTTTAACCACATATCACCTATATCCACCTTTGCTGAACACCATTTGTTTACCTATTCGGCCCGACCCAAGGCCTCAACCTACCTATTTGGCCCGACCCAAGGCCTCAACCTACCCATTTGGCCCGACCCAAGGCCTCAACCTACCTATTTGGCCCGACCCAAGGCCTATTTGGCCCAACCCAACCTATTTGGCCCGACCCAAGGCCTCAACCTACCCATTTGGGACCCAAGGCCTCAACCCTACCCATTTGGCCCGACCCAAGGCCTCAACCTACCCATTTGGCCCGACCCAAGGCCTCAACCTACCCATTTGGCCCGACCCAAGGCCTCAACCTACCCTATTTGGCCCGACCCAAGGCCTCAACCTACCCATTTGGCCCGACCCAAGGCCTCAACCTACCCATTTGGCCCGACCCAAGGCCTCAACCTACCCATTTGGCCCGACCCAAGGCCTCAACCTACCCATTTGGCCCGACCCAAGGCCTCACCCTACCCATTTGGCCCGACCCAAGGCCTCACCCTACCCATTTCCGACCCACCCAACAACCTTGGCCCGACCCAAGGCCTCACCCTAACCATCCGGCCCGACCCAAGGCCGTAACCTAACAACTTGGCCCGACCCACGGCCGTATCACTTCAATACCATACCCACAATCAACGTTTTATTTTATCCATCCATCCTGTACCTTTTGTTCAATCGAGCTCACCTGTTCGTGTTTTAGCATGATTAGGGTCCTTGACTTGATCTGTCGACCAACTTTGCCTAGACCTAGACCGTGACGTTTATCTCAACCAAACCAACCATTTGGTACTGCCGAACATGCCTAAACGTTCCTGTACCTTACCTGTTATATACCCTGGAGCTACTTCCTATGCCTTGGATACCAGGATTATATCACCCTTGTTTGGATAAACTATCGACCTTTGCCTATGCACTGCTGGTTTGCTCGTCAAATCATGTACCCTAGTCGTACTATTGCATTTCAACATGCGTCTGCTTCCTTGGACCTACCCCGCCATCTTACCATCCCCTCTACCCCATTTACCCTTTATCAACCCTATCCCTGATTTCCCGTTCACTCAATCTGTGATAGATTTGAGGGGGATTACCTATATCCTTAACAGGAGAAACCACTTCATATTATTGTCCGCGCAGCTTTACAACACAAGCTACACGACAATAAGGGGCTAATGTAGACACCAAATTTGTGTCTTACGACCCCTTGTGACCCGCATCTCATCTCGCAACTTAACCTCATCACCTAAACCTTACACAATTATTTATTAATTACCTTGTAATTGATAAATCCACATCACCTTACCTGCCACCTCATTTTGCCACCTCATCATGACCTAGCCCTAACCCTAAACTAACCTAATTAAGACCTATGACTTGGTCTAGACTCACATCCATAACTAATGCCTCCTTACTCGCACCCAAAACCGACCTTCTAGCCACTTGACCAAGCCCGCCACTAATCTCTTGGGAGAAAAGCAGGGAAGGTGGGCTATTTTACTAAAAATAGCCTACTTTTTCCTTACCGATGCCGGTTCCTACTCGACCGCCGTCGGTTACGTAACCACCATCGGTTCCCTGTAAATGGCCTCCCCAAACCAAAAACAAAGGATCGAAATTTCATTTTGGATCAAAGAAAAGGATTTTTGAATCAACAGAGATCATTGGGAGCGAGAAACAGAGTCCAGCTCTTCACTTGACCGAGCAGAGACGAGTGGAGAAACCAGAAGTGTTTACAGCAAAGGAGATCAGCTTGCATCTTCGTCAAAACCAGTAAGTCACATCTTGCATGTCCTCTGTTATAACATTTCTTATGCCTTTTGAATCACAGTCCTCATAAATCCATCCCTGAATCCACTACCCAGCATACATATTTCCTCTAACTATCATTCATCTACCTCTCATCACCTTATTTCCTAAATACCACCTATATACAGCCTTACAAACAACACAACTACCCCATAAAGTGACCAACCTACAGATCCTGGAACCCACCGGTATCGGTTATCAGTAACTGGCATCGGTTATCAGTAACCGGCATCGGTTCCTCTGATCAAAACCAGAAAACCAGCCTTTCCCCTACCCAGTTCAACGAAGCAACTTAATTGATATTTTACAGTCTTTTGTGTTAATTCATATTAGCAGGGAAACTGACCACCTTCGAAAGGAAGTTTTATATTTCCTGGGCCCAAGGCAGTTTCCTCATTTATTGTCTAATCAAAATCTTGTGGTCTTGTGTTCTTATTTGCAGGTAGTCCTTCCAAGACAAAAAGGAGTTCTTCGCAGTCAGCCTGATCTTTCTCTATGGTACGCGCACACCATCTCGACATTCTACAGGTATTCCTCCTAGCCCCTAACCTTATCTGTTTCTAAAAGGAACGAAACATTCCGAGTGAAACACCTTGAGCTTAACTTGCCAACTGGACATGAGCTAGGCTTTCCAACTCACCTTTAGCTCATTTGGTAACTCGCATGTAAGATCACCTCAGAGATTACTGACAAGCTCACCTTTGAGCTCCCCTGGAAGTTCACCAAGTAGCTTACCTAGGATTTTGGCTGTGATTCATAGGTAGCTCACCTAGGAACTCATCGAGTAACTCGACTTTAGCTTTCCTAGAAACTCACCTGGGAGATCACCTGATGGGAGCTCACCTTGCCATCTCATCTTGACCTCACCCAAGAGCACTCTGAGTAGCTTGACTAGAGCTCAACCATGAGCTCATCAAGAAGCTTGCCTGGAAACTCACATGGGAGCTCACTTGATAGCTCACCTTACCAACTCACATGGGAGCTCCCCTATCACCTCACCTTTCTAGCTCACCATCAGCTCTCTGAGGAGGTCACCTTGTAGACTCACCTTGAGCTCATCTTTGGTAGATCACCTTAGAGTTATTCAAGTAGCTCGCCAAGTAGCTCACCTAGGAGCTAGCCTAAAAGCTCTCCTGGGAGCACATCGAGTAGCTCATCGAGTAGGTATACTTGAGCTCACTTGTGATCTTATCGAGTAGCTCACCGAGGACCTCACCTAGGAGGTCACCAATTAGCTCGCTTGGGAGCTCACCTACAAACTTACTTGGGAGCTTGCCGAATAACTTGTAGAGTAGCTCAACTAGGAGCTCTTATGGGAACTCACCGATTACCTTAAGTTGAGCTCACCCTGGAGCTCATAGAGTAACTCATCTAGGAACTCACCTGAGAGCTCGCCTGACAATTCACCTTGCCAACTCAACTTGAGCTCACCTTGCCAACTCACCTTGACCTCACCTTGCCAACTCACCTTGAGCTCAACTGGTAGCTCACAAGTAAGCTCACCTTAAAGATTACTGATAAGATCACCTAGGAGCTCACCAAGCAAATCACCTAGGAGCTCGGTTTGGAGCTTGGCAAGTAGCTCACCTAGGAGCTCATCAAGCAGCTCAACATGATATTGACTAGAAACTCACCTGGGAGCTTACCTGATAGCTTAGCTTTCCAATTCATGTTGAGTTCATCCAGGAGCTCGCAAAGCAGCTCAACTTGAGCACACCTAGGATCTTGTTAAGTAGGTCACCTAAAAAATTACATGGGAGCTCACCTGATTGCTTGCCTTTCCAACTCATATGGGAGCTCACCTTGTGCTCACTAAGGAGCTCACCTTGCCAAATCACCTTAAGCTCATATGGTAGCTCACCTCAAAGTTCATCAAGTGGCTCACCAAGTGGCTCACCTAGGAGCTCACCTAACAACTCACTCGAGATCTCTCCTAACAATTCACCTTGGAGCTCACCAACCACTCAGTGAGTAGGTTAACTTGAGCTTGCTGAGCAATTCACTAGGGACCTTGCCTGGGAGCTCACTAAGTAGCTCGCTGGGAACTCACCTTACAACTTGCCTTGGAGCTCACCAAATAACTCACCATGTAGCTCACCTGGGAGCTCTTCTGGGAACTCACCAATCAGCTCGAGTTGAGCTCACTTAGGAGCTCGTTGAGTAACTCACCTGGGAACTCACCTGACGTCTCACCTTACCAACTCACCTTGAGCTCATCTCATATCTCACATGTAAGCTAACCTCAGAGATTGCCAAAAATATTGAATTTGAGCTCACCTGGGAGCTCACCGAGTAGCTCACTTGGGAGCTCTTCTGGGAACTCACCAATCAACTCGAGTTGAGCTTGTTTGGGAGCTCGTCGAGTAACTCACCTGGGAACTCACCTAACGGCTCACATTACCAACTCAACTTCAGCTCATATCATATCTCACATGTAAGCTCACCTGAGAGATTTCCAAAAATATTACCTTTTAGCTCACCTGGGAGCTCACCGAGTAGCTCACATAGCAACTTAGCTAGGAGCTCAGTAAGTAGCTTGCTAAGGAGCTTGTCGAGAAGCTCATCTTCAGCTTACCTGTAAGCTCACCTGGGAGCTCACCTGACAGCTTGCCTTACCAATTCACCTTGAGATCATCCAGGAGCTTATTGAGTAGCTTGAATTGCGCTCACCTAGGATCTTGTCAATGAGCTCACCTGAAAACTCACATGGGAGCTTGCTTGACAGCTCGGCTTGCCAACTCACATGGGAGCTCATTTATCAACTTGCCTTGCAAGCTCACCTTAAGCTCCTTGAGGATCTCACCTTGCCAACTCACCTTGTGCTCATTTGGTAGCTTACCTCAAAAATTTTCAATTAGCTCAACAGGTAGCTTGCCTAGGAGCTCACTTAATAGCTCACCTGGGAGCTCACTGAGTAGCTCATCAAGTAGGTTATCTTGTGCTCATTGAGTAACTCACCTAGGAACTCACCTGCGAGCTCACTTGACAACTCACCTTGCCAACTCACCCTAAGCTCACCTTTCTAACTCACCTTGAATTCATATGGTAACTCACATGTAAGCACACCTCAGAGATTTCTTACTAGCTCACCTCGGAGCTCACCAAATAGCTTACCTAGGAGCTCGACTGGGAGATCAACAAGTAACTCGACTGGGAGCTAAAAACTCACCTAGGAGCTCACCTTAAAATCTCACCTTGAACTCACCTTGAGCTCCCCAAGCAGCACGACTTGAGCTCAAATGGGACCTAGTAAAGTAGCTTGCCATAAAATTCACATGGGAGCTCACCTAAAAGCTTGACTTGCCAAATCACATGGGAGCTCATCTTTCAGCTCTCCTTGCCAGCTCGCCTTGAGCTCACTTAGGAGCTCACCTTGCTAACTCACCTTGAGCTCATCTAGTAGCTCACCTTGGATTTCATCAAGTAGCTCACCAAGTAGCTCACCTGGGAGCTCACCTAATAGTTCACTTGGGAGCTCACCTAACAACTCACTTGGGAGCTCACTGAGTAAGTTGACTTGAACTCACTTGTGAGCTCACTGAATAGCTCACTTGGGACCTCTCCTTGGAACTCACCAAGTACCTCACTTGGGATCTCACCTAGATGCTCGCTAAAAAACTTGCCAAGTAACTCACCTAGGAGCTCTTTTGGGAGCTTTCTGATTAGCTCGAGTTGAGCTCACCCTGGAGCTCATCGAGTAACTCACCTATGAACTCACCTGGGAGTTTTCCTAATAGCTCACCTTGCCAACTCACCTTCAGCTCACCTTGCTAACTTACATTGAGCTTTCCTTACCAACTCACCTTAAGCTCATTTGGTATCTCACATGTAAGCTCACCTAAGAGATTACCGATAAGCTTGTGTGGGAGCTCATCGAGCAACTCATATGGAGCTCAGCTGGGAGCTTAGCAAGTAGCTCACCCAAGAGCTCATCGAGTAGCTCAAATTTAGATTACCCAAAAACTCACCTGGGAGCTCACTTGATAGCTCACCTTGTCATCTCACCTTGAGCTCACCCAAGAGCACCCCGAGCAGCTCAACTTGAGCTCACTTGGGATCTCATCAAGCAGCTCACCTAAAAACTCACATGGGAGCTCACCTGACAGCTCTCCTTGCCAACTTGCATGGGAGCTCACCTATCAGCTCACCCTGCTAGCTCACCTTGAGCTCACTAACGAGCTCACCTTAAAATCATCTGGTAGATCACCTCAGAATTTGTCAAGCAGCTCGCCAAGTAGCTCACCTAGGAACTCACCTAACAACTCACGTGAGACCTTGCCTAAAAGCTAGCTTGGTAGCTCATCAAGTAGCTCACCGAGTAGGTTGACTTGATCTCGCTTGTGAGCTCACTGAGCAACTCTCCATGGACCTCGCCTGGGAGTTCACCAATTATCTCACTTGGGAGCTCACCTAGACACTCACCTGGGAGCTCCCTGAATAGCTCACTAAGTAGCTCCACTGGGAGCTCTTCTTTGAGCTCACCGATCAGCTCGAGTTGAGCTCACCAAGGAGCTCATCGAGTAACTCACCTGGGAGATTTCCTGATAGTTCACCTTATCAACTCACCTTGTGCTCACCTTACCAACTCACCTTGAGCTCACCTTACCAACTCACCTTCAGCTCATCTAGTAGCTCGCATGTAAGCTCACCTCAGAGATTACTGAAAATATTACCTTTGAGCTCACCTAGGAGCTCAGCTAGGAGCTTGATAAGTAGCACACCTAGGAGCTCGTCAAGCAGCTCGACTTGTGCTTGCCTGAAAACTCACGTAGGAGCTCTACTGACAACACACCCGGGAGCTCATCAAATAGTTCACTCGAGAACTTGCATGGGAGCTTATCTGACATCTCACTGAGAAACTCACATGGGAGCTCACCTATCAGCTCACCTTGAGCTCGCTGATGAGCTCACCTTACTAACTTACCTTGATCTCATCTTGTACCTCACCTCGGAGTTCATCGAACAACTCACCTGGGAGCTCACCAAGTAGGTTGACTTGAGGTCATTAAGCAGCTTACTAGAGACCTCACCTAGAAGCTCACCAAGTAGCTTGCCTATGAGCTTAGCTAACAACTTTCCTATGTGGTCACCGAATACCTCATTGAGTAGCTCACCTAGGAAATCTTCTAAGAACTCGCATATCAGTTTGAGTTGAGCTCGAGCGGGATCTCATCGAGTAACTCACCTAGGAACTGACCTGGGAGCTCACCTGATAGCTCACCTTGCCAACTCACCATGATCTCAACTTGCTAACTCATCTTGAACTCATCTGGTATCTCACATGTAAGCTCACCTTAGAGATTTTTGACAAGCTCACCTGGGACCTCACCAATCAGCTCACCTAGGAGCTTGGCTGGGAGCTCAGCTAATAGGCCATCTTACTAGATCACCTTGAGCTCACCCTGGAGCTCACCAAGTAGCTCAAATCAAGGTCACCTAGGAGCTCGTCAAGCAGCTTACCTGAAAACTCACATAAGAGCTCACCTTACTAACTTACATGGGAGCTTGCCTATCTGATTACCTTGCTAGCTTACCTTGATCTCACTGAGGAGATCACCTTGCCAACTCACCTTGAGCTCATCTTGTAGCTCACCTCAGAGTTCATCAAGTAGCCCACCAAGTAGCTCACCTGGGAGCTCACCTAACAGCTCACTTGCGAGCTCACATAACATCTTACTTGGGAGCTCGTCTAGTAGCTCACTTGGGAGCTCAGCTAGTAGCTTGCATGGGAGCTTGCTAAATATCTCACCAAGTAGTTCACCTGGAAGGTCTTCTGGGGGCTCATTGATCAGCTCAAGTTGAGCTCACCTAGGAGCTCGTCAAAAAAACTCACCTGGGAACTTACCTAGGAATTCACCTGATAGCTCACCTTGCCAACTCACCTTGTGCTCACCTTACCAACTCACCTAACAGCTCACCTTATCAAATCACATTGAGCTCATCTGGTAGCTTGCATGTAAGCTCACCTAAGAGATTGTAAAAAGTCTTACCTTTGAGCTCACCTAGGAGCTCACCAAGTATCTCACCTAATATCTTGGCTGGGAGCTTAACAAGTAGCTCACCAAGGAGCTCAACTTGAGCTTACCCAGAAAACTCACCTGGGAGCTCACCTAACAAGCTCACCTTTCCAGGTCACCTTGATTTCACCTAGGATATCAACAAGCAGCTCAACTTGAGCTCACCCTGGAGCTCATCAAGTAACTTTCTCAAAAACTCACATGGGAGCTCGCCTGATAGCCCACCAAGAAACTTGCATGGGAGCTCACCTATTAGCCCACCTTACCATCTCACCTTGAGCTCACTAAGGAGTTCACCTTGCCAACTCACCTTGAGCTTGTCTTGTAGCTCACCTTGGAGTTCATCGAGTAGCTCGCTAAGTAGCTCACCTAACAACTCACCTATAAGCTTAGCCTAGGAGCTCACCTAGTAGCTCGCCAAGAATGTTGACTTGAGTTCACTTGTGAGCTCACCAAGTAGCTCACTGTGACCTCACTTTGGAGCTCAATTGGGAGCTAACCTAGCAACTTGCACCTGGGAGCTCACCGAATAGCTCACTAAGTAGCTCGCATGGGAGCTCTTCTGGGATCTCATCAATCAACTCGACTTGAGCTCACCTGGGAGCTTGTTGAGTAAATCATCTAGGAACTTCACCTAGGAGCTTACGTAACATCTCACCTTACCAACTCACCTTGAGCTTGCCTTGTAAACTCACCTTAAGCTCACCTTGCAAGGTCACCTTTGAGCTTTCCTAATAGCTCACCAAGTGGCTCACCTAGGAGCTCAGCTAGGATCTCGGCAAGCAGCTCACCCAGGAGCTCATTGATCATTCGACTTGAGCTTGCCCTAGGAAACTCACCTTGGAGCTTACCTGATAGCTTTCCTTACTAGTTTACCTTGAGCTTTTCTAGGAGCTTGTCTAGGAGCTCACCTTAGAAGCTCAAATTGAGCTCACCTAGGAACCTTGCCAAGAAGTTCACCTTGAGCTCACATAGGAGATCATCGAACAGCTCACCCAAAAACTCGCATGGGAGAATGCCTTATAGCTTACTTTGAAGCTTCTCATGGGAGCTCACCTATACCAGCTTCCTTAAGTTTGTTGAGCTCGTTATGGAGCTCACCTCAGTAGCTAACTCTCACATAAAGCTTGTCTAGGAGCTCACCTCATATTTGTTGAGCAGCTCACCTGGGAGCTCACTGAGTAGGTTGACTTGAGCTCACTTGTGAGCTCAACAAGTAGCTCGCCAGGGACCTCACCTAGGAGCTCGTCAAGTAGCTCACTTGGGAGCTCACCTGTGATCTCACCAAGAATAGCTCACTAAGGAGCTCACCTAACAACTCATCTTACCAACTCACCTTGAGCTCACCTTACTAGCTTCGCTTGGGAGCTCACCTGGTAGCTCACTAGCTCACCTTGGAGCTCACTCATCTCAAGTAGCCTCACCTGGGACCAGCTCTTCTTAGAGCTCCCTTTGATCAGATCACCTTTGAGCTCACCTACTGGGAGCTCACCGAGTGAGCTCACCTTGCCAACTTACCTTGAGCTTGACAAGCAACTCACCCAGAGCTCTCTGGTAGCTGACATATAAGCTCAACTCACCAAAAAGCTCACCCAGAAACTCACATGAGAGCTCACCTGCAACTCACCTTGAGCTCACCCAGGAGCTTGCTGAGCAGCTCAACTTGAGCTCGACCCAGAGCTTGTATAGTGAGCTCACCTAGAAAACTCACATGGGAGCTCACCTGACAGCTCACCTTGTTAGCTCACCTTGAGCTCACCGAGGAGTAAGTAGCTCACCTGGGAGCTCATCAAGCAGATTCACTAAAAGCTCACATAGGAGCTTCAGTTCTTACAGCTCACCTTGCTCAGTTGCATTCACCTGGGAGCTTGCATATCACCTCACTAGATGACTTGATCAAGGCAAGCTGGAAAGGTGAGCTCACCTCAGTGAACTCACGGAATGAGCTGATAGGTGAGATCTTCATGTGATTTTTTAGGCAAGCTTGTAAGGTGAGCTCACCCATGTAAGTAACTTTTAGGAGAGCTACTTGATGAGCTCATTGAGAAAGCTCATGTTAGCTTGTTTTGAGCTCACCTTGAGCTGTCACCTTGAGCTCACAGGTGAGCTCCCTTGCTGAGTCACCTTGAGCTCAAGTCTGATAGCTCACCTGATAGGCTCCTATGGGAGCTACTTTTCAAGCTCACCAGTTGAGTTCACCTAGGTGAGCTGCTTGGTGAGCTCAAAGTTGAGCTTATTGGAGCTTATCTTGAGAGCTTACAAGTGAGCTCACCAAAGGAGCTCACCTAGTGAGTTGAAAGGTGAGCTATCAGGAAAGCTTCTATGGTGAGCTCTCCTAGGTGACTCACCTCGATGAGCTCACTTAGGCAAGCTCACCTCGAGCTCACTTAGCAAGCTCACAAGAAGAGCTCACTAGGAGTGAGCTCACTTGGTTGAGCTCACCTGTGAGTAGCTCACTATGGTCTCACTTACTTGCTATGCATAGCTCATAAGAGAGCTCACCCTAGTAAGCTAAACTCGATGATCTCCTAAGTGAGCTGTTAGGTGAGCTCACCAAGGTAAGTTGTTAAGTTAGCTCAGCCAGGTGAGCTACTCCTAGCGCAGTTTCTTGACAGTTGAACTCTAGGAGAGCTCACCAGATGAGCTCAAGGTGGGAGCTGATAGCCAAGCTAGCTCATGTGAGCTTTCTCAAAAACTCACTGATAGGTAAGCTCCCATGTGAGTTTTTAGGTTACTTGCTTGACAAGCTCCCAGGTGAGCTCAAGGTGAGTTGGAAAGGCAAGCTATCAGGTGAGCTCCCATGTCAGTTTTTGGGCAAGCTCAAATAGAGCTACTTGATGAGCTTCTGGGTGAGATACTTACCAAGCTCAAAGTCAAGCTCCTAGGTGAGCTATCTTGGTGAGCTCCCATGTAAGCTTACTGATGAGCTTGTCCACAATCTCTTGAGCTTACATGTAAGCTACCATATGAGCTCATCAAGGTGAGTTGGCAAGGTGAGCTGTTAGGTGAGAGCTCCTAGGTGACTTACTCACGATGAGCTCACTTGGGTGAGCTCACCTCAAGATGCTCACTTGAGCTCCCAGAAGAACTCACCTAGGTGAGCTCACTTGGCGAGTTGTTCGATGAGCTCACCAGGTAAGCTCACTTGAGTGATCTACCTAAGTGAGGTACTTGGCTAGCTCAACTGTGAGCTCCCCAGTGAGCTTGCTAAGCAAGCTCACAAGCATGCTCAAGTCAACTCTACATGGCGAGCTACTCAGTGAGCTCCCAGCCTGAGCTAACTTTCCTGGGAGCTCCCAGTACTTAGCTACTTCACTACCTTAGCTCACCCTTGAAACCTGAGGTGAGCTCACTTGACAACTCACCTTGAGCTCATCTGGTAGTTCACCTCCTAAACGAGCTCAGGTAAGCTCACCAATGTAAAGCTCACCTTGGTGAGGTTCCTAAGAGCATACCTAACAGCTCACCTGGGAGGTCACCAAGAAGCTCGTTGAGTAGGTTGACTTGAGTTCACTTGTGAGCTAACTTGTAAGCTTACAGGGGACCTTGCCTGGGATCTCACTAAGTAGCTCTCTTTTGAACTCACCTGGCAGCTCACCTGGGAACTCACCAAGGAACTCTTTTGGGAGCTCACCAATCAGCTCGAGTTGAGCTCACCCTGGAGCTCATCAAGTAACTCACCTGGGAACTCACCTGGGAGTTCACCTTGACAGCTCACCTTGCCAACTCACCTTGAGCTCACATTTAAGCTCACCTTAAAGATTGTGGACAAGCTCACCTTTGAGCTCACCTAGGAGATCACTTAGTAGCTCACCTAGGAGCTCAGTTGGGAGCTTGGAAAATAGTACACCCAGGAGATCGTCGAGTAGCTTGAGTTGTGCTTACTTAGAAAATTGGCTTGGGAGCTCACTTAACACCTTGCCTTACCAACTCACCTTGAGGTCACCTAGGAGCTTGCCGAGAAAATCTATTTGAACTCAACTAATAGCTCATCAAGTAACTCACCTGAAAACTCACATGGGAGCTCACCTGACAGCTTGCCCAAAAAATTGTATGGGAGCTCACCTGATAGCTTGCCTTGCCAACTCACATGGGAACTTACCCTGCTAGCTTGCCTTGAGCTCATCTGGTAGCTCACCTTAGAGTTCATTTAGCAGCTCGCTAAGTAGCTCACCTTAGAGCCCACCTAGGAGCTCACCATGAGTAGCTCGCTAAGTAGGTTGACTTGAGCTCACTTGTGAGCTCGATGAGCAACTCATCGAGGACCTCACCTAGGAGCTCACTAAGTAGCTCACTTGGGAGCTAAACTAGTAGCTTTCCTAGGAGCTTACCGAACAGCTCACCAAGTAGCTCACCTAGGAGCTCTTCTAGGAGCTTATAGATTAGCTCGAGTTGAGTTCGTTTGGGAGCTAGTCAAGTAACTCATATGGGAACTCACCTGTGAGCTCACCAGATAGCTCGCCTTGCCAACTCGTCTTGAGCTTGCCTCTCAAACCCACCTTGAGCTCACCTTGCCAACTCATTTGCTAGCTCACATGTAAGCTCACCTAAGAGATTGCCAACAAGCTCACCTTTGAGCTCACCTAGGAGCTTATCAAGTAGCTCACCTAGAAGCTTAGCAAGTAGCTTGGGTGGGAGCTTGTTGAGCAGCTCAACTTGAGATTACAAAGAAACTCACTTGGGAGCTCACCTGACAGCTCACCTTGCTAGCTCACCTTGAGCTCACCTAGGAGCTCACCTTGATCTCACCTAGGAGCTCACCTTGATCTCACCTAGGAGCTCACTGAGTAGTAACCTAGGAGCTCATAATGCAGCTCACCCAAAAACTCACATGGGGGCTCACCTAATAGCACACACAAAAATGTAAATGGGAGCTCACCTTACAAGCTCACCTTTGAGCTCATTGAGGAGCTCACCTTACCAACTCACCTTCAGCTTGTCTGGTAGCTCACCTCGGATATTGTCGAGCAACTCACCAAGTAGGTTGACTTGAGCTCACTTGTGAGCTCATTGAGTACCTCATCAAGGACCTCACATGGGATCTCGCCAAGTATCTCACTTGGGAGCTTACCTAGCAACTCACCTAGGATCTCGACCAAGTGCTCGTCAAGTAACCCACCTGGGAAATCACCAGGGAGCTCACCTAAAAGCTCGCCTTGGCAACTCACCTTGTGCTTGCCTTGCCAACTCACCTTGATCTCACCTTGCCAACTCACCTTGAGCTCATTTCATAGGTTTCATGTCAGCTTACCTCATAGATTACTGATAAGCTCACCTTTGAGCTTGCCTGGGATCTCACCAAGAAGCTCACCTAGGAGCTCAGCTGGGAGCTCAGTAAGTAGCTCGACTTGAGCTTGCCTAAAAACTCACCTGGGAGCTCACCTTACCATCTCACCTTGAGCTCACCTAGGATCTCACTGAGTAGCTCGACTTGAGCTCACCCGAGATCTCTTCAAGTAGCTCACCTGAAAAATTCAATGGGATCTTGCATGAAAACTTACCTAGAAACTCACATGGGAGATTTCCTAACAGCTCACCTTGAGCTCGTTAAGGAGCTCACCTTGCCAACTCACCTTGAGCTCATCTGGTAGCTCACCTTGGAGTTTGTCGAGTAGCTCACCAAGTATCTCACCTAGGAGCTCGAATAATAGCTTGCCTAGGAGCTCACTAAGTAGCCTGCCAAGTAGGTTGACTTAAGCTCACTTGTGAGCTTACCGAGTAGCTTACTAGGGACCTCACATAGGAGCTCACCAAGTAGCTTGCTTCGGAGCTCACCTAGCAAATTTCTTGGGAGCTCACTGAACAGATCACCAAGTAGCTCACCTGGGAGATCTTCTGGGAGCTCACCGATCAGCTCGATTTGAGTTCACTTGGGAGATCATTAAGTAACTCACCTGGGATCTCACCTGATAGCTCACCTTGTCAACTCACATTGAGGCTACCTTACTAACTCACCTTGAGCTCATATGGTAGCTCACATGTAAGCTCACCTTAGAGATTTCTGACAAGCTCGCATGGAAGCTCACTGATAAGTTCACCTAGGAGCTTAGCTGGGAGCTCGACAAGTAGCTCCTCTAAGATCTCGTCGAGTGACTCAACTTGATCTTACCCAAAAAATAGCATGAGAGCTCACCTTAAGATCGAATTAAGCTCACCTGAGAGCTTGTCAAGTAGCTCACATGAAAAATCACATGGAATCTCACCCTATAGCTCACATTACTAACTCATGTGGGAGGTTCAGCTCATCAGATTTCCTTGAGCTCACTGAGAAGATAACCTTCCTAAATTACCTTGAGCTCTTCATGTAGCTCACCTCGGAGTTCATCAAGAATCTTACCAAGAAGCTCACCTAGGAGCTCACCTAATAGCTCACCTGGGAGCTCACTGAGTAGGTTGACTTGAGCTCACTTGTGAGCTCAGTGGCGACCTTTCTTGAGAGCTCGCCAAGTAGCTCCCATGGGAGCTCACCTAGCAGCTCACCTGGGAGCTCACTAAACAACACGCCAAGTAGGTCACTTGGGAGCTCTTATAGGAGCTCACCCATTAACTTGAGTTGTGCTCACCCAGGAGCTCATCAAGTAACTTAGATGGGAACTCACTTGGGAGCTCACCTGACAGCTCACCTTGCCTACTCACCTTGAGCTCACCTTGCTAACTCACCTTGAGCTTTCCTTACCAACTCATGTTGAGCTCACCTTGCCAAATCACCTTGAGCTCATCTGGTCCAGCTCACATGTAAGCTCACCTAAGAGATTACTAATAAGCTCACCTTTGAACTCACCTGGGATATCATCAATTAACTAACCTAGGAGCTTAGCTAGAAGCTCGGAAAGTAGCTCACCCAGGATCTCATCAAGTAACTTGACTTGAGATTTCCTAGAAACTCACCTAGGAGCTCACCTGACAACTTGCCTAGAGCTCACCCAGGATCTCACTGAGTAGTTTGACTTGAGCTTTCCTGGGAGCTCCTCAACTAGCTCACTCTAAAAACTCACATGGGAGCTCACCTGACAGCTCACCCCAAAACTCTCATGGGACTCTTACCTATCAGCTCACCCTGAGCTTGCTGAGGATCTCACCTTGCTAACTCACCTTGAGCTCACTTGGTAGCTTACCTCGAAGTTCGTTGAGCTACTCACCAAGTAGCTCACCCTAGAGCTCACCTAATAGCTCACCTGGGAGCTCACGAGTAGCTCACTGAGTAGGTTGACTTGAGCTCACTTGTGAGCTTGTTGAGTAGCTTTCTGGGGACCTCACCCAGGAGCTTGCCAAGTAGCTCAATTTAGAGCTCACCTAGTAAATTACTTGGGTGCTCACCAAATAGATTGCAACAAGTAGCTCACCTTAGAGCTCTTCTAAGAGCTCACCGATCAGCTCGAGTTGAGCTCACCTAGGAGCTCGTCAAGTAACTCACCTGGGAGCTCAAGCTCACCTTATAACTCACCTTGCTAACTCACCTCAGAGCTCACCTTGCTATTTTTCCTTGAGCTCATTTGGTAGCTCACCTTTAAGCTCACCTCAGAGATTTTTGACAAGGTCACCTTTGAGCTTGCTGGGAGTTTGGCAATTAGCTTTCCTAGGAGCTCATCAAGTAGCTTGACTTGAGCTTGCAAAAAAACTTGCATGGGAGCTCACCTTGACAGCTCACCTTGAGCTCATCCAGGAGCTTGCTGATCATCTTGACTTGAGCTCACCCAAGAGATCATTAAGTAGCTCACCTGAAAACTTACATGGGAGCTCACCTTTAAGCTTACCTTACCAACTCACATGGGATCTCACCTATTAGCTCACCTTAAGCTCACTGAGGAGATCACCTTGCCAACTCACCTTGAGCTCATCTGGTTTCTCACCTTAGAGTTTATCGAAGCAGATCGCCAAGTAGCTCACTTGAGATCTCACCTAATAACTCACCTTGGAGCTCACCAAGTATCTCATTGAGTAGGTTGACTTGAGCTCACCTTGTGAGCTCACCGAGTAGCTCACCGGGGACCTCACCTGGAGCTCGCAAAGTAGCTCCCTTGGAAGCTCATCTAGGAGCTCACTGAATAGCTCACCAAATAGGTAATTGGGAGCTCTTCTGGGAGCTCACTGATCAGCTTGAGTTGATCTTACCTAGGAGCTCATCCAGTAACTCACCTAGGAACTCACCTGGGAGCTCACCTAATAGCTCACCTTCCCAACTCAGCTTTGAGCTCACCTGGCCAACTCACCTTGAGCTCACCTTGCCAACTAACCTTAAGCTCATATGGTAGCTTACATGTAATATCACCTTAGAGAATGCCGACAAGCTCACCTTTGAGCTCACCTGGGAGCTCACCGACTAGCTCACCTAAGAGCTCAGTCGGGAGCTCGATAAGTAGCTTGCCCAGGAACTCATTAAGTAGCTCAACTTGAGCTCACATGGGAGCTCATCTATGGGAGCTCACCTTACCAGCTCACCTTGACAACTCACCTTGAGCTCATGTGGTAGCTCACCTTAGAGTTCACTCAAGAAGCTTGTTAAGTATCTCACCTAGGAGATCTCTTAACAGCTCACCAAGTAGGTTGTCTTGAGCTCGCTTGTGAGCTCAAAGTAGCTCACCAGGGACCTCACTTGGAAGCTCACCAAATAGCTCACAAAGAAGCTCACCTTTAAGCTCTTTTAGGAGCTCTCTGAACAGATTGAGTTGAGGTTAGCTCACCTAGGAACTCCTTGAGTAACTCACTTGAGAACTCACCTGGAAGCTCGCCTTGCCTTGCCAACTCACCTTAAGCTTGCCTTACCAACTCACCAAGAGATCATTTGGTAGCTTGTATGTAAGCTCACCTGGGAACTTACCGACAAGCTCACCGTTGAGCTCACTTTGGGAGCCTCATCGAGTAGATCACCTAAGAGCTCAGCTAGGAGATCTCAAGCTGCTCGCATAGGAGCTCATCTAGCAGCTCACTTGGGAGCTCACTTGAAAGCTCACCTGGGAGCTTGCTTGATATTTTTCCTTGCCAACTCACCTTGAACTTGCCTAAGAGCTCACCAAGTAGCTTGACCTGAGCTCACCAGGAGCTTGTCAACTATCTCACCCAAAAACTAACATGGGAGCTCACTTGACAGCTCAAATTGCTAACTCACATGGGAGCTCACCTATTAGCTCACCTTGAACTTACTGAGGAGCTCACCTTGCCAACTCACTTTAAGCTCATCTTATAGCTCACCTTGGAGTTCATCGAGCAGCTTACCAAGTATCTCACTTAGGAGCTCACCTAACAGCTCACCTACAAGCTCACCTAGGAGCTCGCTAAGTAGCTTTCTTGGGAGCTCACCTAGCAACTCACCTAAGAGCTCACCGAATAGCTCACCTTGTAGTTCACTTGGGAGCTTGTATGGGAGCTCACCGATATGCTCAAGTTGAGCTCACCTGGGAGCTCATGGAGTAACTTGACTAGGAACTTTCCTAGAAGCTCACATGATAGCTCACCTCTCCAACTCTCCTTGAGCTCGCCTTGCCAACTCACCTTGATATTTCCTTGCCAACTCACCCTTAGCTCATATGGTAGCTCGCATGTAAGCTCACCTCAGAGATTGTCGACAAGGTCACCTTTGATCTCACCTAGGAGCTCACTGAGTAGCTCACCTATGAGCTTGGCTTGGAGCTTGAAAAGTAGCTCACCCATGAGCTTGTCAACTAGATTGAGCTTAATCTTGCCCAGAAACTTAGCTAGGAGTTCAGTTCATAGCTCACCTTATTAACTCACCTTAAGTATTTCACCCAGGAGCTCGTCAAGAAGCTCAACTTGAGTTTTCCTGAAAACTTGCCCTGTGAGCTCGCCTGACAGGTCACCTTGCCAACTCACCTTAAGCTCTCCCAGGAGATTACTGAGTAGCTTGACTTGAGCTTTCCCAGGAGCTTGTCAAGTAGCTCATCTAAAATATTGCATGGGAGCTCGCATGACAGCTCACCTTGCCAACTATCATTGGAGCTCACCTATCAGCTCACCTTAACCTATCTAAGGATCTCACCTTACCAACTTGCCTTGAGCTCATCTAGTAGCTCACCTCAGAGTTTGTCAAGTAGCTCACCAAGTAGCTCACCTAGGAGCTCACCTAATAGTTCACCTAGGAGCCTACCTAACAGCTCACCTGGGAGCTCACCGAGAAGCTCATCGAGTAGGTTAACTTGAGCTTGCTTGTGAGCTAACTTGTGAGCTCTCTACGGACCTCACCTAGGAGCTCACCAAGTAGCTCACCATATAAATCACCTAGCAGCTCAGCTAAGAGCTCCTCTGGGAGCTCACCGATCAGCTTGAATTAGGCTCTCCCTGGAGCTCATCAAGTAACTCACCTGGGAGCTCATTTGAAAGTTCACCTTTCTAACTTACCTTGAGTTTACATTTAAGCTCACCTTAGAGATTGCAGACAAGCTCACCTTTGAGCTCACCTAGGAGCTCACCGAGTAGCTTAGTTAGGAGCTCGTTTGGGAGCTCAAGAAGCAGCTCACCTAAGAGATCATTGAACAACTCGACTTGAGCTTACCCAGAAACTTTCTTGGGAGCTCAGCTAATAACTCACCTTGCCAGCTCACCTTGAGCTCACCCAAGACCTTACCAAGTAGATCTACTCAAGCTCACCAAGGAGCTCATCAAGCAACTCACCCAAATATTCACATGGAAGCTCCCATGACAACTCACCCAGAAACACACATGGGAGCTTACCTAGCAGCTCACCTTACTAGCTCACCTTGAGCTCACTGAGGTGCTTACCTTGCTAACTTTCCTTGAGCTCATTTGGTAGGTCACCTCAATTTTTTTCAAGAAGCTCTCAAGGTAGCTTTCCTGGGAGCATACCTAGGAGCTCACCAAGTAGCTCACTGAGTAGGTTGACTTGAGCTCGCTTGTGAGATCACTGGGGAGCTCACCTGGGAGCTCACCAAGTAGCTCACTTGTGAGCTCACCAAATAGCTCTCTAAGTAGCTAACCTAGGAGCTCTTATGGGAGCTCACCAATCAGCTTGAGTTGAGCTCACCTAGGAGCTCATCTACTAACTCAACTGGGAACTTGCCTAGGAGCTCAACTAATAGTTACCCTTGGAAGCTCACCCTAAGCTTGCCTTGCTAACTCACCTTGAGCTCACCTTGCTAACTCACCTTAAGGTCATTTGGTAGCTTACATGTAAGCTCACCTTAGAAAATGCTAACAAGATTACCTTTGAGCTCACCTGGGAGTTCACTGAGTAGCTAACCAAGGAGCTCAGTTGGGAGCTCAGCAAGAAGCTCACCCAGGAGCTCATCAAGAAGCTCACCCAGGAGCTTAGTAAGAAGCTTAGTAAGAAGCTTACCTAAGAGCTTGCCTTGAAACTCACCTGAGAGCTCACCTGATAGCTTGCCTTACTAACTCACATGGGAGCTTACCTTGCTAGCTCACCTTGAGCTTACTAAGGAGCTCACCTTGAGCTTGTCGTGTAGCTTGCCTCCGAGTTTGTCAAGTAGATCACCAAGTAGTTTTTCTTGGAGCTCTCCTGGGAGGTCAACGAGAAGTTTACCGAGTAGGTTGAGTTGAGCTTCCTTTTGAGCTCACCGAGTAGCTCAGCAAGGACCTCACCTGGAAGCTCACCAAGTAGCTCACTTGGGAGCTCACCTAGCAGCTCTCTTGGGATCTTGTCAAGTAGCTCACTTGGAAGCTTACCAAATAGATCACCAATTAGCTCACTTGGGAGCTCTTCTAGGAGCTCACCAATCAACTTGAGTTGAGCTCACCTGGGAGCTCATCAAGTAACTCACCTGGGAACTCACCTGGGAGCTCACTTGATATCTCACCTTGCCAACTCACCTTGAGCTCATTTTGTGGCTCACATATAAGCTCACCTAAGAGATTTTTGAGCTCATCTAGTAGCTCGTATATAAGCTCTCACCTCAACTTGAGATTACTGACAAGCTCACCTTTGAGCTCACCCAGGATTTTTCGTTGAGCAGCTCGACTTGCCAGTCTTGCCTGGAGCTCACCTAGGAGCTCACTGAGTAGCTTGACTTCTAGCTAGCCTAGGAGCTCCGTAATGCAGGCTCACCCAAAAATCTAGCATCGAGGAGCTCACCTGCCAAAAACTCACTTTCCAACTCCTAAGGAGCTCACCTGAGGAGCTCACCTTGCCAGCTCATTTTTGAGCTCACTGAGGAGCTCACCTTGCCAACTCACCTTGAGCTCATCTGGTAGCTCACCTTAGATTTTATTAAGCAGCTCACCAAGAAGATCACATGGGAACTCACCTAATAACTCACCTAAGTAGGTTGAGTTGAACTCACTTGTGAGATATTCAAGCAGCTCGCTAGGGACCTCACCTGGGAGCTTACCATTTAATATCGCCTCAGACCTCACCTGGGAGCTCACTGAATAACTCACTAAGTAGCTCTCCTAAGAGCTCT
This sequence comes from Taxus chinensis, assembly GCA_019776745.2. Classification (NCBI taxonomy): domain Eukaryota; kingdom Viridiplantae; phylum Streptophyta; class Pinopsida; order Cupressales; family Taxaceae; genus Taxus; species Taxus chinensis. The sequence goes on from CM034157.1 coordinate 2,650,704, forward strand.
TCTGGGAGCTCACCGATCAACTCAAGTTGAGCTTGACCAAGAGCTTGTTGAGTAACCCACCTGGGAAATTTCCTAGGAGCTCACCTAACAGCTAACCATGCCAACTTTCCTTGAGCTCATCTGGTAGCTTGCATGTAAGCTCACCTCAGAGATTACCAATAAGCTTTCCTTTAGCAGGTCACATAGGGAGCTCACATGGGATTTCACCAGATAGCTCACGGTAAGCAACTCACATGGGAGCTCACCTATGATCTCACTTAGCAACTCAACTTGAGCTCACTCTTGATCTCATTGAGGAGCTCACCCTGTACAACTCACCTGGGAGCTCATCTAGAAATCTCACTCAAAAAACACACATGGGATATTTCCTATCAGCTCGCCTTACTATCTCACCTGGGAGCTCACCTAAGGAGCTTACCTTGTCAAGTGCTCCTTGAGCTGATCCGGTAGCTCACCTCTAAGTAGGTCACCAATTGAGCTCACTTATGAGCTCACTGAGTAGCTCACCTGACAGCCTCACCTGAGGAGCTTTCCAAGTAGGTTTACTTGAGCTCACTTGTGAGCTTGCCAAGTAGCTTGCCAAGGACCTCACCTAGAAGCTCACCAAGTAGCTCATTTTGGAAGCTCGTCGACCTAGTAACTTTATTAGGATCTCACCCAAGAGCTCTGTCAAGTAACTCACCTGGGATAGCTCACCTAGCCAGCTCACCTAACAGCTCAGCCTTGCCAAACTCACCTTGAGACTCACCTTGCCAACTTCACCTTGAGCTCAGTCTGGTAGCTTGTATGTAAGCTCACCTTAGAGATTACTGACAAGCTCTCATGAGAGCTCACCTAGGAGCTTGGCTATGGGAGCTCGACTAACCAGCTCACCTAGGAGCTCGTCGAGACAGCTCGAATTGAGCATTACCAACAAACTTACATGGGAGCTTAAGCTAATAGGTCACCGTGCCAACTTTCACATGGGAGCTCACCTGATATCTCACCTTGCTAGCTTATGTTTATCTCACCCAAGAGCTCACTGAGTAGCTCGAATCAAGCTCACTTGAGAGCTCCTCAAGTAGCTCACATGAAAACTCGCATGGGAGATCACCTTATAGCTCACCTTACTAACTCACGTGGGAGCTCACCTATCAGCTCACCTAAGTCAGATCACCTTACTAGCTCACCTTGCAAGATCACCTTGTAGCTCACCTCAGAGTTCATCGAGTAACTTGCTAAGTAGCTCACCTTAGAGCTTACCCTAGGAGCTCACCTAATAGCTCACCTGGGAGCTTACCTGATTAGCTCACTGAGTAGGTTAACTTGACCTCACTTGTGAGCTCAGTGGGGACCTTGCCTCGGAGCTCACCAATTAGCTCCCTTAGGAGATTTCCTAGTAGCTCACCTGGGAGCTCTTATGGGGTCTTGTTGATCAGCTCAAGTTGTGCTCACCTGGGAGCTCATCGAGTAACTCACCTGGGAATTCACTTGGGAGTTCACTTGAAAGCTCACCCTAAGCTCATCTAGTAGGTCACATGTAAGCTCACCTAAGATATTACCAACAAGCTCACCTTTGAACTCACCATGAAACTCACTGAGCAGCTCACCTAAGAGCTTGCCATGTATCTTGACAACTAGCTTTCCTAGGAGCACATTGAGCAGCTCAACTTGAGCTTTCCTGAAAAATAGCCTGGGACCTCACCTAATAGCTCACCTTGGTAGCATGTCTTGAGCTCACCCAAGATCTTACCGAGTAGCTCACCTGGAAGCTTGTCAAAAACCTCACTTGAAAACTCACATGGGAGCTCACCTTACAACTCACCCAGAAACTCACACAAGAGCTCACCTATCAGCTCACCTTTCCATCTTGCCTTGAGCTTACTGAGGAGCTTACCTTGCTAACTCACCTTGAGCTCATCTGGTAGCTTTCCTTAGAGTTCTTCAAGCAGCTCTCCAAGTATCTCAACTAGGAGCTCACCTAATAGCTCACCTAAGAGCTCACCCAGTAGCTCACCGAGTAGGTTGACTTGAGCTCACTTGTGAGCTCACTGAGTAGCTTACTGGGGACCTCAGTTGGGATCTTTCTAAGTATCTTAATTCAGAGCTCTCGTAGCAAATTTTCTAGGAGCTCACCAAATAGCTCGCCACGTAGCTTTCCGAATAGCTCTCCAAGTAGGTTGCCTAGGAGATCTTCTGGGAGCTCGACCATAAGCTTGATTTGAGCTCACTCAGGAGCTTGTCAAGTAACTCACCTGAGAAATTTCCTGGGAGCTCACCTTGCCAACTCAGCTTAATCTCACCTTGCCAACTCACCTTGAGCTCATCTAGTAGCTCACATCTAAGCTTACCTCAGATATTTCCGACAAGCTCACCTTTGAGCTCACTGAGTAGCTCACCTAGGAGCTCGGCTGAGAGCTCAGAAAGTAGCTTGCCTAGGAGCTAATTGAGCAGATTAACTTGAGCTTTCCTAGAAACTCGCATGGGAGCTCACCTTGCTAGCTCACCTTGAGCTTGCTAAGGAGCTTGCCAAGTAGCTCGACTTGAGCTCACTTGGGAGCTCGTCAAGTAGCTCACCTGAAAACTTACATGGGAGCTCACTTTATAGCTCACCTTATCACCTCACATAGGAGCTCCCCTATCATCTCACCTTTAGTGAACTGAGGAGATCACCTTGCCAACTAACCTTGAGCTTGTTTGGTAGCTCACCTTGGAGTTCATTGAGCAGCTCGCTAAGTAGCTCACCTAACAGCTCACCTGGGAGTTCACCTAATAGCTCTCCTAGGAACTCACTGACTAGCTTGTTAAGTAGGTTGACTTAAGCTCACTTGTGAGGTCACTGAGTAGCTCACCGAGGACCTCGCATGGGAGCTCGCCAAGTATCTCCCTTGGGAGATCACCTAGCTCCTCACTTGAGAGCTTACTGAATAGCTCACCAAGTAGGTCACTTGGGAGCTCTTCTGGGAGCTTTCCAATCAGCTCAAGTTGAGCTTGACTGAGAGCTCATTGAGTAACTCACCTGGGAACTCACCTAGGAGCTTGCCTGATAGCTCAGCTTTCCAACTCACCTTGAGCTCACCTTTCTAACTCACCTTGAGCTCAACTTGCCAACTCACCTTTAGCTCATCTGGTAGCTCTCTTGTAAGCTCACCTAAAAGCTCAGCTAGGAGCTTGGTAAGTAGCTCACCCAAGAGCTCGTTGAGAAGCTCAAATTGAGCTCACTCGGGAGCTTGTCAAGTAGTTCACCCAAAAACTCACATGGGAGCTCACCTGATAGCTCACCCAGAAACTCGCATGGGAGCTCTTCTATCAGCTTTCCTTGTTAGCTAACCTTGAGCTCATTGATGAGCTCAAATTTTTAACTCACCTTAAGCTCATGTGGTAGCTCACCTCAGAGTTCATCAAGAAGCTCACTAAGTAGCTCACCTTAGAGCTCACCTAACAGCTCACCTAGAAGCTCACCAAGAAGCTCACCAAGTAGGTTATCTTGAGCTCACTTGTGAGCTCACTGAGATCAATTCAACCTGCTCAGTGAGCTACTTGAAAAATTCTAAGACGAGCTTAAGGTGAGTTGGCAAGGTGAGCTCCTCAATGAGCTCAAGGCAAGTTAATAGGTGATCTCCCATGAGAGTTGGTAAAGTAAGCTATTAGGTGAGCTCCCATAAGATCTTTTAGGTGAGCTACTTGATGAGCTCCTAGGAAAGCTCAAGTCAAGCTACTTGGAAAAATCCTGGGTGAGCTCAAGGTGAGCTGGTAAGGTGAGCTCTTAGGTGAGTTTCTGGGAAAGCTCAAGTTGAGCTGATTGACGAGCTCCTAGGAAATATACTTTCTGAGCTCCCAACAAATCTCCTAGGTGAGCTTCTTGATGAGCTCCTAGGTGAAGTCAAAGGTGAGTTTATCGACAATCTCTGAGGTGAGCTTACATGTGAGCTACCAAATGAGCTCAAGGTGAGTTGGGAAGGTGAGCTCAAGGTAAGTTGGAAAGGAAATCTCAAGGTGAGTTGGCAAGGTAATCTATCAGGTGAGCTCTCAGGTGAGTTCCTAGGTGAGTTACTCAATGAGCTCCTGGGTGAGCTTAACTCAAGCTAATCGGTTAGCTCCTAGAAGAGCTCCCAATTGAGCTACTTGGTGGGCTATTCAGTGATCTCCCAAGTAAGCTTCTAGGTGAGCTCCCAAGTGAGCTACTTGGTGAGATCCTAGGCGAGGTCCCCAGTGAGCTGCTCGGTGAGATCATAAGCAAACTCAATTCAACCTACTCATTGAGCTAATCGGTTAGCTCCCATGTGAGCTGTTAGGTGAGCTCCCAGGTGAGCTACTTGGCAAGTTGCTCGATGTTCTCCAAAGTGAGCTATAAGAAGAGTTCAATGTGAGTTGGCAAGGTGAGATCCTCAACAAGCTCAAGGTGAGTTGGGAAGGTGAGCTGATAGGTGAGTTCCCATGCAAGTTTTTGGGTGAGCTACTTGACAAGCTCCTAGGTGAGCTCAAGTTGAGCTGCTAGGTGAGATCTTGGGTGAGTTGCTTGCTGAGCTCCAAGCCCTACTCCTAGGTGAGCTACTCAGTGAGCTCCCAGGTGAGCTCAAAGGTAAGCTTATTGGCAATCTCTGAGGTGAGCTTACATGTGAGCTACCAGATGAGCTTAAGGCAATCTGGCATGGCAAGCTCCTAGGTGTGCTGGTAAGGTGAGATCCTCAGTGAGCTCAAGGTGAGCTGATATGTGAGCTACCATTTGAGTTAGTAAGGTGAGCTCCCATGTAATTTTTCAAGTGAGCTACTTGATGATCTCCCAGGTGAGCTTAAGTCGATCTTCTCGGTGAGATCCTGCGTGAGCTCAAGGTGAGCTATCAAGGTGAATTGTTAGGTGAGCTCCCATGTGAGTTTCTATGTAATCTCAAGTTGAGCTTCTCGATGAGTTCCTAGGTGAGCTACTAGATGAGCTCCTAACCGAGCTCCTAGGTGACCTACTCGGTGATCTCCCAGGAAAGCTCAAAGGTGAGCTTTTCTGCCAACTCTGAGGTGAAATTACATGTGAGTTACTAGATGAGCACAAGGTGAGTTGGTAAAGTGAGCTCAAGGAAAGTTGGATAGGGGTAGTACCAAAAAATAGAAGGATTCTGTATGGGTACAACTATTATTTGAATGAAGTGTGTAAAATGTGATCCCTGCTGTCTGGTTGAACAAATGTGAATACCTCCATTGGGTCAGTCAAAATAAAATCTTTCTATCAAAGTGCTTCTCCAATTACTTAGGACATCTCTTTCCAACTGAGGGACAGAAAAAGATCATTTCATTCCATTTTTGGTCGAATAGTTCAGGATATTCCATTAATCATGCCCAAAGGGGTGGGGGGATCTGTATTTGTTGTATAGGTCGATTGAAATGTGCAAAAATTACTAGAACTAAATGCAGGGAGTATGGAAAGGTGAGCTATTAGTTGAGCTCCCAGGTGAGTTACTCGACGATATCCTAGGTGGGCTCAAGTCGAGTTGATCAAAGAACTCTTAGAAGAGCTCCCAAGTGAGTTTCTTGGTGAGCCATTTGGTGAGCTACTAGGCGAGCTTAGAATCAAGCTACTTGGTGAGCTCCCAATTGAGGGCCCCGGTGAGCTACTCAGTAATCTCACAAGTAAGCTCAAGTTAACCTACTCATATAGCTGCTCAGTGAGGTCCCAAGAGAGCTATTAGGTGAGCTCCCAATCAAGCTACTAGGTAAGCTCCCAAGCAAGATACTTTGCGAGCTCCTAGGCAAGGTCCTTGGCAAGCTGCTCAATGAGCTCACAAGCAAGCTATAGTCAACCTACTAGATGAGCTGCTCAATGAGCTCCTAGGTGAGCTGTTAGGTGAGCTCCCAAGTGAGCTACATGGTGAGCTACATGATGAACTCCAAGGTAAACTACCAAATGAGCTTAAGGTGAGTTGGTAAGGTGAGCTCCTAAGTAAGATCAAGGTGAGCTAGCAAGGCAAGCTGATAGGCAAACACCCATGTGAGTTGGCAAGGTGAGCTATTAGGTGAGCTCCCATGTGAGTTTTTTGGTAAGGTGAGCTGTCAGGTGAGCTCGTAGTTGAGTTTTTGGGAAAGCTCAAGTTGAGCTACTCAACAAACTCCTAGGTGAGCTATTACCAAGCTCCCAGCTGATATCCTAGGTGAGCTACTAGGTGAGTTACTAGATGAGTTCAAAGGTAAGCTTAGCGGTAATCTCTAAGGTGAGCTTACATGTGAGCTACCAAATGAGCTCAAGGCAAGCTGGTAAGGTGAGCTCAAGGTGAGTTGGTAAGGTGAGCTGTCAAGTGACCTCCCAGGTGAGTTCCCAGGTGAGTTACTTGACAAATTCTTGAGTGAGCTATTTTCGAGCTGATCGGTGAGCTCCCAGAAGGGATCCCAGGCGAGATACTTAGTGAGTTATTCAGCGAGCTCCTAGGTGAGCTACTAGGAGAGCTCCCAAACAACCTACTTGGTGACCTCCTAAGTGAGGTTCCTATTGTGTTCAAGTCAACCTACTCGGTGAGCTACGTAGTGAGCTCTGAGGTAAGATGTTAGGTGAGCTTCTTGGAAAGCTCCTCATAAAACTTCGAGGTAAGCTACCAGATGAGCTCAAGGTGAGTTGGCAAGGTGAGCTGATAGGTGAACTCCCATATGAGTTGGCAAGGTGAGCTATCAGGTGAGCTCTCATGTGAGTTTTTGGTTAAGCTTCTTGATGAGCTCCTAAGTGAACTCAAGTCAAGCTACTTGGTGAGCTCCTGGGTGAGCTCAAGGTGAGCTAGCAAGGTGAGATATCAGGTGAGCTTCCAGGTGAGTTTCTGGGTAAGCTCAAGTCAAGCTACTCGATGAGCTCCTAGGTGAGCTTGCAGACAAACTCAAAGGTGAGCTTATCAGTAATCTCTAAGGTAAGCTTATATGTGAGCTACCATATGAGCTTAAGGTGAGTTGGCAAGGTGAGCTCAAGCTGAGTTAGCAAGGTGAGCGTAAGGTGAGTTAGCAAGATGAGATGTAATGTGAGCTCCTAGGTGAGTTCCTAGGTGAGTCACTCGATGAGCTCCTAGGAAAACTCAACTCAAGCTGATCAACAAGATCCAAGAAGAGCTCCTAGGTGAGCTAGTTGGTGAGCTATTTGATGAGATCCCAAGTGAGCTCTTAGGTGAGCTCCCAAGTGAGCTCCCAGGTGAGATCCCTGGTAAGCTACTCAGTGAGCTCACAAGTGAGCTAAAGTCAACCTACTCGGTGAGCTGTTCGGTGAGCTCCCAGGTGAGCTATTAAGCAAGCTCTCAGGTGAGCTACTTGGCAGGCTGCTTGATGAACTCTGAGGCAAGCTACCAGACGAGCTCAACGTGAGTGGGCAAGGTGAGCTCCTCAGCAAGATTAAGGTAAGCTAGCAAGGTTACCTGATAGGTGAGCTGCCATGTGATTTTTTGGGTGAACTGTCAGGAAATCTCCCATGTGAATTTTCAGGTGAGATACTTTACAAGCTCATAGGTGAGCTCAAGTTAAGAATCTCGGTAAGCTCTTGGGCAAGCTAAAGGTGAGTTGGTAAGGTGAGTTATGAGGTGAGCTACCATGCAAGTTTCTGGGAAAGCTCAAGTCGAGCTACTCTACAAGCTCCTAAGACGAGTTGCTTGCCAAACTCCCAGCCTAGCTCCTAGGTGAGCTACTCATGTGAGCTCCCAAGCTGAACTCAAAGCTGAGGTTGTCAGTAATCTCTGAGCTCAACTTACATATGCGAGCTACCATATGAGCTCAAGGTAACTTGGTAAGGTGAGCTCAAGCGAGAGTTGGCAAGGCAAGCTCAAGATGAGTTGGCAAGGCGAGCTATCAGGCAAGCTCTCAGGTGAGTTCCTAAGTGAGTTAATCAATGAGATCTTCTAGGTGAGACTCAACTTGAGTTGATCGGCAAGCTCCTAGAAGATCTCCCAAGTTGAGCTACATGGAAAACTCCTCAGGTGAGGTCCCTGGTGAGCTTACTCGGTGATCTCAAAAGTGAGCTCACAAGCAAGGTCAAATCCAATTGACTCAATGAGCTACTCTAGTGCAAGATCCCAGGTGAGCTACTTAGGTGAGCTCCTAGGTGAGCTACCTAGATGAGATTACTCGATGAACTATGGTAAGGTGAGCTACTTGGACGAGCTCAAGGTGAGTTAGCATAGGTGAGCTAAAAGGTGATTTTTAAAATGTGAGCTTGTCAGGTAATCTCCCAAGATGAGCTTATCATGTGAGCTACCAGATGAGCTCCAAGGAGAATTGGTCAAGGTGAGCTTCAAGGGGAGTTGGTAAGGTGAGCTCTAGTGTAAGTTAGCAAGGTAAGCTGGATTAGGTGAGCTCCCAGGCGAGCTCCTAGGTGAGTTCCTAGGTGATGTGTACTCGATGAACTCCTAGGTGAGCTTCAACTGGAAGCAAATCCCATGTGAGCTCTAAAAAGAGCTCCTAGGTGAGCTACTTGGTGAACTATTTGGTGATATCCCACGTCAAGCTACTCAGGCAAGCTCTTAAGTGAAAGCTACTTAGGTGAGCTACTCAGGTGAGCTCCTAGGTGAGTATGTTAGGAAAGCTCCCAAGTCGAGCTATTAGGGGAGGTCTCTGGTGAGCTGTTAGGTGAGATCCTAGGTGAGCTACTTGGTCAAGCTCTAAGGATGAAATCCTGAGGTGAGGTACCAGATTGAGCTTAGAGGTGAGCTTGATAAGGTGATATCCTCATCGAGCTCAAGGCAAGCTTAGCAATGTGAGTTGACCAGATGAGCTTCCATGCTGAGTTGGTAAGGTGAGTTGTCAAGGTGAGATGGCCATGATGAGTTTTTAGGTGAGCTGCTTAACGAAAGCTCCCAGGTGAGCTCAAGTAAAGCTTCGACGGTAATCTCCTAGGTGAGCTTCAAGGTGAGCTGGCAAGGTGAGCTATCAAGTGAGCTGCTCCCAGAAGAGCTCCTAGGAGAGCTACTTGGTGCGATATGTTCGGAAAGATACCATAGGTGAGCTGCTAGGATGAGCTAACTAAGCGACCTACTTGGTGAGCTCCTAGGAAAGGTCCCCCGGTGAGCTGCTCGGCGAGCTCAAAAATGAGCTCAAATCAACCTTCTTGGTGAGCTACTTAGTGAGCTCCCAGGCAAGTTATTAGATGAGCTCCCAGGTGAGCTTACCTGGTGAGCTATTCGATGAACTCCAAGGTGAGGTATCCTGAGATGAGCTCAAGGTAAGTTGGAAAGGTGAGATCCTCAGTGGGCTCAAGGAAAGCTTGGACAAGGCGAGCTCCCATCTGAGTTGGTAAGGTGAGCTCACAGTCAACCTACTCGGAAAGCTTCTCGGTGAGTTCCCAGGCAAGCTCAAGTTGAGCTACTCAGGTAAGTTCCTGCATGGTCAAGATGAGCTAGGCAAAGCTATCCCAGCGATGTAGCTCCCATGACAAGTTTTTGGGAAAGCTCAAGTCGAGCTGCTTGACTAGCACCTAGGTGAGCTACTTACTAAGCTCCTAGCTAAGCTCCTAGGTGAGCTACTCGGTGAGCTCCAAGGTAAGCTCAAAGGTGAGCTTGTCGGTAATCTCTAAGGTGAGCTTACATATGAGCTACTAGATGAGCTCAAGGTAAGTTAGCAAGGTGAGCTCAAGGTGAGTTGGTAAGGTGAGCTCAAGGTAAGTTTGTAAGGTGAGCTATCAAGTGAGCTCCCAGGTGAGTTCGCTAGGTGAGTTACTCGATAAGATCTCCCGGGTGAGTCTCAACTCGAGCTGATCGGACGAGCTCCCAGAAGAGCTCCCAGGTGAGCTACTTGGTGAATCTATTTCGGTGAGCTCCCAAGTGAGCTTCTAGGTGAATTCCCAATCTGAGCTACTTAGTGAGCTCCCATGCAAGGTCCCTAACGTGAGCTCACTCGGTGAGCTCAGAAGTGAAACCTACTCAAGTCAACCTACTCAGTGAGCTCCCAGGTGAGTCTGTTAGTGTAAGCTACCAGGTGAAGCTACTTAGGTGAGCTCCCAGGTGAGCTAAAAGGTGAGCTTCCAGGTGACTACTTGGTGAGCTCCTCGAGCTAGCTCCAAGGTGAGCGGACTTAGGTGAGCTCCCAAAAGATTTTTTAGGTAAGCTCAAGTCAAGCTCCCATATGAGTTGCTTGGGTGAGCTGCTAGATTGAGCTTCCATAGTGAGTTCCAAGGTGAAGCTGCTCAGGTGAGCTCCCAGGGGAGTTTTCTGGGAAAGCTGGCAAGGTGAGCTCCTGAGGTGAGCTTAATCGGTTGAGTTGAACTCCTAGAAGAGCTCCTGGGTGAGCTCCTTTGCGAGCTCCTAGCTGAGCTTCTCCTAGGTGAGCTACTTAGTGAGCTCAAGTCGGTAATCTACAAAGGTGAGCTTACTCAGGGAATTCTGAAGTGAGCTTATCAATGTGAGCTACCAGATTAGCTCAAGGTGAGTTGGTAAGGTGATCAATTAGGTGGCAAACCTCTCAAGGTGAGTTACTAGGTGAGTTACTCAGGTGAGCTCTACAGGTGAGTTCAACTAGAGGTGATCCGGTGAGCTCCTAGTAAGGAAGAGCTCCCAGGTGAGTTACTTAGGTGCAAGCTTGTTTGAGCAAGCTCCCAGAGTGAGCTCCCAAGTCGAGCTGTACTTGGAGAGCTACCAAGTGAGAGGTGACTATGTGAGCTCTTCAGGTGAGCTCATAGGTGAGCTATTCCAAGTGCAAGCTAAGTACAAGCTACTGGTGAGCTCCCCGGTGAGCTGTTTGGTGAACCTCCTAACTCAAGCTACTTAGGTGAGCTACCAGGTGAGCTATTAGGTGAATCTCATTAGGTGAGCTAATCAGATGAGCTCTGAGGTGAGATTAAAGGTGAGCTACCAGATGAGCTCAAGGTGAGTTAGCTGAGGCAAGACTGAGCTCAAGGTGAGTTGGCAAGATGAGCTTGGTAAGGTGAGCTTAGGAAAGCTCCCATGTGAGAGCTTTAGTGAGCTCATCAAGTGAGCTACTCATGTGACCTACTTGATTTGAGCTCAACTTGAGTGAGCTCTTGGGTGAGCTCAAGCTTAAAGAGCTACTTAAGGGAAGCTGATAGGTGAGCTCCCAGGTGAGTTATCGTAAGCTCAAGTCAATCTGTTTAGCAAGCTTCAAGATGAGCTCCTAGGTGAGCTATTTGGTGAGCTCCCAGGAAGCTCAAGTCAAGCTACTCAGACGAGCTCCTCAGTGAGCTAAGGTGAGCTGTTAAGGCGAGCTGTCCTACGTGAGCTACCAGATGAGCTCCCAGGTGAGTTCTTCTGGTGAGCTCTAAGGTGAGCTGAGCTAAGTGAGCTATCAGGAAAGCTCCCAAGTGAGGTCAAAGGTGAGCCACTTAAGGTTCACAAGTGCAAGCTCAAGGTAACCTACTCAATGAGCTACTAGGTGAGCTCCCAAGGTGAGTTGTTAGGAACGAGCTCACAGCTAGGTACTTGTGATCTACTTGAGGTGAACTACTCAGGAAAGCTACCAAATAACTCGAGGTGATTTTCCAAGGTGAGTCCTACTTGACAAGCTTAAGGTGAGCTACTTGCCGCAAGCTGATTAAGTGAGCTCCCATGTGAGTTGGCTAGTGAGCTCCCATTGAGCTACTAGGTGAGCTCCCATGTGAGCTACTTGGTGAGCTACTTGAGGTGAGCTCCTCAGGTGAGCTCAAGTCAAGTTTTAGTCAAGCAAGCTCCTCGGTGAGTGCTCAAGGTGAGCTATCAAGGTGAGTTATTAGGTGATCTCCCTATGTGAGCTACTTTGAGCTCATCGATGAGACTAATTCGTAGCTTCTACAAGATGAGCTCCTAAGGAGAGCTGGTAAGTTGAGCTCCTAGAGCAAGCTTAAAATCAAATTCTCTCTTGAGGTGGTAACCCTGGTAATTCCTCAGGAAAAACATCCCTGAAGTTTGTAACAGTGGAATTTGCTTCATGAATCACTATCTGAGCTTCTGAAGTTCAGATATCTTTACTGCATAAAGGGTACATCCTTTAGGTTAGCCTTTTTAAGCTGCATAGCTGACAGCTTTCTAACTGAAATTTCTCGTTTCACACCTTGAATCTCTGCAGATTCCAGCTGATCATCTAAACATTTTATGTTCTTCTCATAGCAATCTACCTTTGCTTTATGGTCAGCTAACCAATTGACACCAATAATAATGTCATACGATCCCAAAGGTGTAACATAGAGATCAACTTCCGTGGAGAAAGTTAGGTAAATCAAGGACTGCTCCAAAGAGACACATACTCACTGTATGAACAGAATTATTACCATACTCTACAGTGAGATTTATCCATTTTCCCATCTTTTCTTTTAAGTTTAGAAGCTAGTTTATTAGAAATAAAACATTCAGTAGCTCCTCTATCAAAAAGAATAGTGACAGGTATGCCGAATAACTTACCCGGAACTTCTATAGGTGTTGCTTGCCTTTCAGCTTGCTTGTCTGCTACTGCAGCATGTATCTTATGCTGCTGATTACGATGATCCTTCTTTAAAGGACATTGATTTGCGTAATGATCTTTACCACAAGTGTAGCAGCCTCCTACAGGTCCCTTCTTAGGCTCAGCATTACCTCCAGCCTTGTAATTGTCACGCTGTCCTCCATAGGACTTCTGTCCATTATTATAATTTTTAACAAAATTATCCCTTATATTTCCAGCAGGCTTATTTACTGCTGCTTTCTTATTGTTATCTCCTGGAAACTTACTCTTGTTTCCAAACTTTTTCCATGGTCCTTTTCTGGGTGCAAGAGAGGTTGAAGAAGGGTTTGCAGTCTTCTTCCGCACTTCCTCCTTATGAGCAGAAATAGCCTTCAATTTCTGTTCTTGCCTTCGGCGATGGCCTTTTCAACAACTCCTTCCATAGTGGTTGGACTGTGAACATCGACCTCTCCCCCTATCACAGGATTCAATCCCATGATGAATTTCCGTATCCTGAACTTTTCGTCAGTTTGATACTGCGGTACATACTTGAGGAGTTTTGTAAACCGCTCCCAGAATTCAGTTACTGTTAACTTCCCTTGAGTCAAGTTCTGAAATTCTGTCATTTTCTGATCATAGAAAAGTTGTGGCAGCCAACGTTGCCTAAAATAGCCTTTAAATTGATCCCAAGTGATATTGGTCTCATCAATGTTTAGCTCAGCTTTTCGGCTATCCCACCACGAAGATGCTTCGTGAGAAAGCTGATAGGCTCCCCAAATAGCCTTAGTTTCTTCTGAGAAGTTCCTTATTGCAAAGTACTTCTCCATTTCGCTGAGCCAGTTCTCAGCTCCATCTCCTAATGTGGTGCCATCATACTTAGGTGGACTTATCCTTTTTATATCATTAGTGAGTTCTGCTGCCAATCTGGCCTTTTTGTTTTCTGGTTGCACAGGTGCATTCACAGCATTAACATCAACACCCATGTCGGGATTGCCCTCAGGAGGTTGCTGATTATTATTATCAGCTTCTTGATCCTCCTCATTTCCCGTCACCTGTTGTTCAAGTACAGCCAAGCGATCTCTTGTGTCCAACAGGGCAGCAAGGATCTCATCCAGTTTCTGGGTTGTTGCCGCTTCTCCTTCAGGTGGAGCATTACTCGCAACGTTCCCCCTTGTTCTAACCATTTTCTGTTACAAGAAAATTCAGGTTTTTATCAGATTATGGACTCAATAGGTCCAAGAGCTGCAACCTTCAGCTCTGATACCAAGATGTAACATCCTCATTTTAGACAATAGAACAAGTCAAATTTTTTTTTTTTTGATAATTGCATACTGGTTCTAAATACATAATTTAGAACTCACAATTCAAATAACCATTTATATAACAGACAACCATATGCAGCTGTAATGACTCGGAATACCTCCGATCTATTCATTCCATGACTCGGTAATCTACCGATCTATTCATGAGTAAAAAGAGTTAGTGTTTTTATTTAACACAACACTCTTGCGGTTCTCTTCCCTAATCTGGGATTCAGAATGCTCTGTCCAAGGAATCTAACTGAATAACTGTTACCATTATTCATCGGCATCTCATCCCTTAGACTAGGTGAATTAGGACAACGCAATCAGCAGCTTGCGATACTTTGGCCAAAGATTTGAAACATACTGTTCATGTCTCGTATTCCTTAACGGCATACTCGTCAATCTGGAATACGTCCTTCACCCCATTCATATGTTATATAGAATGTCTTATACTGACTACTGTCAGTCCTTCCTTTCACAACTGAATCACTCGGAGGCAGATTAACAAGGTGATAATGTTATATGGATGCCCACGAGGATTAGGGATATGATGACATACTGGTTCAACCTTGCAGTTCAACCAGTGTGTCATGATACCCCAAATCTCCGAGGCAGTCTTATAACATGACCACGTTCTTAATCGGTCCCAGGGTAACTCGTGCGAAATCAAGTGTAAATCTTAGCGATCAATGCAAAGGGTGTCGCCATAAGTCACCTGCATTGTTGTAACTTCGAGAAGATCCTAATCTTCTCGGAGGTACAGCCCTGCAGTCGACTTTATGTCGTCAACCTTTAAATCCGCCTCGAGAAGATTTACCCAATAACAAGCGTTACGCACTAGAGTTTAAATTACTTTTAAAGACTTTTCCCTAAGGTTAGCCTTTCCAAATCCCTGGATTCTTTGTCTTAAGACGACCCTCCTCTAAAAGACTCATTACTTGGTAGAGGTATTACGGTCACGCTCTCATCAAGGAGTCATTAGAATACACCTGATTCTAAAGCAACAGAATGGGACAATATCTCATAACCTTTGCTTGAGATTGCCATCTGAACTCCATTGATTGCCTATCAGTTCTCTTAACTGAATTTATATCATACTTTTTAGTTTAAAGATATAAATGATTAAGAATCCAATTTACTATTGTCCTGTTATACTTAGGACTAGGGATTAGTAATTCAATCCAACTTGTTTAGCGTTCTCTTTTAGGCTCAATTTTAACCTATCTTCTAGAGAGACAATAATTTAATTACAATATTGCTTTTGCTAGAACAAATTAGAACTACTAAATACTCATAAGAATTTAGTCTAATTACTTACAAGCTTTCATTGTCAATCACAAAAGCATCCATATTATACAATGATAACAATGCCCCTTCGTTACATATACCGAAGAAGGTCATCCTTCAGAAATAGAATACAACACATAAGTATCAAACACTTATTTTTATTCCTTTCTAAACTTATACAATTACATTTTATGCAACAGCATACTTGATATAATGCTAACGGAAAAGAAACATCTTTTCACATATAGTACATCTATAAAATCAAGCTGTAATTCATTATAAATCAAATAAACAATCTGATCAGCCTGTCAGATCTGCATTGCTTTTACCTCTTACGGCAACCATCTGCAAAAATAGTCAACATGAGTCAGTTCAATGAACTGAGCATGATAAGCACTAACTTTTAAAACAATTGCAATCCATCAATTGTTTTCATTAAACACCCTGTTTAAATGAGATCAGATATTCACATAAGTAAACATAATCAGACTATGCCCTTGTAATACAAAATGATTACAAATATGTAACTCTATCATTGTTACAGAATAGTCTTAATCACTTTCTAATATTTCATCAAATATGAAGAAACAAGGAACGAATGTACACTAACAATCATTGAATCCAAAATCACGACATTGGTCAGATTGTTTCATTCTTCCAAAAAAAGGAAATAACATAACAATTCGGGATTCCACCAATATGTTACAAACAATTTCCCACTGATAGATCAAATATCAATAATATTAAATAAAGGAAGAGAAAGAACCAAACCATTCATACTTCCTTTCACATAAGTTCATCACTGTACTGCCTTCACATATGAAAACATTCAACCAGTATATAAATGAACAAGTTAGACAAGCCGCAAGCAAGATCACTGTTCTAAATCACGAAATAGAAACACAGCAAACTCCTGTACAGCAACTAACACATCAACAATTCATGTATCAATCCTAAGCCCAATGCTAGTTCCTTTTACACAGTAAGGCTTTGACACAAGTTGAAAACAAGAAACTACAAGCGTATCGCTGAAAACAACAACCTCATTGCATCAAGCAATCTAAGGTTTCCAATGGACTATGCTATGTTGCTCACACGGTATTTCCAAATCATGCACAGTCAATCGGACAGATTAAATGGAAAAGAACATAGCATACATATTCTTGCTCAGTCAAAATCGGACTGAAGTAAAAGAAAGGAATTCAACCAAACGATCCTTACCTTGCCGCATGCAAGTCTTGGTGTGATATTCGCGACTTACCCAAACAAGGTCAGAACACGAAACGGTCATCCATGCTCAAGGACCTCAAAAGTGACAAAGACAGTGTCCAAGGTCAAGCTCAGAAAGAGACAGAAGTACTAGTTACCTTTCCAGAATTCCAATGATTCAAACGGAGGTAACAATTCAAGCAAATGAATATGAATTCATACTGATATTCATCAACGAAGCATAACAAGAATCAGACAACAAATTACTCTCTGCCAATCATTTTACACTAATTTGCACAGGTCGAAGACGTACATGTCCACCTAAGAATCTGTACCTCAAAATCCCAAAAACACGAAGGAATTCCAATCGCAATAACAAGATCGAAATACATGTTATTCCATTAAGTCGCCGGCACTTAAAATACCAACAACTTAACTTTATTCAGCTCAAAAATAAAATGAATCATTCAATCGACTCCTCAGAGTCGTCCAATTCACAATAGTATAAATCTATATATTCACACTGTAACTGTTAAAGGTTTTTGCACTCATAACCACTGAACCCTACAGCAACGTACTATGAAATTGGTTGATAAATCCATATATGCCATTCATGGCTAACAATCAGAATGAAACAAGTGAAACAAATCGAATACCCATTTCAAGCAAGGAAATCTATTGGGCTGCTTCGAAACTTTCGAACAGCTTTCACATAGAAATGAAAATGCATACACAGGAAGTCTTTATCCTTTAATTATTACAAATAACAGTAGCCAAAAGCCCTGTTTCATCTTATCAGGCTTTCACAAAAATCCATTCACAAAACTTATGGATGAATCCACATTCCCAGCAAAAGATAGCAATATACGATTCAATCATCGACTCCACTGAGTCGATACAACAAAGTACAGGTGTATCTATATTATACACAGTCCACAAGTAATCCCGCTAACCTAATAACAAGGAAAACAACTTCCGCTAGGTCGAAAAGACTACGGTAACACTACAGTTGCCTATTCCAAGCCAAAAATTGAATACAAATGAAACCTGAAAGTATCATTAGTCACTGTCAACAAATCCCACGACAGAGTACCCAAAGAAGCGATAATACTAATCAATCTTACTGTACTCATCCAAATCATTCCATACGGTTTCTATAACAAGAAACAGCGACCACGAATCAAAGACATACAGTGGTCTATACTGCACACAGGTATATTCTAAGGGCTCACGCCAAACAGGCCGAACACTCAAACCTTTATAAATAAATACCTCACATGCATAAGCCAGAAGAATACACAAACAAATAGAGTCGAAGTTCGATTTCAACAAACACCCATCAAGCGGAAATTGAAAAATCGAACCAGAAGAGATACAGTGCCAAAAATCAAACTAGATCTCATAGAAAATTCATCTAATCTTCACAAAACATTTGAACAGAGTTGTTTTAATGAAAGCACTTGAAAGACAGCAAGATATTTAAAGGTTAGGGCCTAGCATGCCTGTATTTTGATCAAATTTCCGAAGCAGACCACAGGAAGAGCTCAAACTTCCTTTTCTTTTTCCACGATAAAGCGACCAACAAAATTTCGCTGTCTCCATTCACAAATATATCCTCCATGACAGAGAAAAGAGCCAGAGAAATTCATTCTTGCCATGCAACTCAAAGAGAACTGGTGCGAAGAACCAGTAAACCAGCAGAGAGAGAAAAACCGAAAATCGCGACAAGCCAAACAAACCCCAAACTTCCGCTTGCATGCCTTCTCGCGAGTTCCAAGCTCGACTTCCGAGAGTATTGAATGCCATTAAACCAATTTTCCCGCTTAAACTCTACTCCCACCGACCGCCAGAATTGGCGACAGTCCATCTAAAAACTCAAGTTCATTTCCAAACTTAGCAATTGCCAAGTCTGCACAGATTAGCCGCGCCTAAGCCTCCGCCATTGACCTGTCCCTCATCCTTATCCCTTACATTTATTGCCATAGGAAAACACCGCCATGGTTCGCCACCCTTCATAGGCCCCTTCATAATCTCTTCATTAGTTAGGTTAGTATCTTAGGTTAGAGTTTAGGGTAATACCCACACTAACAAATTTACACAAAGATACTAACTTAGGATATTAACAAATAGCCTAGGTCTAGGTTAGACTAACAATAATCTAACCCCTAGGTTAGGTTTTAGTTTTAGGTTACTAACCCTTAATAATTCAGTTTGGTCCTTGTCCTGAAAACTCGGAAAGACCTGTATCATACCTTCTAGAACAGAGCCACTCCTGTTCTTATTACAGAATTGTATGTCAACGAATTATTACCTGGTCTACAATCGAGACCTTCCAGATATACTTTGATATCGGGAACCGTTTCATTTCTCAAGATCAGCCTGAGTCATACTCCTGACCAGCTTAATAAATGCTTCCATACCTTGCAACCTGTTCAAGGTCTGTGATCTAATTTTATCACAAACAGATTTAAAGCATTACTTGGATCAATTCCTCTGATCCAAGTCTAGATATTATTGATGAATACCTCTATAATTCATTCCGTGATCAGATTAATATTCAGACACAAAATGAAATAAATAAAAGAGTCTATTCATATTTTGACTCAGTCAGGATCTGCAATCTGCAAGAAATTCAATACATATCAAGCATGATTTCTGAATCGAGGAACACATCCTTTTACAAGAAATCACATATCAACACTTGAATGCTTAGGAGAAAGTAACAACAGTTCAGGGTGTTACACCTGTAAGCTCTAAAAGTGATTAGAGCTTACTCGAGAAGCTCACCTTTGAGCTTCACCAAGCAGCTCACCTTGAGCTCACCTGGGAGCTCAATAAGTAGCTCACCCTTGACAAGCTCACCGGGGAGTAGCTTGGGAGCTCAGCTGAACTTCACATAAGAGCTCACCTAGGAGCTCACCTGAATAGCTCACCTTGCTACCTCATGAGCTCTTCTGGGAGCTTTCCAACCAAGAAGTCATCTTGAGCTCGCCTAGGTAGCTCTTGCCTCAAGAGCTCACCTTGAGCTAACTCACCTGGGAGCTCACCTGAGCTAGTTCACCTACTGAGCTCACATTGCCAACTTTCCTTGAGCCTGGGAGCTTACCTTGAGTTCATCTGGTAGCTCACTAAGTAGAGTTGACTGAGAGCTCACCTTTCTCACCTAGGAGCTCATTGAACAGCTCACCTAGGAGCTCAGCTCAGTTGTGAGCTCACATGTGACCTCACCATGGGAGCTCACCTAGGAGCTCTCAACTTACTTGGGAACTCACCTGGAGCTCACTTGATAGCTCACCTTGCCAACTAGATGTCCCTTCTAGGAGCTCGACCAAGTAGCTCGAGTTGAGCTCACCTGAGAGCTCATCAAGTAAGCTCATCCTAGGAACTCACATGGGAGCTCACCTGACAGCTCACCTTAAATACTCTCATTGGAGCTCACCTTCAGCTCACCTTACCTCTCTAAGCTCACCTTGCAAACTTTCCTTGAGCTCATATGGTAAGCTCACCTTGAGTTCATCAAAAGCTCACCTAGGAGCTCACCTGAGTAGCTCACCTAGGAGCTCACCGAGTAGGAGCCTGAGCTCTAACAGTTCACCAAGGAGCTCGTTGAGTAGCTCATCATGTAGGTTCCCTTGAGCTCACTTGTGAGCTCACTTGATAAGCTCACTTGGGACCTCACCTTGGGAGCTCACCCAAAGCTCCCTTGGAATAGCTCACCTTGAGCTCACCTGGGAACTCACCAGGTAGCTCACCAAGTAGCTCACCTTGGAGCTCTTTTGGGAGCTCACTTGAGCTCACCTAGTTGAGCTCGCCTAGGAGGTCACCTGAAGTAGCTCACCTTGACAGCTCACCTGGGAGCTCACCTGAGGAGCTCACCTAACAACAAACTACCCTTGAGCTCATCTGGTGAGACTCACCTCAGAGTCCTTCTGGGATCTCACCAAGTAGCTCTCTCCCTTAGGAGCTCACCTAATAGCTCACCTGGAGCTCACCAAGATAGTAGCTTGCTTAGGAGCTCCTGAGGAGCTCACTGAGTAGGTTGACTTGAAAGCTCACTTGTGAGCTCGTCAAGTAAGCTCACCGAGGGAGCTCACTTGAAGAGCTTGCCAAGTAGCTCACTTTGAAGCTCACCTAGTGAGCTCACCTGGGAGCTCACCTGAACAAGCTCACCAAGTAGCTCACCTAGAGAGCTCCTTGGGAGCTCACCGATCAGCTCTAGTTGAGCTCACTTAGGAGCTTGTCAAGTAACTCACCTAGAACTCACAGGGAGCTTACCTAATAGCTCACCTTGAGCTCACCTAGGAGCTTGCCTTCCAACTCACCTTAGGAGCTCATCTTGTAGCTCACCTTAAGCTCACAAGTAGCTCGCATGTAAGACCTTACCAGCTCACCTTGAGCTCACAAAAAGCTCACCTTAGAGCTTGCCTGGGAGCTCAGAAGTAGCTCACTTAGGAGCTCATCTGCTAAAGCTCAACTTGAGTTTTCTTAAGTCGAGGAGCTCACTTGATAGCTCACCTTAGACATTTCCAGCTCACCTTGCCAGCTCACCTAGGAGCTCACTGAGTGGCTTAACTTGAGCTCACCCAAGAGCTTGTCAAGGAGCTCACCTCAAAAACTCACATGGTTAACTTGAGCTCACTCTGTCGAGCTCACCTTATGAACTCGCATGGGAGCTCACCTAGGAGCTCACCTTGCCAGCTCACCTTGAGCTCACTAAGGAGCTCACCTTACCAACTCACCTTGAGCTCGTATGGTAGCAAGCTCACCTCTAGAGTTTATCAAGTACCTCACCTAGGAGCTCACCTAACAGCTCACCTGGGAGCTCACCTAATAGCTCACTTGGGAGCTCATTGAGTAGCTCACCAAGTAGGTTAACTTGAGCTCGCTTGTGAGCTCACTGAGTAGCTCACCAGGGACCTCGCATGGGAGCTCACCAAGTAGCTCACTTGGGAGCTCACCTAGTAGCTCACCTGGGAGCTCGCCAAATAGATCACTAAGTAGCTCACCTAGGAGCTCTTCTGGGAGCTCTATTGATCAGCTCGAGTTGAGATCACCTGGGAGCTCATCGAGTAAATCACCTGGGAACTCACCTGGGAGCTTGCCAAATCACCTTGAGCTCACCTTTCCAGCATGCCATTGACCAGCTCACCTGGGAACTCACCCAAGCTCACCTGAGCTCACTGGGAGCTCTTAACAGCTCACCTTGAACTCACCTTGCCTCAGCTAGGAGCTCACCTTGAGCTCAAGCTTGAGCTCATCTAGTAGCTCACATGTAAGCTCACCTTAGAGATTACCAACAAGCTCACCTTTGAGCTCACCTTACTAGCTCACCTGAGTGAGCTCACCTAGGAGCTTGACAAGTAGCTCACCCAAGATCTCATCAAGTAGCTTGACTTGAGCTTACCTAGAAACTCACTTGGGAGATTTCCTGACAGCTCGCCTTGCAAGCTCACCGAGGAGCTCACCGAGTAGCTTGACTTAAGGTCACCTGAGAGCTCATCAAGTAGCTCACCTAGTGAGTCTCACATGGGAGCTCACCTGATAGCTCACCTAGCAAGCTACTCTGGGAGCTCACCAGGTGAGCTCACCTTGCCAACTTACCTTGAGCTCATCCATGTGAGCTTGCCTAGGTGAGCTCACCTAGGTAGCTCACTTGGGAGCTCACCTAGGAGCTCACCTAACAAGAGCTCACCTGACAAGCTCACCAACAACTCACCTGGGAGCTCACCAATCAGCTTAAGATCAGTTGGTAAGCTCACTTGTAAGCTCCCATAGTGAGTTCACCTCACTCGACAAGCCTCTTGGGTGAGCTCACTTGGAGCTCACCAGAGCTCACCTTAGGAGCTCACCTTAGCTTTGTGAGCTCACCAAGGAGCTCTTGACAGCCTCACCTTGAGCTCACCTTACCAACTCACCTTTAGCGCATCTGGTAGCTCACCATGTGAGCTCACCTTAGATAGCCAACAAGATCACCTTCGAGCTCACCTGGGAGCTCACCGAGTAGCTCACCTTGAGCTCACCTGGGAGGAGCTCACCTAGAATGAGCTCACCTTACAGCTCACCTTCCCAGCTCACCTTGAGCTCACCTTGGAGCTCACCTAGAGCTCACCATGTAAGCTCACCTAAGATATTTCTGACAAGCTCACCAAGAAAGCTTCACCGAGAGCTCACCAAGTGAGCTCACCTAGGAGCTGAGGTCCAAGTAGCTTGTCTCTAGGAGCTTGTGAGCTCAAGCAATCTAACTTGACCTTCACCTAGTAAGCTCACCTGGTGAGCTCACCTTATAGCTACCTTGAGCGAGCTCACCTTGAGCTCACCCAAGAGCTCACTTGACAAGCTCACTTGAGTTATCAAGGTGAGCTCCTCAATAAGCTCATGGGAACTGAAAACTGGAAAGACGAGCTCACATGGGAGCTCACCTTGAGTGACTTTCCTTGAGCTCACTCAAGTAAGCTCACCATGTGAGCTTAGATCCTTGAGCTCACCTTGCCAAAGCTCCTTGAGAGCTCACCTAGTTGAGCTCACTTGAGCTCACTAAGTGAGCTCACTGTGAGCTTGTAAGGTAAGATACCTCAGGTGAGCTCCACCTTGTCGAGCTCACTCTTAATAGCTCACCTTGAACTTCCTCCTGGGAGCTTCGCTCAAGTAGCTCACCTGGTGAGCTCACCTGGGAAGCTCCTGACCTCAAAAGGTTAGCTTATCAATTAGCTCACCTTCAGCTCACCTAAGATCATCAATCAAGATGAGCTCACCTAGGATCTCACCTTGGAGATCACCTGAGCTCACATAGTTAGCAATCTAGGAGCTACATGGCAAGAGTTCACTGGTGAGCTCACCTAGGAGCTCACCAAAAATTAGCAAGCTCAACTTGAGCTGATCGGTAAAAACTCCTGGAAAGCTCACCTGGGAGCTCACCTTGAGTGAGCTGTTCAGCTCTCCTTGAGCTACTTCCGAGAGCTCACCTTGGTGAGCTCACCTCAAGTGAGCTCACTCAGTGAGCTCACATGGGAGCTCACCTTCAACCTACTTGGAAAAATAGCTCACCTTGAGCTTCCTAAGATTACTCTCAAGAGCTCACTGAGTAGCTCACCTTGAGTAACTCACCTTGTGATCTTCTGAGTAGCTCACCTTGACCTCCTAGGAGCTCACCAAGTAGCTCACTAATTAGCTTACCTGGGAGCTCACCTGGGAGCTCACTTGGGATATCACCTTAGTAGCTCACCTAGTAACTTACCTTGAGCTCTTCTAGGAGCTCACTGATCAGCTTGACCTTGAGCTCACCTGAAAGCTTGTCAAGTAACTCACCTGGGAGCTCACCTAGGTAGCTCACCTCAATTTTTTACCCAAGCTCACCTTGTAGCTCACCTGGGAGCTCACCTTGAGCTCATCTAAGTAGCTCACCAGTAAGCTCACTGGGAGCTCAGAGATCATATTAAGCTCAGCTTGCCTGAGCTCACCTAGTAGCTCACCTATGGGAGCTTAGCATGGGAGCTCACCTGAAAGCTCACCTTGACTTAAGCTTGAGCTCCAGTAGCTCACCTGGGAGCTCACCTGATAGCTAAGTAGCCTTACCAGCTCACCTTTTGAGCTCACCTGAGTAGCTCACCTAGGAGCTCACTACAAGAGCTCATCAAGTAGCTCACCCAGGAGCTTCACATGGTAGCTCACCTGAGAGCTTTCTGACCAAGCTCAGAACTCACCTAGGAGCTTGCTGACCTCACCTATAGCTCACCCCAGGAGCTCACCTTGCCAAGAGCTCACCTAGGAGCTCACCTAATAGCTCACCTGGGAGCTCATTGAGTAGCTTACTGAGTAGCTCACTCCAGGAGCTCACTTGTGAGCTCGCCTGAAAACTCACATGGGAGCTCACCTAAGTAGCTACTTGAGCTTAGCAACTTTCGCTAGGAGCTCACTAAATAACTCACCTTGTAGCTCATCTAGGAGATCTTACCTAAGAGCTTATCGAAGCTCAAGTTGAGCTCACCCAAGAGCTTGCCTCAGGGAACTTCACTTAGAGCTCACCTGATAGCTCACCTTGCCAAGCTCACCTGGGAGCTCACCCTAAGCTCACCTTGAGCTCACCTGGGAGCTCACTGAGAAGCTCATATAGTAGCTTCACATAGGAGCTCACAAGAGCTCACTTAGGAGCTCATCGAGTAGCTCAACTTGGGAGCTTTCACCAAGAAACTCACCTGGGAGCTCACCTTGCAGCTCACCTTGAGCTCACCAAAGAACTCACCAAGTAGCTCACCTGGGAGCTCTTCTAGGAGCTTGTCAAAAAACTCAGCTTGAGTTGAACTCACATAAGAGCTCTCCTGAGTAACTCACCCTCACCTAAAGCTCACCTGGGAGCTCACCTATCAGCTCACCTTGCTAAGCTCACCTTGAGCTCACCTTGCCAACTCACCTTGAGCTCATCTGGTAGCTCACCTGTAGAGCTCATCTAAGTAGCTTGCCAACAAGCTCTCCTTTGAGCTCACCTAACAGCTTAGCTGGGAGCTCACCTAACAACACACATGGGAGCTCACCGAGTAGGTTGACTTGAGCTTGCTTGTGATTTCACTGAGTAACTTACCGAAGAAATCACCTGGGAGCTCACCAAGTAGCTCCCTTGGGAGCTCACCTAGTAGCTCACCTGGAGCTCTCCAAATAGCTTGCCAAGTAGGTCACTTGGGATCTCTTCTGGTAGCTTGCCAATTAGCTCGAGTTGAGCTTTCTCACTCACCTTGAGCTCACTATGGGAGCTCACCTCATCCAAGCCTTGTCAACTCACTCCAAGTAACTCACCTGGAGCTCACCTTGCTCACTTGAGCCTTGAGCTCACCTTGCCAACTCACCTTGAGCTCATTGGTAGCGCATATGTAAGATCACCTTAGAGATTACCAACAAAATCAACTTTGAGCTCACCTAGGAGCTCAATGAGTAGCTCACCTAAGATCTCAGTTGGGAACTCAATAAGTAGCTCACATAGGAGCTCATTGAGCAGCTTGACTTGAGCTTGCCTAGAAACTAAATTGGGAGCTCAACACTAGCTCGTCGAGGGAGCTCGTCAAGTAGCTCAACCTAAAAATCACAACACCTAGAAACTCACATGGTATCTCATCTATCATCTCACCTTGCCACCTGGGAGCTCACCTGGTAGCTCACTTGCTAAGACAACTCACCTTTGAGCTCACCTGGGAGCAAGCTCACCTTTGAGCTCACCTAGGAGCTCACCTAGGAGCTCACCTAGTAGCTCACACAAGAGCTCACCTCAAGCTCGACTTAGGATCTCATCAAAAAGCTCACCTAGGAGCTTTCCTGAGAAACTCACCTAGAGAGCTCACCTTACTAGCTCACCTTGATAGCTCACCCAAGAGCACCTCACCTTGACTTGAGCTGTGAGCTCATCAAGCATTGAGCTCACATGGGAGCTCACCTGATAGCTCACCTTGCCAACTCGAATGGGAGCTCACCTATCAGCTCACCTTGAGCTCACTGAGGAGCTCACCTTGCCAACTCACCTTGAGCTCATGTTTAGTAGCTCACCTTGGAGTTCATCGAGAAAACTTGCATAAGTAGCTCACCTGGGAGCTCACCTAACAGCTCACCTGGGAGCTCACTTAGAGCTCACAAGCAGCTCACCGAGTAGGTTGACTTGAGCTCACTTGTGAGCTCACTGAGTAGATCACTAGGGACCTCACCTGGGAGCTCACCAATTATCTCACTTGGGAGCTCACCTAGGAGCTCACCAAATAGCTCACCAAGTAGCTCACTTAGGAGCTCTTCTGGGAGCTCACTGATAAGCTTGAGTTGAGCTCACCTGGGATCTCATCGAGTAACTCACCTGGGAACTCACCTAGGAGCTCACCTGATAGCTCACCTTAAAACTCAGCTTGAGATTTCCTTGCCAACTCACCTTGAGATTACCTTGCCAACTCACCTTTAAGCTCATATGGTAGCTCACATGTAAGCTCACCTCAGAGATTATCGACAAGCTCACCTTTGAGCTCACCTAAGAGCTCAGCTTTAGATTTCTTCAAGTAGCTCACCTAGGAGCTTGGACCTGGGAACTTAGAAAAGCTTACCCAGGAGCTCAAACTGCACTTGATTTTTCTTGATAGCTCACTTTGAGCTCACCTAGGAGCTCACCGACCAGCTTGACTTGAGCTCACCTGAGAGCTCATCAAGAAGCTCACCTAGGAGCATCTAGCCTTGAAACTCACATGGGAGCTCACCTTACCAGCTCACCACCAGCTCACCTTGGGAGCTCACTAAGGAGCTCACCTTGCCAACTCACAAGCTCATCTAGTTGAGCTCAACCTTGGAGCTCACTGAGTAGCTGTCAAGTGAGCTCATCCTTATGAGCTCACCGAATAGCTCATTTGGGACCTCATTGGGAGCTTGCCAAGTAGCTCACTTGAGCTTACCTAGAGCTCACCTGGGAGCTCACCAAATATCTCACAAAGGAGCTCACCTAGGAGCTCTTTTGGGAGCTCACCGATCAGCTTGAGTTGAGTTCACCTGAGAGCTCATTAAGTAACTCACCTGGGAAATTTCCTGGGAGCTCACCTGATAGCTCACCTTGCCAACTTCCCTTGACTTCATCTGGTAGCTTGCATGTAAGCTCACCTCAGATATTACCAACAAGCTCACCTTTGACCTCACCTGGGAGCTCACCGATTTGTTAACCTAGGAGCCTCAGGATCTCAGTTGAGCTCACCCGAGCTCATGGGCAGCTCGAATTGAGCTCATGCCAGAAAGTGCACCTAGGAGATCACCTAATAGCTCACCTTACCAGCTCACCTTGAGCTCACCCAGGAGCTCATTGAGTAGACTTGAGCTTCCCAGGAGCTCATCAAGTAGCTCCCAAAAACTCACATGGGAGCTCACCTTAGCTCACCTTGCATTGGAGCTCACCTATCAGCTCACCTTAACAACTCACCTTGATCTCACTGAGGAGTTCACCTATCCAACTCACCTTGAGCTCATCTGCTAGCTCACCTTAGATTTTATCGAGTAGCTCGCCAAGTTACTCGCTGAGTAGGTTAACTTGAGCTCACTTGTGACCTCATCGGGGACCTCACCTAGGAGCTCACCAATTAGCTCACTTGGGGTCTCACCTAGAACCATGCTTGGGAGCTCACCGAACATCTCACCAAGTAGATTGACTTAGGAGCTCACCTGTGAGCTTGTTGAGTAGCTCACCTGGGGACCTCACCTAGGAGCTCACCTCAAGAAGCTCACTTGGGAACTTATCTAGGAGCTCACCTAAGAGCTCACCTTTCCAAACTACTTGAGCTCATATAGTAGCTGGCATGTAAGCTTACCTTGGGAGATTGCCAATCAGCTCGACCTTTGAGCTAGGTGGGAGCTCACCAAGTAGCTCACCTAAGAGCTCACCTGGGAGTTTCACCTCACCTAGTGAACTCACCAGACACAGCTCACCTTGAAGCTTCAACCCATAAGTTTAACAAACATCACCTGGAGCTCACCTTATAGCTCACCTTGCCAGCATCTGGTAGCTTGCAGCTAACCCAAAAGATCATTACTAGTAGCTTTCCTTGAGCTCACCCAGGAGCTCATCAAGATTCTCACCTAAAAAATGGTGCATGGGTAGCTCACCTTAGCTCACCTGTATCAACTTGCATGGGAGCTCAGCCTATCAGCTATCAGCTTGCCTTTCTAGTCTCACCTAAGAGCTCACTGAGCGAGCTCACCTCAACAACTCTGGTGTGCTCATCTTGCCAACTCACCTTGAGCTTGCTAAGATCTCACCTTAGAGCTCACCTTGAGCTCATCTGTAGCTCACCTCAGTACAGTTATCTAAGAGCATCACCTATAGCTCACCTAGGATACTCACCGAGTAGCTCTCAAGTAGGTTGACTTGATCTCACTTGTGAGCTCACCAAGTAGCTCACTAGTACCTTCACCGGGGAGCTCACCAAGAAGCTCACCTGGAGCTCACCAAACAACTCTGAACTCAAATAATGGGGAGCTTTCCTAGGAGCATGCCAAATGGAGACTCTTGAGGTCATCTAGAATAGCTTTCGACTATGAGCTCATCATGAATAGCTCACAAGTAGCTCATTTTATTGGAAGCTCACCTGATAAAATTTTCCTAACTCACCTTGAGCTCACCTTTCCAACTCGACTTGAACTCACCTTAGAAGCTCACCTGTTCATCAGTGACATCTGGCCTTGCATAGTAAGTGTAGACACCAAATTTGTGTCTTACGACCCCTTGTGACCCGCATCGCATTTCACAACCTAACCTCACCACCTAAACCTTACACAATTATTTATTAATTATCTTATAATTAATAAATCCACATCGCCATACCTGCCACCTCATGTCGCCACCTCATCATGACCTAGTCTTAACCCTAAACTAACCTAATTAAGACCTA
Source organism: Taxus chinensis (assembly GCA_019776745.2). NCBI lineage: Eukaryota > Viridiplantae > Streptophyta > Pinopsida > Cupressales > Taxaceae > Taxus > Taxus chinensis. Next base: position 2,679,226 of record CM034157.1, read on the forward strand.
TAACTTGGTCCAAATCCACACCTATGACTAATTACTCCTTACCCGCACCAAAAACCAACTTCATAATGACTTGACCAAGCCCGCAACCAATCCCTCGGAAGAAAAGGAGGGAAAGCTGGCTATTTTACCAAAAATAGCCCGCTTTGACCTGACCGATACCGGTTCCTACTCGACCGCCGTCAGTTGCGTAACCGCCATCGGTTCCCCGTAAATGACCACTTCCAACCAAAAACAAGGATCAGATTTTCATTTGATCAGGAGAAAGAGAAATCATCAAAAGGATCTAGATTTTCTTGGCTGAGCAGAGACAAGTGAAGACACAGGGAGAGCTTACAGAGAAGGAAATCAAGCCCAAGATTGCAACTGCACAACCAGAGCCCTGTGACACTCAGCTGATCATCGTGAGGGAAGACATCTCATCTTATGATCGTCAGGACGTCCTATCTGAGTTCTACCTTTATCATCACAGTTCTTGGACCTGCATTCTCATCAATAAACAGTAAGTAGAATCTTGTATGTTCTCTTTGATAACATTTCTTAGACTTTTTGAATCACAACCGTCATAAGTTTATTTCTAGATCTACTACCAGTGACATACTACACTTAACCTTCATCCATATATCCTGGTATTGCCCTGAAGGCCATTTTATCACACTCTGAGTCTTCCCTATCCTCCCATCATTCCCCTCAGCCATCCACCAATCCAATAACCCCACAATCACCTTGTAACCAACCTCTACCCAGAAGCACCTAGATTACTGACCTTACCGGTGTCGATTATCCCCTATCGGCAGTGGTTCTCTAACCGTGGTCGGTTATCCAGTGACCGGCGTCGGTCACTGTGACTTATACCCCCAAAACCTTTTTCTCACCTATTTGCCACCTAATAACCTCAGATCCAGTCTGATTTATCCCTATAACTCAACCTGAACGTATCAACGACCAGTAACCGAACAAACAATGTGACGCTTTATTATTGATAGTTTAGCTTCTATTGCTTTGTAACGAGATACCTAAATCGTGATTTTGCAATAGCTTTCTTTGTTATCATTTGTGTTAATTCGTATTAAAAGGGGAACTGACCACCTTCGAAAGGAAGTTTTTATATTTCCTGGGCCTAAGGTAGATCCCTCATTTATTGTCTAATTAAAATCTGGTGGTCTTGTATTCTTACTTGCAGGTAGTCCTTCCAAGACAAAAAGGAGTTCTTCGCAGTCGATCTGATCTTTCTCTACGGTACGCGCACACCATCTCAACATTCAACAGGTATTCCTCCTAGCCCTAACCCTTATCTGTTTCTCAAAGGAATGATAGGATAGAAGCAAGTCTATTCTGCAGAGCCGAAACATTCTGTGCGAAACATTTTGGCACGCCCGGTGGGACCCATTTCGGGTTTCTGTTTCTCTTGCTTGTTTTCGTTTTAGGAAGCATACTTGCTATTGCTGTTTTTTATATATTTAGTAAAGAATTTGTCTTGCTTTCCTAGTTTCGCATTAGTGAAAGTCATCTCATTTGCTTCATCGAATATCATTTTCGATTTGGGTTTAAAACACGTGCATTACATTCTTGCTTGTTGTTTTCAATTCTAGTGAATATAGACTAAGTAACAGGTCATACACGTGGGGGTGATTTCCATGGTATTGACAGGAAATTAATCTTACTTTCACTGCTTAACACATACCGAATCACTTCATAATTAACACAACAGCTCAAAACATCCCCCCTTTTCCATGGTATTCCTCCGCCCGATTGAGGTAACCTTATAAGCCAAAACAAACTTGACATTTCCCCTAAGTCTTTTGTTTAGGATTGACATCATTCCGCATCTAAAGGCATAAGCCCACAATAATTAAAATTAACCCTAGGGTTAGTCTCTGGATTTGCGTGTGCATCTTGTTTGTTTTCAGTTCTATTTTCTCTGTTATACACTGTCTTCTGTGATTACCTTAGAACAATTTGATAAATGTACTGAGCGTTGTTAACAATCAAATCAGCAGCTTCTTATATTTTCTTATACCAGTCTTCTTACACCGACATCAGTTAACTGACCGACGTCGGCTATAGTCTAACCGACATCGGTTATCAGACCGATATCGGTTACTGTCTTTTACAGTTCCTGACAAACCAGCAACCTACCAATTTCACCATTCTGAGTCTGTTTCTGTTCCTGATAGATTGAAACCCTACTGTGTACTCCTGTCCATGGTTGTTATCACTCGAAAGCAAGCCACCGCCATGGTTTCACATGCTTGCTCTGTACCTTTCCTGAATCACCCCCTTCACATTCTGTGGGGAATCCTACGGACACCAGCGAGGTTCCTAAAATTCCTGTGGGAGATAAAGAATTTGCCAAATTTCTGGATGCTAATCCTAGTGCTGTACAATACTATTTGTCTCATGCCCTTGACCGTACACCTAGACGGTCAACTCCTTGTTGGCATGCCTATCAGTATAGCTGCTCATTTAGCCCCTTCTCCACCTGATAACTCCGCTTTGCCTTCCGCATCCTTAGTCCCGTCGCCTACCTCAGCAGCTTCAGGGGTTCATACGGCACAGATTAGCTTTCCTTTGGTTAATCTTGGGCCCAACATGTCATTACCGCCGACTGCTCCTACCTCGTCTCTCTTGCAGACTGTTCCATTCATGACTTGCTCTCTGCCACCTATCCACACGAGCTTTCCTTCTCAAGCTCCGCCCACCTTTTCATTTCCACACACATATCTGGTAACCTCAACAGCTTATATAGGACATCCCTATTCGGTTGCCTCAACACATTCATCCTCCATACCTTATCAACATTTAACCCCACCATTGTCTAGCGGTGGCCCTTGGCCCAATTTTCCTCCATTTACCACAACCACACCATCATCTCATCCAACTTCTAATTTAATTAAACAAATGATGGACAAAATGCAAAATCTAGAGGCTTCTGTTTCAGGAAGTCGTAGCGCCTTGACATACGAGCAAGTTTGTCGGGAGCCTATCCACCCTTCAGTCCCCCTTCATTCATATCCTCCTCAATGGGAATTACCAAAGTTTACCTATTTTAATAGTAAGGAGGACCCTCAACAACACTTGCGATCATTTAGACATGCCTGCTATCTGATTGCTCACGACGATGCTTTACTACTCCACACCTTTCCCATGTCCTTATCAGGACCCACCTTGGAGTGGTACAGTGCTTTAACCCAGCACTCAATCTTCTCTTTTAACCAGCTAGCCCAATCTTTCTTGGATCATTTCTCCATTAACATTGCCAAGAAAGTATCTATCACCGACCTCTATGCCATCCGACAATTTGAAGACGAATCTATCACAGATTTCGTTGGATGATGGCGGGGCCTTATCAACCAACTTACGTATGCCTTGCCTCAGACCGAACTTATCGAACTGTTTACGCGGGCCTGCGCTAAGCACATCTCTCCTACCCTCCAAATTCAAACTTTCCGTACATTTGACGAGGCCTTTACTATGGCTCGAAAACTAGAGATTCGAGCCTTAGAGGAAGAGAAATTACGGTTGCGCAACAAAAACCCCACTTTCTGAACCCAAGATTCCACCAACAAACCTAACACCACCAATCCTCACCCATCGACTGCTTCAAAATCAAAAGGGGCCGTGCACGCGGTGATGGTCAAATCCCAACCACCGTCTAATACCCCACCAAAAACCACCTATAAGTATAAAGCAGAGCCCATCAACTACACTCCCTTGGGAGAAACATATGGTGTGATATTGGAAAAATTGCTCAAAGTAGGAGCCATTACCTTACCTCCTGTTAAACCTCATTCTGGGTTTGATTCCACTCACTGCCATACCTTCTTGGTACAAAGAAAATGACTTCTGTAACTTCCACCGCGTGAAGGGACACAGTCATGAGAACTGCAAGATGTTGAAAAACATAGTACAGGAAATGGTTGATGTGGGGGATATAGCCCTCAATAATCCTAACGCCCCTGCTAACCGAAATTTGAAAATATTCAACAAACCATTCCCGAATCATTCTTCTAACAGTAATCTAAACCAAGATATCTTAGCCGAGGAGAGTGTTCATGAGATCCATGCAGTCTTCGATTCCCAGCCAAAGACCTCTATCGAACAAATTCTGAATCAAACCTCTTCACTAACGTAGGAAACCGAACCCCCTTCCTCGCCATCAAGACAAACTGAAATCCTTGCCATTCCTTTACCCATCAAGGAATTAACTGCCCAGAGTTCCCTTCTCACAGATGAGCCTTCTTACACCACATCCTTGCAAGACTGTGAGTGGATGTTATCTAATTTATCTATTTCCCAAACGTCTCCTTCTACCATTCTTGCTATACAAGAGGAAGGCTCGCCACTTCTTTTGTCATCCTTAGATGAGAAACCTCTTGAACCAACATCACCACATTCTTTAAACATGACGGATCCTCTAAAACACGCCCTCCTACCTATTAGTCCTTCATCACCTAAATATTTTCAGCAACCAGTTGACCTCTTAACGTCCATTGATACAGTGCCTCATATACCCCTTGTATCACACCCACAGTGGACCGGAATTACAACCCACCTTTCTTCCATACAAAAGTTCCTATTCACACGTGAGGACTGCCATTCCCCAGAAGATAGACAGGTCCTATGGGAACATTTGAGTATGCCATATTCTACTCAAATGCAAATGACCGATCCTGATGCCTCTACCATATACCCGAAGTGTTTACAGAAGCTTAAAATGCCTATGTCCTCATCTTCACCCCCTCATCTCTACCAAATACCCCATCCACTTCTATTAACTTAACCAAATCTTCCCCTACACTTGGGACCTCACCCATACCTAGTCTAACACACCCACCTAAGCGGCTTGATTTATCTAAAAATAAAGCCGTCCATCCCATTAGGAGACAGACTCAATCTCCTCAATCTATGCCGTTAACACAACTAAAACCCTCGTCGTCACACCTACCTTCCATATTGGGACCCCATCCCTCTACCTTACATCAATATATCATACCTCCTGCATTTTCTTTAAAGCGACCTACGCCTTCTGCACCCATACAGAAATCCAAGGGTATAGCAACACCGTCACCCCACGTATCCTGTCCACCTATCAACCATAAACAAATTCCACCATCAAAAGATTTGTTTTCTGTCACTCCTATTTCTCCGTGGTTGTTTTTTGATACCACATCATCTATGGCCTCATCATCCAACCAGCTAAACATAGCTTCTACGTCAAAGAAACCATGGTTAGTTAAAACCCATTATCAAAACTCCTTGGCTAAACCACCCCCCATATAGACCAACCACACCACGTCATCACTAGAATCGACCCAGTCAATAGCCTCATTTTCCTCTGACTTTGACCCACTCAAAGGGTCTTACGCCAAAATCCTTGCTATGTTGGTAGAGAATACGACCAATTCCCTACCCCCACTTAGACCTTATGATCCATCTAAACCTCGACCAATAGGTTACGATGAGTCTAAAATCTACACTTACCACCGCACACCAGGACATGACATAGAGGGATGCAAAGCGTTGAAAGCCATACTTCATCTGTCACCTCTCTCAGATAGAAAAGTTAAGAAAGACAACTTACGAAGAGAGAGACCTTTAGCTTCAATTCCCTCTCCTATACCACCTGTCCCCGCCTCACCGAGATCTATCATTATTACAGCCCCACCTCTCAAAAACCATGACCTATCCCTACCATCTTCCTCCTCTCATATTCATGAGATCAATATGATTAGTGTTGCTACTCGAGGGCAGAAAAACAATAGGAAAGCAAAAGAAAACACACCTGCGACATCTCTTTTTCCGTCCACCATCCCGATTGCACCACCACCTAAAGTGGTTATTCGCAGACCCGCCTATCCCGTCTCTAATGGCATTGCACACCGAACTATGATCAAATAGCTTCACCAATCGCCTGTAGAAATGACATTGTATGATCTCATTCAGACTTCTAAATCTCATCGACAAGCTCTCGTTGAAATCCTTCAAGGGATAGAAGTTTTACCTAATGAAACCTTGCATGTTACCTCTATTCTAACACCTAATCACGTTGCTTCGCTCACCAAACAATCTATCTCCCCAACCACTTCTGTCTCTGTACAGCAAGCCGCTACTGTCAGTTTCTCTGAAGATGAAATTAACAACTTTGGTGCCGAAGATCCTGATCCTGATCTTTTCATCTCAGTGTACGTTTGGGATATTTGGGTACGTCGTGTTATGATTGACGGGGGTGCTAGCCTAAACATCATCTCTTCAAAATCCTTCCAACAAATGAATATCCCTTCTAGTTGCATGTGTGGCAACCCCATCATGTTGCGATCATTCAATGATGCTATTACTTCTACTTTAGGCACCGTGATCCTTAACATTCGTGTAGGACCACGTACTTTACCTGAACTCTTATATGTCCTTGAGGGAGAGTTCCAATACAATATGTTGTTAGGCCACCCTTGGATCCGGGCTATGGGATGCGTTCCCTCTAGCTTACATAGATGCATAAAATTTTAGTACGAGGGGAAGTCCTACACCGTAAAAGCTGATCCTCCCCCCTTCAAAACTTGCAATATGTTGTATCGCCCTAATGATGTGCTTGTACCAGTCAAGACACCCATTCATCCAACCCAGCCATCTACTTCCAACGCACCTACACCTTCAACCAATGAAACCACCGTTACAAATATTACTTCCTTTCCCTATAGATAACATCCCAACCTCTGACCCCTTAGTAGATGTTTTTCAACGCCTTACGCTAGGGGAGTACCGCCTATATAACGTTAGCTCTTTCCATACCCTGTAGGAGTACGGACAGTTACATGCACATCCCACCTACGACCATCGCGTGGGGGAGGTAATCTCTTATGGACCACCCCATTGCCACACCAACCTAATGTATGGGGGTGTTGACGCATCCTCCGTTACCCCTGAACCTCCTCTTGGTGTGGTTCCCTTCCAATCTGATTTTCAATACTTGACAAATCGTCGTTTCGCACTCACCTTCTTGACTAGCTATACTTGGAAAGGCTTTGGTTTTGGTCTTTATGAACAAGGCTGACATACACTCATTCCCGTGACTACACACAAACACAATGATCGCAGTGGTCTCAGTTTTCCTGAAACACCTACACCGGAGAAACCTCGTGTCGGTTGTATCCTAGAAGATGATGACGTCACCCCTACTAAACCATCAAACCATCATCACCCACAGAGTCGATAGACCCTGAATCTATCCCTCCTAACTTTTTTTTTTCATAAATGCTATCTTTATAGGTCCTCTCACTTATCAATGTGATAATGAGGACTCATCTTCTCTTCCCCTTCTGTATCCGACATGATCGAAGAGGATTCACCTTCGATTAATGTTGTTGAGTGCCAGGATAAGGACTCCATCCTCACTTACCTTGGGGTGGACAACTCCTATATTCAACGCGCCTTACCATCTGAAACTCAAACCATGTTGAATGAGTCGACTATAGAAATCAACATCCACACAGAGGAGGATCCTCACATTGTGAAGATCAGACAATCCCTTAACACATCAGAACAAGCCACCTTTACTACCTTTCTCTGTACCCGCAACCAAGCTTTCGCTTGGTCCTACGCTGACATGCCAGGAATTGATCCTACCATTGCCGTCCATAACATCACCCTAAACCCTGATTCCAAACCAGTCAAACAAAAACTGAGAAAAATGCATCCACGCATTGCCCTCTTGGTCAAAGAAGAGCTTCAACGACTTCTTTCTGTTTCCTTCATCTTGCCTATTGACTATCCTCAATGGATTTCTAACATCGTACCTGTCACTAAAGCGACGGGGGGACTTCGGATATGCACGGATTTCCGAGACCTTAACCTCGCTTGCCCTAAGGATGACTTCCCCCTCCCAAGTATTGATCAACTTGTTGATCTCACTGCGGGCCATGAAATGCTTTCTCTCATGGATGGCTTTTCGGGATACAATCAAATTTTGGTAGCCCCGGCCGATCAACATAAAACTACCTTCATAACTCCTTGGGGAACCTTCTGTTATCGTGTCATGCCATTTGGCCTTAAGAATGCTGGTGCGACCTATCAGCGGGCTATGACTTACATTTTTCATGACATTATGCACACTATCCTTGAGGATTATGTCGATGATCTTCTTGGCAAATCTAAACATCGCAGTGAACATCTCGATGTTTTAACCATTATTTTCGATCGCCTATTGCAATATTCAGTCTGGCTTCAACCAAAGAAATGTGTCTTTGGTGTTCTTTCGGGAAAACTTCTTGGCTTTATCGTCTCTTTGCGTGGCATTGAGGTCGATCCATCTAAAGTAAAAGCTATCCTAGAAATGCCCCCACCCAAAAACCTCAAACAATTGCGTAGTTTGCAGGGTAAACTTCAATCCATCTGGCGTTTCATCTCCCAACTCTCGGATCGATGTCAACCTTTCCATCACCTTCTTAAAAAGGACATTGCCTTTCAATGGAGTGAAGAGTGTCACCAAGCCTTTGAAGCTCTCAAATCCTATCTCTTGCAGCCACCTGTGCTTATTCCACCTCAGGATGATCGCCCTTTCTACCTTTACCTTTCTGCCACTGACCATGCTATAGGAGCCATGCTCGCACATCGGGACTCGGCACGTCGAGAACAAGCCATTTATTATATAAGTCGTACTCTCGTGGATTACGAGACTAGGTATACACATGTAGAAAAATTGTGCCTAGCCCTATCATTCGTAGCCACCAAACTCCGACATTACCTCCTGAATCACAAAACTTTTGTCATCACCAACACGGACCCCATTCATTATATGTATGCCAAACCACATCTAAACCAACGCATCGCCCGATGGCTTATGCTCCTCGCTGACCTCGACCTTGAGTTTGTACAACAGAAGTCAATCAAAGGACAAACTATTGTGGACCAACTTGCGGAGGCCCCTTTACCTGGGGAACAATTCACCAATTTTAATTTCCCCGACGAACTCATCGCCACTCTTTCACTCAGGGAAGAGTCATATTAAATGACCCTCTTCTTCGATGGATCCAAATGCCAGTGCGGTGGAGGAGCCGGCATTGTTCTCATTCCTCTTGACGCTGAACCTATGCCTCTTTCATTCCGGCTCGATTTCCCCTGCACTAATAATATAGTGGAATACGAGGCCCTTGTTTTGGGTCTCTAGGTTGCGTTACACTTAGGTGTCAAATCCATTAATATTTTTGGAGACTCTCAATTGGTAGTCAATCAAGTTATGGGCATCTACCAATGTAAGAATGAGGAACTTCAAAAGTACAAACATTACGTGGATTCACTTTTGACCTCATTTACTCGTTATTCTATCCAGACCATTCCCCGCTCCACTAACAAATTTGCAGATACTATGGCTTGCTTAGCCTCGCAAATTCCTACCTCACCAACTGACTCTAACATATTCATCTTGGTCCAACAACTTTTTGCCCCATCCTACTCAGCCCCGGTTGTTTGTATGATAAATAATGTGTCTGCTAATTCGCAGGATACCTGGTACCACCAATTTCACGACTACCTTACAACCTCTGTTCTCCCACCTGACCTTACTAGTAACGGCAAATGTGCTTTTCTTAAAAGTGTTTCTCGTTATGTTGTCATGGGGGGACTCCTCTATAAACGTGGCTTTGATGGCATCCTCCTTCGATGTCTAACCGGCGCGGAGGTCACCTATACCATCCAACAAGTCCATGACGGTATTTGTGGTGGACATTTTAGTGGCCTTGCCGTGGCTAAACGAATCCTTCACCTAGGTTATTATTGGCCTACTCTTAATAACGACTGCTACGAATATGTTAAGTGTTGTGTTATGTGTCAACAACATGCCAACCTTCAACATACTCCTAGCCATCCGCTACAGGTCGCACGAGATCTTTGGCCTTTCTCACAATGGGGTTTAGACCTTATTAGTGAGATTCACCTGCCTTCTTCGCAACGTCACCGTTGGATAATCACAGCAACCGAATATTACACAAAATGGGTGGAGGCCATTCCACTCATTTCAATCAAAAAAGAAAAAATTGTCGAATTCGTTAACCATCACATTATCTGTCATTTTGGTATTCCTCATCACCTAATAACAGATAATGGTAAATCTTTTAAAAATAAGTTGTTACAAGACCTTTGTGACAACTTTGGTATCAAACTTAGTTTCTCATCACCTTACTATCCGCAGGCCAATGGTCAGGCTGAATCTTCTAATAAAACGCTAACCAAAATCCTCATGAAAGTTGTCAATGAGTCCGGAAGAAACTGGCATGATCACATTCCCTTTGCCCTTTGGGCTTATCGTACTAGCATTCGTACCTCCACTAATGCCACACCATTTTCTTTGGTATATGGTACCGAGGCTGTCTTGCCTCTCGAAATACAAATACCCTCCCTCAGAATATCTCTTCAGGATATTCTCACCAACGATGATTTCCGCCAAGAGCGGTTAGCCCAATTAGAGCTTCTTGACGAGCGTCGTCTTACGACTCTTGATCACCTTCAAATCTACCAAAAACACATCAAGCGTGCTTATGATAAACGACTTCATGAGCGTACTTTTAAGGTTGGTGATCTTGTCCTCAAAGAGAATCAACATGTAACCAAACTAGAAAAGAGCAAACGTGGAAAATTTTCTCCTAATTGGATTGGGCCTTACATTATCACTCACACTTATGGATCAGGCACTTATCGTTTAGCTTCGCTTAATGGTAAACCTGAGCCTGAGCCCCTTAATGCCTTGCATCTTCGACCATTCTACTATTGAAATTAGTGTTATATCACTTCTTATCTACCTTACGCTCGTCCCTTGAGCTCATTTACCACCGCATACACTTTGTTTCTTACATCTCAAAATCAAATCAAGCTCACATGGTTTGATTATCACCTCCCCTTAAAAGATGTCTTCCCCTTTTTAGTCTAGTCCATGACTTCAAAGTATCAAAATAACACATTCTTAATTAAAACACTTATGGGATTTTCTTGAGTCAAACTTCCTACAAAAACTAGATGCTTTATGCCCAACGGACATCTAGACCTCTAAATTATACAATAGACTGCTCCCTTGAAGGACAGCTATATGCCAAACTATTGCTACTATTATATATAGACTGCTCCCCCGAAGGACAGCTATACATAAACACCGCATCTGCTACTATAAATAGACTGCTCCCTTGAAGGACAGCTATACACAGTCAGCCTTTATCAGAAGCTTCTCGCATTGATCAGCTTCGTGAAGACCTCAAGAACAACAAAATACATATCCCATGTAGACTTCCCGCATCGATCAGTCTATATCCAGCAAAATAAAATAAAAATAAAAGCAGTATTTCAAAACACTTTTGAGTCATGGACTTGTCTATTTAGGTTTGGTTCTCTTTTGTCAGAATAATCATCTTATAATAAGCTCTCTGCACCCTCGCCCACATCAACCACCTCACCTCACCATTTGTCAAAGCAACAAAACTCAAGGGACGTGACATATATCCGATATATTGTGATTATACCACTCTTTTCACCTATCGACTTCTCGCCTATGTAAGGTACCTAGGGATTCAAGCTCATCCTACATTAATATGTGGTTTGTTTAGCTCTTCTCAATTACGGGACACTCTCGCCTCTTTTGCTCGGCTCTAGGATTGTGTGTTGACCTTAATCAGGACACGATTCCCTACTACTTGGGAATGCTAACTTTCGCTTTACCCTACCAACACCAACAACATTACCCTACCAACATCAAATTTTTACCAACCAACAAAATTACCTAACCACAACCAAATTGCCTGAATTCACCTCTCCCTGATCCTAAGGGAGAACTACATCGGTCTGAGGCCCTTCCTTGCTTTGTGCAATGGGCTATGTAGGCAGCACTTAGGAGACATGGGGTCTCCCAAGGTTAGCTCGACCATCCCCTACCTTACCCTATCATGTGTTGTCAATATAAATATTTTTTGTGTATTTCTATTTGCCAACGTTCCTCTTTATCCTTTTTCAAAACAAACAAAAACAACATAAAAAAAAAAAAAACAACCATTCTTATTATTATCATCACTCAAAACCACATACATCTTTAGTTTTATTTTTAGATGTTAAACAAATACATATTCTCTATCATTGACTCGCAGGTCGGCATCCTTATTTATTCTTATATTCCTATGAAATTCACTTAGACCCTTGCACCTCCTCCCGAATCAGGTGGTGATCATGATCGTCGATGCCCCTCAGTTGGCCTCTCCATCCTCAAAGGTGCCACTGCCATTGGTTCCTCCCATTGATCCGCCAACATCTCCTGTAACATACGAATACGTCCTCTCGCGTGGAGGAATCTTTGCCTCCAGTCTCTCCACTCATAACTGTGAAGCCTCTAACAATCCCATTGTCTCATTCACCTGTGTTTGAAGCTGGTGAGCCAAATCCTGCAGATGATCTCTCTCCGCTGTAATCACAGCTATGTCGGGGCACTCACGTGCACCTCGCAGCTCTGCTACCCACCATACTCTATACGCCTCTGTCGTTCCCGCATCCATAACCCTACGATCAGCTGCTATCTCTTCTGGCCCTTCTGGAGGTGTAGGCCGGGGAGGTGAGAATGCTGCCTCGGCGTCGATCCTCATGTATGGTCTATATGTCATAGGTATATCCTGAACGAACCCAAATTTTCACCGCACGTGATCTAGAGGAATCCTCTCGTACTCACCCGGCCTGTGCCCTGCGATCCACCTCAATCGCTCTACACCCCTCAACTCCTCAGCTATGTGCTCTGTCACCATATAGTTCCCATACGGCCTCCAACAAATATCCGCAATCGTCACCATCTCCCATACCTGTCTATAATACTCGATGTCATCTATCACAGCCTGGGATCTCGCTTCTTGTTCTGTCTGGACCCATCGTCTGAATCCCAACCTTTGCACTCTTGCCTCTCCCGACTCAATGGGTCGGCCTATTGGACGCACACAAACAATATGCTCATAGGCCCAACAATGTAATAAGTACGAACAATCCAGTGTCGTCCTGTGTTTTCACTTGCATGCCCATAAACCCCTATATAACTCTGCCAGATATGCGGGTGCCCATGCGAATGTCACGCTCATTTCTATCATTTCCCAAATAACACTCATCAATGCTTTGGGAAATCTTCCACCTTCCACCCTCGGCAATGCATAATACCCCACCGCTATCATTAATAGCACGGCCAACCTTGTTTCCTCAGGGTGTGTTGCATACATTGTACCATACGTAAATGATAAACCTCGCTGTGTCAAATCTCATGCAGCTGACCCAAATACTGTTGTTATCGCTGCCCGCCCCGCGCTAGGCAACGCCTGATACACTGTTTTTCCTATCATTGGGAGTCTCAAAATACGGAACACATCTTCCAAAGTCACTGTCATCTCCCCTGTTGGTAGATAGAAGGTATTCTTTTCTGGATTCCATCTCTCAATCAACGCCTGCAACATAGCATGGTTACGCGTGATTCTTGAATAATAGCGGATTCCACTTAACCCCAACCGATTTATCAATGCCCATTCAGCTGGTGTTACATCCGCTCGGATTCGTGACAACAACACTGGCACAGTATCAATCATCCTTAACCCTGCTTCTGCCTGCATACATCAAAACGACACATAATTATTCAAAAGAACAAATCTCTACGGGTTTTTTCTCAAAATCTGGAAACCCTTACAGTGACCGATATCGGTTATGAATAACCGATACCGGTTTGCTAACCGATACCGGTTATTTATAAACGATACCGGTCACTGTTAAAAATATACCTACCCTGCTTAAAAACATACACCTACGATAATTATTTTTCCCGTTTACTCCTATTTATACCTAAAAACATACATGCCCACCCTGTTTACCTACCCCGTAGCACTCATACCATCCCCAACCCTTTCCTATCACCTTTTTTTCTCATCTTTACCCACTTACACTTCTTTCATCCTATTCACAAACACATGCAAGAATCAAATTACAACCAAACAGTTTACCTCTCGGGATGCAGTAGCTTGGGGTGGAACATGTCTTCCCCCTCGTCCCTGCCTGCTGGATGCTTCTCCTCATTCAGCCATGTTCACCACCCTCTTCAAATATAACTTGTCTTTCTGCCTTCTGAATCTCAACCCACGCTCACTTCACCTGTCTCTTTCCTCCTTATCACTTAAATTCTTTCATGCAATTACCTGTAGCAGTTGTCAAACAGCGTCACATTCGCATATTTAACTTGTTGCATGACTCTAAAAATAAGAATGCTAAAAATAAGAACTTAAGTTGCCAACCCAGCAGTTCTATTTTTAGGAAAATCATTCTTGCATAACCAATATCAGTTAGATAACTGATACCGATCATATAGCTACCGACATCGGTTACATAACCGATATCAGTCATGCTCCCCCTGTTGCTTAAACCTAAGCCTTTTCTTCATTTTTTACAAATTTTTGTGGCACCCGTCCCTTTTTCCTGCATGAACAACACCATTATCCATATTTTTCATTAAATCCATATCTCATCATAATTTCATCAACATCATCTATCTATCTTACAAAAACAAACAAGCCATCAATAAACGATATCAAAAACCATCAATCTATACACCATTTGGATCCAACTTCAATAGCTACATACATTCAATTTCACAAAACCAGTGACAAAACATACAACATTTCATAACACAACATGTCAACTAAACTCATCATTTATATATACATACATACATCCCATCAACAAAAGACATCAACATCATTAATATATAACACCATGTAAATCAAACTCATCATACATTAAATATCACAAACCATTTTCAAAACACTTAACACATTTTTTTTAAACACAACATGTGGGTCAAATCATCATATCTATATATATACAAAGTTTCAAATATACAATGTGCCCTGCATAGGGGCCTCTGTGATCTCATAATACAACAAAGCCGGCACGCAGGCCGCAATAACTGTCCAATAATATCGACTCAGCTCGCAGGCCAGTCTCTCATATCAAAAAAATAAATACTCGGCTCGCAGGCCGATATCAACTGTACAACCCGTACTCGGCTCACAGGCTGGTATATACAATAAATGAATGAATGAATAAATGAATACATAATATCTAGGCACGCAGGCCTCTATAAACATAGCCGGTTCGCAGACCGGTGCCCATATCCAATGAGCCAATACAAAAATATGCAGGGACCCCTCAGCTCTCTCCACCGCCCTCTGCCTGTCTCCTTGCTGTTCCATGTGCTGCCTCTCACCTCCTACCTGTCACAGACCCACCGCCTGTGGCTGCACCTCCCTGAGATCTCTGGCTACGAGAGGTCTCTACTCTATGTGCCGCATATGGCTGATAATCAGCCCCGGTACCATCAAGAATATCCTGATAGTACCGGGCCTCCGCTCTTGCCTCCATATAATGATCTCGTGCCACCATCAGCTGCTGGGGCTGGTCCCCTGACTCCTAATACCAGTGCCCCCTATGCCTGTGCCGGTGCCGCTGGTGGTGCCTGTGGCTGTGGTGGTACTTGTACCTGTGGCTGTGCCGGTGCCGCTGGTGGTGCCTGTGCCTGTACTTGTGCCTGTGCCGCTGGTGGTGCCGCTGGTGGTGCCTGTGCTGCTACCTGTACCTGAGCCTGGGCTAGCTGCCCCTGTAAGACACCTATCTGTGCCTGTGCAGCAGTAAGCTGCCCCTGTAATAACTGTACCTGGCCCTTGAACTGGTCCCTCTCTGCTCTAACCACCGCTAAGTCTGGCTGTGCGGGCTGTGCTCTCCTCGCAGCTCTCTCTCCTACCCACCAAACCAAAAATGATCCTGTGCAGCCGGCATCATCTACGGTATCATCTGCCGGCCTCTCAGCAACCCAATCTGGGTCCACGGGCTGTGGTGCAGGTAGTGGAGCCTCTACATCATCCCTCCGGTACTGAGGGAAGCGAGGTGGCTCATCCTGTCGTAGCCCCATCTGCCTGCGTACCCTCTCCAGGGGTATCCTCTCATACTCTCCCGGCCTCCGTCCCGCTATCCAGAATGTATACTGGATCCACTGCAACTGTGCTCGGGCTCCTCCGTGTGGGTGATGACCTCTATAAGGTCTCCATACAATATCTAACGCTGTCAAGCCCTCTAACATATGTCTGTAATAAGTGACGTCCCGCCCTGCAAGCACTGCTCGTGGCTGGCCCACGACCCCCAACCACCTCTGAAAGCCGTATCTATAGATGACCTGTGGCCCTGGCTGCTGGGGCAGCCCTACTGGTCTAATGCATATGATATGCTCATATGCCCAACAAGTGTAGTAAAAACGTCGAGCAAATCCCGAATCACCTCATCCGGCGATAGCCCCACAGCTCTCGGTATAACTGCACCAGGTATACTGGTGCCCAAGCATAACATGTGTGCTCCTCCACCATCTCATGTAGCACCCCCATAAGCACCCATGGAAAGCGGCCTCCCTCTGAGTCTGGGAGGGCGAAGCAGGTGATCCCGATCATCATCAGCACGGCAAGCCGTGTCTCATGGCGGTGGGCTTGGTACATATCCCCATACGCGATACTCGCGCTGTGATATGTCAGTAGTGCAGCTGCATCCCCGAATACGTGTAGGATGCTGTCCATGGCTGTCTCAGCGTCAACCTGAAAGACTGCCTCTCCATCAATCGGTAATCGAAGGATGCGATACACATCCTCCAATGTGATGGTCATCTCTCCAGTCGGGAGATGGAACACATTGGTCGCCGGATCCCATCTCTCGATGAGGGCGACCATCAAACTGTGATCCCTGTCGATCGCTCTGTATTGCTGGACTCCACCGAGTCCCACCTCGCGCATGATACCCCACTGCGCTGCGGACACGTGTGGCCGCATCTGTCTCAACAGCGGGGGCATCCTGTCCCGCATCGTCAGCTGCTGACGTGCCTGCAAAACCAACTCACTACATTAGCCCTACTCTCTATCACAACATCTACTTATCCCCTCTATACCCCCTTTTTTTTATCCCCCCCGACCACACCCCGACTCTCTAACAAACCCCTCTACCCACCTATATTCTACAATATCCCCCAACATCTTCACACCCAACACACCAAAAACTCCAATCATAAACAACACCACACAACCCAACATACGCCATCCCCAACAAGAACTTAACATCCAAAACCACCACAAAACGACGCAAAAAAAAATAGAAAATCCTGCCTAGGGACCAAAGTACCGGTCACCCTTAACTGACTGCCCGGTCCCCTTTCCACCGACACCGGTCCACTCCCGACCGACACCGGTCACCAACAAACCCACCCTGCCCAAGAAATTTCTTGACCGATGCCGGTCGCTTAGTGACCGGCATCGGTCACTGAAAAATCACCGGAGCCGAACCCGATGCGGCCCCCCACCCAAATCCTTTTTTCCTATTTATCCCTATTTACCCACCCAAACACCCTAAAAACCTACCCACCCAGCCGCCTTGGCCTATTTAACCTATCTACCCTCTTCCTTTTTCAAATAACTTCCATTTATTAATTATTTTATCAAAATCTAGCATTCCTACCCAAAACCCAAATAGAGCATAATACAATCAAATCCATACAATGAGGGGTTTCGAACCTACCGGTACGATGACACGTCGTCGTGGTGGGATGGGTGGTGGTGGTCCAGCTGGTCCAGCCCCTCCTGCTCCTCCTGGCTGTGCCATAGCTCCACCTCTCCTCTGCTGGGTCCTCCACCAATCAACTGCTGCCTCCTACTCACTCGGGCCCACTAATCACTCACTCCTCCACTCAAATAGCTCCACCTCAACCAACAAATGCTCCAATCTCAACAATCCACCTCAGACAACTCCAATTGGTTTTCAAATTGACAATGTGACAATGACCGGCCGTATTTTTCTTTTTATAGGTTTTTGACCCATAACCGATATCGGTTTTATTGTGCCCTAAGGAACCGGTATCGGTCATCTAACCGATATCGGTCATACACAATCGATATCGGTTTTATCTCACCTCTACCCCAATTTCGGCCCTTATTTACTAATAGCCCTTTCTACCAACATCGCCTATATCCACCTTCGTTGACAACCCTTTGTTAACTTCATTGGACCCAAGGCCGTAACCTACATTTGGCCGTGACCCACGGCCGCAACCAAATTTGGCCCGACCCAAGGCCGTAACCAACCATTTGGCCCGACCCAAGGCCGTAACCAACCCATTTGGCCCGACCCAAGGCCGTAACCAACCCATTTGGCCCGACCCAAGGCCGTAACCTACCATTTGGCCCGACCCAACGGCCGCAACCAACCCATTTGGCCCGACCCAAGGCCGTAACCAACCCATTTGGCCCGACCCAAGGCCGTAACCAACCAATTTGGCCCGACCCAAGGCCGTAACCTACCATTTGGCCCGACCCAAGGCCGTAACCAACCATTTGGCCCGACCCAAGGCCGCAACCAACCCATTTGGCCCGACCCAAGGCCGTAACCAACCATTTGGCCCGACCCAAGGCCGTAACCAACCATTTGGGACCCAAGGCCCTGACCCAAGGCCGCAACCTACCCATTTGGCCCAACCCAAGGCCGTAACCAACCATTTGGCCCGACCCAAGGCCGTGGCCCAACCCAACCGCAACCAACCATTTGGCCCGACCCAAGGCCGTAACCAACCATTTGGCCCGACCCAAGGCCGCACCCAACCATTTGGCCCGACCCAAGGCCACACCAATTAAATACCTCACCCAACATCAACACATTTTACAATTTTATCCACCCATCATGTAGCTTTTTGTTCAATCGAGCTCACCTGTTCGTGTTTTAGCATGATTAGGGTCCTTGACTTGATCAGTCGACCAACTTTGCCTAGACCAAGACCGTGACGTTTATCTCAACCAAACCAACCATTTGGTACTACCGAACATGCCTAAACGTTCCTGTACCTTACCCGTTATATCCCCTGGAGCTACTTCCTATGCCTTGGATACCAGGATTATATCACCCTTGTTTGGATAAACTATCGACCTTTGCCTATGAATTGCTTGTTTGCTCTTCAAATCATGTACCCTGGTCGCACTACTGCATGTCAACGTGCGTCTGCTTCCTTGGACCTACCCCACCATCTTACCATTATCTCAACACCATTTACCCTTTATCAACCCTATCCCTGATTTCACGCTACCTCAATCTGTGATAGATTTGAGGGGGATTACCTATACCCTTAACAGGGGTAACCACTTCTTATTATTGTCGTGCAGCTTTAACAAAACAAGCTACACGACAACAAGGGGCTAATGTAGACACCAAATTTGTGTCTTACGACCCCCTGTGCCCCGCATCCCATTTCGCAACCTAACCTCATCACCTAAACCTTACACAATTATTTATTAATTACCTTATAATTAATAAATCCACATCACCATACCTGCCACCTCATGTCGCCACCTCATCATGACCTAGTCTTAACCCTAAACTAACCTAATTAAGACCTATAACTTGGTCCAATTCCACACCTATGACTAATTACTCCTCATCCGCACCTAAAACCAACTTCATAATGACTTGACCAAGCCCGCAACCAATCCCTCGGAAGAAAAGGAGGGAAAGCTGGCTATTTTACCAAAAATAGCCCGCTTTGACCTGACCGATACCGGTTCCTACTCGACCGCCGTCGGTTGCGTAACCGCCATCGGTTCCCTGTAAATGACCACTTCCAACCAAAAACAAAGGATCAGATTTTCATTTGATCGAGAGAAAGAGAAATCATCGAAAGGATCCAGATTTGCTTGGCCGAGCAGAGACAAGTGAAGAAACAAGAAGAGTTTGTAGAGAAGGACATCAAGCCCAAGACCACAACTGAATAACCAGAGCCCAATAACACCCGTCTGAGCATCAGAAGAGGAGACATCTCATCTTGGATTGTCAGACATCCTACTTGAGTCTGTCTTCATCATCACAGTCCTGAAACCTGCATCTCTCATCATAAATGAGTAAGTAGAATCTTATATGTTTCTAAGCACCATTTCTTGAGCCTGTTGATTAATAGTAATCATAAGTTTATTCCTAGATCTACTACCAGCAACATACTGCACTTAACCTTCATCCATACATCCTGATATTGCCCAGAAGGCCATTTTACCACACTCTGAGTCTTCCCTATCCTCCCATCATTCCCCTCAGCCATCCACCAATCTTAATAACCCCACAATCACCTTGCAACCAACCTCTACCCAGAAGCACCTAGATTACTGACCCTACCGGTGTCGATTATCCCCTACCGGCAGCGGTTCTCTAACCGTGGTCGGTTATCCAGTGACCGGCGTCGGTCACTGTGACTTATACCCCAAAACCTTTTTCTCACCTATTTGCCACCTAACAACCTCAGATCCAGTCTGGTTTATCCCTATAACTCAACCTGAACGTATCAACGACCAGTAACCGAACAAACAACGTGACGCTTTATTATTGATAGTTTAGCTTCTATTGCTTTGTAACGAGATACCTAAATCATGATTTTGCAATAGCTTTCTTTGTTATCATTTGTGTTAATTCGTATTAAAAGGGGAACTGACCACCTTCGAAAGGAAGTTTTATATTTCCTGGGCCTAAGGCAGATCCCTCATTTATTGTCTAATTAAAATCTGGTGGTCTTGTATTCTTACTTGCAGGTAGTCCTTCCAAGACAAAAAGGAGTTCTTCGCAGTCGATCTGATCTTTCTCTACGGTACGCGCACACCATCTCAACATTCAACAGGTATTCCTCCTAGCCCTAACCCTTATCTGTTTCTCAAAGGAATGATAGGATAGAAGCAAGTCTATTCTGCAGATCCGAAACATTCCGTGCGAAACAGTAAGCTTCAGCCTCACCTTAATCAGTTAGCTTGCCAAGCTCACCTTTGAGCTCACTTGAGTAGCTCACAGCATGTAGCTCACCTCAGGAGCTCGATCAAGTAGCTCACCTAGAAAGCTCATTGAGTGAGCTTACTTGAGATCTCACCTGGAAACTCACCCAAGGAGCTCACCTCGGTCGAGCTCACCTTGAGCTTCACTTAGTCACCTTTCTACGAGCTTTCCTTGAGCTTGATACCTTAGTAACTCACCTTGAGCTCACACATGAGCTCACCAAGTACGTCACCTAGCAGTTCACCTTGAGCTCACTAGAGAGCTCATCAATAAGCTCATTGATAGGTGACCTGACCAGTGAGCTCACCTTGAGTAACTCACATGGGAGCTGCTTAGGCAAGCTCACCTTACTAGCTCACATTGAGCTCACTGAGCAGCTCACCTTGCCAACTCACCTTGAGCTTGTCTGGTAGCTCACCTAGGGAGTTCATTGAAGTGATCTAGCCAAGTATCTCACCTAGGTTGAACTCACCTAATAGCTCAATTCAGGGGAGCTCACCGAGTAGCTCACTGAGTAGGTTTACTTGATCAAGTCAAGCTCAACTGTGAGCTCACCAGTGAGCTTGACTTGGGAACTCACCTGTGAGCTCATCTAGTAGCTCACCTTGGGAGCTCAACTGATCACCTTGAGCAGCTCATTAAGAAACTCACCCAGGAACTCACCTAAGTAGCTCTCCTTGATAGCTCACCTTAGCCAACCTGCACTTTGAGCTCACCTATCTAATAGCTCACCTTGAGCTCACCTTGCCAGATATCACCTTGTAGCTTGACTTTGAGCTCACCTGTGAGCTCACCAAGTAGCTCACCTAGGAGCTCGGATTGGAGCTCACTAAATAGCTCACCTAGGAGCTCACCGAGAAGCTCAAATTGAGCTTGCCTAGACCTCTTCACCAGGGAGCTCACCGAACAGCTCAAGTTGCTCACCAGAGCTCACCTAGGAGCTCACCGAGTAACTCGACTTGAGCTTCACCTAGGAGCTTGTCAGCAGAAGCTCACCCAAATACTTGTAACTCACCTGAGAGCTCACCTCGAAACTCACCTGGGAGCTTGCCTTAGCCAACTCACCTTGAGCTCATCTAGTAGGATTCACCTATCCTAAGCTCACCTTAGAGCTCATCTGATAAGCTCACCTCAAGAGTATTCTCACTGAGTAGCTCACCAAGTTAGCTCATCTGGTAGGTTGGGAGCTCGGTAAGCAGCTAGCACTAATGACCTCATCGGGGACCTCACCTAGGAGCTCACCAATTGGCTCACTTGGGAGCTCACCTAGCACCTTGCTTGGGAGCTCACCAGAAATCTCACTAAGTAGCTCACTTAGGAGCTCTTCTGGAGCTTGTCAAGTAGCTCATGCTTGAAAGCTCACATGGGAGCTTGTCAAGACAGCTCACCTTAAGTAACTTCACCATGGGAGCTCACCTGATCAGCTCACCTTGTAAGCCACCTTGAGCTCACCTTTCCAGGAGCTCACCTTTGCCAACTCACCTTGTAGCTCATCATGTAAGCTCACCTCAGAGATTTCATCGATAAGCTCACCAAGTGAGCTCGGCTGGGAGCTCACCTGAGAAGCTCACCTAGGGAGCTCAGCTGAGAGCTCATCAAGTAGCTCACCTGGGAGTCGAGTTGAGTCAATGAGCTCACTTGTAAGATTTCACCTGGGAACTCACGTGATAGGACCTCACCTGATCAGATCTCACATTGCTAGCTCACCAGGAGCTCATCGACTAGCTTGACTTGAGCTCACCCAGGAGCTCATCAAGTAGCTCACCTAAAAACTCACATGGGAGCTCACCTGATAGCTCACCTTACCAACTTGCATGGGAGCTCACCTATCAACATACCTTGACTGGGAGCTCACCTTCTAATCTCACCTTGAGGAGCTCACCTTGCCAACTCACCTTGGTAAGCTCACCTTGAGAGATTACCGAGTAACTTTCGCCTGGGAGCTCATCTGAGCAGCTCACCTAGGAGCTCACCTGGGAGATCGTCCAAAGTTAGCTTTCGCTTTGAGCTAACTGTACGAGCTCAGCTCGAGTAGCTCACCTAGGAGCTTAACTTGGATCTCACTTGTGAGCTCACCAAGTAGCTCACTTAGGAGCTCTCCTAGAAGCTCACTTAGGAGCTCACGTGAATAACTCACCAAGTAGCTCACCTGGGAGCTCTTTTGGGAGCTCACCGATAGCTCGATCTTGAGCTCACCCATGACCTTGTCAAGCTCTCACCTGACTCAACTCACATAGGAGCTTGCCTAACATAGCTCACCTTACCAACTCACATAGAAGCTTGTCTATCAGCTCACCTTGTCAGCTCACCTTGAGCTCACTACGTAGGAACTCACCTTGCCAACTCACCTTGAGCTCATCTGGTAGCTCACCTTAGAGTTTGAGCAGCTCAATCAAGTAGCTCACCTAAGATCTTACCTGAGCATCTCACCTGGGAGCTCACCTAGACAACTCACCTGGGAGCTCACCTTATAGCTCACCTGAGTAGGTTGACTTGAGCTCACCTTGGAGCTCACCAAGTAGCTCACCTAGGAGACTAGACCTAGCATCTCACCTAGGAGCTCACCCAAGTAGCTCATCAACTAGCTTGACTTAAGCTCGCTTGAAAAGGTCATGGGAGCTCACCTTGGAAACTCACCTGGGAGCTCACCTAATCAGCTCACCTTGTCAAGTCACCTTAACTTCATCTAGGTAGCTCTATATGGGAGTTCTCACCTTACTCAACTCACCTTTGAGCTCACTTGGGAGCTCACCTTGATGCTTTGTTGGAAGTACATTGCCAAGGAGCTCACCTGGGAGCTTTCCTACTTGAGGTTGCCTAAATCGATGCTCAGCTCACCTAAAGCTTGCCTTGCTAGCTCACCTTTGAACTCACCTAGGAGTATCTCACCAAGATAACTTGACCTTGAGCTCATATGTTAGCTCATGAGTAGCTCACATAGGAGCTCACCTTGGAGCTCACCAAGTAGCTCACTGAGTACATTTACTTGATCTCACTTGTGAGCTTTCCTAAAAACTCACCGGGGAGCTCACCTGAGAGCTCACCAAGTAGCTCTTCTAGGAGCTCAACTAATCTGAGCTCACTCTGGAGCTCTTCTGAATAGATCAGCAAAGTTGAGCTCACCTGGGAGCTCATCAAGTAACTCACCTGGGAACTCACGTAAGAGTCACCTGAAGCTTTCCTTACCAACTCACCTTGAGCTGACCTGGTAGCTCACATGTAACTCACCTTGAGATATTCTTGACAATCTCACCTTTGAGCTCTTCTGGGAGCTCAACAAGTAGCTCACCTAAGAGATTGGCTAGGAACTCAGTAAGTAGCTCACCCAGGAGCTCATTGAGTGAGCTCGACTTGAGCTTGGCCTGAAAACTCACCTGGGAGCTCACCTATAGCTCACCTTGTAGCTCACCTTGAGCTCACCTAGGAGCTTCGCCGTGTAGCTTGATTTCAGCTCACCTTGGGAGCTCATCAAGTAGCTCACCTGAAAACTCACATGGGAGCTTTCCTGATAGCTCACCTTACTAACTTGACATGGAAGCTTGCCTATCAACTTGCGAAATAAGCTCACCTTGAGCTCATCTGAGGATCTCACCTTGCCAACTCTCCTTGAGCTCATCTGGTCAGAGCTCACCTTGCAGAGTCATCTGAGTAGCTCACTAAGTAACCTCACCTGCATGCTAACAAGCTCACCTAGGTGAGTTCTACTAAGACGAGCTCTTGAGCAGCTCATGACTTGAGCTCAGTTGAGTGAGCTCACCTTTGAGCAGCTCACCAGCTTGACATCTTATCTAGGTGAGCTCATCTAAGTTGAGAGCTAACCCAGTGAGTTCTCCTAAGCAAGCTCACCTAGGAGCTCACTCAAATAGGCTCACCGTAAGATACTTTCTCTCCTAGGAGCTCACTGAGGGAACTCACAGCTCAGCTTGAGCTTGAGCCCGAAAGGTGAGCTTAGCTTCACTGAGTAACTCACCTGGGAGCTTGCATGAGGAGCTCACCTTGCTAACTCACCTTGAGCTCATCTGGTAGCTCACCTGTAGAGCTTAGCCAGGTTGAGTTCACCTGGGAAGAGGTCACTCGAGTTGAGCTCACCTTAGAGCAAGCTCAACTTGAGCTTAATCTCAGCTAACTCACCTGGGAGCTCACCTGAGACAACTTGCCTTACTAATCTTACCTTGAGCTCACCTGAGTTGAGCTCACCAAGTATCTCATCTGGTGAGCTCACATGGGAGCTCACAAGCAGATCACCTAAAAACTTCACCTACTCGGTGAGTTCATATGGGAGCTAACTAGGCAGCTCTACCTTGAGCTCACCTGGTGAGCTCCCAAGTGCCAGCTCACCTTGAGCTCATCTCGAGTGAACTCACCTAGGAGAGCTCACCTAGAAACTGAGCTCAGTCAGGTGACCTCACTGATAGAAAAGCTCGCCTTGTGAGCTCACCTTACAACTCACTGGGGACAACTCAATAGGAGCTCACCTTGTTGAGCTCACCTTGGGGAGCTCGTCAAGTGAGCTCACCATGTACCAACTCACTTGAGCTATCAGGTGAGCTCACCTGGAAAGTTCGTCATGGTAGCTCACTATGGGAGCTCACCTGATGAGCTCGCCTGGGGAGATTACCTGGGAGCTCCTAGTAGCTCACCTAGAGTGAGCTCCTGTCTTGGTGAGCTCACCATGCAAGCTTAAAGGTGAGCCTGTCACCTAATCTCAAGGTGCCAGCTTACCTGTGAGCTCACTGATGAGCTCAAGGTGAGCTTGAGCAAGGTGAGCTTGCAGGTGAGCTCACTAGGTGACAAGCTACTTTGAGCTCACCTAGTGAGCTCAACGAGAGCTCACCTCGTTGAGCTCTAGAAGATCTCATCAAGTGAACTCACTTAGGCAACCTTTCGGTGAGCTCCAGGTGAGCTCACCTAGGTGAGCTCGATCAAGTGAGCTTGACCTGAGCTCACCTAGGCAAGTCTCGTCAAGTGAGCTCACCTGAACTCACATGGAGAGCTCAAGGAACTCAAGTAGCTTGCAGGGAAGCTCACCTATGAGCTCCTTTACAAGCTCACCTTGAGCTCACTGATGAGCTCACCTACCAAGCTTAAGGGAGCTTGGCAAGCAACTCAGCAAAAACCTCAGCAAGCTCATTGGTAAGCTCGCCCAATGAAAGTCACCTGGTGAGCTCACCTGATCAGCCTCACCTAACAGCTTGCTTAGGAGCTCACCAAGCTAGCTCACTGAGTAGGTTGACTTGAGCTCACTTATGAGCTCTTGTAAGCTCACTAAGGGACCTCACCTAGGAGCTCACCAAGTAGCTCTCTTGAGGAAGCTCACCTAGCAACTCACATAGGAGCTCACCGAATCATCTCACCAAGTAGCTCACCTGGGAGCTCTTCTCGAGCTCCTGATCAGCTCGAGTTGAGCTCACCTGGAGCTCATCAAGTAACTCACCTAGGAACTCACCTAAGCTCGCTTGATAGCTCACCTTGCCAACTCACCTTAAGCTCACCTTAAGCTCACCTCAGAGATTGGACAAATGTAAGCTCACCTAGGAGCTCACCTGAGTAGCTCACCTAGGAGCTCTGGTTGGGAGCTCAGAAAGTAAGCTCACCTAAGGAGCTCATCGAGTAGCTCAACTTGAGCTTACTCAGAAACTCACCTAGGAGCTCACCTGACAACTTTCACCTTGCCAACTCACCTTGAGCTCACCTAGGAGCTCAGTGAGCTCAACTCTACTTGCATGTAACTCACCTGAGAGATCGTCAAGATTAAGCTCACCCAGAAAACTCACATAGGAGCTCACCTGATAGCTCACCCAGAAACTCACATGGGAGCTCACCTCAGCTCGCCTTACTAGCTCACCTTGGAGCTCACCTTACCAGCTCAACTTGAGCTTGCATGTAGGAGCTCACCTTGAGATCATCTAGTAGATCACCTTGAGTCTCATTCAAGTATCTCACCTAAGTAGCTCACCTTGGAGCTCACCTGAGAGTCTCACTAGAGGAGCTTCATCAAGTAGGTAGACTTGAGCTCACTTGTGAGCTCACTGAGAAGCTCATCGAGGACCTCACCTAGGAGCTCACTAAGTAGCTCACTTGGGAGCTCAGCTAATAGCTTGCCTTGGAGCTTACCGAGTCAACTTCACAAAGTAGCTCACCTAAGGGAGCTCGCTGATCAGCTCAAGTTGAGCTCGCCTCGGAGCTCATCTTAGTAACTCACCTTAGGAACTCACCTGAGGAGCTCACCTGATAACTCACCTTGCCAACTCACCTTGAGCTCACCTTAACCAACTTCACCTTGAGTTCACCTTGCCAACTCACCTTAGAGCTCATCTAGGTAGCTCACATGTAAGCTCACCTAAGAGATTGTCCGACAACCTGCCTTTGAGCTCACCTAGGAGCTCATCTAGTAGCTCACCTAAGGAGCTCACCCAAGTAGCTCGGGTGGGAGCCTCAAGAAGCTCACCTAGTAGCTTGACAGAAGAAAATGGCACCCTAGAAACTCACCTAATAGCTCGCCTTGCTAGCTCACCTTGAGCTCACCTAGGAGCTCACCTTGAGCTCAGTTGAGCCTAAGAACTCACCTTGTAGCTTGCCTGGTAGCTCTACTTAGGAGCTTGTCATGAGTAGCTTCCCAAGTAGCTCACCTGGGAGCTCACTATCAACAAGCCAGCTCACCTGTGAAAACATGAGAGCTCACCTTGCCAGCTTACACTTTGAGCTCATTGAGGTCTCACTTGCCAAGCTCACCTTAAGCTCACCTGGGAGCTCACCTCAGAGTTTGTTAAGATAACTTCACCTAAGGAGCTCGCCTAGATCTCACCTGTCTGAGGAGCTCACTGAGTAGCTCACCTGAGTAGACTTCACCAAGTAGCTCACTTGGGAGCTCTACCTAGTAACTCACCAAGGAGCTTCACTTTGAATAGCTCATGCTAAGTAGCTTGCCTTGGAACTCTTCTTGGAGCTCACCTTGGTAGCTCTTGTGGGAGCTCAACCAGGAGCTCATCAGGCAAGCTCACCTGGGAACTCACCTAGGAGCTCAACTTGACAGCTTACCTTGCAAAACTCACCTGGGAGCTCACCTTATGAAATCACCTTGAGATCACCTTATCAACTCACCTTGAGCTCATCTAGTAGCTCACATGTAAGCTCACCTAAGAGATTATCAAGATAAGCTCACCTTTGAGCTTGCATAGAAGCTCACCATGTAGCTCACCTAGGAGCTCGGCTAGGAGCTCAAGTAAGCTTACCATAGGAGGTTGCTTCATCTCAACTTGCTTTCCTGGAAACTCACCTGGGAGCTCACTTGAGCAGCTCACCAATGCCTTGTAGCTCACCTTGAGCTCACCTAGGAGCTCACTGAGTAGCTCAACATGAGCTCACCCAGGAGCTCTCAAATGCAGCTCACCTGAAAACTCACATGGGAGCTCACCTGACAAGCTTACCTTAAGAAGCTCAACTTGGGAGCTCACCTATGCAACTCACCTTGAGTAGCTTACCTTGGAGCTCACCTTGCCAAGCTCACCTTGAGCTCATCTAGTAGCTCACCTCAGGAGTTTTTTCACCAAGTATCTCACCTGGGATCTTACCTAATAACTCACCTGGGAGCACACCGAATAGCTCACTGAGTAGGTTGACTTGAGCTCGCTTGTGAGCTCACAAGCAACTCACTTGGGAGCTCACCTAGGAGCTCACCTTGTAGCTCACCTTGCCAACTTACTTGGGAGCTCATCAACTTGAATAGCTCACCTAAGAGCTCATCTGGGAGCTCACATCAGCTTGAGTTGAGCTCACCTAGGAGCTCATTTGAGTAAGCTCACCTTTGAGCTCACCTGATAGCTCACCAAGTAAGCTCACCTAACAACTCACCTCACCTTGCCAACTCACCTTGAGCTCATCTGGTAGCTCACTTGTAAGCTCACCTTAGAGATTATTCAAGATCAACTTTGAGTTCACATGGGAGCTCACTTCAAGTAGCTCACCTAGGAGCTCAGCTGGGAGCTTGATTCAAGTAGCTCACTTCGGAGCTCACATGGGAGCTCATTAAGTGACTTGACTTGAGCTTGCCCAAAAACTAGCATGGGAGCTCTCCTTAAGCTCGAATTAAGCTCACCTGGGAGGTCGTCAAGTAGCTCACCTAAAAACTCACCTTGGGAGCTTCACTTATAAGCTCACCTTACCAACTTACCTTGAGCTCGTCTAAGAAGCTCACCTTGTTAACTCACCTTGAGCTATTCTTGTAGCTCACCTCACAGTTTTTCAAGTAGACAAGCTTGCCTGGGAGCTCACCTAATAGCTCACCTGGGAGCTCACCTAAGCAGCTCACTGAGTAGGTTGACTTGACCTCACTTGCGAGCTCACTTGTGAGGGACCTTTCCTGGAGCTCACCAAGTAGCTCCCTTGGGAGCTCACCTAGCAGCTCACCTGGGAGCTCACTGAATAGCTCACCAAGTAGCTCACCTGGGAGCTCTTCTTGGAGCTCACCGATTAGCTCAAGTTGAGCTCACCCAGGAGCTCATCAAGTAACTCACCTTTGA
Organism: Taxus chinensis; assembly: GCA_019776745.2. Taxonomy (NCBI): domain Eukaryota; kingdom Viridiplantae; phylum Streptophyta; class Pinopsida; order Cupressales; family Taxaceae; genus Taxus; species Taxus chinensis. The sequence goes on from CM034157.1 coordinate 2,708,610, forward strand.
ACTCACTTGGGAGCTCACCTGATAGCTCACCTTGCCTACTCACCTTGACCTCACCTTGCTAACTCAGTAGCTCCTTGAGCTCACCTTACCAACTCACCTTGAGCTCATCTGGTAGCTCGCATGTAAGCTCACCTCAGAGCTCGACATGAGCTCGTCAAGCTCACCTTTGAGCTCACTGATCAACTGACTTTGAGCTCACCTAGGAGCTCATTGAGTAAGCTAGGACCTCAGGAGTAACTCAGCTGGGAGCTCGATAAGCAGGTTTCCTTGAGACCTTTCCAACTCATTGAGCTAGCTCAGTACTTAGAGATTTCCCTGAGAAACTCAGCCTAGGAGCTCACCTGACAAGTAGCTCACCACATAGGAGCTCACCTGACAGCTCACCTTAAGCTCACCTAGGAGCTCACAGAGTAGCTCGACTTGAGCTTACCTGGGAGCTCGTCAACTAGTAGCTCACCTGAAAACTCACATGGGAGCTCACCTGATAGCTCACCTCAGCCAACTCACCTGAGAGCTCACCTGGAGTCAGCTCACCTTTCTAGCTCACCTTGAGCTCACCAAGGAGCTCACCTTGCTAACTCACCTTGAGCTCACCTGGTAGCTCACCTTGTAGTTCATTGAGCTACTCACCAAGTAGCTTGCCTTGGAGCTCACCTAATAGCTCACTTGGGAGCTCAATGAGTAGCTTGCCTTGAGTAGGTTGACTTGAGCTCACTTGCAAGCTCACTGAGTAGCTTACCAGGGACCTCACCTCAGGAGCTCACCTAAGTAGCTCACTTTAGAGCTCACCTAGCAACTTACCTGGGAGCTCACCGAATAGCTCACTAAGTAGCTCACCTTGGAGATCTTCTGGGAGCTCACCAATCAGCTCGAGTTGAGCTCACCCAAGAGCTCGTCAAGTAACTCACCTGGGAAATCACCTTGGAGCTCACCTGATAGCTCACCTTGCTAACTCACCTTGCCAAATCACCTTGAGATCATCTGGTAGCTCTCATGTAAGCTCACCTCAGAGATTTCTGACAAGCTCACCTTTGAGCTTGCATGGGAGCTCATCAATCAGCTCACCTAGGAGCTCGGCTGGGAGTTTGGCAATCAGCTCACCTAGGAGCTCATCGAGTAGTTTGACTTGAGCTTGCATAGAAACTTGCATGGGAGCTCACCTTGCCAGCTCACCTTGAGCTCACCCAGGAGCTTACTAAGCAACTTGACTTGAGCTCACCTAGGATATCATTAAGTAGATCACCCAAAAACTCACATTGGAGCTCACCTTTCAGCTCACCTTACCAACTCGTTGGGAGGATCAGCTCACCTTAAGCTCACTGAGGAGATCACCTTGAGCTCATCTAGTAGCTCACCTCAGAGTTCATCAAGTAGCTCACCAAGAAGCTCACCTGGGAACTCACCTAACAGCTCACCTGGGAGCTCACCTAACAGCTCATGGGAGCTCACCGAGTAGCTCACCGAGTAGGTTAACTTGAGCTCACCTCTGAGGTAACCAAGTAGCTCATCAGGGACCTCACCTAGGAGCCCACCAAGTAGCTCCCTTGGGAGCTCACTGAATAGCTCACCAAATAGGTAATTGGGAGCTCTTCTGGGAGCTCACCAATCAGCTCGAGTATAGCTCACCTATGAGCTCATCTAGTAACTTGCCTAGGAACTCACCTAGGATCTCACCTGATAGCTCACCTTGCCAACTAGCCTTGAGCTCACCTTGCTAACTCACCTTGAGCTCACCTTGCCAACTAGCCTTTAGCTCATCTGGTAGCTTGCATGTAAGCTCACCTTAGAGATTACTGACAAGCTCACCTTTGAGCTCACCTAGGAGCTCACGAGCACAGTGAGCTCACCTAAGAGCTCAGTTTGGGAGCTCAGTAAGTAGCTTTCCTTAAGAACTCATTGCATGAAGCTCAACAGGAGGTTCAAGTAGCTTGCCCAAGAAACTCACCTTTGGGAGCTCACCAAGGAACTTTCACATGGGATCTCCTAAGGAGCTCACCCTGCCAGCTCGCCTTGAGCTCACTAAGCATCTCACCTTGCAAACTCACCTTAAGCTCATGTGGTAGCTCACCTTAAGGTTCATCGAGAAGCTCACTAAGTAGCTCACCTGTTGGAGCTTCTAAGTAGCTCACCTGGGAGCTCTCACAGCTCACCAAGTAGCTCACCAAGTAGGTTGTCTTGAGCTTACTTGTGAGCTCTCTGAGTAGCTTACTAGGGACCTCACCTAGGAGCTCACTAAATAGCTCACAAAGTAACTCCCCTTTGAGCTCTTCTGGGAGCTCTCCGATAGCTCGAGTTGAGGTTTCCTAGGAGCTCCTCGATTAACTCACTTGAGAACTCACCTGGGAGCTCACCTTTCCTTGCCAACTCACCTTGAGCTTGCCTTGCCAACTCACCTTGAGCTCATCTGGTAGCTTCGTGCATAAGCTCACCTAAGAGATTACCAAAAAGCTCACCTTTGAGCTCAATTGGGAACCCACCGTGTAGCTCACCTAGGAGCTCAGCTGGGAGCTCGACAAGTATCTCACGTAGGATCTCGTCTAGCAGCTCGACTTGAGCTTTCCTGAAAACTCACCTGGGAGCTCATTTGATAGTTTTCCTTGCCAACTCACCTTGAGCTCACCTAGGAGCTCTCCGAGTAGCTTGACCTGAGCTCACCTAGGAGCTTGTCAACCAGCTCACCCGAAAACTAACATGGGAGCTTACCTCACAGCTGGCCTTGCCAACTCACATGGGAGCTCACCTATCAGCTCACCTTGAGCTCATTAAGGAGCTCACCTTGCTAACTCACCTTGATCTCATCTGGTAGCTCACCTTAGAGTTTTTCGAGTAGCTCACCAAGTAGCTCACCTGGGAGCTCACCTAATAGCTCACCTAGGATCTCACCTGAGAGCTCACTAAGCAACTCGGTGAGTAGGTTGACTTGAGTCACTTGTGAGCTCACCAACTAGTATGACGGGGACCTCACCTGGGAGCTTGCTAAGTAGCTTTCTTGGGAGCTCACCTAGTAACTCACTTGGGAGCTCACTGAATAGCTCACAAAGTAGCTCACCTAGGAGCTCACCGATATGCTCTGGTTGAGCTCACCTGGGAGCTCGTGGAGTAACTCGAGTGGGAACTTTCCTGGAATCTCACCTGATAGCTCACCTTGCCAAATCGCCTTGAGCTCACCTTACCAACTCACCTTGAGCTTTCCTTGCCAACTCTCCCTTAGCTCATCTGGTAGCTCACATGTAAGCTCACCTCAGAGATTACCTGACAAGCTCACCTTTGATCTCACCTAAGAGCTCACTGAGTAGCTCACCTAGGAGCTTGGCTTAGAGCTCGTCAAGAAGCTCACCTAGGAGCTTGTCGACCAGATTGACTTAAGCTTACCCAGAAACTCAGCTAGGAGTTCACTTGATAGCTCACCTTATCTTCTCACCTTGAGCTCACTTAGGTGCTTGCCGAGTAGCTCGACTTGAGCTCACTTGGGAGCTTTTCAAGCAGCTCACCTGAAAAATCACATGGGATCTCACCTTACTGCTAGCCTTATGTAACTCACATGGGAGCTTACCTATCATCTCACCTAAGACCTAGCTAACCTTGAGCTCACTGAGGAGATCACCTTACTAACTTTCCTTGAGCTAGTCTGGTAGCTTACCTTGAAGTTCATTGAGTAACTTGCCAAGTAGCTCTCTTGGAAGCTCACCTAAAAGATCACTAAGTAGGTTGACTTTATCTAACTTGTGAGCTCACCAAGTAGTTCACTTGGGAGCTCACCTGGGAGCTTGATGAATAGCTCACCAAGTAGCTTTCCTGGGAGCTCTTCTGGGAGCTCACCAATCAGCTCGAGTTGAGCTCGCCTGGGAGCTTGTCTAGTAACATGACTAGGAACTCACCTGGGACCTCACCTGATAGCTTGTCTTTCCAACTCACCTTGACCTCATCTGGTAGCTTGCATATAAGCTCACCTCAGATATTACCAACAAGCTCACCTTTGAGCTCACCTGGGAGCTCACCAAGTAGCTCACCTAAGATCCTGGATGGGAGCTCGGTAAGGAGCTCACCCAGGAGCTCATTGAGTAGCTTGAACTTGAGCTTGCCTAGAAGCATGCATCAGAGGTCACCTGACAGCTTACCTTGCCAACTTTCCTTGAGCTCACCCAGTAGCTAGTTGAGTAGCTCAACTTGAGCTCACCAAGAAGCATGTCAAGAAGCACTCCCAAAAACTCAAATGTGAGCTCACCTGCCAGCTCAGCTAGAAACTCACATGAGATCTTTCGTATCAACTCACCTTGAGCTCACTAAGTAGCTCACCTTTTCGACTCACCTTGAGCTCATCTGGTAGCTCACCTCAGAGTTCATCAAGCAACTTGCTAAGTAGCTCACCTTGGAGCTCACATAACAGCTCACCTGGGAGCTCACCAAGTAGCTCACTGAGTAGGTTGACTTGAGCTCACTTCTGAGCTCACCAGGGACCTCACCTAGGAGCTCACCAAGTAGCTTGCTTGAGAGCTCACCTAGCACCTCACTTGCTTGAGAGCTCACCTAGCACCTCACCAAGTAGCTCACCTAGAAGCTCTTCTGGGAGCTTGTAAATCAACTCAAGTTGAGCTCACCTAGGAGCTCGTCGAGTAACTCACCTGGGAACTCACCTAGAAGCTCACCTGATAGCTCACTTTGCCAACTCACCTTGAGCTCATCTGGTAGCTCAAATTTAAGCTCACCTCATAGATTACAAACAAGCTCACCTTTGAGCTCTTCTGGGAGCTCACCAAGTAGCTCACCTAGGAGCTCAGATGGGAGCTCAGCAAGCACCTCACCTAAGAACTCATCGAGTAGCTCAACTTGAGCTTACCTGAAAAACTTGCCAGGGAGCTCACCTAATAGCTCACCTTGCCAGCTCATGTTGAGCTCACCTAGGAGCTCACTGAGTAGCTTGACTTGAGCTCACCTGGGAGCTCATCAAATAGCTCACCCAAAAACTTGCATGGGAGGTCACCTAATAGTTCACCTTGCGCTCACTGAGGAGTTCACCTTACCAACTATCCTTGAGCTCATCTGGTAGCTTGCCTCAGTGTTGATCAAGCAGCTCACTAAGTAGTTCACCTAACAGCTCACTTGGGAGCTCACCTATAAGCTTTCCTAGGAGCTCATCGAGTAGCTCACCTAGGAAATAACTTAGTAACTCACCTAGGAGCTTGGCTGGGAGCTCAGGAAGTAGTTCACCCAGGAACTTGTTGAGCAGCTCGACTTTAGTTTGCCTGAAAACTCAACTACCAGTTCACCTGACAGGTCACCTTGCCAGCTCACCTTCAGCTCACCCAGGAGCTTTCTGAGTAGCTCGACTTGAGCTCACCTAGAAGCTCATCAAGCAACTCACCTAAAAATTTACATAGGATCTCGCAAGATAGCTCACCTTGCAAAGTATTATTAGAGCTCACCTATTAGCTAAACTTAACCTATCTGAGGAGCTCACCTTACCAACTTGCCTTGAGCTCATCTGGTAGCTCACCTCAGTGTTCATCAAGTAGCTCATCAAGTAGCTCACCTGGGAGCTCACCTAATAGTTCACCTAGGAGCCTGCCTAATAGCTTGCCTAGGAGCTCACCGAGTAGGTTGACTTAAGGTCACTTGTGAGCTAACTTGTAAGCTCACCAGGAACCTCACCTAAGAGATCACCAATTAGCTCTCTTTGGAACTCACCTAGCAGTTCTCTTGGGAGCTTGCTATACAGGTCACCAAGTAGCTCACCTGGGAGATCTTCTGGAAGCTCGCCGATCAGCTCGAGTTGAGCTCACCCCGGAGCTCATCAAGTAACTCACCTAGGAGCTCACTTGACAGGTCACCTTGCCAACTTACCTTGAGCTCACATTTAAGCTCACCTCATAGATTATAGACAAGCTAGCCTTTGAGCCCACCAGGAAGCTCACCGAGCAGCTCACCTAAGAGCTCGGTTGGGAGCTCAAAAAGTAGCTCGCCTAAGAGATCATCGAGCAGATTGACTTGAGCTTACTCAGAAACTTACCTAGGAGATCACCTGATAACTCACATTACCAGCTCACCTTGACCTCACCCAAGAACTCACCAAATAGATCTACTTGACCTCAACAAGGAGCTCATCAAGCAGCTCACCTGAAAACTCACATGGAAGCTCACCTGAAAAACTCACTCAGAAACTCACATGGGAGCTTGCCTAGCAGCTCACCTTGCTAGCTCACCTTGAGATCATTGAGGAGCTTACCTTGCTAACTCACCTTGAGCTCATTTGGTAGCTCACCTCGAAGTTTTTCAAGAAGCTCTCAAAGTAGCTTGCCTAGGAGCTCACCTAACAGCTCACCTAGGAGCTCACCAAGTAGCTCACTGAGTAGGTTGACTTGAACTCACTTGTGAGTTCACCGGGGAGCTCACCTAGGAGCTCACCGAGTAGCTCACCCGAGAGCTCACCAAACAACTCTCCAAGTAGCTCACCTAGGAGCTCTTTTGGGAGCTCACCGATCAACTCGAGTTGAGCTCACCCAGGAGCTCATATAGTAACTCACTTGGGAACTCACCTAGGAGCTCACCTGATAGCTCACCTTGGTAACTTGCCCTGAGCTTACCTTACCAACTCACCTTGAGGTCACCTTACTAACTCACCTTGAGCTCATCTTGTAGCTTACATGTAAGCTCACCTTAGAGAATGCTAACAAGATTACCTTTGAGCTCACCTAGGAGCTCACCGAGTAGCTAACCAAGGAGCTCAGTTGGGAGCTCAGCAAGAAGCTTACCCAGGAGCTCATCAAAAAGCTTGATTTGAGATTTCCTAGAAACTTGCATTAGATCTCACCTGACAGATCACCTGAAAACTCACATGGGATCTCACTGATAGCTTACCTTACTAACTCGCATGGGAGGTCAATGAGAAGCTTGCTGAGTAGGTTGAGTTGAGATTTCTTTTGAGATCACCGAGAAACTTGTCGAGGACCTCTCCTAGAACCTCACAAAGTAGCTCACTTGGGAGCTCACCTAGCAGCTCACTTAGGATCTTACCGAGCAGCTCACCTGGGAGCTTGCTGAACAGCTTGCCAAGTAGCTCACCTAGGAGCTCTTCTAGGAGCTCACCGATCAACTTGAGTTGAGCTCACCAAGGAGCTCGTAAAGTAAATCACATGGGAAATTTTCTGTGAGCTCGCTTGATATCTCACCTTGCCAACTCGCCTTGAGCTCACCTCTCCAAATCACCTTTAGCTTTCCTTTCCAAATCACCTCGAGTTCATCTGGTAGCTCACATGTAAGCTCACCTAAGAGATTTCTAACAAGCTCACCTTTGAGCTCTTCTAGGAGCTCATCGAGTAGCTCACCTAGTAGCTTAGCTAAGAGCTTAGTAATTAGTTCACACAGGAGCTCATCGAGCAGCTCAACTTGAGCTTACCGAGAAACTCACCTAGGATCTCACATGACATCTCACCTTGCTAGTTCACCTTGAGCTTTCCTAGGAGCTCGCTAAGTATCTCAACTTGACCTAGCCCAAGAGATCGTAATGTATCTCACCCAAAAACTAGCATCAGAGCTCACCTGACAGCACGCCTAAAAACTCAAATGGGAGCTTGCTGAGGAGCTCACCTTGCCAACTCAACTTGAGCTCATCTTGTAGCTCGCATAAGAGTTTATCAAGTAGCTCACCAAGTAGCTCACCTGGGATCTCACCTAATAGCTTGCCTGATAGATCATCCGAGTAGGTTGAGTTGAGCTCAATTGTGAGCTCTTTGGGTAGCTCATTGGGGACCTCACCTAGGAGCTCACCAATTATCTCACATGGGAGATCACCTGGGAGCTCACTGAATAAATCACTAAGTAGCTCACCTAGGAGCTCTTATGGGAGCTCACCGATTAGCTCGAGTTGAGCTCGACCAAGAGCTCATCAAGTAACCCACCTAGGAACTTACATAGGAGCTTTCCTGATAGCTCACCATTCAAACTCACCTTGAGCTCATCTGGTAGATTGCATGTAATCTCACATAAGAGATTACCAATAAGCTCACCTTTAAGTACATGAGGGAGCTCACCTAGGAGCTCAGCTAGGAGATTGGTATGTAACTCACCTTGAGGTTGCCTATGATCTCACCAAGAAGCTCGACTTGAGATCACTCGGGAGCTCGTTAAGTAGCTCACCTAAAAAATCTCATGGGAGCTCACTTGATATCTCACCCAAAAACTCATATGGAAGATTTCCTATCAGCTCACCTTGCTAGCTCACCTCTAGCTTGCTGAGGAGCTCAACTTGTCAACTCACCTTGAGCTCACCTATATGGGAGCTCACCTAATAGCTCACCTTGCCAGCTTACCTTGAGCTCGCCTAATAGCTTGCCTTGCTAGCTTACATTCAGCTCACCTAAGAGCTCACTGAGTAGCTTGAATTAAGCTCACCTAGGAGCTTGTCAAGTAGCTCACATGAAAACTTACATCGGAGCTCACCTTACATCTCTTCTTGCCAACTCACGTGGGAGCTCACCTTGAGCTGGCTGAGAAGATAACCTTGCTAACTCACCTTGATCTCATTTGGTAGCTCACCTTGGAGTTTTTCAAGTAGCTCGCTAAGAAATTCACCTGGGAGCTCATGTAATAGCTCACTTGGGAGCTCATCTAACAGGTCACCTAGGAGCTCATCTAACAGGTCACCTGGGAGCTCACTAAGCAGCTCACCAAGTAGGTTGACTTGAGCTCACTTGTGAGCTTAGTGAGGACCTTTCCTCAGATCTCCTCAAGTAGCTCCCTTGGGAGCTTGCCTAGTAGCTCACCTGGGAGCTCACTGAACAGCTCAGACACTAGGTCACCTGGGAGCTCTTATGGGGGTTCACCGATCAGCTCAAGTTGAGATCACCCAGAATCTCATCAAGTAACTCACCTAGGAACTCACTTGGGAGATCACTTAATAGCTCACCTTGAGATCATCTAGTAGCTCACACGTAAGCTCACCTAATATAATTCTAACAAGCTCACCTTTGAACTCACCTAGGAACTCACCGAGGATCTCACCTAGGAGCTTGGCTTATAGCTCGACAAGTAGCTTGCCTAGGAGCGCGTCCAGCAGTTCATCTTGAGCTTTCCTAAAAACTCACCTAGGAGCTCACTTGATAGCTCACCTTTCCAAATTTCCTTGAGCTCACCCAGGATCTCACCGAGCATCTCACCTGGGAGCTCATCGAAAACCTCATTTGAAAACTCACATGGGAGCTCACCTTATAGCTCACCCAGAAACTCACACAAGAGCTCACCTATTAGCTCACCTTTCTATCTTACCTTTAGCTTACCGAGGAGCTTACCTTACTAACTCACCTTGAGCTCATATGGTAGCTCACCTTGGATTTTGTTGAGCAGCTCTCCAAGTAGTTCACATGGGAGCTCACCTAAGAGCTCACCGAGTAGCTCGATGCGTAGGTAAACTTGAGCTCACTTGTGAGCTCTCCGAGTAGCTTACCGGGACCTCTCCCGAGAGCTTTCCAAGTAGCTTACTTCAGATCTTTCCTAGTAACTTACTTGGGAGCTCACCAAATAGCTCGCCATGTAGCTTGTTGAACAACTCACCAAGTAGCTTACCTGTGAGATATTCTGGGAGCTCATCGATAAGCTCGAGTTGAGCTCACCCGGGAGCTCGTTAAGTAACTCACCTAGGAACTTTCCTGGGAGCTCACCCCACACCTCACCTTGCCAACTCACCTTAAGCTCACCTTGCCAACTCACCTTGAGCTCATCTAGTAGCTCACATGTAAGCTCAACTCAGAGATTACTGACAAGCTCACCTTTGAGCATGCATGGGAGCTCACCGAGTAGCTCACCTAGGAGCTTGGCTGGGAGCTCAGAAATTAGCTCACCTAGGAGCTTGGTGAGTAGCTCAACTTGAGCTTTCCCAAAAACCCTCATGGGATCTCACCTTTTGAGCTCGCCTTGAGCTTGCTAAGGATCTTTCTGAGTAGCTCTACTTGAGCTCACCCGGGAGCTCATCAAGTAGGTCACCTGCAAACTTACATGGGAGATCACCTATCAGCTTGCCTTAAGCTCGCTGAGGAGATCACCTTGCCAACTCACCTTGAGCTTTTTTTGTAGGTCACCTTGGAGTTTGTCAAGTAGCTCACTAAGTAGCTCACCTGGGAGCTCACCTAATAGCTTTCCTGGGAGGTCACCTAATAGCTCACCTGGGAACTCACTGAGTAGCTTGCCAAGTAGGTCGACTTAAGCTCACTTCTAAGGTCATCTAGCAGCTCACCAGGGACCTCGTATCAGACCTTGCCAAGTAGCTCCCTTGGGAGCTCACCTGAGAGCTTACCAAATAGCTCGCCAAGTAGGTCACTTGGGAGCTCTTCTGGGAGCTTGTTGATCAGATCAAGTTGAGCTCGACTGGGAGCTTATTGAGTAACTTCCCTAGGAACTCACCTAGGAGCTCACCTAATAGTTTACCTTGCCAACTCACCTTGAGCTCACCTTTCTAACTCACCTTTAGCTCACCTTGCCAACTCACCTTTATCTCATCTAATAACTCACTCGTAAGCTCACCTTAGATATTTCTGACAAGCTCACCTTTGAGCTTACCTAGGAGCTAACCAAGTAGCTCACCTAAAATATCAATTAGGAGCTCAGTAAGTAGCTCACCCAGGAGCTTGTTGAGAAGCTCAAATTGAGCTCACCCAAGAGCTCGTCAAGAAGCTCACCTGAAAACATGCATGGGAGCTCACCTAACAACTCACCCAGAAACTCACATGGGAGCTCATCTAACATCTCACCTTGCAAACTAACCTTGAGCTCGCTGACGAGCTCACCTTTTGAACTCACCTTAATCTCATGTGCTAGATAACCTCAGAGTTCATCGAGAAGCTTGCTAAGTAACTCACCTGGGAGCTCACCTAGGATATCACCGAGTAGGTTGTCTTGAGCTTATTTGTGAGCTCACCAAGCTCAAGTCAACCTACTAGTTGAGATACTTGGTGACCTACTTGAAAAATTCTGAGGCAAGCTACCAGACGAGCTTGAGGTGAGTTGGCAAGGGGAACTCCTTAGCGAGCTCAAGGTAAGTTGATAGGTGAGCTCCCATGAGATTTGGCAAAGATGGCTGTTAGGCAAGCTCCCATAAGAGTTTTTAGGTGAGCTACTTGATGAGCTCCTGGGTAAGCTCAAGTTGATCTACTTGGCAAAATCCTGGGTGAGCTCGAGGTGAGCTAGCAAGGTGAACTCCCAGGTGAGTTTCTGCGAAACGTCAAGTTGAGCTGCTTGACAAGATCCTGGGAAATATACTTACTGAGCTCCCAACCAAGCTCCTAGGTGAGCTCCTAGGTGAGGTCAAAGGTGACCTTGTCGGTAATCTCTGAGGTGAGATTACATGTGAGGTACTAGATGAGCTCAAGGTGAGTTGGCAAGGTGAGCTAGAAATGCAAGCTCAAGGTGAGTTGGCAAGGTAAGCTATCAGGTGAGCTCCCAGGTGAGGTCCTAGGTGAGTTACTCAACAAGCTCCTAGGTGAGCTTAACTTGAGCTGATTGGAAAGCTCCCAGAAGAGCTCCCAGCTGAGCTACTTGGCAAGCTATTTAGTGAGCTCCCAGGCAAGCTTCTAGGTGAGCTCCCAAGTGAGCTACTTGGCAAGTTCCTAGGTGAGGTCCCCAATGAGCTACTTAGTGAGCTCACAAGTAAACTCAAGTCAACCTACTCACCGAGCTACTCGGTGAGATCCTAGGTGAGCTATTAGGTGAGCTCCCAATTGAGCTACTTGGTAAGCTACTCGATGAACTCCAAGGTGAGCTATAAGAAGAGCTCAAGGTGAGTGGGCAAGGTGAGATCCTCAACGAGCTCAAGGTGAGTTGGGAAGGTGAGCTGATAGGTGAGTTCCCATGTAAGTTTTCAGGTGAGCTACTTGACGAGCTCCCAAGTGAGCTCAAGTTGTGCTACTAGGTGAGATCTTGGGTGAGCTACTTACCAAGCTCTAAGCCCTGTTCCTAGGTGAGCTGCTTAGTGAGCTCCCATGTGAGCTCAAAGGCAAGCTTATCAGAAATCTCTGAGGTGAGCTTACATGTGAGCTACCATATGAGCTCAAGGAAATATGGGATTGTAAGCTCCCAGGTCAGTTGGCAAGGTGAGCTCCTTAGTGAACTCAAGGTGAGCTGATAGGTGAGCTACCATGTGAGTTGGTAAGGTGAGCTCCCATGTGATTTTTCAAGTGAGATGCTTGACAAGCTCCTGGGAAAGCTTAAGTCAAGCTACTCGGTGAGCTCCTAGTTGAGCTCAAGGTGAGCTAGCAAGGTGAGCTATCAGGTGAGCTCCCATGTGAGTTTTTATACAAGCTCAAGTCAAGATACTTGATGAGTTCTTATGCAAGCTGCTAGTTGAGCTCTCAGCCAAGCTCCTAGGTGACCTACTCGATGACCTCCCAGGTGAGCTCAAAGGTGAGCTTGTCTATAATCTTTGAGGTGACCTTACATGTGAGCTACTAGATGAGCACAAGGTGAGTTGGTAAATCAAGCTCAAGGAAATTTGGATAGGGGTAATACCTAAAAGGAAGAAGGATTCTATACGGGTACAACTATTATTTGAATGAAGTGTAGAAAATGTAATCCCTACTATCTTGTGGAACAAACATGAATACCTCCATTAGGTTGGTCAAAATCAAATCTGTCTATCAAAGTGCTTCTCCAATTGCTTAGGACATCTCTTTCCAACTGAGGGAAAGAACAAGATAATTTCGTTCCATTTTTGGTCGAATAGTTCGGGATATTCCAGTAATCATGCCTAAAGGGGTGGGGGGATCCATATTTATTGTCCAGGTCGATTGAAAGGTGAAAAAATTACTAGAACTGAATACAGGGAGTATGGAAAGCTGAGTTGTTAGGTGAGCTCTCAGATGAGGTACTTGACAAGCTCCCAGGTGATCCCAACTTGAGTTGATCAACGAGCTCTCGAAAGAGCTCCTTGGTGAGTTTCTTAGTGAGCTGTTTGGTGAGCTCCTAGGTGAGCTACTAGGTGAGCTTAGAATCAAGCTACTTTACGAGCTCCTAGTTGAGGACCCCGGTGAGCTACTTGATAAGCTCACAAGTAAGCTCAAGTCAACCTACTCGTAGTGCTGCTCGATGAGGTCCCAGGTGAGCTGTTGGGTGAGCTCCCATTCAAGCTACTAGGTGAGCTCCCAAGCGAGCTACTTTACGAGTTCCCAGGAAAGGTCCTTGGCGAGCTGCTCAATGAACTCACAAGCAAGCTCAAGTCAACATACTTGATGAGCTACTCAGTGAGCTCCCAGGTTAGCTACATTGCAAGCTACATGATGAACTCTGAGGTAAACTACCAGACAAGCTCAAGGTGAGCTAGTAAGGCAAGCTGATAGGTGAGCACCTATGTGAGTTGGCAAGGTGAGCTATTAGGTGAGCTCCCATGTGAGTTTTCTAGCAAGGTGAGGTGTCAGGTGAGATCCTAGGTGAGCTACTCGATGAGCTCCCAAGTTGAGCTACTTGGCAAGCTCCCAGACATGCAAGCTCAAGTTGAGCTACTTGTCGAGCTCCCAGACAATGCTCCTAGGTGATGTTTCTCGGTGAGCTCCTAGGTGAGCTCAAAGGTGAGGTTGGTCGATAATCTCTAAGGTGAGCTTACATGTGAGCTATAAAATGAGCTTAATTTTAGTTAACAAGGTGAGCTCAAGGTGAATTAGCAAGATGAGCTATCAAGTGAGCTCCCGGGTGAGTTCCATGGCGAGTTACTCAACGATCTCCCTAGGTGAGTTTCAACTCGAGCTGATTGGAAAGCTCCCAAAAGAGTTCCCAGGTGAGATACTAAGCTAGCTATTCAGTGAGATCCTAGGTGAGCTACTCAGGTGAGTTCCCAGGTGAGTTACTTGAAGACCTCCTATGTCAGGTTCCCAGTGAGCTCAAGTCAAGCTACTCGATAAGCTACCTAGGGAAAGCTCCAAGGCAAGCTGGAAAGGTGAGCTAGTTAGGCAAGCTCTTAGGTAAGATAATTGGCGAGCCCCTTAATGAACTCTGATGTGAGTTGCTTGACGAGCTCATGGGTGACTTGGCTTGTTGAGCTCCTTAGCCAAGCTCCTAGGTTAGTCGGTAAGGTGAGCTCCTAGGCAAAGCTACAAGGAGAGGTTGTCAAGGTAATATCTCAGGTGAGCTCTACATGTGAGCTATAAAATGAGCTGCAAGGTGAGTTGGTAAGGTGAGCTCATGTCGAGCTGCTCGGTGAGTTCCTGGATGAGTTTAAGGTGAGCTAGCAAGGCAAGCTGTCAGGTGAGATCCTGGGTGAGTTACTCGGATGAGCTCCTGTCAAGTTGCTCAACTAGAGTTGATCGGTGAGCTACTTTCAGAAGAGATCCTAGTTGAAAGATACTTGGTGAGATGTTTGGTGAGCTCTTAGGTGAGTTGCAAAGGTGAGCTTCCCAAGTGAGCTACTGAGGCGAGCTTGTTAGGTGAGGTCTATGAGGTGAGCTTACATCGATGAGTTCACCATAGTGAGCTCAAGTTGAATTGGCAAGATAATCTCAAGGTGAGCTACTCAGGTGAGCTCCCCAGGTGACATGGCAAGAGGAAAGCTCCCATGCGAGCTGTCCAGGCATGAGCTCTCAGGCGAGCTATTAGGTGAGCTCCCAAGTGAGCTACTTGGTGAGATTCTTGAAGCTAACTCTGAGGTGAGCTACCTGACGAGCTCAACGCAAGTTGAGCAAGGTAGCAACCTCCTTAGATGAGATACCAAGTGCAAGCTGATAGGTGAGCTCCTAATACGAGTTCTTAAGGTGAGGTCTCATGTGAGTTTTCCAGTGAGATATTTGATGAGATCCCAGGTTAGCTCAAGTCAATCATACTCGGTGAGCTTGTTGGGTGAGCTCCTATGTGAGCTGTTATGCAAGCTCTCAGGTGAGTTTCTTAGCGAGCTAATCGATAAAATTCAAGGTGATCTACTTGATAAGATCAAGGTGAGTTTTCAAGAAAGCTGAAAGGTGAGCATCCTCGGTAATCTCTAAGGTGAGCTTATTAATGCGAGCTGACCAGATGAGCTCCCAAGAAAAGTTGGTAAGGTGAGTTGGCAAGGTAGAGATCCGAGGTGATTTTTTGGCAATAAGAGTTCTTTAGATGAGCTCTTATGATGAGTTCCCACGATAAGTTACTCGGTAAGATCTCTTAGGGTGAGCTCAAGGTCGAGTTGATGAGGCGAGCTCCTGAGAAGAGCTCCCAGGTGCAAGTAACTTGGAGTAAGCTCAATCGGTCGAGCTGCCCAAATGAGCTCCCAGGATGAGCTAGCTTGGCCAAGCTCCCATGCTTCATGATCTCCCATGTGAACTCAAAGTTGAGCTTACTCAGCAAGCTCCTGGGTGATCTGGCAACATGCAAGCTACCAGGCGAGCTCCCAGGTGAGTTTCTAGGAAAGCTCAAGTTGTAAGGTAAGCTCCCAAGTGAGCTCATAGGTGAGTTGACTTGCTGAGCTTCAAGCTACTCGGTGAGATCAACTCAAGCTGATATCAAAGGTGAGCTTGTCAACAGAGCATCTAAGGTTGAGCTACTTAGATGCGAGTTACCATGGTGAGCTCCAAGGTGAGTCTAGTAAGGTGAGATTCCAAGGCAAGTTAGAAGGGCGAGATCCCAAGGTGACTTGGAAGGGTGAGTTATCAACACAAGTTACTTGAACAGCAAGCTCCTGAGGTGAGCTACTAGATGACCTTAGAGCAAGTTAGCAAGGTGAGATCCATAGAAAGCTGAGATGCCAAGATGAGGTACTTGGCAAGCTCCCATGGTGATTTTCCCCAGTGAGTCTGCTCAGGTGAGCTCACAAGCGATCTCAAGTAAACCTACTCGGTAAGATGTTTAGATGAGCTCCCAGGTGAGCTGTTAGGTGAGGTTCCCATGTGAGCTACTTGGTGGAGCTACTCAAAAAACTCTGCAAGGTGAGATACCAGGTGATGAGCTCTAAGCTGAGTTGTCAAGGTGAGATCCTTAGTGAGATCAAAGCTGAGCTAGAAAGGTGAGCTGCCATTGTGAGCTCCCATGCAAGTTTTCTAGACGAGCTGTTTGACGAGATCCCAGGCGAGCTCAAGTTAAGATGCTAGGCTAGCTCCTTGATGAGCTGTTAAGGTGAGCTATCAGGTGAGCTCTCAGGTGAGTTTTTGGGCAAGCTCAAGTCAAGCTATTCGATGAGCTCCTAGGTGAGCTGCTTTTCGAGCTCCCAGTTGAGCTCCTAGGTGAGTTGCTCAGGTGAACTTGTCGGTAATCTCTTAGGTGAGCTTGTCAATAATCTCTGAGGTGAGCTTACATGTGAGCTACAAGATGAACCCAAGGTGAGTTGGTAGGGTGAGCTCAAGGTGAGTTGGCAAAATGAACTGTCAGCTGAGCTCCTAGGCAATCTCCCAGGTGAGTTACTCGATGATCTCCCTGGCGAGCTTCAACTCGAGCTAATCAGTGAGCTTCCTAGAAGAGATCCTCAAGTGAGTTATTTGTTGAGCTATTTGATGAGCTCCTAAGTGCAAGCTACTCGGTGTTCTACCAAGGTGAGGTCATCGAAGCGAGCAACTCGGTAAGCTCACAAGCGAGCTCATAAGTGACATTAAGTCAACCTAATTGGCGAGCTGCACAAGTGAGCTCCCTTTGGAACTTACTTGGCGAGCTGCTCAAAAAACTCCAAGGTGAGATAACTCATGAGCTCAAGGTGAGTTGGCAAGGTGAGCTCCTCAGTGAGCTCAAGGTAAGCTGATAAGTGAGCTCTCATGAGAGTTGGCAAAGTGAGTTGTCAGGAAAGCTCCCACACAAGTTTTTAGGTGAGCTACTTGACAAGCTCCTGGGTGAGCTCAAGTTGAGCTACTCAGTAAGTTCTTGGGTGAGTTTGCAAGGTGAGCTCCCAAATGAGTTTTTGGGCAAGCTCAAGTTGAGTTGTTTGATGACCTTTTGGGTAAGCTACTTACTAAGATCCCAACCAAGCTCCTAGGTGAGCTTATCAGTGAGCTCCAAGGAAATCTCAAAGGTGAGCTTGTTAGTAATCTCTGAGGTGAGCTTACATACAAGCTACAAGATGAGCTCAAGGTGAGTTGGCAAGGTGAACTGAAGGTGAGTTAGCGAGTCGAGCTTAAGGTGAGGTTGCAAGGTGAGTTATTAGGTGATCTCCCAGGTGAGTTCCTAGGTGAGTTACTCAACAAGCTCCTGGGAGAGTTCAGCTTGAGCTGATTAGTGAGCTCCCAGAATACCTCCTAGGTGAGCTACTCGGTAAGCTATTCAGTGAGCTTCTAGGAAAACTGTTAGGTGAGCTCCCAAGTGAGCTACTTGGCGAGCTCCTAGGCGAGGTCCCTGGTGAGCTCACAAGCAAACTCAAGTCAACCTACTTAGTGACCTCCCAGGTGAGTTGTTAGGTGAGCTACTTGATGAACTCTGAGGTGAGCTACAAGATGAACTCAAGGTGAGTTGGTAAGGTGAGATGACAAGGTGAGCTCTTAGGTGAGCTCCTAGGTGAGTTTATGGGTAAGCTCAAGTCGAGCTGCTTGATAAGCTCCTAGGTGAGCTACTTGATGAGCTCTCAGCCGAGCTCCTAGGTGAGCTCCTAGGTGAGCTCAAAGGTGAGCTTGTCAGCAATCTTTGAGGTGAGATTACATGCGAGCTCAAGGTGAGTTGGCAAGTTGAGTTGTCAGATGAGCTCCCAAGAAAGTTCCTAGGTGGGTTACTTGACGAGCTCCCAAGAAAGCTCAATTAAAGCTGATCGGTGAGATCCTAGAAGAGCTCCTAGGTGAGCTACTTGGTGAGTTGTTTAGTGAGCTCCTAGGTGAGTTGCTAGGTGAGCTCCAAGTTGAGCTACTTGGCGAGTACCCAGGCGAGGTCTCCGGTAAGCTTCTTAGTGAGCTCAAGTTAACCTACTCAGCGAGCTACTCCTTGAGCTTCCAAGCGAGCTATCAAGGGAGCTCGTAGGTGAGCTACTTAGTGAGCTTCTCAACAAACTCTTAGGTGAGCTACTAGAAAATCTGAAGGTGAGTTGGCAAGGTGAGCTCCTAAGTGAGTTCAAGGTGAGATGGTAAGGTGAGCTCCCATGTGAGTTGGTAAGGTGAGCTCCCATGTAATTTTTTAGGTGAGATGCTTGATGAGCTCCTAAGTGATCTCAATTCGAGCTACTTGGTGAGCTCCTGGGCAAGCTCAAGGTGAGCTAACAAGGTGAGCTATCAGGTGAGCTCCCAGGTGAGTTTCTATGCAAGCTGAAGTCAAGCTGCTAGATAAGCTCTTGGGTAAGTTGCTTGTCGAGCTCCTAGCTGAGCTGCTCAGTGAGCCCCCAAGAAAGTTCAAAGGCAAGCTTGTTGGTAATCTTTGAGGTGAGCTTACATGTGAGCTACCAGATGAGCACAAGGTGAGTTGGCAAGGTGAGCTCAAGGAAAGTTAGTAAGGAAAGCTCAAGGCAAGTTAGAAAGGTGAGCTATTAGGCTAGCTCCCAGGTGAGTTACTCGATGACCTCCAGAGTGAGCTCAACTTGAGTTGATCAGTGAGCTCCTAGAAGAGCTCCTAGGTGAGCTATTTCATGAGCCATTTGGTGAGATCCCATGTGAACTGCTAGTTGAGCTCAAAATTGAGCTACTTGGTGAGCTCCCTGATGAGCTGCTCGACAAGCTCACAAGCAAGATCAAGTTAACCTACTCAGAGAGCTACTTGGTGACCTCTCAGGTAAGCTGTTTGGTGAGCTCCTTGGCAAGCTCCGAGGTGAGCTATGTAGCAAGTTCCCTGGTAAGCTGTTAGGTGAGCTCCTAAGTGAGCTACTTTATGAGCTCCCAAGTGAGGTCCCTGGTGAGTCGCTCAGTAAGCTCATAAGTGAGCTCAAGTCAACAAACTCAATGAGCTACTAAGTAAGCTCCCAGGTGAGATGTTAGGTAAGCTACACAATGAAATCTAGGCAAACTACTAGATGAGCTCAAGGTGAGTTGGCAAGGTGAGCTCCTCAGCAAGCTTAAGGTGAGCTAGAAAGGTAGGCTGATAGGTGATAACCCATGCGAGTTGATCTCCATTTTAGTACAATAGAACAAGAATTTTTTTTTTTTTGATAAATGCTTCCTAGTTCTAAATACATAATTTAGAACTCACAAATCAAAACAACCATTCTTATAACAGATAACCATATGCAGCTGTAATGACTCGGAGTACCTCCGATCTATTCATTCCATGACTCGGTAATCTACCGATCTATTCATGAGTATCAAAGAGTTGGCATTTTTATTTTAACACATCACTCTTGCGGTTCTCTTCCCTAATCTGGGATTCAGAATGCTCTGTCCAAGGAACCTATCTGAATAATTGTTACCATTATTCATCGGCATCTCGTCCCTTAGACTAGGTGACATAGGACAATGCAATCAGCAGCTTGCGATACTTTGGCCAAAGATTTGAAACATACTGCTTATGTCTCGTATTCCTTGACGGCATACTCGTCAATCTGGAATACGTCCTTCACCCCATTCCTATGTTATGTAGAATGTCTTATACTGACTTCTGTCAGTCTCTCCTGCCCCAAGTTATTCACTCAGGAATGGATTAATAATATGACAACGTTATAAGGATGCTCACGAGGACTAGGGATACGCTGACATTCTGGGTCAACCCTAGTTAACCCAGTGTGTCAAGATACCCCGAGTCTCCAGGGGCAGCCTTATAACATGACCACATTCCTAACCAGTCCCAGAGTAAAACTTGTTCGAGTTTAAGGTGTAAATCTTAACGATCAATGCAAAGGGTGTCACCATAAGTCACCTGCATTGTTGTATCTTCGAGAAGATCCTAATCTTCTCGAAGGTACAACCCTGCAGTTGACTTGTGCCATCAACCTTCCAAAACCACCTTGAAAAGATCTACTTAACTTTAAGGTGTTACCTACGTTGAGTTAAAGTTATACTTTAAAACGCTCCTTTTTGGGTAGTCTTTTCCCAACCCCTGGGTTCCTCACCTTAGAATTACCTTTCTTAATAAAACCCATTTCACAAAGAGAAGTTATTAAGATTTGAGGTCTCATCAAGGAGTTCATTGAAAAACAGTAATCTAAATCAACGAAATTGGGCAATAGCCCTAAATCTTCTCATAAGGTTGCTAACCATACCCTTTTTGGTTTATATCAGTTCTCATAACTGAAATATATCTTACTTATTAGTATTAAGATATAGTGATTTAAAATCAAATTAAACGTTGTCTTGACTTAGTTCAAGACTAGGAAGTAATAATTTATTCTTCCCGTTTAGCTTCCTGTTGAGGTTTATTTTAACCTTAGCTTCTCGAAAGACAATGATCTAAATTCCAATTTAGCTTTAGATAGAACATAACAGAACTACTAAACATTCACAAGTATTTAGTCACATAATCTTTGCAAAGCTTACTTAGAGAATCCCAAATGTCTCCAAGGTATACAATAATAACAATGCTCTTAAAATCATTCGAACCGAAGAAGTTCAATCCATCAAGATACGAATGCAAACACATAAGTAACAAATACCTCATTTCATTCATTTCTAAGCTAATCAAATACATTTTATGCATTCAACATATTTGATACAATACTCAACAGCAAAAGAACATCTTTCTTCAAGTAGTACATTTAGAGAATCAAATTGGAATTCATCATAAAACCAAATTAAACAATCTGAACATCATATCAGATCTGCGTGTCTTTACCACTTACGGCAACCATCTGCAAAAATTGTCAACACGGGTCAGTTCGATGAACTGAGCATGATAAGCACTAATTCTTAAAACAATTGCAATCCACCAATTGTTCTCATTAAACAACCTGTTTAAATGAAATCATTTCTTCAAATTCCAAACATAAATCAGGCTATTCATCTCATATGTTAGAGACTAAGAACAAAAGAATACAACCATTCTAAAGACAGCAAAACTCCTATAAGAATGTTTCTAACAATTACTCAAAGGCAGTTTATAACATTCAACAAGCTCAACTATCATAACTTCCTTTCAATCATACATTATTTTAATGGTATTGACGAGTATACCTACTTATACAGCAACACACATTTTATACCAGTCTCTCCATACAACACCACAGTCTATTCTTGTTATGCCCTTACCGTAGAGATCGCATAAGGATACAAGAAGAAAGCACATAAAGTTTCCAGACTAGGAGAGAGAGAGTATTTTCTTATTCCTCTTATTACACATCAACATATAATTTACAGCTCAGGAGAAGGAAACAGAGTAAATCAGATTCCCATTTCAATCATGTTCAGGACTGTACCGACTCCTCTAAAATAACGCAATTACTTTTACGCATGCAATTTAAACAGTCGAGACCACAAGAAGAAACTACAGTTTCATCTAAATTCATTGATAAAATCACCTGTAGCTATTAAGCAATACAAGAGCTCTCGTGACAAGAAAAAGAAAATAATCTAACCATGAAAGACTCAACAACCTTTTCCATATCATTCATCAACATGAAAAATACCCAACGCCATCGCCTGACATGGTACAACTAAGAGCTCTTTGTTTCAGTCAAACACGAGACAAGATATCATTAAAAACAAATAACGTTTCCATATGAAAATAAAGTGACATTCACACTGAGTCGAAACACAAACATGCACAGCTTCATTCAACTGAAACAATCCCTTTGATTATACAGCAAGGACCTATATTAGAAGTCGATTTCAAGAAAAATAATCACAACAAGGTCTTCACAGAAGCCAAATTCCATAACAATAATTTCCTCAAAGTTTCATCTGAAGTCGAGCTACTACGAAATACAACAGGGTCTCAAACAGAGTCATGTTTGTAAAGAAAACCCATCCTTTAATTCCACAGAAGTGAACTGAATATAACACAACAATGTAAGAAAGAGTCTGTACGATATGCATGCACAACGAGGCCTTAATTTGAGAATCGAGCCAACTCGCAACATATCAAGGACTCCAACAGTGTCAATTCCAACCAGTACTCATAACCAAGGTTTCGATTGAAGTTGAATTCATACGACAACAATTCAAGAATCCCAATAGTACTCACAGCAAAACTTCTACAGAAGTTAAAAACATAATATACGTTTCAAGGACTCCAATGGAGTCAATACCATCAGTATTCACAACTAAGCAACTATATTCAAAAATAAGCTTAGACAGAAGTTGAAATACAAGATACATTTCAAGGACTCTCACTGAGTCGATACCATCGGTATTCTCAACTAAACAACCGCATTCAACTAAGCTTAGACAGAAGTTAGAATACAAGATACATATTAAGGATTCCAACAGAATCAATATCAATAAGTATTCCTTCTACAGAAGTCGATTACAAGATACATATTAAGGAATTCCAAGAAGAATACAATTCAAGGATTCCAACAGGAGTCGAATACCAATAAGTATTCCTTCTACAGAAGTCGAAACACTAGTTACATTCCAAGGACTCCAACTGAGTCAATATCAACAGTATTCACAACAAAACAACAACATTCAAAACTAAGCTTAAGCAGAAGATGAAAACATACGAAACATTAAAAGGACTCTCACTGAGTCATTTTTGCAGATATTCCTTGCAAAATTTCGACAGATTTTATCCCAAAAATTGCAAACACAGTGAGGACTTCTACAATAGTCACAATCAAGTAGAATAATCACAACAAGCATTCCCAACAGAAGAACTTCAAGTATTCACAGCAAGAATAAACAGGGTTCAATCAACAATAAGAGCACAGCCGGTCTTTAATCCAAATGAATCCAAAAGGAAGAATAAATACAGTAACCATTCCATCAAGGTCTTTGAAAAACCTGAGATTCATAATTCCACAGGAAAAGAAGAACCAAAACATTGCTTCAAACCAACTGAACTGAAATCACCTGAACAGAGTTGTTTTAATGAAAGCATTTGAAGTAAAGCAAGATTTTTAAAAGTCAGGGCCTATCATGCCTGGTAATGTCACTTTAAAAATCCGAAGAAGACCTCTAAATGAGCTCGATCCTTCTCCTCTTCTTCCACGTTAGATTCAGCAACAATAATTTGTTACCCTCATGCCTTATAAACTTTCCTCGACAGAGAAAAGAGCTAGTTATTCTCATAGTTTCCATGCAACACCAAGTAGACTGGTTCGAAGAACCAGTGATCAAACAGAGAGAAAACTGGAGTGTATGGAAAACCAAACAACCAACTAGTTTTCCATTTTGCATGCCTTCCCGAGCAATCCGTGCTCGGGAACCGAGTTCATCAATGACATTAACTCCAAGATTCCTGCCCAATCTCCATTGCCACCGACCGCCATAGTTGGCGATGGACAAATGCAAACAAAGACCATTTCCAGATTTGGCGACTCTGCCACATCGGTCTCGATAGCCATTTGAAATCTCCACCATATCCCTTGTCCTTCATGCTTATCCTTCTCATTTAATGCCATGGAAACCCCCCCATGGCTCGCACCCCTTCATAGGTCCCCCTTCATCCACTATCATTAGTTAGGTTAGAAACATAGGTTAGATCTTAAGGTGATACTTTAGTCTAACTTCCATAGTGCTAGGTTGCTAACCTTAGGAGCATTAAACCTATAGTTTAGGGCTAGGTTAGATTAGCACTAATCCAACCCATAGGTTATAGTTTAGGTTAAGGTTATTAACCTTAACGAATCCATTCTAGGTCTAACAAATAGAATCGTTCAGTATAAGAACCAACAGAGTATAATATTCCGAAATGGATTCTATCCAGCATTGATAATAAGCTAGCAGTATATACCAGAATTTATTACCTGGCTCAAGGTCTAGACCTTCCTGATATTACGATATCGGGAACCAATTCATTTAACAAGATCAACCTGAGTTAACTCCTGGAATTGCTCATTCAACACATTCAGACCTTGCAACCTTCGTAAGGTCTATAATTTTTGTTCATCCAGAATAAACTTAAAACATCTCTTGGATCAATGCCACTGATCCAAGGCTGAGTCATAAAGATGGATAAATCCACAATTCATTTCGAAATCAGATTGAACTCAGGTGCTAAAAATGAAAGAAATAAAAGAGTCCAAGCATATCCTGACTCAGTCAAAGATCTTCAAGAGCAAAGAAGATACAATCCATATCAAGCATGACTTCACAATCAAAGGAACACATCCTTATACAGAAGAAATCATATATCAACACTTGAATGCTCAGGAGGAAGTAACAATAGTTCAGGGTGTTACATGCTTCCCTCCTAAAAGATTCATCGTCCCGATGATTACATATTTGATTTACCTTCAGGTCAACCAATTTATTAGTTCACAATACAATGTGACTATTTCCAACTTGAATAGTTCCAGAAATCAATGTCACGATACATTTTATTCAGCCTGAATAATGTTTGCCTCAATCTGGCTTTCATATAGACATGAAAAAGATAAGTTCATAAAAAAAATGTTTTGTCAACAGATTTCATTCTGTTGAAAAAGAAAAGGAAAAGCAATTTTCATCTCTTCCAGATTTTCCCAAGTTGCACTTTCTTCGTTAAACTGGTCCCACTGGACCTTACATTGCTGTATTTCACGATTTCTCAAATGCAATTGGTGAGTTTCCAGCACTCGTGTGGGTTTAACCACGATTATTCCTGGGTCTTGGACCTGCAAGGAATTCCAATTTAAGACATGTGACAAATCTGAAACGTATTTCTTAAGCAAAGAAATATGGAAAACATCATGCATGCGAGACAAAGCAGGTGGTAATGCTAATCGATAAGCTACAGGATTGATTATTTCGACAATTTCGAAAGGTCCCACGTAACGAGGTGACAACTTGGCAGCCTTGCCAAAAGTTATAGAACTCTTTCTGGGTTTAACACGAAGAAAAACCTTCTCACCAAGCTCAAACCTTCGATCAACCCGCTTAAGGTCAGCATAGCTCTTCTGCCTATCTGCTGCTTCCTTTAATCGTTCACGAATCAACTTAACTTGCTGTTCCATTTCAGTGAGGATCTCTGGTCCAATTACCACTCTATCCTCAATACTATCCCAACTAACAGGGGTTCTGCACTTCCTTCCATAAAGTGCTTCAAAAGGTGCCATTTTAAGAGATGAGTGATAAGTGTTGTTGTATGCGAATTCAACTAGTGGAAGATACTCTTCCCATTTATACTGTTGATCCATGCAATACATTCGCAACATATCTTCCAACACTTGATTTACTCTCTCTGTTTGTCCATCCGTTTCCGGATGATATGCAGAACTGAAGTTTAGTTTCGTTCCAAGAGCTGTATTAAGCATTTGCCAAAATCTTGACGTCATTCTAGGATCCCTGTCAGATATAATCAATTCTGGTACACCATGTAACCTAAAAATTTCATGCACGAATCTTTTGGCCAACACTGGTGAATCATCCTTTAGATTTCCAGTGATGAAATGAGCTACCTTAGTTAGTTTATCTACAACTACCAGGATAACATCATGTTTATTCCTGGACATAGGTAACCCTTGTACAAAGTCCATGCTTATTACTTGCCATTTGTACTGCGGTATGCTATGGGGATATAATAGTCCAGCAGGGTGCATGTGTTCTGCCTTAACCCGCTGACATTCCAGACAATGAGTCACAAAATCAATAACATCCTTTTTCATACCTTTCCAAAAGTATTGTTGTTTTAGATCAGCAAGCATTTTTGTGATACCCGGGTGTCCAGAGAAGGGTGAATTATGAAATTCAACTAACAACTTCTTTCTCAAATCGTTCAGCATAGGTACGTATACCCTGTTTTCATAACGTAAGATTCCTTCATTATCAAAATGAAAACCCTTATACCTTTCATCATTAGGTTCTGCAGCAAGCGCTGCTTTTACTTGCTGAAAGTATATATCAGATTCTGAGGAACTTTTTACCTCATCCTTAAACTGAGTTCTTAATGTTATAAGAGAAGAAATGTGCTTCCTACGACTTAGAGCATCTGCTACCCTATTCTCTTTCCCTTTGATGTAGCTAATATCAAAATCATATTGAGATAAAAATTCTAACCACCTTCTCTGTCTGGCATTTAGATTAGGCTGAGTGAAAATATATTTCAGTCCTAAGTGATCAGTTTTCAACTCAAAAGGTTTCCCAAGTAAATAGTGTCTCCAGACTTGAAGCGCATGAACAATGGCAGCAAGCTCCAAATCATGAGGAGCATAATTCAGCTCATGTAACTTAAGTTTTCTACTTTCATATGCTATGACTTGTTCATTTTGTAACAAAACACCTCCAAGGCCTTCCCCAGAAGCATCCGTTACAACAGTAAAGCTCCCATTAGGGTCTGGTACAGCTAAAATAGGTGCGGAAGTCAACTGACTTTTCAGACTTTTGAAAGCAGTTTCACACTTATCATTCCAAATAAATTTCTTATCCTTCTTCTGCAATGAAGTTATCGGTGCAGCCACTTTAGAAAAATCCTTAACAAATTTTCTATAATAACCAGCAAGACCCATGAAGCTTCTTACTTCGTGCACATTCTTTGGTGCAGGCCACTCAGTTATTGCCACTATTTTTGAAGGATCTACAGCAATTCCTTCTTTACTAATGACATGACCCAAATAGTGAACTTCTGTATCAAAGAAAGAACATTTGGATAACTTACCATACAACTTTCTTTTTCTCAAAATTCCCAAAACTATCTTCAAATGCTCATTGTGCTCCTCAACACTTTTAGAATAAATGAGAATATCGTCCAAGAATACAAGTACAAACTTGTCCAAATATTCTTGAAAGATATTATTCATTAAGTTCATAAAAGCTGCGGGTGCATTAGTTAATCCAAAGGGTAGAACCGTGAATTCATAATGTCCGTACCTTGTTCGGAAAGCTGTTTTATGAATATCTTCCTCTCTAATCCTTAACTGATGATAACCAGATTGAAGATCTATCTTAGAATAAACCGCTGCCCCACGCATCTGATCAAATAGATCGTCGATCCTTGGAAGTGGGTATCTGTTCTTGATTGTTGCTTTGTTCAACATCCGATAATCAATACACAGCCTAAGTGTTCCATCCTTCTTTTTCACAAATATTACTGGCGCTCCCCAAGGTGAAACACTTGGTCTAATCAAACCTTTAGACAAAAGTTCTTGCAATTGAGCCTTAAGCTCAACTAACTCTGTAGTAGTCATCCAATAAGGTGCTTTGGAAATAGGTTCCGTTCCTGGTTTGATTTCGATGGTGAAGTCAAATTCCCTCTTGGGTGGTAAACCTGGTAATTCCTCCGGAAAAACATCTTTGAAACTTTGTAACAGAGGAAATCGTTTCATGGAATCACCATCTTCTTCTAAAAATTTAGATATCTTTACTGCATAAAGGGTACATCCTTTGTTTTTAGCCTTTTTAAGCTGTATAGCTGACAGTTTTCTAACTGAAATTTCCCGTTTCACACCTTGAATCTCTGCTGCTTTCAGCCAATCATCTAAACATTTTATATTCTTTTCATAGCAATCTACTTTTGCTTTATGGTCAGCTAACCAATTGACACCGATGAAAATGTCATACGATCCCAAAGGTGTAACATAGAGGTCAACTTCAGTGGAAAAGTTAGGTAAGTCAAGGACTGCCCCAAAAAGACACATACTCACTGTATGAACAGAATTATTTCCATACTGTACAGTCCAAGATTTATCCATTTTTCCAGCTTTTCTTTTAAGTTTAGAAGCAAGTTTACTAGAAATAAAACATTCAGTAGCTCCTGTATCAAAAAGAATAGTGACAGGTATGCCAAATAACTTACCCGGAACTTCTATAGGTGTCACCTGCTTTTCAGCTTGCTTGTCTGCTACTGCAACATGTATCTTATGTTGCTGATTACGATCATCCTTCTTCAAAGGGCACTGATTTGCGTAGTGGTCTTTGCCACAATTGTAGCAGCCTCCTACAGGTCCCTTTTTAGGCTCAAAATTACCTCCAGCCTTGTAATTATCACGTTGTCCTCCATAGGGCTTCTGCCCATTGTTATAATTTTTGGCAAAATTATCCCTTACATTTCCAGCAGGCTTATTTGCTACTGTTTTCTTACTATTATCCCCTGGAAACTTACTTCTATTTCCAAACTTTTTCCATGGTCCCTTTTTGGGTGCAAGTGAAGTTGAAGAAGGGTTTGCAATCTTCTTCTGCACTTCCTCTTTATGAGCAGAAATAGCCTTTAATTTCTTTTCTTGTCTTATGGCCTTTTCAACAACTCCTTCCATAGTGGTTGGACTGTGAACATCGACCTCTCCCCCTATCACGGGATTCAGTCCCATGATAAATTTTCATATTCTGAACTTCTCGTCAGTTTGATACTGCGGTACATACTTGAGGAGTTTAGTAAATCGCTCCCAGTATTTAGTTACCGTTAGCTTCCCTTGAGCTAAGTTCTGGAATTTTGTCATTTTCTGATCATAGAAAAGTTGTGGCAGCCAACGTTGCCTAAAATAGCCCTTAAATTGATGCCAAGTAATATTGGTCTCATCAATATTTAGCTCAGCTTTATGGCTATCCCACCACAAAGATGCTTCGTGGGAAAGCTGATAGGCTCCCCAAATAGCTTTGGTTTCCTCTGAGAAGTTTCTTATTGCAAAGTACTTCTCCATTTCGCTGAGCCAGTTCTCAGCTCCATCTCCTAATGTGGTGCCATCATATTTAGGTGGGCTTATCCTTTTTATATCATTAGTGAGTTCTGCTGCCAACCTGGCCTTTTTATTTTCTAGTTGGACAGGTGCATTTCCAGCATTATTATCAACACCCATATCGGGGTTGTCATCAGGAGGTTGCTGATTGTTATTACCAGCTTCATCTTCCTCCTCATTTCCCATTACTTGCTATTCAAGTACAGCTAAATGATCTCTTGTGTCCAATAGGGCAGAAAGGATCTCATCAAGCTTTTGGGTTGTTGCTGCCCCTCCTTCAGGTGGAGCATTATTTGCAACGTTCCCTCTTATTCTAACCATTTTCTGTTACAAGAAAATTCAGGTTTTTATTAGATTATGAACACAATAGGTCCAAGAGCTACAACCTTCAGCTCTGATACCAAGATGTAACATCTCCATTTTAGTACAATAGAATAAGAATTTTTTTTTTTTTTTTGATAAATGCTTCCTAGTTCTAAATACATAATTTAGAACTCACAAATCAAAACAACCATTCTTATAACAGATAACCATATGCAGCTGTAATGACTTGGAGTACCTCCGATCTATTCATTCCATGACTCGGTAATCTACCGATCTATTCATGAGTATCAAAGAGTTGGCATTTTTATTTTAACACATCACTCTTGCGGTTCTCTTCCCTAATCTGGGATTCAGAATGCTCTGTCCAAGGAACCTATCTGAATAATTGTTACCATTATTCATCGGCATCTCATCCCTTAGACTAGGTGACATAGGACAACGCAATCAGCAGCTTGCGATACTTTGGCCAAAGATTTGAAACATACTGCTTATGTCTCATATTCCTTGACGGCATACTCGTCAATCTGGAATACGTCCTTCACCCCATTCCTATGTTATGTAGAATGTCTTATACTGACTTTTGTCAGTCTCTCCTGCCCCAAGTTATTCACTTAGGAACAAATTAATAATATGACAACATTATAAGGATGCTCACGAGGATTAGGGATATGCTAACATTCTGGGTCAACCCTATTTAACCCAGTGTGTCAAGATACCACAAGTCTCCAAGGGCAGCCTTATAACATGACCACATTCCTAACCAGTCCCAGAGTAAAACTTGTTCAAGTTTAAGGTGTAAATCTTAACGATCAATGCAAAGGGTGTCACCATAAGTCACTTGCATTGTTGTATCTTTGTGAAGATCCTAATATTCTCGAAGGTATAACCCTGCAGTTGACTTGTGCCATCAACCTTCAAATCCACCTCGAAAATATCTACTTATTTTTAAGGTGTTACATATGTTGAGTTAAAGTTATACTTTAAGACGCTCCTTTTAGGGTAGTCTTTTCCCAACCCCTGGGTTCCTCACCTTAGAATTACCTTTCTTAATAAAACCCATTACGCAAAGAGAAGTTATTAAGAATTGAGGTCTCATCAAGGAGTTCATTGAAAAACAGTAATCTAAATCAACGAAACTAGGCAATAGCCCTTAATCTTCACATAAGGTTGCTAACCATACCCTTTTAGGTTTATATCAGTTCTCATAACTAAAATATATCTTACTTATTAGTATTAAGATATAGTGATTTAAAATCAAATTAAACGTTGTCTTGACTTAGATCAAGACTAGGAAGTAATAATTTATTCAGCCCGTTTAGCTTCCTGTTGAGGTTTATCTTAACCTTAGCTTCTCGAAAGACAATGATCTAAATTCCAATTTAGCTTTAGATAGAACATAACAAAACTACTAAACATTCACAAGTATTCAGTCACATAATCTTTTCAAAGCTTACTTAGAGAATCACAAATGTCTCCAAGATATACAATAATAACAATGCTCTTAAAATCATTCGAACCGAAGAAGTTCAATCCATCAAGATACGAATGCAAACACATAAGTAACAAATACCTCATTTCATTCATTTCTAAGCTAATCAAATACATTTTATGCATTCAGCATATTTGATACAATACTCAACAGCAAAAGAACATCCTTCTTCAAGTAGTACATTTAGAGAATCAAATTGGAATTCATCATAAAACCAAATTAAACAATCTGAACATCATATCAGATCTGTGTGTCTTTACCACTTACAGCAACCATCTGCAAAAATTGTCAACACGGGTCAGTTCGGTGAACTGAGCATGATAAGCACTAATTCTTAAAACAATTGCAATCCACCAATTGTTCTCATTAAAAACCTGTTTAAATGAAATCATTTCTTCAAATTCCAAACATAAATCAGGCTATTCATCTCATATGTTAGAGACTAAGAACAAAAGAATACAACCATTCTAAAGACAACAAAACTCCTATAAGAATGTTTCTAACAAGTACTCAAAGGTAGTTTATAACATTCAACAAGTTCAACTATCATAACTTCCTTTCAAACATACATTATTTTAATGGTATTGATGAGTATACCTACTTATACAGGAACACACATTTTATACCAGTCTCTCCATACAACACCACAGTCTATTCTTGTTATGCCCTTACCATAGAGATCGCATAAGGATACAAGAAGAAAGAACATAAAGTTTCCATACTAGGAGAGAGAGAGTATTTTCTTATTCCTCTTATTACACATAAACATATAATTTACAACTCAGGAGAAGGAAATAGAGTAAATCAGATTCCCATTTCAATCATGTTCAGGACTGTATCGACTCCTCTAAAATAACACAATTACATTTACGCATGCAATTTAAAAAGTTGAGACCACAAGAAGATACTACAGTTTCATCTAAATTCTTTGATAAAATCACCTATAGCTATTAAGCAATACAAGAGCTCTCGCGACAAGCAACAGTAAATAATCTGACCATGAAAGACTCAACAACCTTTTCCATATCATTCATCAACATGAAAAATACCCAACACCATCACCTGACATGGTAAGGCTAAGAGCTATTTGTTTCAGTCAAACACGAGACAAGATATCATTAAAAACAAATAACGTATCCATATGCAAATAAAGTGACATTCACACTGAGTCAAAACACAAACATGCATAGCTTCATTCAACTAAAACAATCCCTAAAATTATACAACAAGGACCTGTATTAGAAGTCGATTTCAAGAAAAATAATCACAACAAGGTCTTCACAGAAGCTGAATTTCATAACAATAATTTCCTCAAAGTTTCATCCGAAGTCGAGCTACTACAAAATACAACAGGGTCTCAAACAGAGTCATGTTTGTAAAGAAAACCCATCCTTTAATTCCAGAGGAGTGAAATGAATATACCACAACAATGTAAGAAAGAGTCTGTACGATATGCATGCACAACGAGGCATTAATTCGAGAATTGAGCCAAATCGCAACATATCAAGGACTCCAACAGTGTTGATTCCAACCAGTACTCATAACCAAGGTTTTGATTGAAGTTGAATTCATACGAAAACAATTCAAGAATCCCAATATTACTCACAACAAAACTTCTACAAAATTTAAAAACATAATATATGTTTCAAGGACTCCAACAAAGTCAATACCATCAGTATTCACAACTAAGCTTCGACAGAAGTTGAAATACAAGATACATTTCAATGAATCTCACTAAGTCGATACCATCGGTATTCTCAACTAAACAACCGCATTCAACTAAGCTTAGACAGAAGTTGGAATGCAAGATACATATTAAGGATTCCAACAGAATCAATATCAATAAGTATTCCTTCTATAGAATTCGAAACACTAGTTACATTCCAAGGACTCCAACTGAGTCAATATCAATAATATTCACTACAAAACAATAGCATTCAAAACTAAGCTTAAGCTACTGGACTAGCTTAAGGTGAGTTGATAAGGTAAGGTCCTTAGAAAGATCAAGGAAAGCTGACAAGGTGAGATGATAGGTGAGCTCCCATGCGAGTTGTCAAGGTGAGCTGTAAGATGAGCTCCCATGAGAGTTTTATGGTGAGTTGCTTGACAAGCTCCCAGGTGAACTCAAGATGAGCTATTTAAAGAGCTCTTGGGTGAGCTCAAGGTGAGATGGTAAGGTGAACTCCCAGGTGAGTTTCTAGGAAAGCTCAAGTCGAGTTACTCGACGAGATCCTGGGTGAGCTACTTGCCGAGCTCCTAACCAAGCTCCTAGGTGAGCTATTGGGTGAGTAGGTAACATGAGCTCAAGGTGAGTTGGCAAGGTGAGATGTAATGTAAGCTCCCAGGTGAGTTTGAATGAGAGCTCACTTTACCAATTTGACATGAGGTCACCTGGGAGCTCGTCAAATAGCTCACCAAAAAAATCACATAGGAGTTGACTTGACAGCTCACCTTACCAACTCCCATGGGAGCTCACCTATCAGTTCCACTTGTCAGCTCACCTTGATCTCGCTAAATAGCTAACCTTTGTAAATCATATTGAGCTCATCTGGTAGCTTGCCTCAAATTTCATCATTCATCTCACTAAGTAGCTCAACTGAGATCTCACCTAACAGTTCACCAAGGACCTCACTTGGGAGCTTTCCAAGTAGCTCACTTGGGAGCTCACCTAGCAGCTCACCTGAGAGCTCACTAAATAGCTTGCCAAGTAGCTCACCTGGGAGCTCTTTTGGGAGCTCGCTGATTAGCATGAGTTGAGAGCACCTGGGAAGCTCATTGAGTAACTGACCTGGGAACTCACCTAGGAGCTTACCTGATAGCTTGCCTTGCCAACTCACCTTGAGATTTCCTTACCAACTCACCTTAAGCTAGCCTTACTAACTCAGCTTGAGTTCATCTACTAGCTCGCATGTAATCTCACCTCAAAGATTACTAACAAGCTCACCTTTGAGCTCACCTGGAATATCATCAAGTAGCTCATCTAGGATCTCTGCTAGGAGCTCGATAAGTAGCTCACCCAGGAGCTCATCGAGTAGCTCAACTTAAGCTTACCCAAAAACTCACCTGAAAGCTCACTTTGACAGCTCACCTTGAGCTCACTTAGAAGCTCATTCAGAAATTCACCTGAAAACTTGCATGGGAACTCACCTTTCTAAATCGCATGGGAGCTCACCTATAAGCTCAAATTTCAAGCTCACTAAGGAGATCACCTTGCCAACTCGAATTGAGATCATCTGGTAGCTCACCTCATATTTTTTCGAGTAGTTCGCCAAGTAGCTCACTTAGGAGCTCACCTAATAGCTCACCTAGGAGCTCACCGAGTAACTCGTCAATTAGGTTGACTTGAGGTCATTTGTGAGCTCACTAAGTAGCTCATCAAGGACCTCACCTGGGAGCTCACCAAGTAGCTTACATGGGACCTTCCCTAGCATGTCACCTAGGAGCTCACCGAACAACTCACCAAGTAGCTCCCCTAAGAGATCTTTTGGGAGCTCACTGATCAACTCGAGTTGAGCTCACCTAGGAGCTCATCCAGTAACTCACATGGGAACTCCCCTGATAGCTCACCTTGCCAACTCACCTTGAGCTCTCCTTGCCATCTCATCTTGAGCTCACCTTACCAACTCACCTTGAGCTCACATTTCCAACTCACCTTGAGCTCATCTCATAGCTTGCATGTAAGCTCACCTTAGATATTTCTAATAAGCTCACCTTTGAGCTCACCTAGGAGCTCACCAAGCAACTCACCTAGGAGCTTGGTTGGGAGCTCAGGAAGCAGTTCACCCAAGAGCTCATTGAGTAGCTTGACTTTAGTTTTCTTGAAAACCAACCTATGAGCTCACTTGATAGGTCACCTTGCCAGCTTGCCTTAAGCTCGCTAAGGATCTTGCTGAGTATCTCAACTTGAGCTCACTTGGGATCTCATCAATCAGCTCACATAAAAAATTAAATGGTACCTCACCCGACTGCTCACCTTACCAATTCTCATTGGCGCTCACCTTGACCTCTCTGAGGAGCTTACCTTGCTAACTTCCCTTGAGCTAATCTGGTAGCTCACCTCAGATTTCATCAAGCAGCTCACCAATTAGCTCAGCTGGGAGCTTGCCTAAAAGTCTGCCTGAGAACCTACCTAATAGCTCA
This sequence comes from Taxus chinensis, assembly GCA_019776745.2. Taxonomy (NCBI): domain Eukaryota; kingdom Viridiplantae; phylum Streptophyta; class Pinopsida; order Cupressales; family Taxaceae; genus Taxus; species Taxus chinensis. The sequence goes on from CM034157.1 coordinate 2,743,079, forward strand.
CCAGGGAGCTCACTGAGAATCTCACTGAGTAGGCTAACTTGAGCTCACTTATGAGCTAACTTGTAAGCTTGCGAGGGACCTCACCTGGGAGGTTTCCAAGTAGCTCTCTTGGAAGCTCACCTAGTAGCTTTCCTTAGAATTCACCGAACCGCTCGCCAAGTAGCTCACCCAAGAGCTCTTTTGGGAGCTCACTGATCAGGTCTACTTGAGCTCACCCGGGAGCTCATCAAGTAACTCACCTGGAATCTTGCCTTACCAACTCACCTTGAGCTTTGTGTTACCAACTCACCTTGAGCTCATCTAGTAGCTCGCATGTAAGCTCACCTTAGAGATTACTGACATGCTCACCTTGAGCTTGCATGGGAGCTCACTGAGGAGCTCACCTAGGAGCTCATCAAGTAGCTCAACTTGAACTTTCCTGGAAACATGCCTGACAACTCACCTTGCTAGCTCACCTTAAGCTCACCCAGGAGCTCACTGAGCAGCTCAACTTGAGCTCACGTAAGAGTTCATCAAGTAGCTTGCCTAAAAACTCACATGAGAGCTTGCATTATAGCTCACCTTTCCAACTCACATGGGATCCCACCTATGATCTCACCTTGCTAGCTCGCCTTGAACTCACCAACGAGCTCACCCTGTCAACTCACCTTGAGATCATATGGTAGCCCACATCAGAGTTTTTTGAGTAGCTCACCAAGTAACTCACCTAACAGCTCACTTGGGAGCTCACCTAAGAGCTCACTTGGGAGCTCACTAAGAAGCTTGACAAGTAGGTTGACTTGAGCTCGCTTGTCAACTCACCAAGCAACTCACTAGGGACCTCTCCTGGGAGTTCGCCAAGTAGCTCCCTTGGGTGCTTGCCTAGTAGCTCACCTGGGAGCTTGTCGAATAGCTCACCAAGTAGCTCACCTGGGAAATTTTATGGGAGACCACCGATCAGCTCGAGTTGAGCTCACCCTGGAGCTCATCAAGTAACTCACCTAGGAACTCACCCAAGAGCTCACCTAATAGCTCACCTTACTAACTCACCTTGATCTTGCCTAGCTCACTCACCTTGAGCTCACCTTGAGATCATCTAGTAGCTCACATGTAAGCTCACCTCAGATATTTCTAAAAATTTCACCTTTGAGCTTACCTTGGAGCTCACTAAATAACTCACCTAAGAGCTTTGCTCAGAGCTTAGTAAGCAGCTCACCCAGGAGCTCATGAAAACTTACTTGGGAGCTTTCCTGAAAGCTCACCTTGCAAGCTCACCTTGAGCTCACCCAGGAGCTCACTGGGTAGCTAGACTTGAGGTGAGGTCCCTGGCGAGCTTCTCGGTGATCTCACAATTGAGCTCAAGTAAACCTACTCAGCGAGCTACTCAGTGAGCTCCCAGGTGAGCTGTTAGGCTAGCTCCCATGTGAGCTATTAAGGGAGCTCCTAGGTGAGATACTTGGTGAGCTACTCAATGAACTCTAAGGCAAGCAACCAGAAGAGCTCAAGGTAAGTTGGCAAGGTGAGCTCCTCAATGAGCTTAAGATGAGATGGCAAGGTGAGCTAATAGGCAAGCTCCCATGTGAGTTTTCAGGTGAGCTTCTTGACAAGCTCCCAGGTGAGATGAAATCGAGCTGCTTGGCGAGCTCAAGGTGAGCTAGAAAGGTGAGGCTATCACGTGAGCTCCCAAGTGAGTTTCTAGGTAAGCTTAAGTTGAGCTATTCGACTAAGTCCTGGGTGAGCTACTTGTAGAGCTCCCAGCTAAGCTCCTAGGTGAGCTACTCTATGAGCTCCTAGGATTTTGTATGTTATCTTGGTGAAAGTTTTTCATGCTGTTATAACTGCTGGAATGAAAGAAAACATGTTAAGATAAACTCTGATCTTAAAGGAATGTGTTGCTAACTTGGATTCTTGCATCCTGTGATTTATTGTTAGGACAACAGTTATTGTACTTGCGTGTTTGCTGATGTGACGACAAATTGTCGTATACTTGCTAAACTCTCGTTGCTGATTGACAGCACACCTTGAATCAATTTCATTGATCCAAAGTATGCTGAGGGCTTCTGGTGATTTCTGTGTCGATTTACTCTTGAACCGAACCCGAGGTTGTTATGAACGTGCAGCGCCTGATTGCAGGTATGAGCAGCTGGCACGTAAATGCCAACGACAGGGGTTCGATTCTTGAACCCTGTACTGTCGAACTTGGGACCTCGTGTGGCAAGAAACACCTGGACACGGGTGGCCTGGACACGTGATCCAAAGGACGGAACGTCCTGCTCAGCATTAACGTGAATGTTAGTTGGAGAGGTTGGGTTAGGAGTTGATTAGTGTTAGTGGTTAGTATGAATTAAACCCTAAACTAATCCTAAGTCCTAACATGCATCCTAAACTACTATCCTAAGTGGATTTTTAAATTACAAAAAAAAAAGGGGGAAAAATAGACCTAAGCCCTAATAACCTAAGGCTAAACTAAGACCTAGGTTGAACACTATATGCAACCTAAACTAATCCTAATCTAAAGGGGCGCGCAGACCCTTGGAGGGAAAGGATAAGGATGAAGGAGGGTATTCATTAGCATTTAATTGGAAAGTCCATACGTGGACAGCGCCAGTTTTGGCGGGGCAGGTAAGAAATGGAGGCATCTATTTGGAGATAGATCCAAATTCGGTTTTGCATGGGAAATTTGAAAATTGAGTTCGCCAACTCAAGTTGGCAGTGGCGTGGGAAGTTAGGAAAAAGGAAGAGCCTTTAATGCATTGATTGTTCTTGGTCCTCGCGACCAGCTTGCCTTGGAAAGTGTATGAGGGAATTTTGATTTTCATTTTGTCGATTCGGGCTTTTGCAAAGTTTCTCTGCATTTGGTTTTTCTGGTCTGGTTCAGTCGAACCAGCTCTTGGAATTTGACACTGTTCTTGGAGATTTTAAGGCTGTCATTGAGCCTGAAGAAGAAAGGAGTGTTGGGAAGTTTGTGCTGTCGCGGTGGAAGGAAATAACTCGGCAAACGAAGCTTTCTTCGGGTTTTGGAAAAGAGATTACAGGCATGTTAAGCCCTTCTCTTTAAAAATTCTTGCTTTGTTTAAGTGTCTCATTAAAACAACCCTGCTCTTGGGTTTGGATTGTGTGATTGTTGTCGAGTCGATTTGATTTGGATTTCGTTGATTCTTGCTTCTTTTTTTTTGGAAAATGATATGAAGAATCGTTTCTGGTTGCTCGGCTTTGATTTGTTTTTGAATCGAGTTGGAACATGAATTCTGTATTATATGGTTGACAGTATGGTGATTGAAATAGATATTCTCTTTCTCTGTTCGTGTTGTGTGGAATTGGAACAGGCTGTGTAATTGTTTCCTTATTGTGTAATCTTTTCCTTGCTGTTGTGTTTGGAACTGTCCTTGCATGTAAAAAGGAAGTGGAAATACAGTCGTGTTATGTTGCTATGATTTGGATTTCGTTGACTCTTGTTGTCATTTTTGGAAATAATAAGAAACATTGTTTCTGGTTGCTGAGTTTAACTGTCTTCGTATTTCTCGAATGGAATACCTTCCCGTGTACTGGTTGTTGACGTTAAATGGAAGTTCGAAACGGGTTCTTCATGTAAAATGCTTAATGTGAACTGTGCAGGCAGTGTGAATTATTTTATTACTGTGTGATTGTCTTTTGTCACATGAACTTTTGGGATAAGATGGTGAAGGTTGTGTGAACGGCTTGATGTCGTTTCTGTACTGAGGTTTTCTTGCTGAAAGAAATAGAACTTTTGGGTTTTCCTTCTGCTGAACTGTTTGGGATTATAAGGAAATGGCATTTTGTATTTTAAAAGAATGGGCATTGAACGAATACGTATATGAGTGCTCGTGAAAGTTGGAAAAGAAATAGTTTTTCCTTCTGAACTTATAGTATAATACATGTGTTTTCTTGCTGAAGAAGGTATGATGAATTGTTGTGTTTAATTGATGACTGCTCAATCCTCTAGTTAGGACTGTCTTGTGAATGCGAACTTGACTTTGAATTGTTGTGCGAAAGAAGTGATGCATGGGAACTCTGTCTCTGTTGTTTGGGTTTTTCTTAACTGTATCTGACTTATGCATTTAACACCCTACGCGGGTTTGCCTTTATAGAGGTATTGATATATGAATATTATATTTGAGTCCTGTACCTTATTAAGAAAATGGAGAATGTTGTTTTTGGGATTAACGGTTGATCGAGATAGAACTCGAAATGGATATTCATTGTTTGTGGTATATTTGATTGAAACTGTACAGGCTATGTGAGTTTGCTTTTCAATAAGAACGATTGTTTTGTTATCTTTATAAGTTGAGCTGTCATGCTAAGATAAACACGATTTGGGTGTTTTTATTTCATTCCGAACAAAATGATTGTTTCTTAATGAAATTATAGGGAAATGAATTCTTCTTCTGCCTGCTGTTCTGACTTGGTGAAATTCGTAGTCATGTGATTATTGGACTTGCTGTAGGTAACAACAATGAATAAAATGTTATTTTGAACGGGATACGTTCATAGGATTAGAAAGTCATGTGATTAATTGACTGTATGATTGTATAACTGTTTATCTGTTTAGCATACAGTGAAAGAAATATGGTTTCTTTTAGTATGGTAAATATATGGTATGCATCCTTATACTGTTTGATCTTGGATGAACATAATGTGGTACTAACCTGTTTTGGATTTTCATATGAGCCTGATTCAAATGAAATATGGATATGGATGATGAATTCTTCCCTGTTTTCATTAAAGCTGATTATGAATGAAATTACTCTTACTGCTGGAAAGTGAATTCTGAATGGATTTTGTAAGTTTCACTCTGAACTGTTATCTTGATTTGTGTTTCGTTTGGATTCCATTTTTAGAACAGCCATTTGGAAAGAAATAGGGTCATGGATGAATGACTTGGAAAAATGATCTGTTCTTCTTTCATTCAGTTGGAAATCTATAATTCGTTGATAACGAATCTTGTAGTGCTTAGATATGAGCGACTATATGCATTGCTGTTCGCTTTCTTGTCTGTGCTTGATTGCTTGGATTCTAATATGATGCATGAACTGAAAGGAAAGTAAAGAGGTTTACATTTCAGTTAGTTTCATCCTTTGCATTTATTATTAATGAAAGGCGTGGAAAGGATAACAGTATGTTATATCAGCAGTAAGCTATTTGTATTTCTAACTTTGTAAATATTGTGAATTAAGATTTGTAACGGTTATGTGGAAACGGGACAGCAGTTCTTTGGCTGATTGTGATGATATTTTGATAGTTCAGTTGTTATGCTGATCTTTCTTTTGTGCCTATTTCGTGATTGATGTTTTACTGTCGTTTCATAAAAGCAGGGTTCTTTTATTGAGACAGTTAGTTGAAGCACCTTATTTTAAGGATAAGTGCTTAATATGCTCAGTTCATTGAACTGACCCGTGCAAATCATTTTGCAGATGGAATTTGATTAGAATGAAGACATGGCTGTTTTCTGATGCTTCTTGATTAGCTGAAAGATGAATTGTAATTGTTGCTTTTATTCCTCTTCGAGGAATTGTGAAAAGAAGAAAGTATATTCTTCTATCTATGAGTTGTATTGATGTTTTATGTAAACCATGCCCATTCAGTTGGATTGGCAAATGTACAGATTATGACATGAAATGTTGAATACAATTACAAGTGTGATATTTTAATAATTATATCAGTTTGATATTGTTGGCTAAATTGGAAATATAATGTTATTTCTTGATTTGGATTTGCTTCATTGTCCTTGGATGGATGTTAAATGGAAACTGATATCTATTCTTACCTAAATGCAACTTTTAAGTTGAAATATGCAATTAGTTCATACTTGGGTAAAGATGAATTTTTAATTGACATTAAAAAGGTTTAGGAAGAATATGATTCCATAATCGAAAGGTATTCAGGATTAGCTTAGGAGCTAAGGAATATCAATTAACTTTGGAGTAATCGAACTTCGCTTTCGAACTCCATTAATGATCTCGTATGCTGAATTCAGAATAAAGGATATAGGATAAGTATATCCATAACTAATGGACCTTAACTATATAACGTTAAGGAGAACAAATGAATACATTTCTTGGGAATTAGACCTCGTTTAAATGACGTCTAATAAGTTAGTATTCTGAATTTAGTTACAGTTGGGAAAATCTTGGCTAAGTTTAATAGGTTAAACTTATCACGTCCGTCGGTACGGACTGCTTAATCCAATGATTAAGAAGTGAACCAAGTAGGGAAATGTAGCCCTTCGATACGAAGGAGAAGATGCATAGCAAGCTAATGGACGGATTTAGTCCCTCTTAGCTATATACAACTGTAACGGAAACGAGGATCAAGGGATCAGCATGGATGCTGAAAGTTGATTCTTAATTATTAAATCGTATCCAAATCACTTGAGCAGGATGTGTATTCTCGATGGGAGAATTCTGTAGGACATTGGCATACGCCAGCTACAGCAAGGTGTCTCCATGAAGACGGGGTCTTCATGATGACACAATGTTGCAGCTGACATATTGCAATGCCCTCCCGAATTAAAACATCAAGAATACATAGGCTGAATGTGTAACTCTTAGCAGGGGATAGGAGTATGATCTGGTATACGGAGTGAATCCGGAATACTAAAGATAACTAGACACACGGAGTCGTGGGGAAACGACACCGTATGTCTGCGTATCTTTAGTTACCAGGAGTGCCTTCCTATATTCGTTCATATTACTAGTTGGAATTGGAAGTTTAAAACTGACCTTAAACGAAGAGGACTGGTAGGAACCAGGAAAGACCATTCTAGATAACAGGTGAAGTGAAGTGAAGGACGTATTCCGTTGATGTGTATCACATCCAGGAATATGATCATGCAAAGCATGTGAAAATCTTTGGCCAAAGTATCGCAATTGCTGGTTGCGTTGTCCTTATCACTTAATTTAAGATGCAGGATGTCAGATGAATATCAGTAACAGATATTCAGATAGGCTTCTTAAATGGATCACTTCGATAACCGGAAACGGTTATGAGAACAGGTATATATAATATACTATGCATAAACGAACATGAAGGATCGGTTGTTGCCGAGTCATGAAATGAAGGATCGTTGAAACTCCGAGCCATGAAAATGGAAGATCGGCAGTTCCTCGAGTCATTTACAGCAGCATATAGAATCTGTTATAAGATTGAATGGCATTGAATGTGTGTTCCATATTGTAAATATGCGAACAGGGAACATTAGTTTTAAAAGGAAATTGTGTGATCCAAACTGTGTTGTTTGGGCAGAGAACAATTATTAAAACTTGAACGTGTGTTTGAATTTTATAATTCATAACAGAGAACGTTATCAAAAAAAAAAAAAAAAAAATTCCCTTGTTCTGGTATCTTAAAATGGGGATGTTACATCTTGGTATCAGAGCTGAAGGTTGCAGCTCTTGGACCTAATGAGTCCACGATATTAATAAGGTTTACATTTTCTTATTGAACAGAAAATGGTCAGGACAAGAGGGAATGCTGCGAATAACCCGTTACAGGGTGGAGAAGCAGCGACTGCCCAAAAGCTGGATGAAATCCTTGCTGCCCTACTTGATACGAGGGATCGTTTGACTGTACTGGAACAACAGTCAATGGGCAATGAAGAGGAGGAGAATGAAGCTGAAATAAATGATCAGCTGCCTCCTGTGGACAACATCAACGGAGGGAATCCGGGTGTTGATGATAATAATGTAATTGCTCCTAATCCCCCTGAAAATAAAAGGGCAAGATTAGCAGCTGAACTTACAAATGATATAAAGAGAATAAGTCCTCCAAAGTTTGATGGAACAACTCTTGGAGACGGAGCTGAGAACTGGCTCAGTGAAATGGAGAAATACTTTGCAATAAGAAACTTCTCCGAAGAGACTAAAGCGATATGGGGAGCATATCAGCTTTCTCATGAAGCATCATCATGGTGGGACAACCGTAAGGTTGAGCTGAATATTGTCGAATCAGACATAACTTGGGATCAATTTAAGGGTTATTTTAGGCAACGATGGCTGCCTCAACTCTATTTTGATAGGAAAATGACTGAATTTCAGAACTGGTCGCAAGGAAGGCTGTCGGTGACGGAATACTGGGAAGGGTTTACTAAACTCCTTAAGTATGTGCCGCAGTACCAAGCTGACGAGAAGTTCAGAATACGGAAATTCATAATGGGACTGAATCCCATCATTGGTGGCGAAGTGGATGTCCACGGCCCAACCACCATGGATGGAGTTGTCGAAAAGGCAATCAGACAGGAACAGAAATTGAGGGCAATATCTGCTCACAGGGAAGAGATAAGGAAGAAGATTCCCAATCCTTCTTCGTCTCTTGCACCAAAAAGGGGACCTTGGAAAAGGTTTGGTGTGAAAAACAAAATTGTTGTAGATAACAACAAGAAACCTGTGATGAACAGACCTGTAAATAGCGTGCGGAACAGCTTCACAAAAGTTAATGGCATTGGACAGAAGTCCTATGGAAGCCAGAATGATAACTTCAAGGCTGGTAACAAATTTGAGCCTAGAAAAGGGCCAGCTGGAGGATGCTTCAACTGTGGAAAGGACCACTATGCGAATCACTGTCCTCTGAAGAAGGATGATCGCGGACAGCAGCATAGGATACACGCTGCAGTGGCTAACAGACAAGCTGAAAAGCAAGTGACGCCCATAGAAGTTACGGGTAAGTTATTCGGTACACCTGTAGTTATACTTTTTGATACTGGAGCTACAGAATGTTTTATTTCTGCTAAACTTGCTATGAAATTAAAAAGAAAGGCTGCAAGAATGGATAAAACATGGACAGTGCATTATGGGAATAATGCTGTCCATACAGTCGAAATGTGCCTTTTTGGGGCAATTCTTGATCTGCCTGGTTTCTCCACCGAAGTTGACTTGTATGTCACTCCTCTAGGATCATATGATATCATTATTGGAGTTAACTGGTTGGCTGAACATAAGGCAAAGGTCGACTGTTATGAAAAACAAATCTGTTGCTTTGATGACCTGCAGAAAGCAGCAGTCATTCAAGGTGTAAAACGGGAAGTTGCAGTTAGGAAACTGACGGCTATGCAACTAAAGAGGGCTAAAAATAGAGGCTGCACTTTGTATGCAGTAAAAGTGACAGAAAATGCAGAGGAAGATAATGATTTCATGGAAAGATATCCATTGTTGAGGGATTTCCGTGATGTGTTTCCGGAGGAATTGCCAGGTCTTCCGCCCAAACGTGAGTTTGACTTCGCAATAGAAATCAAACCAGGAACGGAACCCATATCTAAGGCACCTTATAGAATGACTACCATTGAGTTGGTAGAGCTGAAGGCTCAGTTACAAGAACTTCTGACTAAGGGGCTGATAAGACCGAGCGTCTCACCTTGGGGAGCGCCGGTAATTTTTGTAAAGAAAAAGGATGGCACTTTGAGGCTGTGCATTGATTACAGAATGCTGAACAAAGCAACTATTAAAAATCGATACCCACTTCCTAGGATTGATGATCTGTTTGATCAGATGCGAGGAGCATCAGTTTATTCAAAAATAGATCTTCGATCAGGGTACCATCAGCTGAGAATAAAGGAAGAAGATATTCATAAAACAGCTTTTAGAACGAGGTACGGGCATTATGAGTTCACGGTGTTGCCTTTTGGGTTGACTAATGCACCTGCCGCCTTCATGAATCTAATGAACAATATTTTTCAAGAATACTTAGACAAGTTTGTGCTTGTATTCTTAGACGACATTCTTATATACTCTAAAAATGTCGAAGAGCACCAAGAACATCTCAGGATAGTGCTGGAAATCTTAAGAAAGAGGAAGTTGTATGGCAAACTGTCCAAATGTTCCTTTTATGATGCAGAAGTGCATTATTTGGGACACGTTATAAGCAAAAATGGGATAGCTGTTGACCCTTCAAAGATCACAGCTATAACTGAGTGGCCTGCGCCTAAGAACGTGCACGAAGTGAGGAGCTTCATGGGCTTGGCTGGATATTATCGAAAGTTCGTTAAGGACTTTTCAAAAATTGCTGCCCCAATCACTTCGCTGCAAAAGAAAGAAAAGAAATTTGTCTGGACAGACAAATGTGAATCTGCCTTTAAAAAGTTAAAGGAACAGTTAACTACAGCACCTATTTTGACTGTACCTGATCCAAATGGAGATTTTATGGTTGTAACGGACGCCTCAGGAGAAGGCCTTGGAGGTATTCTATTACAGAATAACCATGTCATCGCTTATGAAAGCAGAAAGCTTAAGTTACATGAACAGAACTATGCTCCACACGATCTTGAGCTCGCTGCCATTGTTCATGCACTTCAAATGTGGAGGCATTATCTTTTAGGCAAGCCCTTCGAGTTAAAAACAGACCATCTAGGGCTGAAGTATATTTTTACTCAGCCAAATCTGAATGCAAGTAAGTGAAGATGGTTAGAGTTTCTGTCTCAGTATGATTTCGATATAAGCTACATTAAGGGCAAGGAAAATAGAGTAGCAGATGCTTTGAGTCGAAGGAAGCATATCTCTGCTCTTATAACGTTAAGAACTCAGTTTAAGGATGAGGTGAAAGATGCCTTGGAATCAGATCCTTATTTCCAGCAAGTCAAATCAGCACTTGCTGCAGACCCGCAGGACGTCAGGTATAAGGGATTCCGTTTTGATAATGAAGGAATTCTGAGGTTCGAAAACAGGGTATATATACCTGTGGCAAATGACTTAAGAGGAAAATTGTTAACTGAATTCCATAATTCACCTTTTTCTGGACACCCTGGCATTACAAAAATGCTCGCTGATCTTAAGCAGCAATATTTCTGGAAGGGAATGAAAAAGGATGTGGCAGAGTTTGTAACACACTGCTTGGAATGTCAGCGTGTTAAGGCGGAACATATGCACCCCGCTGGATTATTGTATCCCCACAGTATTCCGCAGTATAAATGGCAAGTGATAACGATGGATTTCGTTCAAGGATTGCCTATGTCAAGAAATAAGCATGACATTATCCTGGTTGTAGTCGACAAATTGACCAAAGTGGCACACTTCATTGCTGGTAATTTGAAGGACGATGCACCAGTGCTAGCAAGAAGATTTGTACATGAAATCTTCAGATTGCATGGAATACCGGAATTAATCATATCGGACAGAGATCCGAGGATGACATCAAGGTTTTGGCAAACGCTTAATGCGGCCTTGGGGACTAAATTGAACTTCAGTTCTGCATATCATCCGGAAACGGATGGACAGACTGAGAGAGTTAATCAGGTTTTAGAGGACATGTTAAGGATGTATTGCATGGACCAGCAGTATAAATGGGAGGAATACCTTCCGCTGGTAGAATTTGCTTACAATAACACCTATCATGCCTCTTTAAAAATGGCGCCCTTTGAAGCATTGTATGGAAGAAAATGCAGAACCCCTGTCAGCTGGGACAGCGTTGAGGACAGAGAGGTAATTGGGCCAGAAATCCTTATGGAAATGGAACAGCAAATCAAAATGATTCGGGAACATCTAAAGGAGGCTGCCAATAGGCAAAAGAGCTATGCAGACTTGAAGCGGGTTGACAGGCATTATAAACTGGGAGAGAAGGTCTTTCTTCGGGTGAAGCCGAAAAAGAGCTCAATAACTTTTGGCAAGGCTGCCAAGTTGTCGCCACGTTACGTGGGACCTTTTGAAATTGTTGAAATAATCAACCCTGTAGCTTATCGTCTAGCATTACCTCCTGCTTTGTCTCAAATGCATGATGTTTTTCATATTTCTTTGCTTAAGAAATACGTGACAGATTTATCACATGTGCTAAATTGGAATTCCTTGCAGGTCCAAGACCCAGGAATAATCGTGGTTAAGCCCATTCGAGTGCTGGGAACTCGCCAGTTGTACTTGAGAAATCGCGAAGTGAACCAATGTAAGGTCCAGTGGGACCAGTTCAGCGAAGAAAGTGCAACTTGGGAAAATCTCGAAGAAATGAGATCTACTTTTCCACACCTGTTTAATTGAATTTGAAATTCAAAGAACTGATAATTCTACCAAATTTAGACAATTATTAGTCTATTGTACAGTTGTCTTAAAACGCTGTTTTTAAGAGTGAATCTGTTTTTGGTATGAACTTATGAATGAAGGGACAATAACTGAACTTTGTCCTAGGAACTCCTTGATTTGTTTAAACTGATCATCGGGACGATGATTCTTTAAGGAGGGAAGAATGTAACGCTCTGATTTTGTATGTTATCTTGGTGAATGTTTTTCATACTGTTATAACTGCTGGAATGAAGGCAAACATGTTAAGATAAACTCTGATCTTAAAGGAATGTGTTGCTAACTTGGATTCTTGCATGCTGTGATTTATTGTATAGGACAACAGTTATTGTACTTGCGTGTTTGCTAACGTGACGACAAATTGTCGTATACTTGCTAAACTCTCGTTGCTGATTGACAGCACACCTTGAATCAATTTCATTGATCCAAAGTATGCTGAGGGCTTCTGGTGATTTCTGTGTCGATTTACTCTTGAACCGAACCCGAGGTTGTTATGAACGTGCAGCGCCTGATTGCAGGTATGAGCAGCTGGCACGTAAATGCCAACGACAGGGGTTCGATTCTTGAACCCTGTACTGTCGAACTTGGGACCTCGTGAGGCAAGAAATGCCTGGACACGGGTGGCCTTGACACGTGATCCAAAGGACGGAACGTCCTGCACAGCATTATACGTGAATGTTAGCTGAGAGGTTGGGTTAGGAGTTGATTAGTGTTAGTGGTTAGTATGAATTAAACCCTAAACTAATCCTAAGTCCTAACATGCATCCTAAACTACTATCCTAAGTGGATTTTTAAATTACAAAAAAAAAAAAAGGGGAAAAAAAGACCTAAGCCCTAATAACCTAAGGCTAAACTAAGACCTAGGTTGAACACTATATGCAACCTAAACTAATCCTAATCTAAAGGGGCGCGCAGACCCTTGGAGGGAAAGGATAAGGATGGAAGGGGGTATTCATTAGCATTTAATAGAAAGTCCATACGTGGACAGCGCCAGTTTTGGCGGGGCAGGTAAGAAATGGAGGCATCTATTTGGAGATAGAGCCAAATTCGGTTTTGCATGGGAAATTTGAAAATTGAGTTCGCCAACTCAAGTTGGCAGTGGCGTGGGAAGTTAGGAAAAGGCAGAGCCTTTAATGCATTGATTATTCTTGGTCCTCGCGACCAGCTCGCCTTGGAAAGTGTATGAGGGAATTTTGATTTTCATTTTGTCGATTCGGGCTTTTGCAAAGTTGCTCTGCATTTGGTTTTTCTGGTCTGGTTCAGTCGAACCAGCTCTTGGAATTTGACACTGTTCTTGGAGATTTTAAGGCTGTTGCTGAGCCTGAAGAAAAAAGGAGTGCTGGGAAGTTTTTGTTGTCGCTGTGGAAGGAAATAACGCGGCAAACGAAGCTTTCTTCGGGTTCTGGAAAAGAGATTACAGGCATGTTAAGCCCTTCTCTTTAAAAATTCTTGCTTTGTTTAAGTGTCTCATTAAAACAACCCTGCTCTTGGGTTTGGATTCTGTGATTGTTGTCGGGTCGATTTGATTTGGATTTCGTCGATTCTTGCTTCTTCTTTTTTGGAAAACGATATGAAGAATCGTTTCTGGTTGCTCGGCTTTGATTTTTTGCACGAATCGAGTTGCATGAATTACAAGTATTGGGAAATAGATATTCTCTTTCTCTGTTCGTGTTGTGTGGAATTGGAACAGGCTGTGTAATTGTTTCCTTATTGTGTAATCTTTTCCTTGCTGTTGTGTTTGGAACTGTCCTTGCATGTAAAAAGGAAGTGGAAATACAGTCGTGTTATGTTGCTATGAATGGATTTCGTTAATGGGGACTCTTGTTGTCATTTTTGGAAATAATAAGAAACTGGATTGTTTCTGGTTGCTGAGTTTAACTGTCTTTGAAATTTCTCGAATGGAATACCTTCCTGTGTACTGGTTGTTGACGTTAAATGGAAGTTAGAATTTGGGTTTTCTATGTAAAATGAACTCGAATTGAACTGTGTAGGTAGTGTGAATTATTTTATTGCTGTGTGATTGTCTTTTGTCACATGAACTTTTGGGATAAGATGGTGAAGGTTGTGTGAACGGCTTGATGTCGTTTCTGTACTGAGGTTTTATTGAAAGGAAATGGCATTTTTTTTGTTTTAGAATTTGATGTTGAGTTCGTGTCTTAGTATACTACTGAACGATTATAAAGGCATGTTTTCTTGCTGAAGAAGGTTTGATATGATGAACATGATTACAAATTGGTGTTGTGCTATTTAATTGATGAAAGTGACATTGCTCAGTTGTGGTTTCCTCTATTTGAACTGTCTTGTGAATGCGAACTTGACTTTGGATTGCTGTGCGAAATAAATGGAAAATGCATGGGAATTGTCTTGTTTTTGGGTTTGTCTTGACTGTACCAAGACTTACGCATTTAACACCCTATGCGGGTTTGCCTTTATAGAGGTATTGATATATGAATATTATATTTTGAGTTCTGTACCTTATTAAGAAAATGGAGAATGTTGTTTTTGGAGTTAACGGTTGATCGAGATAGAACTCGAAATGGATATTCATTGTTTGTGGTATATTGGATTGAAACTGTACAGGCTATGTGAGTTGCTTTTCAATGTGAACGATTGTTCTGTTATCTTTATAAGTTGAGCTGTCATGCTAAGATAAACACGATTTGGGTGTTTTTATTTCATTCTGAACAAAATGACTGTTTCTTAATGAAATTATAGGGAAATGAATTCTTCTTCTGCCTGCTGTTCTGGACTTGGTGAAATTCGTAGTCATGTGATTATTGGACTTGCTGTAGGTAACAGCAATGAATAAAATGTTATTTTGAATGGGATACGTTCATAGGATTAGAAATCATGTGATTAATTGACTGTATGATTGAATAATTGTTTATCTGTTTAGCATACAGTGAAAGAAATATGGTTTCTTTTAGTATGGTAAATATATGGTATACATCCTTATACTGTTTGATCTTGGATGAACATAATGTTGTACTAACCTGTTTTGGATTTTCATATGAGCCTGATTCAAATGAAATATGGATATGGATGATGAATTCTTCCCTGTTTTCATTTAAAGCGGATTATGAATGAAATTACTCTTACTGCTGGAAAGTGAATTCTGAATGGATTTTGTAAGTTTCACTCTGAACTGTTATCTTGATTTGTGTTTCGTTTGGATTCCATTTTTAGAACAGCCATGTGGAAAGAAATAGGGACATGGATGAATGACTTAGAAAAATGATCTGTTCTTCTTTCATTCAGTTGGAAATCTATAATTCGTTGGTAACGAATCTTGTAGTGCTTAGATATGAGCGACTATATGCATTGCTGTTCGCTTTCTTGTCTGTGCTTGATTGCTTGAATTCTAATATGATGCATGAACTGAAAGGAAAGTAATGAGGTTTACATTTCAGTTAGTTTCATCCTTGCATTTATTATTAATGAAAGGCGTGGAAAGGATAACAGTATGTTATATCAGCAGTAAGCTATTTGTATTTCTAACTTTACAAATATTGTGGATCAAGGCTTGTAACGGTTATGTGGAAATGGGACAGCAGTTCTTTGGCTGATTGTGATGATATTTTGATAGTTCAGTTGTTATGCTGATCTTTCTTTTGTGCCTATTTCGTGATTGATGTTTTACTGTCGTTTCATAAAAGCAGGGTTCTTTTATTGAGACAGTTAGTTGAAGCACCTTATTTTAAGGATAAGTGCTTAATATGCTCAGTTCATTGAACTGACCCGTGCAAATCATTTTGCAGATGGAATTTGATTAGAATGAAGACATGGCTGTTTTCTGATGCTTCTTGATTAGCTGAAAGATAAATTGTAATTGTTGCTTTTATTCCTCTTCGAGGAATTGTGAAAAGAAGAAAGTATATTCTTCTATCTATGAGTTGTATTGATGTTTTATGTAAACCATGCCCATTCAGTTGGATTGGCAAATGTACAGATTATGACATGAAATGTTGAATACAATTACAAGTGTGATATTTTAATAATTATATCAGTTTGATATTGTTGACTAAATTGGAAATATAATGTTATTTCTTGATTTGGATTTGTTTCATTGTTTTTGGATGGATGTTAAATGGAAACTGATCTCTAATCTTACCTAAATGCAACTTTTAAGTTGAAAAATGCAATTAGTTCATACTTGGGTAAAGATGAATTTTTAATTGACATTAAAAAGGTTTAAGAAGAATATGATTCCATAATCGAAAGGTATTCAGGATTAGCTTAGGAGCTAAGGAATATCAATTAACTTCGGAGTAATCGAACTTCGCTTTCGAACTCCATTAATGATCTCGTATGCTAAATTCAGAATAAAGGATATAGGATAAGTATATCCATAACTAATGGACCTTAACTATATAACGTTAAGGAGAACAAATGAATACATTTCTTGGGAATTAGACCTCGTTTAAATGACGTCTAATAAGTTAGTATTCTGAATTTAGTTACAGTTGGGAAAATCTTGGCTAAGTTTAATAGGTTAAACTTATCACGTCCGTCGGTACGGACTGCTTAATCCAATGATTAAGAAGTGAACCAAGTAGAGAAATGTAGCCCTTCGATACGAAGGAGAAGATGCATAGGAAGCTAATGGACGGTTTTAGTCCCTCTTAGCTAGATACAACTGTAACGGAAACGAGGATCAAGGGAACAGCATGGATGCTGAAAGTTGATTCTTAATTATTAAATCGTATCCAAATCACTTGAGCAGGATGTGTATTCTCGATGGGAGGATTCTGTAGGACATTGGCATACGCCAGCTACAGCAAGGTGTCTCCATGAAGACGGGGTCTTCATGACGACACAATGTTGCAGCTGACATAATGCAATGCCCTCCCGAATTAAAACATCAAGAATACATAGGCTGAATGTGTAACTCTTAGCAGGGGATAGGAGTATGATCTGGTATACGGAGTGACTCCGGAATACTAAAGATAACTAGACACACGGAGTCATGGGGAAACGACACCGTATGTCTGCGTATCTTTAGTTACCAGGAGTGCCTTCCTATATTCGTTCATATTACTAGTTGGAAATTGGAAGTTTAAAACTGACCTTAAACGAAGAGGACTGGTAGGAACCAGGAAAGACCATTCTAGATAACAGGTGAAGTGAAGTGAAGGACGTATTCCGTTGATGTGTATCACATCCAGGAATATGATCATGCAAAGCATGTGAAAATCTTTGGCCAAAGTATCGCAATTGCTGGTTGCGTTGTCCTTATCACTTAATTTAAGATGCAGGATGTCAGATGAATATCAGTAACAGATATTCAGATAGGCTTCTTAAATGGATCACTTCGATAACCGGAAACGGTTATGAGAACAGGTATATATAATATACTATGCATAAACGAACATGAAGGATCGGTTGTTGCCGAGTCATGAAATGAAGGATCGTTGAAACTCCGAGCCATGAAAATGGAAGATCGGCAGTTCCTCGAGTCATTTACAGCAGCATATAGAATCTGTTATAAGATTGAATGGCATTGAATGTGTGTTCCATATTGTAAATATGCGAACAGGGAACATTCGTTTTAAAAAGAAATTGTGTGATCCAAACTGTGTTGTTTGGGCAGAGAACAATTATTAAAACTTGAACGTGTGTTTGAATTTTATAATTCATAACAGAGAACGTTATCAAAAAAAAAAAAAAAAAAAAAAATTCCCTTGTTCTGGTATCTTAAAATGGGGATGAGCTAGCTCACCTACGAACTCGACTTGCATGAGCTTACCGAGATCAGCCAAGCTCCTAGGTAAGCTACTTGGTGAACTCACCAAGTGAGCTCAAAGGTAAGCTCACCTTGATAACTCTGAGGTGAGCTTACATGCCAAGCTACCAGATGAGCTCAAGGTGAGTTGGCAAGGTGTGCTGTTAGGTAAGCTCCTAGGTGAGTTACTCAAGACGAGCTCCCGAGTGAGCTCAACTGAAGCTGATTGGTGAGCTCCCAGAAGAGATCCTTGGTGATAGCTCACTTGACAAGTTAGCTTGGTGAGCTCCCAGGTGAGCTCTAGTTGAGAGCTTGTACAGTGAGCTACTTGGCAACCTCCTAGGTGAGCTCACTGGTCCCTTGCGAGCTACTGAGCTCAATCTCAAGTCAAGCTGCACTGGGTGAGAATCACTTAGTGAGCTCTGAGGTGAGCTGTTAAGTGAGCTCCCAGGTGAGCTACTCGAAAATATTTGGCGAGCTCCTAGATGAAATTTGAGGTGAGCTACTAGATGAGCTCAAGGCAAGTTGCTCGTAAGGTGAGCTCACTGAGTAAGCTCAAGTCGAGCCTTGGTGAAATCGTATGTGAGCTTGGCAAGGAGAGTCGTAAGTGAGCCACCATGAGAGATTTACGGTGAGCTTCTTGAAGAGCTCCCGGGTGAACTCACCTATTTGTTGAGCTCTCACCTGAGCTCACCTGGGTGAGGTCCCAAGGTGAGCTGGAAAGGTGAGCTGTCATCGGTGAACTCACTAGGTGAGTTTCTGAGAAAGATCAACTCAAGCTGCTGAACGAGCTCCTGGTAGCTCCTTCTTTCTGAGCTCATCAACCAAGCTCCTAGGAGAGATGCTCTTCTGTGAGCTACAAGGTGAGCTCAAGGTGAGTTGGAAAGGTGAGCTCAAGGTGAGTTGGCAAGGTGAGCTCACTTGTGCAAGCTCCCATATGAGCTCATGAGAGCTCACCTTACCAACTCAACATGAGCTCACCTAGCTCAGTTTGCCAAATGAGCTCACTAGAAAAGCTCACCATGGGAGCTTACTTGAGCTCACCTTGCCAACTCCCTGGTGGGCTCGACTGGACTGAGCCCAAGGGAGCTCACCTATAAGCTCTACTTGCAAGATACTCACCTTGAGCTCGCTGAACATCTAACCTTACAACTCACCTTGAGCTCATTGGTAGATCACTTACTTTCAAAGCTCACCATTGAGCAGCTCACCAAGTGAGCTCACCTAAGAGCTCACCTAACAGCTCACCTAGGGAGCTCACATGGGAGCTTCCAAGTAGCTAGCAAGCTAATGGGAGCTCACCTAGTCAGCTTGCCTGGGAGCTCACCAAATAGCTTACCAGGTAGCTCACCTAGGATCTCTTTTAGGAGATTGCTTATTAGCTCAGTTGAGCTCACCTGGGAGCTCGTAGAGTATCTCAACCTTGAGCTTACCAGGAGCTTTCTTGATAGCTTGCCTTACTCAACTCACCTTGAGCTTTCCTTGCCAACTCACCTTGAGATCACTTTGCTAACTCAGCTTGAGCTCATCTAGTAGCTCACATGTAAGCTCACCTTATGACTGACAAGCTCACCTTTGAGCTTTCCTTGAAGCTCACTGAGTAGCTCAATCCCAACTCACCTACTCAGGAGCTCAGCTAGCTGAGCTCATTAAGTGAATCTCACCTAGGAGTTCATCGAGTAGCTCGACCTAAGCTTGTGATCTCACTTGGGAGCTCACCTAGGAGCTCGCCTTGCTAGCTCACCTTAAGCTCACCTAATGATTTTGCCTAGCAGCTGACTTGAGCTCACTAGGGGAGCTCGTCAAGGTAGCTCACCTGAAGTACTCACATGGGAGCTTGCCTGATAGCTCACTTGACATGACTCTGAGGTGAATCACCTTTCCAACTCGCATTGAGATCAGCTCCTAGGTGAGCTCACCTTGGATGAGCTCATCGAGTGAATCTTACCAGTGAGCTCACCTAGACAGCTCACCTTACTAGCTCACCTAGGAGCTCACTGAGTACTCTCACTGAAGTAGATTACATGCGACCTTGAGATGAGATTAAGGTGAGCTCACCAAGTAAGCTCACCTATTAGGAGCTCACCTGGGGAGACTCACCAATGAGCTCACATGGGTGAGCTTCACCTCAGCTGATCACCTGGGAGCTGCCAAAATAGCTCACCAAGTAGCTACTTGGTGAGTTATTTGAGGAGCTCCCTGGAGAGCTCGCCTATCAGCTCAAAGTTTAGCTCACCTGGGAGCTCATCCATGTGAACTCACCTGCAGGAACTCACCTGGGAGCTCACCTGATAGCTCACCTAGAGTTAACTCCACTTGTGAGCTCACCGATGCCAACTCACCTTACCAGCTCACCTTGAGCTTGCAGGTACCAGCTCACCTTGAGCTCATCTTGAGCTGACATAGTAAGCTCACCTCAGAGTTTCTGATGTGAAGCTTGAATTTGAGCTTCACCTCGGAGCTCACCTAAGTAGCTCACCTAGGAGCTCACCTAGGAGCTTGGAAAGTAGGTTGACTTGAGCTTTCTTGTGAGCTAACTTGTGAGCTTCTCAGGGAACTCACCTATGAGCTCACTGAAGTAGCTCTCTTGCCAGACTCACCTTATAGCTCGCTGAGCTTTCCTGGAAACTCACCTAGGAGCTCACCTGATAGCTCACCTTGAGCTCACATGAGTACTTGAATTGAGCTCACCCAGAAGTTCATCAAGTAGCTTGCCCAAAAAATCACATGAGATCTCACCTGATAGCTTCCCTTAGCAACTCACATGGGAGCTTGCCTTGAAAGCTAACCTTGAGCTCACTAAGGAGCTCACCTTGATATCATCTAGTAGCTCACCTTAGAGTTAGCTCGACCAGCTCACCAAGAAGCTCATCTTGGAGCTCACCTCGGATCTCAATGAGTAGCTCACCGAGTAGGTTAACTTGAGCATAGTTTTGAGCTCACCGAGTAGTTTGTCGGGTACCTCACCTGGGAGATCACCAATTAGCTCTATTAGGAGCTCACCTATTAGCTCACCTGGGAGATTACTGAATAACTCACTAAGTAGCTCACCTAGGAGCTCTTTTAGGAGCTCACCGATCAGCTCGATTTGAGTTCACCTGGGAGCTCGTCGAGTAACTCACATGGGAACTCACATGGGAGCTCACCTGACAACTCACCTTGCCAACTCAACTTGAGCTCATCTGGTAGCTCAAATGTAACCTCAACTAAGATATTTCTAGCAAGCTCACCTTTTAGCTCACTTGGGAGCTCACCGAGTAGCTCAGTTAGGAGCTAAGACAAGTAGCTCACGTGGGAGCTCGTCAAGCAGCTCAACTTGAGCTTACCTAGAAACTCACATAGGAGCTCACCTGACAGCTCACATTTCCATCTTGCCTTGAGCTCACCTAGGAGCTCACTAAGCAGCTTGACTTGAGCTAGCCCAGGAGCTCATAATGTAACTCACCCAAAAACTTGCATAGGAGCTTTACTGATAGTATGCCTAAAAACTCAAATCAAAGCTTGCCTTGCCAGCTCACCTTGATCTCGCTAAGGAGCTCACCTTGAGCTCGCTAAAGAGCTTACCTTACCAACTCACCTTGAGCTTGTCTGGTAGCTCACCTCAGAGTTTGTCAAGTATCTCACCAAGTAGCTCACCTAGGAGACCACCTAATAGCTCACCTGAGAGCTCACTGAGCAGCTCACTAAGTAGGTTGACTTGAAATTTCTTGTGATCTCATCGGGGACCTTTCCTAGGAGCTCACCAAATATCTCACTTGGGAGCTTGCCTAGCAGCTCACCTGAGAGCTCACAAAAAAGCTTACTAAGTAGGTCACCTGGGAGCTCCCCTGATAGCTTACCTTACCAAATCACCTTGAGCTCACCTTACCAACTCACCTTGAGCTCATCTAGTAGCTCCCATGTAAGTTCACCTCAGAGATTAACAATAAGCTCACCTTTGAGCTCACCGAGCAGCTCACCTAGGAGCTTAGCTGGGAGCTCAGTAAGTAGCTTGACTTGAGCTTACTTGGAAAATAACCTGGGAGCTCACTTGATAGCTCACCTTACCAGCTTACCTAGAATCTCACTGAGAAGCTTAACTTGAGCTCGCTCAAGAGCTCATCAAGTTTCTTACATAAAAACTTGCATAGGAGCTCACCTGATAGCTCACCTAGAAAATTGCATGGGAGATTGTCTATCAGTTTTCCAAGTAGCTCACTAAGTAGCTCACCTAATATTTCACATGGGATCTCACTGAGTAGCTCATTGAGTTGGTTGACTTGAACTCACTTGTTAGCTAACCAAGTAGCTTGTCAAGGACCTTACTTGGGATCTCACCAAGTAGCTACTTTGGAGCTCACCTAGAAACTTGTCTGGGAGCTCGTAGAACAACTCACTAAGTAGCTCACCTGGGAGATCTTTTGGGAGCTTATCGATCAGCTCGAGTTGAACTCGTTTGGGAGTGTGTCAAGTAACTCACCTTGGAGCTCACCTTGCCAACTCACCTTGAGCTCGCCTTACTAACTCACCTTGAGCACACCTTTCCAACTCAACTTGAGCTCATCTAGTATCTTACATGGGAGATCACCAAGTAGCTCTCCTAGGAACTTAGCTGGGAGCTCAGCAAGAAACTCACCTAGGAGCTCATTGAGCAACTTGACTTGAGCTTACCTAGACACTCACATGGGAGCTTTCCTGATAGCTCATCTTGCCAGCTCCCCCAAGAGCTCACCAAGCGTCTCAAAAACTTACATGGGAGCTTGCCTTACATCTCACCTTACCAAATCACATGGGAGCTCACATATCAGCTCATGTTAAGCTTGTTAAGGAGATCACCTTAAAAACTCACCTTGATTTTGTCTAGTAGCTCACCTTAGAGTTTTTCAAGCAGCTTGCCAAGTAGCTCTCCTGAGAACTCACCTAACAGCTCACCTAGGAGCTCACCTAACAGCTCACATGGGAGCTCACCGAGTAGGTTAACTTGAGCTGGCTTATGAGGTTACTAAGCAACTTCCCGAGGACCTCATCTAGGAGCTCACCAAGTAGTTCCCTTGGGAGCTCACCTAGTAGCTCACGTGGGAGCTCTCCAAACAGCTCGCCAAGTAGGTCACTTGGGACCTCTTATGGGAGCTCGCTGATCAGCTTGAGTTGATCTCACCTAGGAGCTCGTCAAGTAAATCACTTGGGAACTCACCTGGGAGCTCACCTGACAACTTACCTTGCTAATTTCCCTTGAGCTCACCTTGTTAACTCACCTTGAGCTCATCTAGTAGTTCATATGTAAGCTCGCCTTAGAGATTACTGACAAATTTACCTTTGAGCTCATCTGGGAGTTCACTGAGTAGCTCACCTAAGAGCTCAGTTGGTAACTTGGTAAGTAGTTGGCCTAGGAGCTCGTTGAGTAGCTTGACTTGAGCTTTCCTAGAAACTCACTTGGGAGCTCGACTTGAGATCTCTAGGGAGCTCATCAAGCAGCTCGATCGAAAACTCACATGGGAGGTTTCCTGATAGCTCACCTAGAAACTTGCATGGAGCTAATATATCATCTCACCTTGCCAAATCACTTTTAGCTCGTTGAGGAGCTCACTTTACCAAATCCCAGCTCGAGTTAAAATAACTTAAGATCTCTTCGAGTAACTCACTTGAGAACTCACTTGGGAACTCACCTTGACTTTCCAACTCTCCTTGAACTTGCCTTACCAACTCACCTTGAGCTCATATGGTATCTCGCATATAATCTCACCTAAGAGATTGCTGACAAGCTTACCTTTGAGTTCACCTGGGAGCCCACTAAGTAGCTTGCCTAGGAGCTTAGCTAGGAGCTTAGAAAGTAGCTTGCACAAGAGCTCATCTAGCATCTCAACTTGAGCTTGTCTGGAAACTCACCTGGGAGCTCACCTGATAGATAACCTTGTAATTTCACCTTGAGCTCACCCAGGAGCTCACCGAGTAGCACAACTTGAGCTCACCTGGGAGCTCACCTGATATCCCACCTTACCTAATCACATGAGAGCTCACCTATCAGCTCACCTTGAGCTCGTTGAGGATCTCACCTTGCCAAATCACCTTGATCTCATCTGGTAGCTCACCTTCGAGTTTGTCAAGTAGCTGGACAAGTATCTCACCTGGGAGGTCACCTAACAACTCACCTGGGAGCTCACCTGAGAGCTCACTAAGTAGCTCGCTGAGTAGGTTAACTTGAGTCACTTGTGAGCTCGCCAACCAACATGATGGGGACATCACCTAGGGGCTCACCAAGTAGCTCACTTGGGAGGTCACCTAGTAACTCTCCTAGGAGCTCTCCAAACAGCTCACAAAGTAGCTCACTTAGGAGCTCTTCTGGGAGCTTACTGATATGCTCAAGTTGATCTTTCCTAGGAGGTCATGTAGTAACTCGACTAGGAACTCACCTGGAAGCTCACCTAATAGCTCACCTTGCTAACTCACCTAGAGCTCACCTTTCCAACTCACCTTGAGCTTACATTGCCAACTCACCCTTAGCTCATCTGGTAGTTCACATGTAAGCTCACCTCAGAGATTACCGATAATCTCACCTAGGAGCTCATCGAGTAGCTCACCTACCAGTTTAGCTTGGAGCTTGGTAAACAGCTCACCTAAGATCTTGTCGACTAGATTGACTCGAGCTTACCCAAAAACACGCCTAGGAGTTTCATTGGCAGCTCACCTTATCAGCTCAGCTTGAGCTCACCCTTATCTCATTTGGTACCTTGCATGTAAGCTCACCTTAGATATTTCCAACAAGTTTATTGGAAATATATGACGTGAGCTTACATGTGAGCTACCAAATGAGCTCAAGGTAACTTGGCAAGGAGAGCTATCAAGAAAGCTTCCAGGTGAGTTCCTAGGTGAGTTACTTGACGAGATCTCAGGAAAGCTCAATTCAAGATAATCAGCAAGTTCCTAGAAGAGCTTCCAGGTGAGCTTCTTGGCAAGCCATTTGGTGATCTCCCAAGTGAGCTACTAGGAAATCTCCTAGGTGAGCTACTTGGCGAGCTCCCATGTGAGGTCCACAACGAGCTACTTGGTGAGCTCACAAGAGAGCTTAAGTTAACCTACTCGGTGAGCTCCTAGGTGAGCTGTTAGGAGAGCTCTAAGGTGAGTTGTTAGGTGAGCTCCCAGGTGACCTACTTGGTGAGCTACTCGACGAACTCTGAGGAGAACTACCAAATGAGCTGATAGGCAAGCTCCCATGAGAGTTTCTGGGTGAGCTGATAGGTGAGCACCCATGTGAGTTTTCAGGTGACCTGCTTGATGAGCTCCCTGGTGAGCTCAAGTTGAGCTGCTTGGTGAGCTCCTAGGCTATCTCAAGATGAGTTGGCAAGGTGAGCTATCAGGTGAGCTCCTAAGTGAGTTTCTGGGAAAGCTCAAATCGAAATACTCGATGAGCTTATAGGAAAGTTACTTTCTAAGCTCCTAGTCAAGCTCCTAAGTGAGCTACTTAGTGAGCTCCCATGCAAGCTATAAGGTGAGCTTGTCGGTAATCTCTGAGGTGAGCTTACATGTGAGCTACAAGATGATCTCAAGGTGAGTTTGCAAGGTGAGCTATCAAGTGAGCTCCTAGGTGACTTACTTCACGAGCTCTTGGGTGAGCTCAACTCGAGCTAATCACTAAGCTCCCAGAAGATCTCTCAAGTGAACTACTTAGTGAGTTATTTGACGAGCTCTAAGGTAAGCTAATAGTTGAGCTCCTAAGTGAGCTACTTGGCTAGCTCCGATGTGAAGTCCTCGGTGAGCTGCTAAGCGAGCTCACAAGCATGCTCAAGTCAACCTACTTGGCGAGTTAATCAGTGAGCTCCCAGGTGAGCTTCCAGGTGAGATACTTCACGAGATGATCGATGAACTCTAAGGTGAGCTAATAGATAAGATTAAGGCAAGTTGGAAAGTTAAGCTCCTTAGCAAGCTCAAGGTAAGCTGATAATGTAAGTTTTTTGGTGAGCTGCCTGAGCCTACGTAACAGCTCACCTGGTAGGTCACCAAGAAGCTCACTTAGTAGGTTGACTTGAGTTCACTTGTGAGCTAACTTTTAAGCTTACAGGGGACCTTGCCTAGGAGCTCACCAAGTAGATCCCTTTAGAACTCACCTGACAGCTCACCTGGGATCTCACCGTATAGCTCACCAAGTAACTCATGTGGGAGCTCTTTTGGGAGCTCATCAGTCACCTCGAGTTTAGCTCACCATGGATCTTGTCAAGTAAATCACCTGGGAACTCACCGGGAAGCTCTCTTGATAGCTCACCTTGCCAACTAACCTTGAGCTTGAATTTAAGTTCAACTCAAAGATTGTGGACAAGCTCACCTTTGAGCTCACTTGGGAGCTCACCAAGTAGCTCACCTAGGAGCTTGGTTGGGAGCTTGGCAAGCAACTCACCCAGGAGATTGTTGAGTAGCTCGACTTGTGCTTACTCAGAAAATTATCCTGGGAGCTTGCTTGAAAACTTTCCTTACCAACTCACCTTGAGCTCACCTAGGATCTCACTGAGAAAATCTACTTGAACTCACCTAAGAGCTCGTCAAGAAGCTTTCCTTAAAACTCACATGGGAGCTCCCCTGATAGCTCACCCAAAAACTCACATGGGAGCTCACCTGATAGCTTGCCTTTCTAACTTGCATGGGAGCTTACCCTACTAGATTTCCTTGAGCTTGATGAGGAGCTCACCTTGAGCTCATCTGGTATCTCACCTTAGAGTTCATTGAGTAACTAACTCATTAGCTCACCTTGGAGCTCACCTGGGAGCTCAACAAGCAGCTCCCTGAGTAGGTTAACTTGAGCTCGCTTGTGAGCTCACTTAGCAGCTCATTGAGGACCTCACCTAGGAGCTCTCTAAGTAGTTCACTTGGGAAATGAACTAGCAACTCACCTAGATCTTACCGAATAGCTCACCAAGTAGCTCACCTAGGAGCTCTTCTACAAGCTCACCGATCAGCTCGAGTTGAGCTCACCTAGGAGCTTGTCAAGTAACTCATATGGGAACTCACGTGTGAGCTCATGTGATAGCCCGCCTTGCCAACTCATCTTGAGCTTGCCTTTCCTACTCACCTTGAGCTCACTTTGCCAACTTTCCTTGAGCTCATGTGGTAGCTCACATGTAAGCTCACCTAAGAGATTGCTGACAAGCTCACCTTTGAGCTGACCTAGGAGCTCAGTAAGTAGCATAGGTGGGAGCTCATCAAGCAACTCAACTTGAGCTTATAAAGAAACTCACCTGGGATCTCACCTGATAGCTCACCTTGCCATCTCACTTTGGGCTCACCTAGGATCTCACCTTGAGCTCACCTAGGAGCTCACCAAGTAGCTTGACATGAGCTATCTAGGAGATCATAATTTAGCTCACCCAAAAACTCAGATAGGAGCTCACCTGACAGCATGCCCAAAAATGTAAATGGGATCTCACCTTTGAGCTCGTTGAGGAGCTCACCTTACCAACTCACCTTGAGCTCGTCTGGTAGCTCACTTGAGAGTTTATCGAGTAACTCAGAACTTTGGTTGACTTGAGCTCACTTGTGAGTTCGCTGAGTAGCTCATCGAGGACCTCGCGTGGGAGCTCACTAAGTCAACCTCACCTGGGAGCTCTTCTAGGAGCTCACCAATCAGCTCGAGTTGAGCTCAACCAATAGCTTGTTAAGTAACCCACCTTGGAACTCACCTGGGAGCTATCCTGACAGCTTGCCTTACCAACTCACCTTGAGTTTGCCTTGCCAACTTACCTTGAGCTCACCTTCATAACTCACCTTGAGCTCATCTAGTAGCTTGCATGTAATCTCACCTCAAAGATTATTGATAAGCTCACCTTTGAGCTTACCTAAGAGCTCACCAAGAAGCTCACCTAGGAGCTAAGTTGGGAGCTCAGTAAGTAGCTCAACTTAAGTTGGCCCAGAAACTCACCTAGGAGCTCACCTTACCAGCTCACCTTGAGCTCACCTAGGATCTCACTGAGCAGCTTGACATGAGCTCACTCGAGCTCATCAAGTAGCTCACCTGAAAACTCAGATGGGATCTCTCCTGACAACTTGCGTAGAAACTCACATGGGAGATTACCTATTAGCTCACCTTGAGCTCACTGAGGAGCTCACTTTGTCAACTCACCTTAAGCTTGTCTGGTAGCTCACCTTGGAGTTCGTCAAGTAGCTCACCAAGTAGATCACCTAGGATTTCACCTAATAGCTTGCCTAGGAGATCACCGGTAGCTCACCGAGTAGGTTGAATTGAGCTTGCTTGTGAGCTCACTGAGTAGCTTATTAGGGACCTCACCTGGGAGATCGCCAAGTAGATTACTTCGGAGCTTACCTAGCAACTTTCCTGGGAGCTCACCGAACAGCCCACCAAGTAGCTCACCTGGGAGATCTTCTTGGAGCTCTCCGATTAGCTCGAGTTGAGCTCACCCAAGAGATCATTAAGTAACTCACCTTAGAGCTCACCTAATAGCTCACATTGTCAACTCACATTAAGCTCACCTTGCTAACTCACCTTGAGCTCATCTGGTAGCTCACATGTAAGCTCACCTTAGAGATTTTTGACAAGCTCACTGAGTAGCTCACCAAGGATCTTGGCTGGGAGCTTGGAAAGTAGCTCCTCTAGGAGATCTTCGAGTGACTTGACTTGAGCTTCCCCAGAAACTAGCATGGGAGTAAACCTTAAGCTTGAATATAGCTCACCTTGCCAACTCACATGGGTGGTCACCTATGATCTCACCTTGCCAAATCACCTTAAAATCACTGAGGAGCTCACCTTGCTAACTTAACTTGAGCTCATATGGTAGCTCACCTCATATTTCATTGAACAACTCACCAAGTAGCTCACCTAACAGCTCACCTAGGAGCTCACCTAACATCTCACTTGGGAGCTCACTGAGTAGCTCGCTAAGTAGGTTAACTTGAGCTCACTTTTCAACTCACTGAGTAGCTCACCAAGGACCTCACCTGGGATCTCATCAAGTATCTCCCTTGGGTGCTTACCTAGTAGCTCACATGGGAGCTTTTGAATAGATCACCAAGTAGCTCACCTGGGAGATCTTATGGGAGCCCACCGATCAGCTCGAGTTGAGCTCGCTCTGGAGCTCATCGAGTAACTCACCTGGGAACTCACCCAAGAGCTCTCCTGATAGCTCACCTTACCAACTCACCTTAATCTTACCTAGCTAACTCATCTTTATCTCACCTTGAGCTCATTTAGTAGCTCACATGTAAGCTCACCTTAGATATTGCCAAAAAGCTCACCTTTGAGCTTACCTTGGAGCTCACTAAGTAGCTCACCTAAGAGCTCGGCTCAGAGCTTAGTAAGTAGCTCACCTAGGAGCTAATTGAGTAGCTTGACTTGAGCTTTCCTGAAAACTTACTTGGGATATTTCCTAATAGCTCACCTTGTAAGCTCACCTTGAGCTCGCACAGGAGCTTGCTGAGTAGCTAGACTTGATGCAAGGTCCTTGGCGAGCTACTTGGTGATCTCACAATCAAGTTCAAGTCAACCTACTCAGCTAGCTACTCGGTGAGCTCCTAGATGAGTTGCTAGGCTAGCTCCCACATGAGCTATTAGGGGAGATCCTAGGCGAGCTACTTGGTGAGCTACTCAACGAACTCTAAGGAAAGCTACTAGATGAGCTCAAGGTGAGTTGGCAAGGTGAGCTCCTTAGCGAGATGAAGATGAGCTAGTAAGGTGAGCTAGTAGACAAGCTCCCATGTTAATTTTTAGGTCAGCTACTTGATGAGCTCCTGGGTGAGCTCAAGTCAAGCTGCTTGACGAGCTCAAGGTGAGCTATAATGGCAAGCAATCATGTGAGCTCCCAGGTGAGTTTCTGGGTAAGCTCAAGTTGAGCTTCTCAACAAGGTCTTAGGTGAGATACTTGTAGAGCTCATAGCTAAGCTCCTAGATGAGCTACTTTGTGATCTCCTAGGTGAGCTCAAAGGTAAGCTTGTCAGTAATCTCTAAGGTGAGCTTACATGTGAGCTACCAGATGATCTCAAGGTGAGTTGGCGAGGTGATCTCAAGGTGAGTTGGTAAGGTGAGCTCAATCTGAGGTTGCAAGGTGAGCTATTAGGTGAGCTCCCAGGTGAGTTCCCTGGTGATTTACTCGATGAGCTCCTAGAAGAGCTCCCAGGTGAGCTACTTGGTGAGCTATTTGGAGATCTCCCAAGCAAGCTACTAGGTGAGCTCCCAAGTGAGGTACTTGGCAAGATCCTAGGTGAGGTCCCTAGTGAGCTGATTGGTAAGCTCACAGGTGAGCTCAAGTAAATATACTTGGTGAGCTACTCAGTAAGCTCCTAGGTGAGCTCCTAGGTGAGTTGTTAGGTGAGCTCTTAGGTGAGCTACTTGGTGGCCTCCTCGACGAACTCCAAGGTTAGCTACAAGACAAGCTCAAGGTGAGTTGGCAAGGTGAGCTCCTCAGTGAGCTTAAGGCGAGATGGCAAGACGAACTAATAGGTGAGCTCCCATGTGAGTTGGCAAGGTGACCTATCAGGTGAGTTCCCATGTAAGTTTTCAAATGAGTTTCTTGGTGAGCTCCCAAGTGAGCTCTAGTCAAATTACTCGGTGAGCTCCTAGGTGAACTCAAGGTGAGATGGCAAGGCAATCTCCCACGTAATTTTTTCAAGAGCTCACCAAGTAGCTCCCATGGGAGCTCACCTAGTAGCTCACCCGGGAGCTCGCTGAATAGTATGCTAAGTAGGTCACTTGGGAGTTCTTATAGGGGCTCGCTGATCAACTCAAGTTGAGCTCACCTGGGATCTTGTCGAGTAAGTTACCTAGGAACTCACTTGGGATCTCACTTGATAGCTCACCTTGCCTACTCACCTTGAGCTTGCCTTGATAACTCACCTTGAGCTTGCCTTACAAATTCACATTGAGCTCACATTGATAAATCACCTTCAGCTCATCTGGTAGCTCACATGTAAGCTCACCTAAGAGATTACTAATAAGCTCACCTTTGAGATCACCTTGGAGATCATCGAGTAGCTAACCTAGGAGCTAGGATAGGAGCTCGGAAAGTAGGTTTCCCAGGAGTTCATCGAGTAGCTCGACTTGAGATTTTCCAGAAACTCACCTGAGAGCTCACTTGATAGCTCACCTTGAGCTCACCTAAGATCTCACCGAGTAGCTTGACTTAAGATTTCTCGAGATCTCGTTAACTAGCTCACCTTAAAACTCACATGAGATCTCACCTGATAGCTCACCCAGAAACTCACATGGGAGCTTTCCTATCAGCTCACCTTTCCATCTTGCCTTGAGCTTGCTAAGGAGCTTACCTTTCTAACTCACCTTGATCTCACTTAGTAGCTTACCTCAGAGTTCATTGAGCTACTCACCAAGTAGCTCACCCTGGAGCTCACCTAATATCTTGCTTGGGAGCTCAATGAGTAGCTTGCTGAGTAGGTTGACTTGAGCTCACTTTTGAGCTTTCTAAATAGCTTGCTGGAGACCTCCCCCAAGAGGTTTCCAAGTAGCTAAATTCTAATCTCACCTAAAAACTTATCTGGGAGCTCACCAAATAGCTCACCAAGTATCTCTCCTTAGAGATCTTCTGACAGCTCACCAATCAGCTTAAGTTGAGCTCACACGGGAGCTCATCAAGTAACTCACCTAAGAAATCACCTAAGAGCTCACCTAACAGCTTGCCTTTCTAACTCACCTTGCCAACTTACCTTGAGCTCATCTGGTAGCTTGTATGTAAGCTAACCTCAGAGATTTTTGACAAGCTCACCTTTGAGCTTGCGTGGGAGCTCATCGAGTAGATCACCTAGGAGCTTGGTTGGGAGTTCAGAAATCAACTTGCCAAGGAGCTCATCAAGCAGTTCAACTTGATCTTGCATAGAAACTTGCATGTGAGCTCCCCTTGCTAGCTCACCTTGAGCTCGCCCAGGATCTTACTGAGTAGCTAGACTTGAGCTCACCCATGAGATCATGAAGTAGCTCACCCAAAAACTTGCATTGGAGCTCACCTTTCAGCTCACCTTGCTGAATCTCATGGGAGCTCACCTATCATCTCACCTTAAGCTCACTGAGGAGATCACCTTGCCAAATCACCTTGAGGTCGTCTAGTTTCTCACCTCATATTTCATCAAGCAGCTCACCAAGTAGCTCACCTGGCAGCTCACCTTGGAGCTCCCCTGGGAGCTCACCTAACAGCTCACATGGGAGCTGCCCGAGCAGCTCACCGAGTAGTTTGACTTGAGATCACCTCTAAGGTCACTGAGTAGCTCAATGGGGATCATGCGTGGGAGCTCGCCAAGTAGCTCCCTTGGGAGCTAGCCTAGGAGCTCACCAAATAGCTCGCCAGATAGGTACTTGGGAGCTCTTCTAGGAGCTCATCGATCAGCTTGAGTTGAGCTCACCTAGGAGCTTATCCAGTAACTCAACTAGGAAATCACCTGAGAGCTCACCTAACAGCTTGCCTTGCCAACTACCCTTGAGCTCATCTTGCTAACTCATCTTGAGCTCACCTTGCTAACTAGCCTTTAGCTCATCTGGTAGCTTCCATGTAAGCTCACCTTAGAGATTGCTTACAAGCTCATGTTTGAGCTTACCTGGGAGCTCACTGAGTAACTAACCTAAGAGCTCAGCTGGGAGCTTGGTATGTAGCTTGCCCAGGAAATCGTTGAGCAGCTCAACTTGAGCTCACCCAGGAGCTCATCAACTAGCTTGCCCAATAACTTGCATGGGAGCTCGCCTGATAGCTCACCCAGAAGCACACATGGGAGCTTGTCTATCAACTCACCTTTCTAGCTCACCTTGAGCTCACTAAGCAATTCACCTTGCCAACTCACCTTGAGCTCATGTGGTATCTCACCTCAGAGTTCATCAAGAAGCTCACTAAGTAGCTTTCCCTGGAGCTCTCTTAACATCTCAGCTGGGAGCTCACTGAGTAGCTCACCAAGTAGGTTGTCTTGAGTTCACTTGTGAGCTCTCCAAGTAGCTTACCGGGGACCTCAACTGGGAGCTTTCCTGGGAGGTCACCAAATTGCTTGCAAAGTAGCTCACTTTTGAGCTCTTCTAGGAGCTCTTCGATTAGCTTGAGTTGAGTTTTCCCGGGAGCTCCTCGAGTAACTCACTTGAGAACTTTCCTGGGAGCTCACCTTGCCTTGCCAACTCACCTTGAACTCATCCGGTAGCTTATATGTAAGCTCACCTAAGAGATTACTGACAAGCTCACCTTTGAGCTCAATTGGGAGCCCACTGAGCAGCTCACCTAGGAGCTTGGCTAGGAGCTTGAAAAGTAGCTGACGCAGGAGCTCGTCTAGTAGCTCGACTTGAGCTTTCCTAAAAACTCACCTGGGAGCTTGCTTGATAGTTTTCCTTACCAACTCACCTTGAGCTCACCCAAGAGCTGACCGAGTATCTTGACCTAAGCTCACTTGATAGCTTGTCAACTAGCTCACCTGAAAACTAACATGGGAGCTCGCCTGACAGTGGGCCTTACCAACTCACATAGGATCTCTTCTATTAGCTCACTTTGAGCTTTTTGAGGAGATCACCTTTGCCAACTTTCCTTGAGCTCATCTGTTAGATCACCTCGGAGTTCACCGAGTAGCTCACCAAGTAGCTTACCTAGGAGCTCACCTAACAACTCACCTAAGAGCTTGCCTAAGAGCTCATTGAGCATCTCAGCAAGTAGGTTGACTTCAGTCACTTTTGAGCTCATCGAATAGCATGACAAGGACCTCTCCTGGGAGCTCACTAAGAAGCTTTCTTGGGAGCTCACCTAGTAACTCACCTGGGAGCTTGCCGAATAGCTCACAAAGTAGCTCACATGGGAGCTCATTTGGGAGCTCACCGATATGCTAAAGTTGAGCTCACCTAGGAGCTTGTGGAGTAACTTGACTGGGAACTTTCTTGGAAGCTCACCATGATAGCTTGCCTTGCTAACTCACCTTGAGCTTTCTTTGCCAACTCATTCTTAGCTCATCTGGTAGCTCTCGTGTAAGCTCACCTCAGAGATTATTGACAAGGTCACCTTTGATGTTTCCTAGGAGCTCACTTAGTAGCTCACCTATGAGCTTGGGTTGGAGCTCAACAAGTAGCTCACCTAGGAGCTTTTTGACCAGATTGAATTGAGCTTATCTGGAAACTCAGCTAGGAGTTCGTTGATAGCTCACCTTATCAGATCACCTTGAGCTCACTTAGGAGCTTGTCAAGCAGCTCTACTTGAGCTCACCTAGGAGCTCATCAAGCATCTCACTCAAAAACTCACATGGGATCTCACCTGACTGCTAGCCTTACTAACTCACATGGGATCTAGCCTATTAGCTCACTTTGCTAGCTCACCTTGAGGTCACTAAGGAGCTCACCTTACCAAATTTCCTTGAGCTTGTTTGGTAGCTTACCTTGGAGTTCATTGATTATCTTGTCAAGTAGCTCTCCTGGAAGCTCACCTAACATCTCACTAAGTAGGTTAACTTTATCTCACTTGTGAACTCACCAAGTAGTTTTCTTGGGAGCTCACCTAGTAGCTCACCTGGGAGCTTGTTAAATAGCTCGCCAAGTAGCTTGCCTAGGATCTCTTCTGGGAGCTCACCGATAAACTCGAGTTGAACTCACCTGGGAGCTCGTCGAGTAACTTGACTACGAACTCGCCTGGGATCTCACCTGATAGCTTGTCTTGCCAACTCACCTTGACCTCATATGGTAGTTTACATATAAGCTCACCTCAGAGATTGCCAACAAGCTCACCATTGAGCTCACCTGGGAGCTCACTAAGTAACTCACCTAAGATCCCAGAGGTCACTTGAAACTTTTCCTTTAGCTCACTCAGTAGCTAGCCGAGCAGCTCAATTTGAGCTCACCAAAGAGCTCATCAAGTAGCACTCCCAAAAACTCACATGGGAGCTCACCTAATAGCTCAACTAGGAACTCACGTGGGAGCTCACCTATCAGCTCACCTTGCTAGCTCACCTTGAGCTCATTGAGTAGTTCACCTTTTCGACTCACCTTGAGCTTGTTTGGTAGCTCATCTCAGAGTTTGTAAAGAAACTTACCGAGTAGCTCACCTTGGAGCTCACATAATAGCTCACTTGGGAGCTCACCAAGTAGCTCACCAAGTAGGTTGACTTGAGTTCACCGGGGACCTCACCTGGGAGCTCACCAAGTAGCTTGCTTGGAAGTTCACCTAGCACCTCACCTGGGAGCTCAATGAAAATCTCACCAAGTAGCTCACCTGGGAACTCTTCTAGGATCTCACGGATTAGCTCAAGTTGAGCTCACCCAAGAGCTCATCAAGTAACTAACCTGGGAACTCACCTAGAAGCTCACCTGATAGCTCACTTTTCCAACTCAAATTGAGCTCATCTGGTAGCTCAAATTTAAGCCCACCTAAGAGATTACCAACAAGCTCACCTTTGAGCTCTCCTAGGTGCTCACCGAGTAGCTCTCCTAGTAGCTTGAATGGGAGCTTAGTAAGCACCTCACCTAGGAACTCATTGAGTAGCTCAACTTGAGCTTACCTGGAAACTTGCCAGGGAGCTCACCTAATAGCTCACCTTGCCATCTCATGTTGAGCTCACCTAGGAGCTCACTGAGTAGCTTGAATTGAGCTCACCCAGGAGCTCATCAAGTAGCTCACATGAAAACTTACATGGGAGCTCACTTGACAGCTCACCTTGCCAACTTTCATGGGAGCTCATCTATCATCTTACCTTGTTAGCTCACCTTTCTAGCTTACCTTGAGCTCATTAAAGAGCTCACCCAATATCTCACTAAGCAGATCTACTTAAGCTCACCAAGGAGCTCACCAAGTAGCTCACCTGAAAACTCACATAGAAGCTCACCTGACAGCTCACCTAGAAACTCACATGGGAGCTTTCCTAGCAACTCACCTTACTAACTCACCTTGAGCTCACTAAGGAGTTTACCTTGCTAACTCACCTTGAGCTCATTTGGTAGCTAGCCTCAAATTTTGTCAAGAAGCTCTCAAAGTAGCTTGCCTGGGATCTCACCTACTAGCTCACCTAGGAGCTCACTAAGTAGTTCACTTAGTAGGTTGACTTGAGCTCACTTGTGACCTCACTGGGGAGCTCACCTGGGAGCTCACCGAGTATCTCACCTGGGAGCTCACCAAATAACTCTCCAAGTAGCTCACCTAGGAGCTCTTCTGGGAGCTCACTGATCAACTCAAGTTGAGATCACAAGGGAGCTCATCTAGTAACTCACCTAGGAACTCACCTACGAGATTGCCTGACAGCTCACCTTGGAAACTTGTCCTGTTCTTGCCTTACCAACTCACCTTGAGCTCACCTTGCTAACTCACCTTGAGCTCATCTAGTAGCTTACATGTAAGCTCACCTCAGAGAATGCCCACAATATTACCTTTGAGCTCACCTGGGAGCTCACCAAGTAGCTAACCAAGGAGATCAATTGCGAGCTCAGGAAGAAGCTAACATAGGAGCTCATCGAGAAGCTCAATTTGAGATTTCCTAAAAGCTCACATGAGAGCTCACCTGACAGCTCACCTAAAAACTCACATGTGACCTCACCAGATAGCTTGCCTTACCAACTTGCATGGGAGCTTACCTTGGTAGCTCACCTTGAGCTCACTAAGGAGCTCAATTTGAGCTTATCTGGTAGCTCACCTTTTATTTTGTAGAGCAGCTGACTAAGTAGCTCACCTTGGAGCTCACCTGGGAGGTCAACGAGAAGCTTTCCGAGTAGGTTGAGGTGAGCTTTCTTTAGAGATCACCGAGCAGCTCGTCAAGGACCTCACTTGGAAGGTCACCTAGTAACTTGCTTGGGAGCTCACCTAGTAGCTCACTTGGGAGCTTGCCAAGTAGCTCACTTAGGAGCTTGCTAAACAGGTCACCAAGTAGCTCACATGGGAGCTTTTCTAGGAGCTCACCGATCAACTCAAGTTGAGCTTTCCCGGGAGCTCATCAAGTAAATCAAATGGGAACTATTCTAGGAGCTCACCTGATATCTCAAATTGCCAACTCACCTTGAGTTCACCTCTCTAACTCAACTTCATCTCACCTTTCCAACTCACCTTAAGCTCATATGGTAGCTCACATGTAAGCTCACCTAATAGATTTTTGACAAGCTCACCTTTCAGCTTGCCTAGGAGCTCATTAAGGAGCTCACCTAGCTGCTTAGCTAAGAGCTCAGTAAGTAGCTCATGTAGGATCTTGTCAAGAAGCTCAACTTGAGCTTACTAGGAAAATCACCTAGGATCTCTCCTGATAGCTCACCTTGCAAGTTCACCTTGAGCTTGCCTAGGAGCTTTCCGAGTAGCTCGACTTGAGCTAGCTGAGGAGATTTTAATGCAGCTCACCCAAAAATTAGCATGGGAGCTCATCTGACATCACGCCCAAAAACTCAAATGGGAGCTCACCTTGCTATCTCACCTTAAGTTCACTAAGGATCTCACCTTGCCAACACACCTTAAGCTCGTCTGGTAGCTCAACTCAGAGTTTATCAAGTAGTTCACCTAGGAGCTCACCTAATAGCTCACCTAAGAGCTCATCTGAGCATGTTGAGTTGAGCTCACTTGTGAACTCTTCGAGTAGCTAAGTGGGGACCTCACCAATTATCTCACTTAGGATTTCACCAAATAGCTTACTAAGTAGCTCACCTGGAACCTCTTCTGGGAGCTCACCAATCAGGTCGAGTTGAGCTCAAAAAAAATCTCATCGAGTAACCCACCTAGGAACTTACCTAAGATCTCACCTGATAGCTCACCATACTAACTTACATTGAGCTAATCTTGTAGCTCACATGTAAGCTCACCTCAAATATTACTGATAAGCTCACCTTTAAGCTCACCAGGGAGCTCACCTAGGAGCTTGGCTAGGAACTTGGTAAGTAAGTCACTTTGAACTCGCCTATGATCTCACCGACTAGCTTGACTTGAGATCACTCAGGAGCTCGTCAAGAAGCTCACCTAAAAACTCACATGGGATCTCACCTGACATCTCACCCTAATACTCACCTAGGAGATTGCCTATCAGCTTGGCTTACCAGCTCACCTCTAGGTCACTGAGGAGATCACCTTGCCAACTCACCTTGAGCTCATCTTGGTAGGTCACCTCTAAGCTTCATCGTGTATCTCGCCAAGTAAATCACCTAGGAGCTCACCTAATAGTTCACCTGGGAGCTCACCGAGTAGCTTGCCAAGTAGGTTTACTTGAGCTCACTTGTGAGCTTGCCGAGTAGCTTACCAGGGACCTCACCTGGGAGCTCACCAAGTAGCTCATTTTGTAACTTGCCTAGTAACTTTCCTTAGATCTCACTAAATA
This sequence comes from Taxus chinensis, assembly GCA_019776745.2. NCBI lineage: Eukaryota > Viridiplantae > Streptophyta > Pinopsida > Cupressales > Taxaceae > Taxus > Taxus chinensis. The sequence continues at coordinate 2,780,999 of CM034157.1, forward strand.
GCTCGCCATGTAGGTAACCTGGGAGATCTTCTGGGATATCTCACAGATTAACTCAAGTTGATATTTCACTCAGAGAGCTCATCAAGTAACTCACCTGATAGCTTTCCTTACCAACTCATGTTGAGCTTGCAACTTACCAACTCACCTTGAGCTCACCTTGTAAAGTCACCTTCATCTCATCTGGTAGCTCGCATGTAAGCTCACCTTAGATATTTTTGGACAAGCTCACATGGGAGCTCACCTAGGAGCTCAGTTGGGAGCTCAGCAAGTAGCTCACCTAGGGGCTCATCGAAGTAGCTTGACTTGAGCTTTGCCTAGAAACTTACATGGGAGCTCACCTGATAGCTCACCTTGCCAACTTGCCTTGAGCTCACCTAATAGATCACCTTGCTAGCTCGTGTTAAGCTCACCCAGGAGCTCACCGAGTAGCTCAAATTGACCTCACCTGAGAGCTCGTCAAGTAGCTCACATGAAAACTTGCATGGGAGCTCACCTTATAACTCACCTTACCAACTCACATGGGAGTTCACCTTAAGGTCACTAAGAAGATAACCTTGCTAACTCACCTTGAGCTCATCTGGTAGCTCACCTTGGAGTTTTTCGAGTAGCTCACTAAGAAATTCACCTAGGAGCTCACATAACAGCTCACCTGGGAGCTCATCTAACAGGTCACCTGGGAGCTCACCGAGCAGCTGACCAAGTAGGTTAACTTGAGCTCACTTGTGAGCTTAGCGGGGACCTTACCCTAGAGCTCACCAAGTAGCTCCCTTTAGAGCTTTCCTAGCAGCTCACCTTGGAGCTCACTAAATAGCTCACACACTAGGTCACCTAGGAACTCTTATGGGGGCTCACCGATCAGCTCGAGTTGAGCTCACCCGTGAGATTGTCAAGTAACTCACCTGGGAACTCACTTGGGAGCTCACTTGACACCTCACCTTGAGCTCATCTGGTAGCTCACACATAAACTCACATAAGAGATTTCCAACAAGCTCACCTTTGCACTCACTTGGGAACTCACAAAGCAGCTCACCTAAGAGCTTGGCTTGTAGCTCAAAAAGTAGCTTACCTAGGAGCGCGTCAAGTAACTCAACTTGAGATTTCCTGAAAACTCACCTGGAAGCTTGCTTGATAGCTCACCTTGCAAGATTTCCTTGAGCTCACCTAGTATCTCACCAAGTAGCTCACCTGGGAGCTCGTAAAAAACCTCACTTGAAAACTCACATGGGATTTCACCTTATAGGTTAGCCAAAAACTCACACAGGAGCTCACCTATCATCTCACCTTTCCATCTTGCCTTGAGCTCACTGAGGAGCTCACCTTCCTAACTCACCTTGAGCTCATCTGGTAGCTCACCTTGGAGTTCATCAAGTAGCTCTCCAAGTAGTTCACATGGGTGCTCACCTAATAGGTCACCTAAGAGCTCCCCGAGTAGCTTTCCGAGTAGGTTGACTTGAGCTCACTTGTGAGCTCCCCGAGTAGCTTACCAAGGACCTCTCCTAAGAGCTTTCTAAGTAGCTTACTTCGGAGCTCACCTAGTAACTTTCCTAGGAGCTCACCAAATAGCTTGCGACGTAGCTTTCCAAACAGCTCGCCAAGTAAATTACCTAGGAGATATTCTGGGAGCTCGCTAATAAGCTCCAGTTGAGCTCACCCTGAATCTCATCAAGTAAATCACCTGGGAACTTACCTGGGAGCTCACTTGATAGCTTGCCTTTCCAACTCCCCTTAAGCTCACCTTGCCAACTCACCTTGAGCTCATCTGGTAGCTCACATGTAAGCTCAGCTCAGAGATTGCTGACATGCTCACCTTTAAGCTCGCATGGGAGCTCACCGAGTAGCTCACCTAGGAGCTTTGCTGGGAGCTCAGAAAGTAGCTCACCTAGGAGCTCTTCGAGCAGATTGACTTGAGCTTGCCTAGAAACCTACATGGTAGCTCACATTACTAGCTCATCTTGAGCTTGTAAAGGATCTTACCGAGTAGCTCGACTTGAGCTCACCTGGGAGCTTGTCAAGTAGCTCACCTGAAAACATACATGGCAGCTCACCTTATAGCTCACATTTCTAACTCACATGAGAGCTTGCTTATCATCTCACCTTAAGCTCACTGAGAAGATCACCATGCCAACTCACCTTCAGCTCATTTGGTAGCTCACCTCAGATTTCGTCGAGCCACTCACTAAGTAGTTCTCCTGGGAGCTCACCTAACACCTCACTTGGGAGGTCACATAACAGCTCACCTGGGAACTCACTGAGTAGCTCGCAAAGTAGGTTGACTTAAGTTCACTTATGAGGTCAGTGAGAAGCTCACCAGGGACCTCACATGGGAGCTCACCATGTAGCTCCCTTAAGACCTCACCTAGCAGCTCACCTGAGAGCTTCCTGAATAGCTTGCCAAGTAGGTCACTTGAGAGCTCTTCTGGGAGCTCGCCGATCAGCTCAAGTTCAGCTCGACCAGGAGCTCGTTGAGTAACTCACCTAGGATCTTGCCTTATAGCTCACCTTGCCAACTCACCTTTAGATCATCTCGTAGCTTTCTAATAAGCTCACCTCAGATATTTCAAACAAGCTCACCTTTGAGCTCATGAGGGAGCTCACCAAGTAGATCACCTAAAATATCAGCTAGGAGCTCATTAAGTAGCTCACTCAGGAGCTCATTGAGAAGCTTAAATTGAGCTCACCTGGGAGCTTTTCAAGCAGCTCGCCCAAAAACTCACATGGGAGCTCGCCTGACAGCTCACCCAGAAACTCACATAGGAGCTCATCTATTAGCTCACCTTGGTAGCTTACCTTGAGCTTATGATGATATCAACTTTTAAACTCACCTTAAGCTCATGTGGTAGCTCACCTTGGAGTTTGTCGAGAAGCTCACTAAGTAGCTCACCTGGGAGCATGCCTAACATCTCCCTTAGGAGCTGACTGAGTAGCTCACCTAGTTGGTTGTCTTGAGCTCACTTGTGAGCTGACTGAGTAGCTCATTAGGGACCTCACCTGAGAGCTTACCAAGTAGCTCGTAACATAGCTCACCTTTGAGCTCTTATGGGAGCTTTCCAATCAGCAAGAGTTGAACTCTCCCGAGAGCTCATCGAGTAACTCACTTGAGAACTCACATGGGAGCTAGCCTTACCTTGACAACTCACCTTGAGCTTTCCTTTCCAACTCACCTTGAGATCATCTGGTAGCTCACATGTAAGCTCACCTAAGAGATTGCTGACAAACTCACCTTTGACCTCACCTGGGAGCCAACCGTGTAGCTCACCTAGGAGCTTGACTGGGAGCTTGGCAAGCAGTTCATGCAGGATCTCGTCTAGCAGCTCAACTTGAGCTTTCCTAGAAACATGCATGGGAGCTCACCTAAAAGATCACCTTACCAGCTCACCTATAGCTCACCCAAGAGCTCACCGAGTAGCTTGACTTGAGCTTGCCTGGGAGCTTGTCACCTGAAAACTCACATGGGAGCTCACCTGATAGTTTTCCTTTCCAAATCACATGGGAGATCACCTATCAACTCACCTTGAGCTCATTGAGGAGCTCACCTTGCCAACTCAGCTTGAACTCATCTAGTAGCTCACCTCAAAGTTCATCAAGTAGCTTGCCAAGTAGCTCACCTGGGAGCTCACTATGGAGCTCACCTGATAGCTCACCAAGTAGCTAGTTTGGGAGCTCACCTAGTAGTTCACCTAGGAGCTCACCGAATAGCTTGAAAATTAGCTCACCTATAAGCTCTTCTGGGATCTCTCTGATATGTTCAAGTTGAGCTCACCTGGGAGCTTGTGGAGTAACTTAACTGGGAACTCACCTCGAAGCTCGCATGATAGGTCACCTTTCAAACTCACCTTAAGCTCACCTTGTCAACTCACCTTGAGTTTTCCTTGCTAACTCACCCTTAACTCATTTGGTAGCTCACATGTAAGCTCATCTTAGAGATTGCCAACAAGCTCACCTTTGATCTCACCTAGGAGCTCACTAAGTAGCTCACCTATAATCTCGACTTGGAGCTTAGCGAATAGCTCACCCATGAGCTCGTCGAGTAGATCGACTTGAGCTTTCCTAGAAACTCACCTAGGAGTTCACTTGATAGCTCACCTTATCAGCTTGCCTTGATCTCACCTAGGATCTCACTGAGTAGCTTGACTTGAGCTCACCTAGGAGCTCATCAAGCATCTCACCTGAAAACTCATATGGGAGCTCACCTGACCACTAGCCTTACTAACTCATGTTGGAGCTTGCCTATCAGCTCACCTTGCCAACTCACCTTGAGCTCGATGAGGAGCTTACCTTGTTAATTCACCTTAAGCTCATCTGATATCTCACCTTGGAGTTCATTGAGAAGCTCACCAAGTAGCTCACCTAACAACTTGCCAGGGAGCTCACTGAGCACCTTGCGGAGTAGGTTGACTTGATTTCACTTATGAGCTTGGCAAGTAGTTCACTTGGGAGCTCGCCTAGTAGCTCTTCTGGGAGATTGCTTTACATCTCACCAAGAATCTCACTTGGGAGCTCTTCTAGGAGCTCGTCGAGTAACTCACCTAGGAACTCACCTAGGAGCTCACCTGATAGCTTACCTTGCCAACTTGCCTTGACCTCATCTGGTATCTTACATATAAGCTCACCTCAAAGATTACCAACAAGCTCACCTAGAAGCTCACCGAGCATCTCACCTAGGAGCCTAGATGGGAGATCGGTAAGGAGCTTGTCAAGCACCTCAACTTAAGATTGCCTAGAAACATGCATCGGAGCTCACCTGACAACTCACCTTGTCATCTCACCCTGATCTCACCTAGGACCTCACTAGTAGCTTAACTTGAGCTCACCTAGGAGCTTGTCAAGCAGTACATGAAAAAACTCAAATGGGAGCTCTCCTGATAGCTCACCTATAAACTCACATGGTAGCTCACCTTACCATCTCACCTTGAGCTCAATGAGGATCTCATCTTACCAACTCACCTTAAGCTCGTCTGGTAGCTCACCTCATAGTTTTTTGTGAAGCTTTCCAAGAAGATCACCTTAGAGCTCACTTAACAACTCACATGGGAGCTCACCAAGTAGCTCACTGAGAAGGTTGACTTTAGCTTACTTATGAGCTCACCAAGGACCTTGCCTGGGAGCTCACCAAGTAGCTCACTTAAGAGCTCACCTAGAATCTCACCTAGGATTTCACAAAACATCTCACCAAGTAGCTCACCTAGGATCACTTCTGAGAGCTCAAAATTTAGCTCAAGTTGATCTCACCTGGGAGCTCATCGTGTAACTCACCTAGGAACTTGGCTAGGAGCTCACCTAACATCTCACCTTGCTAAATCACCTTGAGCTCATCTGGTAGCTCACATGTATGCTCACCTAGAGATTACTAACAAGATCACCTTTGAGCTCACAACAGAGCTCACCGAGCACCTCACCTAAGAGCTCAGATGGGAGCTTAGCAAGCAACTCACCTAGGAACTCGTCTAGCATCTCAACTTTACCTTACCTAGAAACTCACCTAGGACCTCCCCTGATATCTCACCTTACTAGCTCGTGTTGAGTTCACCCAGGAGCTCACCGAGTATCTAAACTTGAGCTCACCTAAGAGCTTGTCAAGTAGCTCACTCAAAAACTCACATGGGAGCTCACCTGATAGATCGCCTTACCAACTTGTATGGGAGCTTGCCTTGCCAGCTCACCTTTCCAACTTACCTTGTTAACTCACCTTTCCAGCCCACCTTGAGCTCACTGAGGAGATTACCTCACCAACTCTTCTTGATCTCATCTAGTAGCTTGCCTTAGAGTTCATCGAGCAGCTCACCAAGTAGCTCACCTAACATCTCACCTGGGTGCTTTCCTAAGAGCTCACCTAGGAGCTCATCAAGTAGCTCACCGAGTAGGTTGACTTAATCTCACTTGTGATCTCACTAAGCAGCTCACTGGGGACCTTTTTTGGAAGCACACCAAGTAGCTCCCTTGGGAACTCTCCTAATAATTCACCAAACATCTCACCAAGTAGCTCGCTTGGAAGCTCTTCTGGGAGCTCACCAATCATCTCGAGTTGAGCTCACCTAGGAGCTCATCGAGTAACTCACCTGGGAGCTCACCTAACATCTCACCTTGTAAACTCACCTTGAGCTCACCTTGCTAACTCTCCTTGATCTTTCCTAGCCAAATCACCTTGAGCTCATCTGGTAGCTTGTATGTAAGCTCACCTAGGAGCTCAGCAAGCAGCTCATCAAGTAGTTTGACATGAGCTTACCTAAAAACTCACCTTGGAGCTCACCTAATAGCTTTCCTTACCAAATTTCCTTGAGCTTGCCCAAGAGCTCACCCAGAAGCTTCTTGAATAGCTCAACTCGAGCTTTCCATGGAGCTCATCAAGTAGCTCACCTATCAACTCACCTTGCCAGCTTATATTGAGCTCATTGTGGAGCTCACCATGCCATCTCTCCTTGAGCTCATCTGGTAGCTCACCTCAGAGTTCATCGAGTAGCTCACCAAGTAGCTCACCTAGGAGCTTTCCTAAAAGCTCACCTATGAGCTCACAAAGTAGCTCATCGAGTAGGTTTACTTGAGCTCACTTGTGAGATCAACGAGTAGCTTGCAGGGAACCTTTCCTGAGAGCTTACAAATCAGCTCGCTTAGGAGCTCACCAAATAGCTTACCGAGTAGGTTTACTTCAGATCACTTGTGAGCTCACCGAGTAGCTCACCAGGGACCTCACCTAGGAGCTCACCAATTAGCTCACTTGGGAGCTCACATAGTAGCTCGCTTGGGAGCTCACCAAATAGTTTACAAAGTATCTCACCTATGAGTTATTCTTAGAGCTCACTGATCAGATAAGGTTGAGCTCACCTTACTAACTCGTCTTGAGCTCACCTTGTCAACTTACCTTGAGCTCACCTTGAGATCATCTGGTAGCTCGCATATAAGCTCACCTCAAAGATTGCCGACAAGCTCACCTTTGAGTTCACCTGGGACCTCATCCATTAGCTCACCTAAGAGATTAGTTGGGAGCTCCGTAAGCCACTTTCCTAGGAGCTTGTTGAGCATATTAACTTGATCTTGCCCAGAAACTTGCTTGGGAGCTCAACTTGAGCTCATCTAGGAACTCATCAAGCAACTACCCTGAAAATTTACATGGGATCTCACATGATAGCTCACCCAAACACTCACATGGGATCTGGTCTATCAGCTCAAATTGCTAGCTCACCTTAAGCTTGTTGAGGAGCTCAGCTTGCCAACTCACCTTGAGCTCTTGTGGTAGCTCACCTCAGATTTCATCAAGAAGCTCACTCGTAAATTAGGTTATCTTAAGCTCACTTGTGAGCTCGCTGAGTAGCTTACCAGGGACCTCACCTGGGAGCTCACCAAGTAGCTTACTTAGGAGCCCACCTAGGAGCTCACCTTGGAGCTCACTGAATAACTCGAAAAGTATCTTGCTTTTGATATCTTCTTGGAGCTCGCTGATCAGCTTGAGTTGAGCTCACCCAAGAGCTTGTTGAGTAACTCACTTAAGAACTCACTTGGGAGCTCACCTTGCCTTGCCAACTCACCTTTAGTTCATCTGGTATCTCACATGTAAGTTCACCTAAGATATTGCCAATAAGATCACCTTTGAGCTAACCTAGGATCCCACCAAGTAGCTCACCAAGGACATCGGATGGGAGCTCAGCAAGTAGCTCATGAAGAAGCTCGCCTAGTAGCTCAACTTGAGCTTTCCCAAAAACTTTCTTGGGATCTTACCTAATAGATCACCTTGCTAGCTCACCTTAAGCTAACCTAAGAGCTTGTTGAGTAGCTTGACTTGAGCTCACCTCGGATCTTGTTAAGCAGATGACAAGAAAAATCACATGGGAGCTCACCTGATAGCTCACCTTGCCAACTCACATGGGAGCTCACCTATCAGCTCACTTTGAGCTCGTTGAGGAGCTCACCTTGCCAACTCACCTTGAGCTCATCTAGTAGCTCCCCTTGTAGTTTATCAAGTAGCTCACCATGTAGATTACCTGAGAGCTCACCTAACGTCTCATATGGGAGCTCACCTAAGAGCTCACCGAGTAGCTTGCCGAGTAGGTTGACTTGAGTCACTTGTGAGCTCACCAAGTAGCATTACAGGGACCTCACCTAGGAGCTCACCAAGTAGCTCACTTGGGAGCTCACCTAGAAGCTCACCTGGGAGCTCACCAAATAGCTCACAAAGTAGCTCACCTTAGAGGTCTTCTGGGAGCTCACTGATATGCTCAAGTTGAGCTCACTTGGGAGCTTGTGGAGTAACTCAACTAGGAATTCTCTTGGAAGCTCACCTAATAGCTCACCTTACCAACTCACCTTGAGCTCACCTTGCCAACTCACCATGAGCTTGCCTTTCCAACTCACCCTTAGCTCATCTGGTACCTCAAATATAAGCTCACCTTAGAGATTTCCAACAAGCTCACCTTTGATCTCACCTGGAGCTCACCGAGTAGCTCACCTAGGATCTTGGCTTGGAGTTCGGCAAGTAGCTCACCCAGGAGCTTGTTGACCAAATCAACTTGATCTTGCCTAGAAACTCAACTAGGATTTCACTTGATAGCTCACCTTATCAGCTCGCTAATCTCACCCAGGAGCTCACTGAGCAACTTGAATTAAGCTGACTAAGGAACTCATCAAGCAGATCACCTGAAATCTCACATGGGAGCTTGCCTGACCGCTAGCCTTGCTAACTTGTATGGGAGCTTTCCTATCAGCTTACCTTATCAGCTCACCTTGAGCTCACTGAGGATCTCACCTTGGCAACTCACCTTGATCTCGTCTAGTAGCTCACCTTAGAGTTCATTGAGTAGCTCATCTGGTAGCCAAGTAGCTCACCTGGGAGCTCTTCTGGGAGCTCAACTATTAGCTCAAGTTAAGCTCACCTGGGAGCTCATTGAATAACTCACCTAGGAACATGCCTATGAACTCACCTAACAACTCACCTTACAAACTTGCCTTGACCTCATCTGGTAGCTTGCATGTAAGCTCACCTCAGAGATTGCCAACAAGCTCACCAGGGAGCTCATCGAGTAGCTCACCTAGGAGCCCGGATGGGAGCTCGGTAAGGAGCTCACCCAGGAGCTTGTCGATCATCTCAACTTGAGCTTACCTAAAAACACACATTGGAGCTCACCTAATAGCTCAGCTTGCTAGTTTACCTTGAGCTCACCTAGGAGCTTACCGAGTAGCTTGACTTGAGCTCACATAGGAGCTCGTCAAGTAGTATGCCCAAAAACTCAATGGGAGCTCACCTGATAGCTCACCTAGAAACTCACATGGGAACTCACCTATTAGCTCTCCTTACCAGATCACCTTGTCAACTCACCTTGAGCTCATCTTATAGTTCACCTCAGAGTTCATCGAGTATCTCGCTAAGAAGCTCACCTTGGAGCTCACCTAACAGCTCACGTGGGAGCTCACCAAGTAGCTTGCTAAGTAGGTTGACTTGAGCTTGCTTATGAGCTCACCAGGGACATTACCTAGGAGATCACCAAGTAGATAACTTGGGAGCTCACCTAGCACCTCTCCTGGGAGAATATAAAACATCTCGCCAAGTGGCTTACCTGGGAGCTCTTCTGGGAGCTCAGCGATTAGCTCAAGTTGAGCTCACTCAGGAGCTCTTCGAGTAACTCACTTGGGAACTCGCCTTGCCAACTCAGCTTGAGCTCATGTGGTAGCTCACATGTAAGCTCACCTCAGAGATTACTGACAAGCTCACCTTTCAGTTCACCTGGGAGCTCACCGAGTAGCTCACCTAGAAGCTCAGATGGGAGCTCAGTAAGCAGCTCACCTAGGAACTCATTAAGTAGCCCGACTTGAGCTTACCTAGAAACTTGCCAGGGAGCTCACCTACTAGCTCGCCTTGCTATCTCACATTGAGCTCACCCAAAAGCTAACTGACTTAAGCTTTCCTGGGAGCTCATCAAGTAGGTCACTCGAAAACTTGCATGGGAGCTCTCCTTACAGCTCACCTTGCCAACTTGCATGGGAACTCACCTTGCCAGCTCACCTCACCAGCTCACCTTGAGCTCACTGAGGAGCTAACCTTACAAACTATCATTGAGCTCGTCTAGTATCTTGCCTTAGAGTTCATCAAATAGCTCACCAATTAGGTCACCTAGGAGCTCACCTATAAGCTCACCTAGTAGCTCACCGAGTAGCTCACTGAGTAGGTTGATTTGATCTCACTTGTGAGCTCACCGAGTAGCTGACTGGGGACCTTACCTGGGAGCTCACCAAGTAGCTCCCTTAGGAGCTCTCCTAGTAGCTCACCTGGGAGCTCACCAAATAGCTCACCAAGTAGCTCACTTGGGAGCTCTTCTCGGTGCTCACCGATAAGCTCAAGTTGAGCTCACATGGGAGCTCATCGAGTAACTTACCTGGGAGCTTGCGTAACATCTCACCTTGCCAACTCACCTTGAGCTTACCTTACCAACTTGACTTGAGCTAGCCTTGGTAACTCACCTTGAGCTCATCTGGTAGCTCACATGTAAGCTCGCCTAGGAGCTCAGCAAGTAGCTCACCCAGGAGCTTGTCAAGCATCTTGACTTGAGCTTACTCAGAAAATCACCTTAGAGCTCATCTGATAATTTACATTGCCAACTTTCCTTGAGTTTGCCTTGAGTTTTCCATGGAGGTCATTCAAGAGCTCATTGAGTATCTTGACTTGATCTCACATGGGAGCTCGTTAAGTAGCTCACCTAAAAACTTACATGCGAGCTCACATAAAAGCTCACCCAGAAACTCACATGGGAGCTCACCTATCAGCTCACCTTGCCACGTTACCTTGAGCTCACTATGGAGCTCACCTTGCCAACTCACCTTGACCTCATTTGGTAGCTCACCTTAGAGTTCATCAAGTAGCTCACTGAGTAGATCACCTGGGAGCTAGCCTAATAGATCACCTGGGAGTTTACCTAATAGCTCACCTGGGAGCTCACATAATAGCTCACCTAGGAGCTCACCCAGTAGGTTGACTTGAGCTCACTTTTGAGCTCACTTTTGAGCTCACCAAGTAGCTTGCTAGGGACCTCGCCTAGGAGCTCACTAAGTAGCTCACTTGGGAGCTCACCTAGGAGCTCGCTAAATAGCTCACCGAACAGTTCACAAAGTAGCTCACCTGGGAGCTCTTCTTGGAGCTCACTGATCAAATCAAGTTGAGCTCACCTTACTGACTCACCTTGAGCTCAATTTTCTAACTTGCCTTGAGCTCACCTTGCCAACTCACCTTGAGCTCATCTAGTAGTTCACATGTAAGCTCATGTCAGAGATTGTGGATAAGCTTACCTTTGAGCTTGGCTAGGAGATCACTGAGTAGCTCACCTAGGAGCTCGACTGGGAACTTGGTAAGTAGCTCACCCAGGAGCTCATCGAGAAGCTAAAATTGAGTTTTCCCAAAAAATCACCTGGGAGCTTGCATGACAGCTCACCTTGTTAGCTCACCTTGAGCTCACCTAGGACCTCACCGAGTAGCTCGAATTGAGCTCACCCGATAGCTCGATAAGCAACTCACCTGAAAAACTTGCATAGGAGCTCACCTTACAGCTCACCTTAGTTCCAACTCACATGGGAGCTCACCTATCACCCTCACCTAATGAGTTCACTGCACCTTGAGCTCGCTAAGTGAGCTCACCTTACCAGCTCACCTATGTGATCTCATCTAGTGAGCTTTCCTTAGAGTTCATCGAGTAGCTCACTAAGTAGCTCACTTGAAGAGCTCCTGAGGAGCTCACCTGGGAGCTACTGAGTAGCTGTTAGTAGCTTGCTTGTGAGATCACTTCTAGGTGAGCTCACTTGTCGAGCTCACTGAGTTGAGCTCACCAAGTGAGCTTCTTGAGAGCTAACCTAGGTGAGCTTCATCGAGTGAGCTCACCTAGATGAGCTCACCTTGCGACCTTGGCAAAAAAATCTATGCTTATTGAGCTCACCTAAGATCTCACCTTCTAAGCTCATCTTGTGAGCTCAAATTAAGCTCACCTAGGTAAGCTCATAGCTTGTGATCTCACTTGGGAGCTCCCATATCAAGTTGAGCTCACCTTGAGCTCACTCACCTTGAGCTCACTCTTACCAACTTACCTTGAGCTCATCTAGGTAGCTCACCTTGAGCTTGTCCAGGTAGCTTCCAAGGTGAGCTCACCTGTAGAGCTCACCTAAAAACTCACCTTTGAGCTCATCCTCACAGTTCTCACCTAGTAGCTGACTAGGAGCTCATCCAAGCAGCTCGTCTAAGTAGCTCACCCAATCTGAAACTGGGTGAGCATAGAATCACCTAGGAGTCTCACCTGACAGCTCACCTAGAAGAGCTCGTTGAGTGAGCTCCTAGGGAGCTCACCTGAGTCAGCTCACCTTTGAGCTCACTAGGAGCTCACCAAGGTAGCTCACCTGGTAAGTTTCTTAGGGAGCTCACCTTATCAACTCTCAAGACCTTCCAGGGAAGCTCACCTGGGAGCTCCTAGTTGAACTCACTAGGGAGTTTACCTTAGTAGCTACCAACCTTGACTTGGGAGCTCAACTTGAATGCTCATCTATGAGGTGAGCTCACCTAGGGTCCTCACCTAGAGAGCTCACTGAGTTAAATATTTGCTTTGGGAGCTCACCTAGAAGCAACTTACCTAGACGAGCTCACTGAGTGAGCTCAATTTCAACTCACCTTGAGCTCTAGGAGCTCACCTGTAAGCTCACTAGGAGTTCATTCGATTAGCTCACCAGTTGTAACTACTCACCTAAAGCTCCATGTAGCTTATCGCAGCCTCAGTGAACTCTACTTGGGAGCTCACAGCAAGCTGATCAGCATCAAGCTCTTACCAAATCCCCTAGTAGCTCACCTTTGAGCTCCTAGGAAAGCTCACCTTGCCAACTCACCTAGACTTGAGCTCACCTGGTGAGCTCATGAACTCTAAGCTGATTACTAGAAAGCTTACAATGGTGAGCATCACCTGTTGAGCTTGCCTTAGTGGGAGCTCAACTAACTTGGCTAGCTGACCTCAGTAAGCAACACCTAGGAGCTCACCTGAGCAGGAGTTCACCTTAGGAGCTCACCTTGAGAAGCTCACCTAGCGAGGTTGACTCTGAGTAGCTCACCAAGTGAGCTACCGAGTAGATTTTAAGCTTAGCTCACCTGGGAGCTCACCAAGTATCTCATTTAGGAAGCTCATGGGAGCTCAAAAACTATCCCACTTGGGAGCTCTTCTAGGAACTCACCGATAGCTCAACTTGAGCTCACCTACGGAGCTCATCTTAAGTAGCTCACCTTGAAGGAACTCACATGAGAGCTCAGCTTGCCAAACAACTCACCTTGATAGCTCATTTGGTAGCTTGCACCATGTAAGCTCACCTTAGAGATTGCTCAAAAGCAAGCTTACCTTTGAGCTCACCTAGGAGCTCACTGAGTAGCTCACCTAGGAGATTGGTTTGGAGGTCAGCAAGCAACTCACCCAGGAGATCATCAAGCAGCTCGACTTGAGCTTACCAAAAACTCACCTGGGAGCTCACCTAATAATTCACCTTAGCATCTCACCTTGAGCTCACCCAAGAGCTCGACAAGCAGATCTACTTGAGCTTACCTAAAGGAGCTCATGAAAGCAACTCACATTGAAAACTCACATGGGAGCTCACCTGACAGCTCACATTTGAAAATCACATGGGAGATCACCTATCAGCTTCCAACTCCTTGAGCTCACTAAGGAGCTCACCTTACCAACTCACCTTGAACTCGTATTATAGCTCACCTCAGAGTTCATCAAGTAGCTCACCTAAGTAGCTCACCTGGGAGCTCACCTGAGAAGCTCACCAAGTAGCTCACCTGAATTAGCTTCACCTGGGAGCTCACCGAGTACTTGACTTTGGACCTCACCTGATCTTGCGAGCTCACCAAGTAGCTTGCCAAGTAGCTCACCTAGGAGCTTTCCAACTCGTAGCTCACCTTAGACAACTTACCTAGGAGCTCTTCTGGGAGCTCACCTTGCCAATTCAATTTGACCTAAGCTCACCTGGGAGGTCCTTTAGTAACTTACTTGTGAACTCACCTAGGAGCTCACCTGATAGCTCACCTTGGCTAGTTCACCTTGAGTAGCTCACCTTGCCAACTCACCTTCATCTCACCTTTCCCCAACTAACTCACCTTGAGCTCATTTGGTAGCTCACATGTAAGCTCACCTCAGAGATTCACCAACAAGCTCACCTTTGAGCTCACCTAAGCAGCTCACCGAGCAGCTCATCACCAGCAAGCAACTCGGACTTGGGAGCTTTCTAGGAAACTTTCTAGGAGCTCCAGTTGAGCAGCACACCTAGCCATGTCACCAGTGAACTCACCTCAGAGCTCACCTGACAAGCTCACCTTGAGCTTTCCCAGGGATGATCATCAAGTAACTTCTACTTGAGATCACTCGGGAGCTTCGTCACATGCATCTCACCTTAAAAACTTACATGGGAGCTCACCTGATCAGTTCACCTTGCCAACTTGAGCTCACTGAGGAGCTCACCTTACCAACTCACCTTGAGCTCGGTTGAGGTGCTCACCTTGCAGCTCATCTGAATATCTCACCTAGCAGAGACTTCATCTTGCCTAGTATCTCGCCATTAGAGCTCACCTGAAAGCTCACCTGAGTAGCTCACTGAGTAGCTCAGCTTTCTGAGTAGGTTAAATTGACCTCACTTGTGAGCTCACTGAGTAGCTCATCAGGGACCTCACCTGGGAGCTCACCAAGTATCTAACTTGGGAGATCACCTAGCATCTCCCCTAGGAGCTCACCTAAATTACTCACCAAGTAGCTCACCTGGGAGCTATTCTTTGAGCTCTCCGATCAGCTTGAGTTGAGCTTCAGCTCATCCAGTAACTCACCTGGGGAACTCACCTAGGAGCTCACGAGTAGGTCATTCTTGAGCTCATTGAGTAACTCACAACTCACCTATGAGCTCTCTTAACCTCACCTAATCAACTCACCAAGTAGCTTGCCTTGCCAGCTTACCTTGAGCTCATCTAGGTAGACTCACATGTAACAGTTCACCATAAGTAGCTATTCCTTGGATAAGCTGCACTTTGAGCTCACCTGGGAGCTCAACCAAAAAGATCAACTAGGAGCTCAGACTTGGGAGTTCGTCAAGGAACTCACCTTGAGCTTACCAAAAACTCAACTGGGAGCTGCAGCTGACAACTAACCTTTAGCTCACCTCTGAGCTCACCTAGGAGCTTGCCGAGTATCTTAAATTGAGCATTAGATCTTGCTAAAGAACTCACCTAAAAACTCACATGGGAGCTCACCTGACAGCTACACCTCAAAGAACTCACATGGGAGCTCACCTTTGAGCTCACTGAGGAGCTCACCTTGCCAACTCACCTTGAGCTCTTGGTATGGTAGCTCACCTCAAGCATCTTTGTCTAGGATCTCACTAAGTAGCTCACCTTGGAGATTCAGCCTGGAAAGTTTACCTAGCTCACCTGAGATAACTCACCTAGTAAGCTCACCCAAGTTAGGTTGACTTGAGTTCACTTGTGAGCTCACAAAGTAGTTCACCCAGGGACCTCTCCTTAAGCTCAGCTATGGCTCACCTAAACACTTGCCTAGGAGCTCACTGAAATAGCTTGCTAAGTAAATCACATGGGAGCTCTTCTGGGAGTTCACCGATCAGCTTGCACTTGAGCTCACCAAGAGCTCATCAAGTAACTCACCTAGGAACTCACCTGGGAGCTCACCTGACAGAGTTCACCTTACTCGTCTTCAACTTGCCAAATCACATTGAGAATTTCACCTTGCCAACTCACCTTGAGCTCATCTAGTAGCTCACATGTAAGCTCACCTCAGAGATTACTACAAGCTCACCTGGGAGCTCACCAAGTAGCTCATCTATGAAGCTCACCTAGGAGCTCGTCTGAATAGCTCAGCCAAGCAGCTTGACTTGAGCTCTGTCTGGAAAACTCACCTTGGAGATCAGTTTGATAAGCTCACCTTACCAACTCACACTTGAGGTCACCCATGGTAGCTCCCCGAGCATCTTAAATTGAGCTCACCTAAGAGCTCATCAAGCAACTCACTTGAAACCTCACCTTTGAGCTTTCCTCGACAGCTCACCTTAGGATCTTGACATAGGAGCTCACCTATCAATTAAGCTTGCCCAAAAACTTGCCTGGAAGATTTCACTGAATAGATCTCCTTGCCAGCTCACCTTGAGCTCATTTGGGAGCTCACCTGAGAAGTTCATCGACTTGAGCTCACCTGGGAGCTCACCTTGGTTCTTACCTAATAGCTTGCTAGGGACCTTACCCAAAATTTAGCCTCATAGCTCATTGACTAGCTTGCGTAGAGTAGGCTCACCTAGAAACTTACATAGTGAGCTCACCTTGCTATCTCGTCAGGGAGCTCACTTGAGGAGCTCACCAAATAGCTCACTTGGGAGCTCACCTTGCAGCTTCATTTGGTAGCTCACCTGAAGATCTTAATTACAAGTAGCTCCCCTGGGAGATCTTCATTGAGTACCTCACTGAGCAGCTCGCCGAGTAGGTTAATTTGAGCTTGCTTGTGAGATCATTTGTGAATTCACCAAGGACCTCACCTGGGAACTCATGAAGTAGCTCACTTAGGAGCTCACCTGGTAGCTTATCTAGGAGCTCAACGAAAAACTCACCAAGTAGCTCTCCTAGGAGCTCTTCTTGGAGCTCAACAATTAGCTTGAGTTGACCTCACTTGGAAGCTCATTAAGTAACTCACCTGGGAAATTAACTTGGAGCTCACCTAAAATATCACCTTACCAACTCCCTAGAGCTCACCTTTCCAACTCACCTTAAGCTCATTTGGTAGCTTGCATGTAAGATCACATTAGAGAGTACCAAAAAGCTCACCTTTGAGCTCTCCTAGGAGCTCACTGAGTAGCTCACCTAGGAGCTCGGCTGGGATCTTGGCAAGAAACTTGCGGAAAAGCTAGGAGCTCATCAAGAAGTTTGACTTGAGCTTTCCAAGAAAATCACATGGGAGCTTCTCTAACAGCTAACCTTGTGAGCTTGCCTTACTAGCTCACCTTGCCAGCTCACCTTGAGCTCACCTAGGAGCTCACCGAGCAGCTCAACTTGAGTTCTCCTGGGATCTGATCAAGTAGATCACCCAAAAACTCACATTAGAGCTTACCTAACATCTCCCCTTACTAACTCACATGGGAGCTTACCCTCATGAGCTAGGAATATGATTTTTTGGGGACTCAGATAGACTCCAAACTACCCACATCTCTCAAAGACTTTCCTAAGATGGGAAAGGTGATTAGATGCGTTATTAGAAAATACTGTAATGTCATTAAGGTACACAAGATTTTTTTATTAATCATCCCCTTGAAGGACATGGCTATATCCCTTTGGAACATTGCTCCGACATCGGATAATATAGATGTCATATTCTTGCAAGCATATGTACCCCACTTTATGGTGAAAGTTATCTTGAAATGATCATCCCTTTTCACCATGATCTGGTTTTATCCTAAGTATCCATCAAGGAATGAAAACCTTGCAGAACTAGCTATTACCTGTAATATATGCTTCGTTGATGGAAGTGGGTAGTGATCCTTGAGAGATGCTCTATTTAAGTCTCATAAATCCACACAATCTGATTTCCTAATTTTTTTTATAAATTGGCACAAGATTTGTAACCTAAGAAGAGTGCTTGATTGGAAAAATGATACTTACCTCAATCAATTTATTCAAATTTTTATTCATTAGAGGCTCAATGTGAGGATTTACTAGACTTTTCTTCTACCTAATGGGTTTATCTTATAGGTTTAGCTCAATACTATATTGGGATAAACTTGGATAAAATTATCTTAAATATTCATAGCTCCAAGAAAATACATCCAAGAACCTCTTGACAAAGTTGTATGAAATCAGGTTTTGTTAATTTGGAGCAATTTTCCTTCTCCAACTGAAATGGGATCTAAATCTTCACCTTTGATAGTGATGTTATCTTTTTCTTTCCTAAATTGGTCATTGGGATTGAAGATTGATTCAAGAGTCACTTATCCTTTTTGCATCTTGTTCATTCTAAGTTGGACTACTTGATCTCCATATTGCTTCTCCAATTTATCATAGTTTATCAAAGAGAAATAGGCCTCCTATTGAAGGAAATTGATGATTTATTGGTGAATTTAAAATACTTTCCAAAAAAAATTATTGTTTGGAACAGTTGGTCTTACTATCACTTTGTTATGAGGTTGTGATTTATCATTTTTGATATCTTCAACAATATAAAATGCTGCTCTAATTGCTGCAATCATGTCTGTAGGCTCATTCTTATTCCTTGGTATGGATTTTATGTTAAATGCTTCAAAATATTTAATGAGATCCCATAGTATTTATTCTTGTAGCTCTTGAGAAGGTCATTCTTGGAAAAAAAATTCCTCTAACCTGATTTACAATGAGTTTAGTGTCCCTAAATGTATGCAAGTTCTTTATATTTATTTTTCTTTCCCAATGTAATCCATGGATAAGTGCTTCACACTCTTCTATGTTATTTGAACAGCTAAACTGAAACATGAAAGTAGAGTTGTATTTTATACATTTAGGAGACATGAGCACTACTCCTCCTCCTACACCTTGCCTACTCTTTGAACCATAAAGAAATTTTTCTAGATTCCATTTTCATCTTCATCATCGGGTTTAGTGACACTAGGGAGAGGTGGATTTTATACATGTAGACAATAGATGCCCAATTCAGCCTCCTCCATCTCCTTATATAGATCATAGGCATGTCATTTGTGTGCCCACTCATCTAGTGTCAAATCTAGGATACCTCCAACTTTAGTTTCTTTCTCTTAAGTATTTGGGTAATTATCTTGATCAAAATATGCTACTATTGGTATTAATTAGAATTTACACGTATGGATCAATGTCATATTTTGTGATTGGCTAAGATCTAATAGTAGCTTTGGCTCCATATATTTTCATGAAAATCATGTGGGACTAATCAGATGACAGGTACCTACCAATTTTAGCAGTAAATTCCCTTGACAAGTACATAATAAAGAGTGAGGGTAGATAAATTGCATATATATGTTGTGGGACTATGATATTTGGGCATGAATGAAATGTAAGGTTTAGACCATTGATAATTCCAACAGTCTCCTACTATCGTCCCATCTAGTTGCACTATTCCTTTTGATACATGATTGTACTTGAGACCCAGATGGTTTGCTAATTTTCTTTGGCATTAGCTGATATACTTACATCTGAGTCAATCATGTAGTTGTGCACCAAGATATTACTGATAGATCAAGAATGCATAGAATGGTGGAGGTTTCACCTTTTTCTATTTTTTTACCTCACCTCTTGTTGCACCATGGGAGAAGCTTAGTAGGCACATTTTCTTGATATTTGGATGACTCGTTTGAAATGGGAAAATTAGCCATGGATGCTTACAATAAGCCTCTCTATCTTGAAATTAGTCAATGAATCCCACAGCTAGAGATACTTCATTTTTTATTCATTTGATCAATGATATTGACCTGGGGATGGATTTTATTTAGGATCTACACCTTTGTTTGACATCACTTTCCATCTTACACATGAGTTGCTACAACCATTACCTTAGGTCGATTTTGTGAGCTTTTGGACTATATTTGAGCTACTGTTTCCTTGAAATGTGATAGAAGGTTGAGAAGGAGTTGAATCTAATGATTTTCCCTCTTAAATAGCCCACTTCTTGGAACTTTTGTTTTTAATTACACCCTAAGAAAGAGACCTATTTATCCCACATAAATCTTCTCACCTTCTAATTCATGAATTAAGTATCATTTTAAGGTGCCTCTTGTGTGTTTTTTTTGTTGCTACCTTGAGCTTCTTCCATTGTTTCTTGAGAAGCACCCACACTTTGTACCATTAAGGGATGATTCAGGACACCATTGAAGTATTTTGTTTGGCTCATATGGTTAACTCACAAGGGAAACACTCACTCATAGATCCTGATACAAGGTTGTTCTGAGACTCAGAATCAGATGCTCTGGATGATAAAGCTCATATTAGGATTAGCTACGGCTAGAATGACCTAGTAAGTAGGATTTTGTCCTCAGGAGTTTCTGATTTATAGCTTGAGTAGAAGGTCCATTTCCCAAAAACTGGTGTGAAGACTTATTTGACATGTCACCTTAAGCTCAGGTCCAGGATCTTGAGGCTTCTATCTCTGAGATTGCTCATCTCCAACTCAGCTCACCTGAAAATTCTACAATTTTTTGAGCTCACCTAGACAGCTCACCCAGAAACTTGCTATGAAGAGCTAGAATATTCAACTAGAACTTATGCCTTATATATGCTGAGGAACTCACCTTGCTAACTCACCTTTAGCTCACCTAGTAGCTTACCTCAGAGTTCATTGAGATGCTCACCAAGTAGCTCACCCTGGAGCTCACCTAATATCTCACTTAGGAGCTCAATGAGTAGCTTACTGAGTAGGTTAACTTGAGTTCACTTGTGAGCTTGCCGAGTAGCTTACTGGGGACCTCCCCCAAGAGGATACCAAGTAGCTCAATTAAGAGTTCAACTAAATAATTACCTGGGAGCTCACTAAATAGCTCACCAAGTAGCTCTCCTTGGAGATATTCTGGGAGCTCACCGATCAGCTCGAGTTGAGGTCACCCAGGAGCTCATCAAGTAACTCACCAAGGAAATCACCTAGGAGCTTACCTGATAGAGATCACATTGCTAACTCACCTTTCTCAACTAATCACAAAGAGTTGAGCTCATCTGGTAGCTTCTAAATGTGATCTTTCACCTTAGAGATTTATGATACCACTAAAAATATTTTCCTTTGAATGAGGAGGCTCATTAAGTAGCTTACCTAGCTAGCATCGGCATGGGAGTTCAGAAATTTCATGGATTGCACAAGGATCATGTTGAACAATTATACCTGGACTGTGATCAACCAGACTTGCATGTGATTCTCTCCATTGCCAGCTCACCTTGAAATGCTCACTCAAGGATGCTTACTAGAATAAGATCGACTTGTGCTCATTGAGGAGATCAGTTGACTAGCTTACCAGTGAAAACTTGACAAATGTATTTTGTTATTGTGTAACTCATTATATAGGGCTAACTACTCTAGTGGATTTTCAGAATGGCCTCATTGTACGTACCCAAAATTGTAAGGTTACTGTACTACCAAAATAATGTGACATGTGTCCTAAAGATGATACAAGTTCTCCTTGCAAGGTGTTTGGGATCCAGAAAAGATCTCCAAGCTATGCGTTAACATTCTGCATGCCCCGCTTAGCCCCCACGCGTGCTTTGTTTTTTTCCCTTTTCCCCTCTTTTCTTGGCCTTTTGCTCTTCAGTGACGAAACTGCACTGCCCTGCCTGGGTGGCGGTCTCGTGACCGCCGCCCTGAATAGGGCGGCGGTCCTGTAACCACCGCCCTACTCAGGGTGGCAGTCCTTTACGCGTTTTCCAGAAAGCTCTTGTAACATGAATCACGTAAATTTCAATGTTTTACCAGCTTTCTTTCACCGCCATAAGCTTTCATTTATGATTTTGGTTCCCTGGAATAGTGTTTTGCCATTGTTTATAGTTTAAGAGTTCTAATTTGGTTTTTACCTTGGGTAAATGCAAATGCTATAAATAGTTGGCTTGTGCTCAAGAAAATGGCCCCTCAAATTTGCCTCTGAATTTCTCCTTGCAATATATTTAGTCTTTCATTTTTCTTAGAATGCTTTGTTTCTTTCATTGCATGCTTAGTTAGCATTGTTTTACTGTTACGTAAGCCACATATCCATCTTGTTTAAGTACTGTTGTTATTTTATCCAATCCATTAGAATAAGATAGTCTGTATCACCAATAGGAAGCCATTAAAGTTGTAGGTTTTGTTCTTCAAACATGATAGTTTCAGGTTCTGGACGTTTCATGTTGCATGACTCACAATAAATCCTGCTAGGAATTACATAAGCCAAGCTCTGTACTCTTATGCGTTATCCCTCTCCTACTCACATTGTAGTCAGTATGTACCTTGAGCTGCCTTTGTCCCAATATCTAATTTTATTGATGCTAACATTACACGCTTTTCTAGATCCATCGTGAACATGAAAGGAACGAGGAGATCAAACTGAGGGGACAAGATCACACACACCATCAGAATTCGCCACTATTTTGCGGAATCCAGGTTCTAGCTTTCAAAGTTCTAAATTAGAATCATATCAAATAGAGTAGTTGATTGCTTTATTTCAGTTAATTTTACTTTTGATATTGTCAGGGAAGTTGTGGGGATTGACAGTTTCTGAGAGACTATGATTCATTCCTCACTTCTGAGGTAGGATCAAGAGTCTTGGAATTAGATTAGATCAAGTTATTTCATTGTTTAGAGTAGATCTACACAATTACACAGAACAAATAGCTATACTTGGTTATCTTGTTTGTTTTAAATTGTTATCTTAGTTGTTCAATTTCTAGATATGTATTAAACAGTTAGTCTTTTCAATTCATTCAAATAGTTCATCAGAAAATAAAAAAATAGAGAAATCATATATGCTATAGATATACTTCAACGTAGTTAAATTTTATTTTTTGCGACAATTCGTTTTACATTGTTACTTTTGTATGACAATCACGGGACCTAGAGAGCCCAAGAGATTACATATTTCGAGCCAATTGTGCCCCAGCCCAATCTCATTATAGTAATAACTGATATAGATCAAAATATTAGGATCCAAGTCTTCCAAACAACGGTAAGCTTCCAACAAATCAGTTTCCTAGTTGCAGCGGGTTAAACATAGAGGACAACCAAGCGCACACGTTTTGGTCGAATCAACCAAACTATAGATTACCCTAGATTAACATCCATATGACTATAGAAGGGCTTGAGAGAGAGAGAAAATGTTTAGTTGTGATCCTGTGGTCTCCACAGCCAGACGTAGGAGACATTCTCACAGACATAGATACTAGCCTAAGAATTCAGGTTGCAAGAACGCTTATGAGGCACTCTTAGAAGATCGCACAGCTACTAGATTCCTGAATGGAGAGGCTAAGAAATCATATGATTACTGGGTGTTAGGGATTAGGAACTAATTCCATACGCATGACCATAGCAGGATTCCACAACAAACAAGAGTCTACAGTTGCGATCCACAAATTCTGTACACCCAACAAATCCTATAAGTCAATCAGACATAGACATGCTGGCCTATACACACTAGTATTTATATCCACTCCACTTCCACCTATCATCATCGAACAGTTATCCTTACTAGATACATAGCAGCTAACAAAGGTCAGAGAGTTCTGGACTAGGCCAAAGAATCGTCCCATAGAGTCAACTATATTTACCATCCACCGTATGACCTTATCCAGAGACGTATACATGAAACTATGCCAGGTCATTTTCCACGTATTCCACAACCCATAGGTCGAATCACGCCAGAGCTTAATATTGATTGGAGCCTTCAAGAATTCATCCTTGCCGATCGATCTATTACACCAGTTTAGGTTAGAAGGGCCTTCTTTTCCTTAGATTTACAAATTCCACTAGTGCGTATTGAAGACATTAGATTGCCTAACTAGTTTGTCTGCATCGCATACATATTCCATCCCCACCGGCTGTCTCGGTATGACCTCGGGAGGTCGGGTGCGACGAAGAGTTACTTGTAGATTCCCAAGCTCATTTGTCACTTTTCCATCATACACTCACCTATCATCTCACATTAAGCTTGCTAAGGAGATCACCGTGCCAACTCACCTTGAGGTTGTCTAGTTTCTCACCTTAGAGTTTGTCGAGTAGCTTGCCAAGTAGCTCACCTAGGATCTCACCTAACAGCTCCCCTGGGAGCTCACCTAACAGCTCACATGGGAGCTCACTGAGAAGCTCACCGAGTAGGTTGACTTGAGCTCACCTTCAAGGTCACTGAGCAGCTCACTGGGGACCTCACCTGGGAGCTCATCAATATCTCCCTTGGGAGCTCTTTTGGGAGCTCATTGATCAGCTTGAGTTGAGCTCACCTAGGAGCTCATCCAGTAACTCACCTAGGAACTCATATGGGAGCTCGCCTTGCCAACTACCCTTGTGCTCACCTTGCTAACTCACCTTTAGCTCACCTTGCCAACTAGCCTTTAGCTCATCTAGTAGCTTGCATGTAAAATCACCTTAGAGATTACCGAAAAGCTCATGTTTGAGCTCACCTAGGAGCTCACCAAGAAGCTCATCTAAGAGCTCAGTTGGGAGCTTAGTAAGTAGCTTTCCCAGGAACTCATTGAGTATCTCGACTTGAGCTTGCCTAGTAGCTCATCAAGCAGCTTACCCAAAAACTTGCATGGGAGATCACTTGACAGCTCACCCAGAAACTCATATGGGAGCTCATCCATCAGCTCATCTTGCTAGCTCACCTTCAGCTCACTAAGTAGCTCACCTTGCCAACTCACCTTGATCTTGTGTGGTATCTCACCTTAGAATTCATCAAGAAGCTCGCTAAGTAGCTTGCCTGGGAGCTCTCTTAATAGCTTAGTTGGGAGCTCACTGAGAAGCTCACCAAGTAGGTTATCTTGAGCTCATTTGTCATCTCTCTGAGTAGCTTACCAGGGACCTCACCTAGGAGCTCTCATGGGAGATCACCAAATAGCTAACAAATTAGCTCACCTTTGAGCTCTTCTGGGAGCTCTCCGATTAGCTTGAGTTGAGGTTTCCCAGGAGCTCCTCGAGTAACTCACTTGAGAACTCACCTGGGAGCTCACCTTTCCTTTCCAACTCACCTTGAGCTCATCTAGTAGCTCATATGTAAGCTCACCTTTGAGCTCAATTGGGAGCCCATCGAGCAGCTCACCTAGGAGCTCAGATGGGAGCTCGACAAGTAGCTTGCGCTGGAGCTCGTCTACCATCTCGACTTGAGCTTGTTTTGAAAAATAACCTGAGAGCTCACTTAATAGTTTGCCTTGCCAACTCACCTTGAGCTCACCCAGGAGCTCACCGAGGAGCTTGACCTGAGCTCACTTGGGACCTTGTCAACCAGCTCACCTAAAAACTAACATGGGAGCTTGCCTAATAGCTAACCTTACTAACTCACATGGGAGCTCACCTATCAGCTCATCTTGAGCTTGTTAAGGAGATCACCTTGCCAAATTGCCTTGAGCTCATATGGTAGCTCACCTTGGAGTTTGTCGAGCATCTCCCCAAGTAGCTTGCCTAGGTGCTCACCTAGTAGCTCACCTAAGAGCTCATTGAGCAGCTTTGCAAGTAGGTTAACTTCAATCACTTGTGAGCTCACCGACTAGCATGACAGGGACCTCACCTCGGAGCTCACTAAGTAGCTTTCTTGGGAGCTCACCTAGCAACTCACCTGGAAGCTCGTCGAATAGCTCACAAAGTAGCTCACTTGGGATCTCTTCTAGGAGCTCACTAATATGCTCAAGTTTGGCTCACCTGGGAGATCGTGGAGTAACTCGACTGGGAACTTACTTGGAATCTCACCTGATAGCTCACCTTGCTAACTCACCTTGAGCTCACCTTACCAACTCACCTTAAGCTTTCCTTTCCAACTCATCCTTAGCTGATTTGGTAGCTCACATGTAATCTCACCTTATAGATTGTCGACAAGTTCACCTTTGATCTCTCCTAGGAGCTCATTAGTAGATCACCTACGAGCTTGGCTTGGAGCTTGGAAAGTAGCTCACCCAGGAGCTTGTCGACCAAATTGACTTGAACTTGTCTAGAAACTTGACTAGGATTTTGCTCAATAGCTCACCTTATCAGCTCACCTTGAGCTCACTCATGAGATTGCTGAGTAGCTCAACTTGAGCTCACCTAGGATCTTGTCAAGCATCTCACCCAAAAACTCACATGGGAGCTAGCCTATCAGCTCACTTTTCTAGCTCACCTTGGGCTCACTAAGGAGCTCACCTTGCCAACTTCCCTGGAGTTCATCTTATAGCTTACCTTGGAGTTCATTGAGTAGCTCACCAAGTAGCTCTCCTGGAGGCTCACCTAACAACTTGCTAAGTAGGTTGACTTTATCTCACTTGTGAGCTCAACATGTAGTTCACTTTGGAGCTCACCTAGTAGTTCTCTAGGGAGCTTACTGAATAGCTCACCAAGTAGCTTGCCTAGGAGCTCTTCTGGGAGCTCACCGATTAGCTCGAGTTGAGCTCACCCAGGAGCTCATCAAGTAACTTGACTGGGAACTCACCTGGGACCTCACCTGATAGCTTGTCTTGCCAACTCACCTTGACCTCATCTGGTAGCTTACATATAAGCTCACCTCAGAGATTCCAAACAAGCTCACCTTTGAGCTCACCTAAGATCCCAGATGGGATCTTTGTAAGGAGCTCACCCAAGATCTTATCGAGTAGCTCAACTTAAGCTTTCCTAGAAACATGCATCAGAGGTCACCTAACAACTTGCCTTGCTAGCTTTCTTTGAGCTCACCCAGTAGCTAGCTGAGCAGCTCAACTTGAGCTCACCAAGGAACTCATCAAGTAGCACTCCCAAAAACTCACATGGGAGCTCACCTAACAGCCCAACTAGAAACTCACATGAGAGCTCACCTATCAGCTCACCTTGCTAGCTCACCTTGAGCTCACTGAGTAGCTCACCTTGTCGACTCACCTTGAGCTCATCTGGTAGCTCACCTTAGAGTTCATCAAGTAACTCGCCAAACAGCTCACCTTGGAGCTCACGTAACAACTCACCTGGGAGCTCACCAAGTAGCTCACCGAGTAGGTTGAATTGAGCTCACTTGTGAGCTCACCAAGGACCTCACCTGGGAGCTCACCAAGTAGCTTGCTTAGGAGCTCACCTAGCACCTAACCTGGGAGCTCAACGAACATCTCACCAAGTAGCTCACTTGGGAGCTCTTTTGGGAGCTCATGGATCAGCTCAAGTAGAGCTCACCCAGGAGCTTGTCGAGTAACTAACCTGGGAACTCACCTAGAAGATCTCCTGATAGCTCACTTTTCCAACTCACCTTGATCTCATCTGGTATCTCAAATTTAAGCTCACCTCAGAGATTACTGACAAGCTCACCTTTGAGCTCTCCTTAGAGCTCACTGAGCAGCTCACTGAGGAGCTCAGATGGGAGTTCAACAAGTACCTCACCTAGGAACTCATTGAGCATCTCAACTTGAGCTTACCTAGAAACTGGCCAAGGAGCTCACCTAGTAGCTCACCTTTCTAGCTCATGTTGAGCTCACCTAGGAGCTCACTGAGTAGCTCGACTTGAGCTCACCCGAGAGCTCATCAAGTAGCTCACCTAAAAAATTGGATGGGAGCTCACCTAAAAGCTCACCTTGCCAACTTGCATGGGAGCTCACCTATCATCTTGCCTTATCATCTCACCTTTCCAACTTGCCTTGAGCTTTCTGAGGAGCTCACCTTACCAAATATCCTTGAGCTCATCCTGTAGCTTGCCTCAGATTTCATCGAGAAGCTCACCAAGTACCTCACCTAATAGCTCACCTATAAGCTTTCCTAGGAGCTCATCGAGTAGCTCACCTAGGAAATCACTGAGCAGCTCACCTAAGAGCTCAGCTGGGAGCTCGAGAAGTAGTTCACCCAGGAGCTCGTCGAGAAGCTCAACTTGAGTTTTCTCGAAAAATCACCTATGAGCTCACTTAATAGGTCACCTTGCGAGCTCCCCTTAAACTCACCTAGGAGCTTACTGAGCAGCTCGACTTGAGCTCGCCTGGGAGCTCGTCAAGAAACTCACCTAAAAAATTGCATGGGAGCTACTTATAAGCTCTCCGGGGACCTCACCTAGGAGCTCACTAAGTAACTCTCTTAGGAACTCACCTAGCAGCTTACCTGGGAGCTTTCCATATAGCTCGCCAAGTAGCTCACCTGGGAGCTCGCTAATCAGCTCGAGTTGACCTCTCCCCAGAGTTCATCAAGTAACTCACCTAGGAGCTTGCTTGATAGTTCACCTTGGCAACTTATCTTGACCTTGCATTTAAGCTCACCTAAGAGATTATGGACAAGCTTGCCTTTGAGCTCACCTGGGAGCTCACTGAGAAGCTCACCTAGGAGCTCGGTTTGGAGCTTGACAAGCATCTCGCCTAAGAGATCGTCAAGTAACTTGACTTGAGCTTACCCAAAAACTTATCTGGGAGATCACTTGATAACTCACCTTGTCAACTCACCTTGAGCTCACTTAGGAGCTCGCCAAGTAGATCTACTTGAACTCACCAAGGAGCTCATCAAGTAGCTCACCCAAAAACTCATTAGGAAGCTTGCCTGACAGCTCACCCAGAAACTCACCAAGTAGGTTGACTTGAGCTCACTTGTGAGCTAACTTGTAAGCTCCCCAAGGACCTCACCTAGGAGCTCACCAAGTAGCTCTCTTGGGAACTCACCTAGAAGCTTTCCTAGGAGCTCGCCATACAACTTGCCAAGTAGCTGACCTGGGAGCTCTTCTGGGAGCTTACCGATCAGCTCGAGTTGAGCTCACCTCAGAGCTCATCAAGTAACTCACATGGGAGCTTGCTTGATAGCTCACCTTGCCAACTTACCTTGAGCTCACATTTAAGCTCACATCATAGATTACAAACAAGCTCACCTTTGAGCTCACTGAGTAGCTCACCTAGGAGCTTGGTTGGGAGCTTGATAAGTAGCTCACCCAAGAGATTGTTGAGTAGCTCGACTTGATCTTGCCTAGAAATTTTCCTGGGAGCTCACCTCATAACTCGCCTTACCATCTCACCTTGAGCTCACCCAAGACCTCGCCAAGAATATCTACTTAAGCTCACCAAGAATCTCATCAAGTAACTCACCCAAAAACTCACATGGAAGTTCACCTGATAGCTCACCCAGAAACTCACATGGGAGCTTTCCTAGTAGCTCTCCTTACCAGCTCACCTTGAGCTCACTGAGGAGCTTACCTTGATAACTCACCTTGAGCTAATTTGGTAGCTCACCTCAACTTTTGTCAAGAATCTCTCAAAGTATCTTACCTGGGAGCTCACCTAACATCTCGCGTAGGAGCTCACCAAGTAGCTCACTGAGTAGGTTGACTTGAGCTCACTTGTGAGCTCATTGGGGAGCTTACCTGGGAGCTCACCGAGTAGGTCACCCAGGAGCTCACCAAACAACTCTCCAAGTACCTCACCTTGGAGCTCTTCTAGGAGCTCACCGATTAGCTCGGGTTGAGTTCACCTGGGAGCTCATCTAGTAACTCACCTGAGAAGTCACCTAGGAGCTTGCCATGGCAACTTTCCCTAAGATTACATTGCCAACTCACCTTGAGCTCACCTTGAGCTCATCTAGTAGCTTACATGTAAGCTCACCTCAGAGAAGGCCGACAAGATTACCTTTGAGCTCACCTAGGAGCTCACTGAGTAGCTAACAAAGGAGCTCAGTTGCGAGCTCAGCAAGAAGTTGACATAGGATGTCATCGAGAAGCTTGATTTGAGGTTTCATAAAAACTCACCTGAGAGCTCGCCTGATAGCTCACCTGAAAACTCACATGGGATATCAACAGATAGCTTGCCTTACTAACTCGCATGGGAGCTTACCTTGCTAGCTCACCCTGAGCTCGTTGAGGAGCTCACCTTGAGCTTATCTGGTAGCTCACCTCTGAGTTCGTCAAGTAGCTCACTAAGTAGCTCACCTTGGAGCTCACCTGGGAGGTCAACGAGAAGCTTGCCAAGTAGGTTGAGTTGAGCTTGATTTTGAGATCACCAAGTAGCTCGTCAAGGACCTTGCCTAGAAACTCACCAAGTAGCTCGCTTGGGAGCTCACCTAGTAGCTCACCTAGGAGCTTGCTAAGTAGCTCACCTGGGAGCTTTCCGAATAGGTCACCAAGTAGCTCACCTTGGAGCTCTTCTAGGAGCTCACTGATCAACTCAAGTTGAGATTTCTTGGGAGCTCGTCAAGTAAATCACATGGGAAATGTCCTAAGATTTCACCTAATATCTCACCTTGCCAACTCACCTTGAGCTCACCTCTCCAACTCACCTTTAGCTCACCTTCCTAGCTCACTTTGATCTCATCTGGTAGCTCACATGTAAGCTCACCTAAGAGATTTCTGACAAGCTCACCTTTGAGCTCACCTGGGAGCTCACCGAGTAGCTCACCTAGGAGCTCAGCTAGGAGCTCGCCAATTAGCTCGTGCAGGAGCTTGTCTAGTAGCTCAACTTGAGCTTACCAGGAAACTCACCTAGGATCTCACCTGATAGCTCACCTTGCAAGTTCACCTTGAGCTTTCCTAGGAGCTTGCTGAGTAGCTCAACTTGAGTTAGCCCAGGAGATTGTAATATAGCTCGTCAAAAAACTAGCATGGGAGCTCACTTGATAGCACACCCAAAAATTGAAATGGGAGCTCACCTTGCCAGCTTACCTTGAGCTCATTGAGGAGCTCACCTTGCCAACTCATCTTGAGCTCATTTGGTAGCTCACCTCATATTTTATCAAGCAGCTCACCTAAGAGCTCACCTAATAGCTCGCCTGAGAGCTCATGAGAAAATTGAGTTGAGCTCACTTATGAGATCTTTGAGTAGCTTGGTGGGGACCTCACTTGGGAGCTCACCAATTATCTCACTTGGGAGCTCACCGAATAGCTCACTAAGTAGCTCGCCTAGGACCTCTTCTGGGAGCTCACCGATCAACTCAATTTGAGCTCAACCAAGAGCTCATCAAGTAACCCTCCTGGGAACTTACCTAGGAGCTCAACATGCCAACTCACCTTGATCTCATCTGGTAGCTCACATGTAAGCTAACCTCATAGATTACCGATAAGCTCACCTTTAAGCTTGCTAGGGAGCTCACCTAGGAGCTTGGCTGGGAACTTGGTAAGCAACTCACCTTAAGCTTGCCTATGATCTCACCGAGTAGCTTGACTTGAGATCACTCGGGAGCTCCTCAAGTAGCTCACCTAAAAAATCACATGGGAGCTCACCTGACATCTCACTCAAATACTCACATGGGAGATTACCTATCAGCTCACCTTACTAGCTCTCCTCTAGTTCACTAAGGAGCTCACCTTATCACCTCACCTTGAGCTCATTTGGTAGCTCACCTCCAAGTTCATCAAGTAGCTCACCAAGTAGCTCACCTAGGAGCTCACCTAATATCTCACCTGGGAGCTCACCGAGTAGCTTACCAAGTAGGTTTACTTGAGCTCGCTTGTGAGCTTGCTGAGCAGTGTGCTAAAGACCATGCTTGGGAGCTCACCAAGTAGCTTATTTTGGATCTTACCTAGCAACTTACCTGGGAGCTCACCGAATAGCTCGCCAAGTAGTTCACCTAGGAGATCTTTTAGGATTTCATTGATCAACTCGAGTTGAGCTCGCTCAGGAGCTCTTCGAGTAACTCACCTGAAAGCTCACCTTGCCAACTCACCTTGATCTTACCTTACCAACTTACCTTGAGCTCACCTTTCAAACTCACCTTCAGCTCATCTGGTAGCTCACATGTAAGATCACCTTAGATATTTCTAACAAGCTCACATGGGAGCTCACCTAGGAGCTCAGCTGGGAGCTCGACAAGTAGCTCACCTAGTAGCTCGTCGATCAGATTAACTTGACCTCTCCCAGAAACTTACATGGGAGCTCCCCTAATAGCTCACCTTGATAGCTTTCCATGAGCTCACCTAACAACACACCCAAGAGCTCACCGAGTAGCTCAAATTGAGCTCACATGGGAGCTCATTAAACAGCTCATATGAAAACTCACATGGGAGCCCACCTTATAGCTCACCTTGGAAACTCACCTTGCTAACTCACCTTGAGTTTGTCTGGTAGCTAACCTTGGAGTTTGTCGAGTAGCTCGCAAAAAATTCAATTATGACCTCACATAATAGCTCACCTGGGAGCTCACGGAGCAGCTCACCAATTAGGTTAACTGGAGCTCACTTGTGAGCTTGGTGGGGACCTTACCATGAAGCTCTCCAAGTAGCTCCCTTGGGAGCATGCCTAGAATCTCACCTGGGATCTCACTTAACAACCCACACACTAGGTCACCTGGGAGCTTTTATGGGGGCTCGTCAATCAGCTCGAGTTGAGCTCACCTAGGAGATCATCGACTAACTCACTTGGGAACTCACTTGGGATCTCACTTGATAGCTCACCTTTAGCTCATCTGCTAGCTCACACATAATTTCACCTAAGATATTTCCAACAAGCTCACCTTTTAACTCACCTGGGAACTCACCGAGCAGCTCACCTAGGAGCTTGGCTTGTAGCTCAGGAAGTAGCTTGCCTAGGAGTGCATTGAGCAGCTCAACTTGACCTTTCCTGAAAACTCACCTAGGAGCTCACCTGATAGCTCACCTTTCCAACTTGCCTTGAGCTCACCCAGGATCTCACTGAGCATCTCACTTGGGAGCTCATCGAAAACCTCACTTGAAAAATCACATGAGAGCTCACCTTACAGCTCGCCTAGAAACTTGCACAGGAGCTCACCTATTAGCTCACCTTTCTATATTACCTTGAGCTCGTTGAGGAGCTCACCTTACTAACTCACCTTGAGCTCATATTGTAACTTGCCTTGGAGTTTGTCGAGTAGCTCTCCAAGTAGTTCACATGGGAGCTCACCTAATAGCTCACCTAAGAGCTCCCTGAGTAGCTTATCAGAGACCTTTCCCGAGAGCTTTCCAAGTATCTTACTTCGAAGGTCACCTAGTAACTTACCTTGGAGCTCACCGAAAAACTCACCACGTAGCTTTCTGAATAGCTCACTAAGTATCTTACCTAGGAGATATTCTAGGAGCTCGCCAATAAGCTCGAGATGAGCTCACCTAGAAGCTCATCAAGTAACTCACATGGGAACTGGCCTAGGAGCTCACTCGACAGCTCACCTTGCTAACTCACATTGAGCTCACCTTGGAAACTCACCTTAAGCTCATCTAGTTGCTAACATGTAAGCTCACCTCATAGATTACCGACAAGCTCACCTTTAAGCTCACATGGGAGCTCACCTAGTATCTCACCTAGGAGCTTGGCTAGTAGCTAAGAAAGTAGCTCACCTAGCATCTCAGCTTGAGCTTGCAAATTAACCCACATGGGAGTTGACCTTGTCAGCTCACCTTGAGCTTGCAAAGGATATTGCCAAGTAGCTCAACTTGAGCTCACCTGAGAGCTTGTTAAGTAGCTCACCTGAAAACTTACATGGGATCTCACCTTATAGCTCACCTTGCCAACTCGCATGGGAGCTCGCCTATCAGCTCACCTTAATCTCGCTGAGGAGATCACCTTGCCAACTCATCTTGAGCTCATTTGGTAGCTCACCTCAGATTTTTTTGAGTAGCTCACTAAGTAGCTTGCCTGGTAGCTCACCTAATAGCTCACCTAGGAGGTCACATTAGATCTCACCTGGGAACTCACTGAGTAGCTCGCCAAGTAGGTTAACTTAAGCTCACTTGTGAGGTCACCGAGTAGCTCATCGGGGACCTCACATTGGAGCTCGACAAGTACCTCCCTTGGGAGCTCCCCTAGCAGCTCACTTGAGAGCTTCATGAATAGCTCACCAAGTAGGTCACTTGGGAGCTCTTTTGGGAGCTCACTGATTAGCTCAAGTTGAGCTCAATCAGGAGCTCATTGAGTAACTCACTTGGGAACTCACCTAGGATCTCACCTTACAGCTCGTCTTGCCAACTCACCTGTAGCTCACCTTTCTAACTCACCTTGAGCTCACCTTCCCAACTCACCTTTAGCTCATATTTTAGGTCATTTGTAAGCTCACCTCAGATATTTCTAACAAGCTCACCTTTGAGCTAACCTCAGAGCTCACTAAGTAGCTCACCTAAAATCTCAGCTGGGATCTCAGTAAGCAGCTCACTCAGGAGCTCGTTGAGAAGTTCAAATTGAGCTCACCTAGGATATCATCAAGCAGCTCACCCAAAAACTTACATTGAAGCTCGTCTAACAGCTCACCAAGAAACTCGTATGGGAGCTCATCTATCAGCTCACCTTGAGCTCGCTGACGAGATCACCTTTTGAACTCACCTTAAGCTCATGTGGTAGCTCACCTCGGAGTTCATCGAGAAGCTTGCTAAGTAGCTCACCTGGGACCATACCTAACATCTCACATGGGAGCTCACCAAGTAGCTCACCAAGTAGGTTATCTTGAGCTTGCTAGTGAGCTCACCAAGTATCTCACTAGGGACCTCGCCTGGGAGCTCTCCAAGTAGCTTGCAAAGTAGCTCACCTTTGAACTCTTATGGGAGCTCGCCAATCAGCTAGAGTTAAACTCTCCTGGGAGCTCATCAAGTAACTCACTTTAGAACTCACCTAGGAGCTAGCCTTGCCTTGCCAACTCACCTTGAGGTCATCTGGTAGCTCACATGTAAGCTCACACAAGAGATTACCAACAAGCTTGCCTTTGACCTCAGCTGGGAGCCAACCGTGTAGCTCACCTAGGAGCTTGGCTGGGAGCTTTGCAAGTAGCTTGTGCAGGAGCTTGACTTGATCTTGCCTAGAAACTTTCTTGGGAGCTCACCTAAAACATCACCTTACCAGCTCACCTTGAGCTCACCTAGGAGTTCATCGAGTACCTCGAATTGAGCTTACCTGGAAGCTTGTCAAGTAGCTCACCTGAAAACTCACATGAGAGCTCACCTAATAGCTCACCTTGCCAACTCACATGGGAGCTCACCTATCAACTCACCTTGAGCTTGTTAAGGAGTTCACCTTGCCAACTCACCTTGATCTCATCTAGTAGCTCACCTCAGAGTTCATCGAGCATCTCACCAAGTAGCTCACATGGGAGCTCACCCAACAGCTCACCTGGGAACTCGCCTGATAGCTCACAAAGTAGCTCACTTGGGACCTCACCTAGTAGTTCACGTAGGAGTTCACCGAATAGCTCGGAACGTAGCTCACCTAGGAGCTCTTTTGGGAGCTCTCTGATATGCTCAATTTGAGCTCACCTAGGATCTTTTGAGTAACTCGACTGGAAACTCACCTGGAAGCTCGCCTGATAGCTCACCTTTCAAACTCACCTTAAGCTCACCTTATCAACTCACCTTGAGCTTACCTTGCCAACTCACCCTTTGCTCATTTGGTAGCTCGCATGTAAGCTCACCTCAGAGATTACCAACAAGCTCACCTTTGATCTCACTTGGGAGCTCACTGAGTAGCTCACCTAGGATCTCAGCTTGGAGCTCGGTAAGTAGCTCACCCATGAGCTCGTCGAGCAGATCAACTTGAGCTTTCCTAGAAACTCACCTAAGATTTCACTTGACAACTCACCTTATTAGTTGGCCTTGATCTCACCTAGGAGCTCGCCGAGTAGCTTGACTTGAGCTCACCTAGGAGTTCATCAAGCAACTCCCCTAAAAACTCGTATGGGAGCTCACCTGACTGCTAGTGTTGCTAACTCACGTGGGAGCTTGCCTATTAGCTCACCTTTCCAACTCACCTTGAGCTCACTAAGGATATTACCTTATAAACTCACCTTAATCTCATCTGATAGCTCACCTTGAAGTTCATTGAGAATCTCACCAAGTAGCTCACCTAACAACTCATCGGGGAGCTCACCGAGAACCTTGTGTAGTAGGTTGAGTTGATCTTGCTTGTGAGCTTGCCAAGTAGTTCACTTCGGAGCTCACTGACCAGCTCTCATAGGATCTTACTTTATAGCTTACCAAGAAGCTCACCTGGGAGCTCTTCTGGGAGCTCACCGATCAACTGGAGTTGAGCTCATCCAGGAGCTCGTCAAGAAACTCACCTGGGAACTCATCTAGGAGATCACTTGATATCTTTCCTTGCTAACTTGCCTTGATCTCATCTAGTAGCTTACATATAATCTCACCTCAGAGATTTCCAACAAGATCATGTGGAAGCTCACTGAGCAGCTCACCTAGGAGCCTAGATGGGAGCTCAGTAAGGAGCTTGTCAAGAAGCATGACTTAAGATTTAATAGAAACATGCATCAGAGCTTACCTGACAGCTCACCTTCCTAGCTCACCTTGAGCTCACCTAGGAGCTCACTTATTAGCTTGATTTGAGCTCACCTAGGAGCTTGTCAAGCAGCACACCCAAAACTCTCATGGCAGCTCACCTGATAGCTCACCTAGAAACTCACATGGGAGCTTGCCTTGCCATCTCACCTTGAGTTTGCTGATTAGCTCACCTTGCCAACTCACCTTGAGCTCATCTGGTAGCTCACATCATAGTTTGTTGAGAAGACTGCCAAGTAGATCACCTTAGAGCTCAATTAACAACTCACCTAGGAGCTTGCCAAGTAGCTCACCAAGTAGGTTGACTTGAGCTTGCTTGTGAGCTCACCGAAGACCTCACCTGGGAGCTCACTAAGTATCTCACTTAAGAAATCACATAACACCTCACCTAGGATCTCTTCTAGGAGCTCACCGATCAGCTCAAGTTGAGCTTGTTTGGGATCTCATCGTGTAACTCACCTAGGAACTTGGATAGGAGCTCACCTAACATCTCACCTTACCAACTCACCTTGAGCTCATCTAGTAGTTCACATGTATGCTCACCTCAGATATTACTAACAAGCTTGCCTTTGAGCTCACCTGGGAGCTCATCGAGCACCTCACCTAGGAACTCATCTAACAGCTCAGCTTTAGCTTACCTAGAAACTCACCTGGGAGCTTCCCTAATATCTCACCTTGCTAGTGTTTCACACAGAATTTTTAGTTCTAGAATAGATTTATTTCTATCCTTTCATTCTCTTAAGAAATAGATAAGGGGTTAGGGCTAGGAGGAATACTTGTTGAGTGTTGGGAAGGTGTGTGCATACCATAGTGAGATCAAACCGATTGTGATGAACTCATTTTTGTCTGGGAAGGACTACTTGTAAATAAGAATGCAAGACCACCAGATTTAAGTTAGACAATAAGTAAGGGAACTACCTTGGGCACAGGAAATACAAAACTTCCTTTCGAAGGTGGTCAGTTCCCTTTTAATATAAATTATTGCAAATTATAATAAAGAAGTTATTGTGAAATCACAATTTAGGTACCTCATTACTAAAAGCAATAGAGACTAACTACCAATAATAAAACATCATTCTGTTTGTTTGGTCACTAGTTATTGATACGTTCAGATCAATTTACAGGGATAGATCAGGCTGGATCTGAGGTTGTTAGGAAATAAATAGGTGAAAGTTTGGTTTTGGTATAAGTCACAGTGACTGATGCTGGTCATCAGATAACCGACCGTAGTTATAAAACCGCTACCATTAGGGGATAACTGATATCGGTAGGGGTAGTGATTTAGGGGCTTCTAGGTAGAGGTTGATTGTAGGGTGGTTATGGGGTTTTTAAGGTTGGTATATGGTTGGGGGGAATAGTAAGGCAACTGAGAAGACTCAGAGAGTGAGAAAGCTATCTTCTGGGAAATATAGGGATGGATGAATGAAGGTTAAGTGCAGGGTACTGCTGGGTGTTAGATCAAGGGGTGAGCTTATAATTACTATGAATCAAAAGTTCATGAAGTGGAGTCTAGAAGCATACAAGATACTACTGACCACTTTCTGATGAGGACATAAGTCTGAGGAATGTGGTGACGAAGGTAAAGCTCAGGTGGGATGATCCAAAAATCGAAAGTGAGCTGATGAAGCTATCCTTTGACTCTCCCAATGCTTGGACAAGTGTGATAGTGATCTCATTGATCAGTTACAGTCTTGGACTCAATGCTCTTCCCTGTAAACTCTTCTCTCCTTCTCTCTTGTCTCTCCCTTGCAAAATGGATTCCAATCCTTGCATTTTGGTTGGGGTAGGTCATTTATAGGGAACCAATGGTGGTTGCATAACCGATTGCGGTCGAGTAGGGACTGGCATCGGTCAAGTCAAAGTTGGCTATTTTTCCTAAAAATATACAACTTTCCCTCCTTTTCTCCTGAGGGGTCAGTTATGGGCTTGTTCAAGTCATTATTAGGCTTGTTTTGATGTGGGTGAGGGGTGATGAGTCATGGGTGTGGGTCTAGACCAAGTCATAGGTCTTAATTAGGTTAGTTTAGGGTTAGGGCTAGGTCATAGTGAGGTGGCGAGGTGAGGTGGTAGGGTTGGAGATGTGGATTTATTAATTATAAGGTAATTAATAAATAATTAAGTGTGTAAGGTTTAGGTGGTGAGGTAGGGTTAGGTTACGGGATGAGATATGGGGTACAGGGCGTCGTAAGACCCAAATTTGGTGTCTAAATTTTCCCCTTGTTGTTGTGTAGCTTGTCTTATAAAGCTGTACTGACAATAATAAGAAGTGGTTGCCCTAGTTAAGGGTATAGGTAATCCCCCTCAAATCAATCACAGATTGAGGTGACGTGAAATCAGGGATAGGGTTGATAAAGGGTGAATGATGATGAGATGATGGTAAGATGGTGGGGTAAGTTCAAGGAAGCAGACACATGTTGAAATGTAGTAGTGCGACCAGGGTACATGATTTGAAGAGAAAACAAGCAATTCATAGGCAAAGGTCGATAGTTTATCCAAACAAGGTTGATATAATCCTAGTATCCAAGGCATAGGAAGTAGCTCCAAGGGATATAACAGGTAAGGTACCGGAACATTTAGGCATGTTCGGCAGTACTAAATGGTTGTTTTGGTTGAGATAAACATCACGGTCTCAGTCTAGGAAAAATTGGTCGGCTGATCAATTCAAGTATCCTAGTCATGCTAAAACACGAACAGGTGAGCTTGATTGAACAAACAGCTACATGATGGGTGGATAGAATCGTAATTTGTGGGCCTCGATCGAGGTACTTAATTGGTGCAGCCTTGGGTCAAGCCGATTGGGTGGGTGTCAGGCCAGGGGTCGGGTCAGGATTGGTTGGTTACGGCCTTGGGTCGGGCCGATTGGTTGGTTGCGGCCTTGGGTTGGGCCTGATTGGTTGGGTTGCGGCCGTGGGTCGGGCCGATTGGTTGCTTGTGGCCTTGGGTCGGGATGATTAGTTGGTTGCAGCCTTAGGTCAGGCTAATTAGTTGGTTGTGGCCTTGGGTTGGGCCGATTAGGTGGTTTCGGCCTTGGGTCGGGCTGATTGGTTGGCTTGGGTCAGGCCGATTGTTGTTGCGGCCTTGGGTTGGGCCAATGAATTCAAAATAAGGCTATTTAGAAAAGGCGGGGGGTAGGCGATGTGGTAAAAAATAGAGTTCGGTGGATAAGGGTAGGAGTTAGGGTAAACTAGGCAACTAACCGATATCAGTTAGTGGTGACCGGTATCAGTTAGGAGACCGATATCGGTCTTCTAGGGCACGCCCTAACTGATATCGGTTAGAGGTCAAAACCTATAAAAAGAAAAAATACGGCATGTCATTTTCACATTGTGAATTTGAGTGCCAACCTTTTTCTTGTTTGAGTTTTGAATTGATTGGGTTGAGTTTTTGAGCTGAGTTGGCACTAGTTGAGTGGGGGGAGTGAATTATTGGTAGGCCCCAGAGATCAGGAGGAGAGTGTTTGATTGGTTGAGGACCCTGCTGAGGAGATTTGGAGCTATGGCATAGCCTGGAGGAGCAGGAGGTGCTGGAGGAGCTGGACCACCACCACCTATCCCACCACGATGACGTGTAGTCGTACCGGTAGGCTCTAAATCCCTATTTGTGTGAAGTTAATGAATTTAGCTAGGATGTGGGTTTTGGGGTAGGAATCTAAAATTTGAGAAAATAATGAATAAATGAAGGTAAATTGTAAAATGGAGTGGGTAGGTATGTTAGGTAGGTCAAAACGGTAGGGTGGGTAAATTTTTAAGAAATTGTGCTAGGTAGATGGGTAAAAATAGAAAAAAAGGGGATTTGGGGGCCGTTTTTGGTCCGGCCCCAAAATCCCACAGTGACTGATGTCGGTCACTAGGTGACTGGCATCGGTCACAACGAAAGTTGTGTAGATTCGTGGTTGTAGAGACAGGCTTCGGTCATGTGTCGACCGACGTTGGTGCATAAAAGTCGGGTATAGACAAGTGGTGGGGGACTGATGGCGGTCGAGGGTGACCGGTACCAGTCACCATGGGTAGGAGGAAAGGTTGTGAAATTTGTTGTGTTGGTTTGTTGTAGGAGGGTAGGATAGATTTGTGGGGTGAAGGGGGAGAAGGTAGAGTTGCTAGGAAAGGTTATTGGGGTGGGGGTAATCGGGTGGTTGGGGGCCAGTTAAGGTAGAATAGGTTATGGATTGTGTATGAATTAGGAAGGGTTAAATTAGTTGAGGTATGGTTATAGGGTGAGAGTAGAGTAGGTGGAGTATAAGTGGGGTGGTTGGTAGGGTGTGGGATAGGTAAAGGGGATATTGTAGATTTTTTGTTGGGTGGGGTTATTGATGTTGAGGGAGATGAGGTGTTTTAGGTTTGATTGGAGTGGGTAGGATATTTAGAGAAGGACCATAAGAGTGAGAGGAATTTATAGATGTATAGGGTAAGATAGGTGGGTGCAGATGTGTTTATAGAGTTGGGTTGTGATTAGGTGGGTGAGTGAGTATAGAGGGTTAAGGTAGTTGTTTTGTAAAGGGTAGGCCTGATGGAGTGGGTTGTTTTTGTAGGCACGCTAGCAGCTGATGATGTGAGATCGGATGCCGCCTCTACTAGGGTGGATGCGGCCACATGTGATCGTAGTGCACAGTGGGTAGTTATGCGGGAGGTTGGACTCAGCGGAGTCCAGAGGTATAGGGTTGTGGATAGGACCATAGCTTGATGGTTACCCTCATCGAGAGATGGGATCTAGACAACCAATGTCTTCCATCTCCCTACTGGAGAGATGACAGTCATGCTAGAGGATGTGTATCGCATCCTGAGACTACCGATCATAGGTGAGGCGGTGTTCCAGGTGGATGCTGAGACAGGGATGGATAGCATCCTACAGGTATTCAGGGATGCAGCCCCATTGATTACATATCATAGTGCGAGCATCTGGTATGGTGATATGTATCACGCGCATCGACAGGAGACATGGCTTGCCATGCTGATGATGATCGGTATCACCTGCTTCACCCTCCTTGACTCAGAGGGAGGCCACTTCCCACGGGCTCTGATGGGAGTGTTACATGAGATGGTGGAGGAGCACACATGCTATGCATGGGCACTGATGTATCTGTTGTAGCTATACAGAGAGCTCTAGGGCTATCACCGTATGAGGTGATTCAGGATATTTTTGACATTCTTGTTACATTGCTAGGCCTACAAGCATATCAGGGCAATTTAGTTTTGGATTATAGAGGCCTCATGTAGGGTAATTTGTATATGGTGACATTGATTTGAGGATATATATAGATGATGATTTTGATCCACATGGTGTGTATAATGTTTGATTTGATGCATATATTATAATGTTGTATGTATTTTGTCGATGGTATTGGAATTTGAAGTATATATAGATGATTTTGATGATGTTTTCATGATATGGATATGTTTTGAAATTTTGATGTTTATTATGATGATGGATGTTGATAGTGATGTCATTATGCAGGGAAAAGAGGTGAGCTCTGCCAAAAAAGTCGAAAAAACAAAGAAAAGGATTAGGTTTAAGAAAGAGGAGACAGATGACTGATATCGGTTAGCTAACCGATGTCGGTCACAACCTGACCGATACCAGTTAGCTAACTGATATCGGTTACTCTTAAATGAGCTTTTCTAAAAATAGAAAATCTTGGGAGGCAACTAAAATCTTATTTTTAGAGTCATGCAACATGTTAAATACGAGGATGCGAGGCTATTGTCATCGATACAGGTAATTGCATGGGAGAATTGAGTGATAAGGAGGAAAGAGACAGGTAAAGTCATCGTGGCCTTGGATTAAGAAGGCATAAAGGCAAGTAATAGTGAAGAGGGTGGTAAACATTGCTGAACAAGGAGAAGCATCCAATGGGCAGAGAGGAGAGGGAAGACAGGTTCCACCTCAAACTACTGCATCCCAAGAGGTATAATTTTTGGTTGGAATTAAATTTTTTCATGCGTATGAATAGAATGTGGGAAGGTAAGCTAGTAGAGATGAAAAAGAAAGGTGATAGGCAAAGGTTTGGGATGGGGTGAGTGTTATGGGGTAGGTAATCAAGGGTTTCAGATATGTGTTTAGGTACAGAGAGGTGCAAACAAGTGAATAAGTTATCATAGGTGGTGTTTTTGAGTAGGGTAGATGGAATTGACAGTGACCAATATCATTTACGAATAAACAGTATCAGTTAGGTAACCGGTATCAGTTATCTATAACCGATATCGGTTACTGTGTAAAGTTACAGATTATGATAAAAAAACATGTGGGAATTTATTTGTTGATTTATTGTTTGTTGGTTTGATGTGTGCAGGTGCAAGTAAGGTTGAGGATGAATGATAAGGTGTCAGCTTTATTGTCATGAGTCCAAGCGGATGTAACACCAGCTGAATGGGCATTAATAAACCATGTGGGGTTAAGTAGAATCTGCTATTATTCATGAATCACATGTAATCATGCTATGTTGTAGGTGCTGATTGAGAGATGGAATCCTAAAAAGAATACCTTCTATTTGCCAATAGGGGAGATAACAGTGATGTTAGAAGATGTGTTTTGAATATTGAGACTTCCAATTACAGGAAAACCAGTGTATTAGGAAGGGCCTAATGCGGCGGGTAGTGATAACGGCAGTATTTGGTCCAGCCGCACGAGATTTGACATAGCAAGGTTTGACATTCACTTATGGTATAATGTTTGTGGCACACCCTGAGGAAACAAGGTTGGCCATGGTATTAATGATAGTGGTGGGGTATTATGCATTACCTAAAGCAGATGGGGGAATATTTCTAAAATCACTTATGTGTATTATTCAGGAAATGATAGAAGTGAGTGTTACTTTCGCATGGGAACCCGCATATCTGGTGGAGCTATACAGGGGTTTATGGGCATGTAGGTGAAATCACAGGACTACACTAGATTGTGCATACTTATTACATTTTTGGGCCTATGAGAACATTATGTGTGTGTGACCAATACGTCGACCCATCTAGGCAGGAGAGGCAGGAGTGCAAAGGTTGGGATTCATTTGATGGGTCCAGATAGAGCAAGAGGTGAGATTTGAGACATGTGACAGATGACACTGAGTATTATAGGTAGATGTGGGAGATGGTATACTATTTCGGATATGCTTTTGTCGAGGCCTTACGGGAACTGTATGGTGATGAAAATATAATAGAGGATTTGAGGGGTGATGTAATTGAGGTGGATCGAGGGACATATGTTTTGAGTACGAGAGGATGTCCTCTAGATCACATGTGGTGACAATTTGGATGTTGATAGTGATATACGTTATGGGCTCATAGACCATACAAGAGGTATGGAGGCACCAAATTCTTCCATGGTAAACTTCCAGAAGAGACCAGGCTTGGGATAATCAACCAATCGCAGGGTTGGATGCAGGAGTGACAGAGTCTTATAGATTATGGTGGATAACAGATGTCGAGTCACTATTGACCGATGACCGGGTCGATCATCCTAACATAGCTGTGGTTACATGGTTAAACCACCTGAGGGTTTAGTCTCACTAGCTATAAACAGCTTGGTGAACAATTTTAGACTTCTTATTGTTAGAGGCATGCAGTCATGAGTGGGGAGACTAGAGGCAAGATTCCTCCATGTCCGACAGGGTACATTACATGTTATAGGAGAATTGAGTAGATAAGTGAGGAAGAGACCAATAGTAGTGGCATCTTTGAGGCTTGAGAGGCTAGGTGAAGGCATTGATATCAGGCATCGCTACATATTTTGGGATGAGGCGTGGGAACATGGAGTGAACAAGGGGTAGAAGATAAAGTAAGGATGCTACCTAGATCAATGATAGGGAAGACAGGTTCCACATCTAAATAAAACTACATATGTATGTTGATTTGAGTTTATGATATAATAAGAATTTTTGGTTGGAATGTTTGAATTGAAACATGACAAAGGTGAGTTCGATCAATATAAATGTGTGAAAATATTTAGTAGGGTAGAGATGAAAACACAACACATGATAGGTTATGGTTTGGGATGGTCGAGCTAACCTTCGGAGAACCCATGTCTCCTAAGTGCTGCCTATATAGCCCATTGCACAAAGTAAGGAGGGGCCTTAGACCGATGTAGTTCTCCCTTAGGACTAGGGAGAGGTGAATTCAGGTGATTTGGTTGTGGTTAGGAAATTTGTTGGTTGGTAAAAAGTTTGATGTTGGTAGAGTAATGTTGTTGGTGTTGGTGTGGGTATAGGTGAAGTGAGGGTTAACTTACCAAAGCATAGGAAATCGTGTCCTAATTAAGATCAACACACAATCCTAGATTCAGGTAAAAGAGGCAAAATTGTCCCATAGTTGGAAAGAGCTAAACAAACCACGTAATATCATAGGATGAGCTTGAATCCCTAGGTACCTTGCATAGGCGAGAAGTTCGATAGGTGAAAAGAGTTGTATAATCACAAGATATCAGATATACGCACATTCCTTGAGTTTTTTTATTATGAAGAATGGTGAGGAGGGGTGGATGAAATATTTTTGTTTCTGTTAGGGGTGCAGAGAACTTGTTATAAGGTGATTATTCTGATGGAAGAGAACCAAACCAAAAAATAGACAAGTCCATGACTCAAAAGTACTTTTGAATACTGCTTTGATTTTTTTTGGATATAGATTAATCGATGCGGGAAGTCTATATGGGAGATGCATTTTGTTGTTCTTGAGGTCTTCACGAAGCTGATCAATGCGAGAAGCTTATGATAGAGACTGACTTTGTATAGTTATCCTTCAAGGGAACAGTCTACTTATAGTAGCAGACACGGCAGTTGCACATAGCTATCCTTCGAGGGAGCAGTCTAGTTATAGTAGCAGATGCGGCTTTTGCACATAGCTATCCTTTGAGGGAGAAGTCTAGTTTATAGAATGGAGGTCTAGATGTCTATTTGGCATGAAGCATCTAGTTTTGCAGGAATTTTGACTCAAGAATATCCCTAAATTGTATAATTGAGAACTTGTTATTTTGATATGTTTAAGTCATGGACCAGACTAAAAATGAGAAGGCCTCTTTAAGAGGAGGTGATGATCAAACCATGTGAGTTTGATTCTACTTTGA
The DNA here is from genome assembly GCA_019776745.2 of Taxus chinensis. NCBI lineage: Eukaryota > Viridiplantae > Streptophyta > Pinopsida > Cupressales > Taxaceae > Taxus > Taxus chinensis. Next base: position 2,825,849 of record CM034157.1, read on the forward strand.
GATGCACGAAACAAGGGTGTATGAGGTGGTAAATGAGCTCAAAGGACGAGCGCAAGGTAGATAAGAAGTGATGTAACACTAAATTCAATAGTAGAATGGTCGGAGATGTAAGGCATTAAGGGGTTTAGGTTCAGGTTTACCATTAAGCGAAGCTAAACGATAAGTACCTGATCCGTAAGTGTGAGTGATAATGTAAGGCCCAATCCAATTAGGAGCAAATTTTCCATGTTTACTCTTTTCTAGTTTGGTTACATGTTGATTCTCTTTGAGGACAAGATCACCAATCTTAAAGGTACGCTCATGAATTCGCTTATCATAAGCACGCTTGATGTGCTTTTGATAAATTTGAAGGTGGTCAAGAGCTGTAAGACGACGCTCGTCAAGAAGCTCCAATTGGGCTAACCGCTCTTGGCGGAAGTCATCATTGGTGAGAATATCCTGGAGAGATATTCTGAGGGAAGGGATTTGTATTTCGAGAGGCAAGATAGCCTCGGTACCATACACCAGAGAGAATGGTGTGGCATTAGTGGAAGTTTGAATGCTGGTATGGTAAGCCTAAAGGGCAAAGGGGATGTGATCATGCCAGTTTTTCCCAGAATCGTTAACAACTTTCATGAGAATTTTGGTTAAGGTTTTGTTAGAAGATTCGGCTTGACCATTTACTTGTGGATAGTAGGGTGATGAGAAGCTAAGTTTGATACCAAAGTTGTCACAAAGGGCTCGTAACAGCTTATTTTTTAAAGATTTTCCATTATTGGTTATCGAGCGATGAGGAACACCGAAACGGAAAATAATGTGATGATTGTTGAATTCAACAATTTTCATCTTTTTGGTTGAAATGAGTGGAATGGCCTCCACCCATTTAGTGTAATATTTGGTTACCGTGATGATCCAATGGTGACGTTACGAAGAAGGTGGATGAATCTCACCAATAAGGTCCAAACCCCATTGTGAGAAAGGCCAAAGATCTCATGTGACCTGTAGCATGGATGGCTGGGAGTATGTTGAAGGTTGGCATGTTGTTGACACATAACACAATGCTTAACATATTCATAGCAGTCTTTATTAAGAGTAGGCCAATAATATCCTAGGCAAAGGATCCGCTTGGCCATGGCAAAGCCACTAAAGTGCCCACCACAAATTCCGTCATGGACTTGTTGGATGGTATGAGTGACTTCAGCGCTGGTTAGACATCGAAGGAGGATACCATCGAAGCCACGTTTATAGAGGAGTCCCCCCATGATGACATAACGAGAAACACCTTTAAGAAAAGTGTGTTTTCCATTACTATTAAGGTTAGGTGGGAGAACAGAGTTTGTAAGGTAGTCGTGAAATTGGTGATACCAGGTATCCTGTGAGTCAGCAGATGCATTATTTACCATACAAACATCCGGGACTAAGTAAGATGGGGAAAAGAGTTGTTGGACCAAGACAAATATGTCAGAATCAGTTGGTGATGTAGGAATTTGTGAGGCCAAGCAAGCCATAGTATCCGCAAATTTATTAGTTGAGCGTGGAACGGTTTGGATAGTATAATGGGTAAATAAGGTCAAAAGTGAATCGACGTAACGTTTGTACTTTTGAAGTTCCTCATTTTTACATTGGTAGATGCTAGTGACTTGATTTACTACCAATTGAGAGTCACCGAAAATGTGAATAGACTTCACACCTAAGTGTAATGCAACGTGGAGACCCAAAACAAGGGCCTCGTATTTTGCTGTATTGTTAGTGCAGGGGAAATCGAGCCTGAATGAAAGAGGCATAGGTTCACCTTCAAGAGGAATGAGAACAACATGCCCGCCCCTCTACCACGTTAGCATTTAGATCCATCGAAGAAGAGAGTCATCAGATAAGATGCATCATTGAGCGAAAGAGTTGCGATGAGTTCATCAGGGAAAGTAAAATTGGTAAATTATTCCCTAGGTAAAGGGGCTTCCGCGAGTTGATCTGCGATAGTTTGTCCTTTGACTGATTTCTTGTGTACAAACTCAAGGTCGAGGTCGGCGAGGAGCATAAGCCATTGGGCGATGCGTTGGTTTAGATGAGGTTTGGCGTACATATAATGTATGGGGTCAGCATTGGTGATGAAAAAAGTTTTGTGATTCAGGAGGTAATGTTGGAGTTTGGTGGCCACGAATGATAGGGCTAGGCACAACTTTTTGACGTGTGTATACCTAGTTTCGTAATCCACAAGAGTATGGCTTATGTAATAAACTACTTGTTCTCAATGCTCAGAGTCATGATGTGTGAGCATGGCTCCTACAACATGGTCGGTGGCAGAAAGGTAAAGGTAGAAAGGGCGATCGTCCTGAGGTGGGATAAGCACGGGTGGCTGCAAGAGATAAGTTTTAAGAGCCTCAAAGGCTTGGTGGCACTCCTCGCTCCATTGAAATACAATGTCCTTTTTAAGGAGATGATGGAAAGGTTGACATCGATCCGAGAGTTGTGAGATGAAATGATGGATAGATTGGAGTTTGCCCTACAAACTACGCAATTGTTTTAGGTTAGTGGGTCGGGGCATTTCTAAAATAGCTTTGAATTTAGCGGGGGTCGACCTCAATGCCATGTAAAGAGATGATAAAGCCAAGGAGTTTTCTCGAAAGGATGCCGAAGACACATTTCTTTGGCTTAAGACGAACATAGTATTGTAATAGGTGATCGAAAATAATGGTTAAAACATCAAGATGTTCACTGCGATGTTTGGATTTTCCAAGAAGATCATCGACATAATCCTCAAGGATAGTGTGCATAATGTCATGAAAAATGTAAGTCATAGCCCATTGATAGGTTACACCAGCATTCTTAAGGCCAAATGGCATGACACGATAACAGAAGGTTCCCCAGGGGGTAATGAAGGCGGTTTTATGTTGATCGGCCGGGGCTACTAAAATTTGATTATATCCCGAGAAACCATCCATGAGAGAAAGCATCTCATGGCCCACAGTGAGATCGACAAGTTGATCAATACTAGGTAGGGGGAAGTCGTCCTTTGGGCAAGCGAGGTTAAGATCCCAGAAATCCGTACATATCTGAAGTCCCCCCATCGCTTTAGTGACAGGTACAACATTAGAAATCCATTGCGGATAGTCAATAGGTAAGATGAAAGAAACAGAAAGGAGTCGTTAAAGCTCTTCTTTAACCAAGAGAGCAATGCATGGATGCATTTTTTTCAGCTTCTATTTAACTTTTTTGGAGTCTAGTTTCAAAGTGATGTTATGGACAATAATGTCAAGATCAATTCCTGGCATGTCAGCGTAGGACCAAGTGAAATTTTGATTGCGGGCATGGAGAAAGGTAGTGAAGGTAGCTTGTTCTGATGCATCGAGAGATTGTCCGATATTTACAATGTGAGGATTGTCCTCCGTGTGGATGTTGATTTCTATAGTTGACTCATTCAACATGGTTTGGGTGTCAAATGGTAAGGCACATTGAATATAAGAGTCATCTGCACCAAGGTAGGTGAGGATGGAGTCATCATCTTAGCACTCCACAACATTAATCGAAGGCAGGTCTTCTTCGATCATGTCTAGATATAAAAGGGGGAGAGAAGATGGGTCCTCACCATCGCGTTGATAAGTGAGAGGACCTAGGAAGATAGCATTCATGAAAAAAAAAGTTAGGAGGGATAGATTCAGGGTCTATCGACTACGTGGGTGAAGATGGTAAAATGGGCGATAGTTGTTTGGAATGGGTGAATTTGTCATCTTCCTGGATACAATTGACACGAGGTTTATTTAGTGTAGGTGGTTCAGAAAACCTAAGACCACTATGATCTTTGTGTTTGCGTGTTGTTATGGGAATAACTGTATGTCATCCTTGCTCATAAAGACTGAAACCAAAACCTTTCCAAGCATAGCGCGTCAAGAAGGTGAGGGAGAAATGATGGTTGGTTAGATAATGAAAATCTGATTCGAAGGGAACCACACCAAGGAAAGGGTTGGGGGTGATAGAGGATGTGTCAACACCCCCATACATTAGGTTGGTGGGGCAATTAGGTGGTCCATAGGAGATCACCTCCCCCACACGATGGTCGTAGTTAGGATGTGCATGTAACTGTCCATACTCTTGTGGGGTATGGAAGGTGCTAATGTTGTATAGGTGGTACTCCCCTAGTGTAAGGCATTAAAGAACACCTACCAAAGTATCTGAGGTTGGGATGTTGTCCACAGGAAAGGAAGAAGTATTTGTGTCGGTGGTTTCATTGGTCGAAGGTGTGGGTGCGGCTAAGGTGGATGGTTGAGGCGTGGTTGAAGTAGATGGTTGGATTGGATCAATGGATTTATTAACATGTACAAGCACATCATTAGGGAGGTATAACATATTACAAGTTTTGAAGGGGGAAGTGTCCACTGTGATGGTGTATGACTTCCTATCATAATTGAATTTGATGCATCTATGTAAGGTGGAGGGAATGCATCCCATAGCCCAGATCCAAGGGTAGCCTAACAAAATGTTGTATTGGAATTATCCCTCAAGGATATAGAAGAGTTCGGGTAAGGTACGTGGCCCTACATGAATGTTAAGGATGATGGTGCCTAGGGTATAAGTAATAGCATCGTTGAATGAACGCAACATGGTGGGGTTGGCACACATACAGCTAGGAGGGATATTCATCTATTGGAAGGCTTTGGAAGAGATGATGTTTAGGATAGTGCCCCTATCAATCATAACATGACATACCTAGATGTCCCAGACGTACGCTGAGATGAAAAGAGCAGGGTAAGGATCTTCTGTACTAAAGAAAACAATTTCTTCTTCAGAAAAACTAATATCAGCGGCTTACTATACAGGGACAGAGGTGGTTATGGAGGTAGGTTGTTTGGTGAGAGAAGCAACATGGTTGGGTTTGAAGATGGAGGTAATGGGTAAGGTTTCATTAAGTAGGACCTCTATCCCTTGGAGGATCTCAATTAGAGATTGTCGATGTGATTCAGATGTTTGCATGAGATCATAGAGTGCCATTTTTACAGGAGATTGGTGAAGTTTTTTTATCATAGTGCAATGGGTAACTCCATCAGAGACTGGATAGGCTAGTCCATGAATAACCACTTTAGGTGGTGGTGTGATCGAAATGGCAGAAGGAAAAAGAGAGACCGCCAGTGTGCTCTCTTTAGATTTTCCATTATTTTTCTGACCTCGAGTATTAATGCTAATCATGTTGATCTCATGAATGTGAGATGAGGAAGATGACAGGGATAAGTCATTGTTCTCGAGAGGCGGGGTTACAATGATGATAGATTTTGACGAGGTAGGGACAGGTGGTATAGGAGAAGCGATCGAAGCTAAGGGTTTGTTCTTCTGTAAGTTGTCTTTCTGATATTTTATATCTGAGATAGGTGACTAGCGAAGGATGGCTTTCAAAGCTTTGCATCCTTCTACATTGTGTCCTGGTGTGCAGTGATAGGTGTAGATTTTAGATTCATCATAACCTATAGGTCAAGGTTTAGATGGATCATAGGGTCTGAGTGGGGGTAGGGAAATGGTCGCATCCCTTACCAACATATCAAGGATCTTAGTGTAAGATCCTTTGAGCGGGTCAAATGAAGATGAGGATATTGATTGAGTGGGTGAAATTATTGATTGTTTTGGTAATGGTTGGGTACGAGTGGTTTGTACGGGTGGTCAGATAGGGAAGGGATTTTGATGATTGGGTTGAACTTGGGATGGCTTCTTCTACACAGAAGTCATGTTTAGCCGATTAGATGAGGAAGCCATAGATGACATGGTGGCATAAAACAACCATGGGGAAAGAGGAGTGGCAGCAAACAAGTCCTTCAATGATCGAATTTTCTTAGGGTTGGTAGGTAGGCAAGATACTTGGGGCGATGGTGTTGAGATTCCTGTAGAAGGTAGGTGTGATGGTGAGGGTTAAAACCGTGCCTTTTGTATTGGTGTGATCAGGGGTGAGGGTTTTAGTTATGGCGGAGGCATAGATTGGACTTGAGGAGATTGGGTCTGTCTCCTAGGTGGATGGACGACTTTATTTTTGGATAAGTCTAACCGTTTAGGTGGGTGCGTCAGGCTAGGTATTGGTAAAGTCCCAAGTGTAGGGGAATGTTTGGTAAGGTTGATAGAGGTTGATGAGGTATTTGGTGGAGATGAGGGAGGTGGAGGTGAGGACATAGGCATTTTGAGCTTTTGTAAAAACTTTGGGTATATGTTAGAGGTGTCTGGATTAGTCATTTGCATTTTAGTAGAGCATGGTATTCTCAAACGTGCCCATAAGAGTCATATATCTTCTGGGGGATGACAATCTTCACGTATGGATGGGCATTTTGATATGGAAGAGAAGTGGGTTGTGATTCCGGTTCACTGGGGGTGTGATATAGGGGGTGAATGAGGCGTTGTATCAATGGGTGTTAAATGTTCAACCGGTCGCTGGAAATATTTAGGCGATGAAGAACTGATAGGGAAGAGGGCATGTTGTAGAGGATCTATCCTAATTAAGGAATTTGGTGATGTATACTCGAGGGGTTTCTCTTCTAAGGATGATAGAAAAAGTGGCGATCCTTCTTCTTTTGTAGTAAGAGTGGTGGAAGGAGATGTTTGGGCAATAGATAAGTTGGATAACATCTTCTCACAGTCTTGTAGGGATTTGGTGTAAAAATGATCTTCTGTGAGAAAAGAACTCTGGACGGTTGGTTCCTTTATGGGTAAAGGAATAGTGGGGCTGTCCTCTTGTCCTGATGAAGGAGAAGGGGGTGAGGACTCTTGTGTTAGTGAAGAGGCTTGATTTAGAATTTATTTGATGGAAGCCCTTGGTTGGGATTTGAAAACCACATGGATCTCATGCACACTCTTCTCTTTGGCTAAGGTTTCTTGGTTTGTGTTACTGTTAGAGGAATGGTTTGGAAATGGTTTGTTGAAGATTTTTAAATTTTTATTAGAAGGGGAATTAGGATTATTAAGGGTTATATCCCCTGTATTAACCATTTCCTGCACTATGTTTTTCAACATCTTGCAATTTTGTGGTTGTGTCCCTTCACGCAATGGAAGTTACAGAAGTCATTTTCTTTATACCAAGAAGGTATAGCATGGGAAGAATCAAACTTGGAGTGAGGTTTAACAGGAGGCAAGGTGATAGCTCCTGCTTTAAGCAATTTGTCCAAAATCACTACATAAGTTTCTCCCAAGGGAGTGTACTGGATGGGCTCGGCTTTATACTTATAGATGGATTTCAGCTAGGTATAAGACGGTGCTCGAGATTTGACCATTGCCGTATGTACAACTCCTTTTGATTTCGAAGCATCTGATGTGTGAGAGTTTTTGGTGTTGGGTTTTTTCATGGAGTCCTGGGTTCAGAAATTTGAGTTTTTGTTGTGCAACTTCAATTTCTCCTCCTCTAAGGCTTGAATCTCTAATTTTCGAGCCATAGTAAAGGCCTCATCAAAGGTGTGAAAATTTTGAATTTGGAGGGTGGGAGAAATGTGTTTAGCGTAGGCCCGTATAAAGAGTTTGATGAGCTTGGCCTGAGGTAAGGAATAAGTAAGTTAGTTGATGAGGCCCCACCATCGTCCAACAAAATCTGCGATAGACTCGTCTTCAAATTGTCAGATGGCATAGAGGTTAGTAATGGATACTGTCTTTGCAATATTGATGGAGAAGTGATCCAAGAAAGATTGGGCTAACTGGTTAAAGGAGAAGATTGAGTGTTGGGCTAAAGCACTGTACTACTCTAAGGTAGGTCCTGATAAGGACATGGGGAAGGTACAAAGTAGTAAGGCATCGTCATGAGAAATCAGATAGTAGGCATGTCTAAATGATCACAAGTGTTTTTGAGGGTCCTCCTTACTATTAAAGCGAGTAAATTTCGGTAATTCCCATTGGGGAGGATATGTATGAAGGGGGACAGAAGGGTGAATAGGCTCCCAAAAAAATTTCTCATATGTCAAGGTGTTATGGTTTCCTGAAATAGAAGCCTCAAGAATTTGCATCTTGTCCATCATCTGTTTAATTAAATCATTGGTTGGGTTAGATGATGGTTTTGTCATCGTAAATGGAGGAGGATTAGGCCAAGAGCCACTACTAAACAATGGTGGGATTAAATGTTGATAAGGTATCAATTATTAATGTGTTGGGGTGGCCGAATAAGGGTGTCCTATATAAGATGTGGAGGCCACCGGATGCGTTTTTGGAAATGAAAAAGTGGGCAGAGCTTGAGAGGGAAAGCTCGTGTGGATAGGTGGTAGAGAACAAGTTATGAAAGAAGTAATTTGTGAGAGGGATGAGGTAGGGGAAGTGGATGGTAGTGATATGTGGGGCCCTAGATTAACCAAAGGAAATCCAATTGGTGTATTATGGACCATCGAATCCACTGAGCTGGGAAACGGGGCTAAGGATGAAGACAGTGAGGCAGAGTTATTAGGTGGGGAAGGAGCTAAGTGTGCTTCACTCGGAAATGTTTCGTTCCTCTTAGAAATAGATCAGGTTAGGGGCTAGGAGGAATACCTGTGGAATGTCGAGATGGTGTGCGCGTACCGTAGAGAAAGATCAAGCTGACTGCGAAGAACTCCTTTTTGTCTTGGAAGGACTACCTGCAAATAAGAACACAAGACCACAAGATTTGATTAAACAATAAATGAGGAAACTACCTTGGGCCAAGGAAATATAAAACTTCCTTTTGAAGGTGGTCAGTTCCCCTACTAATATGAATTAACACAAAAGACTGTAAAGTATCAATTAAATTGTTTCGTTGAACTGGGTAGGGGAAAGGCTGGTTTTCTGGTTTTGATCAGAGGAACCGATGGCGGTTACTGATAGCCGATGCCGGTTATGATAGCTGATGCCGGTTACTGATAACCGATACCGGTGGGTTCTAGGATCTTCTTAGTAGCTATGGTGTTGGTAAGGCTGGTTTATGGATGATATTAGGAAATGAGATGATGAGGGGTAAAAGAATGACAGTTAGATGCAATGGCACGTTGGGTAGTGGATTCAGAAACAGATTTAGGAGGACTGTGATTCAAAGAGCATAAGAAATGTTATAACAGAGGACATGCAAGATATGACTTACTGGTTTTGACGAAGATGCAAGTTGATCTCCTCTATTGCAAGCACTTCTGGTTTCTTTTACTCATCTCTGCTTGATTAAATGAAGATCAGGACTCTGTTCCTCGCTCGCAATGCTCTCTGTTGATCCAGAAATCCTTTGACTGATCTCCAAAAATGAAATCCCGATCCGTTGTTTTGGTTTGGGGACCCCATTTACAGGGAACCAATGGCGGTTGCGTAATCGGCAGCGGTCGAGTAGGAACCGGCATCGGTAAGGAAAAAGTAGGCTATTTTTAGTAAAATAACCCACCTTCCCTGCTTTTCTCCCGAGAGATTAGTTGCGGGCTCGGTCAAGTGACTAGAAGGTCAGTTTTGGGTGCGAGAAAGGGGTCATTAGTTATGGGTGTAGGTGTGGACCAAGTTATGGGTCTCAATTAGGTTAGTTTTAGGGTTAGGGCTAGGTCATGATGAAGTGGCAAAGTGAGGTGGTAGGTAGGGTGATGTGGATTTATCAATTAGAAGGCAATTAATAAATAATTGTGTAAGGTTTAGGTGATGAGGTTATATTGCGAGATGAGATGCGGGTCACAAGGGGTCGTAAGACATGAATTTGGTGTCTACATTATCCCCTTATTGTGGTGTATCTTGTTTTGTAAAGCTGCGCGGACAATAATATGAAGTGGTTTCTCCTGTTAAGGATATAGGTAATCCCCCTAAAATCTATCATAGATTGAGTGAACAGGAAATCAGGGATAGGGTTGATAAAGGGTGAATGTTGTAGAGAGGATGGTAAGGTGGTGGGGTAGGTCCAAGGAAGCAGACGCATGTTGAAATACAATAGTATGACTAGGGTACATGATTTGACGAGCAAACCAACAATGTATAGGCAAAGGTCGATAGTTTATCCAAACAAGGGTGATATAATCCTGGTATCCAAGGCATAGGAAGTAGCTCCAGGGTATATAACAGGTAAGGTACAGGAACGTTTAGGCATGTTCGGTAGTACCAAATGGTTGGTTTGGTTGAGATAAACATCACGGTCTAGGTCTAGGCAAAGTTGGTCGACAGATCAAGTCAAGGACCCTAATCATGCTAAAACATGAATAGGTGAGCTCGATTGAACAAAAGGTACATGATGGATGGATAAAATAAAACGTTGATTGTGGGTATGGTATTGAAGTGATATGGCCTTAGGTCGGGCCAAGTTGTTGGGTTGTGGCCTTGCGTCAGGCCATAAGGGTAGAGTGAGGCCGTGGGTCGGGCCAAATTGTTAGGGTGAGGCCTTGGATTGGGCCAAATAGGTAGGTTGAGGCCTTGGGTCGGGCCAAATGGTTAGGGTGAGGCCTTGGGTCAGGCCGAATAGGTAGGTTGAGGCCTTGGGTCGGGCCAAATAGGTAGGTTGAGGCCTTGGGTCAGGCCAAATGGTTAGGGTGAGGCCTTGGGTCGGGCCGGATAGGTAGGTTGAGGCCTTGGGTCGGGCCAAATAGGTAGGTTGAGGCCTTGGGTTGGGCCAAATGGTTAGGGCGAGGCCTTGGGTCAGGTCGAATAGGTAGGTTGAGGCCTTGGGTCGGGCCAAATGGGTAGGGTGAGGCCTTGGGTCGGGCCAAATGGTTAGGGCGAGGCCTTGGGTCGGGGGCCGAAGAGGTAGGTTGAGGCCTTGGGTCGGGCCGAATGGGTTGAGGCCTTGGGTCGGGCCAAATGGGTAGGTTGAGGCCTTGGGTCGGGCCAAATGGGTAGGGCGAGGCCTTGGGTCAGGCTGAATAGGTAGGTTGAGGCCCTGGGTCAGGCCAAATAGGTAGGGCGAGGCCTTGGGTCGGGCCGAATAGGCTAACTTTTTGGATTTGTTTACGCACGCCAAATAGGTAGGTTGAGGCCTTAGGTCTGGCCAAATAGATAGGTTGAGGCCTTGGGTCGGGCCAAATAGGTAGGTTGAGGCCTTGGGTCGGGCCAAATGGGTAGGTTGAGGCCTTGGGTCGGGCCGAATAGGTAGGTTGAGGCCTTGGGTCGGGCCAAATAGGCTAACTTTTTGGATTTGTTGAGGCACGCCAAATAGGTAGGTTGAGGCCTTGGGTCGGGCCAAATAGATAGGTTGAGGCCTTGGGTCGGGCCAAATAGGTAGGTTGAGGCCTTGGGTCGGGCCAAATGGGTAGGTTGAGGCCTTGGGTCGGGCCAAATAGGTAGGTTGAGGCCTTGGGTCGGGCCAAATAGGTAGGTTGAGGCCTTGGGTCGGGCCAAATAGGCTAACTTTTTGGATTTGTTGAGGCACGCCAAATAGGTAGGTTGAGGCCTTGGGTCAGGCCAAATAGATAGGTTGAGGCCTTGGGTCGGGCCAAATAGGTAGGTTGAGGCCTTGGGTCGGGCCAAATGGGTAGGTTAAGGCCTTGGGTCAGGCCGAATAGGTAGGTTGAGGCCTTGGGTCGGGCCAAATAGGTAGGTTGAGGCCTTGGGTCGGGCCAAATGGGTAGGTTGAGGCCTTGGGTCGGGCCAATGAAGTTAACAAGGGGTTGTCAACGAAGGTGGATATGGGCGATGTTGGTAGAAAGGGCTATTAGTAAATAAGGGCCGAAATTGGGGTAGAGGTGAGATAAAACCAATGTCGATTATCTATGACCGATATCAGTTAGGGGACCGTATAGAGGTCATCACCCTCATGGAGGAGCCCGAGGACAGTTGCAGGGGATCCAGTACACATTTTGGATAGCGGGACGGAGGCCGGGAGAGTATGAGAGGATACCCCTAGATCGTGTACGGTGACAATTTGGGTTCGTTCAGGATATTCCTATGACATATAGACCATACATGAGGATCGACACCGAGGCAGCATTCTCACCTCCCCGGCCTACACCTCCAGAAGGGCCAGAAGAGATAGCAGCCGATCGTAGGGTGATGGATGCAGGAACGACGGAGGCCTATAGAGTATGGTGGGTAGTAGAGCTGCGAGGTATACGTGATTGTCCTGACATAGCTGTGATTACAGCAGAGAGGGATCGTCTGCAGCATTTAGTTCAGCAGCTCCAAACGCAGGTGAATGAGACAAGAAGATTGTTAGTGGTTGCGGAGTCACGAGCAGCGAGACTAGAGGCTAGAGTTCTCCATGCGAGAGGGTGTATTCATATGTTATAGGAGAGATTGGCAGATCAGTGGGTGGTACCAATAGCCGTGGTACCTTTGAGGATAGAGAGGCCCAGTGAGAGGGGTCGATGATCACGATCATCACCTAGTTCGGGATGAAGCGTGAGGGTCTGAGTAAATGTTAGCAAGGTATAAGAATAAATAAGGATGCCGACCTACGTGTCGATGATAGAGAAGATGTATTTGTTTAACATCTAAATAAAGCTGAATATGTATGTTGATTTGAGTTACGATAAAAATAAGAATGTTTGTGTTTTGATTTTCGGTGTTTTGAAAAAAGGATAAAGAGGAATGTGATTAAATAGAAATACAAAAAAATGTTTATATTTATCACACATGATAGGTTATGGTAGGGGATGGTCAAGCTAACCTTGGGAGACCCCATGTCTCCGAAGTGCTGCCTACATAGCCCATTGCACAAAGCAAGGAGGGGCCTCAGACCGATGTAGTTCTCCCTTAGGATCAGGAAGAGGCGAATTCAGGCAATTTGGTACGGTTTAGGCAATTGGTTGGTTGGTAAAAATATTAAGATTGGTAAAGGTAAGGTTGATGGTGTTGGTAATGAATTGGTGATGTTGTAAAAGGTATAAGGGAAGTGAAAGTTAGCCTACCCAAGTAGAAGGGAACCATGTCCTGATTAAGGTCAACACACAATCCTAGATGCGAGGCAAAGCAGAAAGAGTGCTCCATAGGTGAAAAGAGCTAAACAAACCACACAACGTAGAACGAGCTTGGAGCCCTAGGTACCGTGCATAGACGAGAAGTCAATCGGTGAAAAGAGTTGTGTGATCACAATATATCGAGCGTACATTACGTCCCTTGAGTTGAAACAAATGGTGAGGTGAGGTGGATGATATAGCTGAGATACGGAAAAATTATTACAAAGTGAGTGTTCTGACGGAAGAGAACCTACCCTAAATAGACAAGTCCATGACTCAAAAGTTCTTTTGAATGAGGCTTTTATTTTATTGAATGTAGACTGATCGATGCGGGAAGTCTACAAGGGATATTGATTGTATTATTCTTGAGGTCTTCACGAAGCTGATCGATGCGAGAAGCTTCTAAGAAAAGGCTGACTGTGTATAGATGTCCTTCGGGGGAGCAGTCTATTTATAGTAGCACATATGATTTAAATGCATAGCTGTCCTTCAAGGGAGTAGTCTATATATAATAGCATCAATAGTTGTTGGCATATAGCTGTCCTTCGAGGGAACAGTCTATATATAATTTAGATAGCTAGATGTTCTTTTGGCGTGAAGCATCTAGTTTGGTAGGAAGTTTGACTCAAGAAAATCCCATAAGAATACGGTTTATTTTAATTCTTTGAAGTCATGGACTAGACTAAAAAGGGAAAGGCGTCGTCAAGGGGAGGTGAGAATCAAACTATGTGAGTGTTTCGCTCGGAATGTTTCGGCTTCTGGGAATAGAATTGCTTCTATCCTTTCATTCCTTTTAGAAACAGATGAGGTTAGGGTTAGGAGGAATACCTGTTGAATGTCTAGATGGTGTGCGCGTACCGTAGAGAAAGATCAGGCTGACTGTGGAGAACTCCTTTTTGTCTTGGAAGGACTACCTGCAAATAAGAACACAAGACCACAAGATTTTGATTAAACAATAAATGAGGAAACTACCTTGGGCCCAGGAAATATAAAACTTCCCTTCGAAGGTGGTCAGTTCCCCTGCTAATATGAATTAACACAAAAGACTACAAAATATCAATTAAATTATTTTGTTAAACTAGGTAGGGGGAAAGGCTGGTTTTCTGGTCTTGATCAGAGGAACCGCTGGCGGTTATTGATGACCGATGCCGGTTACTGATAACCGATACCGGCGGGTTCTAGGATCTTCTTGGTAGCTATGGTGTTTGTAATGGCTAGTTTTTTGGATGGTATTAGGAAATGGGATGATTAGAAGTGAAAGAATGACAGTTAGATGCAATGGCACGTTGGGTAGTGGATTCAGAAATGGATTTAGGAGGACTGAGATTCAAGAAGCGTAAGAAATGTTATAACAAAAGGACATGTAAGATCTGACTTACTGGTTTTGACCGAGATGCAAGTTGATCTCCTTGGTTGTAAACACTTCTGGTCTCTTTACTCATCTCTGCTCTGTCAAGTGAAGATCTGGACTCTGTTCCTCGCTAGCAATGCTCTCTGTTGATCCAGAAATCCTTTGACTGATCTCCAAAATGAAATTCTGATCCGTTGTTTTGGTTTGGGGAGCCCATTTATAGGGAACCGATGGCGGTTGCATAACCGATGGCGGTCGAGTAGGAACCGGCATCGGTAAGGAAAAAGTAGGCTGATTTTTAGTAAAATAGCCCACCTTCCCTGCTTTTCTCCCGAGAGATCAGTTGCAGGCTAGGTCAAGTAGCTAGAAGGTCGGCTTTTGGTGCGAGTAAGGAGGCATTAGTTATGGATGTGAGTCTAGACCAAGTCATGGGTCTTAATTAGGTTAGTTTAGGGTTAGGGCTAGGTCATGATGAGGTGGCAAAGTGAGGTGGTGGGTAAGGTGATGTGGATTTATCAATTATAAGGTAATTAATAAATAATTGTGTAAAGTTTAGGTAATGAGGTTAGGTTGCGAAATGGGATGCGGGTCATAAGGGGTCGTAAGACACGAATTTGGTGTCTACATTAGCCCCTTATTGTCGTGTAGCTTGTTCTGTAAAGCTGCGTGGACAATAATATGAAGTGGTTTCTCATGTTAAGGATATAGGTAATCCCCCTCAAATCTATCACAGATTGAGTGAACGGGAAATCAGGGATAGGGTTGATAAAGGGTATATGTTGTAGAGAGGATGGTAAGGTGGTGGGGTAGGTCCAATGAAGCAGACGCATGTTGAAATGCAATAGTACGACGAGGGTACATGATTTGACAAGCAAACCAGCAATGTGTAGGCAAAGGTCGATAGTTTATCCAAACAAGGGTGATATATTCCTGGTATCCAAGGCATAGGAAGTAGCTCCAGGGTATATAACAGGTGAGGTACAGGAATGTTTAGGCATGTTCAGCAGTACCAAGTGGTTGGTTTGGTTGAGATAAACATCACGGTCTAGGTCTAGGCAAAGTTGGTCAACATATCAAGTCAAGGACCTGAATCATGCTAAAACACGAACAGGTGAGCTCGATTGAACACAAGGTACATGATGGATGTATAAAATAAAACGTTGATTGTGGGTATGGTATGGAAGTGATACGGCCTTGGGTCAGGCCAAGTGCTTGGGCGGTGGCCCTAGGTCAGGTTAGATGGGTAGGTTGAGGCCTTGGGTCAGGTCAAATTGTTAGGGCGAGGCCTTGGGTCGGGCCGGATGGGTAGGTTAAGGCCTTGGGTCGGGCCTAATGGTTAGGATGAGGCCTTGGGTCGGGCCAAATAGGTTAGGGCGAGGCCTTGTGTCGGGCCAATTGGTAGGTTGGGGCCTTGGGTCAGGCCAATTGGTAGGTTGAGGCCTTAGGTCGGGCCGAATGGTAGGTTGAGGCCTTGGGTCGGGCCGAATAGGTAGGGCGAGGCCTTGGGTCAGGCCAATTGGTAGGTTGAGGCCTTAGGTCGGGCCGAATGGTAGGTTGAGGCCTTGGGTCGGGCCGAATAGGTAGGGCGAGGCCTTGGGTCGGGCCAAATAGGTAGGGTGAGGCCTTAGGTCAAGCCGAATGGTAGGTTGAGGCCGTAGGTCAGGCTGGACAAGTGAACAAATGTTGTGCAGCAAAGGTGGACAGAGGTGATATTGGTGAAAAAGAGGCAAGGAGTAAATAAGGGAAAAGAATGGGGTGAAAGTTGGGTATCGAACCGATGTCGATTCTGCATGACCGATATCGGTTAAGGGACCGATACCGGTTCCTTAGGGCAAAATGAAACCGACATCGGTTAAGGTCGAAAAACCTATAAAAAGAAAAGTACGGCCTGTCATTGTCACTTTTGTTATTTGCAATCCAAATTGACTTGTCTAATGTGGAGAGTTGATTTGGAGGGTTATTGAGTGAGGTGGAGCTATTTGATTGGCGGAGAGAGTTGATAGTGGGCCCGATTGAGGAGGAGGAAACAGGTGATTGGCCAGGGACCCAGTAGATCAGGATTGGAGCCATGGCACAGGCAGGAGGAGCTGGAGGGGCTGGACCAGCTGGACCGCCACCACCCATCCCACCACGATGACATGTCGTCGTACCGGTAGGTTCTAAACGCGTGATTTATGCATTGAAATGGTTATTAGGCTAAATGGGGGGTTTGGGTAGGAATTTGTATTTTGTAGGAAATAATGAGTAAAAGGAGGTAATTTGAAAAATGGAGAGGGTAGATAGGTAAAATAGGGTAATGCAGCTAGGTGGGTAAAATTAGAGGGTGTTTGGGTGGGTAAATGGGTAGAAATAGGAAAAAATGGGTTTTGGGGGCTGCGCGGGGGTTCGGCTCTGGGAGAAGACAGTGACCGATGTCGGTCACTAAGCGACCGGCATCGGTCACTCAATTTTAGGGGAAGGGGGGTTGTTGGTGACCGGCGTTGGTCATGTATCGGCCGGTGTCGGTTGTGGGTTTATGTAGGGGTGGGGTTGGGCTGGGGGTGGGTGTGGGGTTGGGTTGATTGTTTTTTGGGTTGTGGGTGGGAGTGGGAGTGGGGTTGGGGGTTGATTGTTTGGGTTGGGTTGGGTTGTGGGTTTTTGGGGTGGGTTGTGGGTGGGAGTGGGAGTGGGGTTGGGTTGTTTGTTTTTTTTTTTTTTTTTTGGGTTGTGGGTGGGGGTGGGAGTGGGGTTGGGTTGATTGTTTTTTGGGTTGTTGGGTTGGATTGTGGGTGGGAGTGGGGGTTGGGTTAGGGGTGGAGAAGGGTTAGGTGTGGGGTTAGGTTTTTGGGTGGAGAAGGGTTAGGTGTGGGGTTAGGTTTTGGGTGGAGAAGGGTTAGGTGTGGGGTTAGGTTTTGGGTTTTTGGGTTGGGTTGCGGGTCAGTGTGGGGGTTGGTTTAGGGGTGGAGAAGGGTTAGGTGTGGGGTTAGGTTTTGGGTTTTTGGGTTGGGTTGCGGGTCGGTGTGGGGGTGGTAGGTTGTTAGAGGGGGGCGGTAGAGAGTCAGGGTATGGTCGGGGGGATAAAAAGGGGTGTTTAGATGACAAAGTAGATGTTGTAATAAAGAGTAGGTCTAAGGATGTGGGTTGGTTTTGCAGGCACGTCAGCAGTTGACGATGCGGGATAGGATGCCCCCGCTGTTGGTGTGGATGAGGCCACACGTATCTGCGGCTCATTGGGCCATCATGCGCAAGGTGGGACTCGGTGGGGTCCAGAGGTACAGAGCGATAGAGAGGGATCACAGCCTAATGGTGGCCCTCATCAAGAGATGGGATCCGGTGGACAATGTGTTCCATCTTCTGACCGGGGAGATGACCGTCACATTGGAGGATGTGTATCGCATCCTTCGTTTACCTATCGAGGGAGAGGCAGTCTTCTAGGTAGATTCAGAGACTGCGATGGACAGCATACTGCAGGTTTTTGGGGATGCAGCCGCGCTACTGACCTACCATAGCGCAAGTATCGGGTACGGTGACATGTACCGTGTGCATCGTCACGAGACACGACTGGCGGTGTTGATGATGGTTGGGATCACCTACTTCGCCCTCCCGGACTCAGAGGGAGGCCGCTTCCCATGAGCATTGATGGGGGTACTGCTGGAGATGGTGGAGGAGCACACCTGTTTCACATGGGCACCAGTGTATCTGGTGCAATTATATAGGGAGTTATGGGGCTATCGCCGGAGGAGGTGATTTGGTATTTGTTCTACATTTTTGTTGCACTGTTGGGCATATGAGCACGTCGTATGCATCAGGCCAGTAGGGCTACCCCAGCAGCCAGGGCCACAGGTCGTATACCGATATGGCTTTCAGAGGTGGTTGGGGGTTGTGGGCCAGCCACGAGCAGTTGTTGCAGGTCGGGATGTGGTCTATTATAGACACTTGCTAGAGGGCCTTACAGCAGTAGACATTGTATGGAGACCCTACAGAGGTCACCAGCCTGGCAGAGGAGCCCGCGTATAGCTGCGCCTGATCCAGTATACATTCTGGATAGCAGGACGAAGGCCGGGAGAGTACGAGTGGATACCCCTAGAGAGGGTACGCAGGTAGATGGGGCTACGACAGGACGAGCCACCTCCTCTCCCTCAGTACAGGAGGGATGATGTAGAGGCCCCACTGCCAGCGCCACAGCCTGTGGATCCAGACTGGGTAGCGGAGAGACCAGCGGGTGAGGGTGTGGATGATGCCGGGTGCACGGGAGCATACAAGGTGTGGTGGGCTGGGCAGAGAGTAGCGAGGATAGTACCGCCTACGCAGCCAGACTTGGCTACAGTTATAGGAGAGAGGGATCAACTCAGAGGTCAGGTGCAGCTCTTACAGGGGCAGCTAGCTGCTGCGCAGGCACAGATAGGGGCCTTACAGGGGCAGCTAGCCCAGGCTCAGGCACAGGCACAGGTGCAGGTACAGGCAGCACCACCACCAGCACCACAGCCACAGGTGCAGGTACAGGCACAGGCAGCACCACCACCAACACCACAGCTACAGGTGCAGGTACAGGCAGCAGCACAAGCAGCACCACCGCGGCCACAGGTACAGTTACAGGCTTAGGGGGTATTGGTGTTGGGTGCCAGGGGACCAGCCCCAGCTCCTTCAGTGGCATGAGATCGTTATATGGAGGTTAGAGCAGAGGCCCGATATTATCAGGATATTCTTGATAGTACCGGAGTCGAGTATCAGGCGTATGTAGCGTATAGGGCAGAGACCTCGCACAGCCAGAGATCTCAGGGAGGGGTAGCCACAGCTGGCGTGTCCGTGACGGGCAGGAGGCGAGAGGCACCACAGGGACCAGCGGGGAGAGGTGCCGAGGGCGGTGGGGAGAGCTGATAGATCCCCAACATGGTTTTGTATAGGGACACGGGCACCGGTCTGCGAACCGGTTGTATTGATAGAGGCCTGCGTGCTGACACTTATTCATTGTATTGATTCATTTATTTATTATATACCGGCCTGCGAGCCGAGTACGGGTTGTACATTTGATACCGGCCTACGAGCCGAGTATATTTTTGATATGAGAGACCGGCCTGCGAGCCGAGTCGAGATTTTTGGTAGGTATTGCGGCCTGCGTGCCAGCTTTGGTATATTATGAGATCACAGAGGCCCTGATGTAGGGCACATTGTATTTTTGAAAACTGGTATATATATATATAGATGATGTTTTGATCCATATGTAGTGTTCAAAAATGTGTTTAAATATTTTGTTAATGGTTTGGTAATATATAATGTATGATAAGTTTAGTGGGTATGTGGATAGATGGATGATGTTGATGGTTTTGTTTTTTTTTTTATACGTATATATGAATGATATGTGATGTGATGAATTGTTGGTTTTGTGACATTGTGATATATGTAACTGATGAGTTGGATCCAAATGATGTATAGATTGATAGTTTCTTGATATTCGTAGTTGATGGTTGTGTATTTGTATAAAATAAATGATGTTTAATGAAATTATAATGCTATGTGTGGTGGATGAACAAATGTGGTAAATTGTGTTGTTTATGCAGGCAAAGAGGCGGGCGCGACAAAAATTTAGATGAGAAATGAAGAAAAGAACTCTGTTGAGAAAAGATAGGTGTATAACTGATATCGGTTAAGGAACCGATATCGGTAGCTGGTAGACCGATATCGGTTAAGTAACCGATACCGGTTATTAAGGTATGAGCTTTTCTAAAAATAGAAAAGCTAGGGTGGCAACTTGAGTTTTAATTTTAGAGCCATGCAAGAGGTTAAATACGCGAACGCGACGCTTTTTGATGACTGAGACAGGTATTTACATGAGAGATTTGGGTGAGAAGGAGAAAAGAGACAAGGAAAGTGAATGTGATCCGAGATTCAGAAGGCAGAAAGAAAAAGTTGAAAAGGGTGGTGATCATGGCAGAACGAGGAGAAGCATCCAACAGGCAAGGACAGGAGGGAAGACAAGGGCCACCTCAAGCTGCTGCAACCCAAGAGGTATCATTTTGTTTGTGATTTAACTACTGCATGTTTTGTGAATAAGATGGGGGAGAGTATGTGGGTAGATATGAGAAAGAAAAGATGATAACAAGGGTTATAAATGGGGTGAGTGTTACATGGTAGGTAATCAAGGGTTTCAAGTATGTCTGTGTATACAGAGAGGAATAAACGAGCAATTTATTGTCGTAGGTGGTTGTTTTAGGCAAGGTGTATGAAAGTAATAGGGACCGATATCGGTTAGGGATAACCGGTATCGGTTACTCAACCGGTACCGGTTAGCTGTAAATGATACCGGTTGCTGTAGGAATTTCTAGAATTTGAGAAAAAACCCGGGGGGATTGGAGGAATTGAATGGTTTTTGTTATTTGGATGTATGCAGGCAGAGGCAGGGTTGAGGATGAATGATAGTGTACCAGAGTTGTTGTCACGAATCCAAGCGGATGTAACGCTAGCTGAACAGACATTGATAAATCGTTTGGGGTTAAGTGGAATCCGCTATTATTCACGAATCGCACGTAACCATGCTATGTTACAGGCGTTGATTGAGAGATGGAATCCTGAGACAAATACCTTCTATCTGCCAACAGGGGAAATGACAGTAACATTGGAAGATGTGTTCCGTATTTTGAGACTCCCAATTACAAGAAAACCAGTATATCAGGAATTACCTAGCGTGGCACGGGGAGCGATAACAATGGTATTTGGTCCATACGCACGAGATTTAACACAATGAGGTTTGTCATTTACGTATGGGATAATGTATGCAGTACACCCTGAGGAGACAAGGTTAGCAGTGATATTAATGATAGCGGTAGGGTATTACGCGTTACCGAGGGCGGGATGGGGGAATATTTTCAAAGGCATTGATGTGTGTTATTTGGGAGATGATAGAAAGGAACGTGACGTTTGCATGGGCACCTGCATATTTGGCGGAGCTATACAGGGGTTTATGGGCTTGTAGGTGAAATCACACAACGACACTGGATTTTTCATACTTATTACACTGTTGGGCCTATGAGCACATTGTTTATGTGTGACCAATAGGCCGACCCATCTAGTCAGGAGAGACCGGAGTACAGAGGTTGGGATTCAGACAATGGGTCCAGACAGAACAGGAGGCAAGATCCCAGGCCGTAACGGGTGACATTGAGTATTACAGGCAAGTATGGGAGAGAGTGACGGTTGCAGATATCTGTTGGACGCCATACAGAAACTATATGGTAACAGAGAACATAGCTGAGGAGTTGAGGGGTGTAGAGCGATTGAGGTGGATCGTAGGGCATAGGTCGGGTGAGTACGAGAGGATTCCTATAGATCGTGTGCGGCGACAATTTGGATTTGTACAGGATATACCCCTGGCTTATAGACCATATATGAGGATTGATGCTGAGGCAGCATTCTCACCTCCCCGGCCAACACCTCCAGAAGGGCCTGAAGAGGTAGCAGCCGATCGCAGGGTAATGGATGCGGGAATGACAGAGGCCTATAGATTATGGTGGGTAGCAGAACTGCGAGGTGTACGTGAGCACCCTGACATAGCGGTGATTACAGTAGAGAGGGATCGTCTGCAGCTTTTGGTTCAGTAGCTCCAAACGCAGGTAAATGAGACAAGAGGATTGTTAGCGGTTGCGGAGTCATGGTCGGAGAGACTAGAGGCTGGAGTCCTCCGTGCGAGAGGGCGTATTCATATGTTACAGGAGAGATTGGCAGATCAGTGGGCGGTACCAATAGCTGTGGTACCATTGAGGACAGAGAGACCTGGTGAGAGGGGTCGATGATCATGATCATCACCTAGTTCGGGATGAGGCGTGAGGGTCTAAATAAATGTTAGCAAGGTATAAGAATAAATAAGAGTACCGACCTGCATGTCGATGATAGAGAAGATGTATTTGTTTAACATCTAAATAAAATGAGATATGTATGTTGATTTGAGTTATCATAATAAGAATGTTTTCGTTTTGATTTTCGGTGTTTCGAAAAAGGATAAAGAGAAATGTGATTAAATAAAAATGCACAAAAATATTTATATTCACCACACAGGATAGGTTATGTTAGGGGATGGTCGAGCTAACCTTGGGAGACCCCATGTCTCCAAAGTGCTACCTACATAGCCCATTGCTCAAAGCAAGGAGGGGCCTCAGACCGATGTAGTTCTCCCTTAGGACCAGGGAGAGGTGAATTCAGGCAATTTGGGTATGGTTAGGCAATTTGTTGGTTGATAAGAATTTGATGTTGATAGGGTAATGTTGTTGGTGTTGGTAAGGTATGGGTGATGTTGATGTAGGTATAGGTAAAGCGAAAGTTAGCTTACCCAAATAGAAGGGAACCATGTCCTGATTAAGATCAACACACAATCCTAGATGCGAGGAAAAGAGGAAAGAGTGCTCCGTAGGTGAAAAGAGCTAAACAAACCATATATTAACATAGAATGAGCTTGAATCCCTAAGTACCTTGCATAGGCGAGAAGTCGATAGGTGAAAAGAGTTGTATAATCACAATATATCGGATATACGTCACGTCCCTTGAGTTTTTGTTGCTTTGACAAAGGGTGAGGTGAGGTGGTTGATATAGGTGGGAGTGCTGAGAGCTTGTTGCAAGGTGATTATTCTGACGAAAGAGAAACTACCCTAAATAGACAAGTCCATGACTCAAAAGTGATTTTGAATGAGGCTTTTCTTTTATTGAATGTAGACTGATCGATGCGGGAAGTCTATAGGGGATATTGATTGTATTATTCTTGAGGTCTTCACGAAGCTGATCAATGCGAGAAGCTCTTCATAAAGGCTGACTGTGTATAGCTGTCCTTCGAGGGAGTAGTCTATTTATAGTAGCAGATATGATTGTAATGCATAGCTGTCCTTCGGGGGTGCAGTCTATATATAATAGTAGCAATAGTTCAGCATATAGCTGTCCTTCGAGGGAGCAGTCCATATTTAATTTAAATGACTAGATGTTCATTTGGCGTGAAGCATCTAGGGAGTAGGAAGTCTGACACAAGAAAATCCCATAAGAATACGGCTTATTTTAATACTTTTGAAGTCATGGACTAGACTAAAAAGGGGAAGGCATCATCAAGGGGAGGTGAGGATCAAACTATGTGAGCTTGATTGTTATTATGAAGTGTAGGAAACAGAGTGTATGTAGTGGTAAGTGAGCTCAAGGGACGAGTGGTAGGTAGATAAGAAGTGATATAACACTAATTTCAACAGTAGAATGGTCGAAGATGCAAGGCATTAAGGGGTTCAAGCTCAGGTTTACCATTAAGCGAAGCTAAACGATAAGTACCAGATCCATAGGTATGAGTGATTATATAAGGCCCAATCCAATTGGGAGCAAATTTTCCACGTTTGCTCTTTTCTATTTTGGTTACATGTTGATTCTCTTTGAGAACAAGATCACCAACCTTAAAGGTACGCTCATGAAGTCACTTATCATAAGCATGTTTAATGCGTTTTTGATATATTTGAAGGTGATCAAGAGCTGTAAGACGGCGTTCGTACAAGAAGCTCCAATTGGGCTAACCGTTCTCGGCAGAAATCATCGTTAGTGAGAATATCCTGAAGAGATATTCTAAGGGAGGGTATTTTTATTTCGAGAGGCAAAACAGCCTCGGTATCGTATACCAAAGAAAAAAGGTGTGGCATTAGTAGAGGTACGAATGCTAGTACGATAAGCCCAAAGGGCAAAGGGAATGTGATCGTGCCAATTTCTTCCAGATTCATTGATAACTTTCATGAGGATTTTGGTTAGTGTTTTATTAGAGGACTCGGCTTGCCCATTGGCTTGTGGATAGTAAGGTGATGAGAAACTAAGTTTGATACCAAAGTTGTCACAAAGGTCTTGCAACAACTTGTTTTTGAAAGATTTTCCATTATCTATTATCAGGCGATGAGGAACACCAAAACGACAGATAATGTGGTGGTTAATGAACTCGACAATTTTTTCTTTTTTGATTGAAATGAGTGGAATAGCCTCCACCCATTTTATGTAATATTCGGTCGCTGTGATTATCCAACGGTGACATTGTGAAGAGGTTGGGTGAATCTCACCAATAAGGTCTAAACCCCATTGTGAGAAGGGCCAAAGATCTCGAGCGATTTGGAGCGGGTGGCTAGGAGTATGTTGAAGGTTGGCATGTTGCTGACACATAACACAACGCTTAACATATTCGTAGCAGTCGTTATTGAGAGTAGGCCAATAATAACCAAGGCGAAGGATTCATTTGGCCACGGCAAGGCCGCTAAAATGTCTGCCACAGATACCGTCATGGACCTGTTGGATGGTATGAGTGGCCTCCGCGCCAGTTAGACAGCGAAGGAGGATGCCATCAAAGCCACGTTTATAGAGGAGCCCCCCCATGACAACATAACGTGAAACACTTTTAAGAAAAGCACGTTTGCCGTTACTAGTAAGGTCAGGTGGGAGGACAGAGATTGTAAGGTAGTCGTGAAATTGGTGGTACCAGGTATCCTGTGAATTAGTGGACACAGTATTTATCATAACAAACTACCGGGGTTGAATAGGATGGGGCAAAAAGTTGTTGGACCATGACGAATAATTCAGAGTCAGTTGGCGTGGCGGGAATTTGCGAGGCTAAGCAAGCCATAGTATCCGCAAAATTTGTTAGTGGAGCGGGGAATGGTTTGTATAGAATAGTGGGTAAATAAGGCTAGAAGTGAATCCACGTAGTGTTTGTATTTTTGAAGTTCCTCGTTTTTGCATTGGTAGATGCCCATAACTTGATTGACTACCAATTGAGAGTCGCCAAAAATGTTGATAGATTTGATGCCTAAGTGTAACGTAACTTGGAGACCCAGAACAAGGGCCTCGTATTCCACTGTATTATTAGTGTAAGGGAAATCAAGTCGGAATGAAAGAGGTATAGGTTCAGCATTGAGGGGGAATGAGAACAACGCCGGCTCCTCCGCCGCGCTGGCATTTAGATCCATCGAAGAAGAGAGTCATTAGGTACGACTCCTCCGTGATGGAAAGAGTAGTGATGAGTTTGTCGGGAAATGTGAAATTGGTAAATTATTCCCCCTGGTAAAGGAGCGTCCGCAAGTTGGTCCGCGATGGTTTGTCCTTTGATTGATTTTTGGTGGATAAACTCAAGGTCGAGGTCGGCGAGAAGCATGAGCCATCTAGCAATGCGTTGGTTCAGACGAGGTTTGGCATACATGTAATGGATGGGGTCTGTATTGGTGATGACGAAAGTCTTGTGATTTAGAAGGTAGTGTCGGAGTTTGGTGGCCACGAATGATAGGGCAAGGCACAATTTTTCTACATGTGTGTACCTAGTCTCATAGTCCACCAAAGTACGACTTATATAATAAACGGCTTGTTCGCAATTCTCAGAGTCACGATGTGCAAGCATGGCTCCTACAGCATGGTCGGTGGCGGAAAGGTAAAGGTAGAAGGGGTAGTCGTCTTGGGGTGGGATAAGCACGGGTGGCTGCAAGAGATAGGATTTGAGAGCTTCAAAGGCTTGGTGAAATTTTTTCGCTCCATTGGAATGCAATATCCTTTTTAAGGAGGTGATGGAAAGGTTGACATCGATTTGAGAGTTGGGAGATGAAACGTCAGATAGATTGGAGCTTACCTTGTAAACTACGCAATTGTTTGAGATTGTTGGGTGGGGGCATTTCTAGGATAGCTTTGACTTTAGATGGATCGACCTCAATGCCACGCAAAGAGACGATAAAGCCAATAAGTTTTCCCGAAAGAACACTAAAGACACATTTCGTCGGTTGAAGGTGGATAGAATATTGTAACAGGCGATCAAAAATAATGGTTAAAACATCGAGATGTTCACTACGATGTTTAGACTTGCTGAGAAGATCGTCGACATAGTCTTCAAGGATAGTGTGCATAATGTCATGAAAAATGTAGGTCATAGCCCACTGATAGGTAGCACCAGCATTCTTAAGGCCAAATGGCATGACACGATAATAGAAGGTTCCCCAAGGAGTTATGAAGGTAGTTTTGTGCTGATCGGCAGGGGCAACAAAAATTTGGTTGTATCCTGAAAAGCCATCCATGAGAGAAAGCATTTCATGGCCTGCAGTGAGATCAACAAGTTGATCAATACTTGGGAGGGGGAAGTCATCCTTGGGGCAAGCGAGGTTAAGATCCCAGAAATCTGTGCATATCTGAAGTCCCCCTGTCGCTTTAGTGACAGGTACGATGTTAGAAATCCATTGAGGATAGTCAATAGGCAAGATACGAAGGAAACAGAAAGGAGTCGTTGGAGCTCCTCTTTGACCAAGAGAGCAATGCGTGGATGCATTTTTCTCAATTTTTGTTTGACTGGTTTGGAATCGGGGTTTAGGGTGATGTTATGGACGGCGATGGTAGGATCAATTCCTGGCATGTCAGTGTAAGACCATGCGAAAGCTTGGTTGTGAGCACGAAGAAAGGTAGTAAAGGCAGCTTGTTCTGATGTGTTAAGGGATTGTCCAATCTTCACAATGTGAGGATCCTCCTCTGTGTGGATATTGATTTCTATGGTAGATTCATTCACCATATTTTTGGGTTTTAGATGGTAAGGCTCGTTGAATATAAGAATCATCCGCGCCAAGGTAAGTGAGGATGGAGTCGTCATCCTGGCATTCAACAACATTAATCAAAGGCGAATCCTCTTCGATCATGTCTGGATAAAGAAGGGAAAGAGAGGATGGGTCCTCATTATCACGTTGATAAGTGAGAGGACCTATGAAGATGAGCATTTATGAAAAAAAAAGGTTAGGAGGGATAGATTCAGGGTCTATAGATTGTGCGGGTGATGATGGCAAAGTGGGTGATGATGGTTTGGTAGGGGCGACGTCTTCTTCTTCTAGGATATAGCTGATAGGAGGTGTCTCCTGTGTAGGTGTTTCGGGAAAACCAAGACCACTGTGATCATTATGTTTACGGGTAGTCACGGGAATGAGTGTATGTCGGCCTTGTTCATAAAGGCCAAAACCAAAGCCTTTCCACGCACAGTGAGTCAAGAAGGTGAGGGCGAAACGACGATTTGTCAAGTATTGAAAATCGGATTGGAAAGGAACCACACCAAGAGGAGGTTCAGGGGTAATGGAGGATGCGTCAACACCCCCATACGTTAGGTTAGTGCGGCAATGGGGTGGTCCGTAAGAGATTACCTCCCCCACGCGACGGTCGTAGGTGGGATGTGCATGTAATTGTCCATACTCTTGCAGGGTAGGGAAAGAACTAACGTTATATAGGCGGTACTCCCCCAGCGTAAGGCGTTGAAAAACATCTACTAAGGGGTCGGAGGTTGGAATGTTAGCTGCGGGAAGGAAAGTGGTTTTTACGATGGTGGTTTCATCAGTTGAAGGCGTAGGCGTGGTTGAGGTGGATGGTTGAGGTACATTTGAAGAGGATGGTTGGGTTGAATGTATGGGTGTCTTGATTGGTATAAACACATCGTTAGGGCGGTATAACATATTGTAGGTTTTAAAGTGGGGAGGGTCAGCTTTTACGATGTAGGACTTCCCCTCGTACTCAAATTTTATGCATCTATGTAATGTTGAGGGAACGCATCCCATGGCTCGGATCCAAGGACGACCCAGCAATATATTATATTGGAACTCTCCCTCCAAGACATAGAAGAGTTCGGGTAAAGTACGCTGTCCTACCCGAATGTTGAGGATCACAGTGCCTAAGGTAGAAGTAATAGCGTCATTGAATGACCGCAACATGATGGGGTTGGCACACATGCAACTAGAAGGGATATTCATTTGTTGGAAGGCTTTTGAAGAGATGATGTTTAGGCTAGCGCCCCCATCAATCATAACACGACATACCCGAATGTCTCAGACATAAGCTGAGATGAAAAGAGAAGGGTCAGGATCTTCTGTACCAAAGTCAACAATTTCGTCTTCGGAGAAACTGACTGCAGCAACTTGTTGTACAGAGATAGAAGTGGTTGGGGTAGTGGGTTGTTTGGTGAGAGAAGCAACGTGATTGGGTGTTAGAATGGAGGCGACAGGAAGGGTTTCATTAGGTAAAACCTCTTTCCCTTCAAGGATCTCAACAAGAGCTTGTCGATGAGATTCAGAAGTCTGAATGAGATCATACAGTGTCATTTTTACGGGCGATTGGTGAAGCTGTTTAATCATATTTCGTGTGAGCAATGCCATTAGAGACGGGATAGGCGGGGTCCGTGAATGACCACTTTAGGTGGTGGTGTAATCGGGATGTTTGACAGAGAAAGAGATGCCACAGGTGTGTTTTCTTTTGCTTTCCCATTGTTTTTCTACCCTCGAGTAGCGACACTAATCATATTAATCTCGTAGACCTGAGATGAGGAAGATGGTTGGGATAACTCATGGTCTTCAAGAGGTGGGGTTGTAATAATGATAGATCTTGGTGAGGCGGGGGACAGATGGTATAGGAGAGGGAATGGAAACTAAAGGTCTCTTCCTTCGTAAGTTGTCTTTCTTAATCTTTCTATCCGGGAGAGGTGAATGACAAAGGATGGTTTTTAGAGCTTTGCATCCCACCACATCATGTCCTAGTGTGCGGTGATAAGCATAGATTTTAGACTCATCGTAACCCATAGGTCGGGGTTTAGATGGGTCATAAGGTCTAAGCGGAGGTAGGGAAATGGTCGCATTCTCCACCAACATAGCAAGGATTTTGGCGTAAGATCCTTTGAGTGGGTCAAAATCAGAAGAGGATGAGGGTATTGATTGTGTGGGTTTTGGTAATGTTTGGGCGTGGTTAGTTCGTATGGGTGGTGGTTTAGCCGAGGGGTGTTGATACATGGTTTTTACTAAACGTGATTTCTTTGGCACAGAAGCTATGTTGGATGATGAGGCCATAGATGACATGGTAGCAGAAAACAACCATGGGGGAAATAGGAGTAACTGAAAACAAATATTTTGATGATGGAATTTGTTTAGGGTTGATAGGTGGATAGGATACGCGGAGTGACGATGTTGCTATACCGTGGAATTTCTGTATGGGTGTGGAAGGCGTAGGTTGTTTTGAAGAAAACGTAGGAGGTATGATATATTGATGTAAGGTAGAGGGATGGGGGTCCCAATATGGAAGGTAGGTATGACGATGATGGTTTTGATTGTGATAGGGGCACGGATTGATTTTGTCTCCTAGGTGGCGGGAGCGGATTTATTTTTGGATAGATCGAGTCGCTTAGGCGGGTGCGTTAGACTGAGCATTGGTGAGGTCCCAAGCGTAGGGGAAGATCTGGTTAAGTTGATAGAAGTGGACGGGGCATTTGGTAGAGGTGAGGGGGGGTGAAGGTGAGAACAGGGGCATTTTAAGCTTCTGTAAACACTTCGGGTATATGGTGGAGACATCAGGATCAGTCATTTGCATTTGAGTAGAAAAAAGGGGGTACTTAAACATTCCCATAGGGCCTGTCTATCTTCTGTGGAATGACAGTCTCCAGGTGTGATTTGTAATTGTTGTACGGAAGAAAGGTGGGTTGTAATTCCAGTCCACTGCGGGTGTGATACAAGGAGGTAGATGAGGCGTTGTATCAATAGATGTTAAGAGGTCAACAGGTTGCATTGAAAAGATTTAGGCAATGAAGAACTAATAGGTAAGAGGGCATGTTTGAGGGGGTCCGTTATGGTTAAAGAAGTGTGGTGATGTCGGTGTAAGAGGTTTCTCGTCTAAAGGATGACAAAAGGAGTGGCGAGCTCTTCCTCTTGTGTAGCAAGAGTTGTAGAAGGGGATCGTTTGGGAAATAGATAGGTTAGCTAACAGGTCCGTTCGCAGTCTTGCAGGGATGTGGTGTAAGAAGACTCATCGGTGAGAATGAGAAGTCCTAGGCGTAGTTGATTCCTCTATGGGTAAAGGAATGATTTCACCTTGTGCTTGATGGTGGTGAAGGAGGTTCGGGCTCCTGTGTCAATGAAGAGGCTTGATTTCAAATTTTTCTCGATAGAGGCTTTTGGCTGGGAGTCGAAGACTGCATTGATCTCATGAACACTCTCCTTGGCTAAGATATCTTGGTTTACATTACTGTTGGACGAGTGATTCGGGAATGGCTTGTTGAAAATTTTCAGATTTTGGTTAGTAGGGGCGTTAGGATTATCGAGGGCTATATCCCATGCGTCAACCATTTCATGCACTATGTTTTTCAACATCTTGCAGTTTTCATGACTATGTCCTTTTACGCGATGAAAGTTACAAAAGTCATTTTCTTTGTACCAGGAAGGTATTGCGTGGGTGGAGTCAAACCCAGAGTGAGGTTTAACAGGGGGCAAGGTGATAGCCCCAGCTTTGAGCAATTTCTCCAGGCTGACGCCATAAGTTTCTCCCAAGGGAGTGTAATTGATGGGCTTGGCTTTGTACTTATAGGTGGTTTTCGGTGGAGTATTGGACGGTGTTTGAGATTTGACCATTACCACGTGGACAGATCCTTTTGATTTAGAAGAAGTGGATGTGTGAGGAGTGGTGGTGTTTAGCTTGTTGGTAGAATCAGGAGTTCGGAAGTTGGGGTTTTTGTTACGTAACCGTAATTTCTCCTCTTCTAAGGCTCAAATTTCTAATTTTCCGGGCCATAGTAAAGGCCTCGTCGAATGTATGGAAAGTTTGAATTTGGAGGGTGGGGGAGATGTGCTTAGCGTAGGCCCGTGTAGACAGTTCAATAAGTTCGGTTTGAGGTAAGGCATACGTAATTTGGTTGATAAGGCCCCGCCATCATCCAATGAAATCTGTGATAGATTCGTCCTCAAATTGTCGGATGGCATAGAGGTCAGTGATAGATACTTTCTTGGCAATGTTAATGGAGAAATGATCTAAGAAATATTGGGCTAGTTGGTTAAAAGAGAAGATTGAGTGCTGGGTTAAAGCACTGTACCACTCCAAGGCAGGTCCTGATAAGGACATGGGAAAGGTGCGGAGTAACAAGACATCATCATGGGCAATCAAATAACAAGCATGTCTAAATGATCACAAGTGTTGTTGAGGATCCTCTTTACTGTTAAAACGAGTAAACTTTGGCAACTCCCATTGAGGAGGATATGAATGAAGGGGGACAGAAGGGTGAATGGGCTCCCGACAAACTTGCTCGTATGTCAAAGCGCTACGACTTCCTGAAACGGAAGCCTCCAGGTTTTGCATTTTGTCCATCATTTGTTTGATGAAATCTGTGGTTGGATGAGATGATGGTGCAACAGAATAGGGATGTCCCATATAAGGTGTTGAGGTTACTGGATACGTGTATGGGAATGAAAAGGTAGGCGGAGCTTGAGAAGGAAATCTCGTGTGAATAGGTGGCAGAGAGTAAGTCATGAATGGAGTGGTCTAAAAGAGAGATGAGATAGGGGCAGTTGGTGGTAACGATACGTGAGGTCCAAGGTTAACCAAAGGAAAGCTAATCGGGGTTGTATGAACCTCTGAAGCTGTCGGATTGGGAGACGGGGCTAGTGATGCAGGAAGTAAGGTATTGTTATCAGGAGGAGTGGGAGCTAAATGAGCAGCTATACTAATAGGCATGCCAATAAGGAGCTGACCATCAGGCGTACGGTCAGGGGTATGAGACAAATAGTATTGTACAGCGCTGGGATTAGCATCCAGAAATTTGGCAAATTCCTTGTCTCCTACAGGAATTTGGGGGATCTCACTGGTGTCCGTAGGGTTCCCTATAGAATGTGAAGGGGGTGATTCAGGCAAAGACACAAAGCAGGCATGTGAAACCATGGCGGCGGCTTGCTTTCGAGTGATGACAACCATAGACAAGAACACACAGGAAAGTTTTAATCTATCAAGAACAAAAACAACCTCAGAATGATGAATTTGGCAAGTTGCAGGTTTGTCAGGGGCTGATGAAGACAGTAACCGATATCAGTTTAGTAACCGGTGTCGGTCACAGAGAAAACGACGTCGGTCCCTTAATCGATGCCGGGTGTCGAAAGTCTAGGATAAGAAGATATAAAAGGCTGCTAATTTGATTTTAGCAACGTTGAGTATATTTATCAACTTATTGATCATAGAAGACAAAGTATGACAGAGAAAATAGGATTTGAAAACAAGCAAGATGCACATGCAAATCTAGAGACTAACCCTAGGGTTAATTTTAGTTATCGTGGGCTTATGCCTTTAGACATAAGATGATGTCAGAATCCTAAACAACAAGACCTAGGGGAAATGTCAAGTTTGTTTTGGCTTATAAGGTTACCTCAATCAGGTGGAGGAATACCACAGAAAAGGGGGGATGTTTGAGCTGTTGTGTTAATTGTGAAGTGATTCGGTATGTGTTGTGCAGTGAAACTAAGGTTAATTTCCTATCAATACCATGGATATCACCCCCACGTGTACGACCTGTTACTTAATCTATGTTCACTAGAATTGAAGAACAACAAGAAGGAATGCAATGCACGTGTTTTAAACCCAAATCAAAAATTATATTCGATGAAGCAAGAGAGATGACTTTCACTAATGCGAAACTAGGAAAGCAAGACAAATTCTTTACGAAATATATAACAAAAAGCAGCAACAGCAAATACGCTTCCTAAAATGAAAATAAGCAAGAGAAAGAAACCCAAAATGGGTCCCACCAGGCGTGCCAAAATGTTTCGCTCGGAATGTTTCGGCTTCTGGGAATAGAGTTTCTTCTATCCTTTCATTCCTTTTAGAAACAGATGAGGTTAGGGTTAGGAGGAATACCTGTTGAATGTCGAGATGGTGTGCGCGTACCGTAGAGAAAGATCAGGCTGACTGCGAAGAACTCCTTTTTGTCTTGGAAGGACTACCTGCAAATAAGAACACAAGACCACAAGATTTTGATTAAACAATAAATGAGGAAACTGCCTTGGGCCCAGGAAATATAAAACTTCCTTTCGAAGGTGGTCAGTTCCCCTGCTAATATGAATTAACACAAAAGACTGCAAAATATCAATTAAATTATTTTGTTGAACTGGGTAGGGGAAAGGCTGGTTTTCTGGTTTTGATCAGAGGAACCGATGGCGGTTACTGATAACCGATGCCGGTTACTGATAACCGATACCGGTGGGTTCTAGGATCTTCTTGGTAGCTATGGTGTTTTGTAAGGCTGGTTTATGGATGATATTAGGAAATGGGATGATTAGAAGCAAAAGAATGACAGTTAGATGCAATGGCACGTTGGGTAGTGGATTCAGAAACGGATTTAGGAGGACTGAGATTCAAGAGCATAAGAAATGTTATAACAGAGGACATGCAAGATGTGACTTACTGGTTTTGACGAAGATGCAAGTTGATCTCCTTACTGTAAACACTTCTGGTTTCTTTACTCGTCTCTGCTCTGGTCAAGTGAAGATCTGGACTCTGTTCCTCGCTCGCAATGCTCTCTGTTGATTCAGAAATCCTTTGACTGATCTCCAAAATGAAATTCCGATCCGTTGTTTTGGTTTGGGGAGCCCATTTACAGGGAACCGATGGCGGTTGCGTAACCGACGGCGGTCGAGTAGGAACCGGCATCGGTAAGGAAAAAGTAGGCTATTTTTAGTAAAATAGCCCACCTTCCCTGCTTTTCTCCCAAGAGATCAGTTGCGGGCTTGGTCAAGTGGCTAGAAGGTCGGCTTTGGGTGCGAGTAAGGAGGCATTAGTTATGGATGTGAGTCTAGACCAAGTCATGGGTCTTAATTAGGTTAGTTTAGGGTTAGGGCTAGGTCATGATGAGGTGGCAAAGTGAGGTGGCGGGTAAGGTGATGTGGATTTATCAATTATAAGGTAATTAATAAATAATTGTGCAAGGTTTAGGTAATGAGGTTAGATTGCGAAATGGGATGCGGGTCACAAGGGGTCGTAAGATACAAATTTGGTGTCTACATTAGCCCCTTATTGTCGTGTAGCTTGTTATGTAAAGCTGCGCGGACAATAATATGAAGTGGTTTCTCATGTTAAGGGATGTAGGTAATCCCCCTCAAATCTATCACAGATTGAGTGAACGGGAAATCAGGGATAGGGTTGATAAAGGGTATATGTTGTAGAGAGGATGGTAAGGTGGTGGGGTCAGGTTTCCAAGGAAGCAGACGCATGTTGAAATGCGATAGTACGACATAGGGTACATGATTTGACAAGCAAACCAGCAATGTGTAGGCAAAGGTCGATAGTTTATCCAAACAAGGGTGATATAATCCTGATTCTCTTTGAGGACAAGATCTCCAACCTTAAAAGTATGCTCATGAAGTCGTTTATCATAAGCAGTACCAAATGGTTTTTGGTTAGATTTGAAGGTGATCAAGAGCTAGGTAAGATGGTCGTTCGTCAAGAAGCTCCTAATTGGGCTAACCGCTCTTGGCAGAAATTATCGATTGGTGAGAATATCATGAAGAGATACCAAAGGGAGGGTATTTGTATTTCGAGAGGCAAAACGTCGGTACCGTATACTAAAGAAAAAGGTGTAGGCAAAGTTAGTGGAGGTACGAATGCTAGTGCGATAAGCCCAAAGGGCAAAGGGGATGTGATCGTGCCAATTTCTTCCGGATTCATTGACAACTTGATTGTCATGAGGATTTTGGTTAGTGTTTTATTAGAGGATTCGGCTTGCCAATTGGTTGCGAGGCCTAGTAGGGTCGGGATGAGATAGCTAAGTTTGAGGCCAAAGTTGGGTCGGGCCAAAGGTCTTGCAGGCAACTTGGGTTTTTAAAATATTTACCATTATCTGCCTATTAGGCGATGAGGAATACCAAAATGACAGATAATGTGATGGCCTTGGGTCGGGACAATTTTTTCTTTGAGGCCTTGAAATGAGTGGAATAGGTAGGTTCCACCCATTTTGTGTAATATTCGGTTGCTGTGATAATCCAATCGGTGACGTTGGAAGAGGTTGAGGCCTTGGGTCGGGCCAATAAGGTCTAGGTTGAGGCCATTGTGAGTCGGGCCAAAGATCTAGGGCGAGGCCTTGGGTCGGGTGGCTAGGAGTAGGTTGAGGGTTGGTCAGGTTGTTGACACATGAACACAATGGCTTCGCACAAATTGGTAGCAGTCGATATTGAGAGTAGGCCAATAATAGGGCAAGGCGAAGGATTCGTTTGGCCACGGCAAGGGCTAAAATGTCCACCACAAATACCGTCATGGACCTGTTGGATGGTATGAGTGACCTCCGGCACCAGTTAGACAGTGAAGGAGGATGCCATCAAAGCCACGTTTATAGAGGAGGCCCCCCATGAAAACATAACGCGAAACACTTTTAAGAAAAGCACGTTTGTCGTTACTAGTAAGGTCAGGTGGGAGGACAGAGATTGTAAGGTAGTCATGAAATTGGTGGTACCAGGTATCCTGCGAACTAGTAGACACAGTATTTATCGTACAAACTACCGGGGTTGAATAGGATGGGACAAAAATTTGTTGGACCATGACGAATAATTCAGAGTCAGTTAGTGCGGCGGGAATTTGCGAGGCTAAGCAAGCCATAGTGTCTGCAAATTTGTTAGTGGAGCGTGGAATGGTTTGTATAGAATAGTGAGTAAATAAGGCTAGAAGTGAATCCACGTATTGTTTGTATTTTTGAAGTTCCTCATTTTTGCATTGGTAGACGCCCATAACTTGATTAACTACCAATTGAGAGTCGCTAAAAATGTTGATAGATTTGATGCCTAAGTGTAACGCAACTTGGAGACCGAGAACAAGGGCCTCGTATTCCGGGTATTATTAGTGCAAGGGAAATCAAGCCAAAATGAAAGAGGCATAGGCTCAGTGTCGAGAGGAATGAGAACAACGCTGGCTCCTCCGTCGCGTTGGCATTTAGATCCATCGAAGAAGAGGGTCATTTGATACAACTCTTCCCAGAGTGAAAGAGTGGCGATGAGTTCGTCGGGGAAGGTAAAATTGGTAAATTGTTCCCCCGGTAAAGGGGCCTCTGCAAGTTGGTCTGCAAGAGTTTGTCCTTTGATTGACTTCTGTTGTATGAATTCAAGGTCAAGGTCAGCGAGGAGCATAAGCCATCGAGCGTTACGTTGGTTTAGATGCGGTTTGGCATACATATAATGAATGGGGTCTGTGTTGGTGATGACAAAATTTTTGTGATTCAGGAGGTAATGTCAAAGTTTGGTGGCTACAAATGATAGGGCAAGGCACAATTTTTCTACATGTGTATACCTAGTCTCATAATCCACGAGGGTATGACTTATATAATAAACGGCCTGTTCTCGTCGTGTCGAATCCCGATGTGCGAGCATAGCACCTATAGCATGGTCAGTGGCAGAAAGATAAAGGTAGAAAGGGCGGTCGTCCTGGGGTGGGATAAGCACGGGTGGCTGCAAGAGATAGGATTTGAGAGCTTCGAAGGCTTGGTAACACTCCTCACTCCATTGAAAGGCAATGTCCTTTTTAAGAAGGTGATGAAAAGGTTGACACCGATCTGAGAGTTGGGAGATGAAACATCGGATAGATTGGAGCTTACCTTGTAAACTACGTAATTGTTTGAGATTTTTGGGTGGGGGCATTTCTAGGATAGCTTTGATTTTAGATGGATCGACCTCAATGCCACGCAAAGAGACGATAAAGCCAAGAAGTTTTCCCGAAAGAACACCAAAGACACATTTCTTTGGTTGAAGGCGGACAGAATATTGTAACAGGCGATCAAAAATAATGGTTAAAACATCAAGATGTTCACTACGATGTTTAGACTTGCCAAGAAGATCGTCAACGTAATCTTCAAGGATAGTGTGCATAATGTCATGAAAAATGTAGGTCATAGCCCGCTGATAGGTCACACCAGCATTCTTAAGGCCAAATGGCATGACATGATAACAGAAGGTTCCCCAAGGAGTTATGAAGGCAGTTTTGTGTTGATCGGCAGGGGCAACCAAAATTTGGTTGTATCCTGAAAAGCCATCCATGAGAGAGAGCATCTCATGACCTGCAGTTAGATCAACAAGTTGGTCAATGCTAGGTAAGGGGAAGTCATCCTTAGGGCAAGCGAGGTTAAGATCCTGGAAATATATGCATATCCGAAGTCCCCCTGTCGCTTTAGTGACAGGTACGATGTTAGAAATCCATTGAGGATAGTCAATAGGCAAGATGAAGGAAACAGAAAGGAGTCGTTGCAGTTCCTCTTTGACCAAGAGAGCAATGCGTGGATGCATTTTTCTCAATTTCTGTTTGACTGGTTTGGAATCGGGGTTTAGGGTGATGTTATGGATGGCAATGGTAGGATCAATTCCTGGCATGTCAGCGTAAGACCATGCGAAAGCTTGGTTGCGAGCACGGAGAAAGGTAGTAAAGGCGGCTTGTTCTGATGTGTTAAGGGATTGTCCAATCTTCACAATGTGAGGATCCTCCTCCGTGTGGATGTTGATTTCTATGGTAGATTCGTTCAGCATGGTTTGGGTTTCAGATGGTAAGGCTCGTTGAATATAAGAATCATCTGCGCCAAGGTAAGTGAGGATGGAGTCGTCATCCTGGCATTCAACAACATTAATCAAAGGCGAATCCTCTTCGATCATGTCTGGATACAGAAGGGGAAGAGAAGATGGGTCCTCATTATCACGTTGATAAGTGAGAGGACCTATGAAGATAGCATTTATGAAAAAAAAAAGTTAGGAGGGATGGATTCAGGGTCTATAGATTCTGTGGGTGATGATGGCAAAGTGGGTGATGATGGTTTGGTAGGGGCGACGTCTTCTTCTTCCAGGATACAGCTGACAGGAGGTGTCTCCTGTGTAGGTGTTTCAGGAAAACTGAGACCACTGCGATCATTATGTTTACGGGTAGTCACGGGAATGAGTGTATGTCGGCCTTGTTCGTAAAGGCCAAAACCAAAGCCTTTCCATGCACAGCGAGTCAAGAAGGTGAGGGCGAAACGACGATTTGTCAAGTATTGAAAATCGGATTGGAAGGGAACCACACCAAGAGGAGGTTCAGGGGTAATGGAGGATGCGTCAACACCCCCATACGTTAGGTTAGTGCGGCAATGGGGTGGTCCGTAAGAGATTACCTCCCCCACGCGACGGTCGTAGGTGGGATGTGCATGTAATTGTCCGTACTCCTGCGGGGTAGGGAAAGAACTAACGTTATATAGGCGGTACTCCCCCAGCGTAAGGCGCTGAAAAACATCTACTAAGGGGTCGGAGGTTGGAATGTTAGCTGCGGGAAGGGAAGTGGTTTTTACGATGGTGGTTTCATCAGTTGAAGGCGTAGGCGCGGTTGAGGTGGATGGTTGAGGTACATTTGAAGAGGATGGTTGGGTTGAATGTATGGGTGTCTTGATTGGTATAAGCACATCGTTAGGGTGGTA
Organism: Taxus chinensis; assembly: GCA_019776745.2. NCBI lineage: Eukaryota > Viridiplantae > Streptophyta > Pinopsida > Cupressales > Taxaceae > Taxus > Taxus chinensis. The sequence goes on from CM034157.1 coordinate 2,864,166, forward strand.
TAACATATTGCAGGTTTTAAAGGGGGGAGGGTCAGCTTTTACGGTGTAGGACTTCCCCTCATACTCAAATTTTATGCATCTATGTAATGTTGAGGGAACGCATCCCATGGCTCGGATCCAAGGACGACCCAGCAATATATTATATTGGAACTCTCCCTCCAAGACATAGAAGAGTTCAGGTAAAGTACGTGGTCCTACCTGAATGTTGAGGATCACGGTGCCTAAGGTAGAAGTAATAGCGTCATTGAATGACCGCAACATGATGGGGTTGGCACACATGCAACTAGAAGGGATATTCATTTGTTGGAAGGATTTTGAAGAGATGATGTTTAGGCTAGCACCCCCGTCAATCATAACACGACGTACCCGAATGTCCCAGATGTAAGCTGAGATGAAAAGAGAAGGGTCAGGATCTTCTGTACCAAAGTCAACAATTTCATCTTCAGAGAAACTGACTGCAACAGCTTGTTGTACAGAGACAGAAGTGGTTGGGGCAGTGGGTTGTTTGGTGAGAGAAGCAACGTGATTGGGTGTTAGAATGGAGGCGAACAGGCAGGGTTTCATTAGGTAAAACCTCTATCCCTTGAAGGATCTCAACGAGAGCTTGTCGATGAGATTCAGAAGTCTGAATGAGATCACACAGTGTCATTTTTACGGGCGATTGGTGAAGCTGTTTAATCATATTTCGGTGGGCAATGCCATTAGAGACGGGATAAGCGGGTCCGCGAATGACCACTTTAGGTGGTGGTGCAATCGGGATGTTTGACGGAGAAAGAGATGCCGCAGGTGTGTTTTCTTTTGCTTTCCCATTGTTTTTCTACCCTCGAGTAGTGACACTAATCATATTAATCTCGTAGACCTGAGATGAGGAAGATGGTTGGGATAACTCATGGTCTTCAAGAGGTGGGGTTGTAATAATGATAGATCTTGGTGAGGCGGGGACAGATGGTATAGGAGAGGGAATGGAAACTAGAGGTCTCTCCCTTCGTAAGTTGTCTTTCTTAATCTTTCTATCCGGGAGAGGTGACTGACGAAGGATGGTTTTTAGAGCTTTGCATCCCTCCACATCATGTCCTGGTGTGCGGTGATAAGCACAGATTTTAGACTCATCATAACCCATAGGTCGGGGTTTAGACGGATCATAAGGTCTAAGTGGAGGTAGGGAAATGGTCGCATTCTCCACCAACATAGCAAGGATTTTGGCGTAAGATCCTTTGAGTGGGTCAAAATCGGAAGAGGATGAGGGTATTGGTTGTGTGGGTTTTGGTAATGTTTGGGCGTGGTTGGTTCGCACGGGTGGTTGTTTAGCCGAGGGGTGTTGATACGTGGTTTTCACTAAACGTGATTTCTTTGGCGCAGAAGCTATGTTGGGTGATGAGGCCGCAGATGATGTGGTATCAGAAAACAACCACGGGGAAATAGGAGTGACCGAAAACAAATCTTTTGATGATGGAATTTGTTTAGGGTTGATAGGTGGACAGGATACGCGGAGTGACGGTGTTGCTATACCCTGGAATTTCTGTATGGGTGCGGAAGGCGTAGGTTGTTTTAAAGAAAACGCAGGAGGTATGATATATTGATGTAAGGTAGAGGGATGGGGTCCCAATATGGAAGGTAGGTATGACGATGATGGTTTTGATTGTGATAGGGGCACGGATTGAGTTTGTCTCCTAGGTGGCGGGACGGATTTATTTTTGGATAGATCGAGTCGCTTAGGCTGGTGCATTAGACTGGGCATTGGTGAGGTCCCAAGCATAGGGGAAGATCCGGTTAAGTTGATAGAAGTGGACGGGGCATTTGGTAGAGGTGAGGGGGGTGAAGGTGAGAACAGGGGCATTTTAAGCTTTTGTAAACACTTCGGGTATATGGTGGAGACATCAGGATCAGTCATTTGCATTTGAGTAGAAAAAGGGGTACTCAAACGTTCCCATAGGGCCTGTCTATCTTCTGTGGAATGACAGTCCTCACGTGTGAATATGAACTTTTGTACGGAAGAACGGTGGGTTGTGATTCCAGTCCACTGTGGGTGTGACACAGGAGGTAGATGAGGCACTGTATCAATAGATGTTAAGAGGTCAACCGGTCGTTGAAAAGATTTAGGCGATGAGGGACTAATAGGTAGGAGGGCGTGTTTGAGGGGATCTGTCATGTTTAAAGAATGTGGTGATGTCAGTGTAAGAGATTTCTCGTCTAAGGATGTCAAAAGGAGTGGCGAGCCTTCCTCTTGTGCAGCAAGAGTGGTAGAAGGGAACGTTTGGGAAATAGATAAATTAGATAACATCCGCTCACAGTCTTGTAGGGATGTGGTGTAAGAAGACTCATCGATGAGAAGGGAAGTCCGGGTAGTTAACTCTTTTATGGGTAAAGGAATGATTTCACTTTGGCTTGATGGTGGTGAAGGAGGTTCAGACTCCTGTGTTGGTGGAGAGGCTTGATTCAAAAAAATTTCAATAGAGGCTTTTGGCTGAGAATCGAAGACTGCATGGATCTCATGAACACTCTCCTCGGCTAAGATATCTTGGTTTACGTTACTGTTGGACGAGTGATTCGGGAATGGCTTGTTGAAAATTTTCAAATTTCGGTTAGCAGGGGCGTTAGGATTATCGAGGGTTATATCCCCTGCATCAACCATTTCCTGCACTATGTTTTTCAACATCTTGCAGTTTTCATGACTATGTCCTTTTACGCGGTGAAAGTTACAAAAGTCATTTTCTTTGTACCAGGAAGGTATTGCACGGGTGGAGTCAAACCCAGAGTGAGGTTTAACAGGGGGCAAGGTGATAGCCCCAGCTTTGAGCAATTTCTCCAGGATGACGCCATAAGTTTCTCCCAAGGGAGTGTAATTGATGGGCTCGGCTTTGTACTTATAGGTGGTTTTCGGTGGAGTATTGGACGGTGTTTGAGATTTGACCATTACCGCGTGGATAGCTCCTTTTGATTTAGAAGAAGTGGACACGTGAGGAGTGGCGGTATTTGTCTTGTTGGTAGAATCTGGAGTTCAGAAATTGGGGTTTTTGTTACGTAACCGCAATTTCTCTTCTTCTAAGGCTCGAATTTCTAGTTTCCGAGCCATAGTAAAGGCCTCGTCGAATGTACGGAAAGTTTGAATTTGAAGAGTAGGAGAAATGTGCTTAGCACATGCCCGCGTGAAAAGTTCGATAAGTTCAGCTTGAGGCAAGGCATATGTAAGTTGGTTGATAAGGCCGCGCCATCGTCCCACGAAATCTGTGATAGATTCGTCTTCGAATTGTCAGATGGCATAAAGGTCGGTGATAGATACTTTCTTGGCAATGTTAATGGAGAAATGATCCAAGAAAGATTGGGCTAGTTGGTTAAAAGAGAAGATCGAGTGCTGGGTTAAAGCACTGTACCACTCCAAGGCGGGTCCTGATAAGGACATGGGGAAGGTGTGGAGTAACAAGGCGTCATCATGGGCAATCAAATAACAAGCATGTCTAAATGATCGCAAGTGTTGTTGAGGATCCTCTTTACTGTTAAAACGAGTAAATTTTGGCAACTCCCATTGAGGAGGATATGAATGAAGGGGGACAGAAGGGTGAATGGGCTCCCGACAAACTTGTTCGTATGTCAAGGCGCTACGACTTCCCGAAACCGAAGCCTCCAGATTTTGCATTTTGTCCATCATTTGTTTGATGAAATCTGTGGTTGGATGAGATGATGGTGCAACAGAATAGGGATGTCCCATATAAGGTGTTGAGGTTACTGGATACGTGTATGGGAATGAAAAGGTAGGCGGAGCTTGAGAAGGAAAGCTCGTGTGAATAGGTGGCAGAGAGTAAGTCATGAATGGAGTGGTCTGAAAGAGAGATGAGGTAGGGGCAGTTGGTGGTAACGATACGTGGGGTCCAAGATTAACCAAAGGAAAGCTAATCGGGGTCGTATGAACCTCTGAAGCCGTCAGATTGGGAGACGGGGCTAGAGATGCAGGAAGTAAGGCAGTGTTATTAGGAGGAGTGGGAGCTAAATGAGCAGCTATACTAATAGGCATGCCAACAAGGAGCTGACCATCAGGCGTACGGTCAGGGGCATGAGACAAATAGTATTGTACAGCGCTGGGATTAGCATCCAGAAATTTGGCAAAGTCCTTGTCTCCTACAGGAATTTGGAGGATCTCACTGGTGTCCGTAGGGTTCCCTATAGAATGTGAAGGGGGTGATTCAAGCAAAGACATAGAGCAGGCATGTGAAACCATGGCGGCGGCTTGCTGCCGAGGGATGACAACCATGGACAAGAACACACAGGAAATTTTCAATCTGTCAAGAACAAAACAACCTCAGAATGATGAATTTGGCAGGTTGCTGGTTTGTCAGGGGCTGATGAAGACAATAACCGATATCGGTTTAATAACCGGTGTCGGTCAGAGAGTAGACGACGTTGGTCAGATAACCGATGCCGGTGTCAAAAGTCTAGGATAAGAAGATATAAAAGGCTACTAATTTGATTTTTAGCAACGTTGAGTATATTTGTCAACTTATTGATCACAGAAAACAAAGTGTGACAGAGAAAACAGAATTTGAAAACAAGCAAGATGCACACGCAAATCCAGAGACTAATCCTAGGGTTAATTTTAGTTATCGTGGGCTTATGCCTTTAGACGTAAGATGATGTCAGAATCCTAAACAACAAGACCTAGGGGAAATGTCAAGTTTGTTTTGGCTTATAAGGTTACCTCAATCGGGTGGAGGAATACCGCGGAAAAGGGGGGATGTTTGAGCTGTTGTGTTAATTGTGAAGTGATTCGGTATGTGTTGTGCAGTGAAACTAGGATTAATTTCCTGTCAATACCGTGGATATCACCCCCACGTGCACGACCTGTTACTTAAACTATGTTCACTAGAATTGAAGAACAACAAGCAGGAATGCAATGCATGTGTTTTAAACCCAAATCGAAAATTATGTTCGATGAAGCAAGAGAGATGACTTTCACTAATGCGAAACTAGAAAAGCAAGACAAATACTTTACGAAATATATAACAAAAGCAGCAACAGCAAATATGCTTCCTAAAATGAAAATAAGCAAAAGAAAGAAACCCAAAATGGGTCCCACCGGGCGTGCCAAAATGTTTCACTCGGAAATGTTTCGTTCCTTTTAGAAACAGATAAGGTTAGGGGCTAGGAGGAATACCTGTGGAATGTCGAGATGGTGTGCGCGTACCGTAGAGAAAGATCAAGCTGACTGCGAAGAACTCCTTTTTGTCTTGGAAGGACTACCTGCAAATAAGAACACAAGACCACAAGATTTGATTAAACAATAAATGAGGAAACTGCCTTGGGCCCAGGAAATATAAAACTTCCTTTCGAAGGTGGTCAGTTCCCCTGCTAATATGAATTAACACAAAAGACTGTAAAGTATCAATTAAATTGTTTCGTTGAACTGGGTAGGGGAAAGGCTGGTTTTCTGGTTTTGATCACCGAGGTTACCGATGCCGGTTACTGATGCCGATGCCGGTTACTGATAACCGATACCGGTGGGTTCTAGGATCTTCTTGGTAGCTATGGTGTTGGTAAGGCTGGTTTATGGATGATATTAGGAAATGAGATGATGAGGGGTAAAAGAATGACAGTTAGATGCAATGGCACGTTGGGTAGTGGATTCAGAAATGGATTTAGGAGGACTGTGATTCAAAGAGCATAAGAAATGTTATAACAGAGGACATGCAAGATATGACTTACTGGTTTTGACGAAGATGCAAGTTGATCTCCTCTACTGCAAGCACTTCTGGTTTCTTTTACTCGTCTCTGCTTGATTAAATGAAGATCAGGACTCTGTTCCTCGCTCGCAATGCTCTCTGTTGATCCAGAAATCCTTTGACTGATCTCCAAAAATGAAATCCTGATCCGTTGTTTTGGTTTGGGGAGCCCATTTACAGGGAACCGATGGCGGTTGCGTAACCGACGGCGGTCGAGTAGGAACCGGCATCGGTAAGGAAAAAGTAGGCTATTTTTAGTAAAATAGCCCACCTTCCCTGCTTTTCTCCCGAGAGATCAGTTGCGGGCTCGGTCAAGTGACTAGAAGGTCGGTTTTGGGTGCGAGAAAGGGGTCATTAGTTATGGGTGTAGGTGTGGACCAAGTTATGGGTCTTAATTAGGTTAGTTTTAGGGTTAGGGCTAGGTCATGATGAAGTGACAAAGTGAGGTGGTAGGTAGGGTGATGTGGATTTATCAATTAGAAGGGAATTAATAAATAATTGTGTAAGGTTTAGGTGATGAGGTTATATTGCGAGATGAGATGTGGGTCACAAGGGGTCGTAAGACACGAATTTGGTGTCTACAAAGTGAGTGGCTATACTGATAGGCATACCCAATAGGAGTTAACCATCGAGTGTACGGTCAGGGGTATGAGACAAATAATACTGTACAGCAGCAAGATTAGCATCCAAAAATTTAGCAAAATCTGGATCTCCAACAGAGATCTTGGGAAAAGCATTGGTGTCTGTAGGATTCCCCATAGGATGTGAAGGGGGTGACTTAGGCAAAGACACATAACAAACATGTGAAAACATGGTTGTGGCTTGTTTCCAGGTGATAACAACCATGGACAAGAGGATACAATAGAGAATTAGTTAATTAGGAATAGAAAACGTAACAAAATGTTGGGATTGGTAGGTTACTAGTTTGTCAGGAACTGTAATGTAACATCCTCATTTTATACATTAGAACAAGTAAATTTTTTTGTGATGAATGCTTCCTGGTTCTAAATACATAATTTAGAACTCACAAATCAAAACAACCATTCTTATAACAGATAACCATATGCAGCTGTAATGACTCGGAGTACCTCCGATCTATTCATTCCATGACTCGGTAATCTACCGATCTATTCATGAGTATTAAGAGTTGGTGTTTTTATTTAACACATCACTCTTGCGGTTCTCTTCCCTAATCTGGGATTCAGAATGCTCTGTCCAAGGAACCTATCTGAATAATTGTTACCATTATTCATCGGCATCTCATCCCTTAGACTAGGTGACTTAGGACAACGCAATCAGCAGCTTGCGATACTTTGGCCAAAGATTTGAAACATAATGCTTATGTCTCGTATTCCTTGACGGCATACTCGTCAATCTGGAATACGTCCTTCACCCCATTCCTATGTTATGTAGAATGTCTTATACTGACTTCTGTCAGACTCTCCTGTCCCAAGTTATTCACTCAGGAATGGATTAGTAAGATGACAACGTTATAGGGATGCTCCCGAGGACTAGGGATACGCTGACATACTGGGTCAACCCTAGTTAATCCAGTGTGTCAAGATACCCCGAGTCTCCTAGGGCAGCCTTATAATGTGACCACGTTCCTAATCAGTCCCAGAGTAACTTGTTCGAGTTAAGGTGTAAATCTTAACGATCAATGCAAAGGGTGTCGCCATAAGTCACCTGCATTGTTGTATCTTCGAGAAGATCCTAATCTTCTCGAAGGTACAACCCTGCAGTTGACTTGTGCCATCAACCTTTAAATCTGCCTCGATAAGATCTACTAAATTTTAAGGTGTTTCTTACGTTGAGTTAAAATTATACTATCAGGCGCTCCCTTAAGGGTAGTCTTTCTCAATCCTTGGGTTCCTCACCTTAGAATTACCTTTCATAGTAAAACCCATTACACAAGAGAAGTTATTAAGACTAGAGGTCCCTTCAAGGAGTTCATAGAAAAACATAAATCTAAATCAAGAAACTGGACAATAACCCTTAATCTTCACATGAGATTGCTCCTTTTTTTTTTGGTTTATATCAATTCTCATTACTGAAATTATATCTTACTTTTAGTATCGAGATATAGTGATTAAGAATCCAATTAAACGTTGTCTTGCCTTAGATCAAGACTAGGAAGTAATAATTTATTCAGCTCGTTTAGCTTCCTGCTCAGGTTTATTTTAACCCTAGCTTCCCGAAAGACAATGATCTAAGTTCCAATTTAGCTATAAATAGAACATAATAGAACTACTAAACAATCATAAGTATTCAGTCACATAACCTTGCAAGCTTACTTAGATATTCACAAAAGTCTCCAAGTTATACAATAATAACAATGCTCTCAAGATCATTCGAACCGAAGAAGATCAAACCATCAAGATACGAATACAAACACATAAGTAACAAATATCTCTTTTCATTCCTTTCAAAGCTAATCAAATACATTTTATGCATTCAGCATATTCGATACAATACTCAACAGCAAAAGAACATCTTTCTTCAAGTAGTACATTCAGAGAATCAAGTTGGATTTCATCATAAAACCAAATTAAACAATCTGAACATCATATCAGATCTGCGTGCCTTTACCACTTACGGCAATCATCTGCAAAAATTGTCAACATGGGTCAGTTCGGTGAACTGAGCATGATAAGCACTAAATCTTAAAACAATTGCAATCCACCAATTGTTTTCATTAAACAACCTGTTTAAATGAAATTAATTCACCAAACATGTAAACATATTTCAGACTATGCTCTTTTGTAATTCAAACATGACTATAACGCGTAACTCGTATTATAGTTACTAAATAGTCCTAGATACTTTTCATATATTTCTTCATAAATGTTAGTGACCAAGAAGAACAAATGCATCTAAAACAACTATCCATCTGAATCCCAAGGACAACAAACATCCGACAGGCCATTATATTCAACAAAATGAATATCCTAACAATTCATGAATCCATCAGTATGTTTTACAAATCCAACAATTAAATATAAATTTATCAACATATACTTTACAGCAGAAGAGAAAGAAACCGAGACATTCAGATTTCCCTTCCAATCATGCTCATGACTGTACCGTCTCCTCAAGAGTAAAGCATTCACATTATACGCATGCGACTAAGTCAGACGAGACCACAAGAAGAACCACAGTTTCGTCAAAATTTAAATATAAAAATTTCCTGTAGCTTACTAAGCAATACAGTACCTCTCGCGACAAGCAACAGTAAGTAATCCAAACTTAACAGATTAAATAATTCCTTTTCATAACATTCAACAATATGAATATACCCATCGCCATTGTTTGACAGAGAACAACTTCATTCATCTAGGAAAATCCCAATAAATTTTTCCTCAAGGTTTCATTTGAAGTCGAGTTACTACAACATATAACAGGGTATCAACAAAATCGAGTTGATAAAGAAACCCCAACCTTTAATTCATCCGAATCGAACTGAACATAACACAACGGTGATAAGAAAGAGTCAAAACGATATGCATGCTCAGCGAGGACTGAAATCGAGAATCGAGCCAACTCACAGCATATCATGGACTCCAACAGTGCCAAATCCAACCAATACTTATATTAAAGGTTTAAATTGAAGTTGAATTCATATGACAACAATCAAGAATCCTAAAAGTACTCACAGCAAAAACTTCTACAGAAGTTACAACATAAATTACCTTTCAGTGACTCCATCGAAGTCGATATCATTTAGTATTCATAATAAAACAACAACATTCATAACCAAGCTTGACAGAAGTTTAAAATACTAGATACATTTCAAGGACTCTCACTGATTCAATATCGACCGTAATCACAACTGGGCTTACACAGAAGTAGAAACACCAGTTACATATCAAGGACTTCAACTGAGTCCGTAACAACAGTATTCACAACTGAGATTATTCAGAAGAGAAAACAAAATATTTGCTTCCAGGATTAAAAAGGAGTCTCACCCATGTAGTATTCTTCAAATAAACTTCTACAGAAGTAGAAAGATACAAGATACATATTAAATTCAAGAATTCCAACCAAAACAATAACATACCGTATTCACAACTGAACTCCTACAGAAGTAGAAACGTATGGCATTCATGACTAACTTCTACAGAAGCCAAAATACAATATATATATATATATATATATATATTAAGGATTCCAACAGAGCCAATAATAATAAGTATTCACAACCAGGCTTATACAGAAGCAGAAACACTGGTTTCATAACAAGGACTCCAACTGAGTCCATAACAACAATATTCGCTCTAAGCTTATACAGAAGAGGAAAACATAATATACGCTTCAAGAGTTCAAAAGGAGTCGAACCCAAGTAATATTCTCAATCTAAACTCCTACAGAAGTCAAAAATACTATCTACTCAAGGATTCCAATGGAATTCAATAACATATTGTATTCACGGCTGTACTTCTTCAGAAGCCAAGACATAATTTCATTTCAAGAAGTCCAACAGCAACAATAACATATATTACTCACGACATAACTTATACAGAAGTTGGAATATACTGTACATTCAAGAATTCCAACAGTATCCTTTTCAACAAGTGAAACAACAAGGTATCGACGGAAGTCTGAATCAAACAAGAAAACAATTCATGGACTCCCACAAAGCCGAATGCGTATATTAGCCTTGCAAGCATTTCTACGAAATCTAACCGAAATGCAAAACACAGCAAGATAATTCAACAGTATGAAACAAAATGCACACCCATCAAGGGTTCATTTGAAAAATCGAGCCAGTAAGAAGATACAACAACTAATTCTTACAAAGCTACCTTAAAAACCAACTGAACCCAAAAATCATCTGAACAGAGTTGTTCTAATGAAATCATTTGAAAGAAAGCAAGATTTTTAAAAGTTAGGGCCTAACATGCCTGGTAATGTTGCTTAAAAATCTGAAGAAGACCTCTGAAAGAGCTCGAGCCTTCTCCTCTTTTTCCACGTTAGATTCAACAACAATAATTTGTTATTTCCATGCCTTATAAACTTTCCTCGACAGAGAAAAGAGCTAGTTATTCTCATAGTTGCCATGCAACACCAAGTAGACTGGTGCGAAGAACCAGTGATCAAACAAAGGGAAACCCGGAGCGCATGAAAAACCAAACAAACAACCAGTTTTCCATTTTGCATGTCTTCCCGAGAAATCCGAGCTCGGAGACCGAGTTCATTAATTGCATTAACTCCAAAATTCCCGCTCAATCTCCATTGCCACCGACCGCCATAGTTGGCGATGGACAAATGCAAATCAAAGACCATTTCTAAATTTGGTGACTCTGCCACGTCGGCCTCGATGGCCATTTGAAACCTCCACTAATTCCTTGTCCTTCATGCTTATCTCCTTCATTTAATGCCATAGAAACTACCGCCCATGGCTCGCACCCCTTCATAGGTCCCCTTCCTCCACTAACATTAGTTAGGTTAGAAACATAGGTTAGATCATAAGGTGATACTTAGTCTAACTTCCTTAGTGCTAGGTTGCTAACTTTAGGAACTTTTAGCTTATAGCTTAGGGCTAGGTTAGATTAACACTAATCCAACCCATAGGTTATTAACCTTAATAAATCCAGTTTAGGTCTAACATTTAGAATGTTCAGAATAAGAACCAACAGATATACATTCCCGTAATGGATTCAATCCAGCACTGATAATAAGCTAGTAGTATAAATGTATCTGAATTTATTACCTGGCCCACGATCAAGACCTTCCTGATATTACGATATCGGGAACCAATTCATTTAACACGATCAGCCTGAGTTAGACTCCGGAATAGCTTATTCAACGCATTCAGACCTTGCAACCTACGTAAGGTCTATAATTTTTGTTCATCCCGAATAAACTTAAAGCATCTCTTGGATCAATGCCACTGATCCAAGGCTGAGTCTTATAGATGGATAAATCCACAATTCATTCCGAGATCAGATTAAACTCAGGTGCAAAATGAAAGAAATAAAAGAGTCCAATCATATTCTGACTCAGTCAAAGATCTTCAATTGCAAAGAAGATACAGTCCATATCAAGCATGACTTCACAATCAAAGGAACACATCCTTTTACAGAAGAAATCATATATCAACACTTGAATGCTCAGGAGGAAGTAACAACAGTTCAGAGTGTTACATGCTTCCCTCCTAAAAGATTCATCGTCCCGATGATTACATATTCGATTAACCTTCAGGTCAACCAATTTATTAGTTCACAAAACAATGCGACTAATTCCAACTTGAATAGTTCCAGAAATTAGTGTCATAATACATTTTATTCAGCCTGAATAATGTTTGCCTCAATCTGGCTTTCATATAAACTTGAAAAAGATAAGTTCATTAAAAAAAATTTGTCAACATATTTCATCCTGTTGAAAAAGAAAAGGAAAAGCAATTTTCATTTCTTCCAGATTTTCCCAAGTTGCACTTTCTTCGTTAAACTGGTCCCACTGGACCTTACATTGTTGTATTTCACGATTTCTCAAATGCAATTGGCGAGTTTCCAGCACTCGTGTGGGTTTAACCATGATTATTCCTGGGTCTTGGACCTGCAAGGAATTCCAATTTAAGACATGTGACAAATCTGAAACGTATTTCTTAAGCAAAGAAATATGGAAAACATCATGCATGCGAGATAAAGTAGGTGGTAATGCTAATCGATAAGCTACAGGATTGATTATTTTGACAATTTCGAAAGGTCCCACGAAATGAGGTGACAACTTGGCAGCCTTGCCAAAAGTTATAGAACTCTTTCTGGGTTTAACACGAAGAAAAACCTTCTCACCAAGCTCAAACCTTCGATCAACCCGCTTAAGGTCAGCATAGCTCTTCTGCCTATCTGCTGCTTCCTTTAATCGTTCACGAATCAGCTTAACTTGCTGTTCCATTTCAGTGAGGATCTCTGGTCCAATTACCACTCTATCCTCAACACTATCCCAACTAACAGGGGTTCTGCACTTCCTTCCATAAAGTGCTTCAAATGGTGCCATTTTAAGAGATGAGTGATAAGTGTTGTTGTATGCGAATTCAACTAATGGAAGATACTCTTCCCATTTATATTGTTGATCCATGCAATACATTCGCAACATGTCTTCCAACACTTGATTTACCCTCTCAGTTTGTCCATCCGTTTCCGGATGATATGCAGAACTGAAGTTTAGTTTTGTTCCAAGAGCTGTATTAAGCGTTTGCCAAAACCTTGACGTCATTCTAGGATCCCTGTCAGATATAATCAATTCTGGTACACCATGCAATCTGAAAATTTCATGTACGAATCTTTTGGCCAGCACTGGTGAATCATCCTTTAGATTTCCAGCGATGAAATGAGCTACCTTAGTTAGTTTATCTACAACTACCAGGATAACATCATGTTTATTCCTGGACATAGGTAACCCTTGTACAAAGTCCATGCTTATTACTTGCCATTTGTACTGCGGTATGCTATGAGGATATAACAGTCCAGCAGGGTGCATGTGTTCTGCCTTAACCCACTGACATTCCAGACAATGAGTCACAAAATCAATGACATCCTTTTTCATACCTTTCCAAAAGTATTGTTGTTTCAGATCAGCAAGCATTTTTGTGATACCCGGGTGTCCAGAGAAAGGTGAATTATGAAATTCAACTAATAACTTCTTACTCAAATCATTCAGCATAGGTACATATACCCTGTTTTCATAACATAAGATTCCTTCATTATCAAAATGAAAACCCTTATACCTTTCATCATTAGGTTCTGCAGCAAGTGCTGCTTTTACTTGCTGAAAGTATATATCAGATTCTGAGGCACTTTTTACCTCATCCTTAAACTGAGTTCTTAATGTTATAAGAGTAGAAATGTGCTTCCTACGACTTAGAGCATCTGCTACTCTATTCTCTTTCCCTTTGATGTAGCTAATTTCAAAATCATATTGAGATAAAAACTCTAACCACCTTCTCTGTCTGGCATTCAGATTGGGCTGAGTGAAAATATATTTCAGTCCTAAGTGATCAGTTTTCAACTCAAAAGGTTTCCCAAGTAAATAGTGTCTCCAGACTTGAAGCGCATGAATAATGACAGCAAGCTCCAAATCATGAGGAGCATAATTCATCTCATGTAACTTAAGTTTTCTACTTTCATATGCTATGACTTGATCATTTTGTAACAAAACACCTCCAAGGCCTTCCCCAGAAGCATCCGTTACAACAGTAAAGCTCCCATTAGGGTCTGGTACAGCTAATATAGGTGCGGAAGTCAACTGGCTTTTCAGACTTTTGAAAGCCGCTTCGCACTTATCATTCCAAATAAATTTCTTATCCTTCTTCTGCAATGATGTTATCGGTGCAGCTACTTTAGAAAAATCCTTAACAAATTTTCTATAATAACCAGCAAGAACCATAAAGCTTCATACTTCATGCACATTCTTTGGTGCAGGCCACTCAGTTATTGCCACTATTTTTGAAGGATCTATAGCAATTCCTTCCTTGCTAATGACATGACCCAAATAGTGAACTTCTGAATCAAAGAAAGAACATTTGGATAATTTACCATACAACTTTCTTTTTCTCAAAATTCCCAAAACTACCTTCAAATGCTCATTGTGCTCCTCAACACTTTTAGAATAAATGAGAATATCGTCCAAGAATACAAGTACAAACTTGTCCAAATATTCTTGAAAGATATTATTCATTAAGTTCATAAAAGCTGCGGGTGCATTAGTTAATCCAAAGGGTAGAACCGTGAATTCATAATGTCCGTACCTTGTTCGGAAAGCTGTTTTATGAATATCTTCTTCTCTAATCCTTAACTGATGATAACCAGATCGAAGATCTATCTTAGAATAAACCGCTGCCCCATGCATCTGATCAAATAAATCATCGATCCTTGGAAGTGGATATCTGTTCTTGATTGTTGCTTTGTTCAACATCTGATAATCAATACACAGCCTAAGTGTTCCATCCTTCTTTTTCACAAATATTACAGGCGCTCCCCAAGGTGAAACACTTGGTCTAATCAAACCTTTAGACAAAAGTTCTTGCAATTGTGCCTTAAGCTCGACTAACTCTGTAGTAGTCATCCGATAAGGTGCTTTGGAAATAGGTTCCGTTCCTGGTTTGATTTCGATGGTGAAGTCAAATTCCCTCTTGGGTGGTAACCCTGGTAATTCCTCCGGAAAAACATCTTTGAAACTCTGCAACAGAGGAAATCGTTTCATGGAATCACCATCTTCTTCTGTAAATTCAGATATCTTTACTGCATAAAGGGTACATCCTTTGTTTTTAACCTTTTTAAGCTGCATAGCTGACAGTTTTCTAACTGAAATTTCCCGTTTCACCCCTTGAATCTCTGCTGTTTCCAGCTGATCATCTAAAAATATTATGTTCTTTTCATAGCAGTCTACTTTTGCTTTATGGTCAGCTAACCAATTGACACCGATGACAATGTCATACGATCCCAAAGGTGTAACATAGAGGTCAACTTCCAGTGGAAAAGTTAGGTAAGTCAAGGACTGCCCCAAAAAGACACATACTCACTGTATGAACAGAGTTATTACCATACTGTACAGTCCAAGATTTATCCATTTTTCCAGCTTTTCTCTTAAGTTTAGAAGCAAGTTTATTAGAAATAAAACATTCAGTAGCTCCTGTATCAAAAAGAATAGTGACAGGTATGCCAAATAACTTACCCGGAACTTCTATAGGTGTCACTTGCTTTTCAGCTTGCTTGTCTGCTACTGCAGCATGTATCTTATGCTACTGATTACGATCATCCTTCTTCAAAGGGCACTGATTTGCGTAGTGGTCTTTGCCACAATTGTAGCAGCCTCCTACAGGTCCCTTTTTAGGCTCAAAATTGCCTCCAGCCTTGTAATTATCACGTTGTCCTCCATAGGGCTTCTGCCCATTGTTATAATTTTTGGCAAAATTATCCCTTACATTTCCAGCAGGCTTAGTTGCTACTGCTTTCTTACTATTATCCCCTGGAAACTTACTTTTGTTTCCAAACTTTTTCCATGGTCCCTTTTTGGGTGCAAGAGAGGTTGAAGAAGGGTTTGCAATCTTCTTCCGCACTTCCTCTTTATGAGCAGAAATAGCCTTTAATTTTTGTTCTTGTCTTATGGCCTTTTCAACAACTCCTTCCATAGTGGTTGGACTGTGAACATCGACCTCTCCCCCTATCACGGGATTCAGTCCCATGATGAATTTCCGTATTCTGAACTTCTCGTCAGTTTGATACTGCGGTACATACTTGAGGAGTTTTGTAAACCACTCCCAGTATTCAGTTACCGTTAGCTTCCCTTGAGCTAAGTTCTGGAATTCTGTCATTTTCTGATCATAGAAAAGTTGTGGCAGCCATCGTTGCCTAAAATAGCCTTTAAATTGATCCCAAGTAACATTGGTCTCATCAATATTTAGCTCAGCTTTACGGCTATCCCACCACGAAGATGCTTCGTGGGAAAGCTGATAGGCTCCCCAAATAGCTTTGGTTTCCTCTGAGAAGTTTCTTATTGCAAAGTACTTCTCCATTTCGCTGAGCCAGTTCTCAGCTCCATCACCTAATGTGGTGCCATCATATTTAGGTGGGCTTATCCTTTTTATATCATTAGTGAGTTCCGCTGCCAACCTGGCCTTTTTGTTTTCTGGTTGGACAGGTGCATTTCCAGCATTAATATCAACACCCATATCAGGGTTGTCCTCAGGAGGTTGCTGATTGTTATTACCAGCTTCATCATCCTCCTCATTTCCCATCACCTGCTGTTCAAGTACAGCTAAACGATCTCTTGTGTCCAACAGGGCAGCAAGGATCTCATCAAGTTTTTGGGTTGTTGCTGCCCCTCCTTCAGGTGGAGCATTATTCGCAACGTTCCCCCTTGTTCTAACCATTTTCTGTTACAAGAAAATTCAGGTTTTTATCAGATTATGGACACAATAAGCCCAAGAGCTACAACCTTCAGCTCAAATACCAAGATGTAACATCCTCATTTTTATACATTAGAACAAGTAAATTTTTTTTTTTTGACAAATGCTTCCTGGTTCTAAATACATAATTTAGAACTCACAAATCAAAACAACCATTCTTATAACAGATAACCATATGCAGCTGTAATGACTCGGAGTACCTCCGATCTATTCATTCCATGACTCGGTAATCTACCGATCTATTCATGAGTATTAAGAGTTGGCATTTTTATTTAACACATCACTCTTGCGGTTCTCTTCCCTATTCTGGGATTCAGAATGCTCTGTCCAAGGAACCTATCTGAATAATTGTTACCATTATTCATCGGCATCTCATCCCTTAGACTAGGTGACTTAGGACAACGCAATCAGCAGCTTGCGA
Source organism: Taxus chinensis (assembly GCA_019776745.2). Lineage (NCBI taxonomy): Eukaryota > Viridiplantae > Streptophyta > Pinopsida > Cupressales > Taxaceae > Taxus > Taxus chinensis. Next base: position 2,881,204 of record CM034157.1, read on the forward strand.
TACTTTGGCCAAAGATTTGAAACATAATGCTTATGTCTCGTATTCCTTGACGGCATACTCGTCAATCTGGAATACGTCCTTCACCCCATTCCTATGTTATGTAGAATGTCTTATACTGACTTCTGTCAGACTCTCCTGTCCCAAGTTATTCACTCAGGAACGGATTAGTAAGATGACAACGTTATAGGGATGCTCCCGAGGACTAGGGATACGCTGACATACTGGGTCAACCCTAGTTAATCCAGTGTGTCAAGATACCCCGAGTCTCCTAGGGCAGCCTTATAACGTGACCACATTCCTAATCAGTCCCAGAGTAACTTGTTCGAGTTAAGGTGTAAATCTTAACGATCAATGCAAAGGGTGTCGCCATAAGTCACCTGCATTGTTGTATCTTCGAGAAGATCCTAATCTTCTCGAAGGTACAACCCTACAGTTGACTTGTGCCATCAACCTTTAAATCTACCTCAATAAGATCTACTAAATTTTAAGGTGTTTCTTACGTTGAGTTAAAATTATACTATCAGGCGCTCCCTTAAGGGTAGTCTTTCTCAATCCTTGGGTTCCTCACCTTAGAATTACCTTTCATAGTAAAACCCATTACACAAGAGAAGTTATTAAGACTAGAGGTCCCAAGGAGTTCATAGAAAAACATAAATCTAAATCAACGAAACTTAACCCTTAATCTTCACATGAGATTGCTCCCTTTTTTTTTTTGGTTTATATATTCTCATAACTGAAATTATATCTTATTAGTATCGAGATATAGTGATTAAGAATCCAATTAAACGTTGTCTTGCCTTAGATCAAGACTAGGAAGTAATAATTTATTCAGCTCGTTTAGCTTCCTGCTCAGGTTTATTTTAACCCTAGCTTCCCGAAAGACAATGATCTAAGTTCCAATTTAGCTATAAATAGAACATAATAGAACTACTAAACAATCATAAGTATTCAGTCACATAACCTTGCAAGCTTACTTAGATATTCACAAAAGTCTCCAAGTTATACAATAATAACAATTCTCTCGAGATCATTTGAACCGAAGAAGATCAAACCATCAAGATACGAATACAAACACATAAGTAACAAATATCTCTTTTCATTCCTTTCAAAGCTAATCAAATACATTTTATGCATTCAACATATTCGATACAATACTCAACAGCAAAAGAACATCTTTCTTCAAGTAGTACATTCAGAGAATCAAGTTGGATTTCATCATAAAACCAAATTAAACAATCTGAACATCATATCAGATCTGCGTGCCTTTACCACTTACGGAAATCATCTGCAAAAATTGTCAACATGGGTCAGTTCGGTGAACTGAGCATGATAAGCACTAAATCTTAAAACAATTGCAATCCACCAATTGTTTTCATTAAACAACCTGTTTAAATGAAATTAATTCACCAAACATGTAAACATATTTCAGACTATGCTCTTTTGTAATTCAAACATGACTATAACGCGTAACTCGTATTATAGTTACTAAATAGTCCTAGATACTTTTCATATATTTCTTCATAAATGTTAGTGACCAAGAAGAACAAATGCATCTAAAACAACTATCCATCTGAATCCCAAGGACAACAAACATCCGACAGGCCATTATATTCAACAAAATGAATATCCTAACAATTCATGAATCCATCAGTATGTTTTACAAATCCAACAATTAAATATAAATTTATCAACATATACTTTACAGCAGAAGAGAAAGAAACCGAGACATTCAGATTTCCCTTCCAATCATGCTCATGACTGTACCGTCTCCTCAAGAGTAAAGCATTCACATTATACGCATGCGACTAAGTCAGACGAGACCACAAGAAGAACCACAGTTTCGTCAAAATTTAAATATAAAAATTTCTGTAGCTTACTAAGCAATACAGTAGCTCTCGCGACAAGCAACAGTAAGTAATCCAAACTTAACAGATTCAACAATTCCTTTTCATAACATTCAACAATATGAATATACCCATCGCCATTGTTTGACAGAGCACAACTTCATTCAACTAGGCAAATCCCAATAAATTTTTCCTCAAGGTTTCATTTGAAGTCGAGTTACTACAACATATAACAGGGTATCAACAAAATCGAGTTGATAAAGAAACCCCAACCTTTAATTCCTCCGAATCGAACTGAACATAACACAACGATGATAAGAAAGAGTCAAAACAATATGCATGCTCAGCGAGGACTGAAATCAAGAATCGAGCCAACACACAGCATATCATGGACTCCAACAGTGCCAAATCCAGCCAATACTTATATTAAAGGTTTAAATTGAAGTTGAATTCATATGACAACAAATCAAGAATCCTAAAAGTACTCACAGCAAAAACTTCTACAGAAGTTACAACATAAATTACCTTTCAGTGACTCCATCGAAGTCGATATCATTTAGTATTCATAATAAAACAACAGCATTCATAACCAAGCTTGACAGAAGTTTAAAATACTAGATACATTTCAAGGACTCTCACTGAGTCAATATCGACCGTAATCACAACTGGGCTTACACAGAAGTAGAAACACCAGTTACATATCAAGGACTCCAACTGAGTCCATAACAACAGTATTCACAACTGAGATTATTCAGAAGAGAAAACATAATATACGCTTCCAGGATTAAAAAGGAGTCTTACCCATGTAGTATTCTTCAAATAAACTTCTACAGAAGTAGAAAGATACAAGATACATATTAAATTCAAGAATTCCAACCAAAACAATAACATACCGTATTCACAACTGAACTCCTACAGAAGTTGAAACGTATGGCATTCACGACTAACTTCTACAGAAGCCAAAATACAAGATATATATATATATATATATATATATTAAGGATTCCAACAGAGCCAATAATAATAAGTATTCACAACCAGGCTTATACAGAAACAGAAACACTGGTTTCATAACAAGGACTCCAACTGAGTCCATAACAACAATATTCGACTCTAAGCTTATACAGAAGAGGAAAACATAATATACGCTTCAAGAGTTCAAAAAGGAGTCGAACCCAAGTAGTATTCTCAATCTAAAACTCCTACAGAAGTCAAAAATACTATCTACTCAAGGATCCCAACAGAATTCAATAACATATTGTATTCACGGCTGTACTTCTTCAGAAGCCAAGACATAATTTCATTTCAAGAAGTCCAACAACAACAATAACATATATTACTCACGACATAACTTATACAGAAGTCAGAATATACTGTACATTCAAGAATTCCAACAGTATCCTTTTCAACAAGAGAAACAAGAAAACAAAGGTAATTCGTATAAGCCTTGCAAGTATGAAACAAAATGCAAAACACAGCAAGATAATTCACACCCATCAAGGGTTCATTTGAAAAATCGAGCCAGTAAGAAGATACAACAACTAATTCTTACAAAGCTACCTTAAAAACCAACTGAACCCAAAAATCATCTGAACAGAGTTGTTCTAATGAAATCATTTGAAAGAAAGCAAGATTTTTAAAAGTTAGGGCCTAACATGCCTGGTAATGTTGCTTAAAAATCTGAAGAAGACCTCTGAAAGAGCTCGAGCCTTCTCCTCTTTTTCCACGTTAGATTCAACAACAATAATTTGTTATTTCCATGCCTTATAAACTTTCCTCGACAGAGAAAAGAGCTAGTTATTCTCATAGTTGCCATGCAACACCAAGTAGACTGGTTCGAAGAACCAGTGATCAAACAGAGGGAAACCCGGAGCGCATGAAAAACCAAACAAACAACCAGTTTTCCATTTTGCATGTCTTCTCGAGAAATCCGAGCTCAGAGACCGAGTTCATTAATTGCATTAACTCCAAAATTCCCACTCAATCTCCATTGCCACCGACCGCCATAGTTGGCGATGGACAAATGCAAATCAAAGACCATTTCTAAATTTGGTGACTCTGCCACGTCGGCCTCGATGGCCATTTGAAACCTCCGCTAATTCCTTGTCCTTCATGCTTATCTCCTTCATTTAATGCCATAGAAACTACCGCCCATGGCTCGCACCCCTTCATAGGTCCCCTTCCTCCACTAACATTAGTTAGGTTAGAAACATAGGTTAGATCATAAGGTGATACTTAGTCTAACTTCCTTAGTGCTAGGTTGCTAACTTTAGGAACTTTTAGCTTATAGCTTAGGGCTAGGTTAGATTAACACTAATCCAACCCATAGGTTATTAACCTTAATAAATCCAGTTTAGGTCTAACATTTAGAATGTTCAGAATAAGAACCAACAGATATACATTCCCGTAATGGATTCAATCCAGCACTGATAATAAGCTAGTAGTATAAATGTATCTGAATTTATTACCTGGCCCACGATCAAGACCTTCCTGATATTACGATATCGGGAACCAATTCATTTAACACGATCAGCCTGAGTTAGACTCTGGAATAGCTTATTCAACGCATTCAGACCTTGCAACCTACGTAAGGTCTATAATTTTTGTTCATCCCGAATAAACTTAAAGCATCTCTTGGATCAATGCCACTGATCCAAGGCTGAGTCTTATAGATGGATAAATCCACAATTCATTCCGAGATCAGATTAAACTCAGGTGCAAAATGAAAGAAATAAAAGAGTCCAATCATATTCTGACTCAGTCAAAGATCTTCAATTGCAAAGAAGATACAGTCCATATCAAGCATGACTTCACAATCAAAGGAACACATCCTTTTACAGAAGAAATCATATATCAACACTTGAATGCTCAGGAGGAAGTAACAATAATAGAAAACAAGCAAGATGCACAAGAAAATCAGGAGACTAACCCTAGGATTAGTTTTAATGACTTTTGGAATTATGCCTTACATGCCAGATGATTTCAATCCTAAACAAAAGACCTAAGGGAGATGTTAAGTTTGTTTTGGATTGTAAGGCTACCTCAATCAGGCAGAGGAATACCACGGGAAAGGGGGGATGTTTGATATGGTATGTAGATTATGATGTGATTTGGTATGTGTTGTGTAGTGAGAGTAAGTTTAATTTCTAATCAATACCATGGATATCACCCCCACATGTACAACCTGTTAGTTAATCTACGTTCACTAGAATTAAAAAAATCAAGCAAGAATGTGATGCACGTGTTTTAAACCCAAATCAAAGATGATATTCGATGAAGCAAAGAAGATGAATTTCACTAATGAAAAGATGTGAAAGAAATAAAAATTCTCTTACCCAAAATGACAAAATATTTTGTGAATATTTAGAAGAAAGAAATGGAAAGGGTGCTCCTTATATGAAAACAAGCAAGAAATAAAGAAACCCAAATAGGGTCCCACCGGGCATGCCAAAATGTTTCGCACAAAATTTTTAGTTCTAGAATAGAGTTACTTCTATACTTTCATTCTCTTGAGAAACAGATAAGGGGTTAGGGCTAGGAGGAATACTTGTTGAGTGTTGGGAAGGTGTGCACATACCGTAGAGAGATCAGAATGATTGTGAAGAACTCCTTTTTGCTCTGGGAAGGACTACCTGTAAATAAGAATGCAATACCACCAGATTTTAGTTAGACAATAAGTAAGGGAACTGCCTTGGGCCCAAGAAATACTAAACATTCCTTTCAAAGGTGGTCAGTTCCCTTTTAATATAAATTATTGCAAATGATAATAAAGAAGCTATTGCGAAATCATGATTTAGGTACCTCATTACTAAAAGCAATAGAGACTAAACTACCAATAATAAAACGTCATTCTGTTTGTTTGGTCACTGGTTATTGATACGTTGAGATCAAGTTACAGGGATAGACCAGGCTGGATCTGAGGTTGTTAGGAAATAAATAGGTGAAAGGTTGGTTTTGGTATAAGTCACAGTGACCGATGCCAGTCACCGGATAACCGACTGTGGTTATAAAACCGCTACCGGTAGGGGATAACTGATATTGGTAGGGGCAGTGATTTAGGGGCTTCTGGATAAAGGTTGATTGTAGGGTTGGTTACGAGGTTTTTAAGGTTGGTAGATGGTTTGGGGGAATAGTAAGGCAATGGAGAAGACTCAGAGAGTGAGAAAGCTGTCTTCTGGGCAATATAGGGATGGATGAATGAAGGTTAAGTGTAGGGTGCTGCTGGGTGTTAGATTCAGGGGTGAGCTTATAATTACTATGAATCAAAAGTTCACGAAGTAGAGTCTAGAAGCATACAAGATACTACTTACTATTTTTTTGATGAGAATACAGGTCTAAGGAATGTGGTGATGAAGGCAAAGCTCAACTGGGATGATACGACAATCGAAAATGAGCTGATGAAGCTATCCTCTAACTCTCCCAATGCTTGGATGAGTGTGACAGTGATCTCGTTGATTAGTTACAATCTTGGACTCAATGCTCTTCTCTGCAACCTCCTCTCTCTCTCTCACTTGTCTCTTTCTCACAAATGAATTCGAATCCTTCCATTTTGGTTGGGGTAGGTCATTTACAGGGAATCGATGGTGGTTGCATAATAGACGGCGGTCGAGTAGGGACCGGCGTCGGTCAAGTCAAAGTTGGCTATTTTTACTAAAAATAGCCAACTTTCCCTCCTTTTCTCCCGAGGGGTTAGTTGTGGGCTTGGTCAAGTCATTATTAGGCTCGTTTTGATGTGGGTGAGGGGTGATGAGTCATGGGTGTGGGTTTGGACCAAGTCATAGGTCTTAAGTAGGTTAGTTTAGGGTTAGGGATAGGTCATAAGTGAGGTGGCTAGGTGAGGTGGGAGGGTTGGAGATGTGGATTTATTAATTATAAGGTAATTAATAAATAATTCAGTGTGTAAGGTTTTAGGTGGTGAGGTAGGGTTAGGTTGCGGGACAAGATACGGGGTATAGGGTGTTGTAAGATCCAAATTTGGTGTCTACATTTGCCCCTTGTTGTCGTGTAGCTTGTCTTATAAAGCTATACTGACAATAATAAAAAGTGGTTTCCCCAGTTAAGGGTATAGGTAATCCCCCTCAAATCTATCACAGATTGAGGTGACATGAAATCAGGGATAGGGTTGATAAAGGGTAAATGATGGTGAGATGCTGGTAAGATGGTGGGTTAAGTTCAAGGAAGCTGACACACATTAAAATGTAGTAGTGCGACAAGTAAACTTACAAAAAAACAAAAACAAGAGTCCTTGGCACGAAAGTTACAAATTACTTATCGAAGCCTATTTCGCCGTGAAATTTTAATATCACCTTTTGTAAATATATAATTTTCCAATAGGACTATGATATTATGCTAATCAACTTGTAAATGTAATCCCACACCAACACAAATTGGGTGCAATAGTGTATGGCAATACAATTCCTCCTTCAACCGACACTAATAGGATTCCTCAATTGAATGTATTCTAATCATTTCAAATTCTTCTTCAATTTCCATGCACAATATATTCATATAATATGATATATGGTGTGTCATCCTCAATATGAATAAATCCAATGGTTATCTTGTATAGTTCTTCCTTATACTGGCACTAATATCCCTTTATTAAAACATTTGGAACTTCTTGAGAAAACTCATGTGATAATCCAATGAAATGAACTTTACCTTTAGTATTGTAGCAAAAATATTCAAAATCTCAATATTTTTATTTCTCTTATATAATATTTAAACTTCTACATGCTCCCCTTAAAAATATGTGTGACCTTGCAATTTTGTGCCAACAAACTTGACTTGTATGAGATCTTTCCTATTTTTTAACTTGAAATATATCTCCGACTCAATAATATATTCAATTAGTTCATCAAGATTGAAACCTCTATACAGAAGTCTAGGTAGATACTGTACATATCAAGGTTTCCAATAGTCATCCTATTGTGATACAATTTTAGAAATTTTTCAACTCAAGTTCTTCAACAGTTTGGTTGCCCTAAAATGCACACCCATCAAGGTTCTCTAGTTGTTGAAAAATCGAGCTTACAGTCATCTAGAAGATAAAACACCTTAGAATTGTTACAAAGCTATCCATATATACTAACTGAACCCAAATATCTCTCATCGAACCTTACAACTTGTACACTTATAGGTGATCCTCCATGTCCTTGAAAGAAAGCAAGATCTTTTATTTTATGCAGTTAGGGCCTAACTATGCCTGGTTTTTTTACCTCAAAATCTGAAGAAGTTCCCTTGAAACAATTTCGATCCTTCACCATCTATATCCACGTTAGATTCAACAATTATAATATGTCTAAACTTCCATGCTCTTGATACCAACTTTGATCGACAAAGCCTCCTACACTAGTTCTCTCTCATAATTTCACTATGCAAGAAGTCTCCAGTAGTTTTTTTTCGAAGAACTACTCATCAAACAGAGGGAAACTCGGAATACATGAAATATGCATAGACATAACATTTTAGTTGATACCAATTTATGTATGTCATTGTCGAGGGGTCCCAGCTGAAGAGATCGAGTCTTATTAATATGCATTAACTTGAAATATTCAAAACTCAATCGGTCAAGTTAACGACATTGGTTAACCGCAAAACATATTTGGCAATGTACAACATTTTACTTATACTTAGACTGTATTTCTTAATTATGTGTGACTCTGCCATGTCAGCCTCTATGGTTGTTTCATCATAGCCTCCTCTCAAAAGAATCCTTGTGCTTCATGCTTTTCCTCCATATGGAAAATTAATTTCCTATTTTGGAGACTAGAGCCCATGAGCTCGTACCCTTATCATTTTAGGTCCCCTTTCTCCATCTCATATTAGTAAACTTATGGAAACATAGGTTAGATCATTTGGTGATGACTTAGTCTAACTGGCTTAGTTCTAGGTTGCTAAATTTAGCAACTTTAAAATTATAGCTTAGGGCCACGTTAGATTAACACTACATCCAACCCATAGAGTCCCTAACCTTAATTCATCACAGTCTCAGGTCCTAACCTATATAATGTTTCAGAATAAGAACCTACTTCAGACTTTGACATTTTCTCTCGTAATCGCATTGACGCCTCCATTCAACTGACTAATAAGCTAGCCTAGTATGACATAGCATATCTAAATTTAAATACCTTTTACCATCATCAATAACCCGTTCCTAAGATTATCTATTTCTGCCAAACTGAATTCATTTAACACGATCAGCCTGAGTTAGGCTCTGGACATCTCTTATTCAACGCATTCAGACCTATCACCCCATACGTAAGGTCTATAATTCATAGGTGAATCCCAATATCGAGAGCTTACACATAGGAACTCATAGTTCAATGCCTCTGAATCCTAGAGAATGGCACCAGTCTTCTCGATGTATAAATCTAGGCTAAGTACACCTTCCCCCAATCAATCCCCCTTTATAGAATCTAGGTGTGGACTTACTACTCTGACTTCTTTAACGTCTCCCTTTTGACAACCCCATTACTCCACTCGAGTGTGATTGTTAGTTCATAAATTTTCAAATAAGATACAATCCATACTCCAGAATAGTCTATAGACAATCAAAGGAACATATCCTTTATATCGATGAAGATTAGTCTTGTATTTTTCCCTTTCAATGTCAGATCTAACATTAAAGATGGTACACATAGTCCTTTCTAGGAGTGTTAAATTTTAAAAAACTCAAGGAAATCAATATCGGTCAATAAGGTGTCAAATGTTGTTCAGACTATAACTGGTGTTAGTCTAATGATACCGATGTTGTTAGAGGATAATTATTTCTAGTACACTGTAGAAGGAAATTTACAATGATATTAAGTAAAAGATGTGATGACTCATTCATGGTAATTAATGATTTCATTAAAAAATTACCCACCAAACTCATCTGAAATGATATTTGTAAGTATATGGGTACAACAGTCACGATACCTTTATACACTGTCAAAACATTTTTTAAGTCAAAAAATTTAGAAACTCAAGAAAGATGCATAAATTTGTGACAAATCAGTATCAATAACCAATAGAAACATTTAAAATTATTAATTATATATTTTGGTAATAATTCCTCACAATGCCAGATGATGTCACCCCTAGACATTAAAAGACCTATTCAGGGAGATATAAATAAGTTACTATTTGGATTGAAGGGAAAAAACTACCTTAATCAAGCGGAGGATTACCCACGGGAAATTGACTTGAGCGACTAATAACATCAACAAATATGTAGATTATAAAGTTTCATCCCCATTACAATCGAATCTTGTGTAAACAAGCCAGGTACAAGATTCCATGCTTTTTAGCAAGGCCATGGAAATCACCTAAGTATAATGTACTATTCCCGTTTTCCAGTAAATCAAATAAGTCCACTAGAATTAAAAAAAGCAAGCAAGAATGCATTTTTTTAAACCTTACATGGACGATGTCTGTACTTCCCAAATCAAATTTTATGGTTATTGTTCTACTCATTTTTTGAAGCATTTAAGAAAACATGCATACTTCCACCTAGTCCAACTCCTTTTCCTATCTTATGCAAAATTCACCTCATCTACCCAAACTCCCTCAGAGATATTTCACTGAATACTTTCCCAAATATATGGCCCAATTACAACCTTGTACATGGGTTCTATCCTAGCCATATGTAATTTCATCTTCCGACATGAAATGGAAAGAATCCTCAAAACTCAGGGACCACATAATTACAAGCCATCTTGTTGTTTCGCATAGAATTTTCAGTTCCAGAATAGAGTTACTTCTATCCTTTTTAATCTCTTGAGAAAAAAATAAGGGGTTAGGGCTAGGAGGAATACCTATTGAGTGTTGGGAAGGTGTGCACGTACCGTAGAGAGATCAGACTGATTGTGGAGAACTCCTTTTTGTCTAGGAAGGACTACCTGTAAATAAGAACGCAAGATCACCAGATTTTAGTTAGACAATAAGTAAGGGAACTACCTTGGGCCCAAGAAATACTAAACTTCCTTTTGAAGGTGGTCAATTCCCTTTTAATATAAATTATTGCAAATGATAATAAAGAAGCTATTGCGAAATCACGATTTAGGTACCTCATTACTAAAAGAAATAAAGACTAACCTACCAATAATAAAACATCATTCTGTTTGTTTGGTCACTGGTTATTTATACGTTGAGATCAAGTTATAGGGATAGACCAAGCTGGATTTAAGTTTGTTAGGAAATAAATAGGTGAAAGGTTGGTTTTGGTATAAGTCACAATGACCGATGCCGGTCACCGGATAACTGACCGCGGTTGTAAAACTACTACCAATATGGGATAACAGATATCGGTAGGGGCAGTGCATTTAGGGGCTTCTGGGTAGAGGTTGATTGTAGGGTTGGTTACGAGGTTTTTAAGGTTGGTAGATGGTTGGGGGGAATAGTAAGGTAATGGAGAAGACTCAGAGAGTGAGAAAGCTGTATGTTGGGCAATATAGGGATGGATGAATGAAGGTTAAGTGTAGGGTGCTACTGGGTGTTAGATCCAGGGGTGAGCTTATAATTACTATGAATCAAAAGTTCACGAAGTGGAGTCTAGAAGCATACAAGATACTACTTACCACTTTTTGATGAGGATACAGGTCCGAGGAATGTGGTGACAAAGGAAAAGCTCAGGTGGGATGATTTGACAATCGAAAGTGAGCTGATGAAGCTATCCTCTGACTCTACCAATGCATGGATGAGTGTGACAGTGATCTCATTGATCAGTTACAGTCTTAGACTCAATGCTCTTCCTTACAAACTCTTCTCTCCTTCTCGCTTGTCTCTCCCTTGCAAAATGGATTCAGATCCTTGCATTTTTGTTTGGGTAGGTCATTTACAAGGAACCGATGGCGATTGCATAACCGATGGCTGTCGAGTAGGGACCGGCGTCGGTCAAGTCAAAGTTGGCTATTTTTCCTAAAAATAGCCAACTTTCCCTCCTTTTCTCCCGAGGGGTCAGTTGTGGGCTTGGTCAAGTCATTATTAGGCTTGTTTTGTTGTGGGTGAGGGGTGATGAGTCATGGGTGTGGGTCTGGACCAAGTCATAGGTCTTAATTATGTTATTTTAGGGTTACGGCTAGGTCATAGTGAGGTGGCGAGGTGAGGTGGTAGGGTTGGAGATGTGGATTTATTAATTATAAGGTAATTAATAAATAATTAAGTGTGTAAGGTTTAGGTTGTGAGGTAGGGTTAGGTTTTGGGATGAGATACGAGGTACAGGGTGTCGTAAGACCCAAATTTGGTGTCTACAACTAGCTCATTTTGAGCTCGCCCAGGAGCTCACTGAGTAGTTCAACTTGAGCTCACCTGAGATCTCATCAAGAAGCTCACTCAAAAACTCACATTGGAGCTCACCAGACAGCTCACCTTGCCAACTTGTATGGGAGCTTGCCTTGCCAGCTCACCTTTCTAACTCACCTTGTTAGCTCACCTTTCCAGCTCACCTTGAGCTTGCTGAGGAGCTCACCTTACCAACTCTCCTTGATCTCATGTAGTAGTTCACCTAAGATTTCATCTAGCAGCTCGCCAAGTAGCTCACCTAATAGCTCACTTGGGAGCTCACCTAAGAGCTCACCTAGAAGCTCATCGAGTAGCTCACTAAGTAGGTTGACTTGATCTCACTTGTGAGTTCACCGAGCAGCTCATCAGGGACCTTTTCTGGGAGCACACCAAGTAGCTCCCTTGGGATCTCTCCTAACAGCTCACCAAGTAGCTTTCCTAGAAGCTCTTCTGGAAGCTCACCTTACCAGCTCACCTTTCCAACTTGCCTTGTCAACTCACCTTTCTAGCTCACCTTAAGCTCGCTAAGGAGCTCACCTTACCAACTCTCCTTAATCTCATCTAGTAGATTGCCTCAGAGTTCATCGAGCAGCTTGCCAAGTAGCTCACCTAACAGCTCACCTAGCAGCTTGCCTAAGAGCTCACCTAAGAGCTCACCAAGTAGCTTGCTGAGTAGGTTGACTTAATGTCACTTGTGAGCTCATCAAGTAGCTCATTGGGACCTTGTCTGGGAGCACACCAAGTAGCTCCCTTGGGAGCTCTCCTAACAGTTCACCGAACATCTCATCAAGTAGCTCACCTGGAAGCTCTTCTGGGAGCTCACCAATCAGCTCAAGTTGAGATCACCTGGGAGCTCACCTAACATCTCACCTTGCAAACTCACCTTGAGCTCGCCTTGCTAAGTCACCTTGAGCTTTCCTTGCCAACTCACCTTGAGCTCATCTGGTATCTCATATGTAAGCTCACCTAGGAGCTCAGTAAGTAGCTCATCAAGCAGTTTGACATGAGCTTACCTGAAAACTCACCTTGGAGCTTACCTGATAGCTTTCCTTACTAGCTTGCCTTGAGATTACCCAAGGGCTCACCCAGGAGCTTGCTGAGTAGCTCAACTTGAGCTTGCCATAGAGCTCATCAAGCATCTCACCTACAAACTCACATGCGAGTTCACATAACAGCTCACCTAGAAACTCGCATGGGAGGTCACCTATTAGCTCACCTTGCCATCTCGTATTGAGATAATTGTGGAGCTCACCTTTCCATCTCTCCTTGAGCTCATCTGGTAGCTCACCTCAGAGTTCATCAAGTAGCTCACCAAGTATCTCACCTAACAGATCACCTGGGAACTCACCAAGTAGCTCGCTGAGTAGGTTTACTTGAGCTCACTTGTGAGATCAATGAGCAACTTGCTGGTAACCTTACCTAGGAGCTTGCCAAGTAGCTCACTTAGGAGCTCACCAAACAACTTGCTGAGTAGGTTTACTTGAGCTCACTTGTGAGCTCACTGAGTAGCTCACCAGGGACCTCACCTAGGAGCTCAACAAGTAGCTCACTTGGGAGCTCACATAGCAGCTCACCTGGGAGCTCACCAAATAGCTTGCAAAGTAGCTCACCTATGAGTTCTTCTTAGTGCTTGCTGATCAGTTAAGGTTGAGCTTGCCTTACTAACTCACCTTGAGCTCACCTTGCCAACTTACCTTGAGCTCACCTTGAGATCATCTTGTAGCTCACATATAAGCTCACCTTAGATATTTCTAACAAGGTCACCTTTGAGCTCACCTGGGAGCTCACTGAGTAGCTCACTTAGGAGCTCAGCTGGGATCTCAGCAAATAGCTCTCCCAGGAGCTTGTCGAGTAGCTAAACTTGATTTTTCCTAGAAACTCACCTGGGAGCTCACCAGATAGCTCACCTTGTCAACTCCCCTTGAGCTCACCCAAGATCTCACAGAGAAGCTTGACTTGACCTCACCCAGGAGCTCGTCAAGTAGCTCACCTGAAAACTCACATAGGAGCTCACCTTATAGGTCACCCTTCTAACTCACGTGGAAGCTTGCCTATCACCTCACCTTAATAACTCAACTTGAGCTCATTGAAAATCTCACCTTTCAAACTCACCTTGAGGTCATTTGGTAGCTCACCTTAGAGTCCATTGAGTAGCTCGCCAAGTACCTGGCCTAGGAGCTTTTCTAACAGCTCACTTGTGAGCTCACCAAGTAGGTCCCTTTTAAGTTCGCAGGTGATCTCACTAAGTAGCTCACAGGGGACCTCACCTGGGAGTTTTCCAAGTAGCTCACCTAGGAGCTCACCTAACAGCTTGTTTGGGAGCTCACTGAATAGCTGTCTAAGTATCTTACCTAGGAGATCTTCAGGGATCTCACCGTTATACTTGAGTTGAGCTCACCTAAGAGCTCATCAAGTAATTCCCCTAGGAACTCTCCTAGGAGCTCACCTAATAGCTCACCTTACCAACTCACCTTGAGCTCTCCTTGTCAACTCACCTTAAGCTCACCTTGCCAACTCACCTTGAGCTCATTTGGTAGCTTGCATGTAAGCTCACCTCAAATATTGCCAAACAGCTCACCTTTGAGCTTGCTTGAGAGATCATTGAGAAGCTCACCTAGGAGATCATTTAGGGCCTTAACAAGTAGCTTACCCAGGATCTCGTTGAGTAACTCAACTTGTGCTTGTAAGGAAACTCACCTGATCGCTCACATGGGAGTTTTTCAAGAATCTTGCCTAAAAACTCGCATGGGAACTCACCTGACAGCTCACCTAGAAATTTTCATGGGAGCTTGACTTGAGCTCACTAAGGAGATCACCTTGCCAACTCACCTTGAGCTCATTTGGTAGCTCACCTTCGAGTTTGTTGACAAGCTCACCAAGTAGCTCACCTGGGAGCTCACCTAACATCTCACCTAGGAGCTCACCAAGCAACTCACCAATTAGATTGACTTGAGCTCACTTGTGACCTTGATGTATAGCTCACCAGGGACATCACCTGGGAGCTCACCAAGTAGCTCACTTGGGAGCTCACCTAGCAGCTTACCTGTGAACTCACCAAACAACTCACCAAGTAGCTCACCTGGGAGCTCTTCTGGGAGCTCACCAATCAGGGCTAGTTGAGCTTGTCTAGGAGCTCATCAAGTAACTCACCTAAAAGCTCACATTTCTAACTAGCCTTGAGCTCACATTAAAAACTTGCCTTGAGCTCATCTAGTAGCTCATGTGTAAGCTCACCTAAGATATTGTCGACAATCTCACCTTCAACTTACATGGGAGCTCACCGAGGGGCTCACCTAGGAGCTTGGCTGAGAGCTCATTAAATAACTAATGTAGGATCTTGTCGAGTAGCTCAAATTGAGCTTATTTGGAAACTCACTTGACAACTCACCTTACCAGCTTTCCTTGAGCTCACCCAAGAGCTCACCGTGTAGCTCGACTTGAGCTCACCTAGGAGCTCATCAAGCAACTCACCTAAAAAATCAATTGGGAGCTAACATTATAGCTTGCCTTGCCAACTAACATTGGGAGCTCACCTTTCCAGATTTCCTTGAGCTCACTGAGGAGATCACCTTGCCAACTCACCTTGAGCTCTTATGGTAGCTCACCTAAGAGTTCATCAAGCAGCTAACCAAGTAACTCACTTGGGAGCTCAGCTAACATCTTGCCTGGGTGCTCACCTAACAGCTCACTTGGGAGCTCACCAAGTAGCTCACCAAGTAGGTTGACTTGAGCTTGCTTTTCAACTTGGTGAGCTTAAAGGAAAGCTTGTCATTAATCTCTAAGGTGAGATTACATGCGAGCTACCAGATGAGCTCAAGGTGATCTCAAGGTGAGTTGGTAAGGTGAGCTCAATCTAAGTTGGCAAGGTGAGTTGTCAGGAAAGCTCCCAACTGATTTCCTAGGTGAGTTACTCGATGAGCTCCCAGAAGAGCTCTCAGGTGATCTACTTGGTGAGTTGTTAGGTAAAATCCCAAGTGAGCTACTAGGCAAGCTCCCAAGAGAGCTACTTGGTGAGCTCTTAGGTGAGGTCCCCAGAAAGGTGCTCGATAAGCTCACAAGTGAGATCAATTCAACCTACTCGATGAGCTACTCAGTGAGCTCCCAAGCGAGCTTTTAGGTAACCTCCCAGGGGAGCTATTAGGTGAGCTCCAAGGTGAGCTACTTGGTGAGCTCCTCAATGAACTCTTAGGTGAGCTACAAGATGAGCTCAAGGAGAGTTGGAAAGGTGAGCTCCTCTGTGAGCTCAAGGAAAGCTAGCAAGGCAAGCTAATTGGTGAGCTCCCATGTGAGTTGGCAAGGTGAGCTATCAGGTGAGTTCCCATGTGAGTTTTAAGATGAGCTGCTTGAAAAGCTCCCATGTGAGCTCTAGTCAAGCTACTTGGTGAGCTCCTAGGTCAGATCAAGGTGAGATGGTAATGCCAGCTGTTAGGAGAGGTCCCAGAAAAGTTTTAGGGAAATCTCAAGTTGACCTGCTCAATGAGCTCTTGGGTGAGTTGCTTGCCGAGATCCCAGCCGAGCTCCTAGGTGAGCTTCTCGGTGAGCTCCCAGGTGAGCTAAAAGGTGAGCTTATCACAAATATTTAAATTTAGCTTAGATGCGAGCTACTAGATGAGCTCAAGGTGAGTTGGAAAGGCCAGCTCTATGTGAGTTAGCAAGGTGAGCTACTTGGCGAGTTGATAAACGAGCTCCTAGAAGAGCTCCCAAGTGAGCTACTTGGTGAGCTGATTAGTGACCTCCAAGAAGAGATCCCAGGTGAGCTACTTGGTGAGCTATTTGATGAGCTCCCAGGTGAGCTTCTAGGTAAGCTCCTAAGTGAGCTACTTGGTGAGATCCCAAGCAAGGCTCCCGGTGAGCTGCTCAGTGAGCTCACAAGCGAGCTCAAGTTAACCTACTCGGTGAACTACTCGGTGAGCTACCAGGTGAGTTGTTAGGTAAGCTCCCAGGTGAGCTACTTGGTGAGCTACTTGATGAACTCTGAGGTGAGATAATAGACAAACTCAAGTCAAGTTGGCAAGGTGAGCTCCTTAGTGAACTCATGGTTAGCTGACAAGGTGAGCTGATAGGTGAGCTCCCATGTGAGTTACTGGGTGAACTATAAGGTTAGTGCCCATGTGAATTTTTGGGTGAGCTACTTGACGAGCTCCCAAGTGAGCTCATGTCGAGCTACTCGGTGAGCGTAAGGTAATCTATTAAGGTGAGCTGTTAAGTGAGCTCCCATGTGAGTTTTCAGGAAATCTCAATTCAAGCTACTTGATAGGCTCCTATACGAGCTACTTGCCAAGATCCAAGCTAAGATCCTTGGTGAGCTACTTAGTGAGCTTCTAGGAAAGCTCAATGGTGAGATTATTGGAAATCTCTTAGGTGAGCTTACATGTAAGCTATCAGATGAGCTCAAGGTGAGTTAGTAAGGTGAGCTCAAGGTGAGTTGGCAAGGTGAGCTATCAGGTGAGCTATCAGGTGAGCTTTCAGGTGAGTTCCTAGGTGAGTTACTTGATAAGCTCCTAGGAAATCTCAACTTGAGCTGATCGATGAGCTCCAAGAAGAGCTCCTAGGTGAGCTACTTGGTGAGGTATTTGGCGAGCTCCTAGGTGAATACTAAGCAAGCTCCTAGGTGACCTACTTGGTGAGCTCCCATGCGAGGTCATTAGTGAGCTACTCAATGAACTCACAAGAGAGCTCAAGTCAACCTACTCAGTGAGCTTCTAGGCAAGCTATTAGGTGAGGTCCAAGGTGAGTTGTTAGGCAAGCTCCCAAGTAAGCTACTTAGCGAGTTTCTCGATGAACTTCGAGGTGATCTACCAGACGAGCTCAAGGTAAGTTAGCAAGGTGAGCTGATAGACAAGCTCCCATGTAATTTTCTGGGTGAGCTGATAGGTGAGCGCCCATGTGAGCTTTGAGGTGACCTACTTGATGAGCTCCCAAGAAAGCTCAAGTCGAGCTACTCGGTGAGCTCCTGGGTGAGCCCAAGGTGAGCTGGAAAGGTGAGCTATTAGGTGAGCTCCCAGTTGAGTTTTTGGGAAAGCTCAAGTCAAGCTGATTGATGAGCTTCTAGATGAGTTACACCCTAAGCTCGAAGTTGAGCTCCTAGGTGAGCTTCTCAATGAGCTCCCAGGAAAGCTTAAAGGTGAGCTTGTTAGTAATCTTGGAGGTGAACTTACATGTGAGCTACCAAATGAGCTTAAGGTGAGTTTTCAAGCTGAGTTTTCAGGTGATCTCCTAAGTAACTTACTCGATGAGCTCTTGGGTGAGCTCAACTCAAGCTGATTGCTTAGCTCCCAGAAGAGCTCCCAAGTGAATTACTTGGTGATTTATTCGGTGAGCTCTCAAGTGAGCTGCTAGGTGAGCTCTTAAGTGAGCTACTTAGTGATCTCCCATATGAGATCCCTGGCGAGCTTCTCATTAGCTCACAAGTGAACTCAAGTTAACATACTCGACAATATGCTCAATGAGCTCCCAAGCGAGCTATTAGGTGAGCTCCTAGGTGAGCTACTTGGTGAGCTACTTGATGAACTCCGAGGTGAGATACTAGACAAGCTTAAGGTGATTTGGTAATGTGAGCTCCTTAGCAAGCTCAAGGAAAGCTGGAAATGTGAGTTTTTAGGTGAGCTACCAAGGAGCCTACCTAACAGCTCACCTAGGAGCTCACCAAGAAGCTCGCTAAGTAGGTTGACTTGAGCTTGCTTATGAGCTAACTTGTAAGCTCATCGGGGACCTCACCTAGGAGCTCACCAAGTAGCTCTCTTAGGAAATCACCTAGCAACTCACTTGGAAGCTTGCCATATAGCTCACCAAGTAGCTCACTAAGGAGCTCTTCTAGAAGCTCACTGATTAGCTCAAGTTGAGCTCACCCCAGAGCTCATCAAGTAACTCAACTAGGAACTCATCTAGGAGCTCGCTTGATAGCTTGGCTTGCTAACTCACCTTGAGCTCACATTTAATCATGCCTTAGAGATTGTGGAAAACCTCACCTTTGAGCTCACCTTGGAGGTCACTGAGTAGCTCACGTAGGAGCTTAGTTGGGAGCTCGGCAAGCAGCTCGCCTAGGAGATCATCGAGCAACTCGACTTGAGCTTACATGGAAACTCACTTGGGAGCTTTCCTAACACCTTGCCTTTCTAGCTCACCTTTAGCTCACCCAGGAGCTCACTGATTAGATCTACATGAGGTCACCCAGGAGCTCATCAAGCAGCTTGCCCGAAAACTCACACGGGAGGTCACCTGACAGCTCACCATTTTTATACATTAGAACAAGTAATTTTTTTTTTTTGATAAATGCTTCCTGGTTCTAAATACATAATTTAGAACTCACAAATCAAAACAACCATTCTTATAACAGATAACCATATGCAGCTGTAATGACTCGGAGTACCTCTGATCTATTCATTCCATGACTCGGTAATCTACCGATCTATTCATGAGTATTAAGAGTTGGCATTTTCACTTTAACACAATACTCTTGCGGTTCTCTTCCCTAATCTGGGATTTAGAATGCTCTGTCCAAGGAACCTATCTGAATAATTGTTACCATTATTCATCGGCATCTCATCCCTTAGACTAGGTGACTTAGGACAACGCAATCAGCAGCTTGCGATACTTTGGCCAAAGATTTGAAACATACTACTTATGTCTCGTATTCCTTAACGGCATACTCGTCAATCTGGAATACGTCCTTCACCCCATTCCTATGTTATATAGAATGTCTTATACTGACTTCTGTCAGTCCCTCCTATCCCAAGTTATTCACTCGGAAACAGATTAGTAAGGTGACAACGTTATATGGATGCTCCTGAGGACTAGGGATACGATGACATACTGGGTCAACCCTAGTTAAACCAGTGTGTCAAGATACCCCGAGTCTCCTAGGCAGCCTTATAACGTGACCACATTCCTAATCGGTCCCAGAGTAACTTGTTTGAGTTTAAGGTGTAAATCTTAACGATCAATGCAAAGGGTGTTGTCATAAGTCACCTGCATTGTTGTATCTTCGAGAAGATCCTAATCTTCTCGAAGGTACAACCCTGCAGTTGACTTGTGCCGTCAACCTTTAAATCCGCCTCGAAAAGCTCTACTTATTAAAAAGTGTTACATACGTTGAGTTAAATTATACCATAAGATGCTCCCTTTAAGGGTAGTCTTTCCCAATCCCCGGGTTCCTCACCTTAGAATGACCTTTCTTAATAAAACCCATTACACAATGAAGTTATTAAGACTAGAGGTCCCATCAAGGAGTTCATAGAATATACATAATTCTAAATCAACGAAATTGGACAATAACCCATAATCTTCACATGTGATTGCCAACCGAACCCTTTTTAGGTTTATTTCAGTTCTCATAACTGAATTTATATCTTACTTATTAGTATCGAGATATAGTGATTAAGAATCCAATTAAACGTTGTCCTGGCTTAATCAAGACTAGGAATTAATAATTTAATTCAGCTTGTTTAGCGTCCTGCTTAGGTTTATTTTAACCCTAGCTTCCAGAAGACAGTGATCTAAATTTCAATTTAGCTTTAGATAGAACATACTAGAACTGCTAAACAATCATAAGTATTCAGTCACATATTCTTGCAAGCTTACATTGATAATCACAAAAGTCTCCAAATTATACAATAATAACAATGCTCTTAAGATCATTTGAACCGAAGAAGGTCAAACTATCAAGATACGAATACAAACATATAAGTATCAAATATCTATTTCCATTCCTTTCAGAACTAATCAAATACATTTTATGCGTTCAGCATACTTGATACAATACTCAACGGAAAAAGAACATCTTTCCTCATATAGTACATTTAGAGAATCAAGCTGTAATTCATCATAAAACCAAATTAAACAATCTGAACATCCTATCAGATCTGCGTGCTTTTACCACTTATGGCAACCATCTGCAAAAATTGTCAACATGGGTCAGTTCGATGAACTGAGCATGATAAGCACTAACTCTTAAAACAATTGCAATCCACCAACTGTTTTCATTAAACAACCTGTTTAAATGAGATCATTTCACCAAACAAGTAAACATATTTCAGACTATGCTCTTGTAATACAAACATGACTATAAACATGTAACTCATATTATAGTCACTAAATAGTCCCAGATACCTTTCAAATATTTCATCAAAACGTTAGTGACCAAGAAGACAAAGGCATCTAAACAACTATCCATCTGAATCCCAAGGACAACAACATCAGATGGACTAATATATTCAACATAATAAATGAATATCATAACCTTTCATGATTCCATCAGCATGTTAGAACAATTCCAAAAGTTAGATAAAAATTATATCAACCTATACTTTACAACAGAAGAGAAATAAAATGAATCATACATATTTCCCTCAGAACTAGCTCATGATTGTACCGTCTCTCCAAGAGCAAAGCATTCACCTTAAACACATGCGAATAAATCAGATGAGACCACCAAAAGCATCACAGTTTGCTTAAGATTTAAATTAAACAATATCATGTAGCTTACTAGCAGTACAATAGCTCTCGCGCCAAGGCAGTGATGAGTATTCTATCCTAAATAGACTCCACATAACCTTCCATATTATTATAGGAATGAGAAAGTAGCTAGCGCAATCGCTTGTCAAGGCACAACTGTTAACTCTTTATCTCAGTCAAGCACAAGACAAGAAAACCTCAACAACAAAGACGTAATCACGCACAAACACGACAACAATCCCTCTCAGCAACATACAGCTCATTCTAATCCCTACTAACACTGTAAGGCTTTAGATCCAAGGTCGAAATCAAAAGAACTTCTCTTTTATCGCAGTCAACAAGAGACTCATTAACATTAAAGCAATTGATGTTTCCCTATGACTATGCAGAGATATTCATACGAAATCCACGCAACATGCACAGCCTCATTTAACTGGAATATTCAGAAAGGAAACATAACATACCGTATTCACATCTGAACTCATTCAGAGGTTGATAAGTATGGTATTCACGACCCACTTCTACAGAGGCCAAGATACATGATATCTATCTATACATTAAGGAATCCAACAGAGCCAAAAACAATAAGTGTTCATAATCAGGCTTATATAGAAGCAGAAACACTGGTTACCTATCAAGGATTTCAACTGAATCCGAACAACAGTATTCACGATAAAGCTTCTACAGAAGCCGATATACAAGATAAATATAAGTTAAGGATTCCAACCGTGCCAACAATGGTAAATATTCACAATCAGGCTTATACAGAAGCTAAATACTGATTTCGTAACAAGGAATCCAACTGAGCCTCTACAACAATATTCGCTCAAGCTTACACAGATAGGAAACGTAAAAAGTACACCAACTGAGTCTGTACCAAAAATTCATTGCTAAACGAAGGTATTCATTACAAGATAACAGAAGTCGTAATACCAGTTACCCCTCCAGGACTCCGACAGAATCAAGCTACCAGTATTCACATACATGGCTTCTACAGTAGTCCATAATATACGATACCATTCCATGGACTCCACAGAGTCATTTTGTATATAAATAAATATATTGCAAACTATCAATGGGTTGAATCCCATACTCGCAACACAAGGGGGGGAAAAATAACTTCTACCAGGTCACATTGAAATACTGTAAACACAGCAAGTTATCCATTCACAAATAACTTTAAGTATCATAGTGAAACCCAACAAAATTTAGTAACCACCACCTATAATAACCACGACAGAACTTACAAAGAAGTCGAATTATACTGAACATTCAAACAAAAGTCCAACAGTATCCTTTCCGACAAGTATCAACAACAAGTATCAACTGTAGCCTGAACCCAACAAGGAAACAATTCATGGGCTCTCAAAGAGCAGGTTTAGTATACTTTCTTGCATGCATTTCACAAACTTTATCCGGAATGCAAAACACAACGAGATAGTGCAACAGTTCGAAACACAATACACACCCATCAAGGGTTAAATTGAAAAATCGAACCAGCAAGAAGATACAGTAATAAAATCACACAAAGCTACCATAAAAACCATCTGAACCCAAAAATCATCTGAACAGAGTTGTTCTAATGAAATCATTTGAAAGAAAGCAAGATTTTTAAAGGTTAGGGCCTAACATGCCTGGTTATTTGCTTAAAAATCTGAAGAAGACCACTGAAAGAGCTCGAGCCTTCTCCTCTTTTTCCAAGTTAGATTCACCAACAAAAATTTGTTATTTCCATGACTTATAAATTTTCCTTGCCAGAGAAAAGAGTGAGTTACACTCATATTTTCCATGCAACTCCAAGAAGACTGGTGCGAAGAACCAGTGATCAGACAGAGGGAAAACCGGAGCGCATGAAAAACCAAACAAACTACTAGTTTTCCATTTTGCATGCCTTCCCGTGAAACCCGAGCTCGAAGACCGAGCTCATTAATTGCATTTACTCCAAATTTCCCACTCAATCTCCATTGCCACCGACCGCCATAGTTGGCGATGGATAAAAACAGTTCAAAGACCATTTCTAACTTTGGCGACCTGCCACGTCGGCTCTTGCTAGCCGTTAAAACTTCTACCATAACATCTGTCCTTCATGCTTATCTATTTATTTAATGCCATAGAAACTGCCGCCCATGGCTCAAACTCTTCCATAGGTCCCCTTTCTTCCTTGTTCATTAGTTAGGTTAGTAACATAGGTTAGGATTTAAGATGCGACTTAGTCTAACCTCCATAGCACAAAGTTACTAACTTAGAACATTTAGCTTATAGCTTAGGCCTAGGTTAGATTAACACTAATCTAACCCATAGATCATAGTTTAGTTTTAGGTTACTAACCTTAATAAATCCAGTTTAGGTCTAACATTTCAAATGCTCAGAAAAAGAACCTACAACATACATTCACGAACAGGATTCACTCCTGCACTGCCAATAGGCTAGTGAAATAAATGTATCTGAATTATTACCTGGTCCACGATCAAGACCTTCCTGATATTACGATATCGGGAACCAATTCATTTAACACGATCAGCCTGAGTTAGACTCCGGAACAGTTTATTCAACGCATTCAGACCTTGCAACCTGCGAAAGGTCTATAATTTTAGTTCATCCCAAATAAACTTAAAGCATTACTTGGATCAATGCCACTGATCCAAGGCTGGGTCTTATAGATGGATAACTCCATAATTCATTCCGAGATCAGATTAAACTCAGGTGTAAAATGAAAGAATTAAAAGAGTCCAATTATATTCTGACTCAGTCAAAGATCTGCAATTTCAAAGAAGATACAGTCCATATCAAGCATGACTTCACAATCAAAGGAACACATCCTTTTACAAAAGAAATCACATATCAACACTTGAATGCTCAGGAGGAAGTAACAACAGTTCAGGGTGTTACATGCTTCCCTCCTAAAAGATTCATCGTCCCGATGATTACATATTCGATTAACCTTCAGGTCAACCAATTTATTAGTTCACAAAACAATGCGACTATTTTCCAACTTAAATAGTTCCAGAAATCAATGTCACAACACATTTTATTCAGCCTGAATAATGTTTGCCTCCATCTGGCTTTCATATAAACTAAAAAAAAATAAGTTCATAAAAGAAATGTTTTGTCAACAGATTTCATTCTGTTGAAAAAGAGAAGGAAAAGCAATTTTCATCTCTTCCAGATTTTCCCAAGTTGCACTTTCTTCGTTAAACTGGTCCCACTGGACCTTACATTGCTGTATTTCATGATTTCTCAAATGCAATTGGTGAGTTTCCAGCACTCGTGTGGGTTTAACCACGATTATTCCTGGGTCTTGGACCTGCAAGGAATTCCAATTTAAAACATGTGACAGATCTGAAACGTATTTCTTAAGCAAAGAAATATGGAAAACATCATGCATGCGAGATAAAGCAGGTGGTAATGCTAAATGATAAGCTACAGGATTGATTATTTCGACAATTTCGAAAGGTCCCACGAATCGAGGTGACAACTTGGCAGCCTTGCCAAAAGTTATAGAACTCTTTCTGGGTTTAACATGAAGAAAAACCTTCTCACCAAGCTCAAACCTTCGATCAACCCACTTAAGGTCAGCATAGCTCTTCTGCCTATCCGCTGCTTCCTTTAATTGTTCACGAATCAGCTTAACTTGCTGTTCCATTTCTGTGAGAATCTCTGGTCCAATTACCACTCTATCCTCAACACTATCCCAGCTAACAGGAGTTCTGCACTTTCTTCCATAAAGTGCTTCAAATGGTGCCATTTTAAGAGATGAGTGATAAGTGTTGTTGTATGCGAACTCAACTAATGGAAGATACTCTTCCCATTTATACTGTTGATCCATGCAATACATTCGCAACATGTCCTCCAACACTTGATTTACCCTCTCAGTTTGTCCATCCGTTTCCAGATGATATGCAGAACTGAAGTTTAGTTTCGTTCCAAGAGCTGTGTTAAGCGTTTGCCAAAATCTTGACGTCATTCTTGGATCCCTGTCAGATATAATCAATTCTGGTACACCATGCAATCTGAAAATTTTGTGTATGAATCTTTTGGCCAGCACTGGTGAATCATCCTTTAGATTTCCAGCGATGAAATGAGCTACCTTAGTTAGTTTATCTACAACTACCAGGATAACATCATGTTTATTCCTGGACATGGGTAACCCTTGTACAAAGTCCATGGTTATTACTTGCCATTTGTACTGCGGTATGCTATGAGGATATAACAGTCCAGCAGGGTGCATATGTTCTGCCTTAACCCACTGACACTCTAAACAATGAGTCACAAAATTAATGACATCCTTTTTCATACCTTTCCAAAAGTATTGTTGTTTCAGATCAGCAAGCATTTTTGTGATACCCGGGTGTCCAGAGAAAGGTGAATTATGAAATTCAACTAACAACTTCTTCCTCAAATCATTCAGCATAGGTACATATACTCTGTTTTCATAACGCAAGATTCCTTCATC
This sequence comes from Taxus chinensis, assembly GCA_019776745.2. Taxonomy (NCBI): domain Eukaryota; kingdom Viridiplantae; phylum Streptophyta; class Pinopsida; order Cupressales; family Taxaceae; genus Taxus; species Taxus chinensis. Next base: position 2,907,217 of record CM034157.1, read on the forward strand.
ATCAAAATGAAAACCTTTATACCTTTCATCATTAGGTTCTGCAGCAAGCGCTGCTTTTACTTGCTGAAAGTAAATATCAGATTCTGAGGCACTTTTTACCTCATCCTTAAACTGAGTTCTTAATGTTATAAGAGTAGAAATGTGCCTCCTACGACTTAGAGCATCAGCTACTCTATTCTCCTTCCCTTTGATGTAGCTAATATCAAAATCATATTGTGATAAAAATTCTAACCACCTTCTCTGTCTAGCATTAAGATTAGGCTGAGTGAAAATATATTTCAGTCCTAAGTGATCAGTTTTCAACTCAAAAGGTTTCCCAAGTAAATAGTGTCTCCAGACTTGAAGTGCATGAACAATGGCAGCAAGCTCCAAATCATGAGGAGCATAATTCAGCTCATGTAATTTAAGTTTTCTACTTTCATATGCTATGACTTGATCATTTTGTAGCAAAACACCTCCAAGGCCTTCCCCAGAAGCATCCGTTACAACAGTAAAACTCCCATTAGGGTCTGGTACAGCTAATATAGGTGCAGAAGTCAACTGGCCTTTCAGACTTTTGAAAGCCACTTCGCACTTATCATTCCATATGAATTTCTTATCCTTCTTCTGCAATGAAGTTATTGGTGCAGCTACTTTAGAAAAATCCTTAACAAATTTTCTATAGTAACCAGCAAGACCCATGAAGCTTCTTACTTCGTGCACATTCTTTGGTGCAGGCCACTCAGTTATTGCCACTATTTTTGAAGGATCTACAGCAATTCCTTCTTTGCTAATGACATGACCCAAATAGTGAACTTCTGAATCAAAGAAAGAACATTTGGATAACTTACCATACAACTTTCTTTTTCTCAAAATTCCCAAAACTATCTTCAAATGCTCATTGTGCTCCTCAACGCTTTTAGAATAAATGAGAATATCGTCCAAGAATACAAGTACAAACTTGTCCAGATATTCTTGAAAAATATTGTTCATTAAGTTCATAAAGGCTGCGGGTGCATTAGTTAATCCAAAGGGTAGAACCGTGAATTCATAATGTCCGTACCTTGTTCGGAAAGCTGTTTTATGAATATCTTCTTCTCTAATCCTTAACTGATGATAACCAGATCAAAGATCTATCTTAGAATAAACCGCTGCCCCACGCATCTGATCAAATAGATCGTCGATCCTTGGAAGTGGATATCTGTTCTTGATTGTTGCTTTGTTCAACATCCGATAATCGATACACAGCCTAAGTGTTCCATCCTTCTTTTTCACAAATATTACGGGTGCTCCCCAAGGTGAAACACTTGGTCTAATCAAACCTTTAGACAAAAGTTCTTACAACTGTGCCTTAAGCTCTACTAACTCTGTAGTAGTCATCCGATAAGGTACTTTGGAAATAGGTTCTGTTCCTGGTTTGATTTCGATGGTGAAGTCAAATTCCCTCTTAGGTGGTAACCCTGGTAATTCCTCAGGAAAAACATCCCTGAAACTTTGTAACAGAGGAAATCGTTTCATGTAATCACCATCTTCTTCTGAAAATTCAGATATCTTTACTGCATAAAGGGTACATCCTTTGTTTTTAGCCTTTTTAAGCTGCATAGCTGACAGTTTTCTAACTGAAATTTCCCGTTTCACACCTTGAATCTCTGCTGTTTCCAGCTGATCATCTAAACATTTTATGTTCTTTTCATAGCAGTCTACCTTTGCTTTATGGTCAGCTAACCAATTGACACCGATGACAATGTCATACGATCCCAAAGGTGTAACATAGAGGTCAACTTCCGTGGAGAAATTAGGTAAGTCAAGGACTGCCCCAAAAAGACACATACTCACTGTATGAACAGAGTTATTACCATACTGTACAGTCCAAGATTTATCCATTTTTCCAGCTTTTCTCTTAAGTTTAGAGGCAAGTTTATTAGAAATGAAACATTCAGTAGCTCCTGTATCAAAAAGAATAGTGACAGGTATGCCAAATAACTTACCTGGAACTTCTATAGGTGTCACTTGCTTTTCAGCTTGCTTGTCTGCTACTGCAGCATGTATCTTATGCTGCTGATTACGATCATCCTTCTTCAAAGGGCACTGATTTGCATAGTGGTCTTTGCCACAATTGTAACAGCCTCCTACAGGTCCCTTTTTAGGCTCAAAATTACCTCCAACCTTGTAATTGTCACGTTGTCCTCCATAGGGCTTCTGCCCATTGTTATAATTTTTGGCAAAATTATCCCTTACATTTCCAGCAGGCTTATTTGCCACTGCTTTCTTACTATTATCCCTTGGAAACTTACTTTTGTTTCCAAACTTTTTCCATGGTCCCTTTTTGGGTGCAAGAGAGGTTGAAGAAGGGTTTGCAGTCTTCTTCTGCACTTCCTCCTTATGAGCAGAAATAGCCTTTAATTTCTGTTCTTGCCTTATGGCCTTTTCAACAACTCCTTCCATAGTGGTTGGACTGTGAACATCGACCTCTCCCCCTATCACGGGATTCAATCCCATGATGAATTTCCGTATTCTGAACTTCTCGTCAGTTTGATACTACGGTACATACTTGAGGAGTTTTGTAAACCGCTCCCAGTATTCAGTTACCGTTAGCTTCCCTTGAGCTAAGTTCTGGAATTCTGTCATTTTCTGATCATAGAAAAGTTGTGGCAGCCAACGTTGCCTAAAATAGCCTTTAAATTGATCCCAAGTAATATTGGTCTCATCAATATTTAGCTCTGCTTTACGGCTATCCCACCACGAAGATGCTTCGTGGGAAAGCTGATAGGCTCCCCAAATAGCTTTGGTTTCCTCAGAGAAGTTTCTTATTGCAAAGTACTTCTGCATTTCGCTGAGCCATTTCTCAGCTCCATCTCCTAATGTGGTGCCATCATACTTAGGTGGACTTATCCTTTTTATATCATTAGTGAGTTCTGCTGCCAACCTGGCCTTTTTGTTTTCTGGTTGGATAGGTGCATTCCCAGCATTAACATCAACACCCATATCGGGGTTGTCCTCAGGAGGTTGCTGATTGTTATTACCAGCTTCTTCATCCTCCTCATTTCCCATCACCTACTGTTCAAGTACAGCTAAACGATCTCTTATGTCTAATAGGGTAGCAAGGATCTCATCAAGTTTTTGGGTTGTTGCCGCCCCTCCTTCAGGTGGAGCATTATTCGCAACCTTCCCTCTTGTTCTAACCATTTTCTGTTACAAGAAAATTCAGGTTTTCATCAGATTATGGACACAATAGGCCCAAGAGCTGCAACCTTCAGCTCTGATACCAAGATGTAACATCCTCATTTTTATATATTAGAACAAGTAATTTTTTTTTTTTGATAAATGCTTCCTGGTTCTAAATACATAATTTAGAACTCACAAATCAAAACAACCATTCTTATAACAGATAACCATATGCAGCTGTAATGACTCGGAGTACCTCCGATCTATTCATTCCATGACTCGGTAATCTACCGATCTATTCATGTGTATTAAGAGTTGGCGTTTTCACTTTAACAGAATACTCTTGCGGTTCTCTTCCCTAATCTGGGATTTAGAATGCTCTGTCCAAGGAACCTATCTGAATAATTGTTACCATTATTCATCAGCATCTCATCCCTTAGACTAGGTGACTTAGGACAACGCAATCAGCAGCTTGCGATACTTTGGCCAAAGATTTGAAACATACTGCTTATGTCTCGTATTCCTTAACGGCATACTCGTCAATCTGGAATACGTCCTTCACCCCATTCCTATGTTATGTAGAATGTCTTATACTGACTTCTGTCAGTCCCTCCTATCCCAAGTTATTCACTCGGAAATGGATTAGTAAGGTGACAACGTTATATGGATGCTCCCGAGGACTAGGGATACGATGACATACTGGGTCAACCCTAGTTAAACCAGTGTGTCAAGATACCCCGAGTCTCCTAGGCAGCCTTATAACGTGACCACATTCCTAATCGGTCCCAGAGTAACTTGTTCGAGTTTAAGGTGTAAATCTTAACGATCAATGCAAAGGGTGTCGTCATAAGTCACCTGCATTGTTGTATCTTCGAGAAGATCCTAATCTTCTCGAAGGTACAACCCTGCAGTTGACTTGTGCCGTCAACCTTTAAATCCGCCTCGAAAAGATCTACTTATTAAAAAGTGTTACATACGTTGAGTTAAATTATACCATAAGACGCTCCCTTTAAGGGTAGTCTTTCCCAATCCCTGGGTTCCTCACCTTAGAATGACCTTTCTTAATAAAACCCAATACACAAGAGAAGTTATTAAGACTAGAGGTCCCATCAAGGAGTTCATAGAATATACATAATTCTAAATCAACGAAATTGGACAATAACCCATAATCTTCACATGTGATTGCCAACCGAACCCTTTTTAGGTTTATTTCAGTTCTCATAACTGAATTTATATCTTACTTATTAGAATCGAGATATAGTGATTAAGAATCCAATTAAACGTTGTCATGGCTTAATCAAGACTACGAATTAATAATTTAATTCAGCTTGTTTAGCATCCTGCTTAGGTTTATTTTAACCCTAGCTTCCAAAAGAGAGTGATCTAAATTTCAATTTAGCTTTAGATAGAACATACTAGAACTGCTAAACAATCATAAGTATTTAGTCACATATTCTTGCAAGCTTACATTGATAATCACAAAAGTCTCCAAATTATACAATAATAACAATGCTCTTAAGATCATTTGAACCGAAGAAGGTCAAACTATCAAGATACGAATACAAACATATAAGTATCAAATATCTATTTCCATTCCTTTCAGAACTAATCAAATACATTTTATGCATTCAGCATACTTGATACAATACTCAACGGAAAAAGAACATCTTTCCTCATATAGTACATTTAGAGAATCAAGCTGTAATTCATCATAAAACCAAATTAAACAATCTGAACATCCTATCAGATCTGCGTGCTTTTACCACTTACGGCAACCATCTGCAAAAATTGTCAACATGGGTCAGTTCGATGAACTGAGCATGATAAGCACTAACTCTTAAAACAATTGCAATCCACCAACTGTTTTCATTAAACAACCTGTTTAAATGAGATCATTTCACCAAACAAGTAAACATATTTCAGACTATGCTCTTGTAATACAAACATGACTATAAACACGTAACTCATATTATAGTCACTAAATAGTCCTAGATACCTTTCAAATATTTCATCAAAACGTTAGTGACCAAGAAGACAAATGCATCTAAACAACTATCCATCTGAATCCCAAGGACAGCAACATCAGACGGACTAATATATTCAACATAATAAATGAATATCATAACCTTTCATGATTCCATCAGCATGTTAGAACAATTCCAAAAGTTAGATAAAAATTATATCAACCTATACTTTACAACAGAAGAGAAATAAAACGAATCATACATATTTCCCTCAGAACTAGCTCATGACTGTACCGTCTCTCCAAGAGCAAAGCATTCACCTTAAACACATGCGAATAAATCAGACGAGACCACCAGAAGCATCACAGTTTGGTTAAAATTTAAATTAAACAATATCCTGTAGCTTACTAGCAGTACAACAGCTCTCGCGCCAAGGCAGTGATGAGTATTCTATCCTAAATAGACTCCACATAACCTTCCATATTATTATAGGAACGAGAAAATAGCTAGCGCAATCGCTTGTCAAGGCACAACTGTTAACTCTTTATCTCAGTCAAGCACAAGACAAGAAAACCTCAACAACAAAGACGTAATCACGCACAAACACGACAACAATCCCTCTCAGCAACATACAGCTCATTCTAATCCCTACTAACACTGTAAGGCTTTAGATCCAAGGTCAAAATCAAATAACTTCTCTTTTATCGCAGTCAACAAGAGACTCATTAACATTAAAGAAATTGATGTTTCCCTATGACTATGTAGAGATATTCATATGAAATCCACGCAACATGCACAACCTCATTTAACTGGAATTATTCAGAAAGGAAACATAACATACCGTATTCACATCTGAACTCATTCAGAGGTTGATAAGTATGGTATTCACGACCCACTTCTACAGAGGCCAAGATACATGATATCTATCTATACATTAAGGAATCCAATAGAGCCAAAAACAATAAGTGTTCATAATCAAGCTTATATAGAAGCAGAAACACTGGTTACCTATCAAGGATTTCAACTGAATCTGAACAACAGTATTCACGATAAAGCTTCTACAGAAGCCGATATACAAGATAAATATAAGTTAAGGATTCCAACCGTGCCAACAATGGTAAATATTCACAATCAGGCTTATACAGAAGCTAAATACTGATTTCGTAACAAGGAATCCAACTGAGCCTCTACAACAATATTCGCTCAAGCTTACACAGATAGGAAACGTAAAAAGTACACCAACTGAGTCTGTACCAAAAATTCATTGCTAAACGAAGGTATTCATTACAAGATAACAGAAGTCGTAATACCAGTTACCCCTCCAGGACTCCGACAGAATCAAGCTACCAGTATTCACATACATGGCTTCTACAGTAGTCCATAATATACATACCATTCCATGGACTCCACAGAGTCATTTTGTATATAAAAAAATATATTGCAAACTATCAACGGGTTGAATCCCATACTCGCAACACAAGGGGGGGGAAACAACTTCTACCAGGTCGCATTGAAATACTGTAAACACAACAAGTTATCCATTCACAAATAACTTTAAGTATCATAGCAAAACCCAACAAGATTCAGTAACCACCACCTATAATAACCACGACAGAACTTACAAAGAAGTCGAATTATACTGAACATTCAAACAAAAGTCCAACAGTATCCTTTCCGACAAGTATCAACAACAAGTATCAACTGTAGCCTGAACCCAACAAGAAAACAATTCATGGGCTCTCAAAGAGCAGGTTTAGTATACTTTCTTGCATGCATTTCAAAAACTTTATCCGGAATGCAAAACACAACGAGATAGTGCAACAGTTCGAAACACAATACACACCCATCAAGGGTTAAATTGAAAAATCGAACCAGCAAGAAGATACAGTAACAAAATCACACAAAGCTACCATAAAAACCATCTGAACCCAAAAATCATCTGAACAGAGTTTTTCTAATGAAATCATTTGAAAGAAAGCAAGATTTTTAAAGGTTAGGGCCTAACATGCCTGGTTATTTGCTTAAAAATCCGAAGAAGACCACTGAAAGAGCTCGAGCCTTCTCCTCTTTTTCCAAGTTAGATTCACCAACAAAAATTTGTTATTTCCATGACTTATAAATTTTCCTTGCCAGAGAAAAGAGTGAGTTACACTCATATTTTCCATGCAACTCCAAGAAGACTGGTGCGAAGAACCAGTGATCAGATAGAGGGAAAACCGGAGCGCATGAAAAACCAAACAAACTACTAGTTTTCCATTTTGCATGCCTTCCCGTGAAACCTGAGCTCGAAGACCGAGCTCATTAATTGCATTTACTCCAAATTTCCCGCTCAATCTCCATTGCCACCGACCGCCATAGTTGGCGATGGATAAAAATAGTTCAAAGACCATTTCTAACTTTGGCGACTTGCCACGTCGGCTCTTGCTAGCCGTTAAAACTTCTACCATCTCATCTGTCCTTCATGCTTATCTATCCCTATTTAATGCCATAGAAACTACCGCCCATGGCTCGCACCCTTCCATAGGTCCCCTTTCTTCCTTGTTCATTAGTTAGGTTAGTAACATAGGTTAGGATTTAAGATGCGACTTAGTCTAACCTTCATAGCACAAAGTTACTAACTTAGAACATTTAGCTTATAGCTTAGGCCTAGGTTAGATTAACACTAATCTAACCCATAGATCATAGTTTAGTTTTAGGTTACTAACCTTAATAAATCCAGTTTAGGTCTAACATTTCAAATGTTCAGAAAAAGAACCTACAACATACATTCACGAACAGGATTCACTCCTGCACTGCCAATAGGCTAGTGAAATAAATGTATCTGAATTATTACCTGGCCCACGATCAAGACCTTCCTGATATTACGATATCGGGAACCAATTCATTTAACACGATCAGCCTGAGTTAGACTCCGGAACAGTTTATTCAACGCATTCAGACCTTGCAACCTGCGAAAGGTCTATAATTTTAGTTCATCCCAAATAAACTTAAAGCATTACTTGGATCAATGCCACTGATCCAAGGCTGGGTCTTATAGATGGATAACTCCATAATTCATTCCGAGATCAGATTAAAATCAGGTGTAAAATGAAAGAATTAAAAGAGTCCAATTATATTCCGACTCAGTCAAAGATCTGTAATTTCAAAGAAGATACAGTCCATATCAAGCATGACTTCACAATCAAAGGAACACATCCTTTTACAAAAGAAATCACATATCAACACTTGAATGCTCAGAAGCAAGTAACAACAGTTTAGGGTGTTACATGGGAGCTCACCAATCATCTCGAGTTGAGCTTGCCTGGGAGCTAGTCTAATAACTCACCTGGGAACTCACCTAGGAGCTCACCTAATAGCTCACCTTGGAAACATGACTTGAGCTCACCTTGTCAACTCACGTTGAGCTTGCCTTGCCAACTCACCTTGAGCTCATCCAGGAACTCATCAAGTAGCTCACCTGAAAATTCACATGGGAGCTCAAATGATAGCTCACCCAAAAAACTCGCATGGGAGCTCATCTATCAACTCACCTTGCTAGCTCACCTTGAGCCCACTGAGGAGCTCACCTTTCCAACTCACCTTGAGCTTGTGTGGTAGCTCACCTCAGAGTTCATCAAGAAGCTCGCTCGTCAAGTAGGTTGTCTTGAGCTCACTTGTGAGCTCACCGAGTAGCTTACCGAGGACCTCTCCTGAGAGCTCACCAATTAGCTCGCTTAGGAGCTATATTTGAGCTCACCCAGGAACTCGTCAAGTAGCTCACCTAAAAATTTGCATGCGAGCTCACATGATAGCTCACCCAAAAACTTGCATGGGAGATCATCTAAGTAGATCGCTTGGGAGCTCGACTTGAGCTCACCCAAGAACTCATCAAGTAGCTCACCTGAAAATTCGCATGGGACCTCACATGATAGCTCACCCAAAAACTTACATGGGAGCTCATCTATCAACTCACCTTTCTAGCTTGCCTTGAGCTCACTAAGGAGCTCACCTTGCCAACTCACCTTGAGCTCATGTGGTAGCTCACCTCAGAGTTCGTCAAGAAGCTCACTTATCAAGTAGGTTGTGTTGAGCTCAATTGTGAGCTCACCGAGTAGCTTACTGGGGACATCACCTGGGAGCTCACCAAGTAGCTCACTTAGGAGCCCACCTAGCAGCTCACCTGGGAACTCACTAAATAGCTCACAAAGTAGCTCACCTTTGAGATCTTCTCGGAGCTCACTGATCAGCTTGAGTTCAGCTTGCCCAAGAGCTCATTGGGTAACTCACTTGAGAATTCACGTGGGAGCTCACCTTTCCTTGCCAACTTACCTTAAGCTCATCTGGTAGCTCACATGTAAGCTCACCTAAGAGATTACTTGATAAGCTCACCTTTGAGCTAACCTGGGAGCCCACTGAGCATCTCACCTAAGAGCTCAGCTGGGAGCTCAGCAAGTAGCTCACATAGAGTTTGTCTAGTAGCTCGACTTGAGCTTTCCCGAAAACTTGCTTGGGAGCTTACCTGATAGATCAACTTGCCAGCTCACCTTGAGCTCACCCAGGATCTTGTAGAGTAGCTTAAATTGAGCTCACCTGGGAGCTTATTAAGTAGCTTATAAGAAAACTCACATGGGAGGTCACATGATAACTTGCCTTTCCAACTCGCATGGGAGCTCACCTATCAGCTCACTTTGAGCTCGTTGAGGAGATCACCTTGCCAACTCACTTTGAGCTCATCTAGTAGCTCCCTTTGGAGTTCGTCGAGTAGCTCACAAAGTAGATTACCTGAGAGCTCATCTAGGAGCTCAACTAAGAGCTCACTGAGTAGCTTTCTGAGTAGGTTGAATTTAGTCACTTGTGAGCTCGCTGAGCAACATGACGGGTACCTTGCTTGGGAGCTTGCCAAGTAGCTCACTTGGGAGCTCACCTAGTAGCTTGCCTAGGAGCTCACCAAATAGCTTGCAAAGTAACTCACCTGGGAGGTCTTCTGGGAGCTTACCGATATGCTCAAGTTGAGCTCACCTAGGAGATTTTGGAGTAAATCAACTGGGAATTCACCCAGAAGCTCACATGATAGCTTTCCTTGCCAATTCAGTTTGAGCCAACCTTGCCAACTCACCATGAGCTTGCCTTTCCAACTCACCCTTAGCTCATCTGGTACCTCACATGTAAGCTCACCTCAGAGATTGCCAACAAGCTCACCTTTGATCTTGCTTGGGAGCTCACCGAGTAGATCATATTCAAGCTCGGTTTGGAGTTTGGCAAGCATCTCACCCAGGATCTTTTCAACCAAATCAACTTGATCTTGCCTAGAAACTCACCTAGGAGTTTGCATGACAGCTCACCTTATCAGCTCGCTAATCCCACCCAGGAGCTTACCGAGTAGCTTGACTTGAGCTTACCTAGGAGCTCATCAAGCAGCTCACCTAAAATCTCACATGGAATCTTACCTGACCACTAGACTTGCTAACTTGAATGAGATATTTCCTATCAGCTTGCCTTATCAGCTCACCTTGAGCTCACTGAGGAGCTCACCTTGCCAACTCACCTTGAGCTTGTCTGGTAGCTCACCTTGGAGTTCATTGAGTAGCTCATCTGGTAGCCAAGTAGCTTACCTAGGAGCTCTTCTAGGAGATCACCAATCAGCTTAAGTTAAGCTCACCCAGGAGCTCATCAAAAAACTCACCTGGGAACACACATGGGAACTCACCTAATAACTTGCCTTGCCAAATTTTCTTGACCTCATCTGGTAGCTTGCATGTAAGCTCACCTTAGAGATTGCCAACATGCTTGCTTGGGAGCTCACAGAGTAGCTCACCTAGGAGCCCAGATGGGAGCTTGATAAGGAGCTCACCCAAGAGCTTGTCGAGTAGCTCGACTTGAGCTTTCCCAGAAACACACATCGGAGCTCACCTGATAGCTCACCTTTCAAGTTCACCTTGAGCTCACCCAAGAGCTTACTGAGTAGCTTGACTTGAGCTCACATAGGAGCTCGTCAAGTAGTATGCCAAAAAACTCCATGGGAGCTCACCTGATAGCTCAACTAGAAACTCGCATGGGAACGCACCTATCAGCTCACCTATCAGCTCACCTTGCCAGCTTGCCTTATCAACTCACCTTGAGCTCATCTGGTAGATCACCTTGGAGTTCATCGAGTAGCTTGCCAAGAAGCTCACTTAACAGCTCACCTGGGAGCTCACCAAGTTGCTTGTTGAGTAGGTTCACTTGAGCTCACTTATGACCTCACCAGGGACCTTACCTGGGAGCTTGCCAAGTAGCTCACTTGGGAGCTCACCTAGTACCTCACCTTGGATCTCATCGAACATGTCACCAAGTAGCTTGCCTGGGAGCTCTTCCGAGAGCTCACCAATTAGCTCAAGTTGAGCTTTCTCGGGAGCTCATCGAGTAACTCACCTAGAAACTCACCTTGCTAACTCAACTTGAGCTCATCTGGTAGCTCACATGTAGGCTCACCTCAGAGATTACTAACAAGCTCACCTTTGAGTTCACCTGGGAGCTCACCAAGAAGCTCACCTAGGAGCTTAGATGGGAGCTCAGTAAGTAGCTCACCTAGGAACTCATCGAGCAACCTAACTTGAGCCTACCCAAAAACTTTCTAGGGAGCTCAACTACTAGCTCACCTTCCTATCTCATATTGAGCTCACCCAAAAGATCTCCGACTAGCTCAACTTGAGCTTGCCCAGGAGCTCATCAAGCAGGTCACTCAAAAAATTGCATGAGAGCTTTTCTGACAGCTCACCTTACCAACTTGCATGGGAGCTCACCTATCAGCTCACCTTACCAGCTCGCCTCTCCAGCTCACCTTGAGCTCACTAAGGAGCTCAACTTACAAACTCTCATTGATCTTATCTAGTAGCTTGCCTTAGAGTTCATCAAGAAACTCACCAAGTAGCTCGCCTAGGAGCTCACCTATAAGCTCACCTAAGAGCTCACCGAGTAGCTCACTGAGTAGGTTGACTTGATCTCACTTGTGAGATCACTGAGTAGCTCACCAGGAATCTTACCTGGGAGCTCGCCAAGTATATCCCTTAGGAGCTCTCCTAGAAGCTCACCTGGGAGATCACTGAATAGCTCACCAAGTAGCTCACCTAGGAGCTCTTCTGGGAGCTCACTGATAAGCTTGAGTTGAGCTTACATAGGATCTCATCAAGTAACTTTCATGGGAGCTCACATAACATCTCACCTTTCCAACTCACCTTGAGCTTGCCTTGCAAACTCACCTTGAGCTAGCCTTACCAACTCACCTTGAGCTCATCTAGTAGCTCGTATGTAAGCTCACCTCGGAGCTCAAAAAGTAGCTCACATAGGAGCTTGTCAAGCAACTTGACTTGAGCTTACCAAGAAACTCACCTTGGAGCTCACTTAACAATTTACCTTGCCATCTTGCCTTGAGCTTGCCTTGAGTTTTCCTAGGAGCTCAATCAGGAGCTCATCGAGCAGCTCAACTTGATCTCACCTGGGAGCTCATCAAGCAACTTTCCTAAAAACTTACATGCGAGCTCACATAAAATATCACCCAGAAACACACATGGGAGCTTTCCTATTAACTCATCTTGCCAACTTACCTTGAGCTCACTGTGGAACTCACCTTGCCAACTCGACTTGACCTAATTCGGTAGCTCACCTCATAGTTCATCAAGTAGCTCACTGAGTAGCTCACATGGGAGCTAGCCTAATAGATCACCTGGGAGCTTACCTAATAGCTTGCCTGGGAGCTTTCCTAATAGCTCACCTAGGAGATCACCAAGTAGGTTAACTTGAGCTTTCTTGTGAGCTCACTTGTGAGCTGACCGAGTAGCTTGCTGGGGACCTCACCTGGGAGCTCACCAAGTAGCTTGCTTGGGAGCTCACCAAACAACTCACCGAGTAGGTTGAATTGAGCTCACTTAGGAGCTCACTGAGCAACTCACCATGGACCTCACTTGGGAGCTCACCAAGTAGCTCACTTGGGAGCTCACCTAGGAGTTCACTTAATAGCTCACTGAACAATTCACAAAGTAGCTCACTTGGGAGTTCTTTTTGGAGCTCGCTGATTAGATCAAGTTGAGCTCACCTTAATGACTCACCTTGAGCTCCCCTTACTAACTTACCTTGAGCTCACCTTGCCAACTCACCTTGAGCTCATCTAGTAGCTCACATATAAGCTCACCTCATAGATTACCGAAAAGCTCACCTTTGAGCTCAGCTGGGAGCTCACCGAGCAGCTCACCTAAGAGCTTGGCTGGGAGCTCGACAAGTAGCTCACCTAGGAGCTCATCAAGTAGCTAAACTTGAATTTGCCCAAAAAATCACCTGGGAGCTCACATGACAGCTCACCTTGTCAGCTCACCTTGAGCTCACCCAGGATCTCGCCGAGTAGCTTGACTTGAGCTCACCCGGTAACTTATCATGAAACTCACCTGAAAAACTTGCATAGGAGCTCACCTTACAGTTTTCCTTGCTAACTCGCATGGAAGATTTCCTATCACCTCACCAGATGACCTCAAGGAAATTTGGCAAGGTGAGGTCCTCAGTGAACTCATGGTGAGCTTGCAAGGTGAGCTCCCATGTGAGTTTCTAGGTGAGCTATAAGGTGAGCACCCATGTGAGTTTTTGGGAAAGCTACTTGATGAGCTCCCAAGTGAGCTCATGTCAAGATTCTTAGCTAGCTTAAGGTGATTTGTTAGGTGAGCTCCCATGTGAGTTTTTAGGTAAGCTCAAGTCGAGCTTCGTGATAGGCTCCTATGTGAGATACATTCCGAGCTCCTAGCTGAGCTCCTAGGTGAGCTTCTCAGTGAGCTTCTAGATGAGCTCAAAGGTGAGCTTATTGGAAATATTTGAGGTGAGATTACATGCAAGCTACATGCTGAGCTCAAGGTGAGTTGGCAAATCAAGATACTAGGTAAGTTCCTAGGTGAGCTACTTGGCGAGCTCCCATGTGAAGTCCCCAGCAAGCTACTCAGTGAGCTCACAAGAGAGCTCTTTTCAACTTACTCGATGAGCTCCTAGGTGAGATGTTAGGTGAGCTCTAAGGTAAGTTGTTAGGTAAGCTCCTAGGTGAACTACCAGATGAGATCAAGGTCAGTTAGCAAGGTGAACTCCTTAGTGAGGTCAAGGTGAGAAAGAAAGGTGAACTGATAGGAAAGCTCCCACATGAGTTTCTAGGTGAGCTGATAGGTGAGCTCCCATGCCAGTTTTCATGTGACCTAGTTGACAAGCTCTATGGTGAGCTCAAGTCGAGCTACTTGGTGAACTCCTAGGTTAGCTCAAGGTGAGCTGGCAAGGTGAGCTGTTAGGTGAGCTCCCAAGTGAGTTTCTAGGAAAGCTCAAGTCGAGCTGCTTGATGACCTTCTAATCAAGTTGATTGCCGAGCTCCCAGTTGAGCTCCTAGGTGAGCTGCTTGGTGAGCTCCCAGGTGATCATTAAGCTCCCAGAAGAGCTCCCAGGTGAACTACTTAGTGAGTTGTTTGACAAGCTACTAGGTGAGCTACTCAGTGAGCTCACAAGTAAGCTCAAGTTAATCTACTCGGTGAGCTACTCAGTGAGATCCCAGGTGAGCTATTAAGTGATCTCCTAGGTGAGATACTTGGTGAGCTACTCGATGAACTCTGAGGTGAGCTACTAGACAAGCTTAAGGTGAGTTGGCAAGGTGAGCTCCTTAGTGAGCTCAAGGTAAGCTGATAATGTGATTTTTTGGGTGAGCTATCGGGGAACCTACCTAATAGCTCACCTGGGAGCTCACTGAGAAGCTCACTGAGTAGGTTGACTTGAGCTCGCTTGTAACCTAACTTGTAAGCTCACTGGGGACCTCGCCTAGGAGCTCACCAAGTATATCTCTTACGAACTCATCATATAGCTCACAAAGTGGCCCACCTAGGAGCTCTTCTGGGATCTTTCCGATCAGCTCAAGTTGAACTCATCCCAGAGCTTGTCAAGTAACTCACCTGGGAACTCACCTAGGAGCTCGCTTGATAGCTCACCTTGACAACTCACCTCAACCTCAAATTTAAGCTCACCTCAGAGATTTCAGAAAAGCTAGGAGCTTGCTTTGGAGCTCAATAATCAACTCATCCAAGAGATTTTCAAGTAGCTCAACTTGAGCTTACTCAGAAACTCACCTGGGAGCTCACCTGACACCTTACCTTGCCAACTCACCTTGATCTCACCCCAGAGCTTACCGATCAGATCTACTTGAGGTAACCCAGGAGCTCGTCAAGTAGCTTTCCTGAAAACTCACATGGGAGCTCACCTGACATCTTGCCCAGAAACTCACATGGGAGCTCACCTATAATATTTCCTTGAGCTCGCTAAGGAGCTTACCTTAAAAAATTTCCTTGAGCTTGTTTGGTAGCTCACCTCATATTTTGTCAAGAATCTCTTCAAGTAGCTCACCTGGGAGCTCGGCTAAGAGCTCACCAAGTAGCTCACTAAGTAGGTTAACTTGAACTTGCTTGTGAGCTCACAGGGGACCTCATGTGCTCACCTAGGAGCTCGTCGAGTAGCTCACTCATGAGTTTTCCAAATAGCTCTCCAAATAGCTTTCCTGGGAGCTCTTTTGGGAACTCTCCAATCAACTCGATTTGAGCTCACCTAAGAGCTCGTCTAGTAACTAACCTGGGAACTCACCTAGAAGCTCACCTAACAGCTCACCTTGGCAACTCACCTTGAGCTCACCTTGCTAGCTCACCTTGCTAACTCACCTTGAGCTCATCTGGTAGTTCACATGTAAGCTCACCTCAGAGATTACCAATAATATTACCTTTGATCTCACCTAGGAGATCACAGAGTAGCACACCAAGGAGCTCAGTTGGGATCTCGACAAGAAGCGCACCTAGGAACTCATCGAGAAGCTAAAATTGAGCTTGCCCATAAACTTACCTAGGAGCTCACCTAATAGCTCACCTTGAGGTCAACTGAGTAGCTCGAGTTGAGATCACTCGGGAGCTCGTCAAACATCTCACCTTAAAAACTTGCATGGGATCTCACCTGATAGCTTGCCTTGCCAACTCACATGGGAGCTTTACTTACCAGTTCACCTTGAGCTCTCTAAGTAGCTCACCTTTAGCTCATCTGGTAGCTCTCCTAAGAGTTCATCAAGGAGCTGGCCAAGTAGCTCACCTTGGAGCTCACTTGAGAGCTCAACGACTAGCTCACTAAGTACATTGACTTCAGCTCACTTGTGAGCTCACCAAGTAGCTCGTTAGGACCTCACTTGGGAGCTCACTAAGTAGCTTGCTTGGGAGCTCACCTAGTAGCTTGCCTGGGAGCTTACCAAATTACTTGCCAAGTAGCTTGCCTGGGAGCTCTTGTAGGAGCTCACCAATCAGCTTGAGTTGAGCTCACTCGAGAGCTCGTCAAGTAACTCACATGGGAACTCACCTAGGAGCTCACCTAACAGCTCACCTTGCCAACTCACTTTGAGCTTACCTCTCCAACTCACCTTCAGCTCACCTTGCCAACTCACCTTGAGCTCATCTGGTAGCTCACATGTAAGCTCACCTAGGAGATTGCTGATAAGCTCACCTTTGACCTCACCTAGGTGCTCATCGAGTAACTCAATTAAGAGCTCAGCAAGTAGCTCATTTGGGAGCTCATCGAGCAGCTTGACTTGAGCTTCCCCAAAAACTCAGCTTGGAGCTCACCTAGGAGCTTTCTGAGAAGCTTGGCTTGAGCTACCCCAGGGAGCTCGCCTGACAGCATGCCCAAAAACTCAAATGGGAGCTCACCTTGAGCTAGCTGAGGAGCTCACCTTGCCAACAAACTTTGAGCTCATCTTGGAGCTTGCCTCAAAGTTTTTCGGGTAGCTCGTCAAGTAGCTCACCTTAGAGATAGCCTAATAGCTCACTTGAGATCTCACCGAGTAGCTCACTGGTTAGGTTGACTTGAGTTCACTTGTGAGCTTGCTGAGTAGTTCACCAGGGACCTCACCTGGGAGCTCGCCAAGTATCTCACTTAAGAGCATTCCTAGCAGCTCACCTAGGAGATCACCGAATAGCTTGCTAAGTATCTCACATGGGATCTCTTCTAGGAGCTCACCGATCAGCTTGAGTTGAGCTTGACCAAGATCTCGTCAAGTAACCCACCTAGGAACTCACCTGACGGCTTGGCTTACAAACTCACCTTGAGCTCACCTTGCTAACTCACCTTGAGCTCATCTGGTAGCTCACATGTAAGCTCACCTCAGAAATTACCTATAAGCTCACCTTTGAGCTTTCCTAGGAGCTCACCATGTAGGTCACCTAGGAGCTCAGCTGGGAGCTCGAAAAGTAGCTTAACTCGAGATTTCCTGGAAACTTACCTTGGAGCTCACCTGATAGCTCACCTTACAAACTCACATTGAGCTCACCCAAGATCTCACCGAGCAGCTTGACTTGACCTCACTCAGGAGATTGTCAAGTAGCTCATTTAAAAATTCATATGGGATCTCGTCTGATATCTCAACCAAAAACATGTATGGGAGATTGCCTATCAGCTCACCTTGAGCTCGTCTAGTAGCTCACCTCGGAGTTCTTCGAGTAGGTCACCAAGTAGCTCACCTAGGATCTCACCTAATAGCTCACATGGGAGCTCACCAAGTAGCTCATTGAGTAGGTTGACTTTAGCTCACATGTGAGTTCACCGAGTAGCTTTCTGGGGACCTTTCTTGGGATCTCGTCAAGTAGCTCACTTCGGAGCTTACATAACAACTTGCTTGGGAGCTCACCAAATAGCTTGCCAAAGAGCTCACCTCAGAGATCTTTTGGGAGCTCTCTGATCAGTACGAGTTGAGCTCACCCAGGAACTCATCAAGTTGGCAAGGTGAGCTCCTTAGTGACCTCAAGGTAACTTGGCAATGTAACAAGTTAGCTGACAACCGAGAGCCTACCTAGACAACTCACCTGGGAGCTCACCAAGAAGCTCACTTACCTAGGCTCAACTTGAGTTCACTTGGTGAGCTAACTCGAGCAAGCTCACACTTGAGCTCGCCTAGGAGCTCACTCAAGTATCTCACTTTGGAATTACTCACCTGGGAGCTCACCTTTCCAACTCACATGGGAGCTCTTTTGGTAGATCTCACCGAGTCAGCTCGAGTTGAGCTCACCCTGGATCTCGTCAAGTAAATCACCTGGGAACTCACCAGGGAGCTTGCTTAGTAACTCACCTTTCCTTGAACTCATGGGAGCTCACATTTAAGCTCACCTCAAAGATTGTGGACAAGATTTCCTTTGAGCTCACCTAGGAGCTCACCAAGTAGCTCACCTAGGAGCTTAGTTGGGAGCTCGTCAAGCAGCTCACCTAAGATATTGTCGAGCTCAACTTGTGCTTACTCTCACCTGGGAGCTCACGTTGAGTAGAGCTCACCTTGCCAACTCACCTTGAGCTCACCTAGGAGCTTGCTGAGAAAATATACTTGAACTCACCTAGGAGCTCATCAAGTAGCTCACCCAAAAACTCACATGGGAGCTCACTTGACAGCTTGCCCAAAAAATCACATGGGACCTTTCACCTAATAGCTTACCCAAAAACTCGCATGGGAGCTCACCTTACCAGCTGGGCCCTGAGCTTGATAGCTCACCTGGGAGCTCACCTTGAGCTCATCTAGTAGCTCGACCTTAAAGTTCACCTGAGAAGCTCACTAAGTAGCTCACCTTGGATCTCACCTGGGACCTCAACAAGTAGCTCGCTGAGTAGGTTGACTTGAGCTCACTTGTGAGCTCGTTGAGTAGTTCATCAAGGACCTCACCTAGGAGCTCACTAAGTACTTCACTTGGGAGCTCAATTAGCAGCTCACCTAAGATCTCACCGAATAGCTCACCAAGTAGCTCACCTAGGAGCTCTTCTAGGATCTCGCTGATTAGCTCAAGTTGAGATCACCTAGGAGCTCATCAAGTAACTCATATGGGAACTCACCTATGAGCTCACGTGATAGCTCACCTTGCCAACTCACCTTGAGCTTGCCTCTCCAACTCACCTTGAGCTCACCTTGACAACTCACCTTGAGCTCATGTTGTAGCTCACATGTAAGCTCACCTAAAAGATTGCTGACAAGCTCACCTTTGAGGTGACCTAGGATCTCTCTTGTGAGGTCACCAATGAGCTCAGTTGGGGACCTTCAGGTGGGAGCTCATCAAGAAACTCAACTTGAGCTTACCCAGAAACTCACCTAGGAGCTCACCTGACAGCTCACCTTGCCAGCTCACCTTGAGCTCACCTAGGAGCTCATCGAGTAGCTTGACTTGAGCTACCCAGGAGCTTGTAATGTAGCTCACCCAAAAACTCACATGGGAGCTCACCTGACAACACACCCAAAAACATAAATGGGAGCTCACCTTTGAGATCATTGAGGAGCTCACCTTACCAACTCACCTTGAGCTCATCTGATAGCTCACCTCATAGTTTTTAAGCTCTCCCAAGTAGATTGACTGATAAGCTCACCTTGTGAGCTTTGAGTAGCTCACCTAGGACCTAGCTTAGTGGGAGCTTTCAGTAAGAAGCTCACTCAGGAGCTCACCTGAGCACCAAGCTTGACTTGAGCTCTTCTAAGAGCTCACCGATCAGCTCGAGTTGAGCTCGACCAAGATCTCATCAAGTAACCCACCAGTGAACTCACCTAGGAACTCGCCTGATAGCTCACCTTACCAACTCACCTTGAGCTTGCCTTGCCAACTTACCTTGAGATCACCTTGCCAACTCACCTTGAGCTCATCTGGTAGCTCACATGTAAGCTCACCTCAGAGATTACTGATAAGCTCACCTTTGAGCTTACCTAGGATCTCACCAAGAAGCTCACCTAGGAGCTCAGCGAGGAGCTCAGTAAGTGAGCTCGACTTGAGAGCTTGCTGAGTAACTCACCTAGGAGCTCACCTACTAGCTCATTGGATAGATCTCGCCTGAAAACTTCACCTAGAAGCTCATCTGAGAGCTCAATGAGTAGCTCACCTTGAGCTCAGGTTAAGGAGTCTCATTGCCAACTCACCGAGAAGCTCAAATGAGACCTCACCTAAGAGCTCACCAAGTGGGGAGCTCACCTGAGAGCTCACCTAGCAACTCACATGGGAGCTCACCTATCAGCTCACCTAGGAGCTTTCACTGAACAGCTCACCAAGTAGCTCACCTTAGGAGCTCTTCTAGGTAGCTCACCAGATTAACTTGAGTTGAGCTCACCTAGGAGCTCATCAAGTAACTCACCTGGGAACTCACTTAAGGAGCTCTCCTAAGTAGGTTGACTTGAGCTCACCTTGCCTGAGCTCACTTGATCACCTTGCCTAACCTCACCTTGAGATGCCACCAACTCACTTGAGCTCACCTTAGTAACTCACCTTGAGCTCATCTAGTAGCTCGCATGTAAGCTCACCTTAGAGATTACTAGGAGCTTAGCTCACTTTTGAGCTCACCCAGGAGCTCATTGAGTAGCTCACCTTGGGAGCTCACCTAGGAGCTCAGCAAGTAGGCTCACAAGGAGCTCATCGAGAACTTGACCTTGAGCTTTCTTGCCAAAACTCACCTTAAAGACTCACCTTGATAGCTCACCTTAAGCTCACCTAGGAGCTCGCTGAGTAGCTTGACTTGAGCTTGTCCATGAGAGCTCATTACTAGCTCACCTAAAAACTCACATGGGAGCTCACCTGACCTTAGCATGCCTAGAAACTTGCAAATGGGATTCTCACCTCACCTCACCTTTCCTTGAAGCTCACCTTGAGCTCACTGAGGAGCTCACCTTGCTAACTCACATTGAGCTCACCTAAGTAACTTACCTCAGAGTTCGTCGAGCATCTCACTAAGTAGCTCACCTAGGAGCTCACCTAATATCTTCAGCTTGACCTTGAGCTCCTCAGAGCTCACCGAGTAGGTTGACTTGAACTCACTTGGGAGCTCACCTGACAGCTCACTTTCCTAGGACCTCACCAAGAGGTTGCCTTGTAGCTCAATTGAGAGCTTACCTTCTTACCTGGGAGCTCACCAAATAGCTCAGCAAGTAGCTCTCCTTTGAGATCTTCTGGGAGCTCACCAATCAGCTCGAGTTGAGCTCACCCAGGAGCTCGTCAAGTAACTCACTTAGGAAATCACCTAGGAGCTCACCTGATAGCTCACCTTGCTAACTCACCTTGCCAACTCACCTTGAGCTCATCTGGTAGCTCGTATGTAAGATCACCTCAGAGATTTATGACAAGGTCACCTTTGAGCTTGTATGGGAGCTCATCGAGTAGCTCACCTAGGAGCTCGGCTGGGGGTTTGGTAATCAACTTCCCAAGGAGCTCGTCGAGAAGTTTGACTTGAGCTTGTATAGAAACTTGCATGGGAGCTCACCTTTCCAACTCACCTCGAGCTCATCCAGGAGCTTACCGAGTAGCTTGACTTGAGCTCACCTAGGAGATCATTAAGTAGCTCACCTAAAAACTTGCATTGGAGCTCACCTTTCAGCTCACCTTACCAACTC
Organism: Taxus chinensis; assembly: GCA_019776745.2. NCBI lineage: Eukaryota > Viridiplantae > Streptophyta > Pinopsida > Cupressales > Taxaceae > Taxus > Taxus chinensis. The sequence goes on from CM034157.1 coordinate 2,928,718, forward strand.
CCATGGGAGCTCACCTATCATCTCACCTTAAGCTCGCTAAGGAGATCACCTTGCCAACTCACCTTGAGGTCATCTGGTTTCTCACCTCAGAGTTCATCGAGTAGCTCACCAAGTAGCTCACCTGGGAGCTCACCTAACATCTCCCTTGGGAGCTCACCTAATAGCTCACATGGGAGCTCATCAAGTAGCTCACCAAGTAGGTTGACTTGAGCTCACTTCTGGGGTCACTGAGAAGCTCACTGGGGACCTCACCTAGGAGCTCACCAAGTAGCTCCCTTGGGAGCTCACATGGGAGCTCACCGAATAGCTTGCCAAGTAGGTCACTTGGGAGCTCTTCTGGGAGCTCACCGATCAGCTCAAGTTGAGCTCACCTAGGAGCTCATCCAGTAACTCACATGGGAACTCACCTGGGAGCTCACCTAATAGCTCACCTTGCCAACTACCCTTTAGCTCATCTGTTAGCTTTCATGTAAGCTCACCTTAGAGATTGCCGACTAGCTCTGTAGCTCATCTAGTAGCTTGCATGTAAGCTCACCTTAAAGATTGCTGAAAATCTCACCTTTGAGCTTGAATTGGATCTCACCAAGTAGCTCACCTAAGAGCTCAGTTGGGAGCTCGTAAGTAGCTTACCCAAGAACTCACATGGGGAGCTCACCTGAGCTCACCTAGGAACTTGCATGAAGCAGCTTGCCCAAAAACACGCATGGGAGCTCACTCTTGAACTCACCTAAAAGCTCACCTTAGAAACTCGCATTGAGGTCATCTGGTCAGCTCACCTTGCTAGCTCTCCTTGAGCTCACTAAGTAGCTCACCTGGGAGCTCTCTTAACAACTCACCTAGGAGCTCACTAAGCAACTCACCAAGTAGGTTGTCTTGAGCTCACTTGTGAGCTCTCCGAGTAGCTTACCGAGGACCTCACCTGGGAGCTCACCTGGGAGCTCACTGAATAGCTCGCAAAGTAGCTTTCCTTTGAGATCTTATGGGAGCTCTCACAATCAGCTTGAGTTGAGGTTTCCCGGGAGCTCCTCGAGTAACTCACTTGAGAACTCACCTGGGAGCTCACCTTGCCTTACCAACTTTCCTTGAGATTACCTTGCCAACTCACCTTGAGCTCATCTGGTAGCTCATATTTAAGCTCACCTAAGAGATTACTGAAAATCTCACCTTTGAGCTCAACTAGGAGCTCACCGAGCAGTTCACCTAGGAGCTCGGCTGGGATCTCGGTAAATAGCTCATGCAGGAGCTCGTCTAGTAGCTCAACTTGAGCTTGCCTAAAAACTCACCTGGGAGCTCACCTGATAGTTTACCTTGCCAACTTAGCTTGAGCTCACCCAGGAGCTCACCGAGTAGCTTGACCTAAGCTCCCATGGGAGATTGTCAACCAGCTCACCTGAAAACTAACATGGGAGCTCGCCTGATAGCTCACCTTGCCAATTCGTATGGGAGCTCACCTATCATCTCACCTTGAGGTCATTGAGGACCTCACCTTGCCAACTCACCTTGAGCTCATCTGGTAGCTCACCTCAAATTTCATTAAGCAGCTCACCAAGTAGCTCACCTAGGAACTAACCTAACAGCTCAAGTAGGAGCTCACCTAAGAGCTCACCGAGTAGCTCGGTGAGTAGGTTGACTTGAGTCACTTGTGAGCTCGCCAACCAGCATGATAGGGACCTCACATAGGAGATCACCAAGTAGCTCACTTGGGAGATCACCTAAAAACTCACATGGGAGCTCACCAAATAGCTCACAAATTAGCTCACTTAGGAGCTCCTCTGGGAGCTCGCCGATATGCTCAAGTTGAGCTCACCTGGGAGATCATGGAGTAACTTGACTAGGAACTTACCTGGAAGCTCACCTGATAGCTCACCTTGCCAACTCACCTTGAGCTCACCTTGCCAACTAACCTTGAGTTTTCCTTGCAAACTCACCCTTAGCTAATGTGGTAGCTCACATGTAATCTCACCTCAAAGATTATCGATAAGGTCACCTTTGATCTCACCTAGGAGCTCACTGAGTAGATCACCTATGAGCTTGGCTTGGAGCTCGGCAAGTAGCTTACCCAGGAGCTTGTCAACCAGATCGACTTAAGCTTACCAAAATACTTGGCTAGGAGATCACTTGATAGCTCACATTATCAGCTCACCTTGAGCTCACTCAGGAGCTTGCAGAGAACCTCAACTTGATCTCACCCAATAGATCATCAAGTAGCTCACCTGAAAACTCGCATGGGATCTCACTTGATCGCTAGCTTTACTAACTCATATGGGAGCTTGCCTATCAGCTCACTTTTCTAGCTCACCTTGAGCTCACCGAGGAGCTCACCTTACCAACTTACCTTGAGCTCATCTGGTAGCTTACCTTGGAGTTCATTAATCAGATCACCAAGTAGCTCACCTGGAATCTCACCTAACAGATCGCTAAGTAGGTTGAATTGATCTCACTTGTGAGCTTGAAAAGTAGTTCAATTCAGAGCTCACCTAGTAGCTCACCTGGGAGCTTGTTGAATAACTCACCAAGTAGCTCACCTAGGAGCTCTTTAGGGAGCTCACTGATCAGCTCAAGTTGAGCTTGCCTGGGATCTCGTCAAGTAACTTTCCTTGGAACTCACCTAGGACCTTGACTAAAAATCAGTCTTGCGAACTCACCTTGACCTCATCTAGTAGCTTACATGCAAGCTCACCTCAGAGATTTCCAAAAATCTCACCTTTGAGCTCACCTAGGAGCTCACCTAAGATCCCAGATGGGAGCTTAGTAACGAGCTCACCCAGGAGCTCGTCGAGCAACTCAACTTGAGCTTGCCCAGAAACACACATCATAGGTCACCTAACAGCTCACCTTGCCAGCTTTTCTTGAGCTCACCCAGTAGTTTTTCGAGTAGCTTGACTTGATCTTGCCAAGGAGCTTATCAAACAGCACTCCCAAAAACTCACATTGGAGCTCACCTGATAGCTCAGCTAGAAAATCACATAGTAGCTCACCTATCAGCTCACCTTGCAAGCTCACCTTGAGCTCACTGAGTATCTCACCTTACCAACTCACCTTGAGCTCATCTAGTAGCTCACCTAAGATTTCATCGAGCAGCTCACCAAGTAGCTCACCTTGGAGCTCACCTAACATCTCACATATGAGCTCACCAAGTAGCTCAATGAGTAGGTTGACTTGAGTTCACTTGTTAGCTCACCAGGGACCTCACCTGGGAGCTCACCAAGTATCTCACTTGGGAGCTCACCTAACACCTCACCTGTTAGCTCAAAAAACATCTCACTAAGTAGCTCACCTGGGATTTCTTCTCGGAGCTCGTGGATCTAGCTCAAGTTGAGCTCACCCAGGAGCTTGTCAAGTAACTCACTTGGGAACTCACCTAGGAACTCACCTGATAACTCACCTTAGATATTACCAATAAGATCACCTTTGAGCTCTCCTGGGAGCTCACTGAGAAACTCACATAGGAGCTCGAATGGGAGCTCAACAAGCACCTCACCTAGGAACTTGTCGAGTAGCTCCACTTGAGCTTACCTGGAAACTCACCAGGGAGCTCACCTAATTGCTCACCTACCCATCTCATGTTGAACTCACCTAGGAGCTCACTGAGTAGCTCAACTTGAGCTCACCTGAGAGCTCATAAAATAGCTCACCCGAAAACTTGCATGGGATCTCACCTGACAGCTCACCTTACCAACTTGCATGGGAGCTCACCTATCATCTTTCCTTGTCAGCTCACCTTTCCAACTTGCCTTGAGCTCATTGAGGAGCTCACCTTACTAACTATCCTTGAGCTCATCTAGTATCTCACCTTAGAGTTCATTAAGCAGCTTACCAAGTAGCTCACCTAATAGCTCACCTGGGAGCTTGCCTATAACCTTGCCTAGGAGCTCATTGAGTAGCTCACCTAGGAAATCATCAAGTAGATCACCTAGGAGATTGTCTTGGAGCTCGAGGAAGTAGTTCACCCAGGAGCTCATAGAGAAGCTTGACTTGATTTTTCCCAAAAACTCACCTGCGAGATCACTTGATAGGTCACCTTGCTAGCTCTCCTTAAGCTCACCCAAGAGCTTACTGAGTAGCTCAACTTGAGAAATACTGGGAGCTCATCAAGCAACTCACCTGAAAGATTACATGGGATCTCACCTGACATCTTACCTTGGAGCCAACTATCATTGGAGCTTTCCTATTATCTCACCTTAACCTCTCTCAGGACCTCACCTTGCCAAGTTTTCTAGAGCTCATCTGGTAGCTCACTTTAGAGTTCATCGAGCAGCTCACCAAGTAGCTCACCTAGAAGCTCACCTAGCAGTTCACCTGGGAGCCTTCCTAACAGCTCACCTAGGAGCTCACTAAGAAGCTCACTGAGTAGGTTGACTTGAGCTCACTTATGAGGTAACTTGTAAGCTCACCTAGGACCTCACCTAGGAGCTCGCTAAGTAGATCTCTTTAGAACTCAACTAGCAGCTCACCTAGGAAATCACCACATAGCTCACCAAGTAGCTCACCTAGGAGCTCTTCTAGGAGCTCACCAATCAGCGTGAGTTGAGATCACCCCAGAGCTCATTAAGTAACTCACCTGGGAGCTTGCTTGACAGCTCACCTTACCAACTCACCTTGAGATCGCATTTAATCTCACCTCAGAGATTGTGGACAAGCTCACCTTTGAGCTCACCTGGTAACTCACTGAGTAGCTTACCTAGGAGTTCGATTGGGAGCTCGACAAGTAGCTCACCCAAGAGATCATCGAACAGCTTGATTTGAGCTTACCTAGAAACTTTTCTGGGAGCTTACCTAATAACTCACCTTACCAGCTCACCTTGAGCTCACCCAGGAGCTTGCCAAGTAGATATACTTCAGCTCACCAAGGAGCTCATCAAGCAGCTCACTTGAAAACTCACATGGAAGCTCACCTGAAAGCTCACCCAAAAACTCACATGGGAGATTTCCTAGCAGCTTTCCTTACCATCTCATATTGAGCTCGCTAAGGAGCTCACCTTGCTAACTCACCTTGAGCTCATTTGCTAACTCACCTCAAATTTTATCAAAGTTGAGCTCGCCCCAGAGCTCATTAAGTAACTCACCTGGGAGCTCTCTTGACAGCTTACCTTACCAACTTACCTTGAGCTCGAATTTAATCTCACCTAAGAGATTGCGAATAAGCTCACCTTTGAGCTCACCGAGTAGCTCACCTAGGAGCTTGATTATTAGCTTGACAACCAGTTCACCCAAGAGATCGTCAAACAACTGAACTTGAGCTTACCTAGAAACTTGCCTAGGAGCTCACTTGATAACTTGCCTTGCCAAATCAACTTGAGCTCACCCAGGAGCTTTCTAAGTAGATCTACTTGAGCTCACCAAGGAGCTCATCAAGTAGCTCACCCGAAAACTCAGATGGAAGCTCACCTAACAACTCACCTAGAAACTCACATGGGAGCTCACCTGAGCAGCTCACCTTACCATCTCACCTTGAGCTCATTGAGGAGCTTACCTTACCAACTCACCTTGAGCTCATTTGGTAGCTCACCTCAAAGTTTTTCAAGAAGCTCTCAAAGTAGCTTACCTGGGAGCTCACCTAATAGCTCACCTAGGAGCTCACCAAGTAGCTCACTAAGTAGGTTGACTTGAGCTCACCAGGGAGCTCACCTTGGAGCTCACTGAGTAGCTCACCTGGGAGCTCACCAAAAAACTCTCCCAGTAGCTCACCTAGGAGATTTTCTGAGAGCTCACTAATCAACTTGAGTTGAGCTCAGACGGGAGCCTCATCTAGTAACTCACCTGGGAACTGACATAGGAGCACGTTTGACAACTCACCTTGGTAACTTGTCATGAACTTTCCTTGCCAAATCAACTTGAGCTCACCTTGCTAACTCACCTTGAGCTCATCTGGTAGCTTACATGTAAGCTCATCTCAGAGAATGCCGACAAGATTACCTTTGAGCTCATCTGGGAGCTCACTGAGTAGCTAACCAAGGAGCTCAGTTGTGAGCTTAGCAAGAAGCTGATACAAGAGCTCATCGAGAAGCTTGATTTGAGATTTCATAAAAACTCACCTCAGAGCTCACCTGACAGCTCACCTAAAAACTCACATGGGATCTCATCTGATAGCTTGCCTTACTAACTAACATTTGAGCTTACCTTGCTAGCTCGCCTTGAGCTCGCTGAGGAGCTCACCTTGAGCTTTTCTTGTAGCTCACCTTTGAGTTTGTTGAGTAGCTCACTAAGTAGCTCACCTTGGAGCTCACCTAGGAGGTCAACGAGAATCTTAATGAGTAGGTTGAGTTGAGATTTCTTTTGAGATCACCGAGTAGCTTGTCGTGGACCTCACCTGAAAGCTCACCAAGCAGCTCACTTGGGAGCTCACCTAGTAGCTCACTTGGGAGCTTGTCGAGTAGCTCACCTAGGAACTTGCCGAGCAACTCTCCTTGGAGCTTTCCAAATAGGTCACCGAGTAGCTCACCTAGAAGCTCCTCTAGAAGCTCACCGATCAACTCAAATTAAGCTCACCCGGGAGCTCATCAAGTAAATCACATGGGAACTGTCCAAGAATCTCACCTGATATCTCACCTTACCAACTCGCTTTGAGCTCACCTCTCTAACTCACATTCAGCTCACCTTACCAACTCGCTTTGAGCTCACCTCTCCAACTCACATTCAGCTCACCTTACCAACTCACCATGAGCTCATCTGGTAGCTCACATGTAAGCTCACCTAAGATATTTTTGACAAGCTCACCTTTGAGCTTTCCTGGGAGCTCATCGAGTAGCTCACCTAGAAGCTCAGCTAAGAGCTAAGCAAGTAGCTCATGTAGGAGCTCGTCGAGCAGCTCAACTTGAGCTTACTGGGAAACTCACCTGGGATCTCACCTGACAGCTCACCTTGCCAGTTCACCTTGAGCTCACCTAGGAGCTTTCCGAGTAGCTTGACTTGAGCTAGCCCAGGAGATTGTAATGCAGCTCACCCAAAAACTAGCATGGGAGCTCACCTAACAGCATGCCCAAAAACACAAATGGGATCTCACCTTGCCAGCTCACCTTTAGCTCGATGAGGAGCTTACCTTGCCAACTCACCTTGAGCTCGTCTAGTATCTCACCTTAGAGATTATCAATTAGCTCACCTAGGATCTCAACTAATAGCTCACCTGAGAGCTCATCCGAGCAGGTTGAATTGAGCTCACTTATGAGCTCTTCGAGTAGCTTTGTGGGGACCTCACTTAGGAGCTCACCAATTATCTCACTTGGGAGCTCACCAAACACCTCACTAAGTAGCTCACCTGGGACCTCTTCTGAGAGCTCACTGATTATCTCGAGTTAAGCTCGACCAAGAGCTCATCAAGTAACCCACCTGAGAACTTACCTAGGAGCTCACCTGACAGCTCACCATGCTAACTCACCTTGTGCTCATTTGGTAGCTCGCATGTAAGCTCACTTCAGATATTACCGATATGCTCACCTTTAACCTTGTCAGGGAGCTCACCTAGGAGCTCAGTTGGGAACTTGGTAAGTAACTCGCCTTGAGCTCACTTATGATCTCACCGAGTAACTTGACTTGAGATCACTCGGGAGCTCATCAAAAAGCTCACATGAAAACTCACATGGGAGCTCACCTGACATCTCACCCAGATACTCACATGGGAGATTGCCTATCATCTCACCTTGCCAGCTCATGTCTAGCTCATTGAGGAGCTCACCTTGTCAACTCACCTTGAGCTTGTCTGGTAGCTCACCTCCAAGTTCATTGAGTAGCTCACCAAGTAGCTCACCTAGGAGCTCACCTAATATCTCACCTAGGATCTCACCGAGTAGCTTTCCAATTAGGTTTACTTGAGCTCACTTGTGAGCTTGCTGAGTAGCGTGTCAGGGACCTCACCTGGGAGCTTTCCTAGTAGCTCATTTTGGAGCTTACCTAGCAACTTACTTGGGAGATCACTGAACATCTCACAAAGTAGGTCACCTAGGAGATCTTTTGGGATCTCATTGATCAGCTCGAGTTGAGCTCACCCAGGAGCTCTTCAAGTAACTCACCTGATAGCTTGCCTTGCCAACTCACCTTGAGCTCACCTTACCAACTCACGTTGAGCTCACCTTACAAACTCACCTTCATCTCTTCTGGTAGCTCTCATGTAAGCTCACCTCAGAGATTTCTGACAAGCTTGTATTGGAGCTCACCTAGAAGCTCAGCTGGGAATTGACAAGTAGCTCACCTAGGAGCTCGTCGAGCAACTCGACTTGAGCTTTCCCTAGAAACTTACATGGAAGCTCACCTAATAGCTCACCTTGCCAGCTTGCCTTGAGCTCACTTAATATTTCACCTTGCTAGCTTACATTCAGCTCACCCAAGAGCTCACCGAGCAGCTTGAATTGAGCTCACCTGGGAGGTCGTCAAGCAGCTCACATGAAAACTCACATGGGAGCTCACCTTACAGCTCACCTTAGCAACTCACGTGGGAGCTCACCTTGATCTCACTAAGAAAATAACCTTGCTAACTCACCTTGAGTTCATTTGGTAGCTCACCTATGAGTTTTTTAAGTATCTCACCAAGAAATTCACCTAGGAGCTCATGTAACAGTTCCCCTGGGATCTCATCTAACAGGTCACCTGGGAGCTCACCGAGAAGCTTACCGAGTAGGTTGAATTTAGCTCGCTTGTGAACTTGGCAGGGACCTTACCCTAGAGCTCACTAAGTAGCATCCTTGGGATATTTCCTAACATCTCACCTAGGAGCTCACTAAATAGCTCACACACTAGGTCACCTTGGAGATCTTATGGGGGCTCACCGATCAGCTCCAGTTGAGCTCACCTGGGAGATCATCGAGTAACTCACTTGGGAACTCACTTAGGAGCTCACTTGATAGCTCACCTTGAGATCATCTGGTACCTCACACATAAGCTCACCTAAGAGATTACTAACAAGCTCACCTTTGAACTCACCTGTGAACTCATTTGTGAACTCACCAAGTAGCTCACCTAGGAGCTTGGCTTGTAGCTTGGAAAGTAACTTGCCTAGGATTGCATCGAGCAGCTCAACTTGAGCTTTCGCAAAAGCTCACCTGGGAGCTCACTTGATAGCTTGCCTTACTACCTCACCTTGAGCTCACCCAGGATCTCACCGAACAGCTCACCTAGGAGCTCATAAAAAACCTCACTTGAAAACTCACATGGGAGCTCACCTTATAGCTCACCCAAAAACTCGCACAGGAGCTCACCTTATAGCTCACCCAAAAACTCGCACAGGAGCTCACCTATCAGCTGACCTTTCCATCTTTCCTTGAGCTCACTGAGGATCTCACCTTGCTAACTTTCCTTGAGCTCATCTGGTAGCTCACCTTGGAGTTCATCAAGCAACTCTCTAAGTAGTTCACATGGGAGCTCACCTAAGAGCTCCCTGAGTAGCTCACCGAGTATGTTGACTTGAGCTCACTTGTGAGCTCCCTGAGTATCTTACCGGGACCTCTCCCAGGAGCTTTCCAAGTAGCTTACTTCGGAGATCACCTTGTAACTTACATGGTAGCTCACCAAACATCTCACCATGTAGCTTGCCAAACAGCTCACCAAGTAGCTTACCTGGGAGATATTCTGGGAGCTTTCCGATAAGCTCAAGTTGAGCTCACCTGGAAGCTCATAAAGTAACTCACCTGGGAACTTTCCTACGAGCTCACCCGATAGCTTTCCTTGCCAACTCACCTTTAGCTCACCTTGCCAACTCACCTTGAGCTCATCTTGTAGCTCACATGTAAGGTCACCTCAGAGATTTCTAACAATCTCACCTTTAAGCTTGGCAGGGAGCTCAGAAAGTAGCACACCTAGGATCTCGTCGAGCAGCTCGACTTGAGCTTGCCCAAAAACCCACATGGGAGCTCACCTTGTTAGCTCACCTTGAGCTTGTAAAGGATGTTTCTGAGTAGCTCAACTTGAGCTCACTTGGGAGCTCATCAAATAGCTCTCCTAAATACTTGCATGGTAGGTCACCTTATAGCTCACCTTGCCAACTCACATTAGAGCTCACCTATTAGTTCACCTTACACTCACTAAGGAGATCACCTTGCCAACTCACCTTGAGCTCGTTTGGTAGCTCACCTCAGAGTTCATCAAGTAGCTCGCTAAGTACCTTTCCTGGGAGCTCACCTAATAGCTCACCTGGGAGGTCACATAATAACTCACCTGGGAACTCACTGAGTAGCTCACCAAGTACGTTTACTTAAGATCACTTGTGAGGTCACCGAGCAGCTCACCAAGGACCTCGCATGGGAGCTCACCAAGTAGCTCCCTTGGGAGCTCACCTAGTAGCTCACTTGAGAGCTTCCTGAATAGCTCGCTAAGTAGGTCACTTGTCAGCTCTTCTAGGAGCTCAGTGATTATCTCAAGTTAATCTTGACCAGGAGCTCGTTGAGTAACTCACCTAGGAACTCACCTAAGAACTCACCTTATAGCTCACCTTGCCAACTTACCTTGAGCTCACCTTTCTAACTCGCCTTGAGCTCACCTTGCCAACTCATCTTTAGCTCATCTAATAGCTCACTTGTCAGCTCACGTCAGATATTTCTGACAAGCTCACCTTTGAGCTCACCTGAGAGCTCACCAAGTAGCTCAACTAAAAGCTCAGCTAGGAGCTCGGTAAGAAGCTCACTCAGGATCTTGTTGAGAAGCTCAAATTGAGCTCACCTGGGAGCTTGTTAAGTAACTCACCCAAAAACTTGCATGGGAGCTTACCTAACAGCTCACCTAGAAACTCACATGGGAGCTCATCTATTAGCTCACCTTGCCAAATCACCTTGAACTCACTAACGAGATCACCTTTCAAACTCACCTTAAGCTCATATGGTAGCTCACCTTAGAGTTCATCGAGAAACTTGCTAAGTAGCTTGCCTAGGAGCACGCCTAACATCTCGCCTGGGAGCTCACCAAGTAGCTCACCGACTAGGTTGTCTTGAGCTCACCAGGTCACGCACTAGAGACCTCACCTAGGAGCTAGCCAAGTAGCTCACAAAGTAGCTCACCTTTGAGCTCTTATGGGAGCTCGCCAATCAGCTAGAGTTGAACTCTTCCGGGAGCTCATCGAGTAACTTGCTTGAGAACTCACCTGGGAGCTAGCCTTTCCTTGCCAACTCACCTTGAGCTTTCCTTGCCAATTCACCTTGATCTCATCTGGTATCTCATATGTAAGCTCACATAAGAGATTTCCGACAAGCTCACCTTTGACCTCACCTAGGAGCCAACTGTGTAGCTCACCTAGGAGCTCAACTGGGAGCTTGGCAAGCAGCTCGCGCAAGAGCTCGTCTAGCAGCTCAACTTGAGCTTGCCTAGAAACTTTCCTGGGATCTCACCTAAAAGATCACCTTACCATCTCACCTTGATCTCACCCAGGAGCTCACTGAGTAGCTAGACTTAGGCTCACCTAGGAGCTTGTCAAGCAGCTCACCTGAAAACTGACATGGGAGCTCACCTGATAGCTCACCTTTCCAACTCATATGGGAGATCACCTATCAACTTTCCTTGAGCTTGTTGAGGAGCTCACCTTGCCAACTCACCTTGATCTCATCTAATAGCTCACCTCAAAGTTCATCGAGCAACTTGCCAAGTAGCTCACCTGGGAGCTCACCTAACAGTTCACCTGATAGCTCACCAAGTAGCTCGCTTGGGAGCACACCTAGTAGTTCACCCAGGAGCTCACCGAACAGCTTGTAAAGTAGCTCACCTTAGAGCTCTTCTAGGAGCTCTCTGATATGCTCAAGTTGAGCTCACCTGGGAGCTTGTGGAGTAACTTGACTGAGAACTCACCTAGAAGCTCACCTGATAGCTCACCTTTCAAACTCACCTTAAGCTTACCTTGTCAACTCACCTTGAGCTTGCCTTACCAACTAGCCCTTATCTCATTTGGTATCTTACATGTAAGCTCACCTCAAATATTACCAACAAGCTCACCTTTGATCTCACCTGGGAGCTCACTGAGTAGCTCACCTAGGATCTCAGCTCAGAGCTCGGCAAACAGCTCACCCACAATCTCATTGAGCAGATCGACATGAGCTTACCTAGAAACTCACCTAGGAGTATGCTTGACAGATTACCTTATCATCTTACCTTGATCTCACCCAGGAGCTCATCAAGTAGCTTGACTTGAGCTCACCTAGGAGTTTGTCAAGTAGCTCACCTGAAAACTCATATGGGAGCTTTCCTAACCACAAGCCTTGCTAACCAAGCACCTTGCGGAGTAGGTTGACTTGATATCACTTGTGAGCTTGCCAAGTAGTTCACTTGGGAGCTCGACTAGTAGCTCTACAGGGAGATTTCCTATAAACTTGCTTGGGAGCTTACCTGACAGATCACCTTGTCAGCTCACCTTGAGCTCACCCAGGATATTTTTGAGTAGCTTTACTTGAGCTCACCTAGGAGCTTGTTAATAAACTCACAAGAAAACTCACATGGGAGCTCACCTAACAGCTAACCTTGCCAACTCACATGGGAGCTCACCTATCAGCTCACTTTGAGCCCGTTGAGGAGCTCACCTTGCCAACTCACCTTGAGCTCATCTAGTAACTCCCCTCAAGTTTCATCGAGTAGCTCACCAAGTAGATTACCTGAGAGCTCATATGGGAGCTCACCGACTAGCTTGCTGAGTAGGTTGACTTGAGTCACTTGTGAGCTCGCTGAGCAGCATAACAGGGACCTCGCCTAGGAGCTCGCCAAGTAGCTGACTTGGGAGCTCACCTAGTAGCTCACTTGGGAGCTCACCAAATAGTTCACAAAGTAGCTCTCCTCGGAGATCTTATGGGAGCTCGCTGATATGCTAAAGTTGATCTCACATGGGAGCTTATGGAGTAACTCAACTAGGAATTCACCTAGAATCTCACTTGATAGCTCACCTTGCCAACTCACCTTGAGCTCACCTTACCAACTCACCATGAGCTTACCTTTCCAACTCGCCCTTAGCTCATCTGGTACCTCGCATGTAAGCTCACCTCAGAGATTGTGAATAAGCTCACCTTTGATCTCACCTAGGAGCTCACCGAGTAGCTCACCTAGGAGCTCAGTTTGGAGTTCGGCAAGCTACTCACCCAGGAGCTTGTCAACCAAATCAACTTGATCTTACCTAGAAACTCACCTAGGAGTTTCCTTAATAGCTCACCTTATCAGCACGCTAATCTCACCCAGGAGCTCACCGAGCAGCTTGACTTGAGCTGACCCAAGAGCTTGTTAGGTAGCTCACCCAAAATCTCACATGGGAGCTTGCCTGACCACTAACCTTACTAACTCGCATGGGAAATTTCCTATAAGCTTACCTTATTAGCTCACCTTGAGCTCACTAAGGAGCTCACCTTGCCAACTCACCTTGAACTCATCTGGTATCTCACCTTGGAGTTCATTGAGTAGCTCGTCTAGTAGCCAAGTAGTTCACCTAGGAGCTCTTCTAGGAGCTCACCAATCAGCTCAAGTTGAGCTCACTTGTGAGCTCATCAAATAACTCACCTGGGAATATGCCTGGGAACTCACCTGACAACTTCCTTGCTAACTTGCCTTGACCTCATCTGGTAGCTTACATGTAAGCTCACCTTAGATATTTCTAACAAGCTCACCTGGGAGCTCACCGAGTAGCTCACCTAGGAGCCCGAATGGGAGCTCAGTAAGGAGCTCACCCAGGAGCTCATCGAGTAACTCAACTTGAGCTTACCCAAAAACACACATCAAAGCTCACCTAATAGCACACCTTTCCAGTTAACCTTGAGCTGACCTAGGAGCTTACTAAGTAGCTTGACTCGAGCTCACACAAGAGCTCATCAAGCAGTATGCCCAAAAACTCAATGGGAGCTCACCTGATAGCTCACCTAGAAACTCACATGGGAGCTTTCCTATTAGCTTGCCTTACCATCTCACCTTATAACCTCACCTTGAGCTCATCTGTAGCTCACCTTAGAGTTCTTTGAGTATCTCGCCAAGAAGCTTGCCTTGGAGCTCACCTAACAGCTCACCTAGGAGCTCACCAAGTAGCCTGCTGAGTAGGTTGACTTGATCTCACCAGGGACCTTTCCTGGGAGCTTTCTAGGTATCTAACTTGGGACCTTGACTAGCACCTCACCTTGGAGCTCATAAAACATCTCACCAAGTAGCTTTCCTCGAAGCTCTTCAGGGAGCTCACCAATCAGCTCAAGTTGAGCTCACCTGGGAGCTCATTGAGTAACTCACCTGGGAACTCACCTTGCCAACTGGACTTGAGCTCATGTGGTAGCTCACATGTAAGCTCACCTTAGAGATTACTAATAAGATCACCTTTGAGTTCACCTAGTAGCTCACCGAGCATCTCACCTAGGAGCTCAGATGGGAGCTCAGTAAGCAGCTCACCTAGGAACTCATCGAGCAGCCAAACTTGAGCTTACCCGGAAACTTTCCAGAGAGCTCACCTGTTAGCTTACCTTGTTATCTCACATTGAGCTCACCCAGAAGCTCTCTGACTAGCTCAACTTGAGCTCACTCGGGAGCTCATCAAGCAGGTCACTCAAAAACTTGCATGGGACCTCGCCTGATAGCTCACCTTGCCAACTTGCATGGGACCTCACCTATCAGCTTAGCTTGCCAGCTCTCCTCTCTAGCTCACCTTGAAATCCCTGAGGAGGTTACCTTACAAACTCTCATTGAGCTCATCTAGTAGCTTTCCTCAGAGTTCATCGAGAAGCTCACCAAGTAGCTTGCATGGGAACTCACCTATAAGCTTGCCTAGGAGATCACCAAGTAGCTTACCGAGTAGGTTGACTTGATCTCACTTGTGAGCTCATCGAGTAGCTCACTAGAGACCTTACCTGGGAGCTCACCAAGTAGGTCCCTTAGGAGATATCCTAGTAGCTCACCTGGGAGCTCACCGAATAGCTCACCAAGTAGCTCACCTGGGAGCCCTTCTAGGAGCTCGCCGATAAGCTCGAGTTGAGCTCACATGGGAGCTCATCAAGTAACTCACCTAGGAGCTCATGTAACATCTCACCTTTCCAACTCACCTTGAGCTTGCCTTTCCAACTCACCTTGAGCTAGCCTTGCCAACTCACCTTGAGCTCATCTTATAGCTCACATGTAAGCTCACCTAAGAGCTTGGCAAGTCACTCACCCAGGAGCTTGTCAAGCAGCTTGACTTGAGCTTACCCAAAAAATCACATTAGAGCTCACTTGAGAATTTACCTTACCAACTTACCTTGAGATTGCCTTGAGTTTTCCCAGGAGCTCAGTCAGGATCTCACCCAGAAACTCACATGGTAGCTTACCTATCAACTCACCTTGCTAGCTTACCTTGAGCTCACTGTGGAGCTCACCTTGCCAACTCACCTTGACCTCATTTGGTAGCTCACATCAGAGTTTTTCAAGTAGCTTGCCAAGTAGCTCACCTGGGAGCTAGCCTAACAAATCACCTGGGAGCTTACCTAATAGCTCGCTTAGGAGCTCACCTAATAGCTCACCTAGGAGCTCACCAAGCATCTCACCGAGTAGGTTTACTTGAGCTTGCTTGTGAGATCACTTGTGAGCTCACTGAGTAGCTTGCTAGGGACCTCACCTAGGAGCTCACCAAGTAGCTCGCTTGGGAGCTCACTAAATAGCTCACCAAGTAGGCTGACTTGATCTCACTTAGGAGCTCACCGAGTAACTCACCAGGGACCTCACCTGGGAGCTTGCTAAGTAGCTTACTTGGGAGCTCACCTAGGAGCTCGCTAAATAGATCACTGAATAGTTTGTAAAGTATATAGCCTAGGAGTTCTTCTTGGAGCTCGCCGATTAGATCAAGTTGAGCTCTCCTTAATGACTCACCTTGAGCTCACCTTGCTAACTTTCCTTGAGCTCACCTTGTCAATTCACCTTAAGCTCATCTAGTAACTCTGAGGTGAACTACCATATGAGTTCAAGGTGAGTTGGCGAGGTGACATCCTCTGCAAGTTCAAGGTGAGAAGGCAAGGTGAACTGATAGGCAAGCTCCCACGTGAGTTTCTGGGTTAGTTGATAGGTGAGTTCCCATGTGATTTTTCATGTGACCTACTTGACGAGCTCCTAGGTGAGCTCAAATCAAGCTACTTGGTGAACTCCTTGGCAAGCTCAAGGTGAGCTGGCAAGGCAAGCTATTGAGTGAGCTCCCAGGTGAGTTTCTAGGCAAGCTCAAGTCAAGCTACTCGATGACCTTCTAGGCAAGCTGCTTGCTAAGCTCCCGGTCAAGCTCGTAGGTGAGGTGCTTGGTGAGCTCTCAGGTGAGCTTAAAGGAAAGTTTGTCAGTAATCTCTAAGGTGAGCTTATATGCAAGCTACCAGATGAGTTCAAGGTGAGTTGGCAAGGTGAGTTGTATTGTGAGCTCTAATGCAACTTACTCGATGAGATTCTAGGAGAGCTCAATTCAAGTTGATCATTGAGCTCCTAGAAGAGCTCCCAGGTGAACTGATTTGTTTGACGAGATACCAGGTGAGCTCCTAGCATATGAGGTCCCCGATGAGCTACTAAGCGAGCTCACAAGCAAGCTCAAGTTAATCCACTCGGCGAGCTACTTAGTGAGCTCCCAGGTGAGCTGTTAGGTGAGATCCTAGGTGAGCTACTTAGCGAGCTGCTCGATGAACTCTGAGGTGAGCTACTAGAAAAGCTTAAGGTGAGTTAGCAAGGTGAGCTCCTTAGTGAGCTCAAGGCAAGCTGATAATGTGATTTTTTGGGTGAGCTACCTGGGAGCCTACCTAATAGCGCACCTGGGAGCTCACCAAGAAGCTCGCTGAGTAGGTTGACTTGAGTTCACTTGTGAGCTAACTTGTAAGCTCACTGAGGACCTTTCCTGGGAGCTCACCAAGTAGCTCTCTTAGGAACACGTCATATAGCTCGTAAACTAGCCCACCTGGGAGCTCTTATGGGGGCTCGCCGATCAACTCATCAAGTAACTCACCTGGGAACTCACCTGGGAGCTCACTTAATATCCAGGTTCACCTTGAGCTTGTATTTAAGCTCACCTTAGATATTATAGAAAAGATCACCTTTGATCTCACCGAGAAGCTCACCTAGGAGCTTGGTTTGGAGTTTAGCAAGTAACTCGTCCAAGATATTGGTGAGTATCTTGACTTGAGATTACTCAAAAACTCACTTGGGAGCTCACCTGACACCTTGCCTTGCCAACTCACCTTGAGCTCACCCAGGAGCTTGCTGATCAGATCTATTAGAGCTAACCCAGGAGCTCGTTAAGTAGCTCACCTAAAAACTCACATGGGATCTCACCTAATAGCTTGCCCAGAAACTCACATGGGAGCTTGCCTAGCAACTTGCTTTGAGCTTACTAAGGAGCTTACCTTGATAAATTTCCTTGAGCTCATTTGGTAGCTCACCTCAGAGTTTGTTGAGAAGCTCTCCAAGTAGCTCACCTCGGAGCTCGGCTAAGAGCTCACTAAGTAGATCGCTGAGTAGGTTGACTTGAGCTCACTTGTGAGCTCACAGTGCACCTCACATGCTCACCTGGGAGCTCATTGAGTAGCTCACTCAGGAGCTTGCCAAATAGCTCTCTAAGTAGCTTGCCTAGGAGATCTTATGGGAGCTCTCCAATCAAGTAAAGTTGAGCTCACCTGGGAGCTCTTCTAGTAAATCACATGGGAACTCGCCTAGGAGCTCACCTGGCAGCTCACCTTGGAAACTCACCTTGAGCTCAACTTACCAACTCACCTTGAGCTTGACTTGTCAACTCACCTTGATCTCATCTAGTAGTTCACATGTAATCTAACCTCAGAGATTGCCAACAAGATTACCTTTGAGCTCATATAGAAGCTCACTTAGGATCTCACTGAGTAACACAACAAGGAGCTCGATTGGGAGCTTGAAAAGAAGCTCATCCAAGAGCTCATTGAGAAGATCAAATTGAGCTTGACTAGAAACTTACCTAGGAGCTCACCTGATAGCTCACCTTGAGCTCAATTGAGTAGCTCGAGTTGAGATCATTTGGGAGTTCATCAGGCATCTTTCCTAAAAACTTACATGGGATCTCACCTGATAGCTTGCCTTGCCAACTCACATGGTAGCTTACCTTACCAATTCAACTTGAGCTCACTACAGAGCTCACCTTTAGCTTGTTTGGTAGCTCACCTTAGAGTTCATCAAGTAACTCACCAAGTAGCTCGCCTTAGAGCTCACCTAAGAGCTCAATGAGCATCTCATCGAGTAGGTTGACTTGAGCTCACTTGTGAGCTCACTGAGTAGCTCATTGGGGACCTCACCTAGGATCTCACTAAGTATCTTTCTTGGGAGCTGACATAGTAGCTTACCTGGGAGCTTACAAAATTGCTTTCCAAGTAGCTTACTTGGGAGCTCTTATAGGAGCTCACTGATCAGTTAGAGTTGAGTTCACTCAAGAGCTCGTCAAGTAACTCACATGAGAACTCACCTAAGAGCTCACCTAATAGCTCACCTTGCCAATGCACCTTGAGCTTTCCTCTCTAACTCTCCTTCAGCTCACCTTGCCAACTCACCTTGAGCTCATCTAGTAGATCACATGTAAGCTCACCTAAGAGATTGCTTACAAGCTCACCTTTGAGCTCACCTGTGAGCTCATCGAGTAGCTCAACTAGGAGCTTAGTAACTCATTTGGGAGCTTGTCGAGTAACTTGACTTGAGCTTGCCTAGAAACTTAGCTTGGAGCTCACCTAGGAGTTTGATGAGTAGCTTGACTTTAGCTAGCCCAAGACCTAATGGAGCTTGCCCAAAAATTCACATGGGAGCTCACCTGACAGCACGCCCAAAAACTCAAATGGGATCTCTCCTTGAGCTCGCTAAGGAGCTCACCCTGCCAACTCACCTTGAGCTTGTCTTGTAGCTCACCTCAAAGTTTTTTGAGTAGCTCACCAAGTAGGTCACCTTGGAGATAGCCTAATATATCACCTGAGATCTCATCGAGTAGCTCACTGGTTAGGTTGACTTGAGTTCACTTGTGAGCTTTCTGATCAGTTCACCTAGAACCTCACCTCAGAGCTTGCCAAGTATCTCACTTAATAGCTTGCCTAGCAGCTCACCTAGCAGCTCACCGAATAGCTCACTAAGTAGCTCACATGGGAGCTCTTCTAGGAGCTCACTGATTAGCTTGAGTTGAGCTTACCCAAGAGCTCATCAAGTAACACACCTAGGAACTCACCTGGGAGCTCACCTGACAGCTTGCCTTACCAACTCACCTTGAGATCACCTTGCCAACTCACCTTGAGCTCATCTATTAGCTCACATGTAAGCTCACTTCAGACATTACCTATAAGCTCACCTTTGAGCTTGCATGGGAGCTCACCGTGCAGGTCATCTAGGATCTCAACTGGGACCTTAACAAGCAGCTTGACTTGAGCTTGCATGGAAAATTACCTTAGAGCTCACTTGATAGCTCACCTTACCAATTCACCTTGAGCTCACCTAGGATCTCACCGAGCAGCTCGACTTGACCTTACCCGGGAGATTGTCAAGTAGCTCACCTAAAAACTCGCATGGGAGCTCACCTGATAGCTCAACCAAAAACTTGTATGGGAGATTTCCTATCAGCTCACCTTTCCAGCTCACCTTGAGCTCACTAAGGAGCTCACCTTGCCAACTCACCTTGAGCTCGTCTAGTAGCTCACCAAGTAGCTCACCTAGGATCTTGCCTAATAGCTTGCCTAGGAGCTCACTGAGTAGGTTGAATTTATCTCACTTGTGAGCTCACGAAGCAGCTGATTGGGGACCTTTCCTAGGAGCTCGCCAAGTAGCTCACTTGAGAGCTCACATAACAACTTACCTGGGAGTTCGCAAAACAACTCGCCAAAGAGCTCACCTCGGAGATCTTTTGGGATCTCACTAATTAGCACGAGTTGAGCTTTCCCAGGAGCTTGTCAAGTAACTTACCTGGGAGCTCACATGATAGCTCACCTTGCCAACTCACCTTGAGCTCACCTTGCCAACTCTCCTTGAGCTCATTTGGTAGCTTGCCTCAGAGTTTGTTGAGTAGCTCACCAAGTATCTCACCTGGGATCTCACCTAATAGCTCTCTAAGGAGCTCACCAAGCAGCTTGCTAAGTAGGTTGACTTGAGCTCACTTGTGAGCTGACTAAGCACCTCATAAGGGATGTCACATGGGAGCTCACCAATTACCTCACTTAGGAGCTCACAAAATAGCTTTCTAAGTAAGTTGACTTGAGCTCACTTATGAGCTCACTGAACAACTCGCTAGGAACCTCACCTGGGATCTCACCAAGTAGCTCACTTGGGAACTCACCTTGGATCTCACCAAATAGCTTGTAAAGTACAGATTTTGTCAAGCAGCTCACCTTAGAGCTATCCTGGGAGCTCAATGAGTAGCTCTCTGAGTAGGTTGACTTGAACTCACTTGTGAGCTCGCTAAGCAGCTCATTGGGGACCTCACCTGGGATCTCACCAAGTATGTCACTTGGGAGTTCACCTAGTAGCTCACCTTTGAGCTTATTGAATAGCTCTTCAAGTAGCTTACATGGGAGCTCTTATTGGAGCTCACCGATCAGGTTGATTTGAGCTCACTTGAGAGCTTGTTGAGTAACTCACATGGGAACTCACTTGGGAGCTCACCTAATAGCTCACCTTGCCAACTCACCTTGAGCTCTCCTCTCCAACTCACCTTGAGATCACCTTGCCAACTCACCTTGAGCTCATCTGGTGACTAAAATGTAAACTAACCTAAGAGATTGTGGACAAGCTCACCTTTGAGCTGACCTGGGAGCTCATTGAGTACCTCACCAAGGAGCTCAGCTAATAGCTCACCTAAGAGCTCACCTTACTGACTCACCTTTAGCTATCCTCTCCAACTCACCTTGAGCTCACCTTGCCAACTCACGTTGAGCTCATCTGGTGGCTCAAATGTAAGCTAACCTATGAGATTATGGACAAGCTCACCTTTGAGCTGACCTGGGAGCTCATCGAGTAGCTCACCAAGGAGCTCAACTAGGATCTCAGTAAGCAGCTCACATGGGAGCTTGTCGAGTAGTTTGACTTGAGCTTACCTTGAAACTAAATTGGGATCTCACCTGACAACTCACCTTGCCAGCTTACCTTGAGCTCGACTTAAGCTCACCTGGGAGCTCATCATATAGCTCACCCAAAAACTTGTATGGGAGCTCACCTGACAGCATGCCCAAAAATGTAAATGGGAGCTCACCTTGCTAGCTCACCTTCAGCTCATTGAGGAGCTCATGTTACTAACTCACCTTGAGCTCATCTAGTAGCTCACCTCAGAATTTTTTAAGCAACTCACCAAGTAGCTCACCTAGGATCTAACATAATAGCTCGCCTAAGATCTCACTGAGTAGCTCACCGAGTAGGTTGACTTAAGCTCACTTGTGAGCTCACTGAGTAGCTCATCAGGGACCTCACCTAGGAGCTCACCAAGTATCTCACTTGAGAGCTTTCCTAGCAGCTCACCTGGGAGCTCGGTGAATAGCTCACTAAGTAGCTCACCTAGGAGCTCTTCTAGGAGCTCACCGATCAGCTCGAGTTGAGGTTGACCAAGAGCTCATCGAGTAACCCACCTGGAAACTTACCTGGGAGCTCACTTGATAGCTCACCTTACCAACTCACCTTGAGCTCATCTGGTAACTCGCATGTAAGCTCACCTCAGAGATTATCTTAGGAGCTCACTAAGTAGCTCACCTATGAGCTCGGCTGGGAGCTTGACAAGTAGCTCGACTTGAACTTTCCTGAAAAATCACCTGGTAGCTCACCTGATAGCTCACATTACCAGCTCACCTTGAGCTCACCAAGGATCTCATCAAGCAACTCAAATTGAGCTCACTTAGGAGCTCTTAAAATAGTTCACCTGAAAACTCACATTGGAGCTTGCCAGACAGCTCACCTAGAAACTCACATGGGAGATTTCCTATCTTTTCACCTTGCCAGCTTGCTTTGAGCTCACTAAGGATCTCACCTTGCCAACTCACCTTGAGATCATTTGGTAGCTCACCTTAGAGTTTGTTGAGTAAGTCACAAAGTAGCTTACCTAATAGCTCACCTAGGAGCTCACCGAGTAGCTTACCGAGTAGGTTGACTTGAGCTCGCTTGTGAGCTCACCAAGCAGCTTATCGAGGACCTCACCTGGGAGCTCACCAAGTAGCTCACTTTGGAGCTCACCTAGCAACTTTAATAGGAGATTACCAAACAGCTCAGAAAGTAGCTCACCTGGGAGATCTTCTGGGAGCTCACCGATCAGCTCGAGTTGATCTCACTTGGGAGCTCATTAATTAACTCACCTAGGAGCTTGTTTGATAGCTTTCCTTACTAACTCACCTTGAGGTCACCTTCCCAACTCACCTTGAGCTCACCTTGCAAACTTATCTTGAGCTCATTTTATAGCTCGCCTATAAGAAAACCTCAAAGAGTTTTGACAAGCTCACATGGGATCTCACCGAGTAGCTCACCTAGGAGCTCAACTAGGAGCTCGACAAGTAGCTTACCTAAGAGCTCATTGAGTAACTCAACTTGAGCTTGCCCAAAAACTCACATGGGAGCTCACCTTACTAGCTCACCTTGAGCTAACCTGGGAGCTCAACAAGCAGCTCACCTGAAAACTTACATGGGAGCTTTCCTTACCGCTCACCTTTCCAACTCGCATGAGAGCTCACCTATCAGCTCACCTTGATCTTGCTGAGAAGATAACCTTACTATCTCACCTTGATCTTGTCTGGTAGCTCAAATTGGAGTTCATCGAATAGATCACCAAGAAGCTCACCTAAGAGCTCACCAAGCACATCCCTGAGTAGGTCAACTTGAGCTCACTTGTGAGCTTAGTGGGGACCTTACCTTGCAGCTCACTAAGTAGCTCCCCTTGGAGCATGCCTAGTAGCTCACCTGGGATCTCACTGAATAGCACACCAAGTAGGCCACTTAGGAGCTTTTATGGTTTCTCACCGATCAGCTCAAGTTGAGGTCACCCAGGAGCTCATCGAGTAACTCACCTGGGAACTCACTTGGGAGATCACCTAACAACTTGCCTTGCCAACTTACCTTAAGCTTGCCTTGCTAACTCGCCTTCAGCTCACCTTTCCAACTCACCTTGAGTTCACCTTACCAACTTACCTTGAGCTCACCTTGCCAACTCACCTTGAGTGCATCTGGTAGCTCCCATGTAAGCTCACCCAAGAGATTGTCGACAAGCTTTCCTTTGAGCTCACCTAGGAGCTCACCAAGTAGCTCACCTAAGAGCTTGTCTAGGATCTTGACAAGAAACTTTCCTAGGAGCTCATAAAGTAACTGGACTTGAGCTTTCCTAGAAACTTGCCAAGAAGCTCGCCTTACCAGCTCACCTTCAGCTTACCCAGGATCTCACCGAGCAGCTTGACTTGAGCTCACCCGAGAGCTTGTCAAGTAGCTCACCTAAAAATTCACATGGGAACTCACTTGAAAGCTCATCCAAAAACTCGCATGGGAGCTCACCTATCAGCTGTCCCTTTTACCTTGCCTTGGGCTCACTGAGGAGCTCAGTTTGCTAACTCACCTTGAGCTTGTCTAGTAGCTCACCTCCAAGTTCATCAAGCTGCTCACCAAGTAGCTCACCTGGGAGCTCACCTAATAGCTCACCTAGGAGCTCACCGAGTTAGTTGACTTGAGCTCACTTGTGAGCTCGCCGAGTAGCTTACCAGGGACCTCACCCGAGAGCTCACCAAGTAGCTCAATTTAGAGGTCATCTAGCAACTTTCCTGGGAGATCACCAAATAGCTTGCCAAGTAGCTAACCTGGGAGATCTTCCAGGAGCATGCCAATCATCTCAAGTTGAGCTCACCTGAGAGCTTGTTAAGTAACTTACCTGGGAAATCACCTAGGAGCTCATATGATAGCTCTCCTTGCCAACTCACCTTGCCAAATCACCTTGAGATCATCTGGTAGCTCACAAGTAAGCTCACCTCAGAGATTTCCAATAAGCTCACCTAGGAGCTTATCAAGCAGCTCGAATCTATCTTGAATAGAAACTCACATGGGAGCTTTCCTTGCCAGCTTTCCTTGAGCTCACCCAAGAGCTTCCCAAGCAACTCGACTTGAGCTCACCTGGGAGCTTGTCAAGAAGCTTGCCCAAAAACATGCATGGGAGCTCACTTTACCAACTTGCATGTGAGCTCACCTATTATCTCACCTTAAGCTCACTGAGGAGATCACCTTTCCAACTCACCTTGAGCTCATCTGGTGTCTCAGCTCAGGGTTCATGAAGTAAATCACCAAGTAGCTCACCTGAGAGTTCACCTCACAACTTACCAAGGAGCTCACCTAACAGCGCATATGGGAGCTCACTGAGAAGCTAACCGAGTAAGTTGACTTGAGCTCACTTGTGAGGTCACTGAGCAGCTCACCAGGGACCTCACCTAGGAGCTCACCAAGTAGCTCCATTGGGATATCACCTAGCTGCTCACCTGGGAGCTCACCGAACAACTCACTAAGTAGGTCACTTAGGAACTCTTCTGGGAGCTCTCTGATCAACTTGAGTTGAGCTCACCTGAGAGCTCACTTGTAACTCACCTGGGTACTCACCTGGGAGCTCACCTGATAGGTCACCTTGCAAACTCACCTTGAGCTCACCTTGCTAACAAGCCTTGAGCTCACCTTTCCAACTCACCTTGAGCTCATCTGGTAGCTCGCATGTAAGCTCACCTTAGAGATTACCGACAAGCTCACCTTTGAGCTTGCCAAGGAGCTCACCAAGTAGCTCACCTAAGAGCTCCGCTGGGAGCTTGATAATCAGCTCACCTAGGAGCTCGTTGAGTAGCTCGACTTGAGCTCACCCAAGAGCTCATCAACTAGCTCACCTGAAAACCCACATTGGAGCTCACCTGACAACTCACCCAGAAAATCACATGGGAACTCATCTATCAGCTCACCTTGAGCTCATTGAGGATCTCACCTTCCTAACTCAGCTTGAGCTTGTGTGGTAGCTCACCTCATATTTCATCGAGAAGCTCACTAAGTAGCTCACCTGGGAGCTCTCCTAACAACTCACCTAGGAGTTCACTAAGTAGCTCGCTAAGTATTTGTTCTTGAGCTCACTTGTGAGCTCGTTGAGTATCTTACTAGGGACCTCTCTTAGGATCTTGCCAAGTAGCTCACTTGGGAGCTCACCTAACAGCTCACCTGAGATATCACCAAATAGCTTACAAAGTAGCTCGCTAATCAACTCGAGTTGAGCTCACCTGAGATCTCATTGAGTAACTCGCTTGAGAACTCACCTGGGAGCTCGCTTTGCCTTGCCAACTCACCTTCAGCTTACCTTAACAACTCACCTTGGGCTCATCTGGTAGCTCACATGTAAGCTCACCTAAGAGATTTTTGACAATCTAACCTTTGAGCTCACCTGGGAGCCCACTGAGCAGCTCACCTAGGAGCTTGGCTTGGAGCTCAGCAAGCAGCTCACACAGGAGCTCGTCTAGCAGCTTGACTTGAGCTTTCCTGAAAACTCACCCATGAGCTCACCTTAAAGATCACCTTTCCAGCTCACCTTGAGCTCACCAAGGAGCTCACTGAGTAGCTCAACTTGAGCTCACCTAGGAGCTTATCAAGCGGCTCACCCAAAAACTCACATGGGAGCTCGCATGAGAGCTCACCTTGCCAACTCACATGGGAGCTCACCTATAAACTCACCTTAATCTCATTAAGGAGCTCACCTTACCAACTTACCTTGAGCTAAACTGGTAGCTAGCCTCGAAGTTTCTCGAGTAGCTCACCATGTAGCTCCCCTGGGAACTCACCTAACAACTCACTTGGGATCTCTCCTAAGAGCTCACCGAGTAGCTAGCCTGAGAGCTCACCAATAAGCTCACTTGGGAGCTCACTGAACAGATCACCTAGGAGCTTGGCTAGGAGTTCAGTAAGTAGCTCGAATTAAGCTTGAGTGAAAACTAACTTGGGAGCTCACCTGATAGCTCACCTTACCAGCTCACCTTGAGCTCGACTAAAAGCTCACCCAGCAGCTCGACTTTAGCTCGCCGGCGAGCTCGTCAAGCAGGTCACCTGAAAACTCACATGGGAGCTTACCTATTAGCTCACATTTTCTACTCACCTTGAGCTCACCAAAGATCTCACCAAGCAGCTCGACTTGAGCTCACTCAGGAGCTTGTCAAACAGCCCACCTGAAAACTCACATGGGAGCTCACTTGACAGCTCACTCAGAAACTCGCATTGGAGATTACCTATTAGCTCACGTTGCCAGATCACGTTGAGCTCACTAAGGAGCTCACCTTACCAACTCAGCTTGAGCTTGTATTGTAGCTCTCCTCTATGGTCATCGAGTAACTCAGCAAGTAGCTCACCTAGGATCTCACCTAACAGCTCACCGAGTAGCTTACCAAGTAGGTTGACTAATAGCTCACCGAGTGGCTTGCCAAGTAGGTTGACTAGTAGCTTGCCTAATAGCTCACCTAGGAGCTCACTGAGTAGCTTGCCAAGGACCTTTCCTAGGAGCTCGCCATGTAGCTTGCTTTAAAGCTCACCTAGCAACTTACTTGGGAGCTCACTTAACAGCTCACCAAGTAGCTCACCTAGGAGATCTTTTGAGATCTTGCCGATTAGTTTGAGTTGAGCTCACCTAGGAGCTCGTCAAGTAACTCACCTGGGAGCTCGCTTGATAGCTTTCCTTGCCAACTCACCTTGAGCTCACCTTACCAACTCACCTTGCAAACTCACCTTCAGCTCATCTGGTAGCTCGGATGTAAGCTCACCTTAGAGATTTCTGACAAGCTTGTCTGGGAGCTCACTGAGTAGCTCACCTAGGAGCTCAGCTGGGAGCTTGGTAAGTAGCTCACCTAGGAGCTCATCGAGTAGCTCAACTTGAGCTTGCCCAGAAACTCACATGGGAGCTCACCTGATAGCTTGCCATGCCAACTCACCTTGAGCTTACTATACGTACGTAAAATTGTAAGGTACTGTACTGCCAGAACAGTGTAACAAGTGCCCCGATGATGATACAGGTCTCCTCGCAAGGTGTTCAGGATCTGGAAAAGCCCTCAGAGTATGCGTTAACATCCTGCATGCCCTGCTTAGCCCCCATGCCCTTTGTTTTCCCCTTTTTCCCTCTTTCCTTGGCCTCTTGACCTTCAATGACGAAACCGCAGCCCTGCAGGGCGGCGGTCTCGTGACTGCCACCCTGAACAGGGCGGTGGTCCCGTAACTGCCGCCCTACTCAGAGTGGCGGTCCTTTGCGCATTTTCCAGAATGCTCTTTTGACGTGACTCGTGTGAAATATCACGTTTCACCAGCTTTTCTTTGCCGACTTGAGCATGCATTAATGTTTTTGGTCCCATGGAATAGTGTTTTTCCTTTGTTTATTGTTTAGGAGTTCAATTTGGTTTTGGTTCTTGGATGTTTGAATTCCTATAAATGCATGGCTTGTGCTCAAGCAAAAGGCCTCTCTCAAGTTTTGTTTTCTGGATTCCTCTTTGCAATTCCTTTAGTTTTCCTTTGTTTAGAATACTTAGTTTTCTTCATTGCGTGTTTTGGTTAGTATTGTGTTGCAGCTGGTAAGCCACATATCCATCTTGTGCAAGTGCAGTCATTACTTGAGGCCACCATCTTTTGTTAGAGTCTTCTAATTTTCATTGGTTTAGTCTGTCAGCTTGCTTAGGATTGATAGCATAGTTCATTTCATACTTGGTTAGTATTGTTCAGCTGTCGGTAAGCCACATATCCATCTTGTGCAGGTAATGCTGTTGTTTCACCCATGGTCTGGAGTTTTTGGTCTGAAGCTTTGCTAGATTTTGAAGTTTGATCTTTTCTCTCATTCCCTCATTTTAGTGTTTTATTTATTTAGCTTGTTTAGAAGCCATTGCTTGAATTCACTTACATCTTTTGTTAAATTGCTCAGCTGTTTGTAAGCCACATATCCAACTTGTGTAAACAGCGCTGTTGTTTTATCTAATCCATTAGAGTAGAATAGCTTAGGAAGCCATTAAAGTTGCAGGTTTTTCTCTTCATACAGGATAGCTTTAGGTTCTGGATGCATTTTGTTGCATGATTCGCAGTAGATCCCGCTAGGAATTACATAAGCCAAGCTCTGTACTCTTGCGCTATCCCTCTCCTATCTGTGTTCTATTCTATCTACATTCTGAAGGTTGTCCCTTGTTCCAAACACCTATTCCTGTTGATGCAAGCATTACACACTTTTCTAGATCTACGTGAACACAAAGAATGAAGAGATCATACTGAGGGGACAAGATCACACACGCCATCGGATTCGCCACTTAACTGTGAAATCCAGGTTTTAAACTTTCAAAGTTTTAGTTAGAACCATATCAAACAGAGTAGTTAATCACTTTATTTCATTTCATTCTATTCTCGACATTGCGAGGGAAGCTATGGGGATTGATAGTTTCTGAGAAACTATGATTCACTCCTCACTTCTGAGGTAGGGTTGAGAATCTTGCTAATAGATTAGTTATTTCATTTGTTTAGAATAGATATACAAAATTGCACAGACAAATAACTACACTCGGTTATCTTGTTTGTTTTAAGTTATTAGTTTAGTTGTCAATTCTAAATATTTTAAATAACTGCTTTCTTAAATTCATTTAAATCATCAGAAAATACAAAAAGAAATTCATATATGCTATAAGTATACTTAGATTTCACTTTATCATAGTTTTTTTTATTACTGCTTTTACATGACAATCACGGCACCTCAAGAGCCCAGGGAATATATATTTGAGCCAATCGTGCCTTAACCAAACCTAGTCACAGCAATAGTTGACATAGACCAAAATCTCAGGATACAAGTATTCCAAACAACCATAGATTTACAACTGATCAGTTCTCAGTTAAGAGGATTAAACATAGAAGACAACCAAGCACATGCGTTTTGGTCAAGTCAGCCAAACTACAGATTACCCTAGAAAACATCCACATGACTGTAGAAGGGCTCGAAAGAGAACAAACATTCAGGTGTGATCCTTTAGTTCCACAGCCAGATGCTGGAGACACCCTCGTAGATATAGATACCAGCTTAAGAATCCAGGTTGCGAGAACACCTGTAAGGTATTCTGAGAAAATTGCACAACTATTGGTTCTAAACATAGAAGCTGAGAAAGCATATGATTACTAGATACTAGGGATTAGAAGTTGATCTCGCGTATGACCATAACAGGACTGCAACAACCAAGAGTCTATGGTTGTGATCCACAGATCCCATAGCCCAACGAATCCACAGAGTCAATTAGATATAGACACTAGCCTACGCACACTTGGTATTTCAGGTCCACTCCACTTCCACCTATCATCATCGAACAACTGTCTTTACTAGATACAGTGGCTAACGAAGCTAGGGAATTCTGGACTAGGCCAGAAAATCATCCGTAGAATCGATTATATTCATCATCCACTATATGACCTTATCGGGAGATATACACGAAACAATCCCAAGTCATTTTCCATGTATTCCGCAACCCATAGATCGAATCACGCCAGAGCTCGATATTGATTGGAGCCTTCGAGCAGTCATCCTCGCTGATTGATCTATCACACCAGTCCAAGTTAGAAGGGCCTTCTTTGCCTTAGATTCACAAATTCCACTAGTGCGTGTCAAAGACATTAGACTACCTAACTAGTTTTTCTACATATTCTACCCCCCACCGGCTGTCTCAGCACGACCTCGAGAGGTCAGGTACGCGGAAGAGTCACTTGTAGATTCTCACGCTCACCTGTCACTTTGCTGGCGTAAAAAATTGGTGAACCTGACATGAAACAAACAATTGTTTCACCTTCTCTTTGAGAAGTTTCAAATCTTCTCTCATCCACCTTCGCTCCTTCCCATTATTCTGTGGGTATTCATATACCCCCCGAATATGTCGGGATTCGATGCATATGGCAGACCCCTCTTGGGTCTTGAGGCATACTACACCCAACAGAATAGGGAATCATCACCCTCGCTCTCAGTATGGGGTGACAACTATTCAACTAATCATTTGTCAACACAAACCCCAAGAATCAGATATAGTTCATCTTTTCAAACTGAGGAGTTAGATCAACCCCCTTGAACCCAACAAACAGAGCCTTCAGGTTCAAACAATATGACGTTTACCGGAGAATCTGGTTCATCTCCTCAAATGTTACTTAGACCACAAATTAGTAGGCAATCAGATCCATACCTGGTCTTAGATGATGGACAGTCAACATGTTATCCTAGGAGTGAACAACGCTCCCGGGGTATGTACCCACCTGTAGGAGGTTTACAAATACAACCTGAGATCTCTTTTCAAGAAAATACCTCTATGCCACTGCATATAGGAAATACTCTCAGAGAAACTTGGCAAGATAGTGATTAGTTCATGACAGGATATCACATACCTATACAACACCAAGGTATACAACAAACGCCGCTCAGGCAAAAGTACCGTGACTTCACCAAATGAAGTCATTTCAACTGTTAGTAGAAAAGAGTGAGAGGGTTAGAACTTGCTCAAGCAAGTCAAAATTCTCCGTTCATACAAACAGGAAGTTCCAATCCTCCATACCACTCTGGCCAAGTAGATCTCCTCACAGGAGTAGGCACATTAGGCATGACTCCTCAGTATTCACAACAAATGCCAACAAGACCCATCATCTCTAACACTATTCCTCCCAGTCTAGTGTCAGAACAATCCATTCCTGGATAATACCCCTTCGTACTTAAACATGTACTCCAAATCACCACAAGGGGATATGTTCTCCTCTCCCGGCATGTTTTCTCAAATACAGGGACCTCCTTATGCCCCTGCCAACGCGTACGTTGCACCATATCAACAACCCTATCCCACCACCACTCCCTCAACAAACACCATCAATGGTCGAAAGCATATGCGATAGGGACTTATTCAGAATATTTGAAGGAGCCCTTAGATTTCACCATACGAAGCGTCATGCTTCCAAGACCTCTTCCCTGATTTTCCCAAATACAAAGGTGAGGGAGATCTGAATGTGCATATCAAAGCTTACGCTACAGCCATACGAGAATTACTCCCATGGGATGGGGTTGTTGCTAAAATATTCCCCAAAACTTTGGAAGGCATTGCTCTCGATTGGTATTATAGAATACCTGAGGCTTCCATACATTCATTTAAACAACTCGTGTCTGAGTTCATCAAAGCCTTCGACATGAACAAACTATTAAGAACAGGAATCAGGGAGTTCTTACACATCAAACAAGAACACAACGAATCTGTCACCCATTTCATCCAGAGGTGGCGTACAGTTCTTTACTCTTCAGCAAGTGCTCCAAACATGGACCAGATGGAACTATGCAATTTATTCCTTCATTCTCTTAGCAGAGAAGTGAGGGAAGAAGTCCAGAAGTTCCCACTAAGAACTTATGATGAAGTACTTGAGAGCGCTCTACGAATAGATCAAGCAGCGATAGATAGTGGTCGTAAGACATATGGAGCAAATGGGAGGTTAATCACCTCCACTCAAAATACTACAACTACCACAAATGTCAATCAAGGACCCAAAATCCTTAACAAAAATCGTGGGGTAACAACAGATGGGGTAACTGACCAGCCCAAGAGGGTAAATGTTGTTAATACTCCATCACAAACAAACAACCAGCGAAACAACAACTTTACCCCGACGGTCAATACAGTGGATTTTAACCATCCACAACAACAACAACAACGGTGAAATCCCATACAAGGGCCAAGCCAAAACTCATTTGGTTACCAAAACCAAAGTCAAAACCAAAAACAACAATTCCAAAACTTTGGTCCTAATAGGCAATAGTTTGATCAGAATTTTAGGCCACAATACACACCAAACCAACAAAACTAGGAATTATAATCCCAATTCTTATTGTGGTTTCCACAAAATTCATCGGGGTCATGACACTAGAACATGTCGTGACTACAATAAATTCATGCAACGTTTGCCAGAAGAACAAAGACAGTTCTTCACAGATATGTTCTTGGCAGATCCTACATCTCATCATCACCAAATACTTTCAGGGGTAGTTTCCCCTCAGAATGCTCCCCTGAAGATCTTTAACGATCCACTCCCAAATCATGATAGCAATAGGCTGAATCCAACTGGAACAAACAAAGGTGCAATGATGGGAAACAATGACCATGAAGCCTCGACTTCATTAAATCATCAGTTGCGCCACAGTTAGGGAGCTCAACCGAGACCTAAGATAGTCAGTTTGGTAGAATTAGACGCTGAACTACCTATCGAAGCTATAACAAGAACACGAGAGTATTTCTCTCAACCAAGCCCAAGTCATCTGCCAGAAACAGATAAGATCAGCAAATAGTAGAAAAACCTGTGGGTTCGTATGATTTAATTAGTGACCTAACAAAGACCTTCTCACACATTTCATTTTTGGACTTACTAAAGAACTCTCCCCCTCACAGAGCTGCTCTTTTAGAAGCATTAGGTCTAGGCCATCTAATTAACATCACTCCACCTCCCTGAAACACAAGTAAATCACGTAGATTTTGATATCCACCCTCCGGGGCAGCAGACAAGGATGTCGAATTCATATTCGAAATAAGTAAAATGCCCACAGATGCTGAGATCGCACGCCGAGGTGATCCAGCCTTACACTTACAAGTATGGGTTTATAATAACTATGTAAAACGGGAAATGGTTGACGATGGGGCTGCAGTTAACATAGTCCCTTTCTCTTTCCTCCAAAAACTTGGATATGGGGAAACAAACTGTTCCACTACTCGAAATACATTGAGAGGCTATGATAGCCTTAAAGCCACTTCGATAGGAACTATAATACTGTCGGTCACCTTAGGGCCCAAAACAATCCTGACTGAGTTTTATATTATAGATTGGGAAACTAATTATAATATGATCCTCGGCCGACCATGGATACACGAATGAAGGCATTCCCTTCTACGCTATTTCAAGAAGTAAGATTCTTGCATCTAGGAAAGGTATTTGTAGCCAAAGGTGATCCAAAACCTTTCGATTTGCACCTAGCTAATTTAAAGAAAAGACCAGGGGTGCACTCAGAATTTGAACTTCCAACAAACCAACTTAATAAACCCACTGACCCAAAGCCAGAGGAAAATTTGATACCTACGACAGATCTTGAAACTACCAGCATAGCCAAAACAATTCCAACCCCTAAAGATAAAACTAAAGAAACAGTATCATTAGGGACTACTGCAAAAATCGTTGAGTTGATAGAACAAGATTCACCAATGTTCTTACCATTTGATTCAGTAGGCATAGGATTTTCCCTAGGTGTTGGTTCCTTACCAGCAGAAGATCTCTGTATGGTAGAAGTAGAGTGCGCAAATGCAACAGATACCCCAACATCTACACTCCCGGCTAAGTATTGGACTCTCCATTTCAATGGAGCTAAATGTCATTATGGAGCAGGGGCAGGTATAATTCTTACTTCACCCAAGGAGAAGGTCCTTCCATTCTCTTTTAAGTTAAACTTTGAATGCACAAACAATGGCGCTAAGTACGAAGCCCTTTTTTTTGGCCTTTTTTGTTAGCAAAACAGAATTGGTACAACATTACAATCAAAGTACCCGTTAAGGTTAGAAGGTAAAACACAAATTAGTAACAAAAGCAACTCTAACTGAAGTATATGGAAACGATGATGGCGAGCATATGGTCAGAGGATCTTCTACGCTAGATGTTGAATGGGAACTCAACGCAAAGTATTTGCTACCCAATCCAATATGGAGTGAGGGGCGATCCATCTGACGGAGTGTTACAGAATACTAATCTTCTACCTAAATGCTGAATGGGAACCTCAACGCCATCACGTATGTGCTACCCAATCCCAGCAATGGAGCTAGAAGGGGCGACCACTTCACACGGTAGTCCATTCATAGATGAACTATGCTTGATAAAAAGAAATGACGGAAATCCTGGAAATACTCAACACCCATAATGAATGCTTGCTAACCCAGAATGGGATAGTAGCTACCATAGATGCGGAGGTCAAATTAGAACAATACTTAACTGCCTATGAAAGTAAGACAGTGCTCTCCTATCAATATGCTAGATTTATCCCTAAGATCCACATTCATCTTCCTACTTCGGAAGTCCCCGTAACTGCCAGCTTACAATCATAAATGGTGAGATCTTGCTAACATATACACAATCAGGATTACGGGGATGATGCAGATTTACCTCTAGCACCACCTGAGTTCGATGACAGTAACTGTATTTTTATATAACCAGCAGCACATCAGATTTTCTGGACATCAGGCTCAGAATATGAACCAAGAAGCACTGAAAACTAGGTTCTTTGTGGAGTAGCTCAGAAGAATTCCGTAATACATACTTAGGTTCTCAAAAGAACCTCAAATAGGTGATTACATTTAAGCACTATTAGCAAGACGGGCGCTCAGACTAACCCCCAAAAAAAGACTCAAAATGCAGGCTATATTAAATGCATGAATTTCAAGCCCCAAAACACAAAGTAAATCACGTAGATTTTGATATCCACCCTCCGGGGCAGCCGAAAAAGGATGTAAAATTCATCATTCGAAATAGTAAAATGCCCCAAATGCTAAGGCAAACGCCGAGGTGACCCAGCCTTACACTTGCAAGTGTGGTTTATAAGAACTATGTAAAACAGGCAATGGTTGACGATGGGGAGGTTAGTTACAGTAGCCCGTTCTATTTCCTCCAAAAACTGTGGATATGGAGAAACAAACTATTCAACTACCATGAAATCCTGAGAGGCTATGATAGCCTTAAAGCCCACTTCGATAGGAACTCTCAATACTGTCGGTCCCTTAGGGCCCAAACCATCTTGACTTGAGTTTTATATTATAGGAAAATGGGAAACTAAACTATAATATGATCCTCGGCGACCGTGGGCTCCATCGATGAAGGCAATCCCTTCCACGATTTCCAAGAAGTCAGATTCTGCATTTGGGAAAAGGTATTGTAGCCAAAGGCAAATCCAAAACCTTTCGATTTACACCTAGTAATTTAAGAAAAGACACAGGGGTGCACTCAGGAATTTGAACTTCCACAAACCAACTTAATAAAACCCTCTGACCCAAAGACAGAGGAATAATTTGATACATACGGAAGCTCTTGAAACTACCAGTGTAGTCAAAAAACAATTCCAACCCCCTAAAGATAAAACTAAAGAAACAGTATCATTAGGGACTACTGCCGACAAATCGTTGAGTTGATAGAACAAGATTCACCAATGTTCTTACCATTCGATTCTAGTAGGCATAGGATTTTCCCTAGGTGTTGGTTCCTTACCAGCAGAAGATCTCTGTATGGTAGAAGTAGAGTGCGCAAATGCAACAGATACCCCAACATCTACACTCCCGGCTAAGTATTGGACTCTCCATTTCAATGGAGCTAAATGTCATTATGGAGCAGGGGCAGGTATAATTCTTACTTCACCCAAGGAGAAGGTCCTCCCATTCTATTTTTAAGTTAACTTTGAATGCACAAACAATGGCGCTAAGTACGAAGCCCTCCCTCCTCCTTGGCCTCACCTTAGTAAGAAGACGACTTGGATTAATAACATCTCAGAGTCTTGGGAGAGACTCACAATTAGTAACAAACACAGTTTTGAAGTATATGAAAACTAAGCCGAACATTTACAACTCTACAAAAATGTTGTATTAGATTTAAGCCAGGGCGGTTTAACTTCATATCCATTGAAGCGATCCCACAATGAGAAAATATTCTCACCGATTCAATAGCAAACCTCAGCATCACGTTTTACTCCAAGCAATGAGCTAGAAGATACTCACTTTACAGTATCCATTCATGATGAACATTGATTAAAAAACAATGACAAATCCTCTTTCAAGCGGAAATGAATCTACCATCCTAGACTATGTTGGAAATGATGCGGCTACTTTGGATTACTTAAATGCCTATGCAACATTACATCTCTCCTATCATATGCTAGATTTATCCCTAATTCCACATTCGTCTTCCTACTTCAGAAATCCCGTAATGGATCTTCCCTCACAAATGGAACCTAACATATACACAATAGGAAACGGGGGATGGATATATGATTTACCCTCTAGCACCACCTGAGTTCGAAGAGGGTAACGCCTCTTCTAATCGAAGAAGAAAAGAAAACAATCGATGTCAACATCGGGACAGAAGATGAACCAAGAATACTGAAACTAGGTTCTTTCTTGACACCAGAAGAAGTGGAAATACATACTTAGGTTCTCAAAGAACATCAAAAGGTGTTTGCATTTAATTACAAGGAGATGACGGGAGTCACACCCCCCAATTGCAGTACACAACCTCGTCACTAGATCAGATGCAAAGCCAATTAAACAAAATCAAGACCCATGAAACCCAAAGTAGCTCTCATGGTAAAGACGAAGTAATAAACTTCCTTCAGGTAGGTTTCATCAAGCCAGTTGACTACTCCCAATGGGTATCTAATATCATGTCCCATTCTCAAGAAGAACGGGAAGATACACATTTGCATAGATTCTGAGACATCAAAAAAGTGTGTCCTAAAGACGATTTCCCATTACCATCCATAGATGTTATTGTTGATGCAACAGCTGGTTTTGAACTCTTGTCTCTCATGGATGGATTCTTGGAATACAACCAAATCAGAATATCCAAGCAAGATCAAGCTAAAACCACATTCATAACTCCTTGGGGAACCTATTGTTATGCTGTCATGCCTTTCGATCTCAAAAATGCTGGTGCTACATACCAGCGGGATATGACTTATATATTTCATGATTTAATTCATAAAATCATGGAATCCTATGTAGATGACTTGTTGGCTAAGGCCAAGAAGTGTTGTGACCATCCCGAAGTACTCTGCGTCATTCTTTCATGTTTAATAGAATACGGAGTCACACTAAACCCAGAGAAATGCGTCTTTGGTGTAATAGGAGGAAAGCTCCTAGGTTACATCATATCATCATGAGGGATTGATGTTGATCCAACCAAAATTCAGGCTGTCCTCGAAATGGTCCCACCTTCGGACAAATCTGGAATCAGGTCATTTCTCAGAAAGCTAGGTACAATCCGAAGATTCATCCTGGACTTAAGCTTCACTATTCATCCAATCAACAATTTACTCAAGAAAGACTATAGCATTGATTGGACCGAAGACTGCAACAAAGCTTTCAACGCAGTTAAACGTTTCTTGCTATCACCACCTACGCTAATGCCACCTAATCTTGATCACCCGTTAATCCTATATTCGCGAGCTACCAATGTCTCGCTGGCCTGTATGTTGGCCCAAGAAGACGATGACAAGAGAGAACATGTAATTTATTTCATTAGCCGAACACTGCTTGACTATGAAACACGCTATACACAAGCAGAGCAAGAATGTCTTGCCATAGTCTTTGCTACTAAACGTCTAAGACATTACATGCTGAATCAAGAAACAAAGGTCATGGTAAAGATGGACCATTTACAGACTTTTCTCACACAAGGTTCCTTATCCAAAAAGGTTGGACGTTTTATAACCTTAATGGGAGAGTTTGAATTAACATTTGTAAATCAGAAGTCAGTTAAAGGACAAATCATCGCGGATTGGTTAGCTGACAACCCATTAGACGGAGGTGATCTAGTAGATTTGGATTTTCTAGATGAATGCGTATACTACATAGAAACTCAACCTACTATCTCTGAGTGCCCTTGGTACACTGATATCATTAATTATATCATGGACCATACGTACCTGGATGTAGTTACACTGCAACAAAGAAGGTGATTACGCATAATCGTAGCCAAATATGTCATTATAGAGCAGGTGCTCTATCAAAAAGCATTCGATGGAATGCTCTTAAGGTGTGTCGACACAGAAGAGTCCAAGAGGATTCTCCATGAATCCCATAGCGGTATATGTGGAGGCCACTTCGGTGGCCATGCCACTACTCAAAAAATACATCGAATGGGCTATTTCTGGCCCACTCTAGAACATGACGCGATAGAGTTTGCACGCAGGTGTCATAAGTGCCAAGAATTCTCCCATGAGATCCACATGCTAGCACAAGCTCTGTAACCAATTGCTACTCCATGGCCCTTTTCTACATGGGGTCTAGACTTGATAGGGAAATTCTCTCCCTCATCCACAGATGGCCATAATTTTATAATCACGGCCACTGAATATTTTACCAAATGGGTGGAGGCCATGCCTCTTACTACTGTACCTGGTTCTGTGATCGCCAAGTTCATTTTGAACCAAATCATTTGCAGGTACGGTATCCCATAAATCATTATCTCTGATAATGGAACTTCTTTTAAAAATGAAGAAGTTTGCGAACTATGTGGTAAATTTAAGATAAGCCATCATACGGCTTCCTTGTATTATCCCCAAGCCAATGGGCAGGCTGAAGCAAAAAACAAAACACTAAAAGCCATTCTCCTCAAAACAGTAAAAGAAAACAAACGAGATTGGCATTTGAAGTTATATCCGGCCTTATGGGCCCACCGAACCTCAATAAGAACACCAACGGGAGAAACTCCTTTCTCGCTAGTATTTGGGGCAGAAGCAGTTCTCCCGCTTGAGGTCGAAATACCCAGTCTCCGCATTTCACTACAAGGGATTCTGGATGAAGACGCTTACAGAGAAGCACGTCTTTCCCAATTAGAAAGCCTAGATTAAACTAGGTTAGATTTTTAAGTAACGGCATAGAGCCTATGCTAACCGAATGTGCCTGCAGTATAACAAAAAGGTCTATTAATGCGACATATACGAATGTGATCTAGTTCTAAGACTAGACAACCAGATCGACAAGAAGACCGGTGAAGGAAGGAAATTCTGGCCCAAATGGTTGGGCCCATACCGAGTCACGAAGGACTATTGAAATGGTGCATACCTCTTATGCACGCTAGAAGGAGAGGAGTTTGGCGAAATAGTCAATTCCCTGCAACCTCAAACGTTTCTACGCATAAGCAGCTAACGCTACTTATATAACTATCTACATTGCATCTTCCATATAGATTTAGGATCATTTTTTCCACTTGTTCTTACACAAATTGTGATCAAGGAATCTATTCTCAAAGCAATTTATTACAAACTCATGATGTGGTCTGGCACAAAAGTTATTTAATCATACCTCTCCATCTTCACGATATCATCAAGTCATCTTCAGAATCTTTTATCAAATAAAATCAAACATGACGAAGTCCTAACAGTAACCATACCAAGATCTGTAAGTTTTTTCTCACTTTGATTTCTTCTTAGGATCTGGTGTCTTGCCTATGGTCTATTCTAGAAGCTGGCATGGTGTCACATCTATCCCATATACACATCTCTTTGGAAACAAGCATATACTGTCTATTTTACTCAAAAAGACAAGTCAAAAAATGATTAAACATAAAATTTTATTTTTACACATTTCCTTGCCCCACCAACCTTCGGTGATGAGCTTGTGTCTCTTACTAGTGACGTAGGGTTGGGAAAGGATGGAAATGCCCTTACTCGCCTATGCCTTGCCCACGGTGATAAACCCATGCTTCTTACAAGTAGCATGGGGCAAAGTGTAGGGGGTCCTCTAGACAATGCAAATGTTAAAAGGTCATAAAGTCAAACTATTCAAACTTTGAGTCAAAAACGAATGAATCAGATGTTCAAAATTCCAAGAGAGTTAAAAATCCTAAAAACCAGATTTTGTCTACCATGTGGCCATCTACTAGGTCTAAGTGATGGATAAACCGTAAAGCAAGTTGCACCCAAAACTATGAAGTCATTTAGGTAGAGTAAGCTTATAGCTTCCAATTTGGTTTCGCCAAAGCTTCGTTTGTCTTTCATCACTATCATTTCACCATATTTCATAAACCTGTGCCATTTCCTTAGAGCTCTTGGTGATGAGCCCTCGCATCTTACTAGTTGCGTGGAGTTAGGAGCGGGGCAAGTTAATCTCTTTCATCATACTGAAGTTATGTTCATCACTTTGCCAAAACAAACACGAGTTATCCAAATTTCTAACAGAAGTTCTAAGATTGAAGATCACAATATATCTACAATATCATGTATCAACATCATGAAATTACAAAAAGAAAGCAAACATTTGCATCATTCTAGTTTTCCATTGTATACATTCTAGAAAGCATATAAAACATACATCGTAGTATACACGATCTGGAAAGCTGGAACATAGAAAGGAAAAACATGAGTGACAAGCTTTTGATCCAAAAATCAATGCATATATATAAATGCATCAACGTTTGTATACAATGCCATCATGCACTAGGCATGGTCAAAACACTCAAAGAGTCCGTGATATACAAAATAATCTTATAGCTAAAAAGTATACAAGGGCCAAGTCACCTCTCAACCCCTACGAAAAGACATCCGAAGGTGTGCGCGCCCTCGCCTAGGACTCCGGCTACGCCGGCGCTCTGAATGAAAACGAGAAGATGCTCGGGGTCTCGAGGAACAGCATGTGGTCTTGCCATGAGAATGGCTCCTCATAAGACGCTCAGTTGTCCTATAGCCTGCCAACTCTGTACAGAGAGTCGACACCATCTTGGCCACATGCCAAATGGGAGCGAAGACGTCGGTGTGCCTACTCGGCTGCTGACAGGCTCCCCAACATCTACAAATAGCTCCACACGGGTCTTATCCATATGGATCATCAGAGAATCAGTGCATACCCTACGGATTAGATCCTGCCACTCCTCAACAGTCTCTGCAAAACAAAGAAGAAAGACGAATTAGAATATAGGCAAGAGACTAAAATATACAATATACATAAACTCATAAGGAGAGATAGCACATTACAAAAATCCTAAATCAAACTAACACTGAAAGGGACTGAGAGGATAACTTACTCAGATCACTGGGCCTCCAAGATGGGTCGAATAGGGCCAGCACCTAAACCGCTTTGATGCCACTTCTGACTGAGGGGCTGATCCTATGGTAGGATGCAACATGACACCCTGCAACTGGACTCGTCCTATCCACCATGGCCCTGAGAGAGTGGCTCCTCTAAAGCTAGAGTCTCTCTCTCTGCACTCTGCTCCTCCCTCTCTGCCTAGACAAGCCAATATCCTGGGTGTCATGCCACTCAGGATCGCTATCATCCACCTACTCCTCTGACCCTCCCTCTGTAAGACTCCTCAGAATCGGAGTCAATATCTATAGGGTCATTGCTGCTATTTTGATATAGGACCCGCAGCAATCTGAAGCAAAGGTGCCCGGAGGTGCACCAGCTCTCCCTCTTGCCCTGAACTGTCCCTCCTGGCTGCAATAGGATGTACCAGGAGTGATCACTGTCCAACCATTGGCCTCTAGGCCCCCCTCTAGCCTCGCGGACTGATCTATAAACTGGTGCCGCTGGGGGAAGCATGCCCGCATATGGAAGGCCGAACTGCTGAGGAACTCTACCAAAAGGGTGTACCTCCACCCGTCCCACACGGTCAATAAGCTGCCCTGTGGTGGAGCAGGAGATCAATGTAAGGGTCTCCTCGCCCCATATGCCGGCCATAAGCCGGTACGGCATCGCCTCCATATCTACTGTGGTAAGGGAAGCAACTGGTTGGTGAGGTGCTCTAAGCACCGACATATCTAACCATCTAGCTGCCCTCACAGCCCCTGGGTCTTCCACCTCTACCCCTCTGCCATAAGGAATAAAATGCTCGTACACCCAACTCATGACTAGAGTAGGGTGGCTCAATGACTGTCCCTGCAAATGGACCACCCTGTATAAGTCATGATAGGTGGTCCCCAGAATATCTGCACCCCAGGCATATATCCGGCCATGCCCCTCTATCTGTGCAATGATGGGGGCCCAGCAGTATAGTAAAGTATCTCCTCCCTTGTCCCCGATCAGCCTCGAGGCAAGGATCCCCATGATAGCCTGTCGAAATACGGGGATGGGCAAAGAAGGAATAGGATCAAACTCTCACTCCCTTCTTTGACCCCGTAGAGATGGCTGCATCCCCCATGTAGCCTGCCCACTGTGCAATCTGTGCTCGAGACCCTATTTTGTCTCCAGTGTGAGTCTCCTCCCGATGATCGGGACCCCCAGGATACGGTAGACATCCTCCAACAGTGATGGTCCACTCACCGCGGACCCCTGGTTAAGTCGGAAAGTGTTCCGATCTGCATCCCAATATGAAAACAAGTCACAAAGAATGTGACTAGATGGAGTGACATGGGGCACGCGCGATATACATCAATATGCCGGCCCTCTGTAATGTATCCTCCTCATCCTGAGAAAGGGCATCCAATACCCCGGAGAGCCAATCACACTCTCTCTCTCG
This sequence comes from Taxus chinensis, assembly GCA_019776745.2. Taxonomy (NCBI): domain Eukaryota; kingdom Viridiplantae; phylum Streptophyta; class Pinopsida; order Cupressales; family Taxaceae; genus Taxus; species Taxus chinensis. The sequence goes on from CM034157.1 coordinate 2,970,811, forward strand.
GCTCCATCTGATATACTCTGCTCTCAAACCTGCATACACCCAAAACACACAAAAAAGAGCAAGTTAGTATCTAATCAATATACGAGAGAGTCATAAAAACATATAGAAATGTAATAAAAGTACAAGTACAGTCTCCAAAATAGGTTCCTTTTGCATTCTGTGCAAAACCACCGCCCTGAGCAGAGGGGCGGTTTTGTAACCGCTTGCCTTGAAGGGGGGGTGGTTCTATGTAACCACCGCCCTCATCAGGGCGGCGGTCGTGTAACCGCCACCCTGGCCAGGGCGGCGGTCGCGGTCCAAAAACCCGCGCAGGTTTCCATTTAACCCCAAAAAGCCCTAAAAAATGCTGTAAAAAATAGACCATTTTAACCTAAAACTGGAGCCTACCTAGTAGGCACCCCCCCTAGGTGGACCTTTTGAACCTAACATTTTCAAAAATAACCCCCCCCCATTTGCACAGAATTTAACATTTCAAATTTAAAGGGGGAAAAACAAAAAATTGAAGAAAACCAACCTGTGATCTGGCAGGGCGGTGTTCCGCGTGTGGAGGCATGATCACGATCTCACTGCGGAAATTTCGACTATACTCATGCAAGAAACTGTCACCGTGGGTCCCAGAGCTCAAAAACAATCAAATCAACACGCGCAAAATGAATAGTAAAATGGGCCCACTTTCCTATATATATATTGTTCTATTTCATTTTAAAATGACTTTTTCGCAGGTTCGGAGCACCGACGGAGGTAAGTTTCCTATCCCCGCGCATGAATGGTACATTCTCTTTCCCTGTTATTTTAGTGTTTGTTTTCCAAATTATTGTATCTATCTACACTTGAGTTCTCTTTTCATTTTGCAGGTAGCGGGAATTTTGGATGGCGTCATTTCGACACACGGACGTGTAAGGTATAACTTCTAACTCCCCATTTCGGGACTGCCATACTCAGACCCACCGTTTTATGCCTCTTCATGGCTAAAACGCTTCTCCGAGGGGGAAATATGTACGTACCCAAAATTGTAAGGTACTGTACTGCCAGAACAGTGTAACAAGTGCCCCAATGATGATACAGGTCTCCTCGCAAGGTGTTCGGGATCCAGAAAAGCCCTTGGAGTATGTGTTAACATCCCGCATGCCCCGCTTAGCCCCTGCACCCTTTGTTTTCCCCTTTTTCCCTCTTTCCTTGGCCTCTTGACCTTCAGTGACGAAACCGCCGCCCTGCAGGGCGGCGGTCCTGTAACCGCCGCCCTGCTCAGAGCAGCGGTCCTGTGCGCGTTTTCCAGAATGCTCTTTTGACGTGACCCGCGTGAAATATCACATTTCACCAGTTTTTCTTTGCCGACTTGAGCATGCATTTATGTTTTTGGTCCCCTGGAACAATGTTTTTCCTTTGTTTATTGTTTAGGAGTTCAATTTGGTTTTGGTTCTTGGATGTTTGAATTCCTATAAATGCATGGTTTGTGCACATGCAAATGGTCTGGATTTTTTTGGTCTCAAACTTGGGCTGGCTTTGGAAGTTTGATCTTTGCTCTCATTCTCTCATTTTAGTGTCTTTGTTTAGAAGCCATAGCTTGAATTCATTGCAGTCATTTTTTTTAGTATTGTCTCAGCTGTTGGTAAGCCGCAGACCCATCTTGTGCAGGCAATGCTATCATTTCATCCATGGTCTGGAGTTTCCAGCTAGAAGCTTGCTGGATTTTGAAGTTTGATCTTTGCTCTCATTTCCTCATTTTAGTGTTTTCGTTGTGTAGCTTGTTTAAAAGCCATAGCTTGAATTCACTTACATTTGCTTGTTAGCTTTATTCAGCTATTGGTAAGCCACATATCCAACTTGTGCAGGTAGTGTTGTTGTTTTATCCAAACCATTGAGAACAGGATAGCTTAGGAAGCCATTAAAGTTACAGGTTTTGCTCTTCATATAGGATAGTTTCAGGTTCTGGACACATTCGTGTTGCATGACTTCGCAGTAGATCCCGCTAGGAATTGCATAAGCCAAGCTCTGTACTCTTGCGCTATCCCTCTCCTACTCGTTCTATTCTCAGTCTGCATTCTGAAGTTGTCCTTGTCCCAAACATCTACTCCTATTGATGCTAGCATTACACGCTTTTCTGGATCCACGTGAACACAAAGAACGAAGAGATCATACTGAGGGGACAAGATCACACACACCATCGGATTCGCCACTGTTCTGCGGAATCCAGGTTTTAAACTTTCAAAGTTCTAGTCAGAATCATATCAAATAGAGTAGTTAATCACTTAATTTCATTTCATTCTATTCTCGATATTGCCAGGAAAGCTGTGGGGATTGATAGTTTCTGAGAAACTATGATTCACTCCTCACTTCTGAGGTAGGATCGAGAGTCTTGCAGATAGATTAGACAAGCTATTTTACTTATTTAGAATAGATATACAAATCACACAGGAAAATAACTACACTCGGTTATCTTGTCTGTTTTAAATTACTGTTTAGTTATTATTTATAGATATTTAAAATAGTTTTCTTTCCTTAAAATTATCAGAATATTTCATAGAAAATATAAAGTTATATACAGTTAGATTTATTTCACGTAGTTAGAATTTGTTTCATTACAGTTTTAGATTGCATTTTGTTTCGTATGACAATCACGGGACCTCAAGAGCCCAGGGAATATATATTTGAGCCAATCGTGCCTCAACCAAACCTCATCACAGAAATAGTTGACATAGACCAAAATCTCAGGATACAAGTATTCCAAACAACCACAGATTTACAACTGATCAGTTCTCAGTTAAGAGGATTAAACATAGAAGACGACCAAGCACATGCATTTTGGTCAAGTCAGCCAAACTACAGATTACCCTAGAAAACATCCACATGACTGTAGAAGGGCTCGAAAGAGAACAAATATTCGGGTGTGATCCTTTAGTTCCACAGCCAGACGCTGGAGACACCCTCGTAGATATAGATACCAGCTTAAGAATCCAGGTTGCGAGAACGCCTGTAAGGTATTCTGAGAAGATTGCACAACTATTGATTCTAAACATAGAAGCTGAGAAAGCATATGATTACTGGATACTAGGGATTAGAACTTGATCTCGCGTATGACCATAACAGGACCACAACAACCAAGAGTCTATGGTTGTGATCCACAAATCCCACAGCCCAACGAATCCACAGAGTCAATTAGATATAGACACTGGCCTACGCACACTAGTATTTCAGTCTACTCCACTTCCACCTATCATCATCGAACAACTATCCTTACTAGACACAGCAGCTAACAAAGCTAGGGAATTCTGGACTAGGCCAGAGAATCGTCCATAGAGTCGATTATATTCATCATCCACTATATGACCTTATCGGGAGATATACATGAAACAATCCCAGGTCATTTTCCACGTATTCCGCAACCCATAGATCGAATCACGCCAGAGCTCGATATTGATTGGAGCCTTTGAGCAGTCATCCTTGCTGATCGATCTATCACACCAGTCCAAGTTAGAAGGGCCTTCTTTGCCTTAGATTCGCAAATTCCACTAGTGCGTGTCGAAGACATTAGACTGCCTAACTAGTCTTCCGTATCTGCATATTCTACCCCCCACCGGCTATCTCGGCACGACCTCGAGAGGTCAGGTATGCGGAAGAGTCACTTGTAGATTCTCACGCTCACTTGTTGCTTTTCCGGCATACAATCACCTATCAGCTTGGCTTACCATATCTCTTTGAGCTTGTTGAGGATCTCACCTTACCAACTCACCTAGAGCTAATCTGGTAGTTCACCTTAGAGTTCTTCATGTAGCTTTCCAAGTAGCTCACCTGGGATCTCACCTAACAACTCACCTGGGAGCTCACCAAGTAGGTCATCAACTAGGTTAACTTGAGCTCACTTGTGAGCTCACCGAGCAGCTCGTCGGGGACCTCTCCTAGGATCTCACCAAGTAGCTCACTTTGGAGCTCACCTAGCATCTTGTCAAATGGCTCGCCAAGTAGCTCACCTCTGGAGGCTCTTATCTCACCGATCAACTCGAGTTGAGCTCGCCCAAGAGCTCATTGAGTAACTCACCTAGGAACTCACCTAGGAGCTCACCTGATAGCTTGTATTTCTAACTTTCCTTAATCTCACCTTGCCAACTCACCTTGAGTGTTCACCTTTCCAACTCATCTTGAGATCATCTAGTAGTTTTCATGTAAGCTCACCTCAAAGATTACCGACATGCTCACCTTTCAGCTCACCTAGGAGCTCACTAAGTAGCTGACCTAGGAGCTCGACTGGGTACTCAAAAAGTAGATTGCCTAGGAGCATCATCGAGCAACTCAACTTCAACTTTCCTGAAAAACTCACTTGGGAGCTCACCTGACAGCTTCACCTTTAGCATGTACCCAGAAGCTCACCAATTAGCTTGACTTGAGCTAACCTACGAGCTCACCTATCTACTTGCCTTGAGCTCATTGAGGAGATCACCTTGCCAAATCACCTTGAGCTCATCTGTAGATAGATCAACTCATAGTTTATTAAGTGAGCTCACCAAGTAGCTCACCTTGGGAGCTCACCTAACAGCTCACCTGGAGGAGGTAGTCAAGTGGTAACTCACTTGGGAGCTCACCTAAAAACTCACTTGAGAGCTCACCAAGTAGCTCCTCGAGTAGGTTGAATTGAGCTCACTTCTGAACTCGCCGAGAAACTCAGTGGTGACCTTCTCCTTGTTGTAATAGGAGCTCACTAAGTAGCTCACTTAGGAGCTCACCTAGCAACTCACCTAGGAGCTTTCCGAACAGCTTGAGTTGAGCTCACCTGATAACTTGTCGAGTTGAACTCACCTAGGAATTTATCACATGGGAGCTCACCTAACAGCTCACCTTACCAACTCACCTTGCTAACTCACCTTGAGTTCACCTTACCAACTCATCTTGAGATCATCTTGTAGCTTGCATGTAATCTCACCTCACAGATTACTGACAAGCTAACCTTTGAGCTGACTACTAATGGGAGCTCATCGACCAGCTCACATAGGAGCTTGGTTGGGAGCTCGGTAAGTAGGTCACCCATGAGCTTTTCAAGAATTCTCAACTTTAGCTTACCTAGAACCTTAAAAAATATGGGAGCTTTCCTGACAGCTCACTTTTCCAGCTTGCCTTGAACTCACCTAGGAGCTTACCAAGTAGCTGGCCACTCTCCCCAACTTGAGCTCACCCAGGAGCTCGTCAAGTACCTCACCTAAAAACTCACATGAGAGGTCATGTTATAGCTCACTTTTCCATGTACTCTCACATTGTGATCTCACCTATCAGCTCACCTTGAGCTCTCTGAGGAGCTCACCTTTCTAACTTTCCTTAAGCTCATTTGGTATCTCACCTTGGATTTCATCGAGTAGCTCACCAAGTAGCTTGGATGGGAGATCTTTAATTATTTTTGAGAAGCTCCTCGAGTAGGTTGACTTGAGGTCACTTGTGAGCTCACTTATGAGCTTTCCAATTAGCTCTCTAGGCACCTCGCCTGGGAGTTCACAAAGTAGCTCGCTTGGGAACTCACCATTAGCAGATCACGTGGGAGCTCACTGAACAACTCGCTAAGTAGCTCACTTGGGAACTCACCTAGCAGCTCACCCTTCCTCAAAGCTCTCATGATAACTCACCTTACCAGTTCACCTTGACCTCACCTAGGATCTTTTCGAGCAGCTCTACTTGAGCTCACCTGGGATCTTGTCAAGCAGTTTAGAAGAAAACTCACACGAGATCTCACCTAATAGCTTGCTTTGCCAGCTCTCAAGGGAGCTCACCTATCAGCTCACCTTGAGTTTTTTGAGGAGCTCAACTTACCAACTCACCTTAAGCTTACCTGGGAGCTAGCTTGACAACTCACCTTGCCAACTCACCTTGATCTCATTTAGTAGCTCGCATGTAACCTCAGCTCAGATACTACTAATAAGCTTGCCTTTCAACTCACAAGGGAACTCACAAAGAAACTTACCTAGGATCTCAGCTGGGAGCTCGATAAGCAGCTCGCCCTGGAGCTCATTGAACAGCTCAACTTGAGCTTGCCTAGAAACTCACTTGGGAGCTCACCTAACATCTCACCTTGCCAGCTCACCTTAAGCTCACCTAGGAGCTCACTGAGTAGCTTGAATTGAGCTCATCAGGGAGCTTGTCAAGTAGCTTTACCAAAAACTTGCATGGGAGCTCACCTGAAAAATCACCCAAAAATTTACATGGGAGCTCACCTATCAGCTCGCCTTACTAGCTCGCATTGAGCTCACTGAGAAAATCACCTTGCCAACTCACCTTGAGCTCATCTGGTAGGTCACCTCAGAGTTTTTTGAGTAGCTCACCTAGGAGATCTTCTGGGAGCTTTTTGATCAGTTCAAGTTGATCTCACCCAGGAGCTCATTGTGTAACTTATCAGGGAACTCACGTGGGAGCTCACCTGACAGCTTACCTTGTCAACTCACCTTGCCAAATCACATTGAGCTCACCTTGTCAACTCACATTGAGCTCATCTAGTAGCTAGCACATAAGCTAAACTCAGAGATTTCTGACAAGCTAACCTTTGACTTCACTTAGGAGCTCATAGAGTAGCTCACCTAGGAGCTTGGTAAGTAGCTCACTCAGGAACTCATCGAGCAGCTCAACTTGAGCTTGTGCAAAAACTCACCTGGGAGCTCGACTGATATCTTGCCTTGGCAGCTTACCTATAGCTTACCTAGGATGTCGTTGAGTAACTTGACTTGAGCTCACTCAGGAGCTCATCAATCAACTCATCTAAAAACACACATGGGAGCTCGCCTATCAGTTCACCTTGCTAGCTCACCTTGATTTTTTTGAGGAGCTCACCTTGCCAACTCACCTTGAGCTTTTCTAGTAGCTCACCTCAGATTTCATTGAGTAGCTCACCTGGGAGCTGACCTAACATCTTACTTGGGAGCTCACTGAGCAGCTCGCTGAGTAGGTTGACTTGAGATCGATTGTGAGCTCACTGAGTAGATCACTGGGGACCTCACCTAGGATCTCACCAAGTAGCTCACTTGGGAGATCACCTAGAAGCTCACTTAGAAGATCACCAAACAACTCACCAAGTAGCTCACCTAGGAGCTCTTCTAGGAGCTCACTGAGTAGCTCAACTTGAGTTGACATAGGAGCTCATCAAACAGCTCCCTCGAGAACTCACATGAGAGCTCCCTTGATAACTCACCTAGAAACTCATATGGGATCTCCCCTATAATCTCACCTTGCCATCTCACCTTGAGATCACTGAGGAGCTCACCTTGCTAACTCACCTTGAGCTCGTATGGTAAGCTCACCTCAGAGTTCATCGAGCAGCTTGCCAAGTAGCTCACCTGGGAGGTCACCTAGGATAGGTCACTTAAGAAGCTCACCAAGTATCTTACCAAGTAGGTTAACTTAATCTTGCTTGTTATCTTGCTGAGTAGCTCACCAGAAATCTCACCTAGGAGATTGCAAAGTAGCTCATCTTGTGAAGCTCACTTAATAACTCACCTGGGAGCTTTGCTGAATAGGTCACTTAGGTAGCTCACCTGGGAAGCTCACTCTAGGAGCTCACCAATCAGCTTGAGTTGATTTGACTCAGGAACTCATCAATTAACTGACCTGGGAACTCACCTGGGATCTTGTACCTGAAAGCTCCCCTTGCCAACTCACCTTGGAGCTTCACCTTTCCAACTCACCTTTAGCTCAACTTGCAAACTTCACCTTGAGCTCATCTGGTAGCTTGTATGTAAGTTCACCTCAGAGATTACTGATAAGATCACCAAGGAGCTCACCTTGAGTAGCTCACCTAGGAGCTCGGGTGGGAGATAGCCGAAATAGGCTGATCTCTTGATCAACTGAGCTCAACTGAGTAGCTCAAGTTGATATTTCCTAGGAAACTCACCTGGAAGCTTGCCTGATAGCTCACCTTGCCAGCTCATCTTGAGCTCACCCAGGGGCTCGGTGAGCATCTCGAATTGAGCTCACTCAGGAGCTCTCATCAAGCAGCTGATCCTGAGTTGAACTTACATGGGAGCTCACCTAATAGCTCACCTTGTCAACTCAACTAGAGCTCAACTCTCCTAGGAGCTCACCTGATAGCTCACCTTGCTAACTCGCCTTGAGTTCATCTGGTAGCTCACATGTAAGCTCACCTAAGATATTACTGGCAAGATCACATTTGATCTCACTTAGGAGCTCACCGAGTAGCTCACCTAGGAGATTAGCTAGGAGCTTAGAGAGTATCTCGACATGGGAGCTCATCAAGCAGCTTGAAATTGAGCTTTCCTAAAAACTTTCCTAGGAGCTCACCTGATATCTCACCTTGCTAGCTCACCTTGAGTATTTCAACTAGGAGCTCATCCTAGGAGCTTGTAATTCAGCTCACCCAAAAACTCACATGATCTTATAATGGTAGCATCACCCAAAAGCTAAAATGGGAGCTCACCTAATGAGCTCACCCAAAAACTAAAATGGGAGCACACCTTGCCATAGGTCACCTTGATCTCGTCTGAGTAGCTTGCCTCGGATTTTACTTGCAGTAAGCTCATCTCAAGTAGCTCACCTGGGATCTCACCTAATAGCTTGCCTAAACGGCTCGCTGAGTAGGTCACTGAGTATTTTGAATTGAGCTCACTTGTGAGCTCACCACGTAGCTTGCCGGGGACATCTCACCTAGGAGCTTCGCCAAGTATCTCACTTGGGAGCTTTCCTGGATAGCTCACCTGAGAAGTTCACTGAATATCTCACTAAGTATCTTGCCTGGGACCTCTTCTGGGATCTCACCGATCAGCTCGAGTTGAGCTGGGCTAGGACCAAGAGAACTCACTCGAGTAACTCACTTGGGAACTCACTTGAGCTCACCTTGAGCTCACCTTCCCAACTCACCTTGAGCTCACTCACCTTGAGCTTACTCTAGTAGCTTGTATGTAAGCTCACCTTAGAGATTATAGGTAAGCTCACCTTTCTTCTCACCTAGGAGCTCTCCAAACAACTCACCTGGGACCTCAGCTAGGAGCTCGGTAAGCAGCTAGCTAATAGCTCATCTAGCAGCTCGACTTGAGCTAGAAACTCACCTGGGAGCTCACCTTACATAGCTCACCTTAGGATCTCACCGAGCAGCTCAACTTGAGCTCACTCAGGAGCTCATCAAGTAGCTCACCTGAAAACTTGCATGGGAGCTCACCTGATAGCTCACCCAAAAACTCACATGGGAGATTGACTATCAGCTCACCTTGAGCTCACTGAGGAGATCACCTTGCCAACTCACCTTGAGCTCATCTGGTAGCTCACCTCAGAGTTCATCGAGCAACTCACCAAGTAGCTCACCTAGGAGCTCACCTAATAGCTTACCTGGGAGCTCACCGAGTAGCTCACTGAGTAGGTTGACTTGAGCTCACTTGTGAGCGCGCTGAGTAGCTTGCTGGAGAACCTCACCTAGGAGCTTTCCAAGTAGCTTTCTTTGGAGCTCATCTAGTAACTTACCTAGGAGCTCACAGAATAGCTCGCCAAGTAGCTCACCTAGGATATCTTTTGGGAGCTCATAGATCAGCTCAAGTTGAGCTCACCCAGGAGCTCGTCAAGTAACTCACCTGGGAGCTCACCTGACAGCTCACCTTGCAAACTCACCTTGAGATTACCTTCCCAACTCACCTTGAGCTCATCTTTCCAACTCACCTTGAGCTCATCTAGTAGCTCACATGTAAGCTAACCTCAGAAATTTCCAACAAACTCGCATGGGAGCTCACCTAGGAGTTTGGCTGGGAGCTCGGCAAGCAGTTTACCTAGGAGCTCGTCAATCAAATTCACTTGAGCTTTCCCAATAACTTGCATGGGAGCTCACATGATAGCTCACCTTGCCATCTCTCCTTGATCTCACCGAGGAGCTCCCCGAGTAGCTCAAATTAAGCTCATCTGGGATCTCGTCAAGAAACTTACCTAAAAACTCACATGGGAGCTCACCTTGCCAACTCGTATGGGAGCTCATCTTGAGCTCACTGAGAAGATAACATTTCTAACTCCCCTTGATCTCATCTAGTAGCTCACCTTAGAGTTCATCGAGTAGCTAACCAAGAAGCTCACCCGGGAGCTTGCCTAATAGCTCACCTAGGAGCTCACCTAACAGGTCACCTGGGAGCTCATCGAGAACCTCTCCGAGTAGGTTGACTTGAGCTCACTTGTGAGCTCTGTGGGGACCTTGCCTAGGAGCTCACTAAGTAGCTCCCTTAGGAGCTGGCCAAGTAGCTCACCTTACCAACTCAACTTGATCTCATCTAGTAGCTTGCATATAAGCTCACCTCAGAGATTGCCAACAAGATCACCTTTGAGCTCACCTAGGAGCTCACCAAGCAACTCACCTAGGACCTCAACTGGGGGCTTAGCAAGTAGGTTACCTAGGACCTCATCGAGTAGCTTGACTTGAGCTTGCCCAAAAACTTGCCTAGGAGCTCACCTGACAGCATGCATTGCTATCTCACCTTGAGCTCACCTAGGATCTCACCAAGTAGCTCGACTTGAGCTCACCTCAGAGCTCTTCAAGGAGCTCACCTTGCTAACTCACCTTGAGCTTATTTGGTATCTCTATCTCACCTCATTGTTCGTCGAGCTGCTCACTAAGTAGCTCACCTGGGAGATCACCTAATAGCTCACCTGGGAGCTCACCGAGTAGCTTGCCTAGTAGGTTGACTTGAGCTTGCTTGTGAGTTCACCAAGTAGCTTGATGGGGACCTTGCATGGGAACTTTCCAAGTAGCTCACTTTGGAGTTCACCTAGCAACTTGCCTAGGAGCTCACCAAATAGCTCACATAGTAGCTCACCTGGGATATCTTCTTAGAGCTCACCGATCAGCTCAAGTTGAGCTCACCCAAGAGCACCTCAAGTAACTCACCTAGGAAATCACCTGGGAGCTTGCCTGACAGCTCACCTTAGATATTTCTGATAAGCTCACCTTTCAGCTCACATGGGAGCTCACTGAGAAACTCACCTAGGAGCTTGGCTGGGAGTTCAGCATGTAGCTCACCTAGGAGCTTGTCGAGCAGCTCTACTTGAGCTTTCCCAGAAACTCACATGGGAGCTCACCTTGCCAGCTCACCTTGAGCTCACCCAGAAGCTTACTGAGCAACTTGACTTGAGCTCACCTGGGAGCTCGTCAAGCAACTCACCTGAAAACTCACGTGGGAGCTCACCTTATAGCTCACCTTTCTAACTCGCATGGGAGCTCACCTATAAACTCACCTTAAGCTCACTGAGGATATCACCTTGCCATCTCACCTTGAGCTCATTTAGAAGCTCACCTCAGAGTTCATCAAGAAGCTCGCCAAGTAGCTCACCTAGGAACTCACCTAACAGATCACCTGGGAGCTCACATGGGAGCTCACAAAGTATCTCGATGAGTAGGTTAATGTGAGATCACTTATGAGGTCACTGAGAATCTCACTAGGGATGTCACATGGGAGCTCACCAAGTAGCTCCCTTGGGAGCTCACCTAGCAGCTCACCTGGGAGCTCACCAAGTACAAAACTTAGGAGTTCTTCTGGGAGCTTTCCGATCAGCTCAAATTGAGCTCACCTAGGAGCTCATCAATTAACTCACTTGGGAAATCACCTGGAGCTCACTTGATAGCTTACCTTGCCAACTCACCTTGAGCTCACTTTCCTAACTCACCTTTAGCTCACCTCACCAACATGTAAGCTTACCTTAGAGATTTCTGACAAGCTCAACTTTCAACTCACCTTAGAGCTCAGCAAGTAGCTCACCTAAGAGCTTCAGCTGGGAGCTCGGTAATTAGCTTACCCAAGAGCTCATTGAGCAGCTCGAATTGAGCTTACCCAGAAAATTGCTTAGGAGATTATTAAGTAGCTCACCCAAAAACTCACATGGGAGCTCATCTATCAACTTACCTAGCTCACCTTTCCTTGAGCTCACTAAGGAGCTCACCTTGTTAACTCACCTTGAGCTCATGTGGTAGCTCACCTCATAGTTCCTCGAGAAGCTTGATAAGTAGCTCACGTTGGAGCTCTCCTAACAACTCACCTAGGAGCTCACCAAGCATCTCGCTAAGTAGGTTATCCTAAGCTCACTTGTGAGCTCACTGAGTAGCTCACTGGGGACCTCGCCTAGGAGCTCACCAAGTAGCTCACTTGGGAGCTCACCTAACAGCTCACTTGGGAGCTCACCGAATAGCTCAGAAAGTAACTCACCTGGGAGCTCTTCTAGGAGCTTGCCGATTAGCTTGAGTTGAGATCACCCAGGAGCTCATCAAGTAACTCACCTATGAACTCACCTAGGAGCTCACCTTACATTTCCAACTCACATTGAGCTCATCTGGTAGCTTGCATGTAAGCTCACCTAAGAGATTACTGACAAGCTCACCTTTGAGCTTGCCTGTAATCCCACCGAGTAGCTCACCTAGGAGCTCACCTAGGAGCTCATCAAGAAGCTCGCGTAGGAGCTCGTCTAGCAACTCAACTTGAGCTTGCCTGGAAACTCACCTAGGAGCTTGCCTAATAGCTCACCTTGCCAGCTCACCTTGAGCTCATCCAGGAGCTCACCGAGTAGCTCAACTTGAGCTCACCTAGGATATTTTCAAGCAGCTCACATAGAAACTGACATGAGAGCTCACCTAACAACTCACCTCAGAGTTCATCGAGTAGCTTGCCAAGTAGCTCACCTGGGAGCTCACCTAACAACTTGCTGAGTAGCTCACTGAGTAGGTTGACTTGAGTCACTTATGAGCTCACCAAGTAGCATGATGGGGACCTCACCTAGGAGCTCACCAAGTAGCTCACTTGGGAGCTCACCTAGTAGCTCACCTAGGAGCTCACCAAATAGCTCATAAAGTAGCTCACCTGGGAGCTCTTTTGGGAGCTCACCGATATGCTCAAGTTGAGATTTCCTAGGAGCTCATGGAGTAACTAGACTTGGAACTCACTTAGAAGCTTGCCTGATATCTCACATTGAAAACTCACCTTGAGCTTGCTTTGCAACCTCACCATTAGCTCATCTGGTAGCTCACATGTAATCTCACCTCAGATATTGCTGACAAGCTCACCTTTGATCTCACCTGGGAGCTCACTGAGTAGCTCACCTAGGAGCTCAGCTTAGAGCTTGGCAAGTAGCTCACCCAAGATCTTATTGACCAGATCAACTTGAGCTTTCCCAGAAACTCACCTAGGAGTTCACTTGATAGCTCACCTTATCATCTCACCTTGAGCTCACCAAGGAGCTCTCCGAGCAGCTCAACTTGAGCTCACCCAGGAGCTCATCAAGCAGCTCATCCAAAAACTCACATAGGAGCTTATGTCACCACTACCCTTACTAACGTGCATGGGAGCTTACCTATAAGCTCACCTTGCCAACTCATTTTGAGCTCACCTGTCAACTCAGCTTGAGTCATCTAGTAGTTCACCTGAATCAGGTCAACAAGTAGCTCACCTCGGAGCTCACCTAACAGCTCGCTGAGTAGGTTGACTTGATATTTCTTATGAGCTCACCAAGTATTTCACTTTGGAGCTCACCTAGTAGCTCACCTGAGAGATTGTTGAATAGTTCACGAAGTAGCTCACCTAGGAGCTCTTCTGGGAGCTCACAAATCAGCTTAAGTTGAGCTCACCTGACATCTCACCTTGCCAACTCACCTTGACCTCATCTCGTAGCTTGCATGTAAGCTCACCTTAGAGATTACCAATAAGGTCACCTTTGAGCTCACCTAGGAGCTCACTGAGCAGCTCAATTAGGAGGTCGGATGGGAGCTTGGTAAGGAGCTTTCCCAGGAGCTCGTCAAGTAGCTCAACATGAGCTTGCCAAATAGCACCCATCAGATCTCACCTGACACCTCATCTTGAGCTCACCAATGAACTCGCTGAGCAGCTCAACTTGAGCTCACCCAGGAGCTCGTCAAGTAGCACTCCCAAAAACTCACATGGGAGCTTGCCTGATATCTCACCTAGAAAATCTCCTTGTTAGCTTGCCTTGAGCTTACTGAGGAGCTCACCTTGTCAACTCACCTTGAGCTTGTCTAGTATCTCACCTCAAAGTTCATCAAGTAGCTCACCAAGTAGCTCACCTTAGAGCTTTCCTAAAAGCTCACCTAGGAGCTAACAAAGTAGCTCACCAAGTAGCTCACCTTGAGCCCTCAAATCACCGAGTAGCTCACCTTGATCTCAACTTGGAGCTCGCCAAGTAGCTTACTTAGGAGCTCACCTAGCACCTAGCTAGGGAGCTCACCGAATATCTCACCAAGTAGCTCACCTAGGAGCTCTTCTGGGAGATCACCGATCAACTCAAGTAGAGCTCACCTGAGAGCTCATCGAGTAACTCACCTAGGAGATTGCTTGACATCTCACCTTGCCAACTCACCTTGAGTTCATCTGGTAACTCACATGTTAGCTCACCTATAAAATTTCTCACAAGCACACCTTTGAGTTCACATGGGAGCTAACTGAGTAGCTCACCTAGGAGCTCGGATGGGAGCTCAGCAAGCAGCTCACCTACAAACTCGTTGAGAAGCTCAACTTGAGCTTACCCAGAAACTCACTAGGGAGCTCACCTGATAGGTTAAATTTCTTGCTTGTGTTGAGATCTCATAGGAGCTCACTGAGTATCTCGACTTGAGCTCACCCAAGAGCTCGTGAAGTAGCTCACCCAAAAACGTGCATGGGAGCTAACATCATTACTCACCTTGCCAACTTACATGGGAGCTCACGTATCAACCTGCCTTGCTAGCTCACCTTTCCAGTTCACTTTGAGCTCACTTAGGAGCTCACCTCGTACTCAAGGTCTCCTTGATCTCATCTGGGAGCTCCCAGGAGCTCATCGAGTAGCTCACCAATTCTCACCAAGTAGCTCACCTAACAGCTCACCTAGGAGATCACCTATAAGTTTTTCTAGGAGCTCACCGAGGAGCTCACCAAGTAGCTCACTTGGGAGCTCACCTAGTAACTCACTTGGGAGCTCACCGAATATTTCACCAAGTAGCTCACCTAGGAGCTCTTCTGGGAGCTCACCGATTAGCTCGAGTTGAGCTCACCCCGGAACTCATCGAGTAACTTACCTGGGAGCTCACCTAACATCTCACCTTGCTAACTCACCTTGAGCTCTTCTGGTAGCTTACATGTAAGCTCACCTAGGAGCTTGGAAAGTAGCTCACCTAGGAGCTCACCTCGAGGAGCTTGAGTTAGCTCACTTGAACTTACCTTAGAAACTCACCTAGATAGCTTGCCTTAGTAGCTTATCTTGAGCTTGCCAAGGAGCTCACCCAGGAGCTCACCAAGTAAATCAAATTGAGGTCGTCAAGCAACTCACCTAAAAACTCGCATGGGAGCTCACCTCACATCTCACCTTACCAACTTACATGGGAGCTCACCTATCAACCCACCTTGCCAGCTCACCTTTCCAATTCACTTTGAGCTCACTTAGGAGCTCACCTTACCAACTCTCCTTGAGCTCGTCTAGTAGCTCACCACAGAGTTCATCGAGCATCTCACCAAGTAGCTCACCTAACAGCTCACCTGGGAGCTCACCTATAAGCTTGTCTAGGAGCTCACCAAGGAGCTCGCCAAGTAGCTCACTTGGGAGCTCTCCTAGTAGCTCACCTGGGAGCTCACCAAATAGCTCACCAAGTAGCTCACCTAGGAGCTCTTCTGGGAGCTCACCGATCAGCTCGAGTTGAGCTCACCTGGGAGCTCATCAAGTAACTCACCTGGGAGCTCACCTAACATCTCACCTTCACCTTGAGCTAAACTCACCTTGAGCTCACCTTGCTAACTCACCTTGAGCTCATCTGGTAGCTTACATGTAAGCTCACCTAGGAGCTTGGCAAGTAGCTCACCTAAGGAGCTCCTTGACTAGCTTGACTTGAGCTTTCCTAGAAACTCACCTGGGAGCTCACCTGATAACTCACCTTGAGCTCACTTGGATTTCCCAAGCTCGTCAAGTAGCTTCACCTAAAAACTCACATAGTGAGCTCACATAAGTAGCTCACCCAGAAACTCACATGGGAGCTCACCAGATTACCTCACCTTACATGGGAGCTCAGTTTACCTTGTCAATTCCTTGAGCTCACTGTGGAGCTCACCTTTCTAACTCACCTTGAGCTCATCTGGTAGCTTTCCTAAAAGTTCACGGAGTAGCTCTCCTAGTATCTTACCTAGGATCTCACCTAATAGCTCACCTAGGAGCTCACCAAGTAGCTCACTAAGTAGGTTGACTTGAGCTTACTTGTGAGCTCACTTGTGAGCTCACCGAGTAGCTCACTAGGAACCTCACCTGGGAGGTTTCCAAGTACCTTGCTTTGTAGCTCACCAAATAGCTCACTGAGTAGGTTAACTTGAGATCACTTGTGAGCTCACCGGGGACCTCACCTGGGAGCTCACTAAGTAACTTGCTTGGGAGATCACGTAGTAGATCACCTAGGAGCTTTCTGAAAAGCTTGTAAAGTAGCTCACCTGGGAGTTCTTCTTGGAGCTCACTAATCAGATCAAGTTGAGATCACCTTACTAACTCACCTTGAGCTCACCTTGCCAATTTTCCTTAAGCTCACCTTGCCAACTCACCTTGAGCTCATTTGGTAGCTCACATATAAGCTCACCTTAGAGATTAATGACAAGCTTACCTTTGAGCTCACCAAGTAGCTCACCTAGGAGCTTGGCAAGTAGCTCACCCAGGATCTCATCGAGCAGCTAAACTTAAGTTTCCCATAAAATTACCTGGGAGCTCACCTAATAGCTCACATTTTCAGCTCACCTTGAGCTCACCCAAGAGCTCACCGAGCAGCTCAACTTGAGCTTACCTGGGAGCTCGTCAAGTAGCTCACCCAAAAACTCAAATAGGAGCTCACCTTATAGCTTGCCTTGCTAACTCACATGGAAGCTTTCCTATCACCTCACCTTATCAGCTCAACTTGAGCTCACTAAAAAGCTCACCTTACAAACTCACCTTGAGCTTGTCTAGTAGCTCACCTCAGATTTCATCAAGTAGCTCACTAAGTAGCTCACCTGGGAGCTCACCTAATAGCTCACCTAATAGCTCACCTAATAGCTCACCTATAAGCTCGCTTGGGAGATCACCAAGAAGCTCACTAAGTAGGTTGACTTGACCTCACTTATGAGCTTGTCAAGTAGCTCACAAGGGACCTCACCTAGGAGTTCACCAAGTAGCTCACTTGGGAGCTCACCTAGGAGCTCATCTAGGAGCTTGCTAAATAGCTCATCAAGTAGCTCATGTTGGAGCTCTTTTGTGAGCTACCAGATGAGCTCAAGGTGAGTTGGAAAGGTGAACTCAGGTTGAGTTGGCAAGATAAGCTGTCAAGTGGGATCCCAGGTGAGTTCCCAGGTGAGTTACTGAATGATCTCCTGGGTGAGCTCAACTCGAGCTGATCAGTGAGCTCCAACAAGAGTGCCCAGGTGAACTACTTGGTGAGCTACTTGGGGAGCTCACAAGCAAGCTCAATTCAACCTACTCAGCGACCTACTCGATGAGCTCCCAAGAGAGTTGTTAGGTGAGCTCCCAGGTGAGCTACAAGGTGAGCTACTTGAAAAACTCTAAGGTGAGCTACTAGATGAGCTTAGGGAAAGTTGGCAAGGTGAGCTCCTCAACAAGCTCAAGGTAAGCTGATAGGTGAGCTCCCATGAGAGTTTTCAAAGTGAGTTGTTAAGTGTTCTCCCATGTGAGTTTTTAGGTGAGTTACTTGATGAACTCCTTTGTGATCTCAATTTGAGCTGCTTGGTAAGCTCCTCAAGGAGCTCAAGGTGAGCTCGCAAGGTAAGCTCCTAGGTGAGTTTCTGGGTTAGTTCAAGTTGAGCTACTCGATGAGCTCTTGGGCAAGCTTCTTCCTAAGCTCTCAGTCGAGCTCCTAGGTGAGCTACTTAGTGAGCTCCTAGGTGACCTTGTTAGCAATCTCTGAGTTGAGTTTACATGTGAGCTATAGGATTAGGTTAAGGCTCATTAGCAAGGTGATCTCAAGGTGAGTTGGCAAGGCAAGCTCAAGGTGAGTTTGTAAGGTGAGATGTCAGGTGAGCTCCTAGGTGAGTTCCAAGGTGATTTACTTGATGAGCTCCCGAGAAAGCTCAACTCGAGCTGATCGATGAGCTCCTAGAAGAGCTCCCATGTGAGCTACTTGGCAAGCTATTCGGTGAGCTCCCAGGTAAGCTACTAGGTGAGCTCCCAAGCGAGCTACTAGGTGAGTTAGCAAGGTCAGCTGATAGGTGAGCTCCCATGTGAGTTTCTGGGGGAGCTTTTAGGTGAGTTCCCATGCTAGTTTTCAAGGAAGCTACTTGACGAGCTCTTGGGTGAGCTCCTAGGTGAGCTCAAGGTGACCTGGCAAGGTGAACTGTCAAGTGAGCACCAAGGTGAGTTTTTGGGAAAGCTCAAGTCAAGCTACTTGATGAGCTCCTGGGTGAGCTACTTACCAAGCTCCCAGCTGAAATCCTAGGTGAGCTACTTGGTGAGCTCCCAGGTGAGCTCAAAGGTAAGATTTTTGGCAATCTCTGAGGTGAGCTTACATGTGACCTACCAGATGAGCTCAAGGTGAGTTGGAAAGGTGAGCTCAAGGTGAGTTGGTAAGGTAAGTTTGAAAGATGAGCTGTCAAGTAAGTGCATAGGTGTGTTACTCGACAAGTTCCCATGTGAGCTCAACTGGAGCTAATCGATGAGCTCCCAAAAGAGCCCCTAGGAAAGCTACTTAGCGAGCTATTCGGAGAGCTCCCAGGCAAGTTGATAGGTGACCTCATAAGTGAGCTACTAGATGAGCTCCCAAGTGAGGTCCCCAGCGAGCTCACAAGTGAACTCAAGTTAACCTACTTGGCAAGCTTCTCAGTGAGCTCCCAGGTAAGCTGTTAGGTGAGCTCCCAGGTAAGCCTTTTAGGTGAGCTCCTAGGTGAGCTACTTGGTGAGCTACTCGATGAAATCTGAGGTGAGCTATAAGATGAGCTCAAGGTGAGTTGGAAAGGTAAGCTCCTCAGTGAACTCAAGGTGAGCTGACAAGGTGAGCTGATAGGTGAGCTCCCATGTGAGTTGGCAAGGTGAGCTATTAGGTGAGCTCCCATGTAAGTTTTTAGGTGAGCTACTTTATGAGCTCTCGAGTGAGCTCAAGTCAAGCTACTCGCTAAGCTCCTGGGTGAGATCAAGGTGAGCTGGCAAGGCAAGCTATCAAGTGATTTCCCAAGTGAGCTTCCAGGTAAGCTCCACTTGAGATAGTTAATGAGTTCTTGGGTGAGTTATTTCCTGAGCTCCAAACCAAGATCCTTGGTGAGCTCCAAGGTGAGCTCAAAGGAAAGCTTATCGGTAATCTCTTAGGTGAGATTACATATGATCTACTAGATGAGCTCAAGACAAGTTGGCAAGGTGAGCTCAAGGTGAGTTGGCAAGGGGAGCTTTCAGGCAAGCTCCCAGGTGAGTTCCCAGGTGAGTTACTTGATGAGCTCCTAGGTGAACTCAACTCAAGATGATTGGTGAGCTCCTAGAAGATTTCCTAGGTGAGCTACCTAGTGAGCTACTCGACAAGCTCCTAAACAAGTTTCTAGGTGAGCTCATAGGAGAGCTACTTTGCAAGCTCCCAGGTGATATTTTTGGTGAGTTACTCAGTAAGATCACAAGTGAGCTCACAAGTAATCTCAAGTCAACCTACTCGGAAAAGCTACTTGGTGAGCTTCCAGGTGACTTGTTAGGTGAGCTCCTAGGTGAGATACTTCATAAGCTACTCAATGAACTTTGAGGTGAGCTACCAGATGAGCTCAAGGCAAGTTGTCAAGGTGAGTTCCTCAACAAGCTCAAGGTGAACTGGTAAGGTGATCTGATAGGTGAGCTCCCATATGAGTTTATGGGTGAGTTATCAGGGGAGTTCACATGCAAGTTCTCAAGTGAGCTACTTGACGAGCTCCCGAGTGAGGTCAAGTCGAGCTGCTCGGTGAGCTCCTAAAAGAGATCCTAGGTGAGCTACTTGGTGAGCTGTTCGGTGAGCTTCTAGGTGAGCTACTAGGTGATCTCCCAAGTGAGCTACTTAGTGAGCTACTAGGTTAGGTCCCAAGTGATCTGCTGAGTGAGATCACAAGTGAGCTCAAGTCAACCTACTCAGTGAGCTCCCAAGTAAGATGTTAGGTGAGCTCCTAGGTGAGCTACTTAATGAACTCTGAGGTGAGCTACCAGACAAGCTCAAGGTGAGTTGGAAAGGTGAGCTCCTCAATGAACTCAAGGCGAGCTAAAAAGGTGAGCTGATAGGTGAGATCCCATGGAAGCTTTTAGGTGAGTTGATTGACGAGATCCTGAGTGATCTCAAGTCGAGTTGATCAACAAGCTCCTGGGTGAGCTACAGGTGAGCTAGAAAGCCAAGTTATTAGGTGAGCTCCCAGGTGAGTTTCTGGATAAGCTCAAGTTGAGCTACTCGACGAGATGCTTACTGAGCTCCTAGGTGAGATTCTCTAAGAGCTCCCAAGTGAACTCAAAGGTGAGCTTGTCAGAAATATCTGAGTTTAGTTTATGTGTGAGCTACTAGATGAGCTCAATGCGAGTTGGCAAGGTGAGCTCAATGTGAGTTGGTAAGGTGAGCTCAAGGTGAGTTGGCAAGGTGAGCTGTCAGGTGAGCTCCTAGGTGAGTTCCCGGGTAAGTTACTTGATGAGCTCTCAGGTGAGCTCAACTTGAGATGATTGGAAAGCTCCCAAAAGATCTCTTAGGAAAACTACTTGGTGAGATGGTTAGTGAGCTCCCAGGAAAGCTATTTGGTGACCTCCCAGGAAAGGTCCTTGGTGAGCTACTCAGGGAGCTCATAACTGAGATCAAGTCAACCTACTCGATGAGCTTCTCAATGAGCTCCTAGGTGAGCTACTCAAAAAACTCTGAGGTGAGTCTACTAGACAAGCTCAAGGTGAGTTGGCAAGGTGAGCTCCTCAGTGAGCTCAATGCGAGCTGGCAAGGTGAGCTGATAGGTGAGCTCCCATGTGAGTTTTTGGGTGAGATGTTAGGTGAGCTCCCATGTGAGTTTTCAGGTGAGATACTTGACAAGCTCCCTAGTGAGCTCAAGTCAAGCTACTCGGTGAGATCCTAGGTGAGCTCAAGGTGAGCTGGAAAGGTGAGATGTTAGGTGAGCTCCCAGGTGAGTTTCTAGAGAAAGCTCAAGTCAAGCTACTCGATGAGCTCTAGGGCAAGCTACTTACCGAGCTCCCAACTGAGATCCTAGGTGAGCTGCTTGGTGAGTTCCCATGTGAGCTCAAAGGCAAGCTTGTCAGTAATCTCTGAGCTGAGCTTACATGTGAGCTACTAAATGAGCTCAAGGTTAGTTGGTAAGGTGAGCTCAATGTGAGTTGGCAAGGTGAGATGTCAAGTTAGCTCCTAGCTAAGCTTAATGTGAGTTGGTAAGTTAAGCTCCTCAACAAACTCAAGGTAACCTGATAGGTGAACTCCCATGAGAGTTGGCAAAGTGAGTTCTCATGTGAGCTCTCATGTGAGTTTTCTTCTGAGTTGATTAACAAGCTCCCGGGTGAGCTCAAGGAGAGTTGCTTGGCAAGCTCCTAGGTGAGGTCAAGGTGAGCTGGCAAGGTGAGTTATCATGAGAGCTCTGAGGAAAGGTTCTAGGAAAGCTCAAGTTGAGCTACTCGATGAGCTCATGGGTGACCTACTTGCCGAGCTCTCAGCCAAGCTCCTAGGTGAGCTGGTTGGTGAGCTCTTAGGCGAGCTCAAAGGTGAGTGTAGACACTTAAAATTGGTTACTCAATTTAGTGTCCCTCTCATCCATTTACTTGCTTAGGAAACCTGGGGCACGTTTTACGTCACCAACTATCCCCTTGGGATATTATCCAATTTGTGATTTAATCACTTATTCCAAATTTAATTCACCCCATCATATCTTGCCCATGAGTGATTAAATATTAAATATTTAATTACGCTTCTCCCCATGCATCTTAATCACTTATCCACCCCAAATTTATTCTATCTATGTATCACATCTATTTTTAATCTTCCCTAAGTGAGATGTTTTCCCGTAGTTGGGATGAGTCTTATCTTTCTCGAAATCGATCATTTTTGGCCACCTCGGGAGTCTTTTCCGCGATCGGCACCGACCCATATGGTCGGCGCCGATTTTCTAGGAGCGGCACCGATTATAAAAGCAAGTCCAGAACTTAGTTCTAGGGACGGAAGGACCGAAAAAGAGACCGCGAACGAGTGAAAAGTGAACAGAAGAAAAAAGGAAGCACTTACACACGAAAAGAGAGCGAGAGAGATACAGGTTGTGAGAAAGAGAGATCTTCTTAGTACCAATCGTATCAAATTAGGGCAGATCTTGTCCGAATAAATCCCTGAGAGGAGCACCGTTACTCTGTCCCTGTCACATCAGCATCACACACCACCATCTATCATCTGGTGACTCTGTTCCAGTGTCTCGCCAACTTCGGCACATCCAGCAGACCACATTCACCTTCCAATTCCTGAATCTTATCGCACAGTCTCTGATTGATCGATCTGCCTTCAATCGACGCCGATCTTGTCCAGTCGACGCCGATCCGTATCAATCGACGCCGATCCATCTCAATCAACGCTGATCTTAGTCAGTCGACGCCGATCCGTTCAATCGACGCCGATTCTACCCAGTTGATGCCGATTTCCCTGTAGATAGGTAAAAAGGATACAGGTAACACAAATCCGGCATTATTTCATAGTTCCCTATTTTCTGTAGTTTCTGTCTGTATTTAGATTCTGTCTTATTACTGCAATCAGAAAATCTAGCTTTTTACTTACATCTTTTATCATGTATGCTTCTTTTCTTAATTGAAAACGTGGACTGACATCCACCGAGGAAGCTTATCGCTTCCCGGACCCACTTCTCGGGCAGTCCACCTAAATATCTTTTAACGTGGTCTTTTTCTGTCAAGCATTGGTGTTTTGTAGGATACACGGATCTATTGTGTGAATTGCTCGTGTGCGCCCGTCTTATCTACATCGGCTGCCTCATCCGGCTACATCTTCATCAGGTATCAATTTCATTGGAGTTTTTCAGGGTTTTTGTGTTTAGTTTGGCACATTAACTTGGACAGGTAACAAGCGCGAAATTCTTGATCTACATTCTGGCACGCCCGGTGGGACCTAACCAAAGTCCCTTATTGATAAGTTCATTTCTTTCCTAGTTTTGAACTTTGTTCCTTTTCTTCACTGATTTCTATCAGTCCCATTTGAGCATTTCTTTTCATCATTTCAATCTTGCTTTTTTTTAGGCGAAATCGTTATCTTCGAAATTTTTCTAGTTCCTTAAAAATAGAGATTTCTGTTTCACCGTTATCTGGATATATCTTTCTGGGTTTTCTTTGGTGTTTGCTTAACCTCTTCTTGCGGAGCACTTTGCTTGTTCGTGAGATTGTTTGAGGGGAAGAGCTCAACAATGCGCTTTTTGAAGTCCACACACCTTGGAGAGCTAAATCTACAGGTATTCCTCTTTTACGGTGTTTTCTCCTTTTTAGGATTTCTTTGACGGTTGCCTATCACATCCAAACACTTCAATTTTTGGTGCTTAAAAAGAACTTAATCGTATTTGGAAAAAAATCTGTTTGACTTGTCTTCATTGAAATCAAACACTTCGTTTTTAAGTTCTTAAAAAGAACTTTTTCTTTGTCATTGATGTATATTTTTCATCTAGTTTTAATTAGGCTGGAAAATTGATCAAAATCGGTAGTGACACTATTTGATTTTTATTTTTCACCCTTGCACACAAAGCCAAAATCACTAGGTATAAAGCATTTAAACAAAATTCCTTCCCTGGCCTCGCCTACTTGGAAGTGATATCCAAGAGGAAGACCCTACGCGGTACTCAGGCCGCACTATAAATTCACGGAAGATTTTGGTATATATTGGCAAAGCACCCGACTCCCTTATCGCAGCGGTGTGTGAAGTGCGGGGGTAGGCCCCTATATCAAGCCACCTACCGGTCTTTTACTGAAGTGCCTTCAGGACTCCTCACCAAACATTACCCAAACCATCCTTAGTTTGGCTATCTGAGTAGTTCCTATTCTAAAAAGCCTTCCCTAACATTTTCTTTTCTTAAAAGCATCAAAATTTAAAGGAGATAATCACTTGCGCTGCTTGAATTGTCTATGCATTAGTTAGGTCAATCTTCTTTTCTGTGTGTTTATGATGGTTATCACTTGGTCACAATCTAGAAGAATGGCTCAACTGGTTCCTTCTTCCTCCGAGATCACCACTAGTGTGGAGGTTTCGGCACCCCCCCAATCTTCCTCGGGACCGCTATTAGTTGGTTCCCCATCCTGGTCATATAATCCTTTCTATCAAGCCAAGGCAATCCCATCGCGTCCAGCTTCCCCTAGTCCTTCGGAAATATCATCTGGCTCAGAGTATGTTCCCCACGGGGATCCTAAATTCCAGGCATTTCTCGACCGCAATCCGATAGCCCTCATGGACTACCTAGTACACAAATCTATTCAAATATCTGACCAAGGACCACCAGTCCAACAAGTGTATGATTACCCTTGTGGATCATCCCAAGCCTTTGTAGAGCAGTTTGCATCGTCGCTCTTGCCTCGAGTCACGGAGAAGAGCGAGGCCCCTATACCTCCCTTTTCTCTTCCACCTACCATATCGACCAGTTCTCAAATAGTCTTACCTATTCCTAACACCGCAGTTACCTCGAGTATTCCAGAACCTACTTCTGAGAAGTCTTCTACCCTGGCTATAATGAATGCGTCTGCACACCTGCATATTGCTGTTAATTCATCTATGCCCTCCATTGTGTCCCAAGGTCAGTACCTCTTCATGAGCCAACCCCCTCCGAATAGTCAATTGGCTCCTACTTCTCGTCCTCTAGGGGGTCTTTCTTCCAATGTTCCAGCAACTGTGACCTTCACCCATCCTCTAACATCGGCACCCTTAATACCTAATCTGGCAGTAGAAGGCCCCTTTCAGGTCTTGTTCCCCAACATGTCCAATCCAACCAACACCCATGTTCCTCAATCTGTCCCGATCCAATCAACAAACATAGGAGTCCACCAATCACAGGCTCCATCCGTCACCCAACCTTTATTTTCTCAACCACTTATTATCTCACAGCCTACCTATACGCAAGCCACCTCACAGCAAATACCCCACCCGGTGTCACCTAGAACACCTGGTTATTCCTCTTATCATCCTATCCATCAACAGATGAATCCTCCATTGACACCTCAACAACATCCACCACTTACTTCTTATGTAGGACATACCAATGTACCTCCTCCTCAATCTGACGTGGTTCAAATTCTCTTCAAGAAAATCACAGACTTGGAAGCCTCCACAAAATGGGCTCGCCCTTCATACTCCTTTGAAGAAGTATGTAATGAACCCATTCACCCCTCAGTAGCTTTCAAACCTTATCCTCCCCAATGGGAACTTCCTAAATTTTCAAAATTTCATAGTCGGGAAGACCCTCAACAACATTTGTGAGCATTCAAACATGCTTGCTACCTCATAGTCCAGGATCAGGAGCTTATGCTCCGTACCTTTCCTATGTCTCTAGCAGGTCCTGCTTTAGACTGGTACAATAACATTCCTCAACATTCCTTGTTTTCTTTCTCTCAATTGGCCCAGATGTTTGTTGAAAACTTTTCAATAAATATCGCGCATAAGATTTCGATCACAGATCTTTATAACATTCACCAATTCGATGATGAGTCTATTGCAGACTTTGTCGCTCGTTGGAGAGGGATAATCAACCAATTGTCTTTCTCCCTTCCTCAAACCCAACAAATCGAGTTGTTTACTCGATCTTGTGCTAATCACATTTCTTCCACTTTAAGGATCCAAACTTTTCATACCTTTGAAGAAGCCTTCACGATGGCACGCAAACTTGAATCTCGCACCATTGAGCAAGGGAAGCTAAAACTTCGCTCTAAATCTAAACCAGATTTTTCTCGATTTACTAAACCAAATTCTTCCCCTTCTAAAGACAAGAATCAAGGATCCACCAATGCTATCATATTAAAAACATCACGAGCTGACAATACTTCTAATCAAACACCACGAAGAGACTCCTCATCTTCTCGAAAAGGGACTTCATCATCTCGATCCTTTGCTCCATTGGGGGAATCATATGCCTCTATCTTAGAAAAAATGTTGGAAGTTCGCATGATCGAACTTCCCCCCATTAGAGATATTGATGAAAGCCGAGAACGTCCATTCTGGTATAGGGAAAATGATTTCTGTCCTTATCATAGAACCAAAGGTCATGACATTGAACGATGTCAGACTTTCAAAAATCTTGTCCAGAAATTCATTGATAAAGGTGAGCTCATTCTGGATAACCCAAATGCTCCCCCAAATCAGGCGCTCGATGTTTTTAAACAGCCTTTTCCCAATCATGCCCCGAATCATAATGCTTCAGAGTCTCAAAAGCCAAACACTCATACCATCAACTTCATCTCTACCGAAGAATATTCTTCTGAAACCAAGCCATCTGCAAACACATCAATCGAATTAGAACCTCCTTCCACTTCATCTATCACTGGAGTTCCATTATCTTCAGATGGCCTGTCTTTGAATATTCCTACATTACTAAGCGTGGAGTCTTCTTTCTCCACTCCTTTGTCTGACCTACCATCCATACCCAAGACAGTGTCATCCTCATCTGTCTCATCTTCAGACATTCTTTCAATACTCGAGGCAATTACATCCCTTCGAGTTTCCACTACAGGCACATCCACTTCTATTTCTCCCATTCCCGCTGCAACTATGCCCTTGGTAAATGTACCTATAATTGTGCCGACTTCGATGGAAGCGTCTTCGATTTTGACCCTTCCTATCTCTTTTCCTACAGTAGTTTCACCCATGATTACTGCATCAGCAGTAGTCCCCTCGCAAGGAACTGCTTCTTCATCACTCACTTCTTCCATCACTAATGTTACTTTGCCTATTAAGGAAAGATCAAAAGAAGTAGTATCAACACCTATACACTCAGTTCCTGAACCTAAACCGAGACAACCAAAATCTAACATTACACCATCAGTATCTCCCCACCTGCTTCCTCCGAAAAGGTTACAAACACCTTATGCCGTTGAAGTCGTCACCATCCCTGAAAAAGGAAAGCCCATATTTCAGACCATCAAGACTCTTGGTACTCTTCCACAAAAATCTCTCTCTACGCCTCATAAACGATTGGATTTGCCCGCTGAGAAGGCTTTTTCTTCTACACACTTATCAAAGCCATCGTCTTCTTCTACAACACATTCTTCACCAATACCCCGAAAAATAGACTTATCTACTAAAAAGACGCCACCTCTTCTATCAGGATCATCATCTTCATTACCAAAAACCAAGGCACCCTATGTTCCTCCGATTACACCTACTTTGGGAGCTTCTTCCTCTTCTAAACCGACGTTATCTAAATCATCAGTAAATTCGACCAAGCAACCCCCTTTGTCTCTAAAGGCCACAAAATTTGTCACATATCCATCATCCTCAAAATCTATTTTAGGGGCTCCTCCTCCACCAAAGTCAATCATGTCTCACTTACTCCCATCCCAAGTACCCAAGACTGCTCCTCCAAATGTCCAAACAAATAAGAAGATCCCTAAAAAGACTATTAAACCTAACATGCAAGTTCTTTTACCTCGGTAGTCGGTTAATGCAAAAGAACCACCTTCATCATCTCTACCCTCCTCTTCGTCTACCGGATTCTATACCGAAATCCTTCATCAACTTATCCAATCTTCATCCATAACCCTTCCTCTGATTAAACCTTATAACCCTAAAGGAGTGAAACCTACCTGGTTTAACTCTGACTTGATTTGTGCTTACCACCGCACCCCGGGTCATGATACCGAGGGATGTAAAGCTCTTCAAGCTGTTGTGAACAACCTTTTGGAAGAAAGTGACCTTTTGCTGGAAGAGGAGGAACAAGTACCTCCTATCACCTTAGCCTCATCTGAGCCCCAACAATCCACTCAGACCTCTGGTGGTCCCACTCCACTTGATCTTCCACCTTCTCAAATTGACACAATCCATATTGCCACTAGAACCCAACACTATGATAACCCATCTTCATCTTCAGCATCTCGACCACGGGTTGTCATTTCTGCAGCCCCTAAAGGCGTGTCTCCTTCCTCATCCGCCTCACGACCCAGGGTCTCTATTCGTGCTGCACCTCGGGCTCAAGTTCCCATGTCTGTTGAGGAGAGTGTTATGAAACAACTCACCCAGGCTCCGGTCAAAATGTCTCTTTTTGACCTCATCCAATCCTCTCCACAACATCGCCAGGCTCTAATTGATAATCTGCGTCACATCGCAGTGAATTCAGATGAGCCCCAACCCTACGAATTGGTTGTTGGATTGAATGGACCATCAACCACCATTTCTTTTGAAGATTCAGAAATTCCTTCTCTTTCTTCTGAGGATTTGGAGGCTCCCCTCTTTATCACAGTCCAAATTAATAACACTACCTTAAAACGTGTTATGATCGATACTGGAGCTGCACTCAACGTCATCTCCTCGCACACATTCAAACAACTTAAGTTACCAAAGAATGTAGTGTCACCCCCACCTTTCGCCCTTCGATCATTTTACGATCAGCTAGCAGTTACTTTAGGAACTGTGGTCTTACCCATTCAAGTAGGTAAGAAGCTGCTTCATGAACTCTTCTATATTTTCGAAGGAAAATTCCACAATAATATGATCCTCAGACGCTCCTGGATTCACGCAATGCATTGTGTCCCATCCACCCTCCACCGATGCTTAAAATATCAATATGAGGGAACAATATGTACTCATCCAGGAGATCCTTTTCCTTCCGCACAATGTGACATGACCACAAGATCTGCCCCTTTAAAAGAAAATGCATGTTCTCCTGACGAGGCCTCATCTTCTTCCATACCTGCAACCAAACTACTGGATTTACAAAATCTAGAAGAGACATTGCAGCGTTTCTCACTAGGAGAGCTTCCTCTCTTTTCTTTTGATGCCCATCTCAAACCTAATGAGTATGGTAGACCAGACAAACAATTTGAATATCAACCAGGTCTCGGTCGCATCGTCACCATTGGTCTGCCCAATCAACAGACTAATTTCATCTACGGTGGTCTTGATACACCTCACTATTTCCCAGATTCTCCTCCTAGGACCAAACCTTACTTAACAGGGTTTGATTATCTACAGAATCCCACGTTTGCAAAAACTTATCTATATCGATGCGCGTGGAAAGGCTTTGGCCTGGGAAAATATGAACAAGGCATACATGACCTCAAATCCATTCCTACTCTCATGCCACATCAGAAATTTGGTTTAGGATTTAAACCTCTTTCAAAAGCTACCATCACTATTCTCAATGAGCCTCTTCCTACTGAAGAATCATCTTCCCCCACTAAGTCAGAAGCATCACTTGATGTGGACGATGACATTTCCATCCCACCTAACTTTTTTTTTTGATCAATACCATCTCCTTAGGGCCGTTAGCCTATGAGACTAACAATCGGTCCACTTCTATACCATTAATCTTCCTTGAAATAGTTGGAGACGACTCTCCTACTATCAACACTATCCACTGTGTGGATGATGATTCTATCCTCACCTATCTGGGGGCAGAGGATTCATATCTCCCCAAAACTATTCCTTCTGACATGTCTACCCTTCTCAACGAAGCCACTATCGACCTTAATATAGGGACTTCTGAAGACCCTCGCATCATTAAGGTCGGCCAATCCCTTAATCCACAGGAATTAGGGGACTTTACCACTTTTCTTTCCAAACATCATCAGGCCTTTGCTTGGTCATACGAGGATATGCCAGGACTCGATCCCAATATTGTGGTCCACAATATCGTTACTCTTCCCAACATTAAGCCAGTTAAACAAAAATTACGTAAAATGCACCCTAGAGTAGACCTTCTTGTTAAAGAAGAATTACAGCGCTTGCTCTCGGCTAACTTCATCAAACCCATCGATTATCCACAATGGTTGTCCAATGTAGTACCAGTAACTAAGGCTACTAGGAAAATTCGAATTTGTACCGACTTCCGGGATCTTAATCTTTCCTGTCCAAAAGATGATTTTCCTCTACCTAATATCAACCAACTCGTAGATTTAACTGCGGGTCATGAGATGCTTTCTCTTATGGATGGTTTCTCTGGGTATAATCAAATCCTCATCGCACTAGAAGACCAACATAAGACTTCCTTCATAACTCCTTGGGGGACCTTTTGCTATCGTGTCATGCCTTTTGGTCTTAAGAACGTAGGAGCAACCTATCAGCGAGCAATGACCTACATCTTCCATGATCTCTTGCACAAAACTGTGGAAGATTATGTTGACGATCTCCTCGGCAAGTCCAAGCGTCGTCAGGATCATCTTTTCATCCTAGCACCTCTCTTTGAGAGGCTTATCCGCTTTTGTCTTCGTCTAAATCCATCTAAGTGTGTGTTTGGCGTTCTCACTGGTAAACTTTTAGGTTTTATCATTTCCATCAAGGGTATTGAAGTCGACCCCGCAAAAATAAAAGCCATCCTTGAGATGCATCCCCCGTCTAACTTGAAGCAACTCCGCAGTCTCCAAGGACGTCTTCAATTGGTGCGTCATTTTATCTCCCAATTGTCAGACCGTTGTCAACCTTTTCACCATCTCCTCCGTAAGAATGTTCATTTTGAATGGGATGAGCATTGCCAAAAGGCCTTTGATGATCTCAAAGCTTATCTTCTTTCTCCACCTGTGCTTACACCTCCACGCGAGGGGGAGCCTTTCTATATTTATATCTCTGTGACTGACCATGCTCTGGGAGCCATGATCTCGCATCGGGACACTTGTGGTAAAGAACAAGCTATCTATTATATCAGTCGCACCCTCCATGAGTATGAGGCACGTTACTCCGAAGCTGAAAAACTATGTTGTGCTCTCTTCTTCATAACTTCTAAGCTTCGTCATTATCTCCTTAATCATAAAACTTATATCGTCACAAGTGTCAATCCACTTAAGACAATTCATGCAAAGCCTTATCATAATGATCGTATCACTCGTTGGCGTATGCTCATGACAGAATTTGACCTCGAGTTTATCCCGCAAAAGGCTATCAAGGGTCAGGTTATAGCAGATCAATTAGCTGATGCTCCTCTTCCGGACACTCAAGACCCCCTTGCTCAATTCCCCGTTGAATATATCCAACAAATTGATTTTGGTCTATCTCCATTTAAAGTAAAGCTCTTCTTTGATGGATCCAAATGCCAGCAAGGGGGAGGTGCGGGTTTCGTGATGATTCCTCCTTGGGGTACGCCTATCCCAGTCACACACAAGTTGAACTTTGAGTGCACCAATAATATGGCTGAGTACGAAGCTCTTGTCTTAGGTCTTCAAAATGCCATTAATCTCGGCACTCGTCATATTGACATCTTCGGTGATTCTGAACTCATCGTTAATCAGGTCACAGGTATCTATCAATGCAAGAATGATATCCTTCACAAATATCGTGACATCTTTCTTGCTCAACTCCAATCTTTTGATAAGTTCACCATCCAAGCCATTCCTCGCACTGCAAATCGATTCACGGATACCATGGCCTCGTTAGCCTCACTTATCCCGCCTTTTACCGAAGACTCGCGTCTTTATGTGGCTGTGCAACGATTAGATCAACCATCTTATCTTAGGCAACTATCTTCAATCCATGCTATCACAACCCATACTCAGGATGAGTGGTATCAACAGATTGTTGATTATTTATCTCATTCGGTGCTTCCTCCAGATCTGACTTCCAATGGTAGAATATCTTTTATCCAACGTGCTAATCGCTATACTATTCTAGGCGGGATTCTTTACAAACGCGGCTTTGATGGTATTTTGGTT
Source organism: Taxus chinensis (assembly GCA_019776745.2). Lineage (NCBI taxonomy): Eukaryota > Viridiplantae > Streptophyta > Pinopsida > Cupressales > Taxaceae > Taxus > Taxus chinensis. Next base: position 3,002,548 of record CM034157.1, read on the forward strand.
CGGTGCCTCAAAACCCATGAATCATCTAAAGCCATCCAGGAGGTCCATGACGGTATCTGTGGTGGACATTTTAGTGGCTTAGCTGTAGCCAAGTGCATTTTACGTTTGGGGTATTATTGGCCTTCTCTTAATCAAGATTGTTGTGAATACACTAAGAAATGCGTCAAGTGTCAACAACATTCCAATCTCACGCACATCCCTAGTCAGGCTTTGCAACCTGCGGTAGATTTGTGGCCTTTTTCGCAGTGGGGTTTTGATCTTATTGGTCTCATCAATCCCCATTCTTCACAGCGTCATCATTCTATCATTACTGCCACTGAGTACTTTACTAAGTGGGTGGAAGCTATCCCTCTTTCTTCAATAAAGGCTAAACCCATAGTTGATTTCGTCTATCAACACATCATTTGTCGCTTTGGTGTTCCACATAAGATAATCACAGATAATGGTAAGTCTTTCAAGAACATTTATTTGCAGAACCTCTGCAACGCTTTCAATATCAAAATCAGTTTTTATTCTCCATACTATCCTCAAGCTAATGGTCAGGCCGAAGCGTCTAATAAAACTTTGCGTAATATCCTCGCAAAGGTAACTAGTCGAGCTGGTAGGGATTGGCATTTACATATCCCTTTTGCTCTCTGGGCTTATCGGACTAGCATTCATACTCCTACTGGTGCGACTCGCTTCTCTCTCATCTATGGGTCTGAGGCTGTCCTTCCTTTGGAAGTCCAAATCCCATCTCTCCGTGTTTCTCTCAGAGAATTTGTCTCTGATGAGGATTATCATCAAAATCGTCTAGCACAACTTGAATTATTAGATGAGCGGCATCTCAACACTCTTGAACATCATCAAGTCTATCTTGAGTGTGTCAAGCGTGCTTATAACAAGCACTTGCAACACCGTGACTTCAAAATTGGTGACCTTGTTCTTAAGGAAAATCAAAATGTCACTACACTCGAAAGAAGTCAACGTGGTAAGTTTGCTCCCAACTGGATGGGCCCCTACATTATCACTCATAAATATGGGTCTGGGGCTTATCGTTTATCTTCCATGGATGGTATACCTGAAGTGGAACCTCTTAATGCCTTGCATCTACGGCCCTTCTATTGTTAAAATCTATCTTACACAAATCTAGTCACAACACAGATCTTTCATCCGTCCTAATGACCAGTCATCTACTTTTGTGGTGATTTGAAATTGTGTGGTTCTCCGCCTATTGCCTCGTTTACCTTAAATATGAGTATCATGGCTCTACTCATTGCACGTTTCTTTTGGATATGTTCCTCCTCATGGTAGGAATACCTTAATCACCACTTCATCTGTCCCAAGTACTTATCTTAATCGGATCTACTCGGGGCATGAGTGCATGTTCTTCTTTGTTCTCTTCCCCTCCGTCTGATCTATCTAGGTCTAAACTCAGCTTCTTTCAAAAATATTTCAAAAAAAAAAAAAAAAGAGAAAAGAAGATGCTATCCAAAAGATAGACTGATCCCGTGAAGGACAGCTATCCATACATTATCAAGTGAATCAAAAAGAAAATAGACCATACCCTCGAAGGATGGCTATCATTAAAATTCAAAATACAGACCGCTCCCTTGAAGGACGGTTGTTTTTCAAAGAAATATTCAAGGCTTCTTGTAATCAATCAGCCTTCCAGTCAGTTTATACACTCTTTAGCATCACTGAAAGACTTCCCACATCGATCAGTCTTTCCATATCAAGCAAACTTCCCGCATTGATTAGTTTACTTTTCTGCCAAAATCATGAAGCTGAGATTTAGGACCTTTTGTCAATCATATGGAGAATCCTGTTTTCCTACTATGGACATGTATTCTGTCCCTTGTAAGTTCCGACAAGATACTTACTTTTCTTTCTGTTTCTATCCTAGATCTGGTTTCTGACTAGTTAGTGTCAGGTTTATTTTAATCTTATATAGGGCCTTGTATGCTTGGTCTTTAGATTTCCTATCTGGATCTTATCTATGGTCGGTTGGAAGTCCGACTTATCATTTTTCTCCTTATCTGAGTATCTTTTCTTCTAAGTCACAGTTGTTTCCATTCACATCTTTAGCTCTTACAAAGAGTATTCCCCATTTCTTTGTCTTGGATTTAGTTAAATTGACATTTCACATGTTAAATTCAATCAAAATTCATCTTTTATCAAAATTCATCTTATCTATCAAAACATCTATCTGTATTCATTTCTCATTAAAATTACATCCATACATCAAACACATCCATCTAAATCTATCCATCAAAACATTTAAACACATGTACATCACATCCATCTATCGAAATTATATCCACATATCAATCTATCTAATCACATCTATTTCTATCATCTATCAGTCTATATCTATCCAATCACATCTATTTCTATCATCTATCAGTCTATATCTATCCAATCACATCTATTTCTATCATCTATCAGTCTATATCTATCCAATCACATCTATTTTATACTCTATCAGTCTATATCTATATCCATCTATCCATGTATATCCAAAATTAAAAGCATGAGTACAATTATATGACAAATAATGAATCTATATATACATGGGTGTCTGTACAAAAATGGGTGGCTTTCAATCAAGCCATCTATACAATGCCTTCCAATCGAGGCTACATCACTATACAGATACAAAATCTATCAATCTCTATATAGTAAAATCTAACGCATGGAGGACACTATCTCCTCCACCCTCCTCTACACCTGGCAGTTTCTCCTGACCGCTGCCTATCGAGCTCGATGCACTTGCTGCTGGAGGTCTCAGCCCACCTCGATCTCTCCCAGTACTCCCTCCACCTGAGGTTCCGCTCACTATAGCCATCGCTGCTCTCCTCCTCACCCCGTATCGAGGCACATCAGGGGCATGCTGTGCTAGGGCATCCTTGTAGTATCTCACCTCAGCGAGGAGAGACTGGTATGTGCTCAGGCTCACAGTACCCGGTGCTTGTAACGATGCTGCTGGTGCTGCTGGGGCTGCTGGTGCTGCTGGTGGTACCCCTCCTAGGGTCGTACCCTGTGTACCAGACTCTGATGTGGCACCTGTCTCCCCATACTTGGCCCTGAGGGCCTCCCTGTGCCGAAAGTAGAGGTCCCTCTGCTGGATCACTATATCTCGCTCCTGGTGAGCGGTGTCTCTCTCCACAATCAGGGCATCCCTCTCCTCTGTCAAAGCCCTGATCTCCTCTAGAGCTACCTGATGTGTCTGTGTGAGGGTGGTATGCTCTCCCTCTAATCTGTCCAGCGTAGCAGCTATGTCCTCCTCATCAGCATCTATAGAGGGTGGGAGATGTCGTGGAAGCTCTGTGTCGTACCATGCTGCGTAGCCCTCATCCACCCCCGTGTCATCATCACTGTCTGCGGAGGGTGGGGCCTCTCTCAATGGGTCTGCCAGGATAAAAATCGGCAAATCCGTCTCTCTGCTATCCCGCCTATATGGCGTGTAGGTGGCCGGCACTTTCTATACTAGGCTGAATTGCCTCAATATCCACATGAACAGGACTCACTCCCACATATCCGGCCTACAGCCCCTGACCACCCGGCTCTGTCTCAGTGCTACCAAGTGCGCATCCTGACCGGCCCATGTCGGGAATACCCGATATGGTCTCCAGATGACCTGATCTGGTGTAAGCATCCTGAAATGCTCAGAGTACCACTCAGTCGATCTACCTGTATCTCCTGCCGCCATGTCAGCCCGCCATCTCCAAAATCCATAATCAATGCCTCCCACTGCTGCTGGCATCCAAGGAAGCCCAGATGGCCTGATCACCGCTATGTACTCATATGCCCAGCAATGGAGCACAAAACTGACGTCAATCCCTATCCTCCGGCCGGTGGTGTACATCCATAGCTCATGGTAAATCTGAGCTATCAGGGCATCGGCGAAGGCAAAAACCTATCTGTACTGCAAGATGTTGCACACACAGTCTAATAGTAATAATGGGAATCTCCCACCTCCTGAATCTGGCAGAGCAAAGTAGGATATAGCCATCTGAATCAGTACAATCCATCTACTCCAAGGGCTATCCTGCCTGTACTGTGAGGCTATCCTCACCGCCCCGGACACTATCTCAGAGTCATCTGCCCTATCTCTGTATAACCGACCTAGGGCCCTCTGCTGCTGCTCCCGAGGTGTGATCTCGATCGGGTCCCCAGCAATCGGTAATCTCAAGATCCTGAATATATCCTCATGGGTGATAGTCATCTCACCCATCCTGAACCAAAAAATGCATGTGTGGCTGTCCCACCGTCGCACTAATGCCCGCATGAGCTCCACATCTCGTGGCACTCGTCTATAATACCGGAAACCCCCGAGCCCGGCTAGCTCTAAATGCTGCCAGTCTACATCTGTCACATCTGGGAGAATCATCTCCAATAGCTCAGCAATGGCATCCCTCATATGAAGAGCCTCTCGTGCCTGCATCCATGACATCAAAAGCATAATTAGTCTCTTATTTTCATAAATCGCATCCTCCAAAACAATAACATCAAAAATAAAAAAGAAAAGTTGAACATCTATCAATCGGCGTCGATTTGGTAAAAACGACGTCGTTCATTTAAGTCAGCGCCGATTAATTCAATCGACGCCGATCTAACATTAATCGATGCCGATTAACAAAATTGGTGCCGACTGCCTGTCAGGACATACAACGGACCCTGGCCTCCCATGCAAAAAAAAAAAAAAAAAATCAAACAAAAAAAAATTTAGAACAATGGGTTCAAGAATGACCACTTACCCCAGGTCGTGTCCTCCTACGCTTCTGACCGCTCCCAGAGGCTTCCATGGTGCTCAAATCAAAAATATGGCTTTCTCTGAATCGATCGTCACGTTGAAAATAAATCGTTTATGTTTTCCGTTCGCATATTTATATGTGCCTGGACTAGTCGGCGCCGATTGTTTGGGTCGACGCCGATTGTTTTTGTCATCGCCAATTAATTTGGTCGCCGCTGATTTTACATATTTGTTTGCCATAGTGTTGATGCTTGGCTTACTTATCTATCTGATCATTGTTGTGTGCTGAATTTTTCCTTTTGGCACATCTTTTCGATATCATTGTCTATTTCGAGTTTTGTTCCCTTTGCGTGGGACACTCGTGTCATACTTTTTGGCAGCCTAGAGTTAAACAGGTCTGTAGGCACTAACGTCGTTTTCTTTGCAGACCGTCTAGTTGTCCCTACCAATGTTTCTCTCTTTAGATGCTGACTATTTTGTAGTTCTCCTTACACTCATGGGTCTGTAGGCACTAACGTCGTCTCATGAGGAGACCGGCTAGTTTTCCCTACCAATGTGAGTTCCTTAGGTTGCTGCCTTTTTATTTATTTTTGTGCATCGTTAATGATCAGATCTACTCCAGACATCCGACTGGGGCATCCTACATTTTTCATCTACCTTTTTCAAACTTGGGATCGTCTGTTCTATCATCCATCCCATCCCTAGTTTGAGGGGGATCACATCATCACAAATTCTTCCCTTCTTCCATCCCTTTGTTTTTGTCTCATAACCTTGCTTATCGCAAGTTACTTGAAAAAAAGGGGCAAAATGTAGACACTAAAAATTGGTTACTCAATTTATTGTCCCTCTCATCCATTTACTTGCTTAGGTAACCTGGGGCACGTTTTACATCACCAACTATCCCCTTGGGATATTATCCAATTTGTGATTTAATCACTTATTCCAAATTTAATTCACCCCATCATATCTTACCCATGAGTGATTAAATATTAAATATTTAATTACGCTTCTTCCCATGCATCTTAATCACTTATCCACCCCAAATTTATTCTATCTATGTATCACATCTATTTTTAATCTTCCCTAAGCGGGATGTTTTCCCGTAGTCAGGATAAGTCTTATCTTTCTCGAAATCAATCATTTTTGGCCACCTCGGGAGTCTTTTCCGCGATCGGTGCCGACCCATATGGTCGGCACGGATTTTCTAGGAGCGGCGCCGATTATAAAAGCAAGTCCAAAACTCAATTCTAGGGACGGAAGGACTGAAAAAGAGACTGTGAACGAGTGAAAAGTGAACAGACAAAAAAAGGAAGCACTTAAGCACGAACAGAGAGCGAGAGAGATACAGGTTGTGAGAAAGAGAGATCTTCTTAGCATCAATCGTATCAAATTAGGGCAGATCCTATCCGAATCAATCCCTGAGAGGAGCACCGTTACTCTGTCCCTGTCACATCAGCATCGCACACCACCATCTATCATCTAGTGACTCTGTTCCAGTGTCTCGCCAACTTCGGCACATCCAGCAGACCACATTCACCTTCCAATTCCTGAATCTTATCACACATTCTCTGATTGACTCGATCTGCCTTCAATCGACGCCGATCTTGTCCAGTCAATGCCGATCCGTATCAATCGACGCCGATCCATCTCAATCGACGCCGATCTTAGTCAGTCGACGCCGATCCGTTCAATCGATGCCGATTCTACCCAGTCAACGCCGATTTCCCTGCAGATAGGTAAAAAGGATACAGGTAACACAAATCCAGCATTATTTCATAGTTCCCTATTTTCTGTACTTTCTATCTGCTGTTTAGATTCTGTCTTATTACTGCAATCAGAAAATATAGCTTTTTACTTACATCTTTTATCATGTATGCTTCTTTTCTTAATTGAAAATGTGGACTGACATCCACCGAGGAAGCTTATCGCTTCCCGGACCCGCTTCTCGGGCAGTCCACCTAAATATCTTTTAACGTGGTCTTTTTCTGTCAAGCATCGGTGTTTTGCAGGATACACGGATCTATTGTGTGAATTGCTCGTGTGCGCCCATCTTATCTACATCGGCTGCCTCATCCGGCTACATCTTCATCAGGTATCAATTTCATTGGAGTTTTTCAGGGTTTTTGTGTTTAGTTTGGTGCATTAACTTGGACAGGTAACAAGCGCAAAATTCTTGATCTACAGTGAGCTTGTCGATAATCTCTGAGGTGAGCTTACATGTGAGCTACAAGATGAGCTCAAGGTGAGTTGGTAAGGAAAGCTCAAGGTGAGTTGGTAAGGTGAGCTGAAGGTGAGTTGGTAAGGCAAGCTATCAGGTAACCTCCCAGGTGAGTTCCTAGGTGAGTTACTTGAAAATATCCCAGCTGAGCACAACTTTAGTTGATCGATGAGCTCTAAGATGAGCTACATGATGAGCTATTTGGTGAGCTCCAATGCGAGTTGATAGGTGAGTTACTAAGCGAGCTACTTGGTGCAATCCCAGGTGAGGTCCCTAGCGAGTTGCTCAATGAGTTCAAAAGTGAGCTTGAGTCAACCTACTTAATGAGCTACTTGGTGAGCTCCCAGGTGAGCTGTTAGGTGAGATCCCAAGCAAACTACTTGGTGAGTTACTCAAAAAACTCTAAGGTGACCTACTAGATGAGCTCAGGGTGAGTTGGCAAGGTGAGCTCCTCAGTAAGCTCAAGGTGAGCTGATAGGTGAGCTCTAAAAGGAGTTGGCAAGGCAAGCTGTCAGGTGAGCTCTCGTGTGAGTTTTTGGGTGAGCTGCTTAATGAGCTCCTAGGTGATCTCAAGTCAAGATGATTGGTGAGATTTTGGGTGAGCTAAAGGTGAGTTGTCAGGCGAGCTCCTAGGTGACCTTCCAGGTAAGCTCAAGTTGAGCTACTTGCTGATCTCCTCGGTAAGCTACTTACTGAGCTCCAAGATGAGATGAAGACAAGTTGAGAATGGCGAGATGAAGGTGAGCTCAAGGCAATATGAGCTGGCAAGGTGAGCTCCCAGATGAGTTCTCAGGTGAGTTACTCGACGAGCTCTCGGGTGATCTCAACTCGAGCTAGTCGGTGAGATCCTAAAAGAGCTCCTAGGTGAGCTACTTGGTGAGTTGTTTGGTGAGTTCCTAGGTGAGATGCTAGGTGAGCTCCCAAGAAAGCTACTTGGCAAGATCCAAGGTAAGATCTTCAGTGAGCTACTCAACGAGCTCACAAGTGAGCTCAAGTCAACGTACTTGGTGAGCTACTCGGTGAGTTCTGAGGTGAGCTATTAGGTAAGCTCCAAGGTGAGCTACTTGGTGAGCTACTCAAAAAACTTCGACATAAGCTACTAGATGAGCTCAAGACAAGATGGCAAGGTGAGCTCCTCAGTGAGCTCAAGGTGAGTTGGCAAGGGGAGCTGATAGGTGAGCTCCCATGTGAGTTGGTAAGGTGAGCTATCAGGCAAGCTCCCATGTGAGTTTTTAGGTGAGCTACTTGACGAGCTCTTAGGTGAGCTCAAGTTGAGCTACTCAGTGAGCTCCTGGGTGAGCTCAAGGTGAGCTGGCAAGGTGAGTTGTCAGGAAAGATCCCAAGTGAGTTTTTTGGAAATCTCAAGTTGAGCTGCTTGATGAGCTCCTGGGTGAGCTACTTACCGAGCTCCCAGCTGAGCTCCTAGGTGAGCTACTAGGTGAGCTCCCAGGAGAGCTCAAAGGTGAACTAGTCAGCAATCTCTGAGGTGAGCTTACATGTAAGCTACAAGATGAGCACAAGGTGAGTTGGTAAGGCAAGCTCAAGGTGAGTTGGAAAGGTGAGCTCAAGGTAAGTTGGAAAGGCAAGTTGTAAGGTGAGCTCCCATGTGAGTTCCTAGATGAGTTACTTGATGAGCTCCCGGGTGAGCTCAACTCAAGCTGGTCGGTGAGCTCCCAGAAGAGCTCCAAGGTGAGCTACTTGGTGAGCCATTCGGTGAGCTGCTAGGAAAGCTCTGAAGCGAGCTACTTGGTGAGCTCCCAGGAGAGGTCCCTGGTGAGCTACTCGATGAGCTCACAAGTGAGCTCAAGTCAACCTACAAAATGAGCTACTCAGTGAGCTCCCAGGTGAGTTGTTAGGTGAGATCCTAGGTGAGCTACTTGGTGAGCTAAATGACGAACTCTGAGGTGAACTACGAGATGAGCTCAAGGTGAGTTTTCAAGGTGAGCTCACGAGTGAGCTCAAAGTGAGCTAGCAAGGGAAGCTGATAGGTGAGCTCCCATGCAAGTTTCAAGGTGAGTTGTTAGGTGAGCTCCCACGTGATTTTTCAGGTGAGCTACTTGACGAGATCCTAGGAGAGCTCAAGTCGAGCTACTCAACGAGCTCCTAGGTGAGCTCAAGGTGAGCTGGCAAGGTGAGCTATCGGGTGAGCTCTAGGGTGAGTTTCAAAGTGAGCTACTTACTGAGCTCCTAGCTGAGCTCCTAGGTGAGCTACTCGGTGAGCTCTCAGGTGAGGTCAAAGGTAAGCTTGTCAGGAAATCTATGAAGTGAGATTACATGCGAGCTACTAGATGAGATGAACAAGGTGAGTTGGTAAGGTGAGCTCAAGGTACAAGTTGGAAAGGTGAGCTATCAGGAAAGCTCCTAAGTGATTTCCCAGGTACGTTACATGACAAGCTCCCAAGTGAGCTCAACTCGAGCTGATCAGTGAGCTCCCAGAAGAGCTCCCAAGTGACCTACAAGGTTAGCTAGCGGCTAGGTGAGTTCATAGTGAGCCAAGTGAGCTACTTGGTGACCTCCTAGGTGAGGTCCATCATGAGCTCAGTGAGCTACTTGGTAAGCTCCTTGATTAAATCCAAGGCAAGATACCAGATGAGCTCAAGGCAAGTTGGGAAGGTGAGCTCCTCAGCAAGCTCATGGTGAACTGGTAAGGTGAGCTGATAGGTGAGCTCCCATGTGAGTTGGAAAGGTGAGCTATCAAGTGAGCTCCCATTTGAGTTTTCAGGTGAGCTACTTCATGAGCTCCCAAGTGAACTCAATTCGAGCTACTCGACGAGCTCCTGGGTGAGCTTAAGGTGAGCTGGCAAGGTGAGCTATTGGTCAAGCTCCAAGGTGAGTTTCCGAGCAAGCTCAAGTCAAACTACTCAATGAGCTCTTAGGCAAGCTACTTGTCAAGCTCTTAGTCGGCAAGCTCTTAACTGAGATCCTAAGTGAGCTACTCGGTGAGGTCCAAGATGAGCTCAAAGGTGAGCTTATTGGTAATCTCTGAGGTGAGCTTAGATGCGAGCTACCATATGAGCTCAAGGTTAGTTGGCAAGGTGAACTCAAGGCAAGTTAGGAAGGAAAACTCAAGGTGAGTTGGCAAGGTGAGATGTCTTGTGAGCTCCCAGGTGAGTTCCCAGGCAAGTTACTTGACGAGATTCTGGGAAAAATCAACTCAAGCTAATCAGCAAGTTTCTAGGAGAGCTCCCAAGTGAGCTACTTGGTGAGTTGTTTAGTGAGATCTCAGACCAGCTATTAGGTGATCTCCCAAGCAAGCTACTTGGTGAGATCCTAGGTGAGGTCCTCGGTAAGTTGATTGGTGAGCTCATAAGTGAGCTCAAGTCAACCTACTAAGAGAGCTCCTAGGTGAGCTATAAGGTGGGATCCCAGGTAAGCTACTTGGCGAGCTACTCGATGAACTTTGAAGGGAGCTACCAGACGAACTCAAGGTGAGTTGTTAAGGTGAGCTATTCAGTGAGATCAAGGTGAGATAGTAAGGTGAGCTGGTAAGGTGACCATATAGGCAAGCTCTCATGTGAGTTTCTAGGTGAGCTGTCAGGTGAGCTCTTATGCAAGTTTTTGGGTGAGCTGCTTGATGAGCTCCTGGGCAAGCTCAAGTTGACATGCTTGGTGAGTTCCTGGGTGAGCTCAAGGTGAGCTGGCAAGGTGAACTATCAGGTGAGCTCCCATGTGAGTATTTGGGCAAGCTCAAGTTGAGCTACTTGAAGAGATGTTTGCCAAGCTCTAAGCTGAGCTCCTAGTTGAGCTACTCGGTGAGCTCCTAAGTAAGCTTAAAGGTGAGCTTGTCAAAAATCTATGAGGTGAGCTTATATGTAAGCTACCAGATGAGCTCAAGGTGAGTTAGCAAGGTGAGCTCAAGGTGAATTGGTAAGATGAGCTATCAGGTGAGATGATCTCTAGGGTGAGCTTCAACTAGAGGTGATCGGTAAGCTCCTAGAAGAGCTCCAAGGCAAGCTACTATGTGAGATCCTAGGTGATCTACTTAGTGAGTTCCCAGGCGAGTTACTCGATGATCTCCTAGGTGATCTCAACTCGACCTGATCAACAAGCTCCCATAAGAGCTCCCAGGTGAGCTATTCGGTGAGCTCCTAGGTAAGCTGCTAGGTGAGTTCCCAAGCGATCTAATTAGTGAGCTCCCAGGTGAGGTCCCCAGAGAGCTGCTTGGAAAGCTCACAAGTGACCTCAAGTCAACCTACTCAGTGAGCTTCTCGGTGAGCTCCCATCCAAGCTACTTGGTGAGATGCTTGATGAACTCCAAGGTGAGCTACCAAATGAGCTTAAGGCAAGTTTACAAGGTTAGCTCCTCAGTGAGATCAAGGTGAGCTGATAGGTTATCTCCCATCAGAGTTGGCAAAGTGAGTTGTAAGCTGACCTCTCATGTGAGTTTTCAGGTGAGGTACTTGATGAGCTCCCGAGTGAGCTCAATTTGAGCTGCTCGGTAAGCTCCTGTGTGAGTTCAAGGTGAGCTGGCAAGGTGAGCTGTTAGGTAAGCTCCCGGGAAAGGTTCTAGGTAAGCTCAAGTTGAACTGCTCAATGAGCTCATGGGTGACCTACTTTCTAAGCTCCTAGCCAAGTTCCTAGGTGAGCTGGTCAGTGAGCTCCTAGGTGAGCTCAAAGGTGAGCTTGTCAGTATTCTCTGAGGTGAGCTTACATGTGAGCTATAAGATGAGATCAAGGTGAGTTGGTAAGGTGAGCTCAAGGAGAGTTGGAAAGGTGAGTTGAAGGTGATTTGGCAAGGTGAGTTATTAGGTGAGATCCAAGGCAAGTTCCAAGGTGAGTTACTCGATGAGCTACTACGTGAGCTCAACTTGAGCTATATAGTGAGCACACAGAAGAGCTCCCAAATGAGCTACTTGGTGAGTTATTCAGAGAGCTCCCATGTGAGTTACTAGGTGAGCTCCCAAGTGAGCTACTTGGTGAGCTCCTAGGTGAGGTCACCAAAAAGGTACTCGGTGAGTTCACAAGAGAGCTCAATTCAACCTACTCGGTGAGCTACTTGGTGAGATCCCAGGTGAGCTGTTAAGCAAGCTCCCATGTGAGTTGTTAGGTGAGCTCCCAGGTGAGCTGTTAGGTGAGCTCCTAACTGAGCTACTTGGCAAGTTGATTGATAAAATCTGAGGTGACCTACTAGATGAGCTCAAGGTGATTTGGCAAGTTGAGCTCCTCAGCGAGCTCAAAGCGAGTTGATAGGTGAGCTCTAATATGAGTTGGTAAGGTGAGATCTCATGTGATTTTTTGACTGAGCTATTTGATGAGCTCCTAGGTTAGCTCAATTTGAGTTTCTCAGTGAACTTCTAGGTGAGCTAAAGGTGAGCTGTCAAGTGAGCTCCCAGGTGAGCTCAAAGGTGAGCATATCAGAAATATCTGAGGTGAGCTTACATGTGAGCTACTAGATGAGCTCAAGATGAGTTGGTAAGGTGAGCTCAAGGTGAGTTGGCAAGGTTAGATCAAGGGAAGTTGGAAATATGAGCTATCAGGTGAGGTCTCAGGTGAGTTCCTAGGTGATTTACTCAATGAGTTCTCAAGTGAGCTCAACTCAAGCTAATCAGTGAGCTCCTAGGTGAGCTATTTGGTGAGCCATTTGATGAGATGCTAGGCGAGCTCTGAAGTGAGCTACTTGGTGAGCTCCCAGGAGAAGTCCTCGGTGAGCTACTCGGTAAGGTCACAAGTGAACTCAAGTCAACCTAGTTAATGACTTGCTTGGTGAGCTCCCATGTGAGATGTTAGGTGAGATCCCAGGTGAGCTAATTTGTAAGCTACATGAAGAACTCTGAGGTGAAGTACCAGATGAGCTCAAGGTGACTTGACAAGGTAAGCTCCTAAGCAAGCTCAAAGTGATATGGCAAGGCAAGATGATAGGTGAGCTCTCATGCGAGTCATCAAGGTGAGCTATTAGGTGAGCTCCCATGTGATATTTCGAGTGAGCTTCTTGATGAGCTCTTGGGTGAGCTCAAGTTGAGCTACTCAGTGAGCTCCTGGGTGAGCTCAAGTTGAGTTGGTAAGGTTAGTTGTTAGGCAAGCTCCCAGGTGAGTTTCAGGGCAAGCCCAAGTTGAGCTACTCGATGAGCTCCTAGGTGAGCTACTTGCTGAGATCCTAGCCAAGATCCTAGATGAGCTCCCAAGTGAGCTCAAAGGTAAGCTTGTTGGCAATCTGTGAGGTGAGCTTACATGCGAGCTACCAGATGAGCTCAAGGCAAGTTGGTAAGGTGAGGTCAAGGTACGAGTTTATAAGGTGATCTATCAAGTGAGTTCCCAGGTTAGTTCCCAGGTGAGTTACTGGATGAGCTCCTAAGTGAGCTCAATTCAAGTTGATTAGTGAGGTCCTAGGTGAGCTACTTGGTGAGCTATTCAGTGAGCTCTCAAGTGAGCTACTTGGCAACCTCTCAGGTGAGGTCCCCTATGAGCTCAAGTCAACCTACTCAGAAAGCTACTACGTGAACTCTTAGGTGAGCTACTTAGTGAGCTCCGTGATGAACTCTAAGCTGAGCTACCAAACAAGCTCAAGGTGAGCTCCTCAGCAAGCTCAAGGCAAGCCAATAAGGTGAGCTAATAGGTGAGCTCCCATGTGAGTTGGCAAGGTTAGCTATCATCTGAGCTCCCATGCAAGTTTTAGGGTGAGCTACTTCATGAGCTTCTGGGTGAACTCAAGTTGAGCTACTCAGTGACCTCCTGGGTGAGCTCAAGGTGAGTTATCAAGTGAGCTCCCAGGTGAGTTTTGGGGCAAGCTCAAGTCAAACTACTCAATGAGCTCCTATGCAAGCTACTTGGTGAGCTCCCAGCTGAGCTCCTAGGTGAGCTACTTGGTGAGCTCCCAAGTGAAGCTTAAAGGAAAACTTGTCGGTAATCGCAAAGGTTATATTAGATGTGAGATACCATATGAGCTCAAGGTGAGTTGGAAGGTCAATCTCAAGGAAAATTGACAAGGCGAGCTCAACATAAGTTGGAAAGGTGAGCTACTTGGTGAGCTATTCAGTGAGAATCTTAGGTGAGCTGCTAGGAAAGCTCAAATGAGCTACTTAGTGAGCTCCCAGGTGAGGTCCCCGTCAAGCTACTTAGTGAGCTCACAAGCAAGCTACCAAGTTATCCTACTCAGTGAGCTATTCAACGAGCTTCCAGGTGAGCTATTAAGTGAGCTCCCAAGGTGAGATACTTGATGAGCTACTCGATGAACTCTGAATAAAGCTACCATACGAGGTCAATGTGAGTTGTCAAGGTGAGCTCCTCAGCGAGATCAAGGTGAGATGACAAAGCGAGCTGGGAAGGTGAGCTGATAAGCGAGCTCCCATGTGAGTTTCTGGGTGAGCTATCAGGTAAGATCCCACGTGAGTTTTCAAGTGAGATACTTGATGAGCTTATAGGTGAACTCAAGTCAATCTACTTGGCAAGCTCCTGGGTGAGCTCAAGGTGAGTTGGTAAGGTGATCTATCAGGTGAGCTCCCAGGTGAGTTTTTAGGAAAGCTCAAGTTGAGCTGCTTAACAAGCTCTTGGCTAAGTTACTTGCTGAGCTCCCAACCAAGCTCCTATGTGAGCTACTTGGTGAGCTCCCAGGTGAGCTGGCAAAGCATGAGCTTATCAGAAATCTCTAAGGTGAGCTTACATACGAGCTATAAGATGAGCTCAGGGTGAGTTGGTAAGGTGAGCTCAAGGTGAGTTGGCAAGATGAGCTATCAGGTGAGTTCCTAGGTGAGTTACTTGATGATCTCCCATGTGATCTCAACTCGAGCTGATTGGTGAGCTCCCAGAAGAGCTCCTAGGTGAGCTACTTGGCAAGCTATTCACTGAGCTCCCAGGTGAGCTGTTAGGTGAGATCTCAAGTGATCTACTTTGGGAGCTCCCAGGTGAGGTCCCCGATGATCTTCTCAGTGAGCTCACAAGTAAGCTTAAGTCAACCTACGCAGTGAGCTACTCAACAAACTTTGAGGTGAGCTACTAGATGAGCTTAAGGTGAGATGGCAAGGTGAGCTCCTCAGCGAGCTTAAGGTAAGCTAATAGGTGAGCTCCCATGAGAGTTGGAAAAGCAAGCTATTAGGCAAGCTCCCATACAAGTTTTTAGGTGAACCGGTTGACGAGCTACTTAGTGAGCTCAAGTCAAGCTGCTCAGAAAGCTCCTAGGTGAGCTCAAGGTAAGCTAGAAAGGTGAGCTCCTAGGTGAGTTTCTAGGCAAGCTCAAGTTAAGTTGCTCAACGAGCTCCTAGGCAAGCTACTTGCTAAGCTCCCAGCCAAGCTCCTAGGTGAGCTTCTCGATGAGCTCCCAGGTGAGGTCAAAGGTGAGCTTGTCAGTAATCTCTAAGGTGAGCTTACATGCAAGCTACTAGATGAGCTCAAGGTGAGTTAGAAAGGCAAGCTTAAGGCAAGTTAGCAAGGTGAGCTCAAGGTGAGTTTGTAAGGTGAGCTATCAGGTGACCACCCAGGTAAGTTCCTAGGTGGGTTACTCAATGAGCTCCTCAGGTGAGCTTAACTTGAGTGATCTCCCATTGATTGGTGAGCTCCCAGAAGAGCTCCCAAGGTGAGCTACTTGGTGAGCTATTCAACGAAGCTCCCAGGTGCAAGCTGCTAGGTGAGCTCCCATTTGAGCTACTTGGTGAGCTCATAGATGAGGTCCCTGGTGAGTTGTTCAGTGAGCTAACAAGTGAGCTCAAGTCAACCTATTCGTCGAGATGCTCGGTGAGATCCTAGGTGATTTATTAGGTGAGCTCCCATATGAGCTCCAAGGGAGAGCTACTCGATGAACTCCAAGGTGAGCTATAAGATGAGCTCAAGGAAAGTTAGCAATATGAGCTCCTCAGTGAGCTCAAGGTGAGCTATTAAGCGAGCTGATAGGTGAGCTCTCATGTGAGTTAGTAGAGTGAGCTATCAGGTAAGCTCCTATACAAGTTTTTAGGTGAGTTACTTAATGTTCTCCTGAGTGAGATCAAGTTGAGATGCTTAATGAGATCCTAGGTGAGCTCAAGGTGAGATGTCAAGGTGAGCTCTCACGTGAGCTCCCAAGTGATTTTTTGGGTAAGCTTAAGTTGAGCTGCTTGATGAGATCCTAGGAGCTACTTGAGCTAGCAAATGAGCTCCCAGTGAGCTCCTAGGTCAGCTACTTAGTGAGCTCCCAGGTGAGCTCAAAGGTAAGCTTGGACAATCTCTGAGGTGAGCTTACATGTGAGCTACAGATGAGCTCAAGTGCAAGCTTCTAGCAAGGTGAGCTCCTAGGTCAGTTAGTAAGGTGAGCTCCTCAATGATCTCAAGGTGAGCTGAAAAGGTGAGCTTATAGGTGAGCTACCATGTGAGGTTATAAGGAGAGCTCCCATGTAAGTTTTTGAGTGAGCTACTTGACAAGCTCCTGGGTGAGCTCAAGTCGAGATGCTCAGCGAGATCCTGGGTGAGCTCAAGGTGAACTGGCAAGGTGAGCTATCATGTGAGTTCCCAGGTGAGTTTCTATCTAAGCTCAAGTCAAGCTACTTGATGAGCTCTGGGTGAGCTACTTACTGAGCTCCTAGCTGAGCTCCTAGGTGAGCTGCTTGGTGAGCTCCCAGGTGAGATCAAAGGTGAGCTTGTTAGAAATATTTGAGGTGAGCTTACATGTGAGCTACAAGATGAGCACAAAGTGAGTTGGCAGGGTGAGCTCAAGGTAAGTTGGCAAGGTGAGCTTAAGGTGAGTTGGAATGGCGAGTTGTTAGGTGAGCTCCTAGAAGAGCTCCTAGGTGAGCTACTTGGTGAGCTATTTGGTGAGCTCCCAGGTGAGCTGTTAGGTTAGCACAGAATCAAGGTACTTGGCAAGCTCCTAGTTAAGGTACCCGATAAGCTACTCGGAAAGCTCATAAGTGAGCTCAAGTTAACTTACTCAGAGATCTACTTGGTGACCTCCTACGTGAGATCCCAGGTAAGCTACTAGGTGAGCTCCCAAGTGAGCTACTTTGTGAGCTCCAAGGCGAGGTCCCAGGTGAGCTACTCAGTGAGCTCACAAGAAAGCTCAATTTAACCTACTTGATGAGCTACTCGGTAAGTTCCCAGGTGAGCTGTTAGGTGAGCCCCCAGGTGAGATATTTAGCAAGCTACATTATGAAATCTGAGGCAAAATACCAGATGAGCTTAAGGTGAGTTGAGAAGGTGAGCTCCTAGGTGAGCTCAAGGTGAGCTAGCAAGGCAAGCTGATAAGTGAGCACCCATGCGAGTTAGCAAGGCAAGCTGTTAGGTGAGCTCCCATGTGAGTTTTCTAGTGAGCTACTTGATGAGCTCCTGGGTGAGCTCAAGTTGAGCTGCTCAACGAGCTCCTGGGTGAGCTAAAGGTGAGTTGGCAAGGTGAGCTGTCAGGTGAGCTCATAGGTGAGTTTTTAGGAAAGCTCAAGTTGAGCTGCTCGATGAACTCCTTTGTGCGCTACTACCGAGCTCCCAGCCGATCTCCTAGGTGGGCCACTAGGTGAGCTCAAAGGTAAGCTTGGCAGTAATATCGTAGGTGAACTTACATGTGAGCTACTAGATGAGCTCAAGGAAAGTTGGTAAGGTGAGCTCAAGGTGAGTTGGCAAGGTGAGCTGTCAGGTAACCTCCGAGTTGAGTTCCCAGGTGAGTTACTTGATGAGCTCCAAGTGAACTCTCAAGCTAATCTACTGGTGAGCTCCAAGAAGAGCTCCTAGGTGAGGTACTTGGTGAGCTATTATGTGAGCTCCCAGGTGATCTGCTAGGAGAGCTCCAAAGTGAGCTATTTGGTGAGGTCCCCGACAAGCTACTCGGTGAGCTCAAGTTAACCTACTTGATGAACTACTCAGTGAGCTCCCAGGCAAGCTGTTAGGTGAGATACTAGGTGAGCTACATGGAAAGCTCCTCGAATGAACTCTGAGGTGAGCTACTAGATGAGCTCAAGGTGAGTTGGCAAGGTGAGCTCCTCAGCGAGCTCAAGGTTAGCTAGCAAGGTGAGCTGATAGGTGAGCTCCCATGTGAGTTAGTAAGGTGAGCTATTAGGTGAGCTCCCATGTAAGTTTTAGGTGAGTTGCTTGACGAGCTCATGGGTGAACTCAAGTCAAGCTTCTTGGTGAGCTCCTAGGTGAGCTCAAGGTGAGTTGGCAAGGTGAGCTATCAGGTGAGCTCCCAGGTGAGTTTTCAGGAAAGCTCAAGTCGAGCTACTCGATGAGCTCCTGGGTGAGCTATTTACTGAGCTCCCAGCTGAGCTCCTAGGTGAGCTACTTAGTGAGTTCCCAAGTGAGTTACTCAATGAATCTCCTGGGTGACCTCAACTTGAGCTGATAGGCAAGGTCCAAGAAGAGCTCCCAGGTGAGCTACATGTGAGCTATTTGGTGAGCTCAAGCAAGCTCAAGTGAGCTCAAGTGAACCTACTCAGTGAGCTACTTAGGTGAGCTACCAAGTGAGCTACTCGATGAACTCTAAGGTGAGCTACTAGATGAGCTTAAAGTGAGTTGGCAAGGTGAGCTCCTCAGTGAGCTTAAGGTGAGTTATAAGGTGAGCTCCTCAATGAGCTCAAGGTGAGCTGATAGGTGAACTCCCATGATATTTATCAAAGTGAGCTGTTAGGTGAGCTCTCATGTGAGTTTTTAGGAAAGCTACTTGATGAGCTCCCAGGTGAGCTCAAGTTGAGCTACACAGCAAGCTCCTGGGTGAGCTCAAGGTGAGCTAGAAAGGTGAGTTGTTAGGTGAGCTCCCAGGAAAGGTTCTGAGTAAGCTCAAGTTGAGCTACTCGATGAGCTCATGGGTGAGCTACTTACTGAGCTCCCAACCAAGCTCCTAGGTTAGCTAGTCAGTGAGCTCCCTAGTGAGCTCAAAGGTGAGCTTGTTGGTAATCTCTGAGGTGAGTTTACATGTGAGCTACCAGATGAGCTTAAGGTGAGTTGGTAAGGTGAGCTCAAGGTGAGTTTAAAAGGGGAGCTCAAGGTGAGTTACCAAGGTGAGCTATCAGGTGAGCTCCTAGGTGAGTTCCTAGGTGAGTTACTTGATGAGCTCCCAAGTGAGCTCAACTCAAGCTGATCAGAAAGCTCCTAGAAGAGCTCCTAGGTGAGCTACTTGGTGAGCTATTTGGTGAGAAATCTCCCAGGTGATTTTCTAGGTGAGCTCCCACATGAGCTACTTGGCTAGGTCCAAGGTGAGGTCCTTGGTGAGCTACTCGGTGAGTTCACAAGTGAGCTCAATTCAACCTACTCGGTGAGCTACTCAGTGAGCTCCCAGGTGAGCTGTTAGGTGAGCTCTCAGGTGAGCTACTTGGTGAGCTACTCGAAAAACTCTAAGGGGAGCTACTAGATGAGCTCAAGGTGAGTTGGCAAGGTGAGCTCCTCAGTGAGCTCAAGGTGAGCTAGTAAGGGGAGCTGATAGGTGAGCTCCCATGTGAGTTGGTAAGGCAAGATGTCAGGTGAGCTCCCATGTGAGTTTTTGGGTGAGTAGCTTGAAGAGCTCCTGGGTGAGCTCAAGTTGAGCTACTCAGTGAGCTCCTAGGTGAGCTCAAGGTGAGCTAGCAAGGTGATCTCCTCAGTGAGCTCCCAGGTGAGTTTCTAGGTAAGCTCAAGTTGAGCTTCTCAACGAGCTCCTGGGTGAGTTACTTGTTGAGGTCCCAGCCGAGCTCCTAGGTGAGCTACTCAGTGAGCTCCCAAGAGAGCTCAAAGGTGAGCTTTTTTGCAATCTCTAAGGTGAGCTTACATGTGAGCTACCAGATGAGCACAAGGTGAGTTAGCAAGGTGAGCTCAAGGTGAGTTGGCAAGGTGAGCTCAAGGCAAGTTGGCAATACGAGATTAAGGTGAGTTCCAGGTGAGTTCCCAAGTGAGTTCCTAGGTGAGTTACTCAATGAGCTCTAAGGCGAGCTCAACATGATCTGATCAGTGAGCTCCCAGAAGAGCTCCCAGGTGAGCTACTTGGCAAGCTATTGAGCTACTAGGTGAGCTCCCAAGTGAGCTACTTGATGACTCCTAGGAGAGGTCCCAGTGAGCTACTAGTGAGCTGCTAGGTGAGCTCCAGTCAACCTACTCTATGAGCTATTAGGTGAGCTCCCAGGAAAGTTGTTAGGTGAGCTCCCAGGTGAGCTACTTGGTGAGCTACATGATGAACTCTGAGGTAAACTACCAGATGAGCTCAAGGTGAGTTAGCAAGGTGAGCTCCTCAGCAAGCTTAAGGTGAGCTAATAGGTGAGCTCTAATACAAGCTAGCCAAGCAAGCTCTCATGTGAGTTTTTGACTGAGCTATTTGACAAGCTCCTAGGTTAGGTAAAGTCAAGCTGCTTGGTGAGCTTCTGGGTGAGCTAAAGGTGAGCTGTCAGGTGAGCTCCCAGGTGAGTTTCCTGGCAAGCTCAAGTTGAGCTACTTGACAAGCTCCTGGGTGAGCTACTTGTCGAGCTCCCAGCTGAGCTCCTAGGTGAGCTACTCAGTGAGCTCCTAGGTGAGCTCAAAGGTGAGCATGTCGGTAATATCTGAGGTGAACTTACATGTGAGCTACTAGATGAGCTCAAGATGAGTTGGTAAGGTGAGCTCAAGGTGAGTTGGCAAGGTGAGATCAAGGTGAGTTGGCAATATAAACTATCAAGATAGCTCCCAGGTGAGTTCCCAGGTGAGTTACTAGGTGAGCTAATCGGCAAGATCCTAGAAGAGCTCCTAGGTGAGCTACTTGGAGAGTGATTCTAGGTGAGCTCCAAGGTGAGCTACTTGTGAGCTCCAAGGTGAGGTCTTGGTGAGCTACTCAGTGAGCTCACAAGTGAGCTCAAGTAAACCCAATGAGCTCCTAGGTGAGCTGTTAGGTGAGCTCCTAGGTGAGCTACTTGGCAAGCTACTTGATGAACTCCAAGGTGAGCTACCAGATGAGCTCAAGGTGAGTTGGCAAGGTGAGCTCCTCAGTGAGCTCAAGGTGAGCTTGCAAGGGGAGCTAATAGGTGAGCTCCCATGTGAGTTGGTAAGGTGAGCTGTTAGGTGAGCTCCCATGTGAGTTTTCAGGTGAGCTGTTTGATGAACTCTCGAGCAAGCTCAAGTTGAGCTGCTTGGTGAGCTCCTAGGTGAGCTCAAGGTGAGCTGGTAAGGCAAGCTATCAGGTGAGCTCCCAGGTGAGTTTTTAGGAAAGCTCAAGTTGAGCTGCTCGATGAGTGCCTGGGTGAGCTACTTACTGAGCTCCCAGCCAAGCTCCTAGGTGAGCTACTCGATGAGCTCCCAGGAGAGCTAAAAGGTGAGCTTGTTGGTAATCTCTGAGGTAAGATTACATGTGAGCTACTAGATGAGCTCAAGGTGAGTTGGCAAGGTGAGCTCAAGGCAAGTTGGTAAGGTGAGCTCAAGGTGAGTTGGCAAGGTGAGTTCAAGGTGAGTTCCCAGGTGAGTTTCCTGAGGTGAGTTAGGTCATTTGATGCTCCCAGGTGAGCT
Source organism: Taxus chinensis (assembly GCA_019776745.2). Taxonomy (NCBI): domain Eukaryota; kingdom Viridiplantae; phylum Streptophyta; class Pinopsida; order Cupressales; family Taxaceae; genus Taxus; species Taxus chinensis. Next base: position 3,023,823 of record CM034157.1, read on the forward strand.
CAATCTGAGCTGATCAGTGAGCTCCTAGAAGAGCTCCCAGGTGAGCTACTTGGTGAGCCATTTGATGAGCTGCTAGGCGAGCTCTGAAGTGAGCTACTTGGTGAGCTCCCAGGAGAGGTCCTGTTGAGCTTCTCGGTGAGCTCACAAGTGAGCTCAAGTTAACCTACTCAGTGAGCTACTCGGTGAGCTTCCTAGGTGAGTTGTTAGGTGAGCTCCTAGGTGAGCTACTTTGTGAGCTGCTCAGTGACTCAAGGTGAAGCTCTGAGGTGAGCTACCCATGAGCTCAAGGTTAGTGAGTAAGGTGAGCTATCAGGTGAGCTCCCATGTGAGTTTGCAAGGGTGAGCTACTTAGGTGAGCTCCTGAGGTGAGCTCAAGTCAAGCTACTCAGTGAGCTCTTGGGTGAGCTCAAGGTGAGCTGGCAAGGTGAGCTGTCAGGTGAGCTCCTAGGTGAGTTTCTGGGTAAGCTCAAGTTGAGCTGCTCGATGAGCTCTTAGGTGAGCTACTTGCTGAGCTCCCAGCTGAGCTCCTAGGTGAGATACTTGGTGAGCTCCCAGGAGAGCTCAAAGGTGAGCTTATCAATAATCTCTGAGGTGAGCTTACATATGAGCTACCAGATGAGCACAAGGTGAGTTGGCAAGGTGAGCTCAAGGTGAGTTGACAAGGTGAGTTATCAGGCGAGCTCCCATGTGAGTTCCTTAGTGAGTTACTTGATGAGCTCCAGGTGAGCTCAACTCCAGCTGATCAGTGAGCTCCTAGAAGAGCTCCCACGTGAGCTACTTGGCAAGCCATTTGGTGAGCTCCTAGGAAAGCTGCTAGGTGAGCTCCGAAGTGAGCTACTTGGTGAGCTCCCAGGAGAGGTCCTGGTGAGCTACTCAGTGAGCTCACAAGTGAGCTCAAGTCAACCTACTCGATGAGCTACTCAGTGAGCTCCCAGGTGAGTTATTAGGCAAGCTCCTAGGTGAGCTACTTGGTGAGCTACACAAAGAACTCCAAGGCAAACTACTAGATGAGCTCAAGGTGAGTTGGTAAGGTGAGCTCCTTAGCGAGCTCAAAGTGACCTAGCAAGGAAAGCTAATAGGTGAGCTCCTATGTGAGTTATCAAGGTGAGTCATTTGAGTTTTCAGGTGATCTGCTTGACGAGCTCCTGGTGAGTTTCAGGGCAAGCTCAAGTCAAGTCTACTCGACGAGCTCCTAGGTGAGCTCAAGATCACTAGCTAAGCTCCTAGGTGAGCTACTCAGTGAGCTCCCTGGCAAGCTCAAAGGTAAGCTTATCACCAATCTCTATGGTGAGCTTAAATGCAAGCTACTAGATGAGCTCAAGGTGAGTTCGTAAGGTGAGCTCAATGTGAGTTGGCAAGGTGAGCTGTCAGGTGAACTCCCAAGAGAGTTCCTAAGTGAGTTTACTCCAGATGAGAACTCAAGTTGAGTGAGCTCCTAGGTGAGATGGTGAGCTCCAGGTGAGCTCAAAGGTGAGCTTGATTAGTGAGCTGTTAGGTGAGCTTACATGAGAGCTACTAGTGAGCTACTCAAGCTCAAGGTGAGCTACTTGGTGAGCTCTATGTGATACTTTAGGTGAGCTAGCTCAAGGTGAGCTCTAGGTGAGCTCCCAAGTGAGCTACTCCTCAGGTGAGCTCAACATAGGTGAGTTGATCAGTGAGCTCCTAGGTGAGCTACTTGGTGAGCTATTCAGGTGAGCCTAGGTGAGCTCTCAAGTGAGCTCAAGTCTCAGGTGAGGTCCCTACGATGAGCTCCGCAAGCTCAAGTTAACGTACTTGGTGAGCTACTTAGTGATCTCCCAGGCGAGCTATTAGGTGAGCCCCAAAGTGAGCTACTTAGTGAGCTACTCGATGAACTCCAAGGGGAGCTACCAGATGAGCTCAAGGTGAGTTAGCAAGGTGAGCTCCTTAGTGAGCTCAAAGTGAGTTGGAAAGGTGAGATGATAGGAAAGCTCCCATGCAAGTTGGCAAGGTGAGCTTTCATATGAGCTCCCATGTGAGTTTTTAGGCAAGCTACTTCATGAGATCCCAGGTGAACTCAAGTTAAGCTACTCAGTGAGCTCCTAGGTGAGCTCAAGGTGAGCTGGCAAGGTGAGCTATTAGATGAGCTCCTAGGTGAGTTTCTAGGAAAGCTCAAGTCAAACTACTCGATGAGCTCCTAGGTGAGCTGCTTGCTGAGCTCCCAGCTAAGCTCCTAGGTGAGCTACTCAGGTGAGGTGAGCGTGAGCTTATCGGTAATCTCTGAGGTTAGATTAGATGCGAGCTACCATATTAGCTCAAGGTGAGTTGGCAAGGTAACCTCAAGGAAAGTTGGCAAGGTGAGCTCAAGGTGACTTGGCAAGGTGAAATCAACTCAAGCTGATCAGAAAGCTCCTAGAAGAGCTCCCAGGTGAGCTATTCGGTGAGCTACTAGGTGAGCTCCCAAATGAGGTACTTGGTAACCTCCCAGGTGAGGTCCCAGTGAGTTGCTCGGTGAGCTCACAAGTGAGCTCAAGTCAACCTACTCAGCAAGTTGTTCGGTGAGCTCCCAGGTGAGCTGTTAGGTGGGCTCCCAGGTGAGCTACTTAGTGAGTTACTCGATGAACTCCAAATCAAGCTACCATATGAGCTCAAGTCAAGTTTTCAAGGTGAGATCCTTAGTGAGATCAAGGTGAGCTGGAAAGGTGAGCTGATACGTGAACTCCCATTCAAGTTTCTGGGTGAGCTGTCAGGTGAGCTCCCATGTGAGTTTTGAGCTGTTTGAACGAGCTCCTGGGTGAGCTCAAGTCAAGCTACATGGCGAGCTCCTGGGTGAGCTCAAGGTGATTTGGTAAGGTGTGTTATCAGGTGAGCTCCCAGTGAGTTTTTGGGTCAAGCTCAAGTCGAGCTACTCGATGAGCTCCTGGGTGAGCTGCTTGCTGAGATCCTAGCCAAGATCCTAGGTGAGCTACTTGGTGAGCTCCCAGGGGAGCTCAAAGGTGAGCTTGTCAGTAATCTCTGAGGTGAACTTACATGTGAGGTACAAGATGAGATCAATGTGAGTTGGCAAGGTGAGTTGGAAAGATGAGCTATCAGGTGAGCTCCCAGGTGAGTTCACAGGTGAGTTACTTGACGATCTCTCAGGTGAGCTCAACTCGAGAGTTGATCGAGCTGATCCCAGAAGAGCTCCCAGGTGAGCTACTTGGTGAGCTATTCAGGTGAGGTCCCTAGGTGAGCTGAGCTAGGTGAGCTCACAAGTGAGCTCAAGTTAACCTACTGGGTGAGCTACTTGGTGAGCTACTTGAAAAACTCTGAGGTGAGCTACAAGATGAGCTTAAGGTGAGTTGGTAAGGTGAGCTCCTCAACAAGCTCAAGGCAAGTTGATAGGTGAGCTCCCATGAGAGTTGGCAAAGTAAGCTATTAGGTGAGCTCCCATACAAGTTTTTGGGTGAGCTACTTGATGAGCTCCTGGGTGAGCTCAAGTTGAGCTACTCAGCTCCTGGGTGAGCTCAAGGTGAGCTGGCAAGGTGAGCTCCCAGGTGAGTTTCTAGGTAAGCTCAAGTTGAGCTACTTGACGAGCTCCTGGGTAATATACTTGTTGAGCTCCCAATCGAGCTCCTAGGTGAGCTTCTCGGTGAGCTCCCAGGTGAGGTCAAAGGTGAGCTTGTTGGCAATCTCTGAGGTGAGCTTACATGTGAGCTACCAGATGAGCTCAAGGTGAGTTGGCAAGGTGAGCTCAAGGTGAGTTGGCAAGGCAAGCTCAAGGTGAGTTGGCAAGGTGAGCTATCAGGTGAGCTCCCAGGTGAGTTCTCAGGTGAGGTGAGTGAGTTCAACTTGAGCTGATCGGTGAGCTCCAAGAAGAGCTCCCAGGTGAGCTACTTGGTGAGCTATTTGGTGAGCTAGCAAGCTTCTAGGTGAGCTCCCAAGTGAGCTACTTGGTGAGCTCCTAGGTAAGGTCCCTAGTGAGCTACTTGGTGAGCTCACAAGCAAACTCAAGTCAACCTACTCACCGAGCTACTTAGTGAGCTCCTAGGTGAGCTGTTAGGAAAGCTCCCATGTGAGCTATTTGGAAAGATACTCGACGAACTCTAAGGTGAGCTACCAGATGAGCTCAAGGTGAGTTAGTAAGGTGAGATCCTTAGTGAGCTTAAGGTGAGTTGGGAAGGTGAGCTGATAGGTGAGCTCCCATGCAAGTTTTTGGGTGAGCTTCTTGATGAGCTCCTGGGTGATCTCAAGTCGAGCTACTAGGTGAGATCCTAGGTGAGCTTAAGGTGCAAGCTCCAAGCCCTGAGCTCCTAGGTGAGTTTGCTTAGTGAGCTCCAGGTGAGCTCAAAGGAAAGCTTATCAAAAATCTCTGAGGTGAGCTTATATTCGAGCTATTAGATGAGCTCAAGGTAATCTAGCAAGGCAAGCTCCCAGGTGAGTTGGCAAGGTGAGCTCCTTAGTGAGCTCAAGGTGAGCTGATAGGTGAGCTACCATGTGAGTTGGTAAGGTGAGCTCCCATGTGAGTTTTCAAGTGAGCTGCTTGACGAGCTCCCAGGTGAGCTCAAGTTGAGCTGCTCGGTGAGCTCCTAGGTGAGCTGAAGGTGAGCTAGCAAGGTGAGCTCCCAGGTGAGTTTCTATGCAAGCTCAATTCAAGCTGCTCGATGAGTTCCTAGGTGAGCTGCTAGATGAGCTCCCAGCTGAGCTCCTAGGTGACCTACTTGGTGAGCTCCCAGGTGAGCTCAAAGGTGAGCTTGTCTATAATCTTTGAGGTGAGCTTACATGTGAGCTACCAGATGAGCACAAGGTGAGTTGGCAAAGTGAGCTCAAGGAAAGTTGGCAAGGTGAGCTCAAGGTGAGTTGGAAAGGTGAGCTATTAGGTGAGCTCCAAGTGAGTTACTCAATGAGCTCCCAGGCGAGCTCAACTTGAGTTGATCAGAAATCTCCCAGAAGAGCTCCCAGGTGAGTTTCTTGGTGAGCCATTCGGTGAGCTCCTAGGTGAGCTAATAGGTGAGCTAATAGGTGAGCTTAGAATCAAGCTACTTGGCAAGCTCCTAGTTGAGGGCCCTGGTGAGCTACTCGGCAAGCTCACAAGTAAGCTCAAGTCAACCTACTCATAGAGCTACTTGGTGAGCTCCTAAGTGAGCTATTAAGAAAGCTCCCAAGTAAGCTGCTAGGTAAGCTCCCAAGCGAGCTAATTTCTGAGTTCCCAGGCAAGGTCCCTGGCAAGCTGCTGAGCGAGCTCACAAGTAAGCTCAAGTCAACCTACTCGACGAGCTACTTAATGAGCTCCACAAGTGAGTTGTTAGGAAAGCTCCCAGGTGAGCTACATGATGAGATACATGATGAACTCCAAGGTAAACTACCAGATGACCTCAAGGTGAGTTAGTAAGGTGAGCTCTTGAGCAATCTCAAGGTGAGCTAGCAAGGTAAGCTGATAGGTGAGCACCCATGTGAGTTGGCAAGGTGAGCTATCAGGTGAGCTCCCATGTGAGTTTTCTGGCAAGGTGAGCTATCAGGTGAGCTCCTAGGTGAGTTTTTAGGAAAGCTCAAGTTGAGCTACTTGATAAACTCCTAGGTGAGCTACTTACTGAGCTCCCAGCCGATATCCTAGGTGAGATGCTCGGTGAGTTGCTAGGTGAGTTCAAAGGTAAGCTTGGCAGTAATCTCTAAGGTGAGCTTACATGTGAGCTACTAGATGAGCTCAAGGTAAGTTGGTAAGGTGATCTCAAGGTGAGTTGGCAAGGTGAGCTGTCAAGTGACCTCCCAGGAGTTCCCAGGTGAGTTACTCGAAAAACTCCCGAGTGAGCTCAACTCGAGCTGATCGGTGAGCTCCTAAAAGAGCTCCCAGGTGAGATACTTAGTGAGCTATTCAGTGAGCTCCCAAGTGAGCTACTAGGAGAGCTCTGAAACGGCCTACTTGGTGACCTCCTGAGGTGACTGAGGTTCCCAGTGAGCTCAAGCCAACCTACTCATTGAGTTACTTAGTGAGATCCCAGGAAAGCTATTAGGGGAGCTAGGTGAGCTCACAGGTGAGCTACTTAGCGAGTTCCTTGACGAACTACAAGGTGAGCTACCAGATGAGCTTAACTCTAAGGTGAGCTACTCCAGATGAGCTCAAGGTGAGTTGGCAAGGTGAGCTGATAGGTGAACTCCCATGTGAGTTGGCAAGGTGAGCTATCAGGTGAGCTCCCATGTGAGTTTTTGGGTGAGCTGCTTGACAAGCTCCTGGGTGAACTCAAGTTGAGCTACTCGGTGAGCTCCTGGGTGAGCTCAAGGTGAGCTGGCAAGGTGAGCTGTCAGGTGAGCTCCCAGGTGAGTTTTTGAGTAAGCTCAAGTTGAGCTGCTCGATGAGCTCCTGGGTGAGCTACTTGTTGAGCTCCCAGCTGAGCTCCTAGGTGAGCTACTCGGTGAGCTCGCAGGTGAGCTCAAAGGTGAGCTTGTCAGTAATCTTTGAGGTGAGCTTACATGTGAGCTACCATATGAGCTCAAGGTGAGTTGGCAAGGTGAGCTCAAGGTGAGTTAGCAAGGTGAGCTTAAGGTGAGTTGGCAAGATGAGCTATAATGTGAGCTCCCAGGTGAGTTCCTAGGTGAGTTACTCGATGAGCTCCTAGGTGAACTCAACTCAAGCTGATCAGCAAGATCCCAGAAGAGCTCCCAGGTGAGCTAGTTAGTGAGTTGTTTGGTGAGATCCCAAGTGAGCATCTAGGTGAGCTCCCAAGTGAGCTCCTAGGTGAGGTCCCCCAAGCTACTTGATGAGCTCTCAAGAGTCAAGTCAACCTACTTGGTGAGCTGTTCAAGTGAGCTCCTACTTGTTAAGTGAGCTCTAAGGTGAGCTACTTGGTGAGCTACTCGACGAACTCCAAGGCAAGCTAAGGTGAGCTCCTGAGTTGGCAAGGTGATTGAGATTAAGGTGAGCTAGCAAGGTGACCTGATAGGTGAGCTCCCATGTGAGTTTTGGGTGAGCTATCAGGTGAGCTCCCATGTGATTTTTTAGGTGAGCTACTTGACAAGCTCACATGTGAGCTCAAGTTGAGCTACTCGGACAAGCTCCTGGGTGAGCTCAAGGTGAAATGGTAAGGTGAGTTGTGAGGTGAGCTCCCATGCAAGTTTCTGGGCAAGCTCAAGTTGAGCTTCTTAATGAGATCCTAGGTGAGCTGCTTACTAAGCTCCCAGCCAAGCTCCTAGGTGAGCTACTCAGTGAGCTCCTAGGTGAGCTCAAAGGTGAGCTTGTCGGTAATCTCTAAGATGAGCTTACATGTGAGCTACCAAATGAGCTCAAGGTGAGTTGACAAGGTGAACTCAAGGTGATTTGGTAAGATGAGTTGTCAGGTGAGCTCCCAGGTGAGTTCCCAGGTGAGTTACTCAATGATCTCCTGGGTGAGCTCAACTCAAGCTGATCGGTGAGCTCCCAAAAGAGCTCCCAGTTGAGCTACTTGGCAAGCTATTCAGTGACCTCCCAGGTGAGCTTCCAGGTGAGCTTCCAAGTGAGCTACTCAGTGAGCTCCCAAGAAAGTTGTTAGGTGAGCTACTTGACAAACTCTGAGGGGAGCTACTAGATGACCTTAGGGAAAGCTGGAAAGGTGAGCTCCTCAGTGAGCTCAAGGCAAGTTGATAGTTGAGCTCCTATGAGATTTTTCAAAGTGAGCTGTCAGGTGCCCTCCCATGTGAGTTTTCAGGTGAGGTGCTTGATGAGCTCCTAGGTGAGCTCAAGTTGAGCTATTCAACAAGCTCCTGGGGGAGCTCAAGGTGAGCTGGCAAGGTGAGCTCCCAAGTGAGATTCTAGGTAAGCTCAAGTTGAGCTACTGGATGAGCTCCTGGGTGAGCTATTTGGAAGCTCCCATGTGATTTTTCCGGTGAGCTTCTTGATGAGCTCTCTGGTGAGCTCAAGTCAAGCTACTCAGCAAGCTCCTGGGTGAGCTCAAGGTGATCTGGAAAGGTGAGATATCATTTGAGCTCACAAGTGAATATCTAAACAAGCTCAAGTCGAGGTACTTGACGAGCTCCTGGGAAAGATGCTTTTCGAGCTCCTAGCTGAGCTCTTAGGTGAGCTCCTAGGTGAGCTTAAAGGTGAGCTTGTCAGTAATCTCTGAGGTGAGCTTACATGTGAGCTACCAGATGAGCTCAAGGTGAGTTGGCAAGGTGAGCTCAAGGTGAGTTGGTAAGATGAGCTGTCAGGTGAGCTCCTAGGCAAGCTCCTAGGTGAGTTACTTGATGATCTCCTAGGAAAGCTTCAACTCAAGATGATTGTTGAGCTCCTAGATGAGCTACTTGGTGAGCTATTCGGTGAGCTCCCATGCAAGCTACTAGGCAAGCTAACAAGTGAGATACTTGGTGAGCTCCCAGGAAAGGTCCCAGGTGAGCTCACAAGTGAGCTCAAGTCAACCTACTCAGTGAGCTACTCAATGAACTCTTAGGTGAGCTACCAGATGAGCTTAAGGTGAGTTGGTAAGGTGAGCTCCTTAGTGAGCTCAAGGTAAGCTGATAGGTGAGCTCCCATGAGAGTTGGCAAAGTGAGCTGTCAGGTGAGCTCCCACACAAGTTTTCAGGTGAGCTACTTGATGAGCTCCTAGGTGAGCTCAAGTTGAGCTGCTTGGCAAGTTCCTGGGTGAGCTAGTAAGGTGAGCTCCCAAGTGAGTTTTTGGGAAAGCTCAAGTTGAGCCGTTTGATGAGCTTCTGGGTAAGCTACTTACTAAGCTCCCAGCCGAGCTCTTAGGTGAGCTTCTTAGTGAGCTCCCGAGTAAGATCAAAGGTGAGCTTGTAGGTAATCTCTAAGGTGAGCTTACATATGAGCTACAAGATGAGCTCAAGGTGAGTTGGCAAGGTGAGCTCAAGGTGAGTTAGGAAATAAAGCTTAAGGTGAGGTTGCAAGGTGAGCTATCAGGTGATCTCCTTGGTGAGTTCCCAGGTGAGTTACTCGATGAGCTCCTGGGAAAGTTCAACTCAAGCTGATCAACAAGCTCCCTGAAGACCTCCCAGGTGAGCTACTTGGTGAGCTATTCAGTGAGCTTCCAGGAAAGCTACTAGGTGAGCTCCCAAGTGAGCTACTTGGTGAGCTCCCAGGTGAGGTCCCCGGTGATCTGCTTGGTGAGTTCATAGGAAAACTCAAGTCAACCTACTCAGTGAGCTCCTAGGTGAGTTGTTAGGAAAGCTCCCAAGTGAACTACTTAGTGAGCTACTTGATGAACTCTAAGGTGAGCTATAAGATGAGCTCAAGGTGAGTTGGCAAGGTGAGATGGTAAAGTGACCTTCCAGATGAGTTTCCGTACAAGCTCAAATCAAGTTTCTTGATGACCTCCTGGACGAGCTCCTTGATGAGAGCCTGAGATCCTAGGTGATGTCCTAGGTGAGCTCAACGGTGAGCTTGTTAGTAATCTCTAAGGTGAGCTTACATGCAAGCTCAAGGTGAGTTAGCAAGTTGAGCTGTTAGGTGAGCTCCCAGGTAAGTTCCTAGGTGAGTTACAAGACGAGCTCCCAGGAAAGCTCAACTAAAGCTGATTGGTGAGCTCCTAGAAGAGCTCCTAGGTGAGCTACTTGGTGAGCTATTTAGTGAGCTCCCAGGTGAGTTGCTAGGTGAGCTCCAAGGTGAGCTACATGGCAAGCACCTAGGTGAGGTCTCCAGTGAGATTCTTAGTGAGCTCAAGTCAACCTACTCAGTGAGCTACTCCTTGAGCTTCTAGGTGAGCTATCAAGAGAGCTCTCAGGTGAGCTACTTGGTGAGCTACTTGACAAACTCTGAGGTGAGCTACCAGAAAATCTCAAGGTGAGTTGGCAAGGTGAGCTCCTTAGTGAGCTCAAGGTGAGTTGGTAAGGTGAGCTTATAGGTGAGCTCCCATGTGAGTTAGTAAGGTGAGCTCCCATGTGAGTTTTCAGGTGAGCTACTTGACAAGCTCCCAGGTGAGCTCAAGACAAGCTACTTGGTGAGCTCCTGGGTGAGCTCAATGTGAGCTGGTAAGGTGAGCTATCAGGTGAGCTCCCAGGTGAGTTTTTGTGCAAGCTGAAGTCTAGTTACTCAATGAGCTTCTGGGTGAGCTACTTGCCGAGCTCCCAGCTAAGCTCCTAGGTGAGCTACTTGGTGAGCCCCCAGGTGAAAGCTCAAAGGTGAGCTTATCAGTAATCTCTGAGGTGAGCTTACATACGAGCTACCAGATGAGCACAAGGTGAGTTGGCAAGGTGAGCTCAAGGTAAGTTAGTAAGGTGAGCTCAAGGTGAGTTGGAAAGGTGAACTGTTAGGTTAGCTCCCATGTGAGTTACTCAATGACCTCCTAAGTGAGCTCAACTTGAGTTGATTGGTGAGCTCCCAGAAGAGCTCCCAGGTGAGCTATTTTGTAATCCATTCAGTGAGATCTCATGTGAACTGGTAGTCGAGCTCAAAATTAAGCTACTTGGTGAGCTCCCTAACAAGCTGCTCAACAAGCTCACAAGTGATCTCAAGTCAACCTACTAGGAGAGCTGCTCGGTGAGCTCCCAATTGAGCTATTAGATGAGCTCCTTGGCGAGATATGTAGCAAGTTCCCTAGTAAGCTGCTAGGTGAGCTTCTAAGTGAGATACTTTGTGAGCTCCCAAGAGAGGTCCTCGGTGAGCCGCTCAGCAAGCTCATAAGTGATCTCAAGTCAACCTACTCAACGAGATACTTAGTAAGCTCCTAAGTGAGCTGTTACGTAATCTACATGATAAAATTTTAGGAAAAATACTAGACGAGCTGAAGGTGAGTTGGTAAGGTGAGCTGCTCAGCAAGCTTAAGGTGAGCTGGCAAGGCAAGCTGATAAGCGAGCACCCATGCGAGTTAACAAGGTGAGCTGTTAGATGAGCTCCCACATGAGTTTCTTAGTGAGTTGCTTGACAAGCTCCCGGGAGAACTCAATTCAAGATGCTCATTGAGCTCCTTGGTGAGTTCAAGGTGAGTTGTTAGGTGAGTTGTTAGGTGAGCTCCTAGGTGAGCTTTTCCTGGAAACTCTCAAGTCAAGCTACTTGATGAACTCCTGGGTGAGCTGCTTGCTGAGCTCCCAGCTAAGCTCCTAGGTAAGCTACTTGGTGAGCTGTCAGGTGAGCTTACATGCAAGCTACAAGATGAGCTTAAGCTGAGTTGGTAAGGTGAGCTATTAGGTGACCTCCCAGGTGAGTTACTCGATGAGCTCTCATGTGAGCTCAACTCGAGCTGATCGGTGAGCTCCCAGAAGAGATCCCAGGTGAGCTACTTGGTGAGTTGTTTGGTGAGCTCCCAAGTGAGCTATTAGGAGAGCTCCTAAGCGAGCTACTTGGTGATGTCTTATATGAGGTCCCCTACGAGCTACTCAGTGAGCTCAAGTCAACCTACTAGGTGAGCTGCTTAGTGAGCTCTTAGGAAAGCTGTTAGGTGAGCTCCCAGGTGAGCTACTTGGTGAGCTCCTAGATTAAATATGAGGTAAGCTACTAGACAAGCTCAAGGTGAGTTGGCAAGGTGAGCTCCTTAGCAAGTTCAAGGTGAGCTGACAAGGTGAGCTAATAGGTGAGCTCCCATGTGAGTTGGCAAGGTGAGCTGTAAGGTAAGCTCCCATAAGAGTTTTATGGTGTGCTACTTGATGAGCTCCCAGGTGAAGTCAAGATGAGTTGCTCGATGTGCTCCTGGGTGAGCTCAATATGAGTTGGTAAGGTGAGCTGTCATGTGAGCTTCTAGGTGAGTTTCTAGGAAAGCTCAAGTCGAGCTAATCGATGAGCTCCTGGGCGAGTTGCTTTCTGAGCTCCTAGCCAAGCTCCTAGGTGAGCTACTTGGTGAGCTGGCAAGGTGAGCTCAAGGTGAGTTGGAAAGGTGAGCTGTAATACAAGCTCCCATGTGAGTTTGTATGAGAGCTCACTTTACTAACTTGACATGAGGTCACCTGCGAGCTTGTCAAATAGCTCACCCAAAAAATCACATGGGAGCTCACCTGACAGCTCACCTTGCCAACTCCCGTGGGAGCTCACCTATCAGCTCTACTTGCCAGGTCACCTTGAGCTCGCTAAACAGCTAACCTTACCAACTCACCTTGATCTCATCTGGTAGCTCACCTCAAAGTTCATCGAGCAGCTCACTAAGTAGCTCACCTGAGAGCTCACCTAACAGCTCACCAGGGACCTCACCTGGGAGCTTTCCTAGTAGCTCACCTGGGAGCTAACCAAACAACTTGCCAAGTAGCTCACTTGGGAGCTCTTTTGGGAGCTTGCTGATTAGCTTGAGTTGATCTCACCTGGGAGTTCATCAAGTAAATGACCTAGGAACTCACCTGGGAGCTCACCTGATAGCTTTCCTTACCAACTCACCTTAAGCTTGCCTTGCCAACTCACCTTGAGCTCACCTTGATAACTTGGCTTGAGCTCATCTGGTAGCTCACATGTAAGCTCACCTTAGAGATTACCAACAAGCTCACCTTTGAGCTCATCTGGGAGCTTGGCTGGGAGCTCGATAAGCAGCTCACCTAGGAGCTTATCGAGTAGCTCAACTTAAGCTTGCCTAGAAACTCGCCTAGGAGCTCACCTAAAAGCTCACCTTGCCAGCTCACCTTGAAATCACCCAGGAGATCACTGAGCAGCTCAACTTGATCTCACTAGGGAGCTCATCAAGCAGTTCACCTAAAAAATCACACGGGAGCTCACCTGATAGCTCACCTTGCCAACTCACATGAGAGCTCCCCTATAAGCTTGAATTGTGAGCTCACTAAGGAGATCACCTTGCCAACTCGCATTGAGCTCATCTGGTAGCTCACCTTGGATTTCATCGAGTAGCTCACCAAGTAGCTCACCTAAGAGCTCACCTAATAGCTCACCTAGGAGCTCACCGAGTAACTCGCCAAGTAGGTTGACTTGAGGTTATTTGTGAGCTCACCAAGCAGCTTATTGGGGACCTCGCCTGGAAGCTCACATGGGAACTTCCCTAGCAGCTCACCTAGGAGATCACCAAGCAACTTACCAAGTAGCTCCCCTAGGAGCTCTTCTGGGAGCGCCGATCAGCTCGAGTTGAGCTCACCTGAGAGCTCATCGAGTAACTCTCCTAGGAACTCACCTGGGAGCTCCCCTGATAGCTCACCTTGCCAACTCCCCTTGAGCTCACCTTGTCATCTCACCTTGAGCTCACCTTACCAACTCACCTTGAGCTCACATTGCCAACTCACCTTGAGCTCATCTGGTAGCTCGCATGTAAGCTCACCTCAGAGATTGTCGATAAGCTCACCTGGGAGCTCACCAAGTAGCTCACCTAGGAGCTCAGCTAGGAGCTCGAGAAGTAGTTCACCCAAGAGCTCATCGAGTAGCTTGACTTGAGCTTTCCCAAAAACTCACCTCTGAGCTCTCCTGAAAGGTCACCTTGCTAGCTCACCTTAAGCTCACTAAGGAGCTTACCGAGTAGCTCGAATTTAGCTCACCTAGGAGCTCATCAAATAGCTCACCCAAAAAATTGCATGGTAGCTCGCCTGATAGCTCACCTTGCCAACTCTCATTGGAGCTCACCTTGACCTCTCTAAGGAGCTCACCTTGCCAACTTTCCTTGAGCTCATCTAGTAGCTCACCTTGGAGTTCATCAAGTAGCTCACCAAGTAGCTCACCTGGGAGCTCACCTAACAGTTCACCTAGGAGCCTACCTAACAGCTCACCTGGGATCTCACTAAGAAGCTCACTGAGTAGGTTAACTTGAGCTCGCTTGTGAGCTAACTTGTAAGCTCACCAGGGACCTCACCTAGGAGCTCACTAAGTAGCTCTCTTGGGAGCTCACCTAGTAGCTTGCCTGGGAACTCACCGAACAACTCGCTATGTAGCTCACCTGGGAGCTCTTTTGGGAGCTCACCGATCCAGGTCTAGTTGAGCTCACCCAGGAGCTTGTCAAGTAACTCACCTGTAAGCTCACCTTACCAACTCACCTTGAGCTCATATTGCCAACTCACCCTGAGCTCATCTGGTAGCTCACATGTAAGTTCACCTTAGAGATTACTGACATGCTCACCTTGAGCTCGCATGGGAGATCACTGAGGAGCTCACCTAAGAGCTTGGCTGGGAGCTCAGCAAATAGCTCACCTAGGAGCTCATCGAGTGGCTCGACTTGAATTTTCCTAAAATCTCACCTGATAGCTCACCTTGCCAGCTCACCTTGAGCTCACCTAGGAGGTCATTGAGTAGCTCAACTTGAGCTCACCCAAGAGCTCGTCAAATAGCTCACCTGAAAAACTCACATGGGAGCTTGCATTATAGCTCACCTTACAAAATCACGCAGGAGCTCACCTATGATCTCACCTTGTCAGCTCACCTTGAGCTCGCTAAGGAGCTCACCCTACTAACTCAACTTGAGCTCATATGGTAGCTCACCTCAGAGTTCGTCGAGTAGCTCACCAAGTAGCTCACCTAACTACTTACCTGGGAGCTCACCTAACAGCTCACTTGGGAGCTCACTGAGTAGCTCACCAAGTAGGTTGACTTGAGCTCACTTGTCAACTCACCGAGCAGCTCACCAGGGACCTCACCTGGGAGCTCACCAAGTAGCTCCCTTGGGAGATCACCTAGTAGCTTTCCTGGGAGCTTGTTGAATAGATTACCAAGTAGCTCACCTAGGAGATCTTATGGGAGCCCACCGATCAGCTTGAGTAGAGCTCGCTCTAGAGCTCATCGAGTAACTCACCTGGGAAATCACCGAGGAGCTCACCTAACAGCTCACCTTACCAACTCACCTTGAGCTTTCCTAGCTAACTCACCTTGAGCTCACCTTGAGCTCATCTAGTAGCTCGCATGTAAGCTCACCTCAGATATTACTGACAAGCTCACCTTTGAGCTTACCTGGGAGCTCACTGAGTAGCTCACCTAAGAGCTCAGCTCAGAGCTCGGTAAGTAGCTCACCCAGGAGCTCATCGAGTAGCTTGACTTGAGCTTGCCTGAAAACTTACTTGGAAGCTTTCCTGACAGCTTGCCTTGCAAGCTCACCTTGAGCTCACCCAGGAGCTTGTCGAGTAGCTAGACTTGAGGTGAGGTCCCTGGTGAGCTGCTCGGTGATCTCACAATCAAGCTCAAGTCAACCTACTCAACGAGCTACTCGGTGAGCTCCCAGGTGAGCTGTTAGGCTAGCTCCCACATGAGCTATTAGGCAAGCTCCTAGGTGAGCTACTTGGTGAGCTACTCAATGAACTCTAAGGAGAGCTATCAGACAAGCTCAAGGTGAGTTAGCAAGGTGAGCTCCTCAGTGAGCTCAAGACGAGCTGGCAAGGTGAACTGATAGACAAGCTCCTATGTGATTTTTCAAGTGAGCTAGTTGATGAGCTCCTGGGTGAGCTCAAGTCAATCTGCTTGGTGAGCTCAAGGTGAGATAGAAAGGCAAGCTATCATGTGAGCTCCTAGGTGAGTTTTCAGGCAAGCTCAAGTTGAGCTACTCGAAAAGGTCCTGGGTAAGCTACTTATAGAGCTCCCAGCCAAGCTCCTAGGTGAGCTACTCTGTGAGCTCCCAGGTGAGCTCAAAGGTAAGCTTGTCGGTAATATCTGAGGTGAGCTTACATGCGAGCTACCAGATGAGCTCAAGGTGAGTTGGTGAGGTGATCTCAAGGTGAGTTGGTAAGGTGAGCTCAATCTGAGTTGGCAAGGTGAGCTATCAGGTGAGCTCCCAGGTGAGTTCCAGGTGAGTGACTAGATGAGCTCCTAGGCGAGCTACTTGGTGAGATGTTCAGCAATCTCCTAGGTGAGTTGCTAGGTGAGCTCCCAAGTGAGCTACTTGGCGAGCTCCTAGGTGAGCTCAAAAGTGATCTCAAGTCAACCTACTTGGTGAGCTACTCAGTAAGCTCCTAGGTGAGATCCCAGGTGAGCTATTAGGCAAGCTCCTAGGTGAGCTACTTAGTGAGCTCCTTGATGAACTCTGAGGTGAGCTACAAGAAAAGCTTAAGGTGAGTTGGCAAGGTGAGCTCCTCAGTGAGCTCAAGGAAAGATGGGAAGATGAGCTGATAGGTGAGCTCCCATGTGAGTTGGCAAGGTGAGCTATCAGGTGAGTTCCCATGTGAGTTTTTCAGATGAGCTACTTTCTGAGCTCCTTGCTGAGATCTAGTCGAGCTGCTCAGTGAGCTCAAGGTGAGATGGCAAGGCAAGCTATCAGGAGAGCTCCCATGTAAGTTTTCAAGAAAGTTCAAGTCGAGATGCTCGATGAGCTACTGGGTGAGTTGGTAAGGTGAGCTAAAAGGTTAGCTTATCAAAAATATTTGAGGTGAGCTTACATACGAGCTACCAGATGAGCCCAAGGCAAGTTGGAAAGGTCATCTCTACGTGAGTTGGCAAGGTGAGCTACTTGGTGAGCTAATTGGTGAGCTCCTAGACGAGCTACTTGGTGAGCTGATCAGTGAGCTCCAAGAAGAGTTCCCAGGTGAGCTACTTGACGAGCTGTTCAGTGAGCTTCTAGGTGAGCTACATGGTGAGATCCCAGGTGAGGTCCCCGGTGAGCTACTCGGTGAGCTCACAAGTGAGCTCAAGTCAACATGCTCAGTGAACTACTCAGTGAGCTCCTAGGTGAGTTGTTAGGTGAGCTCCCAGGTGAGCTACTTGGTGAGCTACTCAAAAAACTCTGAGGTGAGCTACCAGATGAGCTCAAGGAAAGTAGGCAAGGTGAGCTCCTCATTGAACTCATGGTAAGCTGGTAAGGTGAGCTGATAGGTGAGCTCCCATGCAAGTTTTTGGGTGAGCTACTTGACGAGCTCCCAAGCAAGCTCATGTTGAGTTGTTCGGTGAGCTACAAGGTGAGTTGTTAAGGTGAGCTATCAAGTGAGCTCCCATGTGAGTTTTTGGGAAAGCTCAAGTCAAGCTACTCGATAGGCTCTTGTGCAAGCTACTTGTCGAGCTCCAAGCTGAGCTCCTAAGTGAGCTACTCGGTGAGCTTCTAGGTGAGCTCAAAGGTGAGTTTATTGCAAATATTTGAGGTGAGCTTACATGTGAGATACTAGATGAGCTCAAGTTGAGTTGGCAATGTGAGCTCAAGGTGTGTTAGAAAGATGATCTATTAGGTGAGCTTCCAGGTGAGCTCCCAGGTGAGTTACTCGATGAGCTCCTAGGAAAGCTCAACTCGAGCTGATCGGCTAGCTCCCAGAAGAGCTCCCAGGTGAGCTAATTGGTGAGCTATTTGGTGAGCTCCTAGGCATACTACTAGGTAAGCTCCTAGGTGAGCTATTTGGTGAGCTCCCATGAGAGGTCCCCAGCGAGCTCACAAGAGAGATCAAGTCAACCTCCTCAGTGAGCTCCTAGGCAAGTTGTTAGGTGAGCTCCAAGGTGAGTTGTTAGATGAGCTCCCAGGTGATCTACTTGGTGATCTACTCGATGAACTCATATAGGAAATCTCCCATGTGAGTTTCTGGGTGAGCTTAAGGTGAGTAGGCAAGGTGAGCTCAAGGTGAGTAAGTAAGGTGAGCTGATAGGTAACCTCCCATGTGAGTTTCTAGGTGAGCTGATAGGTGAGCTCCCATGTGAGTTTTTGGGTGACCTCAAGGTGAGCTGTTAGGTGAGCTCCCAGGTGATTTTTCAGGAAAGCTCAAGTTGATCTACTCAATGAGCTTTTGGGTGAGTAGCTTTCCAAGCTCCCAGTCGAGCTCCTAGGTGAGCTACTCGGTGAGCTCCCAGGTGAGCTACTCATTGAGCTCCCAGGCGAGCTTAAAGGTGAGCTTGTCAGTAATATCTGAAGTGAGCTTACATGCAAGCTACCAGATGATCTCAAGGTGAGTAAGAAAGGTGAGTTATTAGGTGAGCTCCTAGGTGACTTACTCGATGAGCTCCTGGGTGAGCTCAACTTGAGCTGATCACTGAGCTCCCAGAAGAGCTCCCAGGTGAACTACTTGGTGAGTTATTCAGCGAGCTCCCAGGTGAGCTGCTAGGTGAGCTCCCAAGTGAGCTACTTGGTGAGCTCCCATGTGAGGTCCCTGGTGAGCTTCTCAATGAGCTCACAAGTGAGCTGAAGTCAACCTACTCAGTGAGCTGCTCAGTGAGCTCCCAGGTGAGCTGCTAGGTGAGCTCCCGGGTGAACTACTTGGCTAGCTACTCGATGAACTCTAAGGTGAGCTACTAGAAAATCTTAAGGAAAGTTGGCAAGGTGAGCTCCTCAGTAAGCTCAAGGTAAGCTGGTAATGTGATTTTTTGGGTGAGCTTCCTCAGAGCCTACCTAACAGCTCGCCTAGGAGCTCACCGAGAAGCTTACCGAGTAGGTTGACTTGAGCTCGCTTGTGAGCTAACTTGTAAGCTCATCGGGGACCTCACCTGGGAGCTCACCAAGTAGCTCTCTTGGGGACTCACCTAGTAACTTGAATTGAGCTTTCCTAGAAACTCACTTGGGAGCTCACCTGACAGCTCACCTTGAGCTCACATGAGCAGTTGACTTGAGCTCACCCAGGAGCTCATCAAGTAGCTCACCCAAAAAATCACATGGGATCTCACCTTATAGCTTTCCTTACCAAACTCACATGGGATCTTTCCTTCCCAACTCACCTTGAGCTCACTGAGGAGCTCACCTTGAGGTCATCTGGTAGCTCACCTCAGAGTTCATTGAGTAGCTTGCCAAGTAGCTCACCTTGGAGCTCACCTGGGAGGTCAATGAGTAGCTCACCGAGTAGGTTTACTTGAGCTTAGTTGTGAGCTCACCGAGTAGCTCGTCGGGGACCTCACCTGGGAACTCACCAAGTAGCTCACTTGGGATCTCACCTAGCAGCTCATTTGGGAGCTTACCGAATAACTCACCAAGTACCTCGCCTAGGAGCTCTTTTAGGAGCTCACTGATCAGCTCGAGTTGAGCTCACCTAGGAGCTCGTCAAGTAACTCACATGGGAACTCACCTGGGAGCTCACCTGATAGCTCACCTTGCAGACTCACCTTGAGCTTACCTCTCCAACTCACCTTGAGCTCACCTTTCGAACTCACCTTGAGCTCATCTGGTTGCTCACATGTAAGCTCAACTAAGAGATTACTGACAACCTCACCTTTAAGCTCACCTAGGAGCTCACCAAGTAGCTCGGTAAGTAGCTCACGTGGGAGCTCGTCGAGCATCTTGACTTGAGCTTGCCCAGAAACTCACCTGGGAGCTCACCTGATAGCTCACCTTGCCAGCTTGCCTTGAGCTCACCTAGGATCTCACCGAGTAGCTCAACTTGAGCTAGCCTAGGAGCTCATAATGTAACTCACCCAGAAACTCACATAGGAGCTCGCCTGATAGCATGCCCAAAACCTCAAATGGGAGCTTTCCTTGCCAACTCACCTTGAGCTCACTAAGGAGCTCATCTTGCTAACTCACCTTGAGCTCATCTGGTAGCTCACCTCAGAGTTTGTCAAGTAGCTCACAAAGTAGCTCACTTGGGAGATCACCTAATAGCTCACCTGAGAGCTCACCGAGTAGCTCACTGAGTAGGTTGACTTAAGCTCACTTGTGATTTTGCTTATGAGCTTGCCAGGGACCTCTCCTAAGAGCTCACTAAGTATATTCCTTGGGAGCTTTCCTAGTAGCTCGCATGGGAGCTCACTGAATAGATTGCTAAGTAGCTCACCTGGGAGCTCTTCTAGGAGCTCACCGATCAGCTCGAGTTGAGCTCGACCAAGAGCTTGTCGAGTAACCCACCTGGGAACTCACCTGAGAGCTCCCTTGATAGCTTGGCTTGCCAAATCACCTTGAGTTCACCTTTCCAACTCACCTTGAGCTCATCTAGTAGCTCACCTCAGAGATTAATAAGCTCACCTTAGAGATTAATGATAATCTCACCTTTGAGCTCACCGAGCAGCTCACCTAGGAGCTCGATTAGGAGCTCGGCAAGTAGCTCGACTTGAGCTTGCCTAGAAACTCACCTGGGAGCTCACCTAATAGCTCACCTTACTAGCTCACCCAGGATCTCACTGAGCAGCTCAACTTGAGCTCACTCGGGATCTCATCAAGTAGCTCACCTGAAAACTTACATGGGAGTTCACCTGATAGCTCACCCAGAAACTTACATGGGAGATTTTCTATCAGGTCGCCAAGTAGCTCACAAAGTAGCTCACCTAGGAGCTCACCTAATAGCTCACATGGGATCTCACTAAGTATCTCACTGAGTAGGTTGACTTGAGCTCACTTGTGAGCTAACTGAGCAACTTGTTAGGGATCAGCTCTAGTTGAGCTTTCCTGGGAGCTCATCAGGTAACTCACCCTCTAGCTCACCTGACAGCTCACCTTGCCAACTCACCTTGAGCTCACCTTACCAAATCACCTTGAGCTCACCTTGCCAACTCAACTTGAGCTCATTTGGTAGCTTACATCGAAGCTCACCGAGTAGCTCACCTAGGAGCTCAGCTGGGAGCTCGGCAAGCAGCTCACCTAGGAGCTCATCGAGAAACTCAACTTGAGCTTGCCAAGAAACTCACATGGGATCTTTCCTGATAGCTCACCTTGGCAAATCACCTTGAGCTCCCCCAAGAGCTCACTGAGTAGCTCGAATTAAGCTCACCTAGTAGCTCGTCAAGCAACTCACCTGAAAACTCACATGGGAGCTCACCTTATAGCTCACCTTACCAACTCACATGGGAGCTCACCTATCAGCTCACCTTAAGCTCATTAAGGAGATCACCTTGCCAACTCACCTTGAGCTCGTTTGGTAGCTCACCTAAGAGTTCATCGAGTAGCTCACCAAGTAGCTCTCCTGGGAGCTTACCTAACAGCTCACCTGGGAGCTCACCTAACAACTTTCACATGGGAGCTCACTGAGTAGGTTAACTTGAGCTCACTTGTGAGGTCATTAAGTAAATCACCGAGGACATCACCTGGGAGATCGCAAAGTATCTCCCTTGGGAGCTCACATAATAGCTCACCTGGGAGATCTCTAAAATATCTTGCCAAGTAGGTCACTTAGGAGCTCTTCTGGGAGCTCGCCGATTAGTTCGAGTTGATCTCACCTGAGATATCGTTGAGTAACTCACTTGGAAACTCACCTAGGAGCTCACTTGACAGCTCACCTTTCTAACTCACCTTGAGATTTCCTTGCTAACTCACCTTGATCTCACCTTGCCAACTCACCTTTAGCTCATCTGGTAGCTCATATGTAAGCTCACCTTAGATATTACTGACAAGCTCACCTTTGAGCTCATCTAGGAGCTCACTGAGTAGCTCACCTAAGAGTTCAGTTGGGAGCTCGACCTAAGAAGCTCACCTAGGAGCTCGTTAAGCAGCTCAACTTTATCTTTCCCAGAAACTCACTTGGGAGCTCAACTTGAGCTTGCTAGGGAGCTCATCAAGTAGCTCGATCGAAAACTTGCATGGGAGCTTGCCTGACAGCTCACCTAGAAACTTGCATGGGAGCTCATCTATCATCTCACCTTGCCAGCTCACCTTTAGCTCACTGAGGAGCTCACCTTACCAACTCTTGAGCTCATGTGGTAGCTCATCTCAGAGTTTGTCAAGAAGCTCACTAAGTAGCTCACCTAGGAGCTCTCCTAACAACTCTAGGGAGTTCACTGAGTAGATTTCCAAGTAGGTTATCTTGAGCTCACTTGTGAGCTCACTGAGTAGCTTACCAGGGACCTCGACTTGGAGCTCACCAAGTAGTTGACTTGGGAGCTCACCTAGTAGCCCACCTGGGAGCTCACCGACTAGCTCGCAAAGTAGCTCACCTTTGAGCTCTTCTAGGAGCTCACCATCTAGGTCGAGTTAAGCTCGCCTGAGAGCTCATCAAGTAACTCACTTGATAACTCACCTTGACTTGCCAACTCTCCTTGATCTTGCCTTACCAACTCACCTTGAGCTCATCTGGTAGCTTGCATATAATCTCACCTAAGAGATTGCTGACAAGCTTACCTTTGAGCTCACCTGGGAGCCCACCAAGTAGCTTAGCTAGAAGCTCAGAAAGTAGCTCGCATAAAAGCTCATCTAGCAGCTCAACTTGATCTTGTCCAGAAACTCACCTGGGAGCTCACCTGATAGATCACCTTTTCAGTTCACCTTGAGCTCACCTAGGAGCTCACCAAGTAGCTCAACTTGAGCTCATCTAGGAGCTCACCTGATAGCTCACCTTACCTATTCACATGGGAGCTCACCTATCAGCTTGCCTTGAGATTGTTGAGGAGCTCACCTTTCCAAATCACCTTGAGCTCGTCTGGTAGCTCACCTCAGAATTCATCAAGTAGCTTGACAAGTAGCTCACCTGGGAGGTCACCTAATAGCTCACCAGGGAGCTCACCTGAGAGCTCACTAAGTAGCTCACCGAGTAGGTTGACTTGAGTCACTTGTGTGCTCACTGACTAGTAAGATGTGGACCTCTCCTAGGAGCTTTCCAACCAGCAAGATGGGGACCTCACCTAGGAGCTCACCAAGTAGCTCACTTTGGAGCTCACCTAATAGCTTGCCTAGGATCTCTCCAAATAGCTCACAAAGTAGCTTCTTGCGAGCTCTTCTGGGAGCTCACTGATATACTCAAGTTGAGCTCACCTAGGAGCTCATGGAGTAACTCAAATTGGAACTCACCTAGAAGCTCACCTGATAGCTTTCCTTGCTAACTCACCTTGAGCTCACCATGCCAACTCACCTTGATCTTACCTTACAAACTCACCCTTAGGTCATCTGGTATCTCGCATGTAGGCTCACCTAAGAGATTACTGACAAGCTCACCTAGGAGCTCATCGAGTAGCTCAACTAGGAACTCAGCTTAGAGCTTGGTAAGTAGCTCACCCAGGAGCTTGTCGACCAGATCAACTTGAGCTTACCCAGAAACATGCCTATGAGTTTAATTGACAGCTCACCTTGAGCTCACCTAGGAGCTCGCCAAGTAGCTCAACTTGAGCTCACCTGAGAGCTCGTCAAGAAGCTCACCTGAAAACTTGCATGGGAGCTCACCTAACCACTAGCCTTGATAACTCACATGGGATCTTACCTATCAGCTCACCTTGCCAGCTTGCCTTGAGCTCATGAAGGAGCTCACCTTACCAACTCACCTTGAGCTCATCTAGTAGCTCAACTTGGAGTTCATTGAGTAGCTCACCTAAAAGCTCATGTGGGAGCTCACCTAATAGCTCACCTAGGAGCTCACCAAGTAGGTTGCCAGTACGTTGACTTGATCTCACTTGTGACCTCACCAAGTAGTTCACTTGGGATTTTTCCTAGTAGCTCACCTGGGAGCTCTTTAAGTAACTCACCTAGGAACCTCACCTAGCAGCTCACTTGATAGCTCACCGAAAAACTCACCAAACTCACCTAGGACCTCTTCTGGTAGCTCACATGATAAGCTCACCTCAGGGATTTCCAACAAGCTTACCTTTGAAGTCACCTGGGAGAGCTCACTGAGTAGCTCACCTAGGAGCATGGATGGGATCTCGGTTGAGCTCACCCAGGAGCTCATCACTCAGCTTGATTTCACCTTTCCTAGAAAAATGCATCTTGAGCTCACCTGCTTAGCTCACATGTAAGATCACCTTGAGATTACCTAGCAACTTGTCACCTTTGAGCTCATCACATAGGAGCTCGACCTTGAGCTCACTCCTAAAAACTCACATGGGAGCTCACCTATCAGCTTGCCTTACAAGCTCACCTTGAGCTCGCTAAGTAGATCACCTTGTCAACTCACCTTGAGCTCATCTGGTAGCTCATCTTACCAACTTGCATGGGAGCTCACCTATCAGCTTACCTTTCTAGCTCTCCTTGAGCTCGCTTAGGAGCTCACCTTACTAACTCTCCTTAAGCTCGTCTGGTAGCTCACTTCAGAGCTCATCGAGTACCTCGCCAAGTAGCTCACCTAGCTTGCCTGGAAGCTCACATATAATCTTGCCTAGGAGCTCACCGAGTAGGTTGACTTGAGATCGATTGTGAGCTCACCAAGTAGCTCACTAGGAACCTTTCCTGGGGAGCTCACCAAGTAGCTCCCTTGGGAGCTCTCTTAGGATCTCACCTGGGAACTCACTGAATAGCTCACCAAGTATCTCACTTAAGAGCTCTTTTGGGAGCTCACATAATGTAGCTTGAGTTGAGCTCACCTAGGAGCTCCTCGAGTAACTCACCTGGGAGCTCACCTAACATCTCACCTTGCTAACTCACCTTGAGCTTGCCTTGCCAACTCACCTTGAGCTCATCTGGTAGCTCACATGTAAGCTCACCTAGGAGCTCAGCAAGCAGCTCACCTAGGAGCTCGTCAAGTAGCTCGACTTGAACTTACCCTGTAACACCCTTAACTGTTGTTACTTCCTCCTGAGCATACAAGTGTTGATATGTGATTTCTTTGTAAAAAGGATGTGTTCCTTGATTGAGAAATCATGCTTGATATGTACTGTATCTTCTTTGCAGATTGCAGATCTTTGACTGAGTCGGAATATGATTGGACTCTTTTATTTCTTTCATTTTGTATCTGAGTTTAATCTGATCTCGGAATGAATCATAGAGTTATCCATCTATAAGACCTAGCCTTGGATCAGTGGAATTGATCCAAGTATTGCTTTAAGTTTGTTCGTGATGAATTAAAATTACAGACCTTGAACAGGTTGCAAGGTCTAGAAGCATTGAATAAGCTAGTCCGGAGTATAACTCAGGTTGATCATGTGAAATGGATTGGTTCCCGATATCGAAGTATATCTGGAAGGTCTCGATCGTGGACCAGGTAATAATTCGGTTTCATACAATTTTGTAGCCTAAAGGCAGAACAGGAGCTAACCCTGTTCAAGAATGCATGTTGTAGGTCTTTTTCTGAGTGTACGGAATGTAGACCTAACTGGAATTATTAATGTTAGTAACCTAAAACTAAACCTAACCTAGGGGTTAGATTAGTGTTAATCTAACCTAGACCTAGGCTAAGAACTAATGTCCTAAGTTAGTATCTATGTTCTATGAAGTTAGACTAGGTGTTATCCTAAATTCTAACCTAAGTTACTAACCTAACTATTGGGCAAGGATTATGGGGACCTATGGAGGGGATGCGAACCATGGGCGGTAGTTTCTATGTTATTTAATGCAAAGGATAAGTATGAAGGACAGGTATTGGCGGAGGTTTTAGAAACGGCTAACTGAGCCGACGTGGCAGGTCGCCAAAACTGAAAATGGTCTTGAAATTCTATTTGTCTATCGCCAACTTTGGCGGTCGGTGGCAGTGGAGTTTGAGCGGGAAATTTGGAGTAAATGCAATTAATGAGCTCGGTAGTCGAGCTCGGAATTCGCGAGAAGGCATGCAAATTGGAAAGTTGTTGTTTTGTTTGGCTTATCGCGAATTTCGGTTTTCCTTCTGCCTGTTCACTGGTTCTTCGCACCAGTCTTCTTTGTGTTGCATGGCGAGTATGAGCGTATCTAGCTCTTTTCTCTGGCAAGGAAAATATATATGTCATGGAGATAGCAAAATTTTGTTGGTCGCTCTAACTTGGAAAAGGAAAAGGAAGTCTGAGCTCTTTCAGTGGTCTGCTTCGGAATTTTGAGCAAAAATCCAGGCATGTTAGGCCCTAACCTTTAAAAATCTTGCTGTCTTTCAAGTGATTTCATTAGAACAACTCTGTTCAAATGATTTATGGTAATAGAGGATTTTCTTTGGATGTCTTGTGTGATTTTGACACTGTATCTTCATGCTGGTTCGATTTTTCATTTATCCCTTGATGGGTGTTTATTAAATTCGAACTGTGGCTTTATTTCTTTGTGTTTTGCATTCTGGCTTAAATATGCGAAATATATGAAAGGAATGTATGCTCGGCCTGCTCGGCGAGAGCCCATAAATTATTCTTGTGATGGGTACAGGCCACTGTTATGCTTGTCGATTTTGTCGTCGATGCATGTTGTGAATACTTGTTGGAAGGGAAACTGCTGGACATTTGTTTGATTATTCAGTTTTAAAAGAACCTTGTAAGCTCTGTCGTGGTTATTGATGGGGTGGTTATTGATACTTGTTGGGTTTCGTTTTGTCTTTTAAAGTTGTTTGGGAAGAGGTAACTACTGTGTTACAGTAGTCATTACGACCCTGTGGAAGTTGTTTTTCCTTTTTATTGTGGTAATGGGATTCAACCCGTTGACAGTATACAATATGGATATATGTATTTTATTTGAACGACTCTGTAGAGTCCATTAAATGATTCGTATAAATTGGGCCACTGTGGAAGCTATATATATATATATATATATATATATATATATATATTTGAATGTTGGAAATTGCTTTGTCTGAGTCTTGTTGGAGTAACAGGTAAGGCGACTTCTGTTATTTGGTAATGAATACTTTCGTTTTACAAGGAATTTGTGGTTCAGACTCAGTTGGGCATTTAAATATGTATTCCACTCTATGTAAGCTTGGAGCAAATATAGTTATACGGGCTCCGTTGGATTTCTTGTTACTAAATCATTATATAGCTTTTGTATAAACCTGATTTTAAAGGCTTGCCAATGTTGGCACGGATGGAATCATTATCTTCTATGTATTTTGTTTACTGTTGTTGGGACTCAGTTGAATTCTTGATAGATAAACAGTGTAACTGCTTCAAATTATAACTGTTGGGTTTACTTTGTTTTTGACTTGTTGGGTTCTGTGAGTATGGGAAGATATCTTGTATGTCGGCTTCTGGAAAAGCTAAACTGTGAATACTGTTTATGGACTTAGTTTTAATTCCTCGAATGGTAATCTATGTCACTGTTTTCCGTATAAGCCTGAGTATGAACATGTAATGTTCTTGGCTTTGTTGGTTTTCTTTAATTAAGCTTGATAACATGAATTATGGCCTTTTAAGTAGGTCGCGAATACCATACTTTCAACTCTGATTTCGTTCAGGGGTGATTACGATATTCTGTGTATGTTTTCCTTCTGATTACATTCCAGTTTGATGTGGCTGTGCATGCTGCTTGGATTTCGTTTAAAAATCCCTTCGCATAGTCGTAGGGAAATGTCATTGCTTAAATGATCATGAGTCTTTGGTTGACTGCGATAGCAAAGGAGTTCTTTGATTTCGACCTTGTGTCTAAAAGCCTTTCAGTGCTAATCTTCTTATCTGTCGCTTTTGCGTAAGGTCATACTGAGTCCGCTTGGTAGATAGACGCCGTTGTTTGGCAAGAAGGCTACTGTACTGTAGTTGCTTTATTGTAAGTTTTAATAAAACGGTGGTGTTGATGATGGACTCAACTGATTTATTAGCATGTGTATTAAGTGAATGCCTTGCTTTTGGAAAGATGGTATAGACATGAGCTAGTTCAGAGGGAAACATGTACAATTTGTTTATTTCTCTTCTGTTGTAAATTATAAGTTGATATAATTGTTTAACTAACATCTGTAATTGATTTTACATAATGACGGTAACTGGATTGATATGATATTCCTCTTTTTAAGTTGAATATAATGATTGTCTGATGTTTGTTCAACTTGGGATTTACAATGAATAATTGCTTAGGACACTTTTGTTCTTCTTGATCCCTAATATTTTGATGAAATATTTGAGAAGTATATAGGACTACTCCGTAACGAAAATTATTGTTACACGTTATAGACATGATATATTCTTAACGTATAGTCTGAGTCATGTTTATTTGATTGGTGATTTTATATCATTTAAACAGGGTGTTTAATGAAAACAATTGATGGATTGCAATTGTTTTAAAAGTTAGTGCTTATCATGCTCAGTTCATCGAACTGACTCATGTTGACTATTTTTGCAGATGGTTGCCGTAAGTGGTAAAAGCATGCAGATCTGATAGGATAATCAGATTGATTAAATTTGATTTTAAGTAGAATTTCAGATAGATTCTCTAAAATGTATTATATGAGGAAAGATGTCCTTTTTCCGTTGAGCATTGTATTAAGTATGCTGATTGTACAAAATGTATCTGTATAGATCTGAAAAGAATGGAAATAAGTATTTGCTACTTATGTGTTGTATTCTTATTCTGATTGTTGACCTTCTTCGGTTTATATACCGGAGGGGCATTGTTATCATTGTATAAATTGGAGACTTTGTGATTGTCAATGAAAGTTACAAGAATATGAGATTGAATTCTTATGAGTGTTTAGTAGTTCTAATTTGTTCTATCGAAAGCAAAAATTGAATTTTAAATCTTTGTCTTTCTAAAAGATAGGGTTAAAATGAACCTAAGCAGAACGCTAATCAGGCTGAATTAAATTACTAATCCCTAGTCTTGATTATGACAGGACAACATTAAATTGGATTCTTAATCATTGATATCTTGATACTAATAAGTATGATATAAATTCAGTTAGGAGAACTGATATAAATCTAATGGGGTTCAGATGGCAATCTCATGTGAAGGTTATGAGTTATTGTTCAATTCTGTTGTTTTAGAATCATGTATATTCTAAGAACTCCTTGATGAGACCTTGGCCTTAATATCTCCACCATGTAATGGGTTTTATTGAGGAAGGCCATCCTTAGACGAAGAATCCAGGGATCGGGAAAGGCTAACCTTAGGGGAACGTCTTTAATGTAATTTAAACTCAATGTGCGTAACGCATATTAATAAGTAGATCTTTTCGAGGTGGATTTAAAGGTTGACGGCACAAGTCAACTGCAGGGTTGTACCTCCGAGAAGATTAGGATCTTCTCGAAGTTACAACAATGCAGGTGACTTATGACGACACCCTTTGCATTGATCGCTAAGATTTACACTTTGATCTCGAACGAGTTACTCAGGGACCGATTAGGAATGTGGTCACGTTATAAGGCTGCCTAGGAGATTCGGGGTATCTTGACACACTGGTTTAACTAGGATTGAACCAGTATGTCATCATATCCCTAATCCTCGTGGGCATCCATATAACATTATCACCTTGTTAATCTGTCTCCGAGTGATTAAGTTGAGATAGGAAGGACTGACAGAAGTCG
Source organism: Taxus chinensis (assembly GCA_019776745.2). Classification (NCBI taxonomy): domain Eukaryota; kingdom Viridiplantae; phylum Streptophyta; class Pinopsida; order Cupressales; family Taxaceae; genus Taxus; species Taxus chinensis. The sequence continues at coordinate 3,052,504 of CM034157.1, forward strand.
GTATAAGACATTCTACATAACATAAGAATGGGGTGAAGGGCGTATTCCAGATTGACGAGTATGCCGTTAAGGAATACGAGACATAAACAGTATGTTTCAAATCTTTGGCCAAAGTATCGCAAGCTGCTGATTGCGTTGTCCTAATTCACCTAGTCTAAGGGATGAGATGCCGATGAATAATGGTAACAATTATTCAGTTAGGTTCCTTGGACAGAGCATTCTGAATCCCAGAATAGGGAAGAGAACCGCAAGAGTGAAGTGTTAAATAAAAACGCCAACTCTTATTACTCATGAATAGATCGGTAGATTACCGAGTCATGGAATGAATAGATCGGAGGTACTCCGAGTCATTACAGCTGCATATGGTTGTCTGTTATAAGAATGGTTATTTGATTTGTGAGTTCTAAATTATGTATTTAGAACCAGGATGCAATTTTCAAAAAAAAAAAAAAAAATTTCACTTGTTCTAAGGTATAAAATGAGGACGTTACATCTTGGTATCAGAGCTGAAGGTTACAGCTCTTGGACCTATTGTGTCCATAATCTGATAAAAACCTGAATTTTCTTGTAACAGAAAATGGTTAGAACAAGGGGGAACGTTGCGAATAATGCTCCACCTGAAGGAGGAGCGGCAACCACCCAGAAACTTGATGAGATCCTTGCTGCCCTGTTGGACACAAGAGATCGCTTAGCTGTACTGGAACAGCAGGTGATGGGAAATGAGGAGGATGAAGAAGCTGATAATAATAATCAGCAACCTCCTGAGGACAACCCCGACATGGGTGTTGATGTTAATGCTGGGAATGCACCTGTCCAACCAGAAAACAAAAAGGCCAGATTGGCAGCAGAACTCACTAATGATATAAAAAGGATAAGTCCACCTAAGTATGATGGCACCACATTAGGAGATGGAGCTGAGAACTGGCTCAGCGAAATGGAGAAGTACTTTGCAATAAGGAACTTCTCAGAGGAAACCAAAGCTATTTGGGGAGCCTATCAGCTTTCCCACGAAGCATCTTCGTGGTGGGATAGCCGTAAAGCTGAACTAAACATTGATGAGACCAATATTACTTGGGATCAATTTAAAGGCTATTTTAGGCAACGTTGGCTGCCACAACTTTTCTATGATCAGAAAATGACAGAATTTCAGAACTTAGCTCAAGGGAAGCTAACGGTAACTGAATACTGGGAGCGGTTTACAAAACTCCTCAAGTATGTACCGCAGTATCAAACTGACGAGAAGTTCAGAATACGGAAATTCATCATGGGATTGAATCCCGTGATAGGGGGAGAGGTCGATGTTCACAGCCCAACCACTATGGAAGGAGTTGTTGAAAAGGCCATAAGGCAAGAACAGAAATTAAAGGCTATTTCTGCTCATAAAGAGGAAGTGCGGAAGAAGACTGCAAACCCCTCTTCAACCTCTCTTGCACCCAGAAAAGGACCATGGAAAAAGTTTGGAAACAAGAGTAAGTTTCCAGGAGATAACAATAAGAAAGCAGTAGTAAATAAGCCTGCTGGAAACGTAAGGGATAATTTTGCTAAAAATTATAACAATGGGCAGAAGCCCTATGGAGGACAACGTGACAATTACAAAACTGGAGGCAACTTTGAGCCTAAAAAGGGACCTGTAGGAGGCTGCTACAATTGTGGCAAAGATCACTACGCAAATCAGTGCCCTTTGAAGAAGGATGATCGTAATCAGCAGCATAAGATACATGCTGCAGTAGCGGACAAGCAAGCTGAAAAGCAAGTGACACCTATAGAAGTTCCGGGTAAGTTATTCGGCATACCTGTCACTATTCTTTTTGATACAGGAGCTACTGAATGTTTTATATCTAATAAACTTGCTTCTAAACTTAAAAGAAAAGCTGGAAAAATGGATAAATCTTGGACTGTACAGTATGGTAATAATTCTGTTCATACAGTGAGTATGTGTCTTTTTGGGGCAGTCCTTGACTTACCTAACTTTTCCACGGAAGTTGACCTCTATGTTGCACCTTTAGGATCGTATGACATTGTTATCGGTGTCAATTGGTTAGCTGACCATAAAGCAAAAGTAGACTGCTATGAAAAGAACATAAAATGTTTAGATGATCAGCTGGAATCAGCAGAGATTCAAGGGGTGAAACGGGAAATTTCAGTTAGAAAACTGTCAGCTATGCAGCTTAAAAAGGCTAAAAATAAAGGATGTACCCTTTATGCAGTAAAGATATCCGAATCTTCGGAAGAAGATGATGATTTCATGAAACGATTCCCTCTGTTACAAAGTTTCAGGGATGTTTTTCCTGAGGAATTACCAGGGTTACCACCCAAGAGAGAATTTGACTTCACCATTGAAATCAAGCCAGGAACAGAACCTATTTCCAAAGCACCTTATCGGATGACTACTACAGAGTTAGTTGAGCTTAAGGCACAGTTGCAAGAGCTTTTGTCTAAAGGTTTGATCAGACCAAGTGTTTCACCTTGGGGAGCGCCTGTAATATTTGTGAAAAAGAAGGATGGAACACTAAGGCTGTGTATTGATTATCGGATGTTGAACAAAGCAACAGTCAAGAACCGATATCCACTTCCTAGGATCGACGATCTGTTTGATCAGATGCGTGGAGCAGCGGTTTATTCTAAGATAGACCTTCGATCTGGTTATCATCAGTTAAGGATTAGAGAGGAAGATATTCATAAAACAGCTTTCCGAACAAGGTACGGACATTATGAATTCACAGTTCTACCCTTTGGATTAACTAATGCACCCGCAGCCTTTATGAACTTGATGAACAATATTTTTCAAGAATACCTGGACAAGTTTGTACTTGTATTCTTGGACGATATTCTCATTTATTCTAAAAGCGTTGAGGAGCACAATGAGCATTTGAAGATAGTTTTGGGAATTCTGAGAAAAAGAAAGTTGTATGGTAAGTTATCCAAATGTTCTTTCTTTGATTCAGAAGTTCACTATTTGGGTCATGTCATAAGTAAAGAAGGAATTGCTGTAGATCCTTCAAAAATAGTGGCAATAACTGAGTGGCCTGCACCAAAGAATGTGCATGAAGTAAGAAGCTTCATGGGTCTTGCTGGTTACTATAGAAAATTTGTAAAGGATTTTTCTAAAATAGCTGCACCAATAACTTCATTGCAAAAGAAGGATAAGAAATTCATGTGGAATGACAAGTGCGAAGCGGCTTTCAAAAGTCTGAAAGACCAGTTGACTTCTGCACCTATATTAGCTGTACCAGACCCTAATGGGAGTTTTACAGTTGTAACGGATGCTTCTGGGGAAGGCCTTGGAGGTGTTTTGCTACAAAATGATCAGGTCATAGCATATGAAAGTAGAAAACTTAAGTTACATGAGCTGAATTATGCCCCTCATGATTTGGAACTTGCTGCCATTGTTCATGCACTTCAAGTCTGGAGACACTACTTACTTGGGAAACCTTTTGAGTTGAAAACTGATCACTTAGGACTGAAATATATTTTTACTCAGCCCAATCTGAATGCCAGACAGAGAAGGTGGTTAGAATTTTTATCACAATATGACTTTGATATTAGCTATATCAAAGGGAAGGAGAATAGAGTAGCTGATGCTCTAAGTCGTAGGAGGCACATTTCTGCTCTTATAACATTAAGAACTCAGTTTAAAGACGAGGTAAAAAGTGCCTCAGAATCAGATGCATACTTTCAACAAGTAAAAGCAGCGCTTGCTGCAGAACCTAAGGATATAAGGTATAAAGGTTTTCATTTTGATAATGAAGGAATCTTGCGTTATGAAAACAGGGTATATGTACCTATGCTGAACGATTTGAGAAAGAAGTTGTTAGTTGAATTTCATAATTCACCTTTCTCTGGACACCCGGGTATCACAAAAATGCTTGCTGATTTGAAACAGCAATACTTTTGGAAAGGTATGAAAAAGGATGTAATAGATTTTGTGACTCATTGTCTGGAATGTCAGCGGGTGAAGGCAGAACATATGCACCCTGCTGGACTGTTATATCCTCATAGCATACCGCAGTACAAATGGCAAGTAATAACCATGGATTTTGTACAAGGACTACCCATGTCCAGGAATAAACATGATGTTATCCTGGTAGTTGTAGATAAACTGACTAAGGTAGCTCATTTCATCGCTGGAAATCTAAAGGATGATTCACCAGTGCTGGCCAAAAGATTCGTACACGAAATTTTCAGATTGCATGGTGTACCAGAATTGATTATATCTGACAGGGATCCTAGAATGACGTCAAGGTTTTGGCAAACGCTTAACGCAGCTCTTGGAACAAAACTAAACTTCAGTTCTGCATATCATCCGGAAACGGATGGACAAACTGAGAGGGTAAATCAAGTGTTGGAGGACATGTTGCGTATGTATTGCATGGATCAACAGTATAAATGGGAGGAGTATCTTCCATTAGTTGAGTTCGCATACAACAATACTTATCACTCATCTCTTAAAATGGCACCATTTGAAGCACTTTATGGAAGAAAGTGCAGAACTCCTGTTAGTTGGGACAGTGTTGAGGATAGAGTGGTAATTGGACCAGAGATTCTCACAGAAATGGAACAGCAAGTTAAGCTGATTCGTGAACGACTAAAGGAAGCAGCGGATAGACAGAAGAGCTACGCTGACCTTAAGCGGGTTGATAGAAGGTTTGAGCTTGGTGATAAGGTTTTTCTTCGTGTTAAACCCAGGAAGAGTTCAATAACTTTTGGCAAGGCTGCCAAGTTGTCACCTCGATTCGTGGGACCTTTCGAAATTGTCGAAATAATCAATCCTGTAGCTTATCGTTTAGCATTGCCACCTGCTTTATCTCGCATGCATGATGTTTTTCATATTTCTTTGCTTAAGAAATACGTTTCAGATCTGTCACATGTTTTAAATTGGAATTCCTTGCAGGTCCAAGACCCAGGAATAATCGTGGTTAAACCCACACGAGTGCTGGAAACTCGCCAATTGCATTTAAGAAATCGTGAGATACAGCAATGTAAGGTCCAGTGGGACCAGTTTAACGAAGAAAGTGCAACTTGGGAAAATCTGGAAGAGATGAAAACTGCTTTTCCTTCTCTTTTTCAACAGAATGAAATCTGTTAACAAAACATTCTTTAATGAACTTATTTTTTTTATAAGTATTTATGAAAGCCAGATGAAGGCAAACATTATTCAGGTTGAATAAAATGTGTTGTGACATTGATTTCTGGAACTATTCAAGTTGGAAAATAGTCGCATTGATTTGTGAACTAATAAATTGATTGACCTGAAGGTTAATCGAATATGTAATCATCGGGACGATGAATCTTTTTAGGAGGGAAGCATGTAACACCCTGAACTGTTGTTACTTCCTCCTGAGCATACAAGTGTTGATATGTGATTTCTTTGTAAAAAGGATGTGTTCCTTGATTGAGAAATCATGCTTGATATGTACTGTATCTTCTTTGCAGATTGCAGATCTTTGACTGAGTCAGAATATGATTGGACTCTTTTATTTCTTTCATTTTGTATCTGAGTTTAATCTGATCTCGGAATGAATCATAGAGTTATCCATCTATAAGACCTAGCCTTGGATCAGTGGAATTGATCCAAGTATTGCTTTAAGTTTGTTCGTGATGAATTAAAATTACAGACCTTGAACAGGTTGCAAGGTCTAGAAGCATTGAATAAGCTAGTCCGGAGTATAACTCAGGTTGATCATGTGAAATGGATTGGTTCCCGATATCGAAGTATATCTGGAAGGTCTCGATCGTGGACCAGGTAATAATTCGGTTTCATACAATTTTGTAGCCTAAAGGCAGAACAGGAGCTAACCCTGTTCAAGAATGCATGTTGTAGGTCTTTTTCTGAGTGTACGGAATGTAGACCTAACTGGAATTATTAATGTTAGTAACCTAAAACTAAACCTAACCTAGGGGTTAGATTAGTGTTAATCTAACCTAGACCTAGGCTAAGAACTAATGTCCTAAGTTAGTATCTATGTTCTATGAAGTTAGACTAGGTGTTATCCTAAATTCTAACCTAAGTTACTAACCTAACTATTGGGCAAGGATTATGGGGACCTATGGAGGGGATGCGAACCATGGGCGGCAGTTTCTATGTTATTTAATGCAAAGGATAAGTATGAAGGACAGGTATTGGCGGAGGTTTTAGAAACGGCTAACTGAGCCGACGTGGCAGGTCGCCAAAACTGAAAATGGTCTTGAAATTCTATTTGTCTATCGCCAACTTTGGCGGTCGGTGGCAGTGGAGTTTGAGCGGGAAATTTGGAGTAAATGCAATTAATGAGCTCGGTAGTCGAGCTCGGAATTCGCGAGAAGGCATGCAAATTGGAAAGTTGTTGTTTTGTTTGGCTTATCGCGAATTTCGGTTTTCCTTCTGCCTGTTCACTGGTTCTTCGCACCAGTCTTCTTTGTGTTGCATGGCGAGTATGAGCGTATCTAGCTCTTTTCTCTGGCAAGGAAAATATATATGTCATGGAGATAGCAAAATTTTGTTGGTCGCTCTAACTTGGAAAAGGAAAAGGAAGTCCGAGCTCTTTCAGTGGTCTGCTTCGGAATTTTGAGCAAAAATCCAGGCATGTTAGGCCCTAACCTTTAAAAATCTTGCTGTCTTTCAAGTGATTTCATTAGAACAACTCTGTTCAAATGATTTATGGTAATAGAGGATTTTCTTTGGATGTCTTGTGTGATTTTGACACTGTATCTTCATGCTGGTTCGATTTTTCATTTATCCCTTGATGGGTGTTTATTAAATTCGAACTGTGGCTTTATTTCTTTGTGTTTTGCATTCTGGCTTAAATATGCGAAATATATGAAAGGAATGTATGCTCGGCCTGCTCGGCGAGAGCCCATAAATTATTCTTGTGATGGGTACAGGCCACTGTTATGCTTGTCGATTTTGTCGTCGATGCATGTTGTGAATACTTGTTGGAAGGGAAACTGCTGGACATTTGTTTGATTATTCAGTTTTAAAAGAACCTTGTAAGCTCTGTCGTGGTTATTGATGGGGTGGTTATTGATACTTGTTGGGTTTCGTTTTGTCTTTTAAAGTTGTTTGGGAAGAGGTAACTACTGTGTTACAGTAGTCATTACGACCCTGTGGAAGTTGTTTTTCCTTTTTATTGTGGTAATGGGATTCAACCCGTTGACAGTATACAATATGGATATATGTATTTTATTTGAACGACTCTGTAGAGTCCATTAAATGATTCGTATAAATTGGGCCACTGTGGAAGCTATATATATATATATATATATATATTTGAATGTTGGAAATTGCTTTGTCTGAGTCTTGTTGGAGTAACAGGTAAGGCGACTTCTGTTATTTGGTAATGAATACTTTCGTTTTACAAGGAATTTGTGGTTCAGACTCAGTTGGGCATTTAAATATGTATTCCACTCTATGTAAGCTTGGAGCAAATATAGTTATACGGGCTCCGTTGGATTTCTTGTTACTAAATCATTATATAGCTTTTGTATAAACCTGATTTTAAAGGCTTGCCAATGTTGGCACGGATGGAATCATTATCTTCTATGTATTTTGTTTACTGTTGTTGGGACTCAGTTGAATTCTTGATAGATAAACAGTGTAACTGCTTCAAATTATAACTGTTGGGTTTACTTTGTTTTTGACTTGTTGGGTTCTGTGAGTATGGGAAGATATCTTGTATGTCGGCTTCTGGAAAAGCTAAACTGTGAATACTGTTTATGGACTTAGTTTTAATTCCTCGAATGGTAATCTATGTCACTGTTTTCCGTATAAGCCTGAGTATGAACATGTAATGTTCTTGGCTTTGTTGGTTTTCTTTAATTAAGCTTGATAACATGAATTATGGCCTTTTAAGTAGGTCGCGAATACCATACTTTCAACTCTGATTTCGTTCAGGGGTGATTACGATATTCTGTGTATGTTTTCCTTCTGATTACATTCCAGTTTGATGTGGCTGTGCATGCTGCTTGGATTTCGTTTAAAAATCCCTTCGCATAGTCGTAGGGAAATGTCATTGCTTAAATGATCATGAGTCTTTGGTTGACTGCGATAGCAAAGGAGTTCTTTGATTTCGACCTTGTGTCTAAAAGCCTTTCAGTGCTAATCTTCTTATCTGTCGCTTTTGCGTAAGGTCATACTGAGTCCGCTTGGTAGATAGACGCCGTTGTTTGGCAAGAAGGCTACTGTACTGTAGTTGCTTTATTGTAAGTTTTAATAAAACGGTGGTGTTGATGATGGACTCAACTGATTTATTAGCATGTGTATTAAGTGAATGCCTTGCTTTTGGAAAGATGGTATAGACATGAGCTAGTTCAGAGGGAAACATGTACAATTTGTTTATTTCTCTTCTGTTGTAAATTATAAGTTGATATAATTGTTTAACTAACATCTGTAATTGATTTTACATAATGACGGTAACTGGATTGATATGATATTCCTCTTTTTAAGTTGAATATAATGATTGTCTGATGTTTGTTCAACTTGGGATTTACAATGAATAATTGCTTAGGACACTTTTGTTCTTCTTGATCCCTAATATTTTGATGAAATATTTGAGAAGTATATAGGACTACTCCGTAACGAAAATTATTGTTACACGTTATAGACATGATATATTCTTAACGTATAGTCTGAGTCATGTTTATTTGATTGGTGATTTTATATCATTTAAACAGGGTGTTTAATGAAAACAATTGATGGATTGCAATTGTTTTAAAAGTTAGTGCTTATCATGCTCAGTTCATCGAACTGACTCATGTTGACTATTTTTGCAGATGGTTGCCGTAAGTGGTAAAAGCATGCAGATCTGATAGGATAATCAGATTGATTAAATTTGATTTTAAGTAGAATTTCAGATAGATTCTCTAAAATGTATTATATGAGGAAAGATGTCCTTTTTCCGTTGAGCATTGTATTAAGTATGCTGATTGTACAAAATGTATCTGTATAGATCTGAAAAGAATGGAAATAAGTATTTGCTACTTATGTGTTGTATTCTTATTCTGATTGTTGACCTTCTTCGGTTTATATACCGGAGGGGCATTGTTATCATTGTATAAATTGGAGACTTTGTGATTGTCAATGAAAGTTACAAGAATATGAGATTGAATTCTTATGAGTGTTTAGTAGTTCTAATTTGTTCTATCGAAAGCAAAAATTGAATTTTAAATCTTTGTCTTTCTAAAAGATAGGGTTAAAATGAACCTAAGCAGAACGCTAATCAGGCTGAATTAAATTACTAATCCCTAGTCTTGATTATGACAGGACAACATTAAATTGGATTCTTAATCATTGATATCTTGATACTAATAAGTATGATATAAATTCAGTTAGGAGAACTGATATAAATCTAATGGGGTTCAGATGGCAATCTCATGTGAAGGTTATGAGTTATTGTTCAATTCTGTTGTTTTAGAATCATGTATATTCTAAGAACTCCTTGATGAGACCTTGGCCTTAATATCTCCACCATGTAATGGGTTTTATTGAGGAAGGCCATCCTTAGATGAAGAATCCAGGGATCGGGAAAGGCTAACCTTAGGGGAACGTCTTTAATGTAATTTAAACTCAATGTGCGTAACGCATATTAATAAGTAGATCTTTTCGAGGCGGATTTAAAGGTTGACGGCACAAGTCAACTGCAGGGTTGTACCTCCGAGAAGATTAGGATCTTCTCGAAGTTACAACAATGCAGGTGACTTATGACGACACCCTTTGCATTGATCGCTAAGATTTACACTTTGATCTCGAACGAGTTACTCAGGGACCGATTAGGAATGTGGTCACGTTATAAGGCTGCCTAGGAGATTCGGGGTATCTTGACACACTGGTTTAACTAGGATTGAACCAGTATGTCATCATATCCCTAATCCTCGTGGGCATCCATATAACATTATCACCTTGTTAATCTGTCTCCGAGTGATTAAGTTGAGATAGGAAGGACTGACAGAAGTCGGTATAAGACATTCTACATAACATAAGAATGGGGTGAAGGGCGTATTCCAGATTGACGAGTATGCCGTTAAGGAATACGAGACATAAACAGTATGTTTCAAATCTTTGGCCAAAGTATCGCAAGCTGCTGATTGCGTTGTCCTAATTCACCTAGTCTAAGGGATGAGATGCCGATGAATAATGGTAACAATTATTCAGTTAGGTTCCTTGGACAGAGCATTCTGAATCCCAGAATAGGGAAGAGAACCGCAAGAGTGAAGTGTTAAATAAAAATGCCAACTCTTATTACTCATGAATAGATCGGTAGATTACCAAGTCATGGAATGAATAGATCGGAGGTACTCCGAGTCATTACAGCTGCATATGGTTGTCTGTTATAAGAATGGTTATTTGATTTGTGAGTTCTAAATTATTTATTTAGAACCAGGATGCAATTTTCGAAAAAAAAATAAAAAAATTTCACTTGTTCTAAGGTATAAAATGAGGACGTTACATCACCAAGTAGCTCACTAAGTAATTTTACTTGAGCTCACTTATGAGCTCACCGAGTAGCTCATTGGGGACCTCACCTGGTAGCTAACTAAGTAGCTTGCTTGGGAGCTCACCAAATAGCTCATCGAGTAGGTTGACTGGAGCTCAATGAAAAGCTCACCAGGGACCTCACCTAGGAGCTTGTCAAGTAGCTTGCTTAGGAGCTCACCTAGTAGCTCACCTGGGAGCTCACTGAATAACTCATAAAGTAGCTCACCTAGGAGTTCTTCTTAGAGCTCCCTGATCAGATCAAGTTGATCTCACCTTACTAACTTGCCTTGAGCTCACCTTACCAAATTTCCTTGAGCTCACCTTGTCAACTCAACTTGAGCTCTTCTAGTAGCTCACATATAAGCTCACCTTTGAGCTCACTTGGGAGGTCACCGAGAAGCTCACCTAGGAGCTCGACTACGATCTCAGAAAGTTACTTACCTAAGAGCTCGTCAAGAAGTTAAACTTAATTTTTCCCAGAAACTCACATGGGAGCTCACCTGATAGCTCACCTTATCATCTTGCCTTGAGCTAAGTGAGGAGTAATCAGCACACCTGGGAGCTCATCAAGTAGCTCACTTGAGAACACGCATAGGAACTCACCTTACCACTCACCTTGCTCACTCGCACGAAAGCTTTCATATCACCTCACCAGATGAGCTCAAGGTAAGTTGGCAAGGTGAGATCCTCAGTGAACTCATGGTGATTTGATAGGTGAGCTCCCATGTGAGTTTCTATGTGAGCTATAAGGTGAGTTCCCATGCAAGTTTTTGGGTGACCTACTTGATGAGCTCTTGAGTGAGCTCATGTTGAGCTACTTGGCGAGCTGCTGGGCAAGCTCAAGGTGACCTATTAAGGTGAGCCATAAGGTGAGCTCCCATGTGAGTTTCTAGGAAATCTCAAGTTGAGCTACTTGATAGGATCCTATGCAAGCTACTTTTCGAGCTCCCACCTGAGCTCCTAGGTGAGCTACTCGGTGAGCTTATTGGAAATATCTAAGGTGAGCTTACATGCAAGCTACCAAATGAGCTCAAGGTGACTTGGCAAGGTGAGCTATCAGGTGAGCTTCAAGGTGAGTTCCCAGGTTAGCTACTCAATGATCTCTTAAGTAAGCTCAACTCAAGCTAATCAACGAGCTCCTAGAAGAGCTCCTAGGTGAGCTACTTGGCGAGCTCCTAAGCGAGCTACTAGGAAAGATCCTAGGTGATTTACTTGGTGAGCTCCCTTTTTAGGTCCATGGTGAGCTACTTGGTGAGCTCACAAGAGAGCTTAGGTCAACCTACTCGATGAGCTCCTACGCGAGCTATTTGGTGAGCTGCAGGGTGAGTTATTAGGTGAGCTCCTAGGTGAGCTACTTGGTGAGCTGCTTGACGAACTCAAAGGAAAGCTACCAGATGAGCTCAAAGTGAGTTGATAGGTAAGCTCCCATGTGAGTTTCTTGGTGAGCTGATAGGTAAGCTCCCATGTGAGTTTTCAGGTGACCTGCTTGATGAGATCCCAGGTGAGCTCAAGTCAAGCTGCTTGGTGAGCCCCTAGGTGAGCTCAAGGTGAGATAGCAAGGTGAGCTATCAGGTGAGCTCCTAGGTGAGTTTCTGTGAAATATCAAATTGAGCTACTCAACAAGCTTTTGGGTAAGGTACATGTGGAGCTCCTAGTCGAGCTCCTAGGTGAACTACTTTGTGAGCTCTTGTGTAAGTTTAAAGGTGAGCTTGTTGGAAATATCTGAGGTGATCTTACATGTGAGCTACTAGATGAGCTCAAGGTGAGTTGGCAAGGTGAGATGTCAAGTGATCTCCTAGGTGACTTACTCGATGAGTTGATGGGCAAGCTCAACTAGAGTTGATCGATGAGCTCCCAGAAGAGTTCTCAGGTGAACTACTTGGCGAGTTATTTGACAATCTCCCAGGTAAGCTGCTAGGTGAGATCCTAAGTGAGCTACTTGGCTAACTCCCATGTGAAGTCCCCAGTGAGCTACTAAGCGAGCTCAAAAGCATGCTCAAGTCAACCTACTCGGTGAGCTGCTCAGTGAGCTCCCAAGTGAGTTGTTAGGGGAGCTCCCAGGTGAGCTACTTCACGAGCTACTCGATGAACTCCAAGGTGAGGTACTAGACAAGCTTAAGGAAATTTAGCAAGGTGAGCTCCTCAGCGAGCTCAAGGTAAGCTAAAAATGTGAGTTTTTGGGTGAGCTACCTAAGATCCTACCTAACAGCTCACCTGGGTGCTCACCAAGAAGCTCATTGAGTAGGTTGACTTGTGTTTGCTTGTGAGCTAACTTGTAAGATTATAGGGGACATCACTTGTTAGCTCACTGACGAGCTCGTTGAGTAGGTTGACTTGAGTTTACTTATGAGCTAACTTGACATCACCTGGGAGTTCACCAAGTTACTCTCCTTGGAACTCACCTGACAGCTCACCTGGGAGCTCACCATATAGCTCACAAAGTATCTCACATGGGAGCTCTTCTGGGAGCTCACTGATCAGCTCAAGTTGAGATCACTCTGGAACTTGTCAAGTAACTTGCCTAGGAACTCATCGAGGATCTTGTTTGAAAGCTCTCTTTGCCAACTCACCTTGAGCTCACATTTAACCTCACCTAAAATATTGTGGACAAGCTCACCTTTGAGCTCACCTGGGAGCTCACTGAGTAGCTCTCCTAGGAGCTCAAATGGGAGCTCAGTAAGTATCTCACCTAGGAGATTGTCGAGCAGCTTGACTTGTGCTTACTCAGAAAATTGGCCTGGGAGCTCACCTGACACCTTGCCTTGCCAAATCACCTTGAGCTCACCTAAGAGCTTTCCCAGAAAATCTAATTGAACTCACCTCGGAGCTCGTCAAACAGCTCACCTAAAAACTCACATGGGATCTCACCTGACAGCTTGCCCAAAAACTTGCATGGGAACTCACCTGATAGCTTACCTTGCTAAATTTCATGGGAGCTTACCCTGCAAGCTTGCCTTAAGCTCAATGAGGAGCTCACCTTGAGCTCATTTGGTAGCTTGCCTTAGAGTTCATCGACCAGATCACTAAGTAGCTTGCCTTGGAGCTCACCTGGGAGATCAATGTGTAGCTCGTTGAGTAGGTTGACTTGAGCTCACTTTTGAGCTCACTGATCAGCTCATTGAGGACCTCACCTAAGAGCTCACCAAGTACCTCACTTGGGAGTTCAACTATCAGCTCACCTAAGAGCTTACCAAACAGCTCACCAAGTAGGTCACCTAGGAGCTCTTCTAGGAGCACACCGATCAGCTCGAGTTGAGCTCACCTGGGAGCTCATCAAGTAACTCATATGGGAACTCACCTGCGAGCTCACCTGATAGCTTGCCTTGCCAACTTTCCTTGAGCTTGCCTCTCCAACTCACCTTGATCTCATCTTGTAGTTCACATGTAATCTCACCTAAGAGATTACCGATAAGCTCACCTTTGACCTCACCTAGGAGCTCATCGAGTAGCTCACCTAGGAGCTTAGCAAACAACTTTAGTGGGAGCTCGTTGAGTAGCTTAACTTGAGATTACAAAGAAACTCACCTGGGAACTCACCTGACAACTCTCCTTGCTAGCTCACCTTGAGCTCACCTAGGAGCTTTCCTTGAACTCACCTAGGAGCTCACCGAGTAGCTTGACTTGAGCTACCCAGGAGCTCGTAATGCAGCTCACCCAAAAACTCACATGGGAGCTCACCTGACAGCACACCCAAAAACTTAAATGTGAGCTAACCTTGCCAGCTCATTGAGGAGCTCACCTTTCCAACTCACCTTAAGCTCATCTAGTAGCTCACCTTAGAGTTTGTTGAGTAACTCACTAAGTAGGTTGACTTGAGCTCACTTGTGAGCTCGCTAAGCATCTCATAAAGGACCTCACATGGGAGCTCACAAAGTATCTCACTTGGGAGCTTGCCTAGCAAATCACCTAGGAGCTCACTAAATAACTTGCTAAGTAGCTCACTTGGGAGTTCTTCTAGGAGCTCGCCGATTAGATCAAGTTGAGCTTGACTAAGAGCTCATCGAGTAACCCACCTGTGAACTCACCTAGGAGCTCACCTGATAAGTCACCTTGCTAACTCACATTGAGCTTGCCTTGCCAACTTGCCTTGAGCTCACCTTGCTAACTCACCTTGAGCTCATCTGGTAGCTTACATGTAAGCTCACCTCAGAGATTACTGATGATTTCACCTTTGAGCTTACCTAGGAGCTCACCAAGAAGCTCTCCTAGGAGATCGATTAGGAGCTCAGTAAGTATCTCGACTTGAGATTTCCTGGAAACTCACCTGGGAGCTCACCTTACCAGCTCACCTTGAGCTCACCTAGGATCTCACCGAGTATCTTGACTTGAGATCACTCGGGAGCTCGTCAAGTAGCTCACTTAAAAACTCAGATGGGATCTCGCTTAACAAGTTGCCCAGAAACTCACATGGGAGATTTCCTATCATCTCGCCTTGAGATCACAGAGGATCTCACCTTGCCAACTCACCTTGAGCTCATCTGGTAGCTCACCTCGGAGATCATCAAGCAACTCACTAAGTAGCTCACCTAGGAGCTCACCTAATATCTTGCCTAGGAGATCACTGAGTAGCTCACTGAGTAGGTTGACTTGATCTCACTTGTGAGATCACCAAGCAGCTTACTAGGGACCTCACCTAGGATCTCACCAAGTAGCTTGCTTTATAGCTCACCTAACAACTTGCCTAGGAGCTCGCTGAATAGCTTGCTTTAGAGATCTTCTGGGAGTTCAATGATCATTTCAAGTTGAGATCACCTGGGAGATCATTAAGTAACTCACCTGGGAGCTCACCTGATAGCTCTCCTTGTCAACTCACATTGAGCTCACCTTACTAACTCACCTTGAGCTCATTTGGTAGCTCACATGTAAGCTCACCTTAGAGATTTTTGATAAGCTCACATGGAAGTTCACCGAGTAGCTCACCTAGGACCTCGACTGGGAGCTTGTCAAGTAGCTCGTCGAGTGACTTGACTTGAGATTTCCTAGAAACTAGAATGGGAGCTCACCTTAAGCTCTAATTAAGTTCACTCGAGAGCTCGTCAAGCACCTCACCTGAAAACTCACATGGGAGCTCACCTTATAGCTCACATTGCTAACTCTCATGGGAGGTCGATTATCAACTCGCCTTGAGCTTGCTGAGAAGATAACATTGATACATTACCTTGAGCTCTTCTTGTAGGTTTCCTCAGAGTTCATTGAGTAGCTTACCAAGAAGCTCAGCTAGGAGCTCACCTAACAGCTCACCTAGGAGCTCACCAAGCACCTCACCGAGTAGGTTGACTTGAGCTCACTTGTGAGCTCGGAGGGGACCTTACCTGGGAGCTCACCAAGTAGCTTCCATGGGATCTCACCTAGTAGCTCACCTAGGATTTTTCTTAACAACGTGCCAAGTAGGTCACCTATGACCTCTTATAGGGGCTCACCAATCAACTTGAGTTGAGCTCACCCGGTAGCTCATCAAGAAGCTCACTAAGTAGCTCACCTAGAAGCTCACCTATAAGCTCACTTGGGAGCTAACAAATAATCTCACTGAGTAGGTTGACTTGAGCTCTCTATTGAGCTCACTTGTGAGCTCGCCAAGTAGCTCACAAGGGACCTCACCTAGGAGCTCACCAAGTAGCTCACTTGGGAGCTCACCTAGTAGCTCATCTTGGAGCTCACTGAATAGCTCACTAAGTAACTCACCTGGGAGATCTTCTATGAGATACTAGATGAGCTCAAGGTGACTTGGTAAGGTGAACTCAAGGTGAGTTGACAAGATGAGCTGTCAGGTTAGCTCCCACGTGAGTTCCCAGGTAAGTTACTCAATGATCTCCTAGGTGAGCTCAACTCAAGTAGATCGGTGAGCTCCAAGAAGAGTGCCTAAGTGAGCTACTTGGTGAGCTACTTGGGGAGCTCACAAGTATGCTCAAGTCAACCTACTCGGTGACCTACTCAGTGAGCTCCCATGTGAGCTGTTAGGTTAGCTCCCAGGTGAGCTACAAGGTGAGCTACTAGATGAGCTTAGGGAAATTTGGCAAGGTGAGATCCTCAATGAGCTCAAGGCAAAATGATAGGTGAGCTCCCATGAGAGTTTTCAAAGTGAGCTGTTAGGTGTGCTCCCATGTGATTTTTTGAGTGAGTTGCTTGATAAGCTCCTCATTTATCTCAAGTTGAGCTACGCGGCAAGCTCCTCAGGGAGCTCAAGGTGAGCTAGCAAGGTTAGCTCCTAGGTGAGTTTCTGGGTAAACTCAAGTTGAGCTACTCGACGAGCTCCTGGGCAAGCTACTTCCTGAGCTCCTAGTAGGGCTTCTAGGTGAGCTAATCGGTGAGCTCCCAAGTGAGCTCAAAGGTGACCTTGTCAGCAATCTCTGAAGTGAGCTTACATGTGAGCTATAGGATTAGCTCAAGGTGAATTGGCAAGGTGAGCTCAAGGTGAGTCGGCTAGGTAAGCTCAAGGTGAGTTGCTAAAGTAATCTCAAGGTGAGTTGGTAAGGTGAGATGTCAGGTGAGCTCCCATGTGAATTTTAAGGTGAGTTACTCGATGAGTTCCGATGCAACCTCAACTCGAGCTGATCGATGAGCTCCCAGAAGAGATCCCATGCAAGCTACTTGGTGAGCTATTCAGTGAGCTCCCAAAAAATTTGCTAGGTGAGCTCCCAAGCAAGCTACTAGGTGAGATAGGAAGGTGAGCTTATAGGTGAGATCCCATGTGATTTTTTTGGTGAGCTGTCAGGTGAGCTCCCATGTGAGTTTTTGAGCAAGCTACTTGACAAGCTCCTGGGAGAGCTCAATTTGATTACTAAAAAGCTCACCTTTGAGCTCACCTAGGAGCTCATCAAGTAGCTCACCTAGGAGCTTAGTAAGTAGCTTGGGTGGGAGCTCATTGAGCAGCTCAAGTTGAGCTTACAAAGAAACTCACCTAGGAGCTCACCTAATAGCTCACCTTGCCAGCTCACAATGAGCTCACCTAGGAGCTTACCTTGAGCTCACCTAGGAGCTCACCGAGTAGCTCAACTTGAGCTACCTAGGAGCTCGTAATGCAGCTCACCTAAAAACTCACATGGGAGCTCACTTGAAAGCATGCCCAAAAACTTAAATGGGAGCTCACCTTACCAGTTCATAGAGGAGCTCACCTTTCCAACTCACCTTAAGCTCGTCTGGTAGCTCACCTTGGAGTTTTTTGAGTAACTCACTAAGTATGTTGACTTGAGATCACTTGTGAGCTCACTGAGTAGCTCATCAAGGACCTTAAATGGGAGCTCATAAAGTATCTCACTTGGGAGCTTGCCTAGCAACTCACCTAGGAGCTCACCGAATAACTTGCTAAGTAGCTCACCTGGGAGCTCTTCTAAGAACTCACCGATCAGATCGAGTTTAGCTTAACCAAGAGCTCATCGAGTAACCCACCTGGGAACTCACCTGGGAGCTCACTTGATAAGTCACCTTGCTAGCTCACCTTGAGCTTACCTTGCTAATTTGCCTTGAGCTCACCTTGCCTACTCACCTTGAGCTCATCTGGTAGCTTACATGTAAGCTCACCTTAGAGATTATTGATGATTTCACCTTTGAGCTTGCCTAGGAGCTCACCAAGAAGCTCACCTAGGAGCTCAGTTAAGTATCTTGGCTTGAGATTTCCTAGAAACTCACCTGGGAGCTTGCCTTACCAGCTCACCTTGAGCTCACCCAGGACCTCACCGAGTAGCTTGACTTGAGATCACTCGGGAGCTCATCAAGTAGCTCACTTGAAAACTTAGATGGGATCTCGCTTGACAAGTTACCCAGAAACTCACCTGGGATATTTCCTATCAGCTCACCTTGAGCTCACTGAGGATCTCACCTTGCCAACTCACCTTGAGCTCATCTGGTAGGTCACCTTAAAGATCATCAAGCAGCTCACCAAGTAGGTCACCTAGTAGCTCACCTAATATCTTTCCTAGGATCTCACTGAGTAGCTCACTAAGTAGGTTGACTTGATCTCAGTTGTGAGATCACCAAGCAGCTTACTAGGGACATCATCTAGGAGCTCACCAAGTAGCTTGCTTCATAGCTCACCTAAAAACTTGCCTAGGAGCTCACCGAATAGCTCACCTGGGAGATCTTCTGGGAGCTCAATGATCATATCAAGTTGAGATCACCTGGGAGATTGTTAAGTAACTCACCTGGGAGCTCACCTGATAGCTCTCCTTGTCAACTCACATTGAGCTCACCTTACTAACTCACCTTGAGCTCATTTGGTAGCTCACATGTAAGCTCACCTTAGAGATTTTTGATAAGCTCACATGGAAGTTCACTAAGTAGCTCACCTAGGAGCTCAAATGGGAGCTCGACAAGTAGCTTATCGAGTGACTTCACTTGAGATTACCTAGAAACTATCATGGGAGCTTGCCTTAAGCTCTAATTAAGCTCACTCAAGAGCTCATCAAGCACCTCACCTGAAAACTCACATGGGAGCTCACCTTATAGCTCACATTGCTAACTCTCATGGGAGGTTGATTATCAACTCACCTTGAGCTCACTGAGAAGATAACCTTGCTACATTACCTTGATCTCTTCTTGTAGGTTTCCTCGGAGTTCATCGAGCAGCTTACCAATAATCTCACCTAGGAGCTCACCTAACAGCTCACCTAGGAGCTCACCAAGCACCTCACCGAGTAGGTTGACTTGAGCTCACTTGTGAGCTCAGTTGGGACCTTACCTAGGAGCTCACCAAATAGCTTCCATGGGATCTCACCTAGTAGCTCACCTAGGAGTTTTCTTAACAACGTGCCAAGTAGGTCACCTGTGAGCTCTTATAGGGGCTCACCAATCAACTCGAGTTGAGCTCACCCGGTAGCTCATCAAGCAGCTCACCAAGTAGCTCACCTAGGAGCTCACCTAACATCTCACCTATAAGCTCGCTTGGGAGCTAACAAAGAATCTCACTGAGTAGGTTGACTTGAGCTCTTTTTTGACCACACTTGTGAGCTCTCTAAGTAGCTCGCAGGGGACATCACCTCGGAGCTCACCAAGTAGCTCACTTGGGAGCTCAGCTAGTAGCTTGTCTGGGAGCTCACTGAATATCTCACTAAGTAACTCACTTGGGAGATCTTCTATGAGCTACTAGATGAGCTCAAGGTGAGTTGGCAAGGTGAACTCAAGGTGAGTTAGCAAGATGAGTAGTTAGGTGAGCTCCCATGTGAGTTCCTAGGTAAGTTACTCAATGATCTCCTAGGTGAGCTCAACTCGAGTAGATTGGTGAGCTCCAAGAAGAGTGCCTAGGTGAGCTACTTCACGAGCTACTTAGGGAGCTCACAAGCAAGATCAAGTCAACCTACTCAGTGACCTACTCAGTGAGCTCCCATGTGAGCTATTAGGTTAGCTCCCTGGTGAGCTAAAAGGTGAGCTACTAGATGAGCTTAGGGAAAGTTGGCAAGGTGAGATCCTCAACAAGCTCAAGGAAAAATGATAGGTGAGCTCCCATGAGAGTTTTCAAAGTGAGCTATTAGGTGTGCTCCCATGTGAGTTTTTGGGTGAGTTACTTGATAAGCTCCTCAGTTATCTCAAGTCGAGATACTCGGCAAGCTTGTCGGGGAGCTCAAGGTGAGCTAGTAAGGCTAGCTCCTAGGTGAGTTTCTTGGTAAACTCAAGTTGAGCTACTCGACGAGCTCATGGGCAAGCTACTTCCTGAGCTCCGAGTCAGGCTTCTAGGTGAGCTACTCGGTGAGCTCCCGAGTGAGCTCAAAGGTGGCCTTGTTAGTAATATCTAAGGTGAGATTACATGTGAGCTATAGGATTAGCTCAAGGTGAGTTGGCAAGGTGAGCTTAAGGTGAGTTGGCAAGGCAATCTCAAGGTGAGTTGGAAAGGCAAGCTCAAGGTGAGATTTGGCAAGCTCCCAGGTGAGTTCGAAGGTGATTTACTTGATGAGATCTGACACAACCTCAACTCAAGCTGATCGATGAGCTCCCAGAAGAGATCCCACATAAGCTACTTGACAAGCTATTCAGTGAGCTCCCAAGCAAGTTGCTAGGTGAGCTCCCAAGAAAGCTACTAGGTGAGCTAGCAAGGTGAGTTGATAGGTGAGATCCCATGTGAGTTTCTGGGTGAGCTATTAGGTGAGCTCCCATGTGAGTTTTCAAGCAAGCTACTTGATGAGCTCCCGGGTGAGCTCAATTTGATTTGCTTGGTAAGCTCCTAGGTGAGCTCAAGGTGACCTAGCAAGGTGAGCTATCAAGCAAGCACCCAGGTGAGTTTTCAAGAAAGCTCAAGTTGAGCTACTTGATGAGCTCCTAGGTGAGCTACTTGCTAAGTTCCTAGCTGAACTCCTAGGTGAGGTACTTGTTGACATCCCAAGTGAGGTCCCAGGAGCTACTAGGTGAGCTCCTAGGTGAGGTCCCTGGCGAGCTCACAAGTGAACTCAAGTCAACCTAATCTGTGAGCTACTCGGTAAGCTACTAGTTGAGCTCCCAGGTGAGCTACTAGGTGAGCTACTCTGTGAGCTACTCAACAAACTCTGAGGTGAGCTATAAGATGAGCTCAAGGCAAGTTGGTAAGGTGATCTCCTCAGCGAACTCAAGGTGAGATGACAAGGTGAGTTGATAGGTGAGCTCCCATGTGAGTTGGCAAGGTGAGCTATTAGGTGAGCTTTCATGTAAGTTTTTTAGGTGAGCTACTTGATGAGTTCCCGAGTGAGCTCAAGTCAAGCTACTCATCGAGCTCCTGGGTGAGCTCAAGGTGAGTTGGCAAGGTGAGCTATCATGCGAGCTACCTAGGTGAGTTTCTAGGAAATATCAACTCAAGTTAGTTAATGAGATCCTGGGTGAGATGTTTCCTGAGCTCCCACCTCACCTCCTAGGTGAGCTCCCAGGTGAGCTTAAAGGCAAGCTTATCAGTAATCTCTGAGGTGAGCTTACATGTAATCTACTAGATGAGCTCAAGACAAGTTGGCAAGGTGAGCTCAAGGTGAGTTAGTAATGTGAGCTCAAGGTGAGTTGGCAAGGGGAGCTATCAGGAAAGCTCCCAGGTGAGTTCCCAGGTGAGTTACTTGATGAGCTCTTGGGTGAACTCAACTCAAGTTGATTGGTGAGCTCCTAAAAGATTTCCCAGGTGAGCTACCTAGTGAGCTATTCGACAAGCTCCCAGGTGAGTTACTAGGTGAGCTCATAGGAGAGCTACTTTGCAAGCTCCCAGGTGAGGTTTTTAGAGAGCTACTCAGTAAGATCACAAGTGAGCTTATGTCAACCTACTCAGTAAGCTGCTTGGTGAGATTCTAGGTGACCTGTTAGGTGAGCTCCTAGGTGAGCTACTTGATAAGTTTCTCAATGAACTCTGAGGTGAGCTACCAGATGAGCTCAAGGTGAGTTGGAAAGGTGAGCTCCTCAGCGAGCTCAAGGTGAGCTGGAAAGGTGAGCTGATAGGTTAGCTCCCATATGAGTTTCTGGGTGAGTTATCAGGGGAGCTCCCATGTGAGTTCTCAAGTGAGATTCTTTCTAAGTTCTCGGGTGAGCTCAAGTCGAGTAGCTCGGTGAGCTCCTAGATGAGATCCTAGGTGAGCAACTTGTCAAGCTGTTTAGTGAGCTTCTAGTCAAGCATCTATGTGATCTCCTAACTGAGATACTTGGCAAGCTCCTAGGTGAGGTCCTCAGTGATTTACTCAATGAGCTCACAATCAAGCTCAAGTCAACCTACTCAGCGAACTACTTAGTGAGCTCCTAGGTAAGATGTTAGGTGATCTCCCAGGTGAGCTACTCAATGAAATCTTAGGTGAGCTACCAGACAAGCTCAAGGTGAGTTGGAAAGGTGAGCTAGTAAGGTGAGCTGATAGGTGAGTTCCCATGTGAATTTTTAGGTGAGTTGATTGACGAGCTACCGAGTGAGATCAAGTCAAGTTTCTCAACAAGATCCTAGGTGAGCTATAGGAAACCTGACAAGGTAAGCTATCAGGTGAGCTCCCAGGTGAGTTTTTGGACAAGCTCAAGTTGAGCTACTCGATGAGCTCCTAGGTGAGCTACTTATGAGCTCCCAAGTGAACTCAGAGGTGAGATTTTTGGAAATATCTGAGTTCAACTTATTTATGAGCTACTAGATGAGCTCAATGTGAGTTGGCAAGGTCAGTTCAATATGTGTTGGTAAGGTAAGCTCAAATTGATTTGGCAAGGCAAGTTATCAGGTGAGCTCCCAGGTTAGTTCTCGAGCAAGTTACTCGACAAGCTCCTGGGTGAGCTCAACTTGAGCTGATTGGGAAGCTCCTAGAAGAGCTCCCAGGTGAGCTACTTGGAGAGATGTTTGGTGAGCTCCCAAGCAAGATATTTGGCAAGGTCCCAGGTAAGGTCCCTGTCGAGCTACTTGGGGAGCTCACAACTGAGCTCAAGTTAAACTACTCGGTGATCTCCTAGGTGAGATCCTAAGTAAGCTACTTGAAAAACTCGAAGGTGAGCTACCAAATGAGTTGTCAGGTGAGCTCCCATGTGAATTTTCAGGTGAGCTCAAGTCGAGCTGCTCGGTGAGCTCCTAGGTGAGCTCAAGGTGAGTTGGCAATGTGAGATGTTAGGTGAGCTCCCAGGTGAGTTTCCAGGAAAGCTCAAGTCGAACTTCTCGATGAGCCCTAGGGTGAGCTACTTATTGAGCTCCCAGTTGAGATCCTAGGTGAGCTGCTCAGTGAGTTCCCATGTGAACTCAAAGGCAAGCTTTTCAGCAATCTCTAAGCTGAGCTTACATGTGAACTACCAAATGAGCTAAGAGGTTAGTTAATAAGGTAAGCTCAAGGTGAGTTGGAAAGGTGAGCTCTCAAGCTAGCTCCCAGGTAAGCTTAAGGTGAGTTGGTAAGTTGAGCTCCTTAGCAAACTCAAGGTGAGATGATAGGTGAGCTCCCATGAGAGTTGGTAAAGTGAGTTGTCAGGTGAGCTCTCATGTGAGTTTTCTTTCGAGCTACTTGATGAGCTCCCGGGTGAGCTCAAGGAGAGCTGCTTGGTAAGCTCCTAGGTGAGGTCAAGGTGAGCTGGAAAGGCAAGTTATCATGAGAGCTACAAGGAAAGGTTCTAGGAAAGCTCAAGTTGAGCTACTCGATGAGGTCATGGGTGACCTGCTTGCCGAGCTCTCAGCCAAGCTTCTAGGTGAGCTAGTTGGTGAGCTCCTAGGTGAGCTTGTTAGTAATCTCTGAGGTGAGCTTACATGTGAGCTACAAGATGAGCTCAAGGTGAGTTGGTAAGGTAAGTTCAAGGTGAGTTGGCAAGGTGAGTTGAAGGTGAGTTGGTAAGGCAAGCTCTCAGGAAAGCTCTCAGGTGAGTTCCTAGGCAAGTTACTTGATGAGCTCCTAGGTGAGCTCAACTTGAGTTGATCGGTGAGCTCCCAGAAGAGCTCCCAGATGAGCTACATGGCAAGCTATTTTGTGAGCTCCCAGGTGAGTTGATAGGTGAGCTCCAAAGCGAGCTACTTGGTGAGCTCCCAGGTGAGGTCCCCGGTGAGTTGCTCGGTGAGCTCAAAAGTGAGCTCGAGTCAACCTACTCAGTGAGCTCCCAGGTGAGCTGTTAGGTGAGCTCCCAGTTGAGTTTTTAGGTGAGCTATAACGTGAGCTCCCAGATGAACTACTTGTTGAGCTACTCGATAAACTCCAAGGTGAGCTACCAGATGAGCTCAAGGCAAGTTGGCAATGTGAGCTCCTTAGTAAGCTCCAGTTGAGATGATAGGTGAGCTATTAAGTGAGCTCTTGTGTGATTTTTTGGGCAAGCTACTTGATGAGATTCTAGGTGAGCTCAAGTCAAGCTTCTCGATGAGCTCTTGGGTGAGCTAAAGGTGAGCTCCTAATTCAGCTTCCACGTAAGCTCAAGTTGAGTTTATTGTCAAGCTCCTAAGCAAGCTGCTTACCGAGCTCCAAGATGAGATGAAGACAAGTTGGCATGGTGAGCTGAAGGTGAGCTGGCAAGGTGACCTCAAGGTGAGTTAGAAATACGATCTATCGAGTTAGCTCCCAAGTGAGTTCTCATGTGAGTTACTCGATGTGCTCTCAGGTGAGCTCAACTCAAGCTGATTGGTGAGCTCCTAGAAGATCTCTAAGGTGAGCTACTTAGGAAGTTGTTTGGTGAGTTCCCAAGTGAGCTGCTAGGTGAGCTCCTAGGGAAACTACTTGGTGAGCTCCGAGGTAAGATCTCCAGTGAGCAACTCAGTGACCTCACAAGTGAGCTCAAGTCAACCTACTCAATGAGCTACTTAGTGAGTTCTAAGGTGAGTTGTTAGGAAAGCTCCAAGGTGAGCTACTTGGTGAGCTACTCGAAGAACTCTGAGGGAAGCTACTAGATGAGCTCAAGGTGAGTTAGTAAGGTGAGCTCCTCAGCGAGCTCAAGGTGAGCTAGCAAGGGGAGCTGATAGGTGAGCTCCCATGTGAGTTGGTAAGGTGAGTTTTCAGGTGAGCTCCCATGCAAGTTTTTGGGTGAGTTTCTTGATGAGGTCTCAGGTGAGCTCAAGTGGAGCTACTTAGTGAGCTCCTAGGTGAGCTCAAGGTGAGCTAGCAAGGTAAGTTATCAGGAAAGCTCCATGGTGAGTTTTTGGACAAGCTCAAGTTGAGTTGCTTGACGAGCTCTTGGGTGAGTTGCTTTTTGAGCTCCCAGCCAAGCTCCTAGGTGAGTTACTTGGTGAGCTCCTAGGAGAGCTCAAAGGTGAGCTTGTCTAGAAATCTCTGAGGTGAGCTTACATGTGAGCTACCAGATGAGCACAAGGTGAGTTGGCAAGCTGAGCTCAAGGTGAGTTGGCAAGGTGAGCTCAAGGTGAGCTCAAGGTGAGTTGGCAAGGCAAGTTATCAAGTGAGCTCCCATGTGAGTTCCTAGGTGAGTTACTGGATGAGCTCCTAGTTGAGCTCAACTCGAGTTGATTAGCGAGCTCCCAGAAGAGCTCCAGGTGAGCTACTTGGTGAGTTATTCGGCAAGATGCTGGGAAAACTCTGAAGTTAGCTACTTGGCGAGCTCCTAGTAGAGGTCCTTGACAAGCTACTCAGTGAGCTCACAAGTGAGCTCAAGTCAACCTACTAGATGAGCTACTCAGTGAGCTCCTAGGTGAGTTATTAGGTGAGCTCCCAGGTGAGCTACTTGGTGAGCTACATGATGAACTCTAAGGTGAACTACCAGATGAGCTCAAGGTGAGTTGGTAAGGTGAGCTCGTGAGTGAGCTCAAAGCAAGCTAGCAAAGGAAGCTGATAGGTGAGCTCCCATGTGAGTTAACAAGGTGAGCTGTCAAGTAAGCTCCCATGTGAGTTTTTAGGTGAGCTCCTAGGAGAGCTCAATTTGAGCTATTCAGTGAGCTCCTGGGAAAGCTCAAGGTGAGCTGGTAAGGTGAGCTGTCAGGTGAGCTCCCAGGTGAGTTTCAGGGTGAGCTGCTTACCGAGATCCTAGCCGAGCTCCTAGGTGAGCTACTTGGTGAGCTCCCAGGTGAGGTCAAAGGTAAGCTTGTCAGAAATCTCTGAAGTGAGTTTACATGTGAGCTACTAGATGAGCTCAAGGTGAGTTGGTAAGGCAAGCTCAATATGAGTTGGAAAGGTGAGCTGTCAGGCGAGCTCCCAGGTGAGTTCCTAGGTGAGTTACTTGACAAGCTCCCAAGTGAGCTCAACTCGAGCTGATTAGAGAGCTCCTAGAAGAGCTCCCAGGTGAGCTACTTTAGCTAGCTATTAGGTGAGTTCCAAAGCAAGCTACTTGGTGACCTCCTAGGTGAGGTCCAATATGAGCTACTCCGTGAGCTTGAGTTAACCTACTCGGTGAGCTACTCAGTGAGCTCCCAGGTGAGCTCCCAAGCGAGCTACTTAGCAAGCTCCTCGATGAACTCCAAGGTGAGCTACCAGATGAGCTCCCATGCAAGTTGGCAAGGTGAGATATCAGGCGAGCTCTCATCTGAGTTTTTAGGTGAGCTACTTCATGAGCTAATGGGTGAACTCAAGTTGAGCTACTTAGAGTGCTCCTGGGTGAGCTCAAGGTGATCTGGCAAGGTGAGCTATCGGTCAAGCTCCAAGGTGAGTTTCTGGGAAAGCTCATGTCGAACTACTCAATGAGATCTTAGGTGAGCTATTTTTCGAGCTCTTAGCTGAGATCCTAGGTGAGCTACTTGGTGAGGTCCAAGGTGAGCTCAAAGGTGAGCTTGTCAGTAATCTCTGAGGTGAACTTAGATGTGAGCTACCATATGAGCTCAAGGTTAGTTGCTAAGGTGAGCTCAAGGCAAGTTAGAAAATCAAACTCAAGGTGAGTTGGCAAGGTGAGCTATCATGCGAGCTCCTAGGTGAGTTCCTAGGTGAGTTACTTGATGAGCTTCTAGGAAAAATCAACTCAAGCTGATCGGTAAGCTCCTAGAAGAGATCCCAAGTGAGCTACTTGGTGAGTTATTCGGTGAGATCTTAGGCGAGCTCTAAGGAGAGTTCCCAAGTGAGTTACTTGATGAACTCTAGAGTGAGCTCAACTGGAGCTGATCAGTGAGCTCCCAGGTGAGCTACTTGGCGAGCTGTTCGGTGAGCTACTAGGCGAGCTCCCAAGTGAGCTACTTGGTGACCTCCCAGGTGAGGTCCCCAGAGAGCTTCTCGGTGAGATCAAGTTAACCTACTCATCAAGCTACTTAGTGATCTCCCAGGTGAGCTTTTAGGTGAGCTCCCAGGTGAGCTACTTAGTGAGCTCCTCGATGAACTCCAAGGGGAGCTACCAGATGAGCTCAAGATGAGTTAGCAAGGTGAGCTCCTTAGTGAGCTCAAAGTGAGCTGGCAAGGTGAGATGATAGGTGAGCTCCCATGCAAGTTGGTAAGGTGAGCTGTCATACGAGCTCCCATGCAAGTTTTCAGGTAAGCTACTTCATGAGCTCCCAGGTGAACTAAAGTTGAGCTGCTCGGTGAGCTCCTGGGTGAGCTCAAGGTGAGCTAGGAAGGTGAGCTATCAGATGAGCTCCCAGGTGAGTTTCTAGGCAAGCTCAAGTCAAACTACTTGATGAGCTCCAAGGTGAGCTACTTACTGAGCTCCTATCTAAGCTCCTAGGTGAGCTACTCTGTGATCTCCCATGTGAGCTCAAAGGTGACCTTGTCGGTAATCTCTGAGGTTAGATTAGATGTGAGTACCATATTAGGTCAAGGTGAGTTGGCAAGGTAACCTTAAGGGAAGTTAGCAAGGTGAGCTCAAGGTGACTTGGTAAGGTGAAATCAACTCAAGCTGATCAGCAAGCTCCTAGAAGAGCTCCCAGGTGAGCTACTTTGTGAGCTATTCAGTGAGCTACTAGGAAAGCTCCCAAATGAGGTACTTGGTAACCTCCCATGTGAGGTTCCTGACAAGCTGCTTGGTAAGCTCACAAGTGAGCTCAAGTCAACCTACTCAGCAAGTTGTTCAGTGAGCTCCCAGGTGAACTGTTAGGTGGACTCCCAGGTGAGCTACTTGGTGAGCTGCTTGACGAACTCCAAATCGAGCTACCATATGAGCTCAAGGTGAGTTGTCAAGGTGAGCTCCTTAGTGAGATCAAGGTGAGTTGGCAAGGTGAGCTGATACGTGAGCTCCTATGTAAATTTCTGGGTGAGCTGTCAGGTGAGCTCCCATGTGAGTTTTTAGGCGAGCTGCTTGAAGAGCTCCCAGGTGAGCTCAAGTCGAGCTACTTGGTGAGCTCTTGGGTGAGCTCAAGGTGAGTTGGCAAGGTGAGTTTTCAGGTGAGCTCCCAGGTGAGTTTTCAAGAAAGCTCAAGTCAAGATGATCGACGAGCTCCTGGGTGAGCTTCTTACTGAGCTCCCAGCCGATATCCTAGGTGAGCTGCTCAGTGAGCTCCCAGGGGAACTCAAAGGTGAGCTTGTCAGCAATCTCTGAGGTGAGCTTACATGCAAGGTACAAGATGAGCTCAATGTGAGTTGGCAAGGTGAGCTCAAGGTGAGTTGGTAAGATGAGCTGTCAGGTGAGCTCCCAGGTGAGTTCATAGGTGAGTTACTCGATGATCTCTCAGGTGAGCTCAACTTGAGCTAATCAATGAGCTCCCAAGTGAGCTACTTGTCAAGCTCCTAGGTGAGGTCCTCGGTGAGCTGTTCGATGAGGTCACAAGTGAGCTCAAGTTAACCTACTTGATGAGCTACTCGGTGAGCTACTTGACAAAATCTGAGGTGAGTTACTAGATGAGCTTAAGGTGAGCTCCTCAATGAGCTCAAGGAAAGTTGATAGGTGAGCTCCCATGAGAGTTGGCTGGTGAGGTGCTTGACAAGCTCCTGGGTGAGCTCAAGTTGAGCTACTAGGTAAAATCCTGGGTGAGCTCAAGGTGAGCTTGCAAGGTGAGCTCCCAGGTGAGTTTCTAGGCAAGCTCAAGTTGAGCTACTTGATGAGCTCTTGGGTAATATAGTTACCGAGCTCCCAATCGAGCTCTTAGGTGAGCTTCTCAGTGAGCTCCCAGGCGAGGTCAAAGGTGAGCTTGTCAGTAATCTCTAAGGTGAGTTTACATGTGAGCTACCAGATGAGTTCAAGGTGAGTTGGTAAGGTGAGCTCAAGGTGAGTTGGTAAGAAAAGCTCAAGGTGAGTTACCAAGGTAAGCTATCAAGCAAGCTCCCAGGTGAGTTCCTAGGTGAGTTACTCAATGAAATCCCTTGTGAGCTCGAGCTGATCAGAAAGCTACTAGGTGAGCTCCCAGGTGAGCTACTTGGTGAGCTCCTAGGTGAGGTCCCCAATGAGCTGCTCGGTGAGCTCACAAGAAAACTCAAGTCAACCTACTCACCGAGCTACTCGGTGAAGTCCCAGGCAAGCTGTTAGGTGAGATCCTATGAGAGCTACTTGGTAAGCTACTCGATGAACTCCAAGGTGAGCTATAAGAAGTGCTCAAGGTAAGTTGGCAAGGTGAGATCCTTAATGAGCTCAAGGTAGATCTGAGCTGAAGGTGAGCTCCCATGAGTTAGGTGAGCTCCTATACAAGTTTTCGAGGTGAGCTACTTGACGAGCTCCCTGGGTGAGCTCAAGTCGAGCTAGCTGGGTGAGATCTTGAGGTGAGCTACTTTTCGAGCTCCAAGCCCTGGTCCTAGGTGAGCTACTCGGTGAGCTCCCAGGTGAGCTCAAAGGAAAGCTTATTGGTAATCTCTGAGGTGAGCTTACATGCAAGCTACTAGATGAGCTCAAGGAAATCTGGCAAGGCAAGCTCCCAGGTGAGTTGGCAAGGTGAGCTCCTCAGTGAGCTCAAGGTGAGCTGATAGGTGAGCTACCGTGTGATTTTTTAAGGTGAAATCCCATGTGAGTTTTCAAGTGAGCTGCTTGACAAGCTCCTGGGTGAGCTCAAGTCGAGCTGCTCAGTGAGCTTATTGGTCAGCTCAAGGTGAGCTAGCAAGGTGAGCTGTCAAGTGAGCTCCCAGGTGAGTTTCTATGTAAGCTTAATTCAAGATACTTGACGAGTTCCTGGGTGAGCTGCTAGATGAGCTCCTAGCCAAGCTCCTAGGTGACCTACTCGGTGAGCTCCTAGGTAAGCTCAAAGGTGAGCTTGTCTGTAATCTCTAAGGTGAGCTTACATGCGAGCTACCAGATGAGCACAAGGTGAGTTGGAAAAGTGAGCTCAAGGAAAGTTAGCAAGGTGAGCTCAAGGTGAGTTGGAAAGGCAAGCTATTAGGTGATCTCCCAGGTGAGTTACTTGATGAGATCCTAGGAAAGCTCAACTCGAGTTTATCAGTGAGCTCTCAGAAGAGCTCCTAGGTGAGTTTCTTGGTGAGCCATTTGGTGAGCTCCTAGGTGAGCTACTAGGTGAGCTCAGAATTGAGCTACTTGGTGAGCTCCCAGTTGAGGGCCCTAGTGAGCTACTCGGAAAGCTCACAAGTAAGCTCAAGTTAACCTACTCGTAGAGCTACTCAGTGAGCTCCCAGGTGAGTTATTAGGAAAGCTCCCAAGTAAGCTGCTAGGTGAGCTCCCAAGCAAGCTACTTTGTGAGCTCCTAGGTAAGGTCCCTGGTGAGCTACTTAGTGAGCTCACAAGCAAGCTCAAGTCAACCTACTCGATGAGATACTCAGTGAGCTCCCAGGTGAGCTGTTAGGTGAGCTCCTAGGTGAGCTACATGGTGAGCTACACGATGAACTCTGAGGTAAACTACCAGATGAGCTCAAGGTGAGTTAGCAAGGTGAGCTCCTAAGTGAGCTCAAGGTGAGCTAGCAAGGCAAGCTGATAGGTGAGCACCCATGTGAGTTGGAAAGTCAAGCTATCAGGTGAGATCCTATGTGAGTTTTCTGGCAAGGTGAGCTGTCAGGTGAGCTCCTAGGTGAGTTTTCAGGTAAGCTCAAGTTGAGCTACTCAACAAACTCCTGGGTGAGCTACTTACCAAGCTCCCAGCCAATATCCTAGGTGAGCTACTTGGTGAGTTGCTAGGTGAGTTCAAAGGTAAGCTTGGTGGTAATCTCTAAGGTGAGCTTACATGTGAGCTACTAGATGAGCTCAAGGTAAGTTGGTAAGGTGAGCTCAAGGTGAGTTGGCAAGGTGAGCTGTCAAGTGACCTCCCAGGTGAAGTTCCTAGGTGAGTTACTTGATGAACTCCCGAGTGAGCTCAACTCGACTTGATCGGTGAGCTCCCAGAAGAGATCCCAGGTGAGATACTTAGTGAGCTATTCGGTGAGCTCCCAGGTGAGCTGCTAGGAGAGCTCTGAAATGGCCTACTTTGTGACCTCCTAGGTGAGGTTCCCAGTGAGCTCAAGTCAACCTACTCAGCGAGCTACTTAGTGAGATCCTAGGAAAGTTGTTAGGTGAGCTGTTAGGTGAGCTCCCAGGTGAGCTACTTGGTGAGCTCCTCGATGAACTCTGAGGTGAGCTACTAGATGAGCTCAAGGTGAGTTGGCAAGGTGAGCTCCTCAGTGAGCTGAAGGTGAGTTGGCAAGGTGAGATGATAGGTGAGCTCCCATGCGAGTTTTCAAGGTGAGCTATCAAGTGAGCTCTCATGTGAGTTTTTAGGTGAGCTACTTGATAAGCTCCCTGGGTGAACTCA
This sequence comes from Taxus chinensis, assembly GCA_019776745.2. NCBI lineage: Eukaryota > Viridiplantae > Streptophyta > Pinopsida > Cupressales > Taxaceae > Taxus > Taxus chinensis. The sequence goes on from CM034157.1 coordinate 3,083,835, forward strand.
AGTCAAGCTACTCGGTGAGCTCAAGGTGAGCTAGCAAGGTGAGCTGTCAGGTGAGCTCCCAGGTGAGTTTCTAGGTAAGCTCAAGTTGAGCTACTCGATGAGCTCCTAGGTGAGCTACTTGTTGAGCTCCCAGCTGAGCTCCTAGGTGAGCTACTCAGTGAGCTCGCAGGTGAGCTCAAAGGTGAGCTTGTCAGTAATCTCTGAGGTGAGCTTACATGTGAGCTACCATATGAGCTCAAGGTGAGTTGGCAAGGTGAGCTCAAGGTGAGTTAGCAAGGTGAGCTTAAGGTGAGTTGGCAAGATGAGTTGTAATGCAAGCTCCCAGGTGAGTTCCTAGGTGAGTTACTCAACGAGCTCCCAGGTGAACTCAACTCAAGCTGATCAGCAAGATCCCAGAAGAGCTCCCAGGTGAGCTAGTTGGTGAGCTATTCGGTGAGATCCCAAGTGAGCTGCTAGGTGAGCTCCCAAGTGAGCTCCCAGGTGAGGTCCTCGGTAAGCTACTCGGTGAGCTCACAAGAAATCTCAAGTCAACCTACTTAGGTGTTCAAGCTTCTTAAGTGAGCTCTTAGGTGAGCTAGGTGAGCTACTCCGAACTCCGAGGTGAGTTACCAAATGAGCCCAAGATGAGTTGGCGAGGTGATCTCCTCAGCGAGATTAAGGTGAGCTAGCAAGGTGACCTGATAGGTGAGCTCCCATGTGAGTTTTTGGGTGAGCTATCAGGTGAGCTCCCATGTGAGTTTTTGGGTGAGCTACTTTACAAGCTCATGGGTGAGCTCAAGTTGAGATGCTCGGCAAGCTCCTGGGCAATCTCAAGGTGAGCTGGTAAGGCAAGTTGTGAGGTCATCTCCCATGCAAGTTTCTAGGCAAGCTTAAGTCAAGCTTCTTGATGAGATCCTGGATGAGCTACTTACCAAGCTCCCAGCCAAGCTCTTAGGTGAGCTACTGAGTGAGCTCCTAGGTGAGCTCAAAGGTGAGCTTGTCAGTAATCTCTTAGATGAGCTTACATGCGAGCTACCAAATGAGCTCAAGGTGAGTTGACAAGGTGAACTCAAGGTGAGTTGGCAAGATGAGTTGTCAGGTGAGCTCCCAGGTGAGTTCCCAGGTGAGTTACTTGACGATCTCCTAGGTGAGCTCAACTCAAGCTGATCAGCAAGCTCCCAAAAGAGTTCCTAGTTGAGCTACTTGGTGAGCTGTTCGGTGACCTCCAAGGTGAGCTGTTAGGTGAGCTCCCAAGTGAGCTACTCGGTGAGCTCCCAAGTAAGATGTTAGGTGAGCTACTCGACAAACTCTGAGGGGAGCTACTAGATGACCTTAGGGCAAGTTGGAAAGGTGAGCTCCTCAGTGAGCTCAAGGAAAGCTGATGGTTGAGCTCCTATGAGATTTTTCAAAAAGTAAGCTATCAGGTGCCCTCCCATGCAAGTTTTTGGGTGAGGTACTTGATGAGCTCCCAGGTGAGCTCAAGTTGAGCTACTTGGCAAGCTCCTGGGGGAGCTCAAGGTGAGCTCCTAAGGTGAGCTCCCAGGTGAGATTCTGGGTAAGCTCAAGTTGAGCTATTGGACAAGCTCCTGGGTGAGCTGCTTGTGAGCTCCCATGTGATTTTTCAGGTGAGCTGCTTGATGAGCTCTCGGGTGAGCTCAAGTTGAGATGCTCAGCGAGCTCCTGGGTGAGCTCAAGGTGAGTTGGAAAGTTGAGCTGTTAGGTGAGCTCCCAAGTGAGTATCTAAACTCCTAGGTGCAAGCTACTTTTTGAGTTCCCAGTGAGCTTAAAGGTGAGCTTGTCAATAATCTCTGAGGTGAGCTTACATGTGAGCTACCAGATGAGCTCAAGGTGAGTTAGCAAGGTGAGCTCAAGGTGAGTTGGCAAGATGAGCTATCAGGTGAGCTCCTAGGAAAGCTCCCAGGTGAGTTACTTGATGATCTCCTGGGTGAGCTTCAACTCGAGATGATCAGAAAGATCCTAGAAGAGCTCCCAGATGAGCTACTTGGTGAGCTGTTTAGTGAGCTTCCATGCAAGCTACTAGGTGAGCTAACAAGAAAGATACTTGGCGAGCTCCCAGGAAAGGTCCCAGGTGAGCTCACAAGTAAGCTCAAGTCAACCTACTCGGTGAGCTACTCGATGAACTCTTAGGTGAGCTACCAGATGAGCTTAAGGTGAGTTGGCAAGGTGAGCTCCTTAATGAGCTCAAGGTAAGCTGATAGGTGAGCTCCCATGAGAGTTGGAAAAGTGAGCTATCAGGTGAGCTCCCACACAAGTTTTCAGGTGAGCTTACTTGATGATCTACCGAGTGAGCTCAAGTAAAGCTCCTCAACAAGTTCCTAGGTGAGATCAAGGTGAGCAGGCAAGGTGAGCTCCCAAGTGAGTTTTTGGGAAAGCTCAAGTTGAGTTGTTTGATGAGCTTCTGGGTAAGCTACTTACTAAGCTCCCAGCTGAGCTCCTAGGTGAGCTTCTTGGTGAGCTCCCAGGTGAGCTCAAAGGTGAGGTTCTTGATAATCTCTGAGGTGAGATTACATACGAGCTACAAGATGACCTCAAGGTGAGTTGGTAAGGTGAGCTCAAGGTGAGTTGGGAAGCTGAGCTTAAGGTGAGGTTGCAAGGTGAGCTATAAGGTGATCTCCCAGGTGAGTTCCAAGGTGAGTTACTTGATGAGCTCCTCGGAAAGTTCAACTTGAGCTGATCAGTGAGCTCCCAGAAGACCTCCCAGGTGAGCTACTTGGTGATCTATTCAGCAAGCTTCCAGGAAAGCTTCTAGGTGAGCTCCCAAGTGAGCTACTTAGTGAGCTCCTAGGTGAGGTCCTCGGTGATTTTCTTGGTGAGCTCATATGAAAACTCAAGTCAACCTACTTAGTAAGATCCCAGGTGAGTTTTTAGGAAAGTTCCCAGTGAGCTACTTGGCGAGGTACTTGATGAAATCGAGGTGAGCTACAAGTTGAGCTGAAGGTGAGCTCTTGGGTGAGCAAGGTGAGATGGCAAGGTGAGCTCTTAACTCCCAGGTGAGTTTCTGGGTAAGCTCAAGTCGAGCTGCTTTATGAGCTCCTGGGCGAGGTACTTGATGAGCTCCTAATCGAGCTCCTAGGTGAGCTCCTAAGTGAGCTCAAAGGTGAGCTTGTCAGTAATCTCTAAGGTGAGCTTACATGCAAGCTCAAGGTGAGTTGGCAAGTTGAGCTGTCAGGTGAGCTCCCAGGTAAGTTCCCAGGTGAGTTACTCAATGAGCTCCCAGGAAAGCTCAACTAAAGCTGATCGGTGAGCTCCTAGAAGAGCTCCCAGGTGAGCTACTTGGCGAGTTGTTTAGTGAGCTCCCAGGTGAGTTGCTAGGTGAGCTCCAAGGTGAGCTACTTGGTGAGAACCTAGGTGGGTCTCTGGAGCTTCTTAGTGAGCTCAAGTCAACCTACTCAGCGAGGTACTCATTGAGCTTCCAGGCGAGCTGTCAAGGGAGCTCCTAGGTGAGCTACTTGGTGAGCTGCTTGATAAACTATTGAGGTGAGCTACCAGAAAAGCTCAAGGTGAGTTGGTAAGGTGAGCTCCTCAGTGAGCTCAAGGTGAGCTGGTAAGGTGAGCTGATAGGTGAGCTCCCATGCGAGTTGGTAAGGTGAGCTCCCATGTGAGTTTTTAGGTGAGCTACTTGATGAGCTCCTGGGTGAGCTCAAGTCGAGCTGCTTGGTGAGCTCCTGGGTGAGCTCAAGGTGAGCTGGTAAGGTGAACTGTCAGGTGAGCTCCCAGGTGAGTTTTTGTGTAAGCTGAAGTCGAGATGCTGAATGAGCTCATGGGTGAGCTACTTGCCAAGCTCCCAGCTGAACTCCTAGGTGAGCTACTTGGTGAGCCCCCAAGCAAGCTCAAAGGTGAGCTTGTCGGTAATATCTGAGGTGAGCTTACATGTGAGCTACTAGATGAGCACAAGGTGAGTTGGCAAGGTGAGCTCAAGGAAAGTTGGTAAGGTGAGATCAAGGAGATTTGATCAGTGAGCTCCCGAAAGAGCTCCTAGGTCAGATATTTTACGAGCCATTCTGTGAGATCCCATGTGAACTTCTAGTTGAGCTCAAAATTTAGCTACTTGGCGAGATCCCTGATGAGCTGCTCGGAAAGCTCACAAGCAATCTCAAGTCAACCTACTAGGAGAGCTACTCGGTGAGCTCCCAAGTGAGCTGTTAGGTGAGCTCCCTGGCGAGCTCCCAGGTGAGCTACGTAGCGAGTTCCTTGGTAAGCTGCTAGGTGAGCTCCTAAGTGAGCTACTTTTTGATCTCCTAGGTGAGGTCCCTGGTGAGCCACTCAGCAAGCTCACAAGTGAGCTCAAGTCAACCTACTCAACGAGCTACTCGGTAAGCTCCCAGGTGAGCTGTTAGGTAAGCTACATGATGAACTCTTAGGAAAATTACTAGATGAGCTCAAGGTGAGTTGGTAAGGTGAGCTCCTTAGTAAGCTTAAGGTGAGCTAGCAAGGCAAGCTGATAGGTGAGCACGCATGCGAGTTGACAAGGTGAGCTATTAGGTGAGCTCCCATAAGAGTTTTCTAGTGAGCTACTTGACAAGATCCTAGGTGAGCTCAAGTCAAGCCACTTAATAAGCTCTTCGGAAATTTCAAGGTGAGATGGCAAGGTGAGCAGTTAGGTGAGCTCCTAGGTGAGTTTCCTAGCAAGCTCAAGTCGAGCTGCTTGACAAACTCTTGGGTGAGCTATTTGTCGAGCTCCCAGCCGAGCTCCTAGGTAAGCTACTTGGTGAGCTGTCAGGTGAGCTCAAAGGTAAGCTTGTTGGTAATCTCTGAGGTGAGCTTACATGCGAGCTACCAGATGATCTCAAGCCAAGTTGGTAAGGTGAGCTATTAGGTGACCTCCCAGGTGAGTTACTCGAAAAGCTTCCGAGAGAGATCAACTCAAGCTGATCGAAGAGCTCCCAAGTGAGCTTCTTGGTGAGCTATTCGGTGAGCTCCCATGTGAGCTGCTAGGAGAGCTCGTAAGTGAGCTACTTAGCGACCTCCTACATGAGGTCCCCTATGACCTCCTTGGTGAGCTCAAGTCAACCTACTAGGTGAGCTACTTAGTGAGCTCCTAGGTAAGCTATTAGGTGAGATCTAAGGTGAGCTACTTGGTGATCTCCTAGACAAAATATGAGGCAAGCTACCAAACAAGCTCAAGGTGAGTTGGCAAGGTGAGCTCCTTAGCAAGCTCAAGGTGAGCTAATAGGTGAGCTCCCATGCGAGTTAGCAAGGTGAGCTATAAGGTAAGCTCCCATGAGAGTTTTATGGTGAGTTGCTTGACAAGCTCCCAGGTGAACTCAATCTGAGCTGCTCGACTAGTTCTTGGGTGAGCTCAAGGTGAGTTGGAAAGGTGAACTGTTAGGTGAGCTCCTAGGTGAGATTTTGGGAAAGCTCAAGTTGAGCTGCTCGACGAGCTCCTGGATGAGCTACTTACCGAGCTCCTAGCCAAGCTCCTAGGTGAGCTACTCGGTGAGTTGGCAAGGTGAGTTGGTAAGGTGAGCTGTAATGTAAGCTCCTAGGTGAGTTCGGATGAGAGCTCACTTTACCAACTTGACATGAGGTCCCCTGCGAGCTTGTCAAATAGCTCACCCAAAAAATCACATGGGAGCTAACCTGATAGCTTGCCTTGCTAACTCCCATGGGAGCTCACCTATAAGCTCTACTTTTCAGCTCACCTTGAGATTTTTAAATAACTAACCTTGCTTACTCACCTTGATCTCATCTGGTAGATCACCTCAAATTTCATCAAGTACCTCACCAAGTAGCTCACCTGAGAGCTCACCTAACAGCTTACCAAGGACCTCACCTGGGAGCTTTCCAAGTAGCTTGCTTGGGAGCTCACCTAGAAGATGACCAAACAACTTGCCAAGTAGCTCACCTGGGAGCTCTTTTGGGAGCTCACTGATTAGCTTGAGTTGAGCTCACCTGGGAGTTCATTGAGTAATTGACCTAGGAACTCACCTGGGAGCTCACCTGATAGCTTGCCTTGCCAACTCACCTTGAGCTTGCCTTGCCAACTCACCTTGAGCTCACCTTTTTAACTGGGCTTCAGCTCATCTGGTAGCTCACATGTAATCTCACCTTAGAGATTACCGACAAGCTCACTTGGAATCTCACCAAGCAGCTTATCTAAGAGCTCAGCTGGGAGCTTGGTAAGTAGCTCACCCAGGAGCTCATCGAGTAGCTTGACTTAAGCTTGCCCAAAAACTCACCTAGGAGCTCACCTGAAAGCTCACCTTGCCAGCTCACCTTGAGCTCACCCAGGAGATCACCAAGTACCTCGACTTGAGCTCACTTGGGAGCTCATCAAGTAGTTCACCTGAAAACTCATACAGGAGCTTGCCTGATAGTTCACCTTGCCAACTCACATGGGAGCTCACCTATAAGCTCGAATTGCCAGCTCACTGAGGAGATCACCTTGCCAACTCACATTGAGCTCATCTGGTAGCTCACCTTAGATTTCATTGAGCAGCTCACCAAGTAGCTCACCTGGGAGCTCACCTAATAGCTCACCTAGGAGCTCACTGAGTAACTCACCGAGTAGGTTGACTTGAGGTCATTTTTGAGTTCACCAAGCAGCTCATCGGGGACCTCACCTGGGATCTCACCAAGTAGCTCACATGGGAGCTTCCCTAGTAGCTCACCTAGGAGCTTGCCAAACAACTCACCAAGTAGCTCCCCTAGGAGCTCTTCTAGGAGCTCACCAATCAGCTCAAGTTTGAGCTCACCCGAGAGCTCATTGAGTAACTCTCCTAGGAACTCACCTAGGATCTCCCCTGATATCTCACCTTGCCAACTCCCCTTGAGCTCACCTTGCCATCTCGCCTTGAGCTCACCTTACCAACTCGCATTGGAAACTCACCTTGAGCTCATCTGATAGCTCACATGTAAGCTCACCTTAGATGTTACTGATAAGCTCACCTGGGAGCTCACCAAGCATCTCACCTAAGAGCTCGGCTGGGAGCTCGGGAAGTAGTTTTCCCAAGACTCGTTAAGTAGCTCAACTTGAGTTTTCTCAAAAACTCACCAAGCATCTCACCTGACAAGTCACCTTACCAGCTCACCTTAAGCTCACCTAAGGAAGAAGCTCAACTTCAGCTCACCCAGGAGCTCATCAAGAGTCACCCAAAACTTGACATGGTAGCTCACCTGATAGCTCACCTCGAAAACTCTCATTCGAGCTCACCTTGACCTCTCTGAGGATCTCACCTTGCCAACTTACCTTGAGATCATCTGGTAGCTCACCTCAGAGTTCATCAAGTATCTCACCAAGTAGTTCACTTGGGATCTCACCTAACAATTCTGAGCTCTTCTAGCTCAACTTGAGCTCACCCAGGAGCTCATTAAGTAGCTCACCTGACTTGGGAGATCACCTAAAATTAAACTCGCAAAGTAACAGCTCACCTGATAGCTCACCTTGCCAACTCTCATTGGAGCTCAACTATCAGGTCACCTTAGACCTCTCTAAGGAGCTCACCTTGCCAACCTGCCTTGAGCCCATCTGGTAGCTCACCTTGGAGTTTTTCGAGCAGCTCACCAAGTATCTTACTTGGGAGCTCACCTAACGGCTCACAGTTTACCTAGGAGCCTACCCAAGTAGCTCACATGGGAGCTCACCGAGAAGCTCACCAAGTAGGTGGGAACTCACCTGAGCTTACTTGTAAGCTAACTTGTAATCTCACCTAAGGACCTCACCTCAGAGCTCAATAATTAGCTCTCTTGGGAGCTCACCTAACAGATCATTTAGGAACTCGCCAAACATCTCACTGAGTAGCTCACCTAAGCTCGCTATTTGGGAGCTCACCAATCGCATTGGCTAGTTTAGCTCACCTAGAGCTCGTAAAGTAACTCACCTGGAAGCTTACCTTGCCAACTCACCTTGAGCTCATATTGCCAACTTACCTTGAGCTCATCTGGTAGCTCACATGTAATCTCACCTTAGAGATTACTGACATGCTCACCTTGAGCTTGCATGGGATCTCACTTAAGAGCTCACCTAGGAGCTTAGCTGGAAGCTTAGCAAACAGCTCACCTAGGAGCTCGTCGAAGTAGCTCGACTTAAGCTTGCCCAAAAACTCACTGAGGAGCTCACCTAGAAACTCACCTTGCTAGCTCACCTTGAGCTCACCTAGGAGCTCATCGAGCAGCTCGACTTGAGCTCACCCAGGAGCTCGTCAAGTAGCTCACCTGAAAACTCACATGGGAGCTCACCTTATAGCTCACCTTGCCAACTCACATGGGAGCTCACCTATGATCTCACCTTGCCAGCTCACCTTGAGCTCACTGAGGAGCTCACACTACCAACTCACCTTGAGCTCATATGGTAGCTCACCTCAGATTTCATCGAGTAGCTCACCAAGTACCTCACCTAACAGCTCACCTAGGAGCTCACCTAACAGCTCACTTAGGAGCTCACTGAAGTAGCTCACCAAGTAGGTTGACTTGAGCTTGTCAACTTGTGAGTCAGCTCAGCTCCGGGACCTAACCTGGGAGCTCACCAAGTAGCTCCCTTGGGAGCTCACCTAGTAGCTCACCTAGGAGCTTATCGAATAACTCACCAAGTAGCTCACCTAGGAGATCTTCTGGGAGCCTACCGATCAGCTCGAGTTGAGCTCACTCTGGAGCTCATCGAGTAACTAAACAATGGGAACTCACCTAGGAGCTCACCTAATAGCTCACCTTACCAACTCACCTTGAGCTTGCCTAGCTAACTCACCTTGAACTCACCTTGAGCTCATCTAGTAGCTCACATGTAAGCTCACCTCAGATATTGCTGATAAGCTCACCTTTGAGCTTACCTAGGAGCTCACTAAGTAGCTCACCTAAGAGCTTGGCTCAGAGCTCGGTAAGCAGCTCACCCAAGAGCTCATCAAGTAGCTCAACTTGAGCTTTCTTGAAAACTCACTTGGGAGCTTACCTGACAAGTTCACCTTGCCAAGCTCACCTTGAGCTCACTAAGGACTGAGTAGCTAGACTTGAGGTGAGGTCCCTTTCGATCTCCTCAAGTGATCTCACCCTAAAAAATTGAGCTCAAGTCAACCTACTTAGTGAGCTACTCAGTGAGCTCCCAGGAAAGCTATTAGGCTAGCTCCCACATGAGCTATTAGGAGAGCTCCTAGGTGAACTACTTAGAGCTACTCAACGAGCTATAAGGTGAGCTACCTGAGAGCTGAGCTCAAGGTGAGTTGGAAAGGTGAGCTCCTCAATGAGCTCAAGATGAGCTAGCACTGAGAAGATGAGCTGCAGTGAGTGAGCTCTGAGGTGAGCTCAAGTTGTAAGCTACTTCGTGAGCTCAAGGTGAGCTGGAGAGGTGAGCTATCAGGTGAACTCCCAGGTGAGTATCTGAGCAAGCTCAAGTTGAGCTACTCGATAAGCTCCTAGGAAAGCTACTTACAGAGCTCCCAGTCAAGCTCCTAGGTGAGCTACTCAGTGAGCTCCCAAGTGAGCTCAAAGGTGAGCTTATCAAGGTAATCTCTGAGGTGAGCTTACATGCAAGCTACTAGATGAGCTCAAGGTGAGTTGGCGAGGTGATCTCAAGGTGAGTTAGTAAGGTGAGCTCAATCTAAGTTGGAAAGGTGAGCTATCAGGTGATTGCTCCCAGGTGAGTTCCTATGATGAGCTCACTAGAAGAGCTCCCAAGTGAGCTACTTGGCGAGCTATTCGATGAGCTCCTAGGTGAGCTGGTAGGTGAGATCCCAAGTGAGCTACTTGGCGAGCTCCTAGGTGAGGTCCCCAGAGAGCTGCTCAGAAAGCTCACAAGTGAGATCAAGTCAACCTACTTAGTGAGCTCACTCCAAGGTGAGCTCCCAGGTGAGTTGTTAGGTGAGTATCTCTAGGTGAGCTACTGTGTGAGCTCCTTGATGAAATCTGAGGTTAGCTACAAGATAAGCTCAAGGTGAGTTGGCATGGGAGTCATGATCTCAAGGTGCCCAGATGGCAAGATGAGCTGATACGTGAGCTCCCATGTGAGTTGGAAAGGTGAGCTATAGGTGAGTTCCCATTAGAGTTTTTAGACGAGCTCACTTGTCAAGCTCCCACAGCTGAGCTCTAGTCGAGCTCACCTCGGTGAGCTCACTAGGTGAGCTCAAGGTGAGATGGCAAGGCAAGCTATAAGGTTGATCTCCCAAGAATTTTTTCAGGAAATTGTCAAGTTGAGATGCTCAACGAGCTCCTAGGTGAGTTAGCAAGGTGAGCTAAAAGGTGAGCTTATCAAAAATATTTGAGGTGAGGTTACATATGAACTAGCAGATGAGCTCAAGTAAGTTACCTAAGGTGAGATCTATGGGAGTTGACAAGGGGAGCTACTTGAGTGAGCTAATTGGTAAGCTCCCAGAAGAGCTCCTAGGTGAGCTACTTGGTGAGCTAATCACCGAGCTACAAGAAGAGTTCCCAGGTCAGCTACTTGTTGAGCTGTTTAGTGAGCTTCCAAGTGTGCTACTTAGCGAGATCCCAGGTGAGGTCCCTTGAGAGAGCTACTCAGTGAGCTCACAAGCAAGCTCAAGTCAACCTAGCTCGGTGAACTACTCGGTAAGCTCCCAGGTGACTTGTTAGGTGAGCTCCCAAGCAAGCTACTTGGTGAGCTACTCGATGAAATCTGAAGTGAGCTACTAAGTAGCTCAAGGCTAAGTTGGCTTGGTGAGCTAGCTCATTGAACTCATAGTAAGCTCATCAAGGTGAGCTTGACTTGAGCTTTCCATGAAAACTTACTTGGGTGAGCTACTTGACAAGCTCCCTGAGCTCATGTCTTGCCTTGTGAGCTACTCACCTTGAGCTCACCCAGGTGAGCTTAGTTAAGGTGAGCTAGTCAATTGAGGTGAGGTTGCTGGGTAAGCTCAAGTCAAGCTGCTCGGTGAGGCTCACAATGTGCAAGCTCACTTGTTCAACCTACCCAACTGAGCTACTCGGTGAGCTCCCAGGTGAGCTATTAGGCTAGCTCCCACATGAGCTATTAGGTAGAGATCCTAGGCGAGCTACTTGGTGAGACTACTCAATGAACTCTAAGGTGAGCTACCAGATGAGATCAAGATGATTTCGCAAGGTGAGATCCTTAGCAAGCTCAAGTGGAGCTGGCAAGGTGAGCTGCTTGAGCTTCTTGAGGAGCTCCCGGGTGAGATTCAAGTTGAGCTGACTTGATGAGCTCTTAGGTGAGCTCAATTCGAGTTTCTTGGTGAGCTCAAGGTGAGCTGGAAATGTGAGTTATCAGGTGAGCTCCTAGGTGAGTTTTTGAGGAGAGCTCAAGTTGAGCTACTCGACAAGGTCCTGGGTAAGCTACATACAAAGCTCCCAACCATGCTTCTAGGTGAGCTACTCTGTGAGCTAACCAGGTGAGATCAAAGGTAAGCTTGTCGGTAATCTCTTAGGTGAGCTTACATGCGAGCTACTAGATGAGCTCAAGGTGAGTTGGTGAGGTGATCTCAAGGTGAGTTGGTAAGGTGAGCTCAATCTGAGTTGGCAAGGTGAGCTATCAGGTGAGCTCCCAGGTGAGTTCCTAGGTGAGTGACTAGATGAGCTCCCAGAAGAGCTCCCAAGTGAGCTACTTGGCGAGCTATTCGGCGAGCTCCCAGGTGAGCTGCTAGGTGAACTCCCAAGTGAGATACTTGGTGAGCTCCTAGGTGAGGTCCTCGGCGAGGTGCTTGGTAAGCTCACAAGTGAGCTCAAGTCAACCTACTTGGTGAGCTACTCAGTAAGCTCCCTAGTGAGCTGTTAGTTGAGCTTCTAGGTGAGCTACTTAGTGATCTCCTTGATGAACTCTGAGGTGAGCTACAAGAAAAGCTCAAGGTGAGTTGACAAGGTGAGCTCCTCAGTGAGCTCAAGGAAAGATGGCAAGATGAGCTGATAGGTGAGCTCCCATGTGAGTTGACAAGGTGAGCTATCAGGTGAGTTCCCATGTGAGTTTTCAGATGAGCTACTTGCTGAGCTCCTAGGTGAGCTCTAGTCAAGCTACTCGGTGAGCTCCTGGGTGAGCTCAAGGTGAGATGGCAAGTCAAGCTATCAGGTGAGCTCCCATGCAAGTTTTCAAGAAATTTCAAGTCGAGATGCTCGACGAGCTCCTGGGTGAGTTGGCAAGGTGAGCTAAAAGGTTAGCTTATCAAAAATATTTGAGGTGAGCTTACATACGAGCTACCAGATGAGCTCAAGGCAAGTTGGCAAGGTGATATCTACGTGAGTTGGCAAGGTGAGCTACTTGGTGAGCTAATTGGTGAGCTCCCAGAGATCCTAGGAGCTACTTGGTGAGCTGATCGGTTAAGCTCTAAGAAGAGCTCCCAGGTAAGCTACTTGGTGAGCTGTTCAGTGAGCTCCCAGGTGAGCTACATGGCAAGATCCTAGGTGAGGTCCCCGGCGAGCTACTCAGTGAGCTCACAAGTGAGCTCAAGTCAACCTACTCAGTGAACTACTCAGTGAGCTCCTAGGTGAGTTGTTAGGCATGCTACTTGGTGAACTACTCAACAAACTCTTAGGTGAGCTACCAGATGAGCTCAAGGCAAGTAGGCAAGGTGAGCTACTCATTGAACTCATTGTAAGCTAGCAAGACAAGTTGATAGGTGAGCTCCCATATAAGTTTTTGGGTGAGCTACTTGATGAGCTCCCGAGTGAGCTCATGTCGAGTTGTTCGGTGAGCTACTAGGTGAGCTCAAGGTGAGTTGTTAAGGTGAGCTGTCAAGTGAGCTCCCATGTGAGTTTTTGGGAAGCTCAAGTCAAGCTGCTCGATAGGCTCCTATGCAAGCTGTTTGCCGAGCTCCCAACTGAGCTCCTAGGTGAGCTACTCAGTGAGCTTCTAGGTGAGCTCAAAGGTGAGCTTATTGGAAATATTTGAGGTGAGTTTACATGTGAGATACCAGATGAGCTAAGGTCAAGTTAGCAAGATGAGCTCAAGGTGAGTTGGCAAGATCATCTATCAAGCGAGCTTCTAGGTGAGTTCCCAGGTGAGTTACTCGATGAGCTCCTAGGCAAGATAAACTCGAGCTGATTGGCAAGCTCCTAGAAGAGATCCCAGGTGAGCTAATTAGTGAGATGTTCGGTGAGCTCCCAGGCATGCTACTAGGTAAGCTCCTAGGTGAGCTACTTAACGAGCTCCCATGTGAGCTCAAAAGAGAGCTCAGGTCAACCTACTCAGTGAGCTCCTAGGTAAGCTGTTAGGTGAGCTCCAAGGTGAGTTGTTAGATGAGCTCCTAGGTGACCTACTTGGTGATCTACTTGATGAAATCAGATAGGAAAGCTCCATGTGAGTTTCTGGGTGAGCTTAAGGTGAGTAGGAAAGGTGAGCTCAAGGTGAGTAGGCAAGGTGAGCTGATAGGAAAGCTCCCATGTGAGTTTCTGGGTGAGCTGATAGGTGAGCTCCCACGTGAGTTTTTAGGTGACCTCAAGGTGAAATGTTAGGTGAGTTCCCAGGTGAGTTTTTTGGTAAGCTCAAGTCGATCTGCTCGATGATATTTTGAATGAGTAGCTTACCGAACTCCCAGTCAAGCTCCTAGGTGAGCTGCTCGGTGAGCTCCCACATGAAATACTCAGTGAGCTCCTAGGAAAGCTTAAAGGTGAGCTTGTCAGAAATCTCTAAAGTGAGCTTACATGTGAGCTATCAAATGATCTCAAGGTGACTAAGAAAGGTGAGTTATTAGGTGAGCTCCTAGGTGACTTACTCGATGAGCTACTGGGTGAGCTTAACTTGAGCTGATCACTGAGCTCCTAGAAGAGCTCCCAGGTGAACTACTTGGTGAGTTATTTGGTGAGCTGCTAGGTGAGCTCCCAAGTGAGCTACTTGGTGAGCTCCCATGAGAGGTCCCTGGAGAGCTTCTCAGCAAGCTCAAAAGTGATGCTCAAGTCAACCTACTCGGCGAGCTTCTTAGTATGCTCCCAGGTGAGTGGCTAGGCGAGCTCCCAGGTAAACTACTTGGCTAGTTGCTCGATGAACTCTAAGGTGAGCTAATAGAAAAGCTTAAGGCAAGTTAGCAAGGTGAGCTCCTCAATAATCTCAAGGAAAGCTAGCAATGTGATTTTTTGGGTGAGCTTCCTCTGAGCCTACCTAAGAGCTTTCCTAGGAGCTCAATGAGAAGCTTACCGAGTAGGTTGACTTGTGCTCATTTGTGAGCTAACTTGTAAGCTTATCAGGGACCTCACCTGGGAGCTCACTAAGTAGCTCTCTTGGGGACTCACCTAGCAGCTTGAATTGAGCTTTCCCAAAAACTCACCTGGGAGCTCACCTGATAGCTCACCTTGAGCTCACATGAGTAGTTGACTTGAGCTCACCCAGGAGCTCATCAAGTAGCTCACCCAAAAAATCACATGGGATCTCACCTGATAGCTTGCCTTTCCAACTCACATGGGAGCTTTCCTTGCTCATCTTCACTCATTGAGGAGCTCACCTTGAGGTCAATCTGGTAGCTCACCTTAGAGTTCATCAAGAATCTTGCCAAGTAGCTCACCTTGGAGCTTTCTTGGGAGCTCAACGAGTAGCTCACCATGTAGGTTGACTTGATCTTAGTTGTGAGCTCACTGAGTAGTTTGTTGGAGACCTCACATAGGATCTCACTAAGTAGCTCACTTGGGAGCTCACCTAGCATCTCACCTAGGAGTTTACTGAAAAACTCACCAAGTAGCTCCCCTGGGAGCTCTTTTAGGATCTCACCGATCAGCTTGAATTTATCTCACCCAGGAACTTGTTGAGTAACTCTCCTGGGAACTCACTTGGGAGCTCCCTTGATAGCTCACCTTGCCAAGTCACCTTGAGCTCACCTCTCCAACTCACCTTGAGCTTGCATTTCCAACTCTCCTTGAGCTCATCTGGTAGCTCACATATAAGATTAGATAAGAGATTACCGACAAGATCACCTTTAAGCTTACCTGGGAGCTAACCAAGTAGCTCAACTAGGAGCTCAGGAAGCAGTTCGTATGGGAGTTCATCGTGTAACTCAACTTGAGCTTACATGAAAAATCACCTGGGACCTCACATGATAGCTCACCTTGCCATCTTATCTTGAGCTCACATAGGAGCTCACTGAGTAGCTTGACTTGAGCTAGCTCAGGAGCTCATAATGTAACTCACCCAAAAACTCACATAGGAGCTTGCCTGATAGCATGCCCAAAAACTCAAATAGGAGCTTGATCTCGCTGAGGAGATCACCTTCCCAAATCACCTTAAGCTCATCTAGTAGCTTGCCTCAGAGTTTTTCAAGTAGCTTAACAAGTAGCTCACTTAGGATATTTCCTAATAGCTCACCAAGTATCTCACTGAGTAGGTTGATTTGAGCTCACTTGTGATCTCAGTTGTGAGTTTATCGAGGACCTCACCTAGGAGCTCGCCAAGTATCTCACTTGGGAGCTTTCCTAGAAGCTCACTTGGGAGCTCACCGAATAGCTTGCTAAGTATCTCACCTAGTATCTTTTCTAGGAGATCACCGATCAGATCAAGTTGAGCTCGACCAAGAGCTTGTTAAGTAACCCACCTGGGAACTCACCTGGGAGCTCCCCTAATAGCTTTTCTTGCCAAATTTCCTTGAGCTCACCTTGCCAACTCACCTTGAGCTCATCTAGTAGCTCCCATGTAAGCTCACCTTAGAGATTAACAATAAGCTCACCTTTGAGCTCATCGAGCAGCTCACCTAGGAGCTCAGCTGGGAGCTCAACAAGTAACTCGATTTGAGCTTGCCCGGAAACTCACCTGACAGCTCACCTTACCAGCTCACCCAGGATCTCACCGAGCAACTCCACTTGAGCTCACTCAGGAGCTCATGAAGCAGATCACCTGAAAACTCACAAGGGAGCTCACCTGATAGCTCACCTAGAAACTTGCATGGGAAATTATCTATCAACTCACCAAACAACTCACCTAGGAGCTCACCTAACAGCTTACATGGGATCTCACCAAGTGGCTCATTGAGTAGGTTGACTTAAGCTCACTTGTGAGCTCACTGAGTATCTTGTCGGGGACCTTACCTAGAAGCTTGCCAAGCAGCTTGCTTCGGAGATCACCTAAAAACTTTCCTGGGAGCTCACCAAATAACTCGCTAAGTAGCTCACCTGGGAGATCTTCTGGAAGCTTTCCCATCAGCTCAAGTTGAGCTCACTTGGGAGCTCATCAAGTAACTCACCCTAGAGAGCTCACCTTGTACCAACTTGCCAACTCAGCTTGAGCTCATCTGGTAGCTTACATGGGAGCTCACCGAGCAGCTCACCTAGGAGCTCAGTTGGGAGCTCGACAAGTAGCTCACCTAGGAGCTCATCGAGTAACTCAACTTGAGCTTGCTAAGAAACTCACATGGGAGATTTCTTGATAGCTCACCTTGCCAGCTCACCTTGAGCTCCCCCAAGAGCTCACCGAGCAGCTCGAATTGAGCTCATCTAGTAGCTCATCAAGAAACTCACCTGAAAACTCACATGGGAGCTCACCTTATAGCTCACCTTACCAACTCGCATAGGAGCTCACCTATCAGCTCACCTTAAGCTCACTGAGGAGATCACCTTGCCAACTCACCTTGATCTTGTCTGGTAGCTCACCTTAGAGTTCATCGAGTAGCTCACCAAGTAGCTCTCCTAGGAGCTCACCTAACAGCTCACCTGGGAGCTCACCTAACATCTCACATGGGAGCTCACTGAGTAGGTTGACTTGAGCTCACTTGTGAGGTCACTGAGTAACTTACTGAGGACATCACCTAGGAGCTTGCCAAGTAGCTCCCTTGGGAGCTCACCTATCAACTCACCTGGGAGCTCTCCAAATAGCTCACCAAGTAGGTCACTTGGGAGCTCTTCTGTGAGCTCGTTGATAAGCTCGAGTTGATTTCATCCGAGAGCTCGTCAAGTAACTCACATGGGAACTCACCTAGGAGATCACCTGATAGCTCACCTTACTAACTCACCTTGAGCTCTCCTTACTAACTCACCTTGAGCTCACCTTGCCAACTCACCTTTAGCTCATCTAGTAGCTCATATGTAAGCTCACCTTAGAGATTACCGACAAGCTCACCTTTGAGCTCATCTAGGAGCTCACTGAGTAGCTCACCTAAGAGCTTAGTTGGGAGCTCGGTAAGTAGCTCACCTAGGAGCTCGTTGAGCAGCTCAACTTTAGCTTTCCCAGAAACTCACTTGGCAGCTCAACTTGAGCTCGTTAGGGAGCTCATCAAGTAGCTCAACTGAAAACTCACATGGGAGCTCACCTGACAGCTCACCTAGAAACTTGTATGAGAGCTCATCTATCATCTCACCTTGCCAGGTCACCTTTAGCTCGCTGAGGAGCTCACCTTGCCAACTCACCTTGAGCTCATGTGGTAGCTCATCTCAGAGTTCATTGAGAAGCTCACTAAGTAGCTCACCTGGGAGCTCTCCTAACAGCTTTCCTAGGAGCTCACCGAGTAGTTCACCAAGTAGGTTATCTTGAGCTCACTTATGATCTCACCGAGTAGCTTACTGGGGACCTCAACTTGGAGCTCACCAAGTAGCTCACTTGGGAGCTCACCTAGTAGCTCACTTGGGAGCTCACCAAATAGCTCACAAAGTAGCTCACCTTTGAGCTCTTCTGGGAGCTCACCGATCAGCTCGAGTTAAGCTCACCTGAGAGCTCGTCGAGTAACTCACTTGAGAACTCACCTGGGAACTCACCTTGACTTGCCAACTCTCCTTGATCTTGCCTTACCAACTCACCTTGAGCTCATCTGGTAGCTCACATATAATATCACCTAAGAAATTTCTGACAAGCTTACCTTTGAGCTCACCCAGGATCCCACCAAGTAGCTCACCTAGGATCTAGGAGCTTAGAAAGTAGCTCACACAAGAGCTCATCTAGCTAGCTCAACTTGATCTTGTCTAGAAACTCGGCTAGGAGCTTGAATCACCTTTTCACTTCACCTTGAGCTCACCCAGGAGCTCACCGAGTAGCTCGACTTGAGCTCATCTGGGAGCTCACCTGATAGCTCACCTTACCTACTCACATGGGAGCTCACCTATCAGCTTGCCTTGAGATCGTTGAGGAGCTCACCTTGCCAAATCACCTTGAGCTCATCTGGTAGCTCACCTTAGAGTTTTTCAAGTAGCTTGATAAGTAGCTCACCTAGGAGGTCACCTAACAGCTCACTAGGGAGCTCACCTGAGAGCTCACTAAGCAGCTCACCAAGTAGGTTGACTTGAGTCACTTGTGAGCTCACCGACCAGCAAGACAGGGACCTCACCTAGGAGCTCACCGACCAGCAAGATGGGGACATCACCTGGGAGCTCACCAAGTAGCTCACTTGGGATCTCACCTAGTAGCTCACCTGGGATCTCTCTAAATAGCTCACAAAGTAGCTTTCTTGGGAGCTCTTCTGGGAGCTCACTGATATGCTCAAGTTGAGCTCACCTAGGAGCTCATGGAGTAACTCGACTGGGAACTCACCTAGAAGCTCACCTGATAGCTCACCTTGCTAACTCACCTTGAGCTCACCTTGCCAACTCACCTTGAGCTAACCTTGCCAACTCACCCTTAGCTCATCTGGTAGCTCGCATGTAATCTCACCTCAGAGATTACCGATAAGCTCACCTGGGAGCTCATCTAGTAGCTCACCTAGGAGCTCAGCTTGGAGCTTGGTAAGTAGCTCACCCAGGAGCTTGTCGACCAGATTGACTTGAGCTTACCCAGAAACACACCTAGGAGTTTACTTGATAGCTCACCTTATCAGCTCACCTTGATCTCACCCAGGAGCTTGAAAAGTAACTCGACTTGAGCTCACCTGAGAGCTCATCAAGAAGCTCACCTAAAAACTTGCATGGGAGCTCACCTAACCACTAGCCTTGATAACTCACATGGGATCTTGCCTATAAGCTCACCTTGATAGCTCACCTTGAGCTCACAAAGGATCTCACCTTTTGAACTCCCCTTGAGCTCATCTGGTAGCTCAACTTGGAGTTCATTAAGTAGCTCACCAAGTAGCTCACCTGGGAGCTCACCTAACAGCTCACCTGGGAGCTCACCGAGTAGGTCGCTGAGTAGGTTGACTTGATCTCACTTATGAGCTCACCAAGTAGTTCACTTGGGAGCTTGCCTAGTAACTCACCTGGGAGCTCTTTTGGGAGCTCACCGATCATCTCGAGTTGAGCTCACCTGGGAGCTTGTTAAGTAACTCACCTAGGAACTTTATTGGGAGCTCACTTGACAACTCACCTTGCTAACTCACCTTGACCTCATCTAGTAGCTTGCATGTAAGCTCACCTCAGAGATTTCCAATGAGCTTTCCTTTGAGCTCACCTAAGAGCTCACCGAGTAGCTCACCTAGGAGCCTAGATGGGATCTCGGTAAGGAGCTCACCCAGGAGCTGTCAAGTAGCTCGACTTGAGCTTGCCTAGAAAAATGCATCAGAGCTCACTTGATAGCTCACCTTACCAGATCACCTTGATCTCACCGAGCAACTTGACTTGAGCTCACCTAGGAGCTTGTCAAGGTGTACTCCCAAAAACTCACATGGGAGCTCACCTGATAACTCACTTAGAAACTTGCATGGGAGCTCACCTATCAGCTTGCCTTACAAGCTCACCTTGAGCTTGCTGAGTAGCGCACCTTGCCAACTCACCTTGAGCTCATCTGGTAGCTCACCTTAGAGTTCATCAAGTATCTCACCAAGTTATTCACTGAGTAGGTTGACTTGATCTCACTTTTGACCTCACTGGGGACCTCACCTGGGATCTCACCTAGAACCTTGCCTAGGATCTCAGTGGACATCTTGCCAAGTAGCTCACCTAGGAGCTCTTCTAGGAGCTTACCAATCATCTCAAGTTGAGCTCACCTGGGAGCTCATCGAGTAACTCACCTGGGAACTTTCCTAGGAGCTCACCTGACAGCTCACCTTGCTAACTCAGCTTGAGCTCATCTAGTAGCTCACATGTAAGCTCACCTCAGAGATTGCTGACAAGCTCACCTTTGATCTCATCTGGGAGCTCACCGAGCAGCTCACCTAGGAGCTTGGATGGGAGCTCAGTAAGCAGCTCACCTAGGAACTCATCGAGTAGCTCAACTTGAGCTTACCCAAAAAATTACTAGGGAGCATGCCTAATAGCTCACCTTACCAGCTCACATTGAGCTCACCCAGAAGCTCCCCGAGTAGCTAGACTTAAGCTCACCCAAGAGCTTATCAAGCAGCTCACCTGAAAACTTGCATGGGAGCTCGTCTGACAGCTCACCTTACCAATTTACATGGGAGATCATCTATCAGCTTACCTTTCTAGCTCACCTTGATCTCACTTAGGAGCTCACCTTACTAACTCTCCTTAAGCTTGTCTGCTAGGTCACCTCAGAGCTCATCGATTAGCTCGCTAAGTAGCTCACCTAACAGCTTGACTGGGAGCTCACCTATAAGCTTGCCTAAGAGCTCACTGAGTAGCTCACCAAGTAGGTTGACTTGATCTCACTTGTGAGCTCACTGAGTAGCTCACCAAGAACCTTTCCTGGGAGCTCACCAAGTAGCTCCCTTAGGAGCTCTCCTAGAAGCTCACCTGGGAGCTCACCGAACAACTCACCAAGTAGCTCACCTAGAAGCTCTTCTGGGAGCTCACCGATCAGCTCGAGTTGAGCTCACCTGAGATCTCCTCGAGTAACTCACCTGGGAGCTCACCTAACATCTCACCTTGCTAACTCACCTTGAGCTTACCTTGCCAACTCACCTTGACCTCATCTGGTAGCTCACATGTAAGCTCACCTAGGAGCTCAGCAAGTAACTCACCTAGGAGCTCATTGAGTAGCTCGACTTGAACTTACCCAGAAACTTACCTTGGAGCTCACCTGACAGCTTGCCTTGCCAGCTTGCCTTGAGCTTTCCTAGGATCTCATCCAGGAGCTCACCGAGCAGCTTGAATTCATCTCACCTAGAAGCCCATCAAATAGCTCACCTAAAAACTCACATGTGAGCTTACATAACAGCTCACCCAGAAACTTGCATGGGAGCTTACCAATCAGCTCACCTTGCCAGCTTACCTTGAGCTTACTATAGAGCTCACCTTGCCAACTTACCTTGAGCTCATCTGGTAGTTTGAATCAGAGTTTATCGAGTAGCTCGCCAAGTAGCTCACCTGGGAGCTTACCTAATAGCTCGATTGGTAGCTCACCTAGGATCTCACCAAGTAGCTCACCGAGTAGGTTGACTTGAGCTCACTTGTGAGCTCACCGAGTAGCTTGTCGGGGACCTCACCTGGGAGCTCACCAAGTAGCTTTCTTGGGAGCTCACCAAATAGCTCACTGAGTAGGTTGACTTAAACTCAATTGTGAGCTCACTAAAAAGCTCACCAGAGACCTCACCTGGGAGCTTGCCAAGTAGCTCACTTATGAGCTCACCTAGTAGCTCACTTTTGAGCTCACCAAATAGCTCACAAAGTAGCTCACCTAGGAGTTCTTCTTGGAGCTCCATGATCAGATCAAGTTGAGCTGACCTTACTAACCTTGAGCTCACCTTACCAAATTTCCTTGAGCTCACCTTTCCAACACACCTTGAGCTCTTCTAGTAGCTCGCATATAAGCTCACCTCAGAGATTGCCAACAAGCTTGCATTTGAGCTCACTTGGGAGCTCACCAAGAAGCTCACCTAGGAACTCAACTGTGAGCTTGGTAAGCAACTTACCCAAAACTCACCTAACAGCTCACCTTCTCAGCTTTCCTTGAGCTCATCGAGGAGTAAGTAGCACACCTAGGAGCTCGTCAAGTAGCTCACCTGAGAACTCACATAGGAACTCACCTTGCAGCTCACCTTGCTCACTCACACAGAAGCTTACGTATCACCTCACCAGATGAGCTCAAGGTAAGTTGGCAAGGTGAGCTCCTCAGTGAACTCATGGTGAGCTGATAGGTGAGCTCCCATGTGAGTTTCTAGGTGAGCTGTAAGGTGAGTGCCCATGTGAGTTTTTGGGTGAGCTACTTGATGAGATCTTGAGCAAGCTCATGTTGAGCTACTCGGTGAGCTGCTGGGTGAGCTCAAGGTGAGCTGTTAAGGTGATCCATCAGGTGATCTCCCATGTGAGTTTCCAGGGAAGCTCAAGTTGAGCTACTTGATAGGCTCCTGTGTGAGCTACTTTCTGAGCTCCCAGTCAAGCTCCTAGGTGAGATTCTCGGTGAGCTTCTAGGTGAGCTTATTGGAAATCTCTGAGGTGAGCTTACATGTGAGCTACCAAATGAGCTCAAGGTGAGTTGGCAAGGTGAGCTATCAGGTGACCTTCTAGGTGAGTTCCTAGGTGATTTACTTGATGAGCTCTCAGACAAGCTCAACTCGAGCTAATCAGCAAGCTCCTAGAAGAAGAGCTCCCAGGTGAGCTACTTGGTGAGCCATTTGATGAGCTCCCAAGTGAGCTACTAGGAAAGCTCCTAGGTGATCTACTTGGTGAGCTCCCTTATGAGGTCCACAGTGAGCTACTTGGTGAGCTCAGAAGAGAGCTCAAGTCAACCTACTCGGTGAGCTCCTAGGTGAGCTTCTTGGCAAGCTCCAAGGTGAGTTGTTAGGTGAGTTACTTGGTGAGCTACTAAACAAACTCCGAGGAGAGCTACCAGATGAGCTAAATGTGAGCTGATAGGTAATCTCCCACGTGAATTTCTGGGTGAGCTAATAGGCAAGATCCCATGTGAGTTTTTAGGTGACCTGCTTGATGAGCTCCTGGGTGAGCTCAAATCAAGCTACTTAGTGAGCTCCTGGGTGAGCTCAAGGTGAGCTGGTAAGGTGAGCTATCAGGTGAGCTCCCAGGTGGTTTTCTGGGCAAGCTCAAATTGAGCTACTTAACAAGCTTCCTGGTAAGCTACTTGCCGAGCTCCCAGTTGAGCTCTTAGGTGAGCTACTTGGTGAGCTCCCGTGCAAGCTTAAAGGTGAGCTTGTCAGAAATCTCTTAGGTGAGTTTACATGCGAGCTACCAGATGAGCTCAAGGTGAGTTGGCAAGGTGAGCTGTCAGGTGAGATCCTAGGTGACTTACTCGACAAGCTGATGGGTGAGCTCAACTTGAGCATTGATCGATGAGCTCCTAGAAGAGTTCTCAGGTGAACTACTTGGTGAGTTGTTTGACGAGCTCCCAGGTAAGCTTCTAGGTGAGCTCCTAAGTGAGCTACTTGGCTAGCTCCCATGTGATGTCCCTGGTGAGCTGCTAAGTGAGATCACAAGCATGCTCAAGTCAACCTACTCAGTGAGCTACTCAGTGAGCTCCTAGGTGAGCTGTTAGGGGAGCTCCCAGGTGAGCTACTTTATGAGATACTCAATGAACTCTGAGGTGAGCTACTAGACAAGCTTAAGGCAAGTTGGTAAGGTGAGCTCCTCAACGAGCTCAAGGTAAGCTAGAAATGCAAGTTTTTGGGTGAGCTACCTAAGATCCTACCTAACAGCTCACCTGGGAGCTCACCAAGAAGCTCATTGAGTAGGTTGACTTGAGTTCACTTGTGAGATAATTTGTAATCTCGCAGGGACATCACCTAGGATCTCACCAAGTATCTCTCTTTAGAACTCACCTGGAAGCTCACCTGGGAGCTCACCATATAGCTCACCAAGTAGCTCATGTGGGAGCTCTTCTGGGAGCTCACCGATCAGCTCGAGTTGAGCTCACCCTAGAGCTCATCAAGTAACTCACCTGGGAACTCACTGGGGATCTTTTGACAGCTCACTTTTCCAACTCACCTTGAGCTCACATTTAAGCTCACCTCAAGGATTATGGAAAAGCTCACCTTTGAGCTCACCTAGGAGTGTAGATGGGAGCTCAGAAAGTATCTCACCCAGGAGATCGTCGAGTAGCTCGACTTGTGCTTACTCAGAAAATTGGCCTGGGAGCTCACTTGACACCTTGCCTTGCTAACTCACCTTGAGCTCACCTAAGAGCTCACCGAGAAAATCTACTTGAACTCACCCAGGAGCTCATCAAGCAGCTCACCTAAAAACTCACATGGGAGCTCACCTGACAGCTTGCCCAAAAACTCTCATGGGAACTCACCTGATAGCTTGCCTTGCTAACTTACATGGGAGCTTACCCTGCCATCTTTCCTTGAGCTCAATGAGGAGCTCACCTTCAGCTTGTTTCATAGCTTGCCTTAGAGTTTTTTGAATAGCTCGCTAAGTAGCTCACCTTGGAGCTCACCTGGGAGCTCAATAAGTAGCTCATTGAGTAGGTTGACTTGAGCTCACTTGTGAGCTCATTGAGCAACTCATTGAGGACCTCACCTAGGAGCTCACTAAGTAGATCACTTGAGAGCTCAAATAGAAGCTCACCTAAGAGCTTACCGAATAGCTCGCCAAGTAGCTCACCTAGGAGCTCACCTGATAGCTTGCCCAAAAACTCTCATGGGAACTCACCTGATAGCTTACCTTGCTAACTTACATGGGAGCTTACCCTGTCAGCTTTCCTTGAGCTCAATGACGAGCTTGCCTTGAGCTCATTTCGTAGCTTGCCTTAGAGTTCGTCGAACAGCTCGCTAAGTAGCTCACCTTGGAGCTCACCTGGGAGCTCAATGAGTAGCTCATTGAGTAGGTTGACTTGAGCTCACTTGTGAGCTCATTGAGCAACTCATTGAGGACCTCACCTAGGAGCTCACCTAGTAGCTCGCTTGAGAGCTCAAATAGTATCTCACCTAAGAGCTTACCGAATAGCTTGCCAAGTAGCTTACCTAGGAGCTCACCAATCAGCTTGAGTTGAGTTCACTTGGGAGCTTGTTAAGTAACTCATATGGGAACTCACTTCCGAGCTCACCTTAGCTCAACTTACCTTGAGCTCACCTCCAACTCTACTAACTCACCTTGAGCTCATCTAGTAGCTAACATGTAAGCTCACCTAAGAGATTACTGATAAGCTCACCTTTGAGCTCACCTAGGAGCTCATTGAGTAGCTCACCTAGGAGCTTAGCAAGTAGCTTGGGTGGGAGCTTGTGAGTAGCTCAACTTGAGCTTACAAAGAAACTCACCTGGGAGCTCACCTGATAGCTCACCTTGCCATCTCACCTTGAGCTCACCTAGGAGCTTGCCTTGAGCTCAATTAGGAGCTCACCGAGTAGCTCAAATTGAGAGCTACCCAGGAGCTCGTAATGCAGGTCACCCAAAAACTCACATGGGAGCTCACCTGATAGCATGCCCAAAACCTTAAATGGGAGCTCACCTTGCCAGCTTATTGAGGAGCTCACCTTGCCAACTCACCTTAAGCTTGTCTGGTAGCTCACCTTAGAGTTTTTCAAGCAACTCACCAAGTAGGTTGACTTGAGCTCACTTGTGAGCTTGCTGAGTAGCTCATCAAGGACCTCACGTGGGAGCTCTCCAAAGTATCTCACTTGGGAGCTTGCCTAGTAACTCACCTAGGAGCTCACCAAATAGCTTGCTAAGTAGCTCACCTGGGAGCTCTTCTAGGAGCTCACCGATCAGCTCGAGTTGAGCTTGACCAAGAGCTCATCGAGTAACCCACCTGGGAACTCACCTAGGAGCTCACCTAATAGCTTGACTTGCTAACTCACCTTGAGATTTCCTTGCCAACTCACCTTGAGCTCACCTTTCCAACTCACCTTGAGCTCATCTGGTAGCTTGCATGTAAGCTCACCTCATAGATTACCGATGAGCTCACCTTTGAGCTTGCCTAAGAGCTCACCAAGAAGCTCACCTAGGAGCTCACCTAGGAGCTTAGTAACTACCTCAACTTGAGCTTGCTCAGAAACTCAACTGGGAGCTTTCCTTACTAGATCACCTTGACCTCACCCAGGATCTCACTGAGTAGCTTGACTTGAGCTCACTCAGGAGCTCATCAAGTAGCTCACTTGAAAACTCAGATGGGATCTCACCTAACAACTTACCCAGAAACTCACATGGGAGATTGCCTATCAGCTCATCTTGAGGTCACTGAGGAGCTCACCTTGTAAACTCACCTTGAGCTCATTTTGTAGCTAACCTCAGAGATCGTCAAGTAGCTCACCAAGTATCTCACCTAGGAGCTCACGTAATAGCTTGCCTAGGAGCTCACTGAGTAGCTCGCTGAGTAGGTTGACTTGATCTCACTTGTGAGCTCACCAAGAAGCTTACTAGGGACCTCACCTAGGAGCTCACCAAGTAGCTTGCTTCAGAGCTCACCTAAAAACTTGCCTAGGAGCTCGCCAAAAATCTCACCTAGGAGATCTTCTGGGAGCTCGCTGATCAACTTGAGTTAAGCTTAGCTGGGAGATCATTAAGTAACTTAGCTGGGAGCTCACCTGACAGCTCACCTTGTCAACTCACATTGAGCTCACCTTACTAACTTACCTTAAGCTCATCTGGTAGCTCACATGTAAGCTCACCTTAGAGATTTCTAATAAGCTCACATGGGAGCTCACCGAGCAGCTCACCTAGGAGCTCGACTAGGACCTTGACAAGTAGCTCGTCTAGGAGCTCATCGAGTGACTAGACTTTAGCTTGCCCAAAAACTAGCATGGGAGCTCACCTTAAGCTTGAATTAAGCTCACCTAGGAGCTCTTCAAGCAACTCACCTAAAAACTCACATGGGAGCTCACCTTATAGCTCACATTGCTAACTCACATGGGAGGTCACCTATCATCTCACCTTGAGCTCACTGAGGATATAACCTTGCTAAATTACCTTGAGCTCCTCTTATAGCTTACCTCAGAGTTCATCGAGTAGCTTACCAAGAAGCTCACCTAACAACTCACCTAGGATCTCACCTAATAGGTCACCTAGGAGGAGCTCACCGAGTAGGTTGACTTGAGCTCACTTGTGAGCTCGGTGGGGACCTTTCCTAAGAGTTCACCAAGTAGCTCCAATGGGATCTCACCTAGCAAGTTATGTGGGAGCTTACTTAATAGTGTGCCAAGTAGGTCACCTATGAGCTCTTATAGGGGCTCACCAATCTACTCAAGTTGAGCTTCCCTGGGAGCTCATCGAGTAACTCACCAAGTAGCTCACCTTGGAGCTCACCTAACAGCTCACCTATAATCTCACTTGGAAGCTCACCAAGAAGCTCACTAAGTAGGTTAACTTGAGCTTTCTTTTGAGCTCACTTGTGAGCTCACAAAGTAGCTCATAGGGGACCTCACCTGGGAGCTCACCAAGTAGCTCACTTGGGAGCTTACCTAGTAACTAATCTAGGAGCTCACTAAATAGCTCACGAAGTAGCTCACCTGGGAGCTCTTCTGTGAGCTACTAGATGAGCTCAAGGTGAGTTGGAAAGGTGAACTCAAGGTGAGTTGGCAAGATGAGTTGTCAAGTGAGCTCCCACGTGAGTTCCTAGGTAAGTTACTCAATGATCTCATAGGTGAGCTCAACTCGAGGTGATCGGAGAGCTATAGAAGAGCACCCAGGTGATGCTACTTGGGGAGCTACTTGGTAAGCTCACAAGTAAGCTCAAGTCAACCTACTCGGTGAGCTCCCAGGTGAGCTCCTAGGTGAGCTATAAGGTGAGCTACTTGACAACCTCTGAGGTGAGCTACTAGATGAGCTTAGGGAAAGTTGGCAAGGTGAGCTCCTCAATGAGCTCAAGGTAAAATGATAGGTGATCTCCCATGATAGTTTTCAAATTGACCTGTTAGGCATGCTCTCATGTGAGTTTTTGGGTGAGTGGCTTGATGAGCTCCTAGGTGATCTCAAGTCGAGCTGCTCGGTAAGCTCCTTAGGGAGCTCAAGGTGAGCTAGGAAGGTTATCTCCTAGGTGAGTTTCTGGGTAAACTCAAGTTGAGCTACTCGAAAGGCTCCTGGGCAAGCTACTTCCTGAGCTCCCAGTTGAGCTCTTAGGTGAGCTACTTGGTGAGCTCCCAGGTGAGCACAAAGGTGACCTTGTCAGTAATATCTAAGGTGAGCTTACATGTGAGATATAGGATTAGCTCATGGTAAGTTGGCAAGGTGAGCTCAAGGTGAGTTGGGAAGGTAAGCTCAAGGTGAGTTGGTAAGGTGAGATTTTAGGTGAGCTCCCAAGTGAGTTCCAAGGTGAGTTACTCGACAAGATCCTAGGAAACCTCAACTCAAGTTGATCGATGAACTCCCAGAAGATCTCCCATTTGAGCTACTTGGCAAGCTATTTGGTGAGCTCCCAAGCAAGTTTCTAGGTGATCTCCCAAGTGAGCTACTAGGTGAGATGACAAGGTGAGCTGATAGGTGAGCTCCCATGTGAGTTTCTAGGTGAGCTGTCAGGTGATCTCCCATGCAAGTTTTTGAGCAAGCTACTTGACGAGCTCCCAATCAAGCTCAAGTCAAGTTGCTTGGTGAGCTACCTAGGTGAGCTCAAAGGTGACTTGGCAAGGTAGAGCTGTCAGGTGAGCTCCCATGTGAGAGCCACTAGAAATCTCAAGTCAAGCTACTTGATGAGCTCCTGAGTGAGCTACTTGTGATCTATCAAGAGAGCTCGCAAGTGAGTTCCTCCTAGGTGAGCTGAACTCGGTGAGCTCCCAGGTGAGTTCAAAGATTAGCTCCTAGGTACAATCTACATGAGGTGAGCTACTTGAAAAACTTCAAGGTAAGCCACTAAATGAGCTCAAGGTGAGTTGGCAAGGTGAGCTCAACAGGGAGCTCAAGGTGAGCTTGGCAAGGTGAGCTGATAGGTGAGCTCCTAGGTGAGTTCTCAGGTGAGTTACTCAGGAAAGCTCCCATGTGAGCTCAACTCGAGCTGATCGATGAGCTCGCAAGGTGAGCTCCCAGGTGAGCTCAAGTCAAGCTATTTGGCAAGTCCCCAGGAAAGCTCCAGGTGAGCTCAAGTGAGCTAGGTGATCTTAGGTGAGGTCCCCGGTGAGCTCACAAGTGAACTCCAGTCAACCTACTTGGTGAGCTACTCGGTGAGCTCCCAGGTAAGCTGTTAGGTGAACTCCCAGGTGAGCTACTCGATAAAATCTAAGGTGAGCTACAAGACAAGCTCAACACAAGTTGGCAAGGTGAGCTCCTCAGCAAACTCAAGGTGAGCTGACAAGGCGAGTTGATAGGTGAGCTCCCATTTGAGTTGGTAAGGCGAGCTGTTAGGTGAGCTCCCATGTAAGTTTTTAGGTGAGTTACTTAACGAGCTCCTAAGTGAGCTCATGTGGAGCTGCTCACTGAGCTCCTGAGTGAGCTCAAGGTAAGCTAGCAAGGTGAGCTATCAGGTGAGCTCCCAGATGAGTTTCTATGAAATCTCAACTCGAGTTGGTTGATGAGCTCCTGGGTGAGTTATTTCCCGAGCTCCCACCTGAGCTCCTAGGTGACCTCCTAGGTGAGCTCAAAGGAAAGCTTATCAGCAATCTCTGAGGTGAGCTTACATGTGATCTACCAAATGAGCTCAAGGTGAGTTGGCAAGGTGAGCTCAAGGTGAGTTGGCAAGGTGAGCTGAAGGTGAGTTAGCAAGGGGAGTTGTCAAGAAAGCTCCCAGGTGAGTTACTTGACGAGCTCATAGGTGAACTCAACTCAAGATGATTGGTGATCTCTTAGAAGAGTTCCTAGGTGAGCTACGTTGTGAGCTATTCAGCAAGCTCCTAGTCAAGTTGCTAGGTGAGATCATAGGAGAGCTACTTTGCAAGCTCCTAGGTGAGATTTTTTGTGAGCTACTCAACAAGATCACAAGTGAGCTTAAGTCAACCTACTCAGCAAGCTGCCTGACCGAGCTCCTAGGTGAGCTACTCAGTGAGCTCCCAGGTGAGCTACTTGACAAGGTGATCTCAACAAAATCTCTGAGGTGAGCTACATTTGAGACCAGAGCTCAAGGTGAGTTGGCAAGGTGAGGTCTTAGGTGAGATGGCAAGGGGAGCTCAAGGTGAGTTGGCAAGGTGAGCTATCAGGTGAGCTCCCATGTGAGTTCCAAGTGATCTAATTATGAGCTCTAGGGTGAGCTCAACTTGAGTTGATCAGGGAAGTCCCAGAAGAACCCCTAGGTGAGCTACTTAGCGAGCTATTTAGTGAGCTCCCAAGAAAGCTGCTAGGTGAACTCCTAAGTGAGCTAATTGGTGAGCTCCTAGTGAGGTCCTGGTGAGCTGCTCAATGAGCTCATAAGCAAGCTCAAAAATAACCTACTCGAGCGAGCTACTCGGTGAGCTCCTAGGATAAGATGTTAGGTAAGCTCCTAGGTGAGCTACTTGAACTCATGTGAGCTACTATGACAAGCTCAAGGTGAGTTGGCAAGGTGAGCTCCTCAACGAGCTCAAGGGGAGCTGATATGCTGAGCTCCAAGGTGAGCTGATAAGGTGAGCTCCCATTTGAATTTTTAGGTGAGCTTGATTGACTGAGCTCCTGGGTGAGCTCAAGTAAAGTTGGTCAATGAGCTCCTAGGTGAGCTACAGGTGAGTTGGCAAGGCGAGCTGTCAGGTGAGCTCCCAGGTGAGTTTCTTGGGATTCAAGTTACTCGAAGTTCCTAGATGAGCTACTTGCGGAGCTCACAGCTGAGGTCTCCTAGGTGAGCTACTTGGTGAGCTCCCAGGTGAGACTCAAAGGTGAGCTTGTTAGCAATCTTTGAAGTGAGCTTACATGGTGAGCTAGCAGATGAGCTCAAGATGAGTTGGTAAGGTGAGCTCCATGTGAGTTGGCAAGGTGAGCTCAATGTGAGTTGATAAGGTGAGCTATGTCAGGTGAGCTCCCAGGTGAGTTACTCGATGAGATTCTTGGGTGAGCTCAATTTGAGCTAATCAGTGAGCTCCCTAGAAGAGCTCCCATATGAGCTACTTGGAAAACTATTTGGGAGAGCAAGCTTCTAGGTGAGCTCCCAACGAGCTACTTGGTGAGCTCCTAGGTGAGGTCCCTGGTGAGTTGCTCAATGAGCTCAAAAGTGAGCTCAAGTCAACCTACTCGGTGAGCTACTCGGTGAGCTCCTAGGTGAGCTATTAGGTGAGATCTTAGGTGAGCTCTTGGTGAGCTAGCAAGGCGTGTTGATAGGTGACTTCCTTAGTAGAGCTCAAGGTGAGCTGATAGGTGAGCTCCCATCAACTCAAGTTGAGCTAGGTGAGCTATCAGGTGAGCTCCCATGTGAGTTATCAAGGAAGCATATTGAAAAGCTCCTGGGTGAAGTCAAGTCGATACTCAATGAGCTCAGGGTGAGGAGCCAAGGTGAGAAATTAGGTAAGCTCCCAGGAGAATTTTTAGGTGAGCTCAAGTTGAGCTGCTTGACGAGCTTTTGGGTAAGCTATTTGTCAAGCTCCTAGCTGATCTTCTAGGTGAGCTACTCAGTGAGATCCCAGGCAAGCTCAAAGTGAGCTTGTCGGTAATCTCCTTACATGGTGAGATACCAAATGAGCTTAAAGGTGAGTTGGCAAGGTGAGCTCAAGGAGAGTTTGTAAGGTGAGTACAAGGTGAGTTAGTAATATAAGCTGTCAGGTGAGCTCCAAGGTGAGTTCCCAGGTGAGTTACTCGATGAGCTTCCCTGGGTGAGCTCAACTCAAGCTAATTGTCAAGCTCGCAGATGACAGCCTAGGGGATGCTACTTGGTGAGCTATTCGTGATAGCTCCTAGGTGAGCTACTAGGTGGGCTACCAAGTGAGCTAATTGGAGAGCTTCCAGGTGAGATCCTAGTGAGTGGCTCGGTGAGCTGTACAAGCAAGATCATGTCAACCTACTCAGGGATTAGTGAGCTACTTGGAGAGCTACTCAGGTGAGATCCTAGGTGAGCTATTAGGGGAGCTCCCAGGTGAGCTACTTGGCAAGCTACTTGATGAACTCTGAGGTGAGCTACCAGAAATGCTCAAGGTGATTTAACAAGGTGAGCTCCAGGTGAGCTCAATGGTAAGGAGAGCTAATAGGCAAGCTCCCATAGGTGAGTTTGTAAAGAGAGCTGTCAGGTGAGCTCCCATGTGAGTTTTCATGTGAGCTACTTGACGAGATCATCAGGTAAGCTCAAGTCAAGCTACTCGAGAGCTCCTGGATGAGCTAAAGGCAAGCTGGTAAGGCGAGCTATCAGGGTGAGCTCCCATGTTAGTTTTTGGGTGAGCTCAAGTTGAGCTACTCAATGAGCTCCTCGCTAACCTACTTGATGAGCTCCCAGCCAAGCTCCTAGGTGAGCTACTTGGTGAGCTTGTCGGTAATCTCTGAGGTGAGCTTACATGTGAGCTATAAGATGAGGTCAAGGTGAGATGGCAAGGAGAGCTTAATGCGAGTTGGCAAGGTGAGTTCAAGCTGAGTTGGTAAGGTGAGCTATCAGGTGAGCTCCTAGGTGAGTTCCCAGGTGAGTTGATAAGATCCTAGGCAAGCTCAACTCGAGTTGATCAATAATCTCCCAGAAGAGCTCCCGAGTGAGCTACTTGGCGAGCTCCTATGTGAGCTGTGAAGCGAGCTCCTAGGTGAGGTCTCCGGCGAGCTGCTCAGTGAGCTCACAAGTGAGCTCAAGTTAACTTACTCATTGAGCTACTCAATGAGCTCCTAGGTGAGCTATTAGGTAAGCTCCCAAGTGAGATACTTAGTGAGCTACTCGATGAACTCTGAGGTGAGCTACTAGATGAGCTTAAGGTGAGTTGGCAAGGTGAGCTCCTCAGTGACCTCAAGGTGAGATTAAAAGGTGAGCTATCAAGTGAGTTCCCATGTAAACTTTTAGGCAAGCTACTCCTAGACAAGCTACCCGAGTGACCTTAAGTCAAGGTGAGCTCGATGAGCTGATCAGGTGAGCTCCAAGGTGAGATTTCAAGGTAGAGCTTAATGCGAGTTGGAGCTACTCAACTGAGCTTTTCGGTGAAGCTCCAAGGTGAGCTACTCAGGTGAGCTCCTTGGGTGAGCTCCTTGCTAAGCTCCCAGCTGAGTTCCTAGGTGGGCTACTCTAGGTGAGTTTCCCAAGTGAGCTCAAAGGTGAGCTTGTTGAAGCTTCTAAGGTGATCTTATATGTGAGCAACCAGATGACCTCAAGGTGAGTTAGCAAGGTGAGCTTAAGGTGAGTTGGTAACATGAGCACAAGTTGAGTTAACAAAGTGAGCTGTCAGGTGAGTTCCTAGGCTAGTTACTTAACGAGCTCTGGTAGTGAGCTCAACTTGAGATGATCAGCGAGCTCCCATAATGAGCTCCCAGGTGAGCTATTCAAGGTGAGCTCCTCACGTAAGTTCTATGTGATCTCCCAAGTGAGGTACTTGCCAAGCTCCCAGGTGAGGTCCCTGGTGAGCTGCTCAGTGAGCTCACAAGTAAACTCAAGTCAACCTACTTGTTGAGTTGTTTATGGGTGAGCTGCTAGGTGAGCTATTAGGTGAGCTAATTAGAAATTTTCTCGATGAACTCTGAGGTGAGCTACTAATATGAGCTGAGCTGAGCTCCAATGATCTCAAGTTGAGGTAAGGTGAGCTCCCATGTGAGCTGACAGGGCAAGCTATAAGGTCAGCTACTTGAAGAGCTCCTAGGTGATCTCAAGTCAACCTACTAGGTCAGCTCTTGAGCAAGCTAAAGGTGAGATGGAAAGGTCATCTCTCAGGTGAGCTCCCAAGGTGAGTTTTTAGGTAAGCTCAAGCCAAGCTACTCGATGAGCTCCTGGACGAGCTACTTTTTGGCAAGGCAAGCTCCTAGGTGAGTTGGCAAGGTGATTTCCTCAATGAGCTCAAGGTGAGCTGCAAGGTGAGCTTCCATGTGAATTGGTAAGGTGAGCTCCCATGTGATTTTTCATGTGAGTTACTTGATAAGCTCCTGAGTGAGCTCAAGTCGAGATGCTTGGTGAAGCTCCTTGGTGATTTCCAAGGTTAGCTAGCAAGGTGAGCTGTCAGGTGATCTCCCATGTGAGTTTCCAGGAAAGCTTAAATTGAGCTGATCAATAAGCTCCTAGGCAAGCTACTTACCAAGCTCCAGGATGCCAAGCTCCTAGGTGAGCTTATCGACAATCTCTAAGGGGATCTTCAAATGTGAGCTGCTAGAGGTGAGCTCTGAGGTGAGCTTGGAAATGTGAAAGCTACCAGATGAGCAAAAGGTGAGTTGGCAAGGTGAGCTCAAGGTAGCTCAAGGTGAGTTTAAGGTGAGTTAGAAAGGCAAGCTCCTAGGTGAGCTCTTGGGTGAGTTACTGAGGTGAGATCAAGTGAGCTCCCAGGTGAGCTCAACTCGAGTTCATCGGAAAGCTCCCAGAAGAGCTACTTGGTGAGCTACTTGGTGAGCCAGGTGAGCTCTAGGTGAGCTCCCAGGCAAATATTTTACACGAGCCACAAAATGAGCTACTGCAAGGTGAGCTCCCAGGTGAGATCCTTGATGAGCTACTGTAGCAAGCTCACAAGTGAGCTACCACGAAGCTCAAGGTGACTGGCAAGGAGAGCTGCTCGGTGAGCTCCTAGGTGAGTTGATTAGGTGAGCTCCCAAGCAAGCTGTTAGGTGAGCTCCTAAGGTGAGCTACTCAGGTGAGCTCCCAGTGTGAGGTACCTCGGTAAGCTTAATTGAGCTCTGAGGTCAAAAGTAAGCTCAAGTCAAGCTACTTGACGAGCTGCTCAGTGAGCTCCTCAGGTGAGCTGTTAGGGGAGCTCCCATGTGAGCTACTCGGCGTAAGCTACATGATGTCTGAGTGAACTACCAGATGAGCTCAAGGTGAGTTGGCAAGATGAGCTCCTAAGTGCACTCAAGGCAAGCTGACAAGTGAGCTCAAGTTGATTGGCAAGGTGACCTTAATGTGAGTTGGTAAGATGAGCTATCATGTGAGCTCCCAGGTGAGTTTTCATGTGAGTTACTTGATGAGCTCCCAGGTGAGCTCAAGTCGAGCTACATCAACGAGCTCCTAGGAAGAGCTTCAAGGTGAGCTGGTTAGGTGAGATGTCAGGTGAGCTCCCAGGAAAGCTTTTCAGGCGAGCTCAAGTCAAGCTACTTGAGTGAGCTCCTAGGTGAGATGCTTACTAGTGAGCTCTTAGGTGAGGCTCACATGTGCGAGCTACTAGTTGAGCTCAAGGTAAGCTGGTAAGGTGAGCTTCAAGGTGAGTTGGCAAGGTGAGCTCCCAGGCAAGCTGTAGGTGACCTCCTAAGGTGAGCTACTCGGTGAGCTCCAAAGATGAGCTCAAC
Source organism: Taxus chinensis (assembly GCA_019776745.2). Lineage (NCBI taxonomy): Eukaryota > Viridiplantae > Streptophyta > Pinopsida > Cupressales > Taxaceae > Taxus > Taxus chinensis. Next base: position 3,118,614 of record CM034157.1, read on the forward strand.
TAAGGAGCTAATTATTGAGCTCCCAGAAGAGCTCCAAGGTGAGCTACTTGGCAAGCTAGTGAGCTCCCATGTGAGCTGCTAGGAGAGCTCCCAAGTGAGCTACTTTGTGACCTCCCAGATGAGGTCCCCAGTGAGCTACTCGATGATCAAGTCAACCTACACGGTGAGGTGCTTAGTGAGCTCCTAGGTGAGCTACTTGGCGAGCTCCTTGAGCTGAACTCTGAGTGAGCTACAACATGAGCTCAAGGTGAGTTGGCAAGGTGAGCTATCAGGTGAGCTCCCATGTGAGTTTCTGGGTAAGCTCAAGTCGAGCTGCTCGATGAGCTCCTGGGTGAGTTACTTGCTGAGCTCCCAGCCAAGCTCCTAGGTGAGCTGCTCAGTGAGCTCCTAGGTGAGCTCAAAGGTGAGCTTGTCAGTAATCTCTTAGGTGAGCTTACATGTGAGCTACCATGAGATGAGAAGTCTCAAGGTGAGTCAAGAGCTGACAAGGTGAGCTCAAGGTGAGTTGGTAAGGTGAGTTCAACTCAAGGTGAGCTCCCAAGTGAGTTCCTAGGTGAGTTACTCGACAAGCTCTTAGGTGAGCTCAACTCGAGCTGAAGAGCTCTGAGAAGAGCTCCAAGGTGAGCTACTTAGCGAGTTATTTGGTGAGATCCTAGGTGAGCTACTAGGTGAGCTCCCAAGTGAGCTACTTTAGTGAGCTCCTAGGTGAGCTCCCTGGTGATGTTAGGTGAGTTCCAAGTGAGCTACTTGGTGAGATACTTGATGAACTCCGAGGTGAGCTACTAGACGAGATCAAGGTGAGTTGGCAAGGTGAGCTCGAGCTCAAAGTAAGCTAGCAAGGGAAGGTGATAGGTGAGCTCCCATTTGAGTTAGCAAGGTGAGTTGTCAGGCGAGCTCCCATGTGAGTTTTTAGGTGACCTTCTTGATGAGCTCCCAAGAGCTCAAGTCAAGCTACTCAATGAGCTCCTGGGTGAGCTCAAGGAAAGCTGGCAAGGCAAGCTATCAGGTGAGCTCCCAGGTGAGATTTAGGGTGAGCTGCTTACCAAGATGAGCTCCTAGGTGAGCTACTTAATGAGCTCCTAATCCGGGTCAAAGGTGAGCTTGTCAGAAATCCTAGGTGAGCTTACAGGTAGACAGCAAAAGGCAAGTCTTGTTGGTGACCCGCATCTCAGGTGAGCTTATAACCTGAGCACCTAAACCTTACACAATTATTTAGGAATTACCTTGTAATTGGTGAAATCCACATCACCTGACCTGCCACCTCATTTTTCCAGTTCATCATGACCTAGCTCCTAACCCTAAACTAACCTATTTGAGACTCGATGACTTGGTCTAGGTGAGCTCACATCCATAACTAATGAGCTCCTTCGGTGAGCTCCCAAAACCGACCTTCTAGTGAGCTTGCCCAAGCCCGCCACTAATCTTTCGGGTGAAAAGCAGGGAAGGTGGGCTGTTTTACTAAAAATAGCCTACTTGGTAAATTTCCTTGTAAGGTGCCTGTTGAGCCTACTCGACCGCTCAAGAAAGGTCAAGTCAACCGCTCATCGAGTTCCTAGGTAAATGGCCTCCTCCAAACCAAAAACAAGGTGAGCTGCTCAGACTCTTGAGCTCAAAGAAAAGGATTTTGGAATCAAGGTGAGCTCATTGGGAGCGAGAAACAGAGTCCAGCTCTTCACTTGACCGAGCAGAGACGAGTGAGCTACCAGAAGTGTTTACAGCAAGGTGAGCTGTCAGCTTGCATCTTCATCAAAACCAGTAAGTCACATCTTGCAGTGTACTTGTTATAACATTTCCTATGCCTTTTGAATCACAGTCCTCATGAAATCCATCAACTGAATCCACTACCCAGCATACAGATTTCCTCTAACTATCATTGATCTACCTCTCATCACCTTATTTCCTAAAGCTCCCATATACAGCCTTACAAACAACACAACTACCCCATAAAGTTGACCAACCTACTAACAGATGAGAACTCACCGAGTATCAGTACATCAGTAACCTCCCATCGAGTTCCTAGGTGAGTTACTCAAAACCAGAAAACCAGCCTTCTCCTACCCGTTCAAGGTGAGCAATGGCAATTGATATTTTACAAGTCTTTTGTGTTGATATTGGTAAGGTGAACTGACCACCTTCGAAAGGAAGCTTATATTTCCTGGGCCCAAGGCAGTTTCCTCATTTATTGTCTAATCGAAAATCTTGTGGTCTTGTGTTCTTATTTGCAGGTAGTCCTTCCAAGACAAAAAGGAGTCCTTCGCAGTCAGCCTGATCTTTCTCTGGTGAGTGCATTCATCTTGACATTCAATAGGTATTCCTCCTAGCCCCTAAGGTTAGTTTCTAAAAGGAACGAAGCATTCTAAGTGAAACATTTTGAGCACGCCCGGTGGGAGCCATCTTGGGTTTCTGTTTCTCTTGCTTATTTTCATTTTAGGGAGCATACTTGCTGTTGCTGCTTTTGTTATATATTTCGTAAAGAATTTGGCTTAGCTTTCCAAGTTTCGCATTGGTGAAAGTCGATGATCTCTCTGAGCTTCATCGAACATAATTTTCGATTTGAGTTTAAAACACGTGCATTGCATTCCTGCTTGTTGTTTTTCAATTCTAGTGAACGTAGATTAAGTAACAGGTCGTACCCGTGGGGGTGATATCCACGGCTATTCACGTGAGCTCCCAATTAATCTTACATTCACTGCACAACACATACCGAATCACTTCACAATGAGCTTCTAGGTGAGCTCAAACATCCCCCCTTTTTCCGCGGTATTCCTCCACCTAGATTGAGGTCAGCCTTATAAGCCAAAACAACTTGACAGGTTTCCCCTAAGTCTCTTGTTTAGGATTCTGACATCATTCTAGGTGTCTAAAGGCATAAGCCCACGATAATTAAAATTAACCCTAGGGTTAAGCTCTGGATTTGGTGAGCATCTTGCTTGTTTTTAGCTCTTTCTTTCTCATACTCTATCTTCTGTGAGGTAATAATTGGACACATATACTAAACGTTGTTAAAAATCAAAGGTAGCAGCCTTTTTATATCTTATTAGCCCAGACTTCTTGTGAGCATCGGTTACCTGAGCTCAAGTTGAGCTATAGTATAGCTCGACATCGGTAAGACCAACTCTCTTTTCCAAGGTGAGTTAACAAACCAGCAACCTACCAATTTTACCAGTCTAAGTTTCTTTCTATTCCTGACAGATTGAAACCCTACTGTGAAACCTGTCCATGGTTGTTATCACTCGAAAGAAAGCTCCCTGCCATGGTTTCACAGGTGCTTACTTGGTGAGTTTCTTTACCTGAATCATCCCCCTTCACAGCTCTGTAGGTGAATCCTACAAGTGAGCTACCAGTGAGATCCCCCAAATTCCTGTAGGAGACAAGGACTTTGCCAAGTTTAGATGCTAAGGCTAAGCTGTACAATACTGATTTAGCATAGTTGCTCGACTGATCTGAGGTGACACCTGATGGTCAGCTGAAGGTGAGTATGCCTATTAGTATAGCTGCTCATTTAGCTCCCACTCCGCCTGATAATACCGCCTTGGTGAGCTGCATCTCTAGCCCCGATCTCCCAATCCGGTGAGCTTCAGAGGTTCATACGACTCCCAGATTGGTTTTTCTTTGGCTAATCTTGACAAGATCCCAGGTGATCATTACCAGCGACTTCCCCTACCTCATCTGGGTCTTCAAGACTGAGCTGGTAAGGTGTCATATCAACTTGCTCCTCAGCCACCTATCCACACGAGCTTTCCTTCTCAAGCTCCGCAGGTGACCTTTTCATTCCCATACAATATCCAGGTGACCTCAACATCCGAGCTATGATGACATCCCTATTCGAGTTACCTCAAGGTGAGCATCCTCCACACCCTATCAACACTTAACTCCCAGAATATTTCCTAGCGGTGAGTCCTTGGCCCAAGGTCCTCCGGTGACTACCTAGGTGACCACACCATCATCTCATCTAACTACAGGATGAGCTAAACAAATGATGGACAAAATGCAAAACCTGGAGGCTTCTGTTTCAGGAAGCTCGTAGCACCTTGACATACGAGCAAGTTTTTCGGTGAGCCCATTCACCCTTCTAGGTCCCCCTTCAGCTCAGGTGATCCTCCTCAATGGGATTTGCTGAAATTTACTCGTTTGAATAGTAAATGAGGATCCTCAACAACACTTGCGATCAGGTAGACATGCTTCTCATTTGAGCTCAAGGTGATGCCTTGATACTCCGCAGCTTTCCCATGTCGAGTTATCTGGGTGAGCTGCCTCAGAGTGAGCTCCCAGTGCTTTAACCCAGTTCTCAAGTGAGCTACTTGATGAGCTAACTTGAGCCCGAGCTTTGTTAGGTGAGCTTCTCCAGGTGACATTTTTAGGCAAGTATCATCAGTCAAGCTTTATGCCATTGACAAGATCTTGAAGACGAGATGCTATGTCGATCTCCTCGGACTATGGCTGGCCTAAGTCAAGCTACTTACAGTGATGCCTTCCTCAGGTGAGCTCAATGGTAAGCTTTTCAGAAATGCTCTGAGTTCCTACTCTCCAAATTCAAACTTTCCGTACATTCGATGAAGCCTTTACTATGGCTCGAAAACTAAGGTGAGTTCGAGCCTTAGAGGAAGAGCACAAGGTGCGGTTGATAAGGTGACCTGTCAAGGTTAGGTCCCAGGTGAGTCTACTCGAAGAGCTCCTGAGTGAACTCACCACTCCTCAGCTATCCACTTCGGTCTAGCTCAAAGAAGAGCTGTCCTAGGGGAGCTGACTTGGTGAGTTATCTCGAGGACCGTCCCAGGTGAGGTCCACCAGTGAGCTACTCTAGTGAGCTACATAAGCCGAGCTCAAGTCAACCTACACTCCCAGTGAGAAACTATATGGGTGATATTGTCACGCTAGCTTTTAGGCAGGAGCTATCACCTTGCCCCCTGTTAAACCTGTCTAGGTTTGAGCTCCCAGGTCGAGCATACCTTCAATGAACTCTGAAAGTGAGCTACTAGTAACTTCCATATCAAGGACAAGCTCCTTAGAACTGCAAGATGTTGAAAAACATAGGTGCAGATGATAATCCTAATGACCAGGGGATATAACCCTCGATAATCCTAATGCCCTTGCCAACCGAAATTTTAAAATCTTCAATAAACCATTCCCGAATCACTCTCCCAATAGTAACACAAACCAGGATATCTTAGCCGAGGAGAGTGTTCATGAGATCCATGCGAGTCTTTGATACCCAGCCCAAAGCCTCTATTGAGAAAATTTTGAATCAAGCCTCTTCACTAACACAGGAGCCCGAACCTCCTTTACCACCATCGAACCAAAGTGAAATCATTCCTTTACCCATAAAGGAGTTAACTGCATAGACTTCTCCTCCCATCGATGAGTCTTCTTATACCACATCCCTACAAGACTGCGAACGAATGTTATCTAATCTATCTATTTCCCAGACTTCCCCTTCTACCAATCTTGCTGCACAAGAGGAAGGTACGCCACTCCTTTTGATATCCTTAGACGAGAAATCTCTTGCACCGACATCACCAAATTCTTTAACCATGACGGATCCTCTCGAACATGCCCTCTTACCTATTAGTTCTTCATCGCCTAAATCTTTTCAACGACCGGTTGACCTCTTGACATCTATTGATACAGTGCCTCATTTACCCCCTGTATCACACCCACAGTGGACCGGAATCACAACCCACCTTTCTTCTATACAAAAGTTCACATTCAAACGTGAGGAATGTCATTCCACAGAAGATAGACAGGCCCTATGGGAACGTTTGAGTACGCCATATTCTACTCAAATGCAAATGACCGATCCTGAGACCTCCACCATATACCCGAAGTGTTTACAGAAGCTTAAAATGCCCATGTTCTCACCTTCACCCCCCTCACCTCTACCAAATGCCTCGTCCACTTCTATTAACTTAGCCAAATCTTCCCCTACGCTTGGGACCTTACCAATACCCAGTCTAACACACCCGCCTAAGTGACTAGATTTGTCCAAGAATAAAGCCGCCCCGCCACCTAGGAGACACACTCAACCCGTTCCTCTATCACAATCAAAACCATCATCGTCATACCTACCTTCCATATTGGGACCTCATCCTTCCACCTTGCACCAATATATCATACCTCCTGCGTTTTCTCTAAAAAGACATACGCCTTCTGCACCTATACCGAGATCTAAGGGTATATCAACATTATCACCCCACGTATCCTGTCCAACCATCAACCCTAAACAAACTCCATCATCAAAGGATTTATTTTCTGTCACTCCCCTTTCTCCGTGGTTGTTTCCCGCTACCATGTCATCTGTAGCCTCATCATCTAACCAGCCGAACGTAGCTCCTGCGCCAAAGAAACCACGTTTAGTGAAAACCATGTATCAACACCCCTCGGTTAAACCACCACCCATACAAACTAACCACGCCCAAACATTACCAAAACCCGCGCAATCAATACCCTCATCCTCTTCTGATGTTGACCCACTCAAAGGATCTTACGCCAAAATCTTTGCTATATTAGTAGAGAATGCGACCATTTCCTTACCCCCACTTAGACCTTATGACCCGTCTAAACCTTGACCTATAGGTTATGATGATTCTAAGATCTACGCTTATCACCGCACACCAGGACATGATGTGGAGGGATGCAAAGCTTTAAAAACCATCCTTCGTCAGTCACCTCTCCCAGATAGAAAGGTTAAGAAAGAAAACTTACGAAGGGAGAGACCTTTAGCTTCAATTCCCTCTCCTATACCATCTATCCCCGCCTCACCACGATCTATCATTATTACAACCCCACCTCTTGAAGACCATAATTTATCCCAACCATCTTCCTCATCTCAGGTTTACGAGATTAATATGATTAGTGTTGCTACTCGAGCGCAGAAAAACAATGAGAAAGCGAAAGAAAGCACACCTGCGTCCTCTCTTTCTCCATCTAGCATCCCGATTGCACCACCACCCAAAGTGGTTATTCATGGACCTGCTTACCCTGTCTCTAATGGAGTTGCCCATCGAGCCATGATCAAATAGCTTCACCAATCACCCGTCAAAATGACACTATGTGATCTCATTCAGACATCTGAATCTCATCAACAAACTCTTGTTGAAATTCTTTAGGGGATCGAGGTCTTACCTAATGAAACCCTACCTGTTGCCTCCATTCTAAGACCCAATCACGTTGCCTCTCTCACCAAACAACCCACCGCCCCAACCACTTCTGTCTCTGTACCACAAGCTGCTGCAGTCAGTTTCTCTGAAGATGAAATTGTCGATTTTGGTACAGAAGATCCTGACCCTACCCTGTTCATCTCAGCTTACGTCCGGGACATTCGTGTACGTCGTGTTATGATTGACGGGGGTGCTAGCCTAAACATCATCTCTTCAAAAGCTTTTCAGCAAATGAATATCCCTTCTAGCTACATGTGTGCCAACCCCATCATGTTGCGGTCATTCAATGACGCTATTACCTCTACCTTAGGCACCGTGATCCTCAACATTCAGGTCGGACCACGTACTTTACCCGAACTCTTCTATGTCCTTGAGGGAGAGTTCTAATATAATATATTGCTGGGTCATCCTTGGATCCAGGCCATGGGATGCGTTCCCTCAACATTACATAGATGCATAAAATTTGAGTATGAGGGGAAGTCCTACACCGTAAAAGCTGATCCTCCCCCCTTTAAAACCTGCAATATGTTATACCGCCCTAACGATGTGCTTATACCAATCAAGAAACCCATACATTCAACCCAACCATCCTCTTCAAATGTACCTCAACCATCCACCTCAACCACGCCTACACCTTCAACTGATGAAACCACCGTCGCAAAAACCACTTCCCTTCCCGCAGCTAACATCCCAACCTCTGACCCCCTAGTAGATGTTTCTCAACGCCTTACACTGGGGGAGTACCGTCGATATAACGTTAGTTCTTTCCCTACCCCGCAGGAGTACAGACAGTTACATGCACATCCCGCCTGCGACCGTCACGTGGGGGAGGTAATCTCTTACGGACCACCCCATTGCCGCACCAACCTAATGTATGGGGGTGTTAACGTATCCTCCATTACAACTGAACCTCCTCTTGGTGTGGTTCCCTTCCAATCCGATTTTCAGTACCTGACAAATCGTCACTTCGCCCTCACCTTCTTGACTCACCGTGCTTGGAAAGGCTTTGGTTTTGGTCTTTATGAACAAGGCCGACATACGCTCATCCCCATCACCACACGCAAACATAATGATCGCAGTGGTCTCGGTTTTCCTGAAACACCTACACAGGAGACACTTCGTGTCAGTTGTCTTCTGGAAGAAGACGATGTCACCCCTACCAAACCATCATCACCCACTTTGCCATCATCACCCACAGAATCTATAGACCCTGAATCTATCCCTCCTAACTTTTTTTTTTTTCATAAATGCTATCTTCATAGGTCCTCTCACTTATCAATGCAATAATGAGGACCCATCTTCTCTTCCCCTTCTTTATCCAGACATGATCGAAGAGGATTTTCCTTTGATTAATGTTGTTGAATGTCAGGATGACGACTCCATCCTCACTTACCTTGGCGCAGATGATTCTTATATTCAACGAGCCTTACCATTTGAAACCCAAACCATGCTGAATGAATCTACTATAGGAATCAACATCCACATGGAGGAGGATCCTCACATTGTGAAGATCGGACAATCCCTTAACGCATCAGAACAAGTCACCTTTACTACTTTCCTCCATGCTCGCAACCAAGCTTTCGCTTGGTCCTACGCTGACATGCCAGGAATTGATCCTACCATTGCCGTCCATAACATCACTCTAAACCCCGATTCCAAACCAGTCAAACAAAACTGAGAAAAATGCATCCACGCATTGCCCCTCTTGGTCAAAGAGGAGCTCCAACGACTCCTTTATGTTTCCTTCATTTTGCCTATTGACTATCCTCAATGGATTTCTAACATCGTACCTGTCACTAAAGCGACGGGGGGACTTCGGATATGCACGGATTTCCGGGATCTTAACCTCGCTTGCCCTAAGGATGACTTCCCCCTACCTAGCATTAACCAACTTGTTGATCTCACTGCGGGTCATGAAATGCTTTCTCTCATGGATGGTTTTTCAGGATACAACCAAATTTTGGTTGCCCCTGCCGATCAACACAAAACTACCTTCATAACTCCTTGGGGAACCTTCTGTTATCGTGTAATGCCATTTGGCCTTAAGAATGCTGGTGCGACCTATCAGCGGGCTATGACCTACATTTTTCATGACATTATGCACACTATCCTTGAAGATTACGTCGACGATCTTCTTGGCAAGTCTAAACATCGCAGTGAACATCTCGATGTTTTAACCATTATTTTTGACCACCTGTTACAATATTCTGTCCATCTTCAACCAAAGAAATGTGTCTTTGGTGTCCTTTCGGGAAAGCTTCTTGGTTTTATCGTCTCTTTGTGTGGCATCGAGGTCGATCCATCTAAAGTCAAAGCTATCATAGAAATTCCCCCCACCTACCAATCTCAAACAATTGCGTAGTTTACAAGGTAAGCTCCAATCTATCCGACGTTTCATCTCCTAACTCTCAGATCGATGTCAACCTTTCCATCACCTCCTTAAGAAGGACATTGATTTTCAATGGAGTGAAGAGTGCCACCAAGCCTTTGAAGCTCTCAAAACTTATCTTTTGCAGCCACCCGTGCTTATCCCACCTCAAGACGACCGCCCTTTCTACCTTTACCTTTCCGCCACTGACCACGCTATAGGGGCCATGCTTGCACATCGTGACTCTGAAAATTGGGAACAAGCCGTTTATTATATAAGTCGTACTTTGATGGATTATGAGACTAGGTATACACATGTAGAAAAGTTGTGCCTAGCCCTATCATTCGTGGCTACCAAGCTCCGACACTACCTTCTGAATCACAAAACTTTCATCATTACCAACACAGACCCCATCCATTACATGTATGCCAAACCTCATCTAAACCAACGCATCACCCGATGGCTCATGCTCCTCGCTGACCTCGACCTTGAGTTCATCCACCAGAAATCAATCAAAGGACAAACCATCGCAGACCAACTTGCAGAAGCCCCTTTACCTGGGGAACAATTTACCAATTTTATATTCCCCAACGAACTCATCACCACTCTTTCACTCGGGGAAGAGTCGTATCAAATGACCCTCTTCTGCGATGGATCTAAATGCCAACGCGGTGGAGGAGCTGGCGTTGTTCTCATTCCTCTTGACGCCGAGCCTATGCCTCTTTCATTCCAACTCGATTTCCCTTGCACTAATAATACAGCGGAATACGAGGCCCTTGTTCTGGGTCTCCAGGTTGCGCTGCACTTAGGTATCAAATCTATCAATATTTTTGGTGACTCTCAATTGGTAGTCAATCAAGTTATGGGCATCTACCAATGCAAAAATGAGGAACTTCAAAAATACAAATACTACGTGGACTCACTTCTAGCCTTATTTACTCACTATTCTATCCAAACCATTCCCCACTCCACTAACAAATTTGCGGATACTATGGCTTGCTTAGCCTCGTAAATTCCTGCCGCATCAACTGACTCTGAATTATTCGTCGTGGTCCAACAACTCTTTGCCCCATCCTACTCAACCCCGGTAGTTTGTATGATAAAAATTGTGTCGGCTAATTCACAGGATACTTGGTATCACTAATTTCACAACTACCTTACAACCTCTGTTCTCCCATCTGACCTTACTAGTACTAGTAAACGCACTTTTCTTAAACACGTTTCTCGTTATGTAGTTATGGGGGGACTCCTTTATAAACGTGGGTTTGATGGCATCCTCCTTTGATGTCTCACCGGCGTGGAGGTCACCCATACCATCCAACAGGTCCATGACGGTATTTGTGGTGGACATTTTAGTGGCCTTGCCATGGCTAAACGAATCCTTCGCCTAGGTTATTATTGGCCTACTCTCAATAACGACTGCTACGAATATGTTAAGCATTGTGTTATGTGTCAAAAACATGCCAACCTTCAACATACTCCTAGCCACCCGCTACAGGTCACCCGAGATCTTTGGCCTTTCTCACATTGGGGTTTAGACCTTATTGGTGAGATTCATCCATCCTCTTCGCAACGTCACCGATGGATAATCACAGCCACCAAATATTACACAAAATGGGTGGAGGCTATTCCACTCATTTCAACTAAAAAAGAAAAAATTGTCAAATTCATTAACCATCACATTATCTGTCGTTTTGGTATTCCTCATCGCCTAATAACAGATAATGGTAAATCTTTTAAAAACAAGTTGTTACCAAGACGTTTGTGACAACTTTGGTATCAAACTTATTTTCTCATCGCCTTACTATCCGCAGGCCAATGGTCAGGCTGAATCTTCTAATAAAACCCTAACCAAAATCCTCATGAAAGTTGTCAATGAATCCAGAAGAAATTGGCATGATCACATTCCCTTTGCCCTTTGGGCTTATCGTACTAGCATTCGTACCTCTACTAATGCCACACCTTTTTCTTTGGTATATGGTACCGAGGTTGTTTTGCCTCTCGAAATACAAATACCCTCCCTTAGAATATCTCTTCAGGATATTCTCACCAACGATGATTTACGCCAAGAGCGGTTAGCCCAATTGGAGCTCCTTGACGAACGTCATCTTACAGCTCTTGATCACTTTCAAATCTATCAAAAACGCATCAAGAGTGCTTATGATAAGCGACTTCATGAGCGTACCTTTAAGGTTGGTGATCTTGTCCTCAAAGAGAATCAACATGTCACCAAACTAGAAAAGAGCAAACGTGGAAAATTTGCTCCCAATTAGATTGGGCCTTACATAATCACTCACACCTATGGATCAGGAACTTATCGTTTAGCTTCGGTTAATGGTAAGCCTGAGCCTGAACCTCTTAATGCCTTGCATCTTCGACCATTCTACTATTGAATTTAGTGTTATATCACTTCTTATCTACCTGCCGCTCATCCCTTGAGCTCACATACCACCACATGCACTTCGTTTCCTACACCTCATAATAAAAATCAAGCTCACATAGTTTGATTCTCACCTCACTTTAACGATGCCTTCCCCCTTTTTTAGTCTAGTCCATGACTTAAAAGTATTAAAATAAGACTGTATTCTTATGGGATTTTCTTGAGTCAAACTTCCTACCAAACTAGATGCTTCATGCCAATAGAACATCTAGCTATCTAAATTATATATAGACTGTTCCCTCGAAGGATAGCTATATGCCAAATTATTGCTGCTATTTTATATAGACTGCTCCCTCGAAGGACAGCTATGCACTAAAATCATATCTGCTACTATAAATAGACTGCTCCCTCGAAGGACAGCTATACACAGTCAGCCTTTATTAGAAGCTTCTCGCATTGATCAGCTTCGTGAAGACCTCAAGAATAGCACAATCAATATCCCTTGTAGACTTCCCGCATCGATCAGTCTATATTCAGTACAATAAAGGCCTCATTCAAAAGAACTTTTTGAGTCATGGCCCTTGACTATTTAGGATAGGTTCTCTTTCGTCAGAACACTCACTTTGTAATAAAGTCTCTGTACCTCAGCTATATCATTCACCTCACCTCACCATTTGTTTCAACTCAAGGGACGTAACGCTCACCCGATATATTGTGATCATACAACTCTTTTCACCTATGGACTTCTCGTCTATGCATGGTACCTAGGGCTTCAAGCTCGTTCTACATTTGGTGGTTTATTTAGCTCTTTTCACCTACGGAGCACTCTTTCCGCTTTGCCTCACATCTAGGATTGTGTGTTGACCTTAATCAGGACATGGTTCCTTACCACTTGGGTAGGCTAACTTTCACTTCCCTTATACCTTTTACAACATCACCAATTCATTTCCGACACCAACAACCTTACCTTACCAATATTAATATCAATATTCTTACCAATCAACCAATTGCCTAAAACCATACCAAATTGCCTGAATTTGCCTCTCCCTGATCCTAAGGGAGAACTACATCAGTCTGAGGCCCCTCCTTGCTTTGTGCAATGGGCTATGTAGGCAGCACTTCGGAGACATAGGGTCTCCTAAGGTTAGCTCGACCATCCCCTACCATAACCTATCATGTGTGGTAAATATAAATATTTTTGTGTATTTCTATTTAATCACATTCCTCTTTATCCTTTTTCAAAACACCGAAAGTCAAAACAAAAACATTCTTATTATTATAACTCAAATCAACATACATATCTCGTTTTATTTAGATGTTAAACAAATACATATTCTCTATCATCGACACACAGGTCGGTACTCTTATTTATTCTTATACCTTGCTAACATTTATTTAGACCCTCACGCCTCATCCCGAACTAGGTGATGATCGTGATCGTCAACCCCTCTTGCTAGGGCATCTCTGTCCTCAAAGGTACCATGACTATTGGTACCCAGCCCACTGATCTGCCAATCTCTCCTATAACATATGAATTCGCCCTCTCGCATGGAGGACTCCAGCCTCTAGTCTCTCCACCCCGTGACTCCACAACCACTAACAATCCTCTTGTCTCATTCACCTGCGTATGGAGCTACTGAACCAAACACTACAGACGATCCCTCCTCTGCTGTAATCATCGCTATGTCAGGACGATCACGTACACCTCGTAGTTCTGCTACCCACCCATAATCTATAGGCCTTTGTCATTCCTGTATCCATTACCCTGCGATCGGCTGCTACCTCTTCAGGCACTTCTGGAGGTGTTGGCTGGGGGAGGGTGAGAATACTACCTCTGCATCGATCCTCACATATGGTCTATAAGCTTGGGGTATATCCTGCACAAATCCAAATTGTCGCCGCACGCGATCTATAGGAATCCTCTCATATTCACTTGGCGTGTGCCCCCACGATCCACCTCAATCACTCTACCCACCCTCAATTCCTCAGCTATGTTCTTTGTTACCATATAATTCCCGTAAGGCCTCTCAACAGATATCAGCAATCGTCACCCCTCTCCCTTACCTACCTGTAATACTCAATGTCACCCGTCACAAGCCTGAGATCTGGCCTCTTGTTCTGTCTGGACCCATCATTTGAATCCCAACCTCTGTACTCCGGTTTCTCCTGAATGGATGGATCGGCCTACTGGTCGCACACAAACGATGTGCTCATAGGCCCAACAGTGTAATAAGTATGAACAATCCAGTGTCGTTTTGTGATTTCACCTCCAAGCCCATAAACCCCTGTATAGCTCTGCCAAATATGCAGGTGCCCATGCGAATGTCACGTTCCTTTCTATCATCTCCCAAATAACACACATCAATGCCTTTGGAAATCTTCCCCCTTCTGCCCCTCCGGTAACGCGTAATACCCTACCGCTATCATTAATATTACTGCTAACCTTGTCTCCTCCAGGATGTGCTGCATACATTATCCCCATACGTAAATGATAAACCTCGCTGTGTCCAAATCTCATGCGTATGGACCAAATACTGCTGTTATCACGTCCCCGTGCCGCGCTAGGTAATGCTTGATATACTGGTTTTCGTGTAATTGGGAGTCTCAAAATACGGAACACATCTTCCAATGTTACTGTCATTTCCCCTGTTCGCAGATAGAAGGTATTTGTCTTAGGATTCCATCTCTCAATCAACGCTTGTAACATAGCATGGTTCCATACAATTCATGAATAATAGCAGATCCCACTTAACCCTAAATGATTTATCAATTTCCATTCAGCTAGCGTTACATCCGCTCGGATTCGTGACAATAGCACTAGTACACCTATCATTCATCCTCAACCCTGCCTCTGCCTACATACATCCAAATAACAAAAAACCCATTCAATTCCTCTAATCCCCCCCGAGTTTTTTCTCAAATTATGGAAATTCCTACAGCAACTGGTATTGTTTACAGATAACCGGTACCGGTTGAGTAACCGATACCGGTTATCCCTAACCGATATCGGTCCCTGTTACTTTCATAGACCTTGCCTAAACAACCACCTACGACAATAAATTGCGCGTTTATTCCTTTTTATACCTACAAACATACCTGAAACCCCTGATTACCTACCCCGTAACACTTATAACCCTTGCTATCATGTTTTCTTTTTCATATCTACCCACTTAATCTCTTATTCATAACACATGCAGTAGTCAAATTACAAACAAAACGTTTACCTCTTGGGTTGCAGTAGCTTGAGGTGGCCCTTGTCTTCCCTCTTGTCCCTGCCTGCTGGATGTTTCTCCTCGTCCTGCCATTATCACCACCTTTTTCAAACCTTCACCTTTCTGTCTTCTGAATCTCAGATCACAATCACTTTCCTTGTCTCTTTACTCCTAATCACTCAAATCTCTCATGCAATTACATGTCTCAGTCGTCAAAAAGCGTCGCGTTCGCATATTTAACTTCTTGCATGGCTCTCAAAATTAGAACTTAAGTTGCCACCCTAGCTTTTTTATTTTTAGAAAAGCTCATACCTAAATAACCGGTATCGGTTATGTAACCGATATCGGTCTACTATCTACCGACGTCGGTTATCTAACTGATATCGGTTATAGACCTATCTTTTTACAACATGGTTCTTTTTCTTCATTTTCTACCTAATTTTTTTTTTTTGTCGCGCCCGCCCTTTTTCCTGCATAACAACACCATTATCCATATTTCTCCATCCACCACACATATCATTACAATGTCCATAACATCATCTATTTTACAAAAACAAACAAACCATCAACTAAGTCACATCTACACAAAACCAAAAACTCATCATTTGGATCCAACTCATCAGATACATATATAACAATGTCACAAAACCAGCCCACAACATGCAACATTTCATCATATAACATGTCATCCATTTATACGTGCAAAAACAAAAACATCAACATCATCCATATATCAACATGTCAACTAAACTCATCCTACATTCTATATCACAAACCATCGACAAAATACTTAAACACATTTTTGAACACTGCATGTGGATCAAAACATCATCTCTATATATATATACAAATTTTCAAATATACAATGTGCCCTGCATCGGGGCCTCTGTGATCTCATCATACAACTAAGCCGGCACGCAGGCCGCAATAACTATCCAAAATCTCGACTCGGCTCGCAGGCCAGTCCCTCATATCAAAAATATACTCGGCTCGCAGGCCGGTATCAAATATACAACCCGTACTCGACTCGCAGGCCGGTATATAATGAATAAATGAATCCATACATGAATAAATGTACGGCACGCAAGGCCTCTATCAACACAATCGGTTCACAGACTGGTGCCCATGTCCCTATACAAAAACTATGTGGGGATCCCTCAGCTCTCCCCACCACCCTCAGCACCTCTCCCTGCTGGTCCCTGTGGCGCCTCTCGCCTCCTGCCTGTAACAGACACGCCGGCTGTGGCTGCACCTCCCTGCGATCTCTGACTACGTGAGGTCTCCACTCGGTGTGCCGCATATGGCTGATACTCAGCTCTGGTACTATCAAGAACATCCTGATAGTACCGGGCCTCCACTCTCGCCTCCATGTATCTATCCCGTGCCACCGTCGGTACTGGGGCTGGTCCCCGGACTCCTACTGCCAGTACCCCCTGTGCCTGTGCTGGTGGTGCATGTGGTTGTGCTACTGCTGGCGGTGGTATCTGTACCTGTGCCTGGGGCTATGGCTGTGCTACTGCTGGTACTGCTGCCTGTACCTATACCTGCACCTGTGGCTGTGCTGCTGGTGGTGGTGCTGCCTGTGCCTGTACCTGAGCCTGGGCTAGCTGCCCCTGTAAGACCCCTATCTGTGCCTGTGCAGCAGCAAGCTGCCCCTGTAAGAGCTGCACCTGACCCCTGAGCTGATCTCTCTCTGCCGTCACAGCTGCCAAGTCTGGCTGTGCGGGCTGTGCTACCCTCAGCCGCTCTCTGACCAGCCCACCAAACCCTGTATGCTCCCGTGCACCCAGCATCATCTACGCCATCATCTGCTGGCCTCTCTGCAACCCAATCTGGATCCAAGGGCTGTGGTGCAGGTAGTGGGGCCTCTACATCATCCCTCCTATACTGAGGGAAGGGAGGTGGCTCATCCTGTCGCAGCCCCATCTACCTGCGTACCCTCTCTAGGGGTATCCTCTCGTACTCTCCCGGCCTCCGTCCTGCTATCCAGAAAGTGTACTGGATCCAGCGTAACTGTACTCGGCCTCCTCTGTGTGGGTGATGACCTCTGTAAGGTCTCCATATGATGTCTACCACTGTCAGGCCCTCTAATAAATGTCTATAATACGCCACATCTCGCCCTGCAAGAACTGCTCGTGGCTACCCCATGACCCCCAACCACCTCTGAAAGCCGTATCTATATATGACCTGTGGCCCTGGCTGCTGGGGTAACCCTACTAGCCTGATGCATATGATGTGCTCATATGCCCAACAATGCAGCAAAAATGTCGAACAGATACCGAATCGCCTCATCCGGCGATAACCCCAGAGCTCTCTGTATAGCTGCACCAGATACACTGGTGCCCACGCATAGCAAGTATGCTCCTCAATCATCTCAAGCAACACCCCCATCAATGCCTGTGGAAAGCGGCCTCCCTCTGAGTCCGGGAGGGCGAAGCAGGTGATCCCAATCATCATCAGCACAGCCAGCCGTGTCTCGTGTCGATGCGCACGGTACATGTCACCATACCCAATGCTCGTGCTGTGATAGGTAAGTAGCGCGGCTGCATCTCCAAAAACCTGTAATATGCTGTCCATGGCAGTCTCTGAATCTACCTGGAAGACTGCCTCTCCCTCGATAGGTAGTCGAAGGATGCGATACACATCCTCCAATGTGATAGTCATCTCCCCAGTCGGGAGATGGAACACATTGGTCACCGGATCCCATCTCTCGATGAGGGCGACCATCAGGCTGTGATCTCTCTCTATCGCTCTGTACCTCTGGACTCCACCGAGTCCCACCTCGCGCATGATAGCCCAGTGAGCTGCGGACACATGTGGTCTGCATCCGCACCAACAGCGGGGGGCATCCTATCCCGCATCGTCAACTGCTGACGTGCCTGCAAAACCAACCCACATCCTTAGACCTACTCTTTATCACAACATCTACTTTACCCTCTAAACCCCCTTTTATCCCCCCCACCACACCCCGACCCTCTACCACCCCCCCTCTAGCAACCTACCTTCAACCACCCAAAACCCAACACCCCACCCAAAACCCAAACCCAACTACCCAAACCCACCCCAAAACCCACCCAAACCCATCTACCCAACAACCAAACCCAAACCCAAACCAAACCATACCCAAACCCAAACCCGACCCAAAGCCCAAAATCTACCCAAACCCAAACCCACCCCACCCATACCCCAAACCCACTGACCATACCCAACCCAAACCCAAACCCACAACCCATCACCCCACCAACCCCAAACCCACCCAAACCCCAAAACAACCCAAACCCAACCCAAACCCACCCCAACCAAACCCATACCCAACCAAACCCCACCCAACACCCTAACCCAACCCAAACCCACCCACAAAACACAAAACCCAAAACCAACCCAACCCAAAACAAACCCACCAAAAAAAAAACCCAAACCGACGCCGGCCGATATACGACCGATGCCGGTCAAGCCCAACACACCCTGTCCACACAATTTGTGACCGACGCCGGTCGCTTAGCAACCAACATCGGTCGCTGTAATTGCCAGGAGCCGAACCCCCGCGCGGCCCCTAACCCACATTTTTTCATTTTTCTACTTATCTACCCACCCAAACACCTTAAAAACCTACCCACCCAGCCGACTTGCCCTATTTTACCCATCTATCCTCTTCATTTTTCAAATTACGTCAATTTACTCATTATTTCCTAAAAAATGTAAATTCCTACCCAAACCCCCAATTTCGCTTAATACCATTCAAATGCACAAAATAAAGAGTTCCGAGCCTACCCGTACGATGACACGTCGTCGTGGTGGGATGGGTGGTGGTGGTCTAGCTGGTCCTGCCCCTCCTGCTCCTCCTGCCTGTGCCATAGCTCCAATTCTGATCTGCTGGGTCCCCACCCAATCAACTGCTGCCTCCTCCTCACTCGGGCCCGCAAACAACTCACTCCTCTAGCAAAATAGCTCCACCTCACTCAATAAAACCTCTAATCTCAACTCTCCACGTCAGACAAATCAATTTGGTTTTCAAATAACAAAAGTGACAATGACAAGCCGTATTTTTCTTTTTATAGGTTTTTCACTCGTAACCGATATCGGTTCCATTTGGCCCTAATGAATCGGTATCGGTTCGATAACCGATATCAGTCATGTAGAATCGACATCAGTTTTTTCTTCCAACTTTCCCCCAATTTTTTGCCCTTATTTACCATTTGCCCCTTTTTAACCACATATCACCTATATCCACCTTTGCTGAACACCATTTGTTTACCTATTTGGCCCGACCCAAGGCCTCAACCTACCCATTCGGCCCGACCCAAGGCCTCAACCTACCTATTTGGCCCAACCCAAGGCCTCAACCTACCCATTTGGCCCGACCCAAGGCCTCAACCTACCTATTTGGCCCGACCCAAGGCCTCGCCCTACCTATTTGGCCCGACCCAAGGCCTCAACCTAAGGCCCGACCCAAGGCCTCAACCTACCTATTTGGCCCAACCCAAGGCCTCAACCTACCTATTTGGCCCGACCCAAGGCCTCAACCTACCATTTGGCCTCGACCCAAGGCCTCAACCTACCTATTTGGCCCGACCCAAGGCCTCAACCTACCCATTTGGCCCGACCCAAGGCTATTTGGCCCGACCCAAGGCCTCACCCTACCCATTTGGCCCGACCCAAGGCCTCACCCTACCCATCCGACCCGACCCCAAGCCGCCACCCAACAACTTGGCCTGACCCAAGGCCTCACCCTAACCATCCGGCCCGACCCAAGGCTGTAACCTAACAACTTGGCCCGACCCACGGCCGTATCACTTCAATACCATACCCACAATCAACGTTTTATTTTATCCATCCATCCTGTACCTTTTTGTTCAATCGAGCTCACCTGTTCGTGTTTTAGCATGATTAGGGTCCTTGACTTGATCTGTCGACCAACTTTGCCTAGACCTAGACCGTGACGTTTATCTCAACCAAACCAACCATTTGGTACTGCCGAACATGCCTAAACGTTCCTGTACCTTACCTGTTATATACCCTGGAGCTACTTCCTATGCCTTGGATACCAGGATTATATCACCCTTGTTTGGATAAACTATCGACCTTTGCCTATGCACTGCTGGTTTGCTCGTCAAATCATGTACCCTAGTCGTCCTGATTGCATTTCAACATGCGTCTGCTTCCTTGGACCTACCCCACCACCTTACCATCCCCTCTACAACATTTACCCTTTATCAACCCTATCCCTGATTTCCCGTTCGCTCAATCTGTGCTAGATTTGAGGGGGATTACCTATATCCTTAACAGGAGAAACCACTTCATATTATTGTCCGTGCAGCTTTACAAAACAAGCTACACGACAATAAGGGGCTAATGTAGACACCAAATTTGTGTCTTACGACCCCTTGTGACCCACATCTCATCTCGCAACTTAACCTCATCACCTAAACCTTACACAATTATTTATTAATTACCTTGTAATTGATAAATCCACATCACCTTACCTGCCACCTCATTTTGCCACCTCATCATGACCTAGCCCTAACCCTAAACTAACCTAATTAAGACCTATGACTTGGTCTAGACTCACATCCATAACTAATGCCTCCTTACTCGCACCCAAAACCGACCTTCTAGCCACTTGACCAAGCCCGCAACTGATCTCTCGGGAGAAAAGCAGGGAAGGTGGGCTATTTTACTAAAAATAGCCTACTTTTTCCTTACCGATGCCGGTTCCTACTCGACCACCTGTCGGTTACGTAACCGCCATCGGTTCCCTGTAAATGGCCTCCCCAAACCAAAAACAAAGGATCGGAATTTCATTTTTGGATCAGAGAAAAGGATTTTTGAATCAACAGAGATCATTGGGAGCGATCAACAGAGTCCAGATCTTCACTTGACCGAGCAGAGACGAGTGGAGATACCAGAAGTGTTTGCAGCAAAGGAGATCAGCTTGCATCTTCGTCAAAACCAGTAAGTCACATCTTGCATGTCCTCTGTTATAACATTTCTTATGCCTTTTGAATCACAGTCCTCATAAATCCATCCCTGAATCCACTACCCAGCATGCATATTACCTCTAACTATCATTCATCTACCTCTCATCACCTTATTTCCTAATACCACCTATATACAGCCTTACAAACAACACAACTACCCCATAAAGCGACCAACCTACAGATCCTAGAACCCACCGGTATCGGTTATCAGTAACCGCCATCGGTTATCAGTAACCGCCATTGGTTCCTCTGATCAAAACCAGAAAAACCAGCCTTTCCCCTACCCAGTTTCAACGAAGCAACTTAATTGATATTTTACAGTCTTTTGTGTTAATTCATATTAGCAGGGAAACTGACCACCTTCGAAAGGAAGTTTTATATTTCCTGGGCCCAAGGCAGTTTCCTCATTTATTGTCTAATCAAAATCTTGTGGTCTTGTGTTCTTATTTGCAGGTAGTCCTTCCAAGACAAAAAGGAGTTCTTCGCAGTCAGCCTGATCTTTCTCTACGGTACACGCACACCATCTCGACATTCAACATGTATTCCTCCTAGCCCCTAACCTTATCTATTTCTAAAAGGAACAAAACATTCCAAGTGAAACAAGCTACTAGATGAGCTCAAGTTGAGTTGGTAAGGAAAGCTCAATATGAGTTGGAAAGGTGAGCTCTCAGGTGAGCTCCTAGGTGAGTTCATAGGTGAGTTACTTGACAAGCTCCCAAGCGAGCTCAACTTGAGCTGATCAGTGAGCTCTGAGAAGAGTTACGTAGCTAGCTACTAGGTGAGATCCCAAGCGAGCTACTTCATGACCTCCCAGGTGAGGTCCAATATGAGCTTCTCAATGAGCTCAAGTTAACCTACTCGGTGAGTTACTCAGTGAGCTCCCAGGTGAGATACTTAGCAAGCTCCTTGATGAAATATAAGGCGAGCTACCAGATGAGCTCCCATGTGAGTTGGTAAGGTGAGCTGTCAGGTGAGCTCTCATTTGAGTTTTTAGGTGAGCTGCTTCATGAGCTAATAGGTGAGGTCCCAGGTGAGCTACTCAGTGAGCTCCTAGGGTAAGCTCAAGTTAAGCTGTCGGTCAAGCTCCCAGAAGTGAGTTTCCTAGGTGAGCTACATGTGAACTACTCAATGAGCTCTTAGGTGAGCTACAAGTGAGCTCTTAGCCAATCTCCTAGGTGAGCTGCTTGGTGAGTTGTCCAAGGTGAGCTCAAAGGTGAGCTTGTCAGTCAATCTACTAAGGTGAGCTTAGATGTGAGCTACCATATGAGCTCAAGGTTAGTTGGCAAGGTGAGTTGGTAAGATGAGTTGTCAGGTGATGATCTCGAGGGTGAGCTTCAATTGGAGCTGATCGGTGAGATCCCAAAAGATCTCTAAGGTGAGCTACTATGTGAGATCCTAGGTGAGCTGCTTAGTGAGTTCCTAAGTGAGTTACTCGATGATCTCCTGGGTGAGCTAAACTCGAGCTAATCAGTGAGCTCCCAGAAATATCCCAAGTGAGCTACTTAGCAAGCTATTTGGTGAGCTCCCAGGTGAGCTGTTAGGTGAGTTCTAAAGTGAGCTGCTTAGTGAGCTCCCAGGCGAGGTCCCTAGAGAGATGCTCGGCAAGCTCACAAGTGAGCTCACAAGTGACCTCCAGTTAACCTACTTGGTGAGATTCTCAGTGAGCTCCCATCCAAGCTACAAAGGCAAGCTACTTGGTGAATCTGAGGTGTGCAAGGTGAGCTACAATACGAGCTTAAGCAAGTTTATAAGGTGAGCTCCTCAGTGAGCTCAAGGTGAGCTGATCAGGTGAGCTCCCATGAGAGTTGGCAAAGTGAGCTGTAAGGTGACCTCTCATGTGAGTTTTTGGGTGAGGTACTTAATGATCTCCCAGGTGATCTCAAGTCGAGCTACTCGATAAGCTCCTGGGTGAGTTCAATGCAATCTGGCAAGGTGAGCTATCAGGTAAGCTCCCACGTAAGGTTCTAGGTAAGCTCAAGTTGAGCTGCTTGACAAGCTCATGGGTGACCTGCTTGCCGAGCTCCTAGCTAAGCTCCTAGGTGAGATAGTCAGTGAGCTATTAGGTGAGCTCAAAGGTGAGCTTATCGGTGAGCTCTGAGGTGAGCTTACTTAGGCGAGCTACAAGTGAGCTGCTCAACAAGCTCCTAGGTAAGGTGAGCTACTAGGTGAGCTTGGCAAGCTCCTGAGTTGAAGTGAGCTCTCAATAAAGGTGAGCTATCAGGTGAGATCCAAGGTGAGTTCCTAGGTGAGTTACTCAATGAGCTACCAGGTGAATGCAACTTAAGCTGGTCGGTGAGGTCTCATAAGAGTTACTTGGTGAGCTGTTCCGCAAGCTCCCAGGTGAGTTGCTAGGCAAGCTCCCAAGTGAGCTACTTAGTGAGCTCCTAAGTGAGGTCACCGGAAAGCTGCTTGGTGAGTTCAAAAGTGAGCTCAAGTCAACGTACTTGGTGAGCTATTCAGTGAGCTCCAAGGTGAGCTCCCTAGGCAAGCTACCCAAGTGAGCTCTGTTAGGAGATCTCCCAGGTGAAGCTACTTGGTGATCTACTCAAAAATCTCAAGTGAGCTACTCAGTGATGAGCTTAAGGTGAGCTGGCAAGGTGAGCTACTCAGGAAGCTCAATGGGTGAACTGATAGGTGAGCTCCTATGTAAGCTCCCAGGTGAGCTCTTGTGGGTGAGTTCTCGAGTGAGCTCAAGGTGAGTAACTCGAGCTAATCTGGTGAGCTCCTCAGAAGAGCTCAAGTGAGCTACTTGGCAAGCTATTAGGCAAGCTCCCATGTAAGATGTAAGGTGAGCTCCCAAGTGAGCTACTTGGTGAGCTCCCATGATGAGGTCCTTGGTGACCTCAAGTTGGTGAGCTCATAAGCTTCAAGTTAACCTCTTGGTGAGCTACTTGGTGAGCTACTGGTAAGGTGACCTGTTAGGTGAGCTCCCAACGTGAGCTCCTTGGTGAGCTCAATGAACTCTGGTGAGCTATAAGATGAGCTTGAAGGTAAGTCTGGCAAGGATGAGATTACATGTGAGCTCACCATATGAGCTCAAGATGAGTTGATAGGTGAGCTCTCATGTGAGTTGGTAGAGCTTCGAGCTGTCAGGTGAGCTCCCAATGTAAATTTGGTTACCAGCTACTTGAGTTGCTTTCGAGTGAGCTCAAGTCAAGCTACTTGGTGAGCTCCTAGGTGAGTCTAAAGGCGAGCTGGCAAGGATCCTCAAGAGCTCTACTAGGTGAGTTTTTAGGTAAGCTCAAGTCTAAGTGACCTTGAGGTGAGATCCTTGGTGAGCTGCTTGATGAGCTCCTAGCCTAGCACCTAGGTCAGCTACTTAGTGAGCTCCCAGGTGAGCTCAAAGGTGAACTTGTCAAAAATCTCTGAGGTGAGCTTACATGTGAGCTACCAGATGAGCTTAAGGTAATCTAGTAAGGTGAGCTCCCAGGTCAGTTAGCAAGGTGAGCATCCTTGATGAGCAAGGTCAAGCTGAAAAGGTGAGCTTCTAGGTGAGCTACCAACGAAGTTATAAGGAGATCTCCCATGTGAGTTTTTGAGTGAGCTGCTTGACAAGCTCCTGGGTGAGCTCAAGTCGAGCTGCTCAGCAAGCTCCTGGGTGAGCTCAAGGTGAGTTAGCAAGGTGATCTATCAGGTGAGTTTCTAGGTGAGTTTCTATGTAAGATCAAGTCAAGCTTGAAAGTTGAGCTCCTGGGTGAGCTTGCTTAGGTGAGCACCAGCTAAGCTCCTAGGTGAGCTACTTAGGTGAGCTCCTAGGTGAGCTCAAAGGTGAGCTCCCAGGTGATCAGAACTCGATCTAGGAAAGGTGAGCTCAAGGTAGAGCTGGCAAGGTGAGCTTAAGGTGAGTTATGAAGGTGAGCTACCAGGTGAGCTCCCAGGTGA
This sequence comes from Taxus chinensis, assembly GCA_019776745.2. Classification (NCBI taxonomy): domain Eukaryota; kingdom Viridiplantae; phylum Streptophyta; class Pinopsida; order Cupressales; family Taxaceae; genus Taxus; species Taxus chinensis. The sequence continues at coordinate 3,143,591 of CM034157.1, forward strand.
GTTACTGAGGTGAGCTACTTGGTGAGCTCAAGTCAAGTGATCTACATAGGTGAGCATAGAATCAAGCTACTTGGTGAGCTCCTAGTTGAGCTATTAGGCATGCTTCTAGGTGAGCTACTTGGTGAGCTTAAGTTAACCTACTCAGAGCTTCTCAGTGAGCTCCTAGGTGAGCTCCCAGGCAAGCTCTAGGTGAGCTCCTTAGTGAGCTACTTTGTGAGCTCTGAGGTGAGGTCCCTAGTGAGCTTAGTCAACAAGCTCATCAAGTGAGCTCCCAATTTAACCTACTGGGACGAGCTGCTTGATGAGCTCCCAGGTGAGCTGTTAGGTGAGCCCCAGGGTGAGCTATTTGGAGAGCTACATGAAAAACTCTAAGGAAAAATACCAGATCAGCTCAAGGTGAGTTGACAAGGTGAGCTCCTAGGTGAGCTCAAGGTGATTTGGTAAGGTAAGAATATAAGTGAGCACCCATGTGAGTTAGCAAGGCAAGCTGTTAGGTGAGCTCCTGGGTAAGCTAAAGGTGAGCTGGCAAGGTGACCTGTTAGGTGAGCTCAAGTGAGCTACCTCAACAAGCTCCTGGGTGAGCTTAAGGCGAGCTGGTGAGGAAACTCTAAAGTGAGCTCCAGTGAGCTACGGGAAAGCTCAAGATGAACCAATAAGCTCCTAGTCAAGCTGCTATGTGAGCTCCCAGGTCTAAGCTCCTAGGTGAGCTTAAGGTGAGCTACTTGGAGCTTCTAGGTAAGCTCAAAGGTGAAATTACATGTGAGCTAAATGGGCTCTAAGGTGAGTTAGTATGGCGAGCTAAGGTGAGTCTGGTAAGGTGAGTTAACAAGGTGAGCTATTAGGTGAGTTCCCAAGTGAGTTACTCGATGAGCTCCCAAGTGAGCTCAACTCAAGCTGATTGGTGAGCTCCCAGAAGAGCTCCCAAGTGAGCTACTTGGTGAGCTATTCAGTGAGCTCCTATGTGAGCTGCTAGGAGAGCTCCAAAGTGAGCTACTTGGGGACTTCCCAGGTGAGGTCCCTGGTAAGCTACTTGATGAGCTCAAGTTAACCTACTCGATGAGCTACTCAATGAGCTCCCAGGAAAGTTGTTAGGTGAGCTACTAGGTGAGCTACTTGGTGAGCTCCTCGATGAAATCCAAGGTGAGCTACCAGATGAGCTCAAGGTGAGTTGGCAAGGTGAGCTCCTCAGCGAGCTCAAGGTGAGCTGGCAAGGTGAGCTGATAGGTGAGCTCCCATGTGAGTTAGTAAGGTGAGCTATTAGGTGAGCTCCCATGTAAGTTTTTGGGTGAGCTACTTGACGAGCTCCTGGGTGAACTCAAGTCAAGCTGCTCGGTGAGCTCCTGGGTGAGCTCAAGGTGAGTTGGTACTTGGTAAGATGTCAGCTGAGCTCCCAGGTGAGTTTTTGGGTAAGCTCAAGTCGAGCTACTTGATGAGCTCCTAGATGATCTGTTTTCCATGCTCCAAACTGAGCTCCTAGATGAGCTACTCAATGAGATCACAAGTGAGTTACTCGATGATTTCCTAGGTGAGCTCAACTTGAGATGATCGGTGAGCTCCCAGAAGAGCTCCTAGGTGAGCTACTTGGTGATCTGTTTGGTGAGCTCATAAGTGAGCTCAAGTCAACCTACTCAGTGAGCTCCCATCTAAGCTACTTGGAGAGCTACTCGATGAACTCCGAGGTGAGCTACCAGATGAGATTAAGGTGAGTTGGCAAGGTGAGATCCTCAGTGAGCTCAAGGTGAGCTCCCATGAGAGTTAACAAAGTGAGCTGTGAGGTGAGCTCTCATAAGAGTTTTTAGGAAAGCTGCTTGATGAGCTACCATTCAAGCTTAATTCGAGTTGCACTGTAAGCTCCTGGGCAGGATCAAGGTGAGCTAGAAAGGCAAGCTGTCAGGCAAGCTCCTAGGAAAGGTTCCAAGTAAGCTCAAAGTGAGCTACTCGATGAGCTCATGGGTAACCTACTTGTCAAGCTCCCAGCCAAGCTCCTAGGTGAGCTCGTCAATGAGCTCCCAGGTGAGATTGTTAGTAATCTCTGACGTGAGTTTACATGCAAGCTACAAGATGAGTAGAAGGTGAGTTGGTAAGGTGAGCTGAAGGTGAGTTGGCAAGGTGAGCTGAAGGTTAGTTGGAAAGGCAAGCTATCAGGTGATCTCCTAGGTGAGTTCCTAGGAAAGTGAGCTCAACTTGAGCTGAAGGAGCTCCCAGAAGAGCTCCCAAGGTGGGCTACTTGGTGAGCTATTCGGAGAGCTCCCAGGTGAGTTACTAGGTGAACTCCCACGTGAGCTACTTGGCTAGGTCAAGGATGAGGTCCCCAGTGAGCTACTCAGTGAGTTCACAAGTGAGCTCAATTCAACCTACTCGGTAAGCTCTTAGCCGAGATACTTAGTGAGCTCCCAGGTGAGCTGTTAGGTGAGCTACTTGGTGAGCTACTTGACAAAATCTGAGGAGAGCTACTAGACGAGCTCAAGGTGTGTTGGCAAGGTGAGCTCCTTAACAAGCTCAAGGTGAGCTAGAAAGGGGAGCTGATAGGTGAGCTCCCATGTGAGTTGGTAAGGTAAGATGTCAGGTGAGCTCCCATGTGATTTTTATGGTGAGTAGCTTGAAGAGCTCCCGAGTGAGCTCAAGTCGAGCTGCTCAGTGAGCTCCTGGGTGAGCTCAAGGTGAGCTAGCAAGGTGAGCTGTCAGGTGAGCTCCCAGGTGAGTTTCTAGGTAAGCTCAAGTTGAGCTTCTTGATGAGCTCCTAGGTGAGTTACTTGCTAAGCTCCCAGCTGAGCTCCTAGGTGAGCTACTCAGTGAGCTCCCAAGAGAGCTCAAAGGTGAGCTTGTCTACAATATTTGAGGTGAGCTTACATGTGAGCTACCAGATGATGACAAGGTAAGTTTTCAAGGTGAGTTGACAAGGTGAGCTCAAGGTGAGTTGGCAAGATGAGCATAAGGTGAGTTGGCAAGATGAGCATAAGGTGAGTTGGTAAGGTGAGTTGTCAGGTGAGCTCCCATGCGAGTTCCTCGGTGAGTTACTCAATGAGCTCTTGGGTGAGCTCAACTCAAGCTGATCGGTGAGCTCCCAGAAGAGATCCCAGGTGAGCTACTTGGCAAGCCATTTGGTGAGCTGCTAGGTGAGCTACAAAGTGAGCTACTTGGTGAACTCCTAGGAGAGGTCCTTGGTGAGCTACTTGATGAGCTCATAAGTGAACTCAAGTCAACCTACTCTATGAGCTACTCGATGAACTCCCAGGTAAGTTGTTAGGCAAGCTCCCAGGTGAGCTACTTGGTGAGCTACATGAAAAACTCTGAGGTAAACTACCAGACAAGCTCAAGGTGAGTTAGAAAGGTGAGCTCCTCAGTAAGATTAAGGTAAGCCGATAAGTGAGCTCCAATACAAGTTGGCAAGGTGAGCTCTCGTGTGAGTTTTTGACCAAGCTATTTGATGAGCTCCAAAGTTAGGTTAAGGTGAGCTCCCAGGTAAGTTTCTAGGAAAGTTCAAATCAAGCTACTTAACAAGCTCCTGGGTGAGCTACTTACCGAGATCCCAGCCGAGGTCCTAGGTGAGCTACTTGGTGAGCTCCTAGGTGAGCTAAAAGGTGAGCATTTCGGTAATCTCTAAGGTGAGCTTACATGCGAGCTACCAAATGAGCTCAATACGAGTTGGCAAGGTGAGCTCAAGGTGAGTTGGTAAGGTGAGATCAAGGTGAGTTAGAAATACAAACTGTCAGGTGATCTCCCAGGTGGGTTCTCAGGTGAGTTGCTCAAGTTGATTGGAAAGCTATTATAAGAGCTCCCAGGTGAGCTACTTGGAGAGCTGTTCAGTGAGCTCCAAGGTGAGCTACTTGGTGAGCTCCTAGGTGAGGTCTCCGGTGAGCTACTCAGCGAGCTCACAAGTGAGCTCAAGTCAACCTACTCGGTGAGCTTCTCGGTGAGTTCCCAGGTGGGCTCCGAGGTGAGCTACTTGAAGAACTCCAAGGTGAGCTACTAGACAAGCTAGAGGTGAGTTGGTAAGGTGAGCTCCTCAGAGAGCTCAAGGTGAGCTGGTAAGGGGAGCTGATAGGTGAGCTCCCATGTGAGTTGGTAAGGTGAGTTATTAGGTGATCTCTCATGTGAGTTTTCAAGTGATTTGTTTGAAAAACTATTCGGTGAACTCAAGTTGAGCTACTCAGCGAGCTCCTGGGTGAGCTCAAGGTGAGTTGATAAGGCAAGCTGTCAGGTGACCTCCCAGCTGAGTTTCTAGGCAAGCTCAAGTCTAGGTGCTCAATGAGCACCTGGTTGAGCTACTTACTGAGCTCCCAGCCAAGCTCTTAGGTGAGCTTCTCGGTGAGCTCCCAAGAGAGCTCAATGGGGAGGTTTTCGTTAATCTCTGAGGTGAGCTTACATGCTAGCTACAAGATTAGCACAATGTGAGTTGGCAAGGTGAGCTCAAGGCAAGTTGGAAAGGTGAGCTCAAGGTGAGTTGGCAAGGTGAGCTCAAGGTGAGTTGGCAAGGTGAATTATCAGGTGAGCTCCCACGTGAGTTCCTAGGTGAGTTACTCGATGAGCTCCCAGGTGAGCTCAACTCAAGTTGATCAGTGAGCTCCCTGAAGAGCTCCCAGGTGAGGTAATTGGTGAGTCATTCAGCAAGTTACTATGTGAGCTCCGAAGTGAGCTACTTGGTGAGCTCCCAGGAGAGGTCCCCGGTGAGCTACTCGGTGAGCTCACAAGTGAGCTCAAGTCAACCTACTAGACGAGTTGCTCGGTGAGCTCCCAGGTGAGCTGTTAGGTGAGGTCCTAGGTGAGATACTTGGTGAGCTACTTAATGAACTCTGAGGTGAGCTACTAGATGAGCTCAAGGTGAGTTGGCAAGGTGAGCTCCTCAGTGAGCTCAAGGTGAGCTGGCAAGGCGAGCTGATAGGTGAGCTCCCATGTGAGTTGGTAAGGTGAGATGTCAGGTGAGCTCCCATGTGAGTTTTTAGGTGAGCTACTTGACGAGCTCCTAGGTGAGCTCATGTTGAGCTACTCAGTGAGCTCCTGGGTGAGCTCAAGGTGAGCTGACAAGGTGAGCTGTCAGGAGAACCCCCAAGTGATTTTCTGGGCAAGCTCAAGTCAAGCTGCTTGATGAGCTCCTGGGTGAGCTACTTTCTGAGCTCCCAGCCGAGCTCCTAGGTGAGCTACTCAGTGAGCTCCCAGGAGAGCTCAAAGGTGAGCTTGTTGGCAATCTCTGAGGTGAGCTTACATATGAGCTACCAGATGAACACAAGGTGAGTTGGCAAGGTGAGTTCAAGGTGAGTTGGCAAGGTGAGTTATCAGGCGAGCTCCCATGTGAGTTCGTTAGTGAGTTACTTGATGAGCTCATAGGTGAGCTCAACTCGAGCTAATCGGTGAGCTCTAGAAGAGCTCCCATTTGAACTACTTGGCAAGCCGTTCATGAGCGCTAGGCGAGCTCCAAAGTGAGCTACTTGGTGAGCTCTTAGGAGAAGTCCTCGACAAGCTACTTAGTGAGCTCACAAGTGAGCTCAAGTCAACCTACTCGATGATCTACTTGGTGAGCTCCCAGGTGAGTTATTAGGCAAGATCCTAGGTGGGCTACTTGGAGAGATACACAATGAAAATTGAGGAAGACTACCGAATGAACTCAAGGTGAGTTGGGAAGATGAGCTCGTCAGCAAGCTCAAAGAGAGCTAGTAAGGCAAGATGATAGGTGAGCTCCTATGTGAGTTATCAAGGTGAGTCATTCGAGTTTTCAGGTGTTTTGCTTGAATGAGCTCCTAGGTGAGTTTCAGGGTAAGCTTAAGTTTAGGTACTTGACAAGCTCCTAGGTGAGCTGTTTGTCGAGATCCCAGCCGAGCTCCAAGGTGAGCTGCATAGTTATCTCCCTGGTGAGCTCAAAGGTAAGCTTGTCAGCAATCTCTAAGGTGAGCTTAAATGCAAGCTACTATATGAGCTCAAGGTGAGTTGGTAAGGTGAGCTCAATGTGAGTTGGCAAGGTGAGCTATCAGGAGAGCTCCAAGTGAGTTCCCAAGTGAGTTACTCGATGAATTCTAGAGTGAACTCAACTCGAGCTAATCAGTGAGATCCTAGGTGAGCTACTTGGTGAGTTGTTCAGTGAGTTGCTAGCCAAGCTCCCAAGCAAGCTACGTGGTGACCTCCTAGGTGAGGTCCCCGATGAGCTACTCGGTGATCTCAAGTCAACCTTCTCAGTGAGCTACTAAATGATCTCCCAGGTGAGTTGTTAGGTGAGCTCCCAAGTGAACTACTTAGTGAGGTCCTTGATGAACTCCAAGGGGAGCTTCTAAATGAGCTCAAGGTGAGATTGGCAAGGCAAACTCTTAAAGTCAAAGTGAGCTGGCAAGGTGAGATGATAGGTGAGCTCCCATGTGAGTTGGCAAGGTGAGCTATCATACGAGCTCCCATGTGAGTTTTTAGGAAAGTTTCTTCATGAGCTCCTGGGTGAACTCAAGTTGAGCTTCTCGGTGAGCTCCTGGGTGAGCTCAAGGTGAGCTAGCAAGGTGAGCTATCAGGTGAGCTCCCATGTGAGTTTCTAGGAAATCTCAAGTCAAACTACGATGATGAGCTCTAAGGTGAGCTACTTACCAAGCTACCAACCAAGCTACACTCTGAGTGATGCGAGCTCAAAGGTGAGCTTGTCAGTAATCTCTGAGGTTAGATTAGATGTGAGCTACTATATTATCTCAAGGTGAGTTGGTAAGGTAACCTCAAGGCAAGTTGGCAAGGTGAGCTCAAGGTGACTTGGCAAGGTGAAATCAACTCAAGCTGATTGGCAAGATCCCAGAAGAGCTCCCAGGTGAGCTACTTGGTGAGATTTTTGGTGAGCTACTAGGTGAGCTCCCAAATGAGGTACTTGGTGACCTCTAACGTGAGGTTCCTAGTGAGATGCTCAGCGTGATCACAAGTGAGCTCAAGTCAACCTACTCAGCAAGTTGTTCGGTGACCTCTGAGGTAAGCTATTAGGTGGAATCCCAGGTGAGCTACTTAGTGAGCTTCTTGACAAACTTCAAATCAAGCTACAATACGAGCTCAAGGTGAGTTGTGAAGGTGAGTTCATTAGTGAGATCAAGGTGAGCTAGCAAGGTGAGCTGATACGTGAGCTCCCATGCAAGTTTCTAGGTGAGTTGTCAGGTGAGCTACTTGAAGAGCTCCCAAGTGAGCTCCCAGGTGAGTTTTTAGGTAAGCTCAAGTCAAGCTACTCGACGAGTGCCTTGGTGAGCTACTTACCAAACTCCCAGTCGATATCCTAGGTGATCTGCTTGGTGAGCTCCTAGGGGAGCTCAAAGGTGAGCTTGTTAGAAATATATGAGGTGAGCTTACATGCAAGGTATAAGATGATCTCAATTCAAGTTGGCGAGGTGAGCTTAAAGTGAGTTGGCATGATGAGCTTTCAGGCGAGCTCCCAGGTGAGTTTCCAGGTAAGTTACTCGACAATCTCTCGGGTGAGCTCAACTCGAGCTGATCGGAGAGCTCCTATAAGAGCTCCTAGGTGAGGTAATTTTTGAGCTATTCACTGAGTTCCCATGTGAACTACTAGGTGAACTCCCAAGTGAGCTACTTGTCGAGCTCCTAGGTGAGGTCCTCGGTGATCTGTTCAGCGAGCTCACAAGTGAGCTCAAGTAAACCTACTCGGTGAGCTACTCGATGAGATACTTGACAAATTCTGAGGTGAGCTACCAGACGAGATTAAGGTGAGTTGGCAAGGTGAGCTTCTCAGTGAGCTAAAGGCAAGTTGATAGGTGAGCTCCCATGATATTTGGTAAAGAGTTGAGCTCCCAAGCAAGCTGTTAGGCAAGCTCCCATAAGAGTTTTCAGGTGAGCTCCCAAGTTAGTTTCTAGGAAATCTCAAGCTGAGAGGTGAGTTTTAGGAAGCTCAAGTTGAATCTCCTACTTGGAAGATCCCAATCGAGCTAGGTGATTTATTGAGCTCCCAGGTGAATCGAGCTCCTTGGTGAGCTTCTGAGGTGAGTACATGCAAATATAAGATGAGCTGAGGTGAGTTGGCAAGGCGAGCTACCAGATGAGTTCAAGGTGAGTTGGCAAGGTGAGCTCAAGGTGAGTTGGTAAGGCAAGCTCAAGGTGAGTTACCAAGGTAAGCTATAAGAAGAGCTATAAGAAGAGCTCAAGGTGAGTTGGCAAGGTGAGTTACCAAGGTCCCTAGTGAGATGCTCAATCCCCAGTGAGCTATAAGAAGAGCTCAAGGTGAGTTGGCAAGGTGAGATCCTCAACGAGCTCAAGGCAAGCTAGGAAGTTGAGCTGATAGGTGAGCTCCCATGTAAGTTTTCAGGTGAGCTGCTTGATGAGCTCCTGGGTGAGCTCAATTCAAGCTGCTGGGTGAGATCTTGGGTGAGCTGTTTGCTGAGCTCCAAGCCCTACTCCTAGGTAATCTACTCAGTGAGCTCCCAGGTGATCTCAAAGGAAAGTTTATCAGAAATATCTGAGGTGAGCTTACATGTGAGCTACTAGATGAGCTCAAGGTAATCTGGCAAGGCAAGCTCCCAAGTGAGATGACAAGGTGAGCTCCTTAGTGAGCTCAAGGTGAGCTGATAGGTGAGCTACCATGTGAGTTGTTAAGGTGAGCTCCCATGTGAGTTTTTAATTGAGCTACTTGACGAGCTCCTGGGCAAGCTCAAGTTGAGCTTCTCAATAAGCTCTTGGGTGAGCTCAAGGTGAGCTAGCAAGGTGAGTTATCAGGTGAGCTGCCAGGTGAGTCTCTATGTAAGCTCAAGTCGAGCTCCTTGATGAGTTCTTGGGTGAGCTACTAGATGTGCTCCCAGCTAACCTCCTACATGACGTACTCAATGAGCTCCCAGATGAGCTCAAAGGTGAGCTTGTCTATAATCTCTGAGGTGAGATAACATATGAGCTACCAGATGAGCACAAGGTGAGTTGGAAAAGTGAGCTCAAGGAAAGTTGGCAAGGTGAGTTGAAAAGGTTAACTATTAAGTGAGCTCCCATATAAGTTACTCTATGAGCTTCTAGGTGAGCTCAACTTGAGTTGATCAGTGAGCTCTCAGAAGAGCTCCCAGGTGATTTTCTTGGCAATCTGTTTGGTGAGCTCCTAGGTGAGCTACTAGGCAAGCTTAGAATCAAGCTACTTGGTGAGCTCCTAGTTGAGGGCCCCAGTGAGCTGCTTGGTAAGCTCATAAGTAAGCTCAAGTCAACCTACTTGTAGAGCTACTCAGTGAGCTCCCAGGTGAGCTATTAGGAAAGCTCCCAAGCAAGCTGCTAGGTGAGCTCCCAAGCGAGCTACTTTGTGATCTCCCAGGAAAGGTCCCTCGCAAACTACTTAGTGAGCTCACAAGAAAGCTCAAGTTATCCTACTCGAAAAACTACTCCATGAGCTCCTAGGTGAGTTCTTAGGAAAGCTCCCAGGTGAGCTACATGGTGAGCTACAAGATGAACTCCAAGGTAAACTACCAGATGAGCTCAAGGTGAGTTTACAAGGTGAGCTCCTAAGTGAGCTCAAGGTGAGCTAGCAAGGCAAGCTGATAGGCAAGCACTCATGTGAGTTGGCAAGGTGAGCTATCAGGTGAGCTCCAATGTTAGTTTTCTAGCAAGGTGAGTTTTCAGGTGAACTCCTAGGTGAGTTTTCATACAATCTCAAGTTCAGCTACTCGAAAAAATCCTGGGTGATCTACTTAACAAGCTCCCAGCGAATATCCTAGGTTAGTTTCTTGGTGAGTTACTAGGTGAGTTCAAAGGTAAGCTTGGAGGTAATTTCTAAGGTGAGACTTACATGTGAGCTACCAGATGAGCTCAAGGAAAGTTGGTAAGGTGAGCTCAAGGTGAGTTGGCAAGGTGAGCTGTCAAGTGACCTCCCAGGTGAGTTCCTAGGTGAGTTACTTGATGAACTCCCGAGTGAGCTCAACTCAAGCTGATCGGTGAGCTCCCAGAAGAGCTCCCAGGTGAGATACTTAGTGAGTTATTCGGTGAGCTCCCAGGTGACCTACTAGGAGAGCTCCTAAATGACGTTTTTGGTGACCTCTTAGGTGAGGTTCCTAGTGAGCTCAAGTCAACCTACTTGGTGAGCTACTTAGTGAGATCCTAAGTAAGTTGTTAGGTGAGCTCATAGGTGAGCTACTTGGTGAGCTCCTTGATGAACTCCGAGGTGAGCTACTAGATGAGCCTAAGGTGAGTTGGCAAGGTGAGCTCCTCATTGAGCTCAAGGTGAGTTGGTAAGGTGAGTTGATATGTGAACTCCCATGCGAGTTGGCAAGGTGAGCTATCAGGTGAGCTCCCATGTGAGTTTTTGGGTGAGCTGCTTGATGAGCTCCCTAGTGAGCTCAAGTTGAGCTACTCGGTGAGCTCCTGGGTGAGCTCAAGGTGAGCTGGCAAGGTGAGCTGTCAGGTGAGCTCCCAGGTGAGTTTCTTGAGTAAGCTCAAGTTGAGCTACTCGATGAGCTCCTAGGTGAGCTACTTTTGGAGCTCCCAGCTGAGCTCCTAGGTGAGCTACTCAGTGAGCTCCTAGGTGAGCTCAAAGGTGAGCTTGTCAGTAATCTTTAAGGTGAGCTTACATGTGAGCTACCATATGAGCTCAAGGTGAGTTGGCAAGGTGAGCTCAAGGTGAGTTAGCAAGGTGAGCTTAAGGTGAGTTGGAAAGATGAGCTGTAATGCAAGCTCCCAGGTGAGTTCCTGGGTGAGTTACTCGACAAGCTCCCAGGTGAACTCAACTCAACTTGATCAGCAAGATCCCAGAAGATCCCAGGTGAGCTAGTTGGTGAGCTGTTTGGTGAGATCCCAAGTGAGCTACTAGGTGAGCTCCCAAGCAAGCTCCCAAGTGAGGTCCCCGGCAAGCTACTCAGTGAGCTCACAAGTGAGCTCAAGTCAACCTACTTGGTGATTGTTCAGTGAGCTCCCAGGTGAGCTGCTAAGTGAGCTCTTAGGTGAGCTACTTGGTGAGCTACTCGATGAACTCCAAGGCAAGCTACCAGACAAGCTCAAGATGAGTTGGCAAGGTGAGCTCCTCAGTGAGATTAAGGTGAGCTAGCAAGGTGAATTGATAGGTGAGATCCCATGTGAGTTTTTATGTGAGCTATCAGGTGAGCTCCCATGTGAGTTTTTAGCAAGCTACTTGACAAGCTCATGGGTGAGCTCAAGTTAAGATACTCAGAAAGCTCCTGGGAAAGCTCAAGGTGAGCTGGTAAGGTGAGTTGTTAGGTGAGCTCCCATGCAAGTTTCTAGGAAAGCTCAAGTTGAGCTTCTCAACGAGATCCTAGATGAGCTACTTACCAAGCTCCAAACTAAGCTCCTAGGTGAGCTTCTCAGTGAGCTCAAAGGTGAGCTTATCGGTAATCTCTGAGATGAGCTTACATGTGAGCTACCAAATGAGCTCAAGGTGAGTTGACAAGGTGAACTCAAGGTGAGTTAGCAAGATGAGTTATCAGGTGAGCTCCCAGGTGAGTTCCTAGATGAGTTACTCGATGATCTCCTGGGTGATCTCAACTCAAGCTGATCGGTGAGCTCCCAAAAGAGCACCCAGTTGAGCTACTTGGTAAGCTATTAGGTGACAACCCAGGTGAGCTGTTAGGTAACCTCCTAAGTGAGCTACTCAGTGACCTCCCAAGCAAGCTGTTAGGATAGCTATAAGGCAAGCTACTTGACAAACTGAGGGTAGCTACTAGACCTTAGGGTAATTTGGCAAGGTGAGCTCCTTAGTGACCTCAAGGCAAGCTGATAATTGAGCTCCTATGAGATTTTTCAAAGTGAGCTTCCAGGTATGATCCCATGTGAGTTTTCAAGTGAGGTACTTGATGAGCTCCCTGGTGAGCTCAAGTCGAGCTACTCAGCAAGCTCCTGGGGGAGCTCAAGGTGAGCTGGTAAGGTGAGCTCCTAGGTGAGATTCATGGTAAGCTTAAGTTGAGCTACTGGATGAGCTCCTGGGTGAGCTACTAGTGAGCTCCCATGTGAGTTTTCAAGTGATTTGCTTGATGAGCTCTCGGGAAAGCTCAAGTCAAGCTACTCAGTGAGCTCCTAGGTGAGCTCAAGGTGAGCTGGAAAGGTGAGCTGTCAGGTGAGCTCCCAGGTGAGTATCTAGGAAAGCTCAAGTTGAGCTACTCGACGAGCTCCTGGGAAAGCTACTTTTTGAGCTCCCAGCCAAGATCTTAGGTGAGCTCCAAGGTGAGCTTAAAGGTGAGCTTATCAGTAATCTCTAAGGTGAGCTTATATGCGAGCTACCAGATGAGCTCAAGGTGAGTTGGCAAGGTGAGCTCAAGGTGAGTTGGTAAGATGAGCTGTCAGGTGAGCTCCTAGGTAAGCTCCTAGGTGAGTTACTCAATGATCTCCCAGGTGAGCTTCAACTCAAGATGATTGGCGAGCTCCTAGAAGAGATCCCAGGTGACCTACTTGGTGAGCTGTTCGGTGAGTGGCCATGCAAGCTACTAGGTGAGCTAACAAGTGAGCTACTTGACGAGCTCCCAGGCAAGGTCCCAGGTGAGCTCACAAGTTAACTTAAGTCAACCTACTCAGTGAGCTACTTGATGAACTCTTAGGTGAGCTACCAGATGAGATTAAGGTGAGTTGGAAAGGTTAGCTCCTTAGTGAGCTCAAGGTAAGCTGATAGGTGAGCTCCCATGAGAGTTGGCAAAGTGATCTATCAGGTGAGCTCCCACACAAGTTTTCCAGTGAGCTACTTGATGAGCTCCTAGGTGAGCTCAAGTTGAGCTACTCGACAAGTTCTTGGGTGAGCTCAAGGTGAGCTAGAAGGATGAGCTCCCAAGTGATTTTTTGGGAAAGCTCAAGTTGAGCTATTTGATGAGCTTCTGGGCAAGCTACTTACTGAGCTCCCAGCTGAGCTCCTAGGTGAGCTTCTCGGTGAGCTCCCAGGTGAGCTCAAAGGTGATCTTGTTAGTAATATCTAAGGTGAGCTTACATACGAGCTACAAGATGAGCTCAAGGTGAGTTGGCAAGGTGAGCTCAAGGTGAGTTGGAAAGATGAGCTTAAGGTGAGCTTACAAGGTGAGCTATCAGGTGATCTCCCAGGTGAGTTCCCAGGTGAGTTACTTGATGAGCTCCTGGGTGAGTTCAACTCAAGCTGATCAGGAAGCTCCCAGAAGACCTCCCAGGTGAGCTACTTGGTGAGCTATTCGGTGAGCTTCCAGGCAAGCTGCTAGGTGAGCTCCCAAGTGAGCTACTTGGCGAGCTCCCAGGTGAGGTCCCTAATGAGCTGGTCAGTGAGCTCACAAGTAAACTCAAGTCAACCTACTCGGTGAGCTCCCAGGTGAGTTGTTAGGCAAGCTCCAAGGTGAGCTACTTGGTGAGCTACTCGATGAACTCTGAGGTGAGCTACAAGATGAGCTCAAGGTGAGTTGGTAAGGTGAGATGGCAAGGTGAGCTCTTAGGTGATCTCCCATGTGAGTTTCTAGGAAAGCTTTCAAGTCAAGCTGCTTCATGAGCTCCTAGGTGAGCTACTTGACAAGATGAGAGCCTGAGATCCTAGGTGAGCTCCTAGGTGAGCTCAAAGGTGAGCTTGTTCAAGGAATCTCTAAGGTGAGCTTACATGCAAGCTCAAGGTGATTTGGTAAGTTGAGCCATTAGGTGGGCTCCCAGGTAAGTTCCCAGGTGAGTTACTTGACGCTCTCCTGGGAAAGCTCAACTAAATCTTATCAATGAGCTCCTAGATGAGATCCTAGATGAGCTACTTGGCGAGTTGTTCGGTGAGCTCCTAGGTGAGTTATTAGGTGAGATCCAAGGTGAGCTACTTGGTGAGCACCTAGGTGAGGTCTCTGATGAGCTTCTTAGTGAGCTCAAGTCAACCTACTCGGTGAGCTACTCCTTGAGCTTCCATAGCTGTCAAGGGAGCTCCCAGGTGAGCTACTTGGTGAGCTACTTAACAAAATCTAAGGTGAGCTACCTGAAAATCTCAAGGTGAGTTATCGAGGTGAGCTCCTTAGTGAGATCAAGGTGAGCTTGTAAGGTGAGCTGATAGGTGACCTCCCATGTGAGTTGGTAAGACGAGCTCCCATGTGAGTTTTCAGGTGAGCTACTTGATGAGATCCTGGGTGAGCTCAAGTCGAGCTGCTTGTTGAGCTCCTGGGTGAGCTCAAGATGAGATGGAAAGGAAAGCTGTCAGGTGAGCTCCTAGGTGAGTTTCCATATAACCTGAAGGTGAGCTACTCGATGAGCTCTTGGGTGAGCTACTTCTGAGCTCCTAGCTGAGCTCCTAGGTGAGCTACTTGGTGAGCTCCCAGGCAAGCTCAAAGGTGAGGTTGTCAGTAATCTCTGAGGTGAGCTTACATACGAGCTACCAATGAGCACAAGGTTAGTTTGCAAGGTGAGCTCAAGGTAAGTTGGCAAGGTGAGCTCAAGGTGAGTTGGAAAGGTGAGATGTTAGGCTAGCTCCTAGGTGAGTTACTCAATGACCTCCTGAGTGAGCTCAACTTGCAGTTAATTGTGAAAGCTCCCTAGAAGAGCTCCCAGGTGAGCTATTTCACGAACCATTTGATGAGATCCCATGTGAACATCTAGTTGAGCTCAAAATTGAGCTACTTGGTGAGCTCCCTGGTGAGCTACTTGGTAAGCTCACATGTGAGCTCAAGTCAACCTACTCAGAGAGCTACTTGGTGAGCTCCCAGGTGAGATATTAGGTGAGCTCCTTGGTGAGCTCCCAGGTGAGCTACATAGTGAGTTCCCTGGTAAGTTGCTAGGTGAGCTCCTAAGTGAGCTACTTTGCGAGCTCCCAGGTGAGGTCCCTGGTGAGCCGCTCAGCAAGCTCACAAGTGAGCTCAAGTCAACCTACTCAATGAGCTACTCGGTAAGCTCTCAGGTGAGCTGTTAGGATAGCTACACAATGAACTCTGAGGTAAACTACTAGATGAGCTCAAGGTGAGTTAGCAAGGTGAGCTCCTCTGCAAGATTAAGGTGAGCTAGCAAGGAAAGCTGATAGGTAAGCACCCATGTGAGTTGGTAAGGTGAGCTATTAGGTGAGCTCCCATGTGAGTTTTCTTGTGAGTTGCTTGACGAGCTCCCAGGTGAGCTCAAGTCAAGCCACTCAATGAGCTCCTAGGTGAGTTCAATGTGAGCTAGCAAGGTGAGATGTCAAGTGAGCTCCTAGGTGAGTTTCCTGGTAAGCTCAAGTCAAGCTACTCGACGAACTCTTGCATGAGCTGCTTACCGAGATCCTAGCTAAGCTCCTAGGTAAGCTACTTGGTGAGATTTCAGGTGAGCTCAAAGGTAAGCTTGTTGGTAATCTCTGAGGTGAGCTTACATGCAAGCTACTAGATGAGCTCAAGGTGAGTTGGCAAGGTGTGATATTAGGTAACCTCCTAGGTGAGTTACTCGATGAGCTCCCGAGTGAGCTCAGCTCAAGCTGATCGGTGAGCTCCCAAAAGAGCTCCCTGGTGAGATACTTGATGAGTTGTTTGGTGAGGTCCTAGGTGAGCTGCTAGGAGAGCTCCTAAGTGAGCTACTTGGCGACCTCCTAGGTGAGGTCCCCTGCGAGCTGCTCGGTGAGCTCAAGTCAACCTACTGGGTGAGCTACTTAGTGAGCTCCCAGGTGAGCTGTTAGGTGAGCTCCTAGGTGAGCTACTTGGTGAGCTCCTAGATGAAATTTGAGGTGAGCTACTAGATGAGCTCAAGGAAAGTTGGTAAGGTGAGCTCCTTAGCAAGGTCAAGGCGAGCTGACAAGGTGAGCTGATAGGTGAGATCCTATGTGAGTTGGCAAGGTGAGTTGTAAGGTGAGCTCCCATGAGAGTTTTACGGTGAGCTTCTTGATGAGCTCCCAGGTGAACTCAAGTTGAGCTGCTCATGGAGCTCCTGGGTGAGCTCAAGGTGAGCTGGCAAGGTGAGCTATCAGGTGAGCTCCCAGGTGAGTTTCTGAGAAAGATCAAGTCAAGCTTCTCAACGAGCTCCTAGCCATCCTACTTGCCGAGCTCCCAACCAAGCTCCTAGGTGAGCTACTCTATCATTTTGCAAGGTGAGCTCAAGGTGAGTTGGCAAGGTGAGCTCAAGGTGAGTTGGCAAGGTGAGCTGTAATGCAAGCTCCCAGGTGAGTTTGCATGAGAGCTCACTTTACCAACTCAACATGAGGTCACCTAGGAGCTCATCAAATAGCTCACCCAAAAAATCACATGGGAGCTCACCTGACAGCTCACCTTGCCAACTCCCATGGGAGCTCACCTATCAGCTCTACTTGCCAACTCACCTTGAGCTCACTGAATAGCTAACCTTGCCAACTCACCTTGAGCTTATCTGGTAGCTCACCTCAAAGTTCATCGAGCATCTCACCAAGTAGCTCACCTAAGAGCTCACCTAACAGCTCACCAGGGACCTCACCTGGGAGCTTTCCAAGTAGCTCTCTTGGGAGCTCACCTAGCAGCTTGCCTGGGAGCTCACCAAATAGCTTACCAAGTATCTCACCTAGGATCTCTTTTGGGAGCTCGCTGATTAGCTCAAGTTGAGCTCACCTAGGAGCTCATCGAGTAATAAACTTGGGAACTCACCTGGGAGCTCACTTGATAGCTTGCCTTACCAACTCACCTTGAGCTTGCCTTGCCAACTCACCTTGAGCTCACCTTGCTAACTCAGCTTGAGCTCATCTAGTAGCTCGCATGTAAGCTCACCTCAGATATTACCGACAAGCTCACCTTTGAGCTTTCCTGGGAGCTCACTGAGTAGCTCATCTAGGAGCTCAGCTGGGAGCTTGGTAAGTAGCTCACCCAGGAGCTCCTCGAGTAGCTCAACTTAAGCTTTCCCAAAAACTCACCTGGGAGCTCACCTAAAAACTCACCTTGCTAGCTCACCTTAAGCTCACCTAGGAGATTACCAAGCAACTTGACTTGAGCTCACTCGGGATCTCATCAAGTAGCTCACCTGAATACTCACATGGGAGCTTTCTTGATAGCTCACCTTGCCAACTCACATGGGAGCTCACCTATAAGCTTGAATTTCCAGCTCACTGAGGAGATCACCTTGCCAACTCACATTGAGCTCATCTGGTAGCTCACCTTGGATTTCATCGAGCAGCTCACCAAGTAGCTCACCTAGGAGCTCACCTAATAGCTCACCTAGGAGCTCACTGAGTAGCTCACTGAGTAGGTTGACTTGAGGTCATTTGTGAGCTCACCAAGTAGCTCATCGAGGACCTCACCTGGGATCTCACCAAGTAGCTCACATGGGATCTTCCCTAATAGCTCACCTGGGAGCTCGCCGAACAACTCACCAAGTAGCTCCCCTAGGAGCTCTTTTGGGAGCTCGTAGATCAGCTTGAGTTGAGCTCACCTGGGAGCTCATCGAGTAACTCTCTTGGGAACTCACCTAGGAGCTCCCCTGATAGCTCACCTTGCCAACTCACCTTGAGCTCACCTTGCCATCCAGCTCACCTTACCAACTCACCTTGAGCTTGCATTACCAACTCACCTTGAGCTCATCTAGTAGCTCGACATGTAAGCTCACCTCAAAGATCTGATAAGCTTGACTTTGAGCTCACCTGGGAGCTCACCAAACATCTCACCTAGGAGCTTGGCTAGGATCTCAGGAATTAGTTCACCCAAGAGCTCATCGAGTAGATTGACTTGAGTTTTCCCGAAAACTCACCTGCGAGCTCGCCTGACAGGTCACCTTTCCAACTCACCTGATAGGTCACCTTGCCAACTTACCTTAAGCTCACTAAGGAGCTTTTTGAGTAGCTCAACTTGAGCTCACCCAGGAGCTCATTAAGTAGCTCACCTGAAAAATTACATGGTAGCTCACCTGATAGCTCACCTTGCCAACTCTCATTGGAGCTCACCTATCAGGTCACCTTGACCTCTCTAAGGAGCTCACCTTACCAACTTTCCTTGAGCTCATCTGGTAGCTCACCTTGGATTTCATCAAGTAGCTCATAAAGTAGCTCACCTGGGAGCTCACCTAACAGTTCACCTGGGAGCCTACCTAACAGCTCACCTGGGAGTTCACCAAGTACGTTAACTTGAGCTCGCTTGTGAGCTAACTTGTAATCTCACTAAGGACCTCACCTCAGGAGCTCACTAAGTAGCTCTCTTGGGAGCTCACCTAGCAGCTTGCCTAGGAACTCACTGAATAGCTCACTAAGTAGCTCACCTGTGAGCTCTTTTGGGAGCTCACCGATCAAGTCTAGTTGAGCTCACCCAGGAGCTCGTCAAGTAACTCACCTGGAAGCTCACCTTACCAACTCACCTTGAGCTCATGTTGCCAACTTACCTTGAGCTCATCTGGTAGCTCACATGTAAGCTCACCTTAGAGATTACTGACATGCTCACCTTGAGCTTGCATGGGAGCTCACTGAGGAGCTCACCTAGGAGCTTGGCTGGGAGCTTAGCAAATAGTTCACCTAGGAGCTCGTTGAGTAGCTCAACTTGAACTTGCCTAGAAACTCACCTGACAGCTCACCTTGCTAGCTCACCTTGAGCTCACCCAGGAGCTCACTGAGCAGCTCAACTTGAGATCACCCAGGAGCTCATCAAGTAGCTCACCTAAAAACTCACATGGGAGCTCACATTATAGCTCACCTTGCCAACTCACATGGGAGCTTTCCTATCATCTCATCTTGCCATCTCACCTTGAGTTCACTGAGGAGCTCACACTTGCCAACTCACCTTGAGATTCATATGGTAGCTCACCTCAGAGTTCATCGAGTAGCTCACCAAGTAGCTCACCTAACAGCTCACCTAGAAGCTCACCTAACAGCTCAATTAGGAGCTCACTGAGGAGC
Source organism: Taxus chinensis (assembly GCA_019776745.2). Lineage (NCBI taxonomy): Eukaryota > Viridiplantae > Streptophyta > Pinopsida > Cupressales > Taxaceae > Taxus > Taxus chinensis. The sequence goes on from CM034157.1 coordinate 3,162,234, forward strand.
TTTCCAAGTAGGTTGACTTGAGCTCGCTTGTCAACTCACTGAGTAGCTCACCAGGGACCTCACCTAGGAGCTCACCAAGTATCTCCCTTGGGTGCTCGCCTAGTAGCTCACCTGGGAGCTTTTCGAATAGCTCACCAAGTAGCTCACCTGGGAGATCTTCTTAGAGCCCACCAATTAGCTTGAGTTGAGCTTACTCTAGAGATCATCGAGTAACTCACCAATGAAATCACCCAGGAGCTCACCTGATAGCTCACCTTACCAACTCACCTTGAGCTTTCCTAGCTAACTCACCTTGAGCTCACCTTGAGCTCATCTAGTAGCTCACATGTAAGCTCACCTCAGATATTACCGACAAGCTCACCTTTGAGCTTATGTGGGAGCTCACTAAGTAGCTCACCTAAGAGCTCAGCTCAGAGCTCGGTAAGTAGCTTTCCTAGGAGCTCATCGAGTAGCTCGACTTAAGCTTTCCTGAAAACTCACTTGGGATCTTTCCTGACATCTCACCTTGCAAGCTCACCTTGAGCTCACCCATGAGATTGCCGAGTAGCTAGACTTGAGGTGAGGTCCCTGGAAATCTCCTCGATGATCTCACAATCGAGCTCAAGTCAACCTACTCAGTGAGCTACTCGATGAGCTCCCAGGTGAGCTATTAGGCTAGCTCCCACATGAGCTGTTAGGAGAGCTCCTAGGTGAGCTACTTGGTGAGCTACTCAATGAAATCTAAGGTGAGCTACCAGACAAGCTCAAGATGAGTTGGCAATGTGAGCTCCTTAATGAGCTCAAGATGAGCTAGCAAGGTGAGCTGAGCTTCTTGAGGAGCTCCCGGGGAGAGGTGAGCTCAAAGCTACTTGGTGAGCTCAAGGTGAGCTGGAGAGGTCTATCAAGTGAGCTCCCAGGTGAGTTTCTGAGAAAGCTCAAGTTGAGCTACTCGACAAGGTCTTGGGTAAGCTACATACAGAGCTCCCAGCCATGCTCCCAGGTGAGCTACTCTATGAGCTCCCAGGTGAGCTCAAAGGTAAGCTTATCGGTAATCTCTGAGGTGAGCTTACATGCAAGCTACTAGATGAGCTCAAGGTGAGTTGGCGAGGTGATCTCAAGGTGAGTTAGTAAGGAGAGATCAATCTGGGTTGACAAGGTGAGCTATCAGGTGAGCTTCCAAGTGAGTTCCTAGGTGAGTGACTAAACGAGCTCCCAGAAGAGCTCCCAGGTGAGCTACTTGGCGAGCTATTCGGTGAGCTCCCAGGCGAGCTGCTAGGTGAGCTCCCAAGTGAGCTACTTGGCGAGCTCCTAGGTGAGGTCCCCGATGAGGTGCTTGGTAAGCTCACAAGTGAGCTCAAGTCAACCTACTCGGTGAGCTTCTCAGTAAGCTCCCAGGTGAGCTCTTAGGTGAGCTCCTAGGTGAGATACTTGGTGAGCTCCTCAATGAACTCCAAGGTGAGCTACAAGATAAGCTCAAGGTGAGTTGGTAAGGTGAGCTCCTCAGTGAGCTCAAGGTGAGATGGCAAGATGAACTGATACGTGAGATCCCATGTGAGTTGGCAAGGTGAGCTATCAGGTGAGTTCCCATGTGAGTTTTTAGACGAGACAAGCTCCCAGGTGAGCTCTAGTCAAGCTGCTCGGTGAGCTCCTGTGTAATCTCAAGGTTAGGTGGCAAGGTAAGCTATCAGGTGATCTCCTAGGTAATTTTTCAAGAAAGAACAAGTTGAGATGCTCGACGAGCTCCTGGGTGAGTTAGCAAGGTGAGCTAAAAGGTGAGATTATCAAAAATATTTGAGGTGAGCTTACATACGAACTACCAGATGAGCTCAAGGTAAGTTGGAAAGGTGAGATCTACGTGAGTTAGCAAGGGGAGATACTTGGTGAGCTAATTGGTGAGATCCTAAAAGAGCTCCCAGGTGAGCTACTTGGTGAGCTAATTGGAGAGCTCAAGAAGAGTTCCCAGGAGCTCTAAGCAGTGAGCTCCCAAGTGAGCTACTTGATGAGATCCCAGGTGAGGACCCCTGTGAGCTGCTCCGTGAGCTCACAAGTGAGCTCAAGTCAACCTACTTAGTGAACTACTCGGTGAGCTCCCAGGTGAGTTGTTAGGTGAGCTCCCAAGGAAGATACTTGGTGAGATACTCGATAAACTCTGAGGTGAGCTACCAGACAAGCTCAAGGAAAGTTGGCAAGGTGAGCTCCTTAGTGAACTCATGGTAAGCTGGAAAGGTGAGCTGATAGGTGAGGTCCCATGCAAGTTTTTGGGTGAGCTACTTGATGAGCTCCCGAGAGAGCTCATGTCAAGTTGTTCAGTGAGCTTTTGGGTGAGCTCAACGTGAGTAGTTAAGGTGACCTTTCAAGTGAGCTCCCATTTGAGTTTTTGGGAAATATCAAGTCAAGTTACTCGATAGGCTCCTGTGTGAGCTGCTTGTTGAGCTCCCAGTTGAGCTCCTAGGTGAGCTACTCAGTGAGCTTCTAGGTGAGCTAAAGGTGAGCTTATTGGAAATCTCTGAGGTGAGATTACATGCGAGCTACCAGATGAGCTCAAGTCAAGTTGGCAAGGTGAGCTCAAGGTGAGTTGGCAAGATGAGCTATCAGGCGAGCTTCTAGGTGAGTTCCCAGGTGAGTTACTCGATGAGCTCCTAGGAAATCTCAACTTGAGCTGATCGGTGAGCTCCCAGAAGAGCTCCCAGGTGAGCTAATTGGTGAGTTGTTTGATGAGCTCCCAGGTAAGCTACTAGGTAAGCTCCTAGGTGAGCTACTTGGTGAGCTCCCATGTGAGGTCCCTGGCAAGCTTAGAAGAGAGCTCAAGTCAACCTACTTGGTGAGCTCTTGGGTGATCTCTAAGGTGATTTTTTAGGTGAGTTCCCATGTGAGCTACTTGAAAAAATCTGATAGGCAAGCTCCCATGCAAGTTTCTGGGTGAGCTCAAGGTGAGCAGGTAAGGTGAGCTCAAGGTGAGTAGGCAAGGTGAGCTGATAGGTAAGCTCCCATGTGAGTTTCTGGGTGAAATCCCATGTGATGTTTTGGGTGACCTCAAGGTGAGCTGTCAGGTGAGCTCCCAGGTGATTTTTTGGGCAAGCTCAAGTTGATCTGCTTAATGAGCTTTTGGGTGAGTACCTTACCGAGCTCCCAGTCGAGCTCCTAGGTGAGCTGCTCGGTGAGCTCCTAGGTGAGCTACTTAGTGAGCTCCTAGGTGAGCTTAAAGGTGAGCTTGTCAGCAATCTATAAAGTGAGCTTACATGTGAGCTACCAGATGAGTTCAAGGTGAGTAAGCAAGGTGTGATATTACGTGACCTCCTGGGTGACTTACTCGTTGAGCTTCTAGGTGAGCTCAACTAGAGCTGATCAGTGAGCTCCCAGAAGAGCTCCCAGGTGAGCTACTTGGTGAGTTATTTGGTGAGCTCCCAGGAAAGCTGCTAGGTGAGCTCCTAAGTGAGCTACTTGGTGAGATCCCATGTGAGGTCCCTAGCGAGTTTCTCAATGAGCTCACAAGAATGTCAAGTCAACCTACTCAGTGAGCTTCTTAGTGAGCTCCCAGGTGAGCTTTTAGGTGAGCTCCCAGGTAAACTACTTGGTGAGCTACTCGATGAACTCTGAGGTGAGCTACTAGAAAAGCTTAAGGTGAGTTGGCAAGGTGAGCTCCTCAGTAAGCTCAAGGAAAGCTAGCAATGTGATTTTTTGGGTGAGCTTCCTTAGAGCCTACCTAACAGCTCACCTGGGAGCTCACCAAGAAGCTTACCGAGTAGGTTGACTTTAGCTCGCTTGTGAGCTAACTTGTAAGCTTGTCAGGGACCTTGTTTGGGAGCTCACCAAGTGGATCTCTTGGGGACTCACCTAGTATCTTGAATTGAATTTCCAAAAAAATCACCTGGGAGCTCACCTGACAGCTCACCTTGAGCTCACATGAGTAGTTGACTTGAGCTCACCCAGGAGTTCGTCAAGTAGCTCACCCAAAAAATCACATGGGATCTCACCTGATAGCTTGCCTTACCAACTCACATGGGAGCTTTCCTTGCTAGCTCATCTTGAGCTCATTGAGGAGCTCACCTTGAGGTCATCTGGTAGCTCACGTCAGAGTTCATCGAGTAGCTCTCCAAGTAGCTCACCTTGGAGCTCTCCTACGAGCTCAACAAATAGCTCACCAAGTACGTTGACTTGAGCTTAGTTGTGAGCTCACCAAGTAGCTCATCGGGGACCTCACCTGGGAGCTCACCAAGTAGATCGCTTGGGAGCTAACCTACCAACTCACCTGGGAGCTTACTGAATAACTCACCAAGTAGCTCGCTTAGGAGCTCTTTTAGGAGCTCATCGATCAGCTTGAGTTGAGCTCACCTAGGATCTCATCGAGTAACTCACATGGGAACTCACCTGGGAGCTTGCTTAATAGCTCACCTTGTAAACTCATCTTGAGCTCACCTCTCTAACTCACCTTGAGCTTGCCTTGCCAACTCACCTTGAGCTCATCTGGTAGCTCACATGTAAGCTCAGCTAAGAGATTACCGACAAGATCACCTTTAAGCTTACCTGGGAGCTCACCAAGTAGCTCAGCTAGGAGCTTAACAAGTATCACATGGGAGCTCATCGAGTAGCTTGACTTGAGCTTTCCTAAAAATCACCTGGGAGTTTTCCTGATGGCTCACCTTGCCAGTTTTCCTTGAGCTCACCTAGGAGCTCACCAAGCAGCTTGAACTTGAGCTAGCTCAGGAGCTCATAATGCTAACTCACCCAAAAAATCACATAGGAGCTTGCATTGCCATCTCACCTTGAGCTCACTGAGGAGCTCACCTTGCCAACTCACCTTAAGCTCATCTAGTAGCTCTCCTCAGAGTTTGTCAAGTAGCTCAACAAGTAGCTCACTTGGAAGATTACCTAATAGCTCACCTGAGAGCTCACCAAGTAGCTCACTGAGTAGGTTGACTTGAGCTCTGCTTGTGATCTGTGATTGTGAGCTCACCTAGGAGGTTGTCGGGGACCTCACCTAGGAGCTCCCCAAGTATCTCACTTGGGAGCTTTCCTAGCAGCTCACTTGGGAGCTCACCGAATAGCTTGCTAAGTAGCTCACCTAGGAGCTCTTCTAGGAGCTCACCGATTAGCTCGAGTTGAGCTCGACTAAGAGCTTTTCAAGTAACCTACCTGGGAACTCACCTGGGAGCTCCCTTGATAGCTTGCCTTGCCAAATCACCTTGAACTCACCTTGCCAACTCACCTTGAGCTCATTTGGTAGCTCCCATGTCATGCTCACCTCAGAGATTACCAATAAGCTCACCTTTGAGCTCATCTAGGATCTCACCGAGCAGCTCATCTAGGAGCTTCGCTGGGAGCTCAGCAAGTAGCTCAACTTGAGCTTTCTTGGAAACTCACCTGGGAGCTCACCTGATAGCTCACCTTACCATCTCAACCAGGATCTCATCGAGCAACTCAACTTGAGCTCACTCGGGAGCTCGTCAAGCAGCTCACCTAAAAACTCACATGGGAGCTCACCTGATAGCTCACCCAGAAACTTGCATGGGAGATTATCTATCAGCTCACCAAGTAGCTCACCAATTAGCTCACCAAGTAGCTCACCTAGGAGCTCACATAATAGCTCGCATGGGATCTCACTAAGTAGCTCACCGAGTAGGTTAACTTGAGCTCTCTTGTGAGCTCACCAAGTATCTTGTCGGGGACCTTACCTGGGAGCTCACCAAGTAGCTCGCTTCGGAGCTCACCTAAAAACTTTCCTGGGAGCTCACCGAATAACTCGCTAAGTAGCTCACCTGGGAGATCTTCTGGGAGCTTTTTTATCAGCTTGAGTTGAGCTCACCTGGGAGCTCGTCAGGTAACTCACCCTAGAGCTCACCTGATAGCTCACCTTGCCAACTCACCTTGAGCTCACCTTACCAACTCACCTTGAGCTCACCTTGCCAACTCAGCTTGAGCTCATCTGGTAGCTTACATGGGAGCTCAGTGAGCAGCTCACCTAGGAGCTCACGTAGGAGCTTGTTGAGCAACTCAACTTGATCTTACGTAGAAACTCACATGGGAGCTTTCCTGATATCTCACCTTGCCAGCTCACCTTGAGCTCCCCCAAGAGCTCACTGAGATGCTCAAATTGAGCTCACCGAGAAGCTTAAATTGATCTCACCTAGTAGCTCATCAAGCAACTCACTTGAAAACTCACATGGGAGCTCACCTTACCAACTCGCATAGGAGCTCACCTATCAGCTCGCCTGAAGCTTGCTGAGGAGATCACCTTGCCAACACACCTTGATCTTTTCTTGTAGCTCACCTCAGAGTTCGTTCATCGAGTAGCTCACCAAGTAGCTCTCCTAGGAGCTCACCTAACAGCTCACCTGGGAGCTCACCAAGTAGGTTGACTTGAGCTCACTTGTGAGCTCACTAAGTAGCTCACTGAGGACATCACCTAGGAGCTCGCCAAAGATCTCACTTGGGATCTCACCTATCATCTCACTATAGGAGCTCTCCTGGGAACTTCTCAGTAATCACCAAGTAGGTCACTTGGGATCTATTCTGGGAGCTCACCAATCAGCTCAAGTTGATCTCACCTAGGAGCTCGTAGAGTAACTCACCTGGGAATTCACCTGGTAGATCACTTGATATCTCACCTTGCTAGCTCACCTTGCTAACTCACCTTGAGCTCACCTTGCTAACTCACCTTGAGCTCACCTTTCCAACTCACCTTTAGCTCATCTGGTAGCTCATATGTAAGCTCACCTTAGAGATTACCAACAAGCTCACCTTTGAGCTCACCTTAAAGCTCACCCAGGAGCTCACTGAGTAGCTCACCTAAGAGCTCAGTTGGGAGCTTAGTAAGTAGCTCACCTAGGAGCTCGTTGAGCAGCTTGACTTGAGCTTGCCCAAAAACTCACTTGGGAGCTCAACTTTAGCTCACTAGGGAGCTCGCCAAGAAACTTAACCGAAAACTTACATGGGAGCTCACCTAACAGCTCACCTAGAAACTCACATGGGAGCTCATCTATCAGCTCACCTTGCTAGCTCACCTTTAGCTCAATGAGGAGCTCACCTTGCCAACTCACCTTGAGCTCATGTGGTAGCTCATCTCGGATTTCATCGAGAAGCTCACTAAGTAGCTCACCTGGGAGCTCTCCTAATAGCTCACCTGGGAGCTCACTAAGTAGCTCCCTAAGTATGTTATCTTGAGCTCACTTGTGAGCTCACTGAGTAGCTTGTCAGAGACCTTGACTGGGAGCTCACCAAGTAGCTCACTTGGGAGCTCACCTAGCAGCTTGCTTAGGAGCTCACCGAATAGCTTACAAAGTAGCTCAACTTTGAGCTCTTCTAGGAGCTCACCGATCAGCTTGAGTTAAGCTCGCTTGAGAGCTCATTGAGTAACTCACTTAAGAACTCACCTGGGAACTCACCTTGACTTACCAACTCTCCTTGAGCTTGCCTTACCAACTCACCTTGAGCTCATCTGGTAGCTCACATATAAGCTCACCTAAGAGATTGCTAACAAGATTTCCTTTGAGCTCACCTGGGAGCCCACTAAGTAACTCACCTAGAAACTTGACTAGGAGCTCAGAAAGTAGCTCACACAAGATCTCATCTAGCAGCTCGACTTGAGCTTGTCTGGAAACTCACCTGGGAGCTCACCTGACAAATCACCTTGTTAGTTCACCTTGAGCTCACCTAGGAGCTCACTGAGTAGCTTGACTTGAGCTCACCTAGGAGCTCACCTGATAGCTCTCCTTGCCAACTCACATGGGAGCTCACCTATTAGCTCACCTTGAGCTCATTGAGGAGCTCACCTTGCCAAATCACCTTGAGCTCATCTGGTAGCTCACCTCAAAGTTTGTCGAGTATCTTGACAAGTAGATCACCTGGAAGATCACCTAACAGCTCACCTGGGAGCTCTCCTGAGAGCTCACTGAGTAGCTTGCTGAGTAGGTTGACTTGAGTTGCTTGTGAGCTAGCCAACCAGCATGATGGGGACCTCACCTGGGAGCTCACCAAGTAGCTCACTTGGGAGCTCACCTAGTAGCTCACCTGGGAGCTCTCCGAATAGCTCACAAAGTAGCTCACTTGGGAGCTCTTCTGGGAGCTCACCGATATGCTCAAGTTGAGCTCACCTAGGAGCTCATGGAGTAACTTGACTAGGAACTCACCTGGAAGCTCACCTGATAGCTCACCTTGCTAACTCACCTTGAGCTCACCTTGCCAACTCACCTTGAGCTTACCTTGCCAACTCACCCTTAGCTCATCTGGTAGCTCGCATGTAAGCTCACCTCAGAGATTACCGACAAGTTGGCTTGGGAGCTCATCGAGTAGCTCACCTAGGAGCTCATCTTGGAGCTTGGTAAGTAGCTCACCCTAGGAGCTCGTTGAGCAGATCGACTTGAGCTTACCTAGAAACTCACCTAGGAGTTTGTTTGACAGCTCACCTTGAGCTCACCCAAGAGCTCGCCAAGCATCTCGACCTGAGCTCACCTAAGAACTCGTCAAGAAGCTCACCTAAAAACTTGCATGGGACCTTGCTTGATAACTAGCCTTGATAACTCACATGGGAGATTGCCTATCAACTCACCTTGCAAGATAACCTTGAGCTCACTAAGGAGCTCACCTTGCTAACTCACCTTGAGCTCGTATGATAGCTCAACTTGGAGTTCATTGAGCATCTCACCAAGTAGCTCACCTAGGAGCTCACCTAACAGCTCACCTGGGAGCTCACCGAGTAGCTTTCTGAGTAGGTTGAATTTATCTCACTTGTGATCTTTCCAAGTAGTTCACTTGGGAGCTCACCTAGTAGCTCACCTCGGAGCTCTTCTGGGAGCTCACTGATCAGTTCGAGTTGAGCTCACCTGGGAGCTTGTTAAGTAACTCACCTGGGAACTTTGCTAGGAGCTTACCTGACAGCTCACCTTGCCAACTCACCTTGACCTCATCTTGTAGCTTACATGTAAGATCACCTCAGAGATTACCAACAAGCTTTCCTTTGAGCTCACCTGGGAGCTCACTTAGTAGCTCACCTAGGAGCCCGGATGGGAGCTCAGTAAGGAGCTCACCCAGGAGCTCATCGAGAAGCTCGACTTGAGCTTGAGCAGAAAAAAGCATTGGAGCTCACCTGATAGTTTTCCTTTCCAGATCACCTTGAGCTCATCGTGTAACTTGACTTGAGCTCACCTAGGAGCTTGTATAGCATCACTCCCAAAAACTCGCATGGGAGCTCACCTAACAGCTCACCTAGAAACTCGCATTGGAGCTTGCCTATCATCTCACCTTACTAGCTCACCTTGAGCTAGCTGAGAAGCTCACCTTGCCAAATCACCTTGAGCTCATCTGGTAGCTCACCTCAGAGTTCATCGAGTAGCTCACAAAGTAGCTTGTCAAGTTGCTTGCTGAGTAGGTTGATTTGAGCTTGCTTGTGACAACACCGGGGACCTCAAATAGGAGCTGACCAATTAGCTAATTTGGGAGATCAGGTGATCTAACACCTTGCTTGGGAGCTAATTCGACATCTGACTTACAAGTAGCTCAGTTGGGAGCTCTTATGGGAGCTTGCCAATCAGCTCAAGTTAAGATCACCTGAGAGCTCGTCAAGTAACTCACCTAGGAACTTGCCTAGGAGCTTGCCTGACAGCTCACCTTGCCAACTCAACTTGAGCTCATCTAGTATCTCACATGTAATATCACCTCAGAGATTACTGACAAGCTCAAATTTGAGCTTAGCTAGGAGCTCACCTAGGAGCTCAGATGGGAGCTCAGCAAGAAGTTGACCTAGGAACTTGTCGAGTAGCTCAACCTGAGCTTACCTAAAAACTTGCCGGGGAGCTCACCTGATAGCTCACCTTACCAGGTCACATTGACCTCACCCAGGAGCTCATTGAGTAGCTTGACTTGAGCTCACTCAGGAGCTCTTCAATGAGCTCACCCAAAAACTTTCATGGGAGCTCACCTGAGAGCTTGCCTTGCAAAATTACATGGGAGGTCACCTATCAGCTTACCTTTCTAGCTCACCTTGTGCTCACTTAGGAGATCACATTACTAACTTTCCTTAAGCTAATCTGGTAGCTTACCTCAGAGCTCATCAAGAAGCTTGCCAAGTAGCTCACCTAACAGCTTACTTGGGAGCTCACCTATAAGCTTTCCTAGGAGCTCACTGAGTAGGTTGACTTGATCTCACTTGTGAGCTCACAGAGTAGCTCACCAGGAACCTTGCTTGGTAGCTCACCAAGTAGCTCACTTGGGAGCTCTCTTAGAAGCTCACTTAGGATCTCACCAAACAACTCACCAAGTAGCTTGCCTAGGAGCTCTTCTGGGAGCTCACTGATCAGCTCGAGTTGAGCTCACCTGGGAGATCCTCAAGAAAATCACCTGGGAGCTCACCTAAGATCTCACCTTGCCAACTCACCTTTAGCTCACCTTGCAAACTCACCTTGATCTTTCCTTTCCAACTCACCTTGAGATCATCTGGTAGCTCAAATGTAAGCTCACCTAAGAGCTTGTCAAGCAGCTTGACTTGAACTTACCTAGAAACTAACCTTGGAGCTTACCTGACAGCTTACCTAGCCAACTTGCCTTGAGCTTTCCTAGGATATCATCCAAGATCTCACTGAGCAGTTTGACTTCATCTCACCTAGAAGCCCATCATGCAGCTCACCTAAAAACTCGCATGCGAGCTCACATAACAAGTCACCCAAAAAATCAAATGGGAGCTTACTAATCAGCTCACCTCGCTATCTTACCTTGAGCTTGTTGTAGAGGTCACCTTCCTAACTTACCTTGAGCTCATCTGGTAGCTCACCTTGGAGTTTTTCGAGTAGCTCACCAAGTAGCTCACCTGGGAGATTTCCTAATAGCTTGACTGGGAGCTCACCTAATAGCTCACCTAGGAGCTCACAAAGTAGCTCATCGAGTAGGTTGACTTGAGCTCACTTGTGAGCTCACCGAGTAGCTCATCGGGGACCTCACCTGTGAGCTCACCAATTAGCTCTCTTGGGAGATCACCAAAAAGCTCACTAAGTAGGTTGACTTGTGCTCACTTGTTAGCTCACCAGAAACCTCACCAGGTACCTCACTTGGGAGCTCGCAAAGTAGCTCTCTTGGGAGATCACCTAGTAGCTCACTTAGGAGCTCACCGAATAGCTCAAAAAGTAGCTCACCTGGGAGTTCTTATTGGAGCTCCCCGATCAGATCAAGTTGAGCTCACCTTACTAACTCACCTTCAGCTCACCTTGCCACCTTGCCTTGAGCTCACCTTACTAACTCACTTTGAGCATTTCTGATAGGTCACATATAAGCTCACCTCAGAGATTGCCAATAAACTCACCTTTGAGCTCACTTGGGAGCTCACCAAGAAGCTCACCTAGGAGCTCGACAGTGAGCTTGGCAAGTAGCTTGCCCAGGAGCTTGTCAAACATCTTAACTTGAGTTTTCCAAGAAACTCACCTAGGATCTCACTTGACAGCTCAACTTGTTAACTCACCTTGAGCTCACCAAGGAGTAAGCAACATGCCCAGGAGCTTATCAAGCAACTCACATAAAAAATCACATAGGAACTCACCTTAAAGCTCACCTTTCTCAATTGTATGGAAGCTTGCATATCACCTCATCAGATAAGCTTAAGGTAAGTTGGCAAGGTGAGCTCCTCAGTGAACTCATGGTGAGCTGATAGGTGAGCTCCCATGTGAGTTTCTAGGCAAGCTATATGGTGAGAACCCATGAGAGTTTTTTGGGTTAGCTACTTGATGAGCTCTTGAGTGAGCTCATGCTGAGCTACTCGGTGAGCTATTAGGTGAGCTCAAGGTGATCTATTAAGGTGAGCCGTAAGGTGAGCTCCCATGTGAGTTTCTAGGTAAGACAAGTCGAGCTACTCAATAGGCTCCTGTGTGAGCTACTTTTCGAGCTCCCATCTGAGCTCCTAGGTGAGCTACTCGGTGAGCTTCTAGGTGAGCTAAAAGGTGTGTTTATTAGAAATCTCTGAGGTGAGCTTACATGTGAGCTACCAAATGAGCTCAAGGAAACTTGGTAAGGTGAGTATAAGGCAAGCTCCTAGGTGAGTTTCTAGGTGAGTTACTCGAAAAGCTCTTAGGCAAGCTCAACTTGAGCTGATCAACGAGCTCCCAGAAGAGCTCCTAGGTGAGCTGCTTGGTGAGCCATTCGAGGAGATCCTAAGTGAGCTACTAGGAAATCTCCTAGGTGATCTACTTGGTGAGATCCCTTTTGAGGTCCACGGTGAGCTACTTGGTGAGCTCACAAGAGAGCTCAAGTTAACCTACTCAGTAAGCTCCTAGGTGAGCTATTTGGTGAGCTCCAAGGTGAGATATTAGGTGAGCTCCCAGGTGAGCTACTTGGCGAGCTGCTTGATGAACTCTGAGGAGAGATACTAGATGAGCTCAAGGTGAGCTGATAGGAAAGTTCCCATGTGAGTTTCTGGGTGAGCTGATAGGTGAGCTCCCATGTGAGTTTTTGGGTGACCAACTTGACGAGCTCCTGAGTGAGCTCAAGTAAAGCTACTTGGCAAGCTCGTAGGTGAGCTCAAGGTGAGATGGCAAGGTGAGCTATCAGGTGAGCTCCAGGTGATTTTCTGGGAAAGCTCAAATCGAGCTACTTGATGAGCTTCTGGGTGAGCTACTTTCCAAGCTCCCAGTCGAGCTCCTAGGTGAGCTACTTGGTGAGCTCCCATGCAAGCTTAAAGGTGAGCTTGTTGGAAATCTTTGAGGTGAGCTTACATGTGAGCTACTATATGAGCTCAAGCCGAGTTGGCAAGGTGAGATGTTAGGTGAGCTCCTAGGTGACTTACTCGATGAGCTCCTGGGTGAGCTCAACTCAAGATGATCACTTAGCTCCCAGAAGAGCTCTTAGGTGAACTACTTGGTGAGTTGTTCGATGAGCTCCCAGGTAAGCTACTTGGTGAGCTCCTAAGTGAGCTACTTGATGAGCTCCCATATGAAGTCCTCGATGAGATGCTAAGCAAGATCAAAAGTGTGCTCAAGTAAACCTACTTGGTGAGCTACTCAGTGAGCTCCCAGGTGAGATGTTAAGGGAGCTCCCAGGAAATCTACTTCGTGAGCTACTCGATGAACTCCAAGGTGAGCTACTAGACAAGCTTAAGGTGAGTTTTTTGGTGATCTGCCTGTGAGCCTACCTAACAAGCTCACCTAGGTGAGCTACTTAAGAAGCTCACTGAGTAGGTTGAATCAAGTCCACTTGTGAGCTAACTTGTAAGCTCACAGGGGACCTCACCTGGGAGCTCGCCAACTAACTATCTTTGTGAACTCAGGTAAGCTGGAAGCTCACCTGGGAGCTCTTCGTAAGGTCACCAAGTACCTCACGTGGGAGCTCTTCTGGGAGCTTGCCGATCAGCTCAAGTTGAGTTCACTCCAGGTGAGCTCTCAAGTAGCTTGACTTGAGCTTGCCCAGAAAAATGCAATCGGAGCTCACCTGATAGCTTGCCTTTCCAGATCACCTTGAGCTCACTGAGCAACTCGACTTAAGTTCAGCCCAGGATCTTGTCAAGAAGTACTCCCAAAAGCTCACATGGGAGCTCACCTGACAACTCACCTAGAAACTCGCATTAGAGCTTGCCTATCATCTCGCCTTACCAGCTCACCTTGAGCTTGCTGAGGAGCTCACCTTGCCAACTCACCTTGAGCTCATCTGGTAGCTGACCTTAGAGTTCATCAAGTAGCTCGCCAAGTAGCTTGTCAGGTTTCTTACTGAGTAGGCTGACTTGAGCTTCTTATGACCACATCGGTGACCTCACCTAGGAGCCGACCAATTAGCTAACTTGGGAGCTCACCTAGCACCTTACTTGGGAGCTCATCAGACATCTCACCAAGTAGCTTAGCTGGGTGTTCTTATGGTGAGCTTTCTAGATCAGCTCAAGTTGAGCTCACTCGAGAGCTTGTCAAGTGAACTCACCTGGTGAACTTGCCTAGTGAGCTCGCCTGTGAGCTCACCTGAGCTAACTCAACTTGAGCTCATCTAGTTCTCACATGTAAGTTGAGCTCATCTAGTGAGCTCACAAGCTTAAGGTAAGTTGGAAAAGTGAGCTCCTCAGTGAACTCATGGTGAGCTAATAGGTGAGATCCCATGTGAGTTTCTAGGCAAGCTATATGGTGAGCACCCATGAGATTTTTTGGGTGAGTTACTTGATGAGCTGTTGAGTGACCTCATGTTGAGCTACTCAGCAAGCTGTTAGGTGAGATTTTAAGGTGAGCCATCAGGTGAGCTCCCATGTGAGTTTCTGGGTAAGCTCAAGTCAAGCTACTCGATAGGCTCCTTTGTGAGCTATTTTCTAAGCTCCCAACCGAGCTCCTAGGTGAGCTACTCGATGAGACCTTAGGTGAGCTAAAAGGTGAGCTTATTGGAAATATCTGAGGTGAGCTTACATGCGAGCTACCAGATGAGCTCAAGAGTAAGGTGAGATAAGGTGATTATAAGGTGAGCTTCTAGGTGAGTTCCTAGGTGAGTTACTCAACAAGCTCTTAGGTGAGCTCAACTCGAGCTGATCAATGAGCTCCCAGAAGAGCTCCTAGGTGAGCTGCTTGGTGAGCCATTCGGTGAGCTCCCAGGTGAGCTACTAGGAAAGCTCCTAGGTGATCTACTTGGTGAGCTCCCATGCAAGGTCCATGGTGAGCTACTCGGTGAGCTCACAAGAGAGCTCAAGTCAACCTACTCAGTGAGCTCCTAGGTGAGTTGTTTGGCGAGCTCCAAGGTGAGCTGTTAGGAGAACTCCTAGGTGAGCTACTTGGTGAGCTGCTTGATGAAATATGAGGAGAGATACTAGATGAACTCAAGGTGAGCTGATAGGTGAGCTCCCATGTGAGTTTCTAGGTGAGCTGATAGGTGAGCTCCCATGTGAGTTTTCAGGTGACCAACTTGATGAGCTTCTTAGTGAGCTCAAGTAGAGCTGCTTGGCGAGCTCTTAGGTGAGCTCAAGGTGAGATGGCAAGGTGAGCTATCAGGTGAGCTCCTAGGTGAGTTTCTGGGAAAGCTCAAATCAATCTACTTGATGAGCTTTTGGGTGAGCTACTTGTCGAGCTCCCAGTCGAGCTCGTAGGTGAGCTACTTGGTGAGCTCCCATGCAAGCTTAAAGGTGAGCTTGTTGGTGACCAATCTTTGAGGTGAGCTTACATGCAAGCTACTAGATGAGCTCAAGGTGAGTTAGAAAGGTGAGTTATTAAGTGAGCTCCTAGGTGACTTACTCGACAAGATCCTGGGTGAGCTCAACTCAAGCTGATCGCTGAGCTCCCAGAAGAGCTCTCAGGTGAACTACTTGGTGAGTTATTCGACGAGCTCCCAGGTAAGCTATTAGGTGAGCTCCTAAGTGAGCTACTTGGTTAGCTCCCATGTGAAGTCCCCGGTGAGCTGCTAAGCAAGATCACAATTGTGCTCAAGTAAACCTACTTGGCGAGTTATTAGGGGAGCTCCCTATCGAGCTACTTCGTGAGCTGCTCGATGAACTCCAAGGTGAGCTAATAGACAAGCTTAAGGAAAGTTTTTTGGTCATCTGCCTGAGAGCCTACCTAACAAACTCACCTAAGAGCTCACTAAGAAGCTCACTGAGTAGGTTGATTTGAGTTCACTTGTGAGCTAACTTTTAAGCTCACAAGGACCTCACCTAGGAGCTCACAAAGTAGTTATCTTTGGAACTCACCTGACAGCTCACCTGGGAGCTCTCTGTATAGCTCACCAAGTAGCTCACATGGGAGCTCTTCTGAGAGCTCACCGATCAGCTCGAGTTGAGTTCACCCGTGAGCTCGTCAAGTAACTCACCTGGGAACTCACTTGGGAGCTCGTTTGACAGCTCACTTTTCCAACTCACCTTGAGCTTGCATTTAAGCTCACCTCAAATATTGTGGACAAGCTCACCTTTGATCTCACCTGGGATCTCACTAAGTACCTCACCTAGGAGCTTGGTTGGGAGCTCGGAAAGAAGCTCAGTTTTTCAGGAGATTATCAAGCATCTCAACTTGTGCTTATTTAGAAAATTGGCCTAGGAGCTCACCTGACATGTTTCCTTGCCAACTCAACTTGAACTCACCTAGGAGATCACCAAGAAAATCTACTTGAACTCACCTGAGAGATTATCAAGAAGCTCACCTGAAAACTCACATGGGAGCTAACCTGATAGCTTGCCCAAAATCTCACATGGGAGCTCATGTGATAGCTTCCCTTGCCAACTTGTATGGGAGCTTACCCTGCCAGCTTGCCTTGAGCTCAATAAGGATCTCACCTTGAGCTCGTCTGGTAGCTCACCTTAGAGTTCATCGAGTAGCTCACTAAGTAGCTCACCTTGGAGATTTCCTGGGAGCTCAACGAGTAGCTCACTAAGTAGGTTGACTTGAGCTTACTGAGCAGCTCATCGAGGACCTCACCTAGGAGCTCACAAAGTATTTGGCTTGGGAGCTCAACAAGTATCTCACCTAGGAGCTTACCAAATAGCTCGCCAAGTTTCTCACCTAGGAGCCCTTCTAGGAGCTCACTAATCAGCTTGAGTTGAGCTCTCCTGGGAGCACATCAAGTAACTCATATGGGAACTCACTTGCGAGCTCACCTGATGGCTCGCCTTACCCACTCACCTTGAGCTCTCCTCTCTAACTCCCTTGCCAACTCACCTTGAGCTCATCTAGTAACTCACATGTAAGCTCACCTAGGAGCTCAACAAGCAGCTTGGGTGGTAGCTCATCAAGCAGCTCAACTTGAGCTTACAAATAAACTCACCTGGGAGCTCACCTTATAGCTTGCCTTGCTAGCTCACCTTGAGCTCACCTAGGATCTCACATAGGAGCTCATTGAGTAGCTCTACTTGAGCTACCCAGGAGCTCTTAATGCAGCTAGCCCAAAAATACACATGGGAGCTTGCCTGACAGCATGCCCAATAACTTAAATGGGATCTCACCTTGCCAGCTCACCTTTGAGCTCGTTGAGGAGCTCAACTTGCCAACTCACCTTGATCTCATCTAGTAGCTCACCTAGGATTTTTTCAAGCAACTCCCTAGGTAGGTTGACTTGAGCTCACTTATGAGCTTGATGAGAAGCTCCTCGAGGACCTCACATTAGAGTTCACCAATTATCTCACTTGGGAACTTGCC
Source organism: Taxus chinensis (assembly GCA_019776745.2). Lineage (NCBI taxonomy): Eukaryota > Viridiplantae > Streptophyta > Pinopsida > Cupressales > Taxaceae > Taxus > Taxus chinensis. The sequence continues at coordinate 3,179,270 of CM034157.1, forward strand.
TAGAAGCTCACCTAGGAGCTCGCCAAATAGCTTACTAAGTAGCTCACCTAGGAGATCTTCTAGGAGCTCACCGATCAGCTTGAGTTGAGCTCGACTGAGAGCTCATCGAGTAACCCACCTGGGAAAATTCCTGGGAGCTCGCCTTGCCAACTCACCTTGAGCTTTCCTTGCCAATTCACCTTGATCTTACCTTCCCAAATCATTTTACACTCATCTAGTAGCTTACATGTAAGCTCAACTTAGATATTACCGATAAGCTTACCTTTGACCTTTCCTAGGAGCTCACCAAGAAGCTCACCTAGGAGCTTGGCTAGGAGCTTGTTAAGTAGCTTGACTTGAGCTTGCCTAAAATCTCACCTAGGAGCTCACCTTACCATCTCACCTTGAGATCACCTAAGATCTCACTAAGAAGATCAACTTGAGCTCACTCAGGAGCCCATCAAGTAGCTCACCTAAAAACTTAGATGGGATCTCGCTTGACAACTTACCTAAAAACTCACATGGTAGATTACCTATCAGCTCACCTTGAGCTTGCTTGAGGAGCTCACCTTACCAACTCACCTTGAGCTCGTCTGGTAGCTCACACCATAGTTTATTAAGTAGCTCACCAAGTATCTCACCTAGGAGCTCACCTAATAGCTTGCCTAGGAGCTCACCGAGTAGCTTGCTGAGTAGGATGACTTGAGCTTGCTTGTGAGCTCACTGAGTAAATTACTAGGGACCTCACCTACGAGCTCGCTAGGTAACTTGCTTCGGAGCACACCTAGGAACTTGCCTGGGAGCTCACCAAATAGCTTGTCTAGGAGATCTTATGGGAGCTCACCAATCAACTCAAGTTGAGCTCAAGTGGGAGATCGTTAACTAACTCACCTGGGAGCTCACCTGACAGCTAACCTTGTCAACTCACATTGAGCTTCCCTTACTAACTTGCCTTGAGCTCATTTGGTAGCTTACATGTAAGATTACTGAGGAGCTCACCTTGCTAACTCACCTTAAGATCACCTGGTAGCTTGCCTCGAAGTTTGTTGAGCTGCTCACTAAGTAGCTCACCCTAGAGCTCACCTAATATCTCACCTGGGAGCTCAACGAGTAGCTCACCGAGTAGGTTGACTTGAGCTCACTTGTGAGCTTGCTGAGTAGCTTACCAGGGACCTCCCCCAAGAGGTTGCAAAGTAGCTCAATTTAGAGCTCACCTAGCAACTTACCTGGGAGCTCACCGAATAGCTCGCCAAGTAGCTCACCTTAGGATCTTCTGGGAGCTCACCAATTAGCTCAAGTTGAGCTCGCCCAAGAGCTCATCAAGTAACTCACCTGATAAATCACCTAAGAGCTTGCCTGATAGCTCACCTTTCTAACTTGCCTTATAAACTCACCTTGAGCTCATTTGGTAGCTCACATTTAAGCTCACCTTAGAGATTTATGACAAGCTCACCTTTGAGCTTGCATGGGAGCTCATCAAGCAGCTCACCTAGGAGCTTGGCTGGAAGCTCATCAATCAGCTCATCGAGTTGATAGGAGCTTGTTGAGTAGCTTGACTTGAGCTTGCATAGAAACTTACGTGGGATCTCACCTTGCCAGCTCACCTTGAGCTCACTCAGGAGCTTGCTGAGCAGCTCGACTTGAGCTCACCCAAGAGATCATTAAGCAGATCACCTAAAAACTCGCATTGGAGCTCACCATTCAGCCCACCTTACCAAGTCGAATGGGAGCTCACCTATCAGCTTGCCTTAAGCTCACTGAGGAGATCACCTTTCTAACTCACCTTGAGTTTTTCTAGTTTCTCACCTTAGAGTTCACCAAGTAGCTCACTAAGTAGCTCACTTGGGAGCTCACCTAACAGCTCCCCTGGGAGCTCACCTAATAGCTCACATGGGAGCTCACCAAGTAACTCATCGAGTAGGTTGGATTGAGCTCACATCTTAGGTCATGGAGCAACTTGCTAGGGACCTCACCTAGGAGCTCGCCAAGTAGCTCCCTTGGGATCTCGCCTGGGAGCTCACCGAATAGCTCACCAAGTAGGTCACTTGGGAGATTTTTTGGGAGCTTTCCAATCAGCTGAAGTTGATCTCACCTAGGAGCTCATCTAATAACTCACCTAGGAACTCACCTGGGAGCTCACCTGATAGCTCACATTACCAACTAGCCTTGAGCTCACCTTACCAACTAGCCTTTAGCTCATCTGGTATCTTGCATGTAAGCTCACCTTGGAGATTTCTAACAAGCTCACCTTTGAGCTCACCTGGGAGATCAATGAGTAGCTCACCTAAGAGCTTAGTTGGGAGCTTGGTAAGTAGCTTGCGTAGGAACTCATTGAGTATCTCGACTTGAGATTTCCCAGGAGCTTGTCAAGTCACTTGCCTAAAAACTCTCATAGGAGCTCACCTGACAGCTCACTTAGAAACTTGCATGGGAGATCATCTATCAGTTCAGCTTGCTAGCTCACCTTGAGCTCAATAAGCATCTCACCTTACTAACTCACCTTGAGCTCCTATGGTAGCTCACCTAAGAGTTCATCGAGAAGCTTGCTAAGTAGCTCACCTAGGAGCTCACTGAGTAGCTCACCAAGTAGGTTGTCTGTAGCTCACTTGTGAGCTCTCTGATTAGCTCACCAGGGACATAACCTGGTAGCTAACCTGGGAGCTCACCGAATAGCTCATAAAGTAGCTCGCCTTTGATCTCTTCTGGGTGTAGACAACAAATTTGTGTTTTACGACACCCTGTGCCCCGCATCTCATTTCGTAACCTAACCTCACCACCTAAACCTTACACAATTATTTATTAATTACCTTATAATTAATAAATCCACATCTCCAAACCTGCCACCTCATTTCACCACCTCATCATGACCTAGCCCTAACCCTAAACTAACCTAATTAATACCTATAACTTGGTCTACATCCACACCCATGACTAATTACTCCTCACCCGCACCAAAACCAACCTAATAATGACTTGACCAAGCCCACAACTAATCCCTTGGGAGAAAAGGAGGGAAAGTTGGCTATTTTACTAAAAATAGCCCACTTTGACTTAACCGACATCGGTTCCTACTCGACCGCCGTCGGTTATGTAACCGCCATCAGTTCCCTGTAAATGACCTTCCCCAACCAAAAACAAGGGATCTGGAATTCATTTGAAGGATCCAAAAATCACTTGGCAGAGCAGAGACAAGTGAAGAAAAGAGAAGAGTTTACAGAGAAGGACATCGAGCCCAAGACTACAACTAAGTAACCAAAGCCCAGTGACACTCATCCAAGCATTGGGAGAGAAGATAGCTCACTTTTTATTGTCAGATCATCCTCACCTGAGTCCTGCCTTCGTCATCACAGTCCTTGGACCTGTATCTTCATCAGGAACTAGTAAGTAGTGTCTTGTATATTTTTAAATAACATTTCTTGAACTTCTGAATCACAGTAATTATAAGTTCATTCCTAGATCTACTATCCTGGTAGCACCCTACATCTAACTGTCATTCCTCTACCCTTACATTGCCCCAAGAACAGCCCCCATACTCTCTGAGTCTTCTCCATCACCCCATTGCCTATCCCTAATCATTTTCCAACCTTATAAACACCATAGCCGCCTTATAGCCAACCTTCATTAAAAGCCCCTAAATCACTGCACCCTACCGATATCGGTTATCATCAACCGCTACCGGTTATACAGTGACCGACATCGGTCACTGTGACTCAAACCAAAACCAGCCTTTCCTCTATTGCTTTTAACGAGGTAATTAAATTGTAATTTTGTAATAATTTCTTTGTTAGAATTTGTGTTGATTCGTATTAAGCAGGGGAACTGACCACCTTCGAAAGGAAGTCTAATATTTCCTGGGCCCAAGGCAGTTCCCTCATTTATTGTCTAACTAAAATCTGGTGGTCTTGTATTCTTACTTGCAGGTAGTCCTTCCTAGACAAAAAGGAGTTCTTCGCAATCGATCTGATCTCTCTCTACGGTACGTGTGCACCCTCCCAACATTCAACAGGTATTCCTCCTAGCCCTAACCCTTATCTGTTTCTCAAGAGAATGAAAGGATAGAAGAAAACTCTATTCTAAGAATGGAAACATTATGTGCGAAACATTTTGGCACGCCCGGTGGGACCCATTTCGGGTTTCTTTCTTTCTTGCTTGCTTTCATATAGGGAGCATACTTGCTGTTTGTTTTTGCTAAATATTCACAAAATATTTTGTCATTTTGGTAAAAGAATTTGTCTTGCTTTCACATCTTTTCATTAGTGAAAGTCATCTCCTTTGCTTCATCGAATATCATTTTCGATTTGGGTTTAAAACACGTGCATCACATTCTTGCTTGCTGTTTTCAATTCTAGTGAACATAGATTAAGTAACAGGTCGTACACGTGGGGGTGATATCCATGGTATTGACAAGAAATTAATCTTACTTTCACTACACAACATATACCAAATCACATCATAATCAACACAACATCTCAAACATCCCCCCTTTTTTTCCGCGGTATTCCTCCACCCGATTGAGGTAACCTTATAAGCCAAAAAAAACTTGACATTTCCCTTAGGTCTTTTGTTTAGGATTGACATCATCTTGCGTCTAAGGCATAAGCCCACAATAATTAAAACTAATCCTAGGGTTAGTCTCTTGATTTGCATGTGCATCTTGCTTGTTTTTAGTTCTGTTTCTCTGTCATACACTATTTCAGTGATCACTTCAGAACAATTTGGTAGGTATACTAAGCATCATTAACCCCAAATCAATAGCTTCTTACAGCTTCTTACACCGGTCCTATTCTACCGACATCGGTTAATTGACCAAGGCCAGCTACAGTCTGACCGACATCAGTTTTTAGACCGATATCGGTTACTGTCTTTCATAGTTCCCGACAAACTAGCAACATACCAATTCCAACATTTTCTGGCTATTTCTATTCCTGATAGATTAAATCCCTACTGTGTACTCTTGTCCATGGTTGTTATCACTCAAAAACAAGCTACAACCATGGTTTCACATGCCTGTTCCATACCTTTCCCTGAATCACCCCCTTCACATTCTATGGGGAATCCTACGGACACCAGTGAGGTTCCCAAAATCCCTGTAGGAGATAAGGAATTTGTGAAATTTTTGGATGCTAATACTAGTACTATACAGTACTATTTGTTTCATACCCCTGACCGTACACCCGATGGTCAGCTCCTTGTTGGTATGCCTATTAGTATAGCTGCTCAGCTTAGCTCCCTCTCCACCCAATAACTCCGCCTTACCTTCTTCATCCCTAGCCCTGTCTCCCAACTCAGTGGCTTCAGAGGTTCATACGGCATATATTGGCTTTCCTTTGGTTAATTTTGGGCCCCACATATCATTACCACTACCTGCTCCTACCTCGTCTCTCTCACAGACTGCCCCTTTCATAACTTGCTCCCTGCGACCTATCCACATGAGATTTCCTTCTCAAGCTCCGCCCACCTTTTCATTTCCACACACTTATCCGGTGGCTTCAACATCTTATATAGGACATCCCTATTCAGCCGCCTCAACATATTCATCCTCAATACCTTATCAACATTTAACCCCACCATTGTCTAGTGGAGGCCCTTGGCCCAATCCTCCACCTTTTACAACAACCACACCATCATCTCATCCAACCACTGATTTCATCAAACAAATGATGGACAAGATGCAAAATCTGGAGGCTTCTGTTTCAGGAAGCCGTAGCACCCTGACATACGAGAAAGTTTGTTGGGAGCCTATTCATCCTTCTATCCCCCTTCATTCATATCCTCCTCAATGGGAATTACCAAAATTCACTCATTTTAATAGTAAGGAGGATCCTCAACAACACTTGCGATCATTTAGACATGCCTGCTATCTGATTTCTCATGACAGATGCCTTACTACTCTGCACCTTTCCCATGTCTTTATCAGGACCTACCTTGGAGTCATACAATGCTTTAACCCAACACTCAATCTTCTCTTTTAACCAATTAGCCCAATATTTCTTGGATCATTTCTCCATTAATATTGCTAAGAAAGTATCTATCAACGACCTCTATGCTATCCGACAATTTGAAGACGAATCTATCGCAGATTTCATTGGACGATGGCGAGGCCTCATCAACCAACTTACTTATGCCTTACCTCAGGCCAAACTCATCGAACTCTTTACGCGGGCCTTTGCTAAGCACATTTCTCCTACCCTCCAAATTCAAACTTTCCACACCTTTGATGAGGCCTTTACTATGGCTCGAAAACTAGAAATTTGAGCCTTAGAGGAAGAGAAATTACGGTTGCGCAACAAAAACCCTAATTTCTGAACCCAAGACTCCACCAACAAACCCAACACCACCAATTCTCACGCATCAACTGCTTCAAAATCAAAAGGAGCTGTACATGCGGTGATGGTCAAATCCCAAGCACCATCTAGTACCCCGCTAAAAAACCACCTATAAGTATAAAGCTGAGCCCATCAACTACACTCCCTTGGGAGAAACTTATGGTGTGATATTGGAAAAATTGCTCAAAGCAGGAGCTATTACCTTACCTCCTGTTAAACCTCACTCCGGGTTTGATTCCACCCATGCTATACCTTCTTGGTACAAAGAAAATGACTTCTGTAACTTCCACCGTGTGAAGGGACACAGTCACGAAAACTATAAGATGTTGAAAAACATAGTGCAGGAAATGGTTGATGTAGGGGATATAACCCTCAATAATCCTAATGCCCCTGCTAACCAAAATTTGAAAATCTTCAACAAACCATTCCCAAACCACTCATCTAACAGTAACATAAACCAAGATATCTTAGCCGAGGAGAGTTTTCATGAAATCCATGCGGTCTTCGACTCCCAACCAAAAGCTTCTATCGAGGAAATTCTGAATCAAGCCTCGTCACTAATGTAGAGATCCGAACCCCCTTCACCTCCATCAAAACAAGACGATAACCTTTCCATTCCTTTACCCATACAGGAATTAACCGCCCAGAATTCTCTTCCCACGAATGAGTCTTCTTACACCACATCCCTGCAAGATTTTGAGTGGATGTTATCTAGCTTATCTATTTCCCAAACATCTCCTTCCATCACTCTTGCTATAAAAGAGGAAGGCTCGCCACTGTTTCTGTCATCCTTAGAAGAGAAACCCCTTGAACCAACATCACCAAATTCTTTAATCATGACGGATCCTCTCAAACATGCCCTCCTACCTATTAGTTCTTCATCACCTAAATCTTTTCAGTGACCGGTTGACCTCTTAACGCCCATTGATACAGTGCCTCATTTACCCCCTGTATCACACCCACAGTGGACCAGAATCACAACCCACCTCTCTTCCATACAAAATTTCCTATTCACACGTGAAGATTGTCATCCCTCAGAAGATAGACGAGTCCTATGGGAGCGTTTGAGTACACCATGCTCTACTCAAATGCAGATGACCAATCCAGACACCTCTACCATATACTTGAAGTGTTTACAAAAGCTCAAAATGCCTATGTCCTCATCTTCACCCCCCTCATCTCTACCAAATACCTCATCCACCTCTATTAACCTAACCAAACTTCCCCTATGCTTGGGACTTCACCAATACCCAGCCTGACACACCCACCTAAACGGTTAGATTTATCCAAAAATAAAGCCGTCCATCCACCTAGGAGACAAACCCAATCTCCTCAACTCCAATCTATGCCTCTGTCACAACTAAAACCATCGCCATCACACCTACCTTCTATATTGGGACCTCATCCCTCCACCTTGCCTCAATACATCATACCTCCTTACGTTTTCTTTAAAACGACCTACACCTTCTACACCCATACAGAGATCCATGGGTGTATCAACACCGTCACCCCAAATATCCTGTCCACCTACCAACCCTAAACAAACTTGATCATCAAAGGATTTGTTTTCCGTCACTCCTCTTTCTTCGTGGTTATTTCCTGCTACCACATCATCTGTGGCCTCATCATCTAACCAGCTAAACATAACTTCTACACTGAAGAAGCCAAATTTAGTTAAATCCAATTATCAAAACCCCTTGTCTAAACCACCACCCATATGAACCAACCATACCCAAACATTACCAAAACCCACCCAATCAATAGCCTCATCTTCCTCTGACTTTGACCCACTCAAAGGATCTTATGCCAAGATCCTTGATATGTTGGTGGAGAATGCGACCATTTCCCTACCCCCACTTAGACCCTATGATCCATCTAAACCTCGACCTATAGGTTATGATGAGTCTAAAATCTGTGCTTACCACCGCACACCAGGACATGATGTAGAGGGATGCAAAGCTTTGAAAGCCATCCTTCGTCAGTCACCTCTCTCGGATAGAAAGGTTAAGAAAGACAACTTACGAAGGGAGAAACCTTTAGCTTCAATCCCCTCTCCTATACCACCTGTCCCCACCTCACCAAGAAATATCATTATTACAACCCCACCTCTCGAAGACAATGACTTATCCCTACCATCTTCCTCCTCTCGTGTTCACGAGATCAACATGATTAGTATTGCTACTCGAGGGTAGAAAAACAATGGGAAAGCTAAAGAAAGCACACCTGCGGCCTCTCTTTCTGTCTGACCATCCCGATCGCACCACCACCTAAAGTGGTTATTCGTGGACCTGCCTACCCCATCTCTGATGGAGTGGCCCACCGTACCATGATCAAACAACTTCACCAATCACCTGTAAAAATGACACTGTATGATCTCATTCAAACCTCTGAATCTCATCGACAAGCTCTCGTTGAGATCCTTCAAGGTATAGAGGTCTTACCTAACGAAACCTTGCCCATTACCTCCATCTTAACACCCAACCACATTGCTTCTCTCACCAAACAAACTACCACTTCTGTCCCTGTACAGCAAGCCGTTGCTGTCAGTTTCTCTGAAGATGAAATTGTCGACTTTGGTGCAGAAGATCCTGACCCCGCTCTTTTCATCTCAGCTTACATTTGGGACATCTGAGTAAGTCATGTTATGATCGACGGGGGTGCTAGCTTAAACATCATCTCTTCCAAAGCCTTCCAAAAAATGAATATCCCTTCCAGCTGCATGTGTGCCAACCCCACCATGTTGCGTTCATTCAATGATGTTATTACTTCTACCTTAGGCACCGTGATCCTTAACATTCGTGTAGGGCCACGTACTTTACCTGAACTCTTCTATGTCCTTGAGGGAGAATTCCAATACAACATGTTGTTAGGCTGCCCTTGGATATGGGCTATGGGATGTGTTCCCTCCACCTTACATAGATGCATAAAATTTGAGTATGAGGGGAAGTCCTACACCGTAAAAGCTGACCCTCCCCCCTTCAAAACCTGCAATATGTTATATCACCCTAATGATGTGCTTGTACCAGTCAAGACACCCATTCATCCAACCCAACCATATTTTTCGACCACACCTCAACCATCCACCTCAACCGCACCTACACCTTCAACCAATGAAACCGCCGCCGCAAATACCACTTCCTTCCCTGTGCAGACAACATCCCGACCTCAGATCCCTTAGTAGATGTTTTTCAACGCCTTACACTGGGGGAGTATCACCTATATAACGTTAGCACTTTCCATACCCCACAGGAGTACGGACAGTTACATGCGCATCCTACCTATGACTGTCGTGTGGGGGAAGTAATCTCCTACGGACCACCTAATTGCCGCACCAACCTAACGTATGGGGGTGTCGATACATCCTCTGTCACCCCTGAACCTCCCCTTGGTGTGGTTCCCTTCCAATCTGATTTTCAATATCTAACTAATCGTCGTTTTTCCCTCACCTTCCTGACGCATTGTGCTTGGAAGGGCTTCAGTTTCGGTCTTTATGAACAAGGCCGACATACGATCATTCCTGTAACTACATGCAAACACAAAGATCGTCATGGTCTTGGATTCTCTGACCCACCTACACCAAAAACACCACATATCCGTTGTATCCAGGAAGATGATGAAGTCACCCCTTCTGAACCATCATCACCCATTTTGCCATCGTCACCCAAAGAGTCGATAGACCCTGAATCTATCCCTCCTACCTTTTTTTTTCATAAGCACTATCTTCCTGGGTCCTCTCACTTATCAACGTGATAATAAAGACCCATCTTCTCTTCCCCTTTTGTATCCAGACATGATCAAAGAGGACTTGCCTTCAATTAATGTTGTTGAGTGCCAGGATGACGACTCCATCCTCACTTACCTTGGTGCGGATGACTCTTATATTCAACGTGCCTTACCATCTGAAACTCAAACCATGTTGAATGAGTCGACTATAGAAATCAACATCCACACAGAGGATGATCCTCACATTGTGAAGATCAGACAATCTCTTAATGCATCAGAACAAACTACCTTCACTACCTTCCTCTGTTCCTGCAACCAAGCTTTTGCTTGGTCCTACGCTGACATGCCAAGAATTAATCCTGACATTGGTGTCCATAACATTACCCTGAAACCTAATTCCAAACTAGTTAAACAGAAACTGAGAAAAATGCATCCACGCATTGAATTTGGTACAGAATTGCACAGTGGATGTAATACAAAACAATATTATCCTTTTCTATATGATATTCAGATACAAGTGGCTATTATATAGCCATAAAGGTTAGGTAAACAACTTCCTAGAAAATTAGGAAGTGAGTAGAACAATAAACCCGTATTGATATATTGTTATATAATTGTTATAACAATATATCAACAACCTTACAAACTAATTACTCATTTATCGTGAGTAATTATAAAATTACATCACACATATATAATTATATTATCATTGATAATATAATTGCACATATTAATAATAATGTGAACAACATTCATTCCTAACATTCACCCCCTTGGCGTGAACATTATTAAATCCCAATATTCACCCCCTTAATGTGAACACGAAGAAGAACCATATTCACAGAAATTGAACCACCTCCTGAAAGCACTTCTTAGACATCGCAGGTACAGACTCCATAGATTATCTCTTTACCCTCGTAAAGGCGTAGTGTCAAGCCGAATTATGCAGGAATGCTCCCTTCCTCTTTAGGTTCCTGTGGGACTTTCCCTTCCTCTCTGGGTGCCCGAATTCTGAATCTCCAAGTCCACAAGCTTCACACTAGCTGGATAACCATCCCTTGTCTACCTCGAAATCTTCTCCTACTCCCCAAAAATGAGTATTCTGAAAACATGACTCCTCCAAAAAGTTTTGAAAAGGGTTTATTCAGAAAACCATCACTCTGCAAAACAAGAACACCGAAAATGAAAAAACCACACTGCACACATGTCACCAGATCAGTATGCGGCCCCATCGTTGGTGAATAACGAGAGGATGCTGCTTTTCCTCCATCCTCCGATTGATTTGCTGCTAACTCAGCCGAATGTGATCATGGGGCTCAAAATTATATACTACAATCAGACGTCGGATTCCACTGAAAATGCGTCTGTGAGGTAAATTTTTTTATTTTCCAATAATTTTGTCATTGACTCTTGACACCCACCTAAAATCACCTATTTGACATGACTTTGACAAAACATCAAGGACTACATAACAAAAGATGACTTTATGACACTTTGACACTACTATATGACTAGACACTCATGAGACAATACAAATAGTGACACACCTAAAAAAAAATCCAATTAAATATTGGATTCTATGAAGTGGCACTATTGATGTGTGAATAATACACAAACTCTTTTTATGATAAATGTAGGCTGACTCAACATAAAATTTTAGTTTTGAGACACAACTAAACTTTGTATAAAACCTTTAGAAATAGAAAACTAATGAAACACCATAGGTTACAAACTTGGAATATCGACCCAAGATGCTTTAAGACTAAGGCAATAGATACACAAATTAAATCAATAGATAGAATATCGACCTGACTCACAAAGATGATAATTAGTGCATGAAAAGACTGCATGTGTGAAGATCTGAATGTGAAACTCAGCAGATCAGACCACAAGGTGCAAGTGAAGACTCTGATCTTGTGTAATCGATGCGGTCGAGATCCACGAACCAGATGTGTGATAAAAGATGTTAGAAAAAATAGAGGGAACAAATGGCAAGTTTTGAGGGCACATTGAAGAAGCTTTCTCCAGTGATTTAAGTGTTGGGAGTGCAGTTTTTAGAGGTGCTCCATGTAAATTCGTGTACAGGAGAGAATTTGGAACAGAAACCGTCAAGATGAATGCACCGTGGGAGTTGATTGATTAACTTGGAAAGTGGGTCGAACCATATAGAATGTCTGATACTGCATGCCGCGTTTTAATTTTTTGTTGAACCAAGTCTATTCTTCAACATTTGATGCTGCATTTAGAGGTCGATCCGTTGAAACTGATCTATGAAAGAAAACAGTCAGACGACAATAATGACGTGGATATTAGAAAACATTCCATGGAATCATTCATGGACGCTCAAACTTCAAACCACGGTTGATAGTCTAGAAAAACCCTCCTAGATTTGATAGGCCTGAGAGATCTATGTTGATGCCATCAGGAGTGCATTTCATAGAGGTATTCCCACAGATCCATGCTACAAAGAAACTGCTGCGTATAAAAATATTCTACAATCTATAATAGTTTGCTTCTAGAAAACTAATCTACATGAATTTTTCACTTAATTCTCTCATTACTCGGGACAAAGTAAAATACCACTGCCCCCTTTGCAATCGTTACTCCATTAACATACTGGATCAGATCGCTCTGATACCAAATATTGAATTTGGTACAGAATTGCACAGTGGATGTAATACAAAACAATATTATATTTTCTATATGATATTCAGATACAAGTGGCTATTATATAGCCATAAAGGTAGGTAAACAACTTCCTAGAAAATAGGAAGTGAGTAGAACAATAAACCCATATTGATATATTGTTATATAATTGTTATAACAATATATCAACAACCTTACAAACTAATTACTCATTTATTGTGAGTAATTATACAATTACATCACACATATATAATTATATTATCATTAATAATATAATTGCACATATTAATAATAATGTGAACAACATTCATTCCTAACATCCACGCATTTCCCTCTTGGTCAAAGAAGAGCTTCAAAGACTCCTTTTTGTTTCCTTCATCTTACCTATTGATTATCCTCAATGGATTTCTAACATCATACCTTATTACTAAAGCAATGGGGGGACCTTTAGATATGTACGGATTTCTGGGACCTTAACCTCGCTTGCCCAAAGGATGAAGTCTCCCTCCCAAGTATTGATCAACTTGTTGACCTCTCACTGCGGGCCATGAGATGCTTTCCTTCATGGATGGCTTCTCGGGATACAATCAAATTTTGGTAGCCTCGGCCGATCAACATAAAACCACCTTCATAACTCCTTGGGGAAAATTCTACTATTGTGTCATGCCATTTGGCCTTAAGAATGCTGGTGTGACCTATCAACGGGCTATGACTTACATTTTTCATGACATTATGCACACTATCCTTGAGGATTATGTTGATGATCTTCTTGGCAAATCTAAACATCGCAGTGACGAATCTCAATGTTTTAACCATTATTTTCAATCGCCTGTTACAATACTGTGTTCATCTTCAACCAAAGAAATATGTCTTTGGTGTCCTTTCAAGAAAACTCATTGGTTTTATTGTCTCTTTGCGTGGCATCGAGGTCGATCCAGCTAAAGTCAAAGCTATCCTAGAAATTCCCCCACCCACTAACCTCAAATAATTGCGTAGTTTGCAGGGAAAACTCCAATCTATCCGGCGTTTCATCTTACAACTCTCTGATCGATGTCAACCTTTTCATCATCTCCTTAAAAAGGACATTATCTTTCAATGGAGTGAAGAGTGCCACCAAGCCTTTGAGGCTCTTAAAGCCCATCTCTTGCAGCCACCCATGCTTATCCCACCTCAGGACAATCGCCCTTTCTACCTTTACCTTTCCGCCACCAACCATGCTGTAGGAGCCATGCTCACACATCGTGACTTCTGAGCATCGAGAACAAGCTGTTTATTACATAATTCATATTCTGGTGGATTACAAGACTAGGTATACACATGCAGAAAAGTTGTGCCTAGCCCTATCATTCATGGCCACCAAACTCTGACACTACCTCCTCAATCACAAAACTTTTGTCGTCACCAACGCGGACCCCATCCATTATATGTATGCCAAACCTCATCTAAACCAATGCATCACCCGATGGCTTATGCTCCTCGCTGACCTCGACCTTAATTTTGTATACCAGAAATCAATCAAAGGACAAACTATCGCAGACCAACTCGCGGAAGTCCCTTTACCTGGGGAACAATTTACCAATTTTACTTTCCCTGACGAACTCATTGCCACTCTTTCACTCAGTGATGAGTCGTATCCAATGACCCTCTTCTTCGATGGATCCAAATTCCAGCATGGCAGAGGGTCCGACGTTGTTCTTATTCCTCTGGACGCTGAACCTATGCCTCTTTCATTCCGGCTCGATTTCCCCTGCACTAATAATACAACAGAATATGAGGCCCTTGTTTTGGGTCTCCAGGTTACGTTACACTTAGGTGTAAAATCTATTAACATTTTCGGTGACTCTCAACTGGTCGTCAATCAAATTATGGGCATCTACCAATGTAAAAATGAGGAAATTCAAAAGTAAAAACATTACATGGATTCACTTTTGACCTTATTTACTCATTATTCTATCCAAACCATTCCCCGCTCAACTAATAAATTTGTGGATACTATGGCTTGCTTAGCCTCACAAATTCTTGCCTCACCGACTGACTCTAACATATTTGTCTTGGTCCAACAACTCTTTGCCCCATCTTACTCAGCCCCGGATGTTGGTATGATAAATAATGTCTCCGCTTATTCACAGGATACTTGGTATCACCAATTTCATAATTACCTTACAACCTCTGTTCTCCCATCTGACCTTACAAGTAACAGAAAAAAGTGATTTTCTCAAAAGTGTTTCTCATTATGTCATCATGGGGGGAATTCTCTATAAACATGGCTTTGATGGAATCCTCCTTCGATGTCTAACCGGTGCGGAGGTCACCTATATCATCCAACAAGTCCATGATGGCATTTGTGGTGGACATTTTAGTGGCTTTGCCGTGGCCAAACAGATCCTTCGCCTAGGCTATTATTGACCTACTCTTAATAACAAATGCTATGAATATGTTAAGCGTTGTATTATGTGTCAACAACATGCTAACCTTCAACATACCCCTAGCCATCCGCTACAGGTCGCACGAGATCTTTGGCCTTTCTCACAATGGGGTTTAGACCTTATTGGTGAGATTCACCCACCCTCTTCGCAACGTCACCGTTGGATAATCACAGCGACCGAATATTACACTAAATGGGTGGAGGCAATTCCACTCATTTCAACCAAAAAAGAAAAAATCGTATAATTCATTAACCATCACATTATCTGTCGTTTTGGTGTTCCTCATCGCCTGATAATAGATAATGGAAAATCTTTCAAAAATAAGCTGTTACAAGACCTTTGTGACAACTTTGGTATCAAACTTAGTCTTCTCATCACCTTACTATCCACAAGCAAATGGTCAAGCAAAATCTTCTAACAAAACCCTAACCAAAGTTCTCATGAAAGTCGTTAACGATTCTGGAAGTAATTGGCCTGATCACATCCCCTTTGCCCTTTGGGCTTATCGTACCAGCATTCGTAATTCCACTAATGCCACACCATTTTCTTTGGTATATGGTACCGAGGCTGTCTTACCTCTCAAAATACAAATACCCTCCCTAAGAATATCTCTCCAGGATATTCTCACCAATGATGATTTCCACCAAGAGCGGTTAGCCCAATTGGAGCTTCTTGACGAGTGTCATCTTACAGCTCTTGACCACCTTCAAATCTATCAAAAGTGCATCAAACGTTCTTATGATAAGTGACTTCATGTAGCGTACCTTTAAGGTTGGTGATCTTGTCATCAAAGAGAATCAACATGTAACCAAACTAGAAAAGAGAAAACGTGGAAAATTTTCTCCTAATTGGATTGGGCCTTACATTATCACTCACACTTACGGATCAGGCACTTACTCGTTTAGCTTCACTTAATGGTAAACTTGAGCCTGAACCCCTTAATTCATTGCATCTTCGGCCATTCTACTATTGAATTTAGTGTTATATCACTTCTTATCTACCTTGCGCTCGTCCCTTGAGCTCATTTACCACCTCATACACTTTGTTTCATGCATCTCAAAATAGAATCAAGCTCACGTGGTTTGGTCATCACCTCCGCCTAAAGATGCCTTCCCCCTTTTTTAGTCTATTTCCATGACTTAAAAGTATCAAAATAACATGTTCTCAATTATAAACTTATGGGATTTTCTTGAGTCAAACTTCCTACAAAACTAGATGCTTCATGCCAAACAGACATCTAGACCTCTAAGTTATACATAGACTATAAGCTATGTGCAAAGCCACTATCTGCTATTATAAATAGACTCCCCTGAAGGACAGCTATACACAAAAGCCACATCTGCTACTATAAATAGACTACTCCCTTAAAGGACAGCTATACAAATTCAGCCTTTATCAGAAGCTTCTCACATTGCTCAGCTTCGTGAAGAGCTCAAGAACAACAAAATACATATCCCATGTAGACTTCCCGCATCAATCAGTCTATATCCAGAAAAATAAAAGCAGTATTCAAAAGCACTTTTGAGTCATGGACTTGTCTATTTAGGTTTGGTTTTCTTTTTTCAGCATAATCACCTTATAACAAATTCTCTGCGCCCCAGCTCTACCAGCCACCTCACCTCACCATTCGTCAAAGAAACAAAACTCAAGGGACGTGACGTATATCTGATATATTGTGATTATACAACTCTTTTCACCTATCGAATTCTCACATATGTAAGGTACCTAGGGATTTAAGCTCATCCTACGTTAATATGTGGTTTGTTTAGCTCTTTTCAACTACGGGACACTTTTGCCTCTTTTACTCGAATCTAGGATTATGTGTTGACCTTAATCAGGACATGGTTCCCTACTACTTGGGTAAGCTAACTTTCGCTTCACCTATACCTACACCAACATCGCCAATACATTACCAACACCAACAACATTACCCTACCAATATCAATATTGTTTACCAACCAACAAATTGCCTAACCACAACCAAATTTCCTGAATTCACCTCTCCCTAGTCCTAAGGGAGAACTACATCAGTCTGAGGCCCCTCCTTGCTTTTTGTAATGGGCTATGTAGGTAGCACTTAAGAGACATGGGGTCTCCCAAGGTTAGCTCGACCATCCCCTACCATAACCTATCATTTGTTGTAAATATAAATATTTTTTTTGTATTTCTATTTGATAACATTCATCTTTATCATTTTTAAAAAAAATAAAAACATTCAAAACACAACCATTCTTATTATTATTATAACTCAAATCAACCTACATAATTAATTTTTTCTTTAGATGTTAAACAAATACATCTTCTATATCATCGATGTGCAGTTCGGCATCCTTATTTATTCTTATACCTCTATGAAATTCACTTAGACCCTTGCACCTCATCCCGAACCAGGTGTTGATCGTGATCGCCGACGTCGCTCACCTGGCCTCTCCATCCTCAAAGGTGCTACTACTATTGGTTCCTCCCACTAATCTACCAATCTCTCCTATAACATATGAATATGCCCTCTCACGCGGAGGAGTCTTTCCTCTAGTCTCTCCACTCGTGACTCCGCAACCGCTACCAACCACGTTGTCTCATTCACCCACATTTGAAGCTGGTGCACTAAACCCTGTTGGTGATCTCTCTCCGCTATAATCACAGCTATGTTAGGCTGATCGGCCCTCTCACGTGAACCTCACAGCTCTACTACCCACCATAATCTTTAAGCCTTTGTCGATCCTGCATCCATTACCCTGCGATCAGCTGCTATCTCTTTTGGTCCTTCTGGAGGTGTCAGCTGGGGAGGTGAGAATGATGCCTTGGTGTCAATCCTCATGTATTTTCTACAAGCCATGGGTATATCCTGAAAAAATCCAAATTGTCACCGCACGCGATCTAGAGGAATCCTCTCGTACTCACCTGGCCTGTGCCCCACGATCCACCTCAATCACTCTACACCCCTCAAATCCTCAGCTATGTTTTCTATCACCATATAGTTTCCATAAGGCCTCCAATGGATATCCACAATCGTCACCATCTCCCACACCTACCTATAATACTCGATGTCATCTGTCACGGCCTAGGATCTCACCTCTTGTTCAGTCTGGACCCATCGTCTGAATCCCAATATCTGCACTCCTGTCTCTCTTTCTTGGATTGGTCAGCCTATTGGTCACACACACACAATGTGCTCATAGGCCCAACAATGTAATAAGTATGCACGATCTAGTGTCATCCTGTGATTTCACCTGCAGGCCCATAAACCTCTGTATAGCTCCACCAGATATGCGGGTGCCCATACAAAAGTAACGCTCTTTTCTATCATTTCCCAAATAATACACATCAATGCTTTTGGAAATCTTCCCCCATCCGCCCTCGGTAATGCATAATACCCCACCGCTATCATTAATACCACTACCAACCTTGTTGCCTCAGGGTGTCCTGTATACATTATACCATAAGTGAATGTCAAAACTCGTTGTGCCAAATATCATGCAGCTGAACTAAATATTGTTGTTATCGCTCCCCACACTGCACTAGGCCCCACCTGATACACTGGTCTTCCTGTAATTGGGAGCCTCAAAATTCTAAATACATCTTCCAACATCACTGTCATCTCCCCTGTTGGCAGATAGATGGTATTCTTTTTTGGATTCCATCTCTCAATCAACGCCTGCAACATAGCATGATTACATGTGATTCGTGAATAATAGTTGATTCCACTTAACCCCACATGGTTTATCAATGCCCATTCAGTTGGTGTTACATCCACTCGGACTCGTGACGATAAAGCTTGCACACTATCATTCATCCTCAGCCCTGCCTCTGCCTATATACATCAAAACAACACACAACCATTCAATAAATCAAATCCCCAAGTGTTTTTTCTCACATTCTAGAATTTCATACAGTAACCGATACTGGTTATAGATAACCGATACTGGTTACCTAACCGATACCGGTTATCTCTAAATGATATCGGTCACTATCAATCCTATACAACCTACTTGCAAACACAACTTATGATAATTATTTGCTCGTTTACCCCTCTCTGTACCTACAAACATACCCGAAATCCCTACTTACTTACCCTATAATACTCACCCCATCCTAAACCCTTGCCTATCACCTTTTCTTTTTTATCTCTACCCACTTACCTTCTCTCATCCTATCCATAAAACATGCAAGAATTGAATTACAACCAAAAATTATACCTCTGGGGATGCAGCAGTTTGAGGTGGAACTTGTCTTCCCTCTCGTCTCTACCCATTGGATGCTTCTCCTTGTTCAGCCATGTTCATCAACCCCTTCAATATAACTTGTCTTTCTACCTTCTTAATCTCAGCCCATAATCACTTTACCTGTCTCTTTCCTCCTTATCAGTCAATTCTCCCATGCAATTACCTGTATCAGTCATCAAACAACGTCACATTCTCGTATTTAACTTGTTGCATGCCTCTAAAAATAAGAACTTAAGTTACCACCCACACTTTTCTATTTTTATAAAAGCTTGTTTTAGCATAACCGATATCAGTTACCTAACTGGTATCGGTCATATCTTACCGACGTTGGTTAGCTAACCCGATATTGGTCATATGTCTCCTTTTTCTTAAAACCTAGGATTTTCTTTCTTTTTTGCAAATTTTTTGGTGGTGCCCGCCTCTTTTTCCCTATATAACGACATCGTTATCAATATTTGTCATCAGAATCCCATCAACACGGTATACATATCATCAAAATTTCATCAACATCATCTATATACATTAAATTTCAAAAACCATTGACAAAACATATGAGACATTTGAATACATACATCAACCCCCAATCATCATACACACCATGTGGATCAAAATCATCATCTATATATATCAATGTCAAAAATATACCAATTTGCCCTACATGGGGCCTCTGTGATCTAAAAATATAACTAGCACACAGACTCATTGTCTCTGTCAAAATCTCAACTCAACTCGCAGCCGGTCTCTCATATCAAAAATATACTCGGCTCGCAGGCCGTATCAACTATACAAAATGTACTCGGCTGGCAGGCTGGTATATACAACAAAAAATAAATAAAATAAATCATTGTGGCACGCAGCCTCTATATACATACCAGTTCATAGACTAGTGTCTATATCCAATATCAAAAACCATCTCCACTCCCAGGATGTCTCAACTCTCTCCACCACCTCAGCCCCTCCCCGCCTGCTGGTCTCTGCACTGGCTCTCACCCTCCTCCCTGTCACCGACCCACCGGCTGTGGCTGTGGCCCCCTGGATCTCTCACTCTGGGATGTCTCGGCTCTATGTGCCGCATATGGCTAATAGTCAGCCCCCCGGTACCATCAAAAGCAGTCCTGATAGTATCAGGCCTCTGCTCTCACCTCCATATAGGGAACCTGTGCCACCATAGCTACTAGGGCTGGTCCCCTAACTCCTAATAGTAGGGCCCCTACCCTTCCGGTAACCCTGTGCCTGTGGCGGTACCTATACCTGTGCCTGTGCCTGCGGCAAGTGCCTGTGCCTGTGGGCTGGTGCCTGTGGCTTGTACCAGTTGCCCTACGGATATGCTTGAGCATGTGCCTAGGCTAATTGGCCCCTGTTAGCACCCCAATCTGTGCCTGTGCAGTAGCAAGATACCCCTATAATAACTACACCTATCCTAAGAGTCAGTCCCTCTCCACTATCACAGTCACCAAATCTAGCTGTGTGGGCTGTGCTCTCATAGCTTCTCTCTTACCTGCCACCAAACCAAAAAGGCACATGTCACTCTGACATCATCCACTATTATCATCATCCGGTCTCTCTGCTACCCAATCTGGGTCAACGGGATGTGGTGCAGGAAGTGGGGCCTCTACATCATCCCTCTGGTACTATGGGAAGGGAGGTGGCTCATCCTGTCACAAGCCCAACTGCCATCGTACCCTCTCTAGGGGTATCCTCTCATACTCCCCAGGCCTCCGTCCAGCTATCTAGAAATTTACGGGATGCAATGCATCTGTGCTCGGGCTCCTCCTCAGGGTTGATGGCCTCTGTAGGGCCTCCATAAAATGTCTAGTGCGGTCAAGCCTTCTAACATATAAACGGTAGTAGGCCACATCTCATCCTGCGAGCACGCTCGTGGATGGCCCACGACCCCCAACCACCTCTGAAATCCATATCTATATACTATCTGTGGCCCTGGCTACCTGGGGCAGCCCTACTAGTCATATACAGATGATATGCTCGGTACGCCAACAGTTGTAACAAAAATGTCGAGAAAATACCAAATCACCTCATACGGCGACAACCCCACAGCTCTCTGTATAGCTGCACCAGATACACTGGTGCCCAGGCATAGAATGTATGCTCCTCTACCATCTCGTGCAAAACTCCCATCAAAGCCTTTGTGGGAAGGCGGCCTCCCTCTAAGTTAGGGAGGGTGAAGCAGGTGGATACCAATCATCATCAACACGACAAGCCGTGTCTCCTGTCGGTGTGCACGATACATGTCGCCATAGGCAATGCTCGCATTGTGATAGGTAATCAATGGTGCTGCATCCCCGAATACATACATGATTCTTTCCATCACTATCTCCGCATCCACCTGGAACATTGCCTCACCTACGATTGGCAGTCTCAGGATGCGATACACATCCTCTAATGTAATCATCATCTCTCCAGTAGGGAGATGGAAGACATTAGTTTCCGGATCCCATCTCTCGATGAGGGAAACCATTAGGATGTGGTCCCTATCCACATCATTATACCGCTGGACTCCGTCGAGTCCAACCTCTCGTATGATGGCCCACTGCATTGTAGACACATGTGGCCGCATCCGCCTCAATAGAGGGGGCATCCGATCCTACATCGTGAGCTGCTGGCATGCCTGTAAAAACAACCCACTTCATCGGGCCTACCCTTTACAATAACAACTACCTTAACTCTCTATACCCACTTACCCACCCAACCACAACCTGACTCTAAAACACACATATCTACACCACCTATCTTACCCATACATCTATGATCTCCCCTTTAATTATCTCACACCCCTACCAACCACCCCCGATCTACTCTAGCCATCTAATTATACCCCGCCAATTTAGCACCTCCTACTTCATACCAAACAGCCTAATCTATCCTACCTGAACCAGTCCCCCACAACCCATTTCCCCCACCACCAATCACATTTCCTATCAACTTCTACCCCTCCCCCTTCACCCCCAAACAAACAAACCAAAACAACACGACAAAATTCTAACAACAAAACAAAAACCACAACTCCCTACCCATGCTGACCAGTACCGGTCACCCCTCGACCACCATCGGTCCCCCCAACGTAACTTATATGTGCCGACGCTGGTCGACCTATGACCGACGCCGGTCTGTAACCAAACAATGTATACAACTATTTCTGTGACTGATTTCGGTCACCTAGTGACCGACATTGGTCACTGTCCAATTGTGGGGCCGAATTCAAAAAGGCCCACAAAACACATTTTTACCTATTTCTCCCTATTTACCAACAAGAAACCCTAAAAACCTACCCACCCTACTATTTTGACCTAACTAGCCTACCTACCCACTCCATTTTACCAAATTACTTCCATTCATTCATTATTTTATTAAAATTAAGATTCCTACCCAAAACCCACATCTAAGTTAAACTCATTAAATTCACATAGGTAGGAGTTCAGAGCCTACCGGTATGACTACACGTCATCGTGGTGGGATAGGTGGTAGTGGTCCAGCTGGTCCCGCACCTCCTGCTCCTCCTGGCTGTGCCATGGCTCCAAATCTCCTCAGTTGGGTCCTCAACCAATCAAACTCTACCTCCTGCTCACTAGGGTCTACCAATCACTCACTCCTCCACTTAACTGGTGCCAACTCAGCCCACAAACTCAAAAAACTCACTTCACACCTCAGATAGCTAAAATTGGGCGCTTAAATTCACAAAGTGATAATGACATGCCATTTTTTTTTATAGGTTTTGGACCTATAACCGATACCAGTTATTTCACTCCATAGAATACCAGTATCGGTCTTCTAACCGATATCGATCACACATAACTGATATCAGTTACCAACTTCATTCCCCTAACTCCTGCCCTTATCCACCAATCTCCACTTTTTCCCGCATCACCTACCGCTGGCTTTGTTGACTAGCCTTATTTTGACTTCAATCGGCCCGACCCACGGCCACAACCAACCATTAGGCCTGACCCAAGGCCGCAACCAACCATTTAGCCTGACCCAAGGCCGCAACCAACAATTTGGCCTGACCCACGGCCGTAACCAACCATTTGGCCTAACCCAAGGCTGTAACGAACCATTAGGCCTGACCCAAGGCCGTAACCACCCAATCAGGCCCCGACCCATGGCCGCAACCAACCAATCAGGCTCGACCCAAGGCTGCAACCAACCAACCAAGCCTGACCCAAGGCCGCACCCAACCAATTAGGCTGGACCCATGGCCACAACTAATCAATCGGCCTAACCCAAGGCCGCACCCAACCAATCAAGCCTGGCCCAAGGCCCTCACCAATAAGTTGGCCCGACCCAAGGCCGCACCAATTAAGTACCTCGACCAAGACCCACAAATTACGATTTTATCCACCCATCGTGAAGCTTTTTGTTCAATCGCGCTCACCTGTTCATGTTTTTAGCATGATTAGGATACTTGAATTGATCAGCCAACCAACTTTTCCTAGACCGAGACCTTGACATTTATCTCAACCAAACCAGCCATTTGGTACTACCAAAACATGCCTAAACGTTCATGTACCTACCCATTATATCCCCTGGAGCTACTTCCTATGCCTTGGATACTAGGATTATATCACCCTTATTTGGATAAACTATCGACCTTTGCCTATGAATTGCTTGTTTGCCTCTTCAAATCATGTACCCTGGTCATACTACTATATTTCAACGTGTGTCTGCTTCCTTGAACTTACCCCCCATCTTACCATTATGTCAACACCATTCACCCTTTATCAACCCTATCCCTGATTTCACGTCACCTCAATCTGTGATAGATTTAAGGGGGATTACCTTTACCCTTAACGGGAGTAACCACTTCTTATTATTGTCAGTGTAGCTTTAGAAGACAAGCTACACGACAACAAGAAGCTAATGTAGACACCAAATTTGTGTCTTACAACACCCTGTGCCCCACATCTCATTTCCCAACCTAACCTCACCACCTTAACCTTGCACAATTATTTATTAATTACCTTATAATTAATAAATACACATCTCCAAACCTGCCACCTCATTTTGCCACCTCATCATGACCTAGCCCTAACCCTAAACTAACCTAATTAAGAACTATAACTTGGTCTGCATCCACACCCATGAATAATTACTCCTCACCCACACCAAAACTAACCTAATAATGACTTGACCAAGCCCAAAACTAATCCCTCAAGAGAAAAGGAGGGAAAGTTGGCTATTTTACTAAAAATAGCCCACTTTGACTTAATCGACATCGGTTCCTACTCGACCACCATCGATTACGTAAACACCATCGGTTCCCTGTAAATGACCTTCCCTAACCAAAAACAAGGGATCTGGAATTCATTTGAAGGATCTAAAATTCACTTGGCAGAGCAGAGACAAGTGAAGAAAAGAGAAGAGTTTGTAGAGAAGGACATCGAGCCCAAGACTACAACTGAGTAACCAGAGCCCAGTGACACTCATCCAAGCATTGGGAGAGAAGATAGCTCACTTTTGATTGTCAGATCATCCCACCTAAGCCTTGCCTTCGTCATCACAGTCCTTCGACCTGTATCTTCATCAGGAACTAGTAAGTAGTGTCTTGTATGTTTTTAAATAACATTTCTTGAACTTCTGAATCATAGTAATTACAAGTTCAGTCATAGATCTTCTACCTGGTAGCCCCTGCATCTAACTGTCATTCCTTTACCCTTACATTTCCCTAAGAATAGTCCCCACACTCTCTAAGTCTTGTCCATCACCCCATTGCCTATCCCTAATCATTTTCCAGCCTTATAAAAATCATAGCCGCCTTATAGCCAACCTTTATTAAAAGCCCCTAAATCACTACCCCTACCGATATAAGTTATCAGTAACCAGTACTGGTTATACAGTGACCAGCATTGGTCACTGTGACTCAACCAAAACCAGCCTTTCCTCTAGTGCTTTTAACGAGGTAACTAAATTGTAATTTTGCAATAATTTCTTTGTTAGAATTTGTGTTAATTTGTATTAAGAGGCGAACTGACCACCTTCGAAAGGAATTCCAATATTTCCTGGGCCCAAGGTAGTTCCCTCATTTATTGTCTAACTAAAATCCGATGGTCTTATATTCTTACTTGCAGGTAGTCCTTCCTAGACAAAAAGGAGTTCTTCGCAATTGATCTGATCTCTCTCTATGGTACACATGCACCCTCTCAACATTCAACAGGTATTCCTCCTATCCCTAACCCTTATCTGTTTCTCAAGAGAATGAAAGGATAGAAGAAACTCTATTCTAGGAATAGAACCATTCTGTTCGAAACACTGGGAGCTCTCCAATCAGCTCGAGTTGAGGTTACTCAGGAGCTCCTCGAGTAACTCACTTGAGAACTCACCTGGGAGCTCACCTTGCCTTGCCAACTCACCTTGAGCTTACCTTGCCAACTCACCTTGAGCTTATCTGGTAGATTGTATGTAAGCTCACCTAAGAGATTACCGACAAGCTCACAATTGAGCTCAATTGGGAGTCCACCAAGCAGCTCACCTAGGAGCTTGGCTAGGAGCTCGACAAGAAGCTCACGTAGGAGCTCATCTAGTAGCTCGACTTGAGCTTTCCTGAAAAACTCACCTGGGAGCTCACCTGACAGTTTGCCTTGCTGACTCACCTTAAGCTCACCCAGGATCTTGCCAAGTAGCTTAACTTGAGCTCACCTAGGAGCTTGTCAACTAGCTCACCCGAAAACTAACATGGGAGCTCGCCTGATAGCTCACCTTACCAACTCACATGGGAGCTCACATATTAGCTCACCTTGAGCTCGTTGAGGAGCTCACCTTACCAAATCACCTTAAGCTCATCTGTTAGCTCACCTTGGAGTTTGTCAAGCAACTTACCAAGTAGCTCACCTGGGAGCTCACCTAACAGCTCACCCTAGGAGCTCTTCTGAGAGCTCACCAAGTAGCTTGGTGAGTAGGTTGACTTGATTTGCTTGTGAGCTCACCAACCAGCATGATGGGGACCTCACCTGGGAGCTTGCCAAGTAGCTTGCTTGGGAGATCTCCTAGCAACTCACCTGGGAGCTCACCGAATAGCTCACAAAGTAGCTCACCTAGGAGCTCTTCTGGGAGCTCACTAATATGCTCAAGTGAGCTCACCTGGGAGCTTGTGGAGTAACTAGACTGGGAACTTTCCTGGAAGCTTACCTTTGAGCTCACTTGGGAGCCCACTAAGTAGGTCACCTAGGAGCTTGACTAGGAGCTCAGAAAGTATCTCACACAAGAGTTCATCTAGCAGCTCAACTTGAGCTTGTCTGGAAAACTCACCTAGGAGCTCGCCTGATAAATCTCCTTATTAGTTCACCTTGAGCTCACCTAGAAGCTCACTGAGTAGCTTGACATGAGCTCACCTAGGAGCTCACCTAATAGCCCTCCTTACCTACTCACATGGGAGCTCACCTATCAGCTCACCTGAGCTCATTGAGGAGCTCACCTTACCAAATCACCTTGAGCTTATCTGGTAGCTCACCTCAGAGTTCATCGAGTAGCTTGACAAGTAGCTCACTTGTGAGGTCACCTAACAACTCACCTGGGAGCTCACCTAAAAGCTCACTGAGCAGCTTGCTGAGTAGGTTGACTTCAGTTGCTTGTGAGCTTACCAACCAGTATGACGGGGACCTCACCTGGGAGCTCACCAAGTAGCTCACTTGGGAGCTCACCTAGTAGCTCACCTGGGAGCTCTCTGAATAGCTCACAAAGTTACTCACTTAGGAGCTCTTCTGGGAGCTCACCGATATGCTCAAGTTGAGCTCACTTGGGAGCTCATGGAGTAACTTGACTAGGAACTCACCTAGAAGCTCACCTAATAGCTCACCTTGCTAACTCACCTTGCCAACTCACCTTGAGCTTGCCTAGCTAACTCACCCTTAGCTCATCTGGTAGCTCGCATGTAAGCTCAGCTCAGAGATTACCGACAAGTTAGCTTGGGAGCTCATCAAGTAGCTCACCTAGGAGCTCATCTTGGAGCTTGGTAAGCAGCTCACCTAGGAACTTGTCGACCAGATCGACTTGAGCTTACCCAGAAACACACTTAGGAGTTTTTCTCTACAACTCACCTTGAGCTCACCCCAGGAGCTCGCCAAGCAGCTTGACCTGAGCTCACCTAAGAACTCGTCAAGAAGATCACCTAAAAACTTACATGGGAGCTCACCTGACAACTAGCCTTGATAACTCACATGGGAGCTTACCTATCAACTCACCTTGCAAGATCACCTTGAGCTCACTAAGGAGCTCACCTTGCTAACTCACCTTGAGCTCATATGATAGCTCAACTTGGAGTTCATTGAGCAGCTCACCAAGTAGCTCACCTGGAAGCTCACCTAATAGCTCACCTGGGAGCTCACCGAGTAGCTTTCCGAGTAGGTTTAATTTATCTCACTTGTGATCTTTCCAAGTAGTTCACTTGGGAGCTCGCCGAGTAGCTCACCTCGAAGCTCTTCTGGGAGCTCACTGATCAATTCGAGTTGAGCTCACCTGGGAGCTGTTAAGTAACTCACCTGGGAACTTTGCTGGGAGCTCACCTGATAGCTCACCTTGCCAACTCACCTTGACCTCATCTGGTAGCTTACATGTAAGCTCACCTCAGAGATTACCAACAAGCTTGCCTTTGAGCTCACCTGGGAGTTCACTGAGTAGCTCACCTAGGAGCCCAGATGGGAGCTTAGTAAGGAGCTCACCCAGGATCTTGTCGAGAAGCTCGACTTGAGATTGCCTAGAAAAATGCATTGGAGCTCACCTGATAGCTTTCCTTTCCAGATCACCTTGAGCTCATCGAGTAACTTGACTTGAGCTCACCTAGGAGCTTGTCAAGCATCACTCCCAAAAACTCACATGGGAGCTCACCTAACAGCTCACCTAGAAACTCACTTTGGACCTTGCCTATCAGCTCGCCTTACCAGCTCACCTTGAGCTAGCTGAGGAGCTCACCTTGCAAAATCACCTTGAGCTCATCTGGTAGCTCACCTTAAAGTTTGTTGAGTAGCTCACAAAGTAGCTTTTCAAGTTGCTTGCTGAGTAGGTTGACTTGAGCTTACTTGTGACCACACCGGGGACCTCACCTAGGAGATAACCAATAGGCTAATTTGGGAGATCACCTAAAACCTTGCTTGGGATCTAATTAGACATCTCGCTAAGTAGCTCAGTTGGGAGCTCTTATGGGAGCTTTTCGATCAGCTCAAGTTGAGCTCGCCTGAGAGCTCGTCAAGTAACTCACCTAGGAACTTGCCTGATAGCTCACCTTGCCAACTCAACTTGAGCTCATCTAGTATCTCAAATGTAAGCTCACCTCAGAGATTACTAACAAGCTCAACTTTGAGCTCAGCTAGGAGCTCACCTAGGAGTTCAGATGGGAGCTCAGCAAGAAGTTGACCTAGGAACTCGTCGAGTAGCTAAACTTGAGCTTACCTAAATAATTTCCAGGGAGCTAACCTGATAGCTCACCTTACCAGGTCACATTGACCTCACCCAGGATCTCATTGAGTAGCTTGACTTGAGCTCACTCAGGAGCTCTTCAACTAGCTCACCCAAAAACTTTCATGGGAGCTCACCTGAGAGCTTGCCTTGCCAAATTACATGGGAGCTCACCTATCAGCTTGCCTTTCTAGCTCACCTTGACCTCACTTAGGAGATCACCTTACTAACTCTCCTTAAGCTAATCTGGTAGCTCACCTCAGAGATCATCGAGAAGCTTGCCAAGTAGCTCACCCAACAGCTTACTTGGGAGCTCACCTATAAGCTTTCCTAGGAGCTCACCGAGTAGGTTGAATTGATCTCACTTGTGCGCTCACAAAGTAGCTCACCAGGAACCTTGCTTGGGAGCTCACCAAGTAGCTCACTTGGGAGCTCTTTTAGAAGCTCACTTGGGATCTCACCAAACAACTCACTAAGTATCTTGCCTAGGAGCTCTTCTGGAAGCTCACCGATGAGCTCCAGTTGAGCTCACCCCTGAGATCCTCAAGAAAATCACCTGGGAGCTCACCTAACATCTCACCTTACCAACTCACCTTTAGCTCACCTTGCAAACTCACCTTGATCTTTCCTTTCCAACTCACCTTGAGCTCATCTGGTAGCTCAAATGTAAGATCACCTAAGAGCTCGTCGAGTAGCTTGACTTGAACTTACCTAGAAAATAACCTTGGAGCTTGCCTGACAGCTTACCTAGCTAGCTTGCCTTGAGCTTTCCTAAGAGCTCATCCAAGATCTCACTGAGAAGCTTAACTTCATCTCACTTGGAAGCCCATCATGCAGCTCACTTGAAAACTCGCATGCGAGCTCACATAACAACTCACCCAGAAACACACATGGGAGCTTACCAATCAGCTCACCTCACTATCTTACCTTGAGCTTGCTGTAGAGGTCACCTTCCTAACTTTTCTTGAGCTCATCTAGTAGCTCACCTCAGAGTTTTTCGAGTAGCTCACCAAGTAGCTCACCTAGGAGCTTACCTAATAGCTCGTTTGGGAGCTCACCTAATAGCTCACCTAGGATCTCACAAAATAGCTCACTGAGTAGGTTGACCTGACCTCACTTGTGAGCTCACCAAGTAGCTCATCGGGGACCTCACCTGTGAGCTCACCAAGTAGCTCTCTTGGGAGATCACCAAAAATCTCTCTAAGTAGGTTGACTTGAGCTCACTTATTAGCTCACCAAAAACCTCACCGGGGACCTCACCTGGGAGCTCGCAAAGTAGCTCTCTTGGGAGCTCACCTAGCAACTCACTTAGGAGCTCACCGAATAGCTCACAAAGTAGCTCACCTGGGAGTTCTTATTGGAGCTCCCCGATCAGATCAAGTTAAGCTCACCTTACTAACTCACCTTCAGCTCACCTTGCCAACTTGCCTTGAGCTCGCCTTACTAACTCACCTTGAGCATTTCTGATAGGTCACATATAAGCTCACCACAGAGATTTCCAATAAGCTCACCTTTGAGCTCACTTGGGAGCTCACCAAGAAGCTCACCTAGGAGCTCGGCAGCTAGCTTGGCAAGTATCTTTCCCAGGAGCTCGTCAAGCATCTTAACTTGAGTTTTCCCAGAAACTCACCTGCGACTCACTTGATAGCTCAACTTGTCAACTCACCTTGAGCTCACCAAGGAGTAAGCAACACTCCCAGGAGCTTATCAAGAAACTCACATAAAAAATCACATAGGAACTCACCTTATAGCTCACCTTTCTCAATCGTATGGAAGCTTACATATCACCTCATCAGACAAGCTTAAGGTAAGTTGGCAAGGTGAGCTCCTCAGGTGAACTCATGGTGAGCTGATAGGTGAGCTCCCATGTGAGTTTCTAGGAAAGCTATATGGTGAGAACCCATGAGAGTTTTTGGGTGAGTTACTTGATGAGCTCTTGAGTGAGCTCATTGTGAGCTACTTGGCAAGCTGTTAGGTGAGCTCAAGGTGATCTATTAAGGTGAGCCATAAGGTGAGCTCCCATGTGAGTTTCTGGGTAAGACAAGTCGAGCTACTCAATAGGATCTTATGTGAGCTACTTTCCGAGCTCCCATCTGAGCTCCTAGGTGAGATACTCGGTGAGCTTCTAGGTGAGCTAAAAGTGTGTTTATTGGAAATCTCTAAGGTGAGCTTACATGTGAGCTAGCAAATGAGCTCAAGGAAAATTGGTAAGGTGAGTATAAGGCAAGCTCCTAGGTGAGTTTCTAGGTGAGTTACTCGACAAGATCTTAGGCAAGCTCAACTTGAGCTGATCAACGAGCTCCCATAAGAGCTCCTAGGTGAGCTGTTTGGTGAGCCATTCAGCGAGCTCCCAAGTGAGCTACTAGGAAAGCTCCCAGGTGATCTAATTAGCGAGCTCCCATGCAAGGTCCATGGTGAGCTACTTGGTGAGCTCACAAGAGATCTCAAGTTAACCTACTCAGTGAGCTCCTAGGTGAGCTATTTGGTGAGCTCCAAGGTGAGCTATTAGGTGAGCTCCCAGGTGAGCTACTTGGCGAGCTGCTTGATGAACTCTGAGGAGAGATACTAGATGAGCTCAAGGTGAGCTGATAGGAAAGTTCCCATGTGAGTTTTTGGGTGAGCTGATAGGAAAGCTCCCATGTGAGTTTTCTTGTGACCAACTTGACGAGCTCCTGAGTGATCTCAAGTAGAGCTACTTGGCAAGCTCGTAGGCGAGCTCAAGGTGAGATGGCAAGGTGAGCTATCAGGTGAGCTCCTAGGTGATTTTCTGGGAAAGCTCAAATCGATCTACTTGATGAGCTTTTGGGTGAGCTACTTTCTAGGCTCCCAATCGAGCTCTTAGGTGAGCTACTTGGTGAGATCCCATGCAAGGTTAAAGGTCAGTGTCTTGGCAATCTTTGAGGTGAGCTTACATGCGAGCTACTAGATGAGCTCAAGGTGAGTTGGCAAGGTGAGCTGTTAGGTGAGCTCCTAGGTGACTTACTCGATGAGATCTTGGGTGAGCTCAACTCAAGCTGATCAGTAAGCTCCCAGAAGATCTCTCAGGTGAACTATTTGGTGAGTTATTCAATGAGCTCCCAGGTAAGCTGCTAGGTGAGCTCCTAAGTGAGCTACTTGGTTAGCTCCCATGTGAAGTCCTTGGTGAGCTGCTAAGCAAGATCACAAGTGTGCTCAAGTAAACCTACTCAGCCAACTACTCAGTGAGCTCCCAGGAGAGCTGTTAAGGGAGCTCCCAGGCAAGCTACTTCATGAGCTGCTTGATGAAATCCAAGGTGAGCTACTAGACAAGCTTAAGGAAAGTTTTTTGGTGAGCTGCCTGAGAGCCTACCTAACAAATCACCTAAGATCTCACCAAGAAGCTCACTGAGTAGGTTGATTTAAGTTGCTTGTGGATCACTTGTAGCTCCCCAGGGGACCCCCTCAACTTGGGATTTTCCAACGTAAACTGTCCTTTGGACTCACATGGCAACTCAAACTGGATCTCTTCGTATAGCTCACCAATTCGCTCAGTGGGAGCCTCTCTTCTAGAGCTCAACCGGTGGAAATCCCTCTCCCCTCTTTTTCTTTCCCCTAGGAGCTCGTCAAGCAGCTTGACTTGAGCTTGCCTGCCCGGAAAAAATGCATCAGAGCTACCTGATCGCTTGCCTTTCCAGATCACCTTGAGCTCATCGAGCAACTCGACTTGAGTTCACCCAGGATCTTGTCACGTAGCACTCCCAAAAACTCACATGGGAGCTCACCTGAAAACTCACCTAGAAAATCACATTGGAGCTTGCCTATCAGCGCACCTTACCAGCTCACCTTGAGCTGGCTGAGGAGCTCACCTTGCTAACTCACCTTGAGCTCATCTGGTAGTTAACCTCAGAGTTCATCGAGTAGCTTGCCAAGTATCTCGTCAAGTTGCTTGATGAGTAGGTTGACTTGAGCTTGCTTATGACGACATCAGGGACCTCACCTAGGAGCTAACCAATTAGCTAACTTTACAACTCACCTAGCACCTTACTTGGGAGCTCATCAGACATCTCGCCAAGTAGCTCAGCTGGGAGCTCTTATGGGAGCTTTCTGATCAGCTCAAGTTGAGCTCACCCGGGAGCTCATCAAGTACTCCCTGGGACTTGCCCTAGGAGCTCGCCTGACAGCTCACCTTGCTAACTCAACTTGAGCTCATCTAGTATCTCACATATAAGCTCACCTCAGAGATTTGTGACAAGCTCAACTTTGAGCTTGGCTGGGAGCTCACCTAGGAGCTCGGATGGGAGCTCAACAAGCAGCTGACCTAGGAACTCGTCGAGTAGCTCAACTTGAGCTTACCTGAAAACTTGTCAAGGAGCTCACCTGATAGCACACCTTACTAGCTCACATTGACCTCACCTAGGAGGTCATTGAGTATCTCGACTTGAGCTCACTCAGGAGCTTGTCAACCAGTTCTCCCAAAAACTTACATGGGAGCTCATATGAGAGCTCGCCTTTCTAAATTACATGGGAGCTCACCTATCAGCTTTCCTTTCCAGCTCACCTTGAGCTCACTTAGGAGATCACATTACTAACTCTCCTTAAGCTCATCAGGTAGCTCACCTAAGAGCTCATCAAGCAGCTCGCCAAGTAGCTCACCTGATAGATTACTTGACGCTCACCTATAAGCTTGCCTAGGAGCTCACTGAGTAGGTTTACTTGATCTCTCTTGTAAGCTCACCAAGGGGGGACGTCTCTATAAACGTGGCTTTGATGGCATCCTCCTTCGATGTCTAACCGGTGCGTGAGTTACCTGACCATCCAAATCCATGACGGTATTTTGTGGTGACATTTTAGTGCCTTGCCATTGCCAACGGATCCTTCACCTAGGCTATTATTTGGCCTACTCTTAATAACACGACTACGTACGCATATGTTAAGCAGTGTGTTTGTGTCACAACATGCCACCCTTCAACATAATCCCTAGCCATCCAGTACATGGTCGCGACGAGAATCTTTGCCTTTCTCACAATGGGGTTTAGACCTATTGGTGAGATTCACCCCCTCTTCGCAACGTCACCATTGGATAATCACACTCACCCAGCAACCGGAATATGACTAAATGGGTGGAGGCCATTCCAGCTCATTTCACCAAAAAGATAAAAATTGTAGAATTCCTTAACCATCACATTATCTGTCTTTTTGGTGTTTCCTCACGCCTGATAACAACAGATAATGGAAAATATTCAAAAATAAAGGTTGTTACAAGACCTTTGTGACAACTTTGGTATCAAACTTCTCTTCTCATCACCTTAATATCCCAAGAGAAATTGTCAATCTGAATCTTCTAACAAACCCTGACCAAAGATTCTCATGAAGTCCTTTAACTATTCCTAGAAAAAATGGGCCTGATCATCCCCTTTATCCAATTAGGCTTATCGTCCATCTTCGTACCTAAAGTTAATGCCACCAACCGCCATTTTATATTGTTATATGGTAATGAGCTATCTTGCCTCTCGAGACATACCTCCGCTAAGAATATTATCTCAGGATATTCTCACCAATATGATTTCCACCAAGAGTGGTTAGCCCAATTGCAGCTTTGACGAGAGCTCATCTTATAAAGCCTTGACCACCTCAAATCTATCAAAAACACATCAGCATACTTATGATAAGTGACTACATGAGCTACCTTTAAGGTTGGTGGAATTTTGTCTCAAAAAGAGAATATAAACATGTAACCAAACTAGAAAAGAGCAAATGTGGAAATTTAATCCAAATGGATGGGGCCTTCCCCTTACATTAGCACTAACACTTAAGATCAGGCATTATGTTAGCTTCGCTAATGGTAAACCTGAGCCTGAACCCCTTGAATGCCTTGCATCTCGGCCATTCTACTGTGAATTTAATGTTATATCACCACTTCTTATATACCTTGTATTGTCATTGAGCTCATTTACACCTCATACACTTGTTTCATGCATCTAAAATATAATCAAGCTCACGTAGTTTGGCATCCTCTTTTACAGATGCCTTCCCCTTTTTAGTCTGGTCCATGACTTAAAGTACAAATAACTGTTCTCAATTATACACTTATGGGATATTCTTGAGTCAACTTGCCCTAACAAAACTAGATGGCTTCAATGCCAAACAAGACATCTAAGACCTCTAATTTATATATAGACTACTCCCTTGAAGGACAACTATGTGCAAGCCACTTCTGCTATTATAAATAGACTGTTCCCACTGAAGGATCTAGCTATACACAAAAGCCACATCTGCTAACTTATAAATAGACTGCTCCTTGAAGGACAACTATACAAAGTCAGCCTTTATCAGAATCTTCTCGCATTGATCATCTTCGTGAAGACCTCAAGAACAACAAAATACATATCCCATGTAGACTTCCTGCATCGATTAGTCTATATCTAGAAAAATAAAAGCAGTATTCAAAAGCACTTTTGAGGTCATGGACTTGTCTATTTAGGTTTGGTTCTCTTTTGTCAGCATAATCACCTTATAACAAATTCTCTACACCCCAGCTCTACCAGCCACCTCTCCTCACCATTCATCAAAGCAACAAAACCCAAGGGATGTGACATATATCTGATATATTGTGATTATACAACTCTTTTCACCTATCGACTTCTCGCATATGCAAAGTACCTAGGGATTCAAGCTCATCCTACGTTAATATGTGGTTTTTTTAGCTCTTCTAAACTACGGGACACTTTTGCCTCTTTTTACTCAAATCTAGGATTATGTGTTGACCTTAATTAGGACACGGTTCCCCTACTACTTGGGTAAGTGGAACTTTCACTTCACCTATACCTACCACCAACAACATTACCCTACCAATAGCAATATTTTTACCAACCAACAAATTGCCTAACCACAACCAAATTACCTGAATTCACCTCTCCTGGTCCTAAGGGACGAACTACATCAGGTCTCAGGCCCCTCCTTGCTTGTTGCAATGGTATGTAGACAAACTTAGGAGACATGGGGTCTCCCAAGGTTAGCTCGACCATCCCCTACCATAACCTATCATGTGTTGTAAATATAAATATTTTTTGTGTATTTCTATTGATCAAATTCATCTTTATCCTTTTTCAAAAACAAAACATTCAAAACACAACCATTCTTATTATTATCATAACCTCAAATCAACATACATTTTCAGGTTGATTTAGATGTTAAACAAATACATCTTCTTGTCATCAACGCGTAGGTCAGCATCCTTATTTATTTCTTTCTTACCCCTATGAAATTCACTTAGACCCTTGCGCCTCATCCCAAACTAGATCATCGATGCCACTCGCCTGGCCTCTCCATCCTCAAAGGTGCCACTACTATTGGTTCCTCCCACTGATATTCCAATCTCTCCTATAACATATGAATATTCCCTCTCACGTGGTGGAATCTTGCCTCTAGTCTCTCCACTTGTGACTGTGCAACCTCTAACAATCTCGTTGTCTCATTCACCCGAATTTGAAGATGGTAAACTAAACCCTACAGGTGATCTCTCTCTGTTGTAATCACAGCTATGTCTAGATGATTGGACCTCTCACGTAAACTGTGCAGCTCTACTACCCACCATAATCTTTAAGCCTTTGTCGATCCTGCATCCATTACCCTGCGATCAGCTGCTATCTCTTTTGGTCCTTCTGGAGGTGTCAGCTGGGGAGGTGAGAATGATGCCTTGGTGTCAATCCTCATGTATTTTCTACAAGCCATGGGTATATCCTGAAAAAATCCAAATTGTCATCGCACGCGATCTAGAGGAATCCTGTCGTACTCACCTGGCCTGTGCCCCGCGATCCACCTCAATCACTCTACACCCCTCAAATCCTCAGCTATGTTTTCTATCACCATATAGTTTCCATAAGGCCTCCAATGGATATCCACAATCGTCACCATCTCCCACACCTACCTATAATACTCGATGTCATCTGTCACGGCCTAGGATCTCACCTCTTGTTCAGTCTGGACCCATCGTCTGAATCCCAATATCTGCACTCCTGTCTCTCTTTCTTGGATTGGTCAGCCTATTGGTCACACACACACAATGTGCTTCATAGGCCCAACAATGTAATAAGTATGCACGATCTAGTGTCATCCTGTGATTCACCTGCAGCCCATAAACCTCTGTATAGCTCCACCAGATATGCGGGTGCCCATACAAAAGGTAACGCTCTTTTCTATCATTTCCCAAATAATACACATCAATGCTTTTGGGAAATCTTCCCCCATCCGCCTCGGGTAATGCATAATACCCCACCGCTATCATTAATACCACTACCAACCTGTTGCCTCAGGGTGTCCTGTATACATTATACCATAAGTGAATGTCAAAACTCGTTGTGCCAAATATCATGCAGCTGAACTAAATATTGTTGTTATCGGCTCCCCCACACTGCACTAGGCCCCACCTGATACACTGGTCCTTCCTGTAATTGGGAGCCCTCAAAATTCTAAATACATCTTCCAACATCACTGTCATCTCCCCTGTTGGCAGATAGATGGTATTCTTTTTTGGATTCCATCTCTCAATCAACGCCTGCAACATAGCATGATTACATGTGATTCGTGAATAATAGTTGATTCCACTTAACCCCACATGGTTTATCAATGCCCATTCAGTTGGTGTTACATCCACTCGGAATCGTGACGATAAGCTTGCACACTATCATTCATCCTCAGCCCTGCCTCTGCCTATATACATCAAAACAACACACAACCATTCAATAAATCAAATCCCCAAGTGTTTTTTCTCACATTCTAGAATTTCATACAGTAACCGATACTGGTTATAGATAACCGATACTGGTTACCTAACCGATACCGGTTATCTCTAAATGATATCGGTCACTATCAATCCTATACAACCTACTTGCAAACACAACTTATGATAATTATTTGCTCGTTTACCCCTCTCTGTACCTACAAACATACCCGAAATCCCTACTTACTTACCCTATAATACTCACCCCATCCTAAACCCTTGCCTATCACCTTTTCTTTTTTATCTCTACCCACTTACCTTCTCTCATCCTATCCATAAAACATGCAAGAATTGAATTACAACCAAAAATTATACCTCTGGGGATGCAGCAGTTTGAGGTGGAACTTGTCTTCCCTCTCGTCTCTACCCATTGGATGCTTCTCCTTGTTCAGCCATGTTCATCAACCCCTTCAATATAACTTGTCTTTCTACCTTCTTAATCTCAGCCCATAATCACTTTACCTGTCTCTTTCCTCCTTATCAGTCAATTCTCCCATGCAATTACCTGTATCAGTCATCAAACAACGTCACATTCTCGTATTTAACTTGTTGCATGCCTCTAAAAATAAGAACTTAAGTTACCACCCACACTTTTCTATTTTTATAAAAGCTTGTTTTAGCATAACCGATATCAGTTACCTAACTGGTATCGGTCATATATCTACCGACGTTGGTTAGCTAACCGATATTGGTCATATGTCTCCTTTTTCTTAAAACCTAGGATTTTCTTTCTTTTTTGCAAATTTTTGGTGGTGCCCGCCTCTTTTTCCCTATATAACGACATCGTT
Organism: Taxus chinensis; assembly: GCA_019776745.2. NCBI lineage: Eukaryota > Viridiplantae > Streptophyta > Pinopsida > Cupressales > Taxaceae > Taxus > Taxus chinensis. Next base: position 3,217,520 of record CM034157.1, read on the forward strand.
ATCAATATTTTTCATCATAATCCCATCAACACGTATACATATCATCAAAATTTCATCAACATCATCTATATACATTAAATTTCAAAAACCATTGACAAAACATATGAGACATTTGAATACATACATCAACCCAATCATCATACACACCATGTGGATCAAAATCATCATCTATATATATCAATGTCAAAATATACAATTTGCCCTACATGGGGCCTCTGTGATCTAAAAAATATAGAACTAGCACACAGACCATTGTCTCTGTCAAAATCTCAACTCAACTCGCAGGCCGGTCTCTCATATCAAAAATATACTCGGCTCGCAGGCCGTATCAACTATACAAAATGTACTCGGCTTGCAGGCTGGTATATACAACAAAAATAAATAAATAAATCATGTGGGCACGCAGGCCTCTATATACATACCCAGTTCATAGACTAGTGTCTATATCCAATATCAAAAACCCATCTCCACTCCCAGGATGTCTCAACTCTCTCCACCACCCTCAGCCCCTCCCCCTGCTGGTCTCTGCACTGGCTCTCACCTCCTCCCTGTCACCGACCCACCGGCTGTGGCTGTGGCCCCCTGGGATCTCTCACTCTGGGATGTCTCGGCTCTATGTGCCGCATATGGCTAATAGTCAGCCCCGGTACCATCAAGCACGTCCTGATAGTATCAGGCCTCTGCTCTCACCTCCATATAGGGAACCTGTGCCACCATAGCTACTAGGGCTGGTCCCCTAACTCCTAATAGTAGTGGCCCCTACCCTTCCGGTACACCCTGTGCCTGTGGCGGTACCTATACCTGTGCCTGTGCCTGCGGCAGTGCCTGTGCCTGTGGCGGTGCCTGTGGCTGTACCAGTGCCTACGGATATGCTTGAGCATGTGCCTAGGCTAATTGCCCCTGTAGCACCCCAATCTGTGCCTGTGCAGTAGCAAGATACCCCTATAATAACTACACCTATCCTAAGAGTCAGTCCCTCTCCACTATCACAGTCACCAAATCTAGCTGTGTGGGCTGTGCTCTCATAGCTTCTCTCTTACCTGCCCACCAAACCAAAAAGGCACATGTCACTCTGACATCATCCACTATATCATCATCCGGTCTCTCTGCTACCCAATCTGGGTCAACGGGATGTGGTGCAGGAAGTGGGGCCTCTACATCATCCCTCTGGTACTATGGGAAGGGAGGTGGCTCATCCTGTCACAAGCCCAACTGCCATCGTACCCTCTCTAGGGGTATCCTCTCATACTCCCCAGGCCTCCGTCCAGCTATCTAGAAATTTACGGGATGCAATGCATCTGTGCTCGGGCTCCTCCTCAGGGTTGATGGCCTCTGTAGGGCCTCCATAAAATGTCTAGTGCGGTCAAGCCTTCTAACATATAACGGTAGTAGGCCACATCTCATCCTGCGAGCACCGCTCGTGGATGGCCCACGACCCCCAACCACCTCTGAAATCCATATCTATATACTATCTGTGGCCCTGGCTACTGGGGCAGCCCTACTAGTCATATACAGATGATATGCTCGTACGCCCAACAGTGTAACAAAAATGTCGAGAAAATACCAAATCACCTCATACGGCGACAACCCCACAGCTCTCTGTATAGCTGCACCAGATACACTGGTGCCCAGGCATAGAATGTATGCTCCTCTACCATCTCGTGCAAAACTCCCATCAAAGCCTGTGGGAAGCGGCCTCCCTCTAAGTTAGGGAGGGTGAAGCAGGTGATACCAATCATCATCAACACGACAAGCCGTGTCTCCTGTCGGTGTGCACGATACATGTCGCCATAGGCAATGCTCGCATTGTGATAGGTAATCAATGGTGCTGCATCCCCGAATACATACATGATTCTTTCCATCACTATCTCCGCATCCACCTGGAACATTGCCTCACCTACGATTGGCAGTCTCAGGATGCGATACACATCCTCTAATGTAATCATCATCTCTCCAGTAGGGAGATGGAAGACATTAGTTTCCGGATCCCATCTCTCGATGAGGGAAACCATTAGGATGTGGTCCCTATCCACATCATTATACCGCTGGACTCCGTCGAGTCCAACCTCTCGTATGATGGCCCACTGCATTGTAGACACATGTGGCCGCATCCGCCTCAATAGAGGGGGCATCCGATCCTACATCGTGAGCTGCTGGCATGCCTGTAAAAACAACCCACTTCATCGGGCCTACCCTTTACAATAACAACTACCTTAACTCTCTATACCCACTTACCCACCCAACCACAACCTGACTCTAAAACACACATCTACACCCACCTATCTTACCCTATACATCTATGATCTCCCCTTTAATTATCTCACACCCTACCAACCACCCCGATCTACTCTAGCCATCTAATTATACCCCCGCCAATTTAGCACCTCCTACTTCATACCAAACACCTAATCTATCCTACCTGAACCAGCCCCCCAACAACCCCATTTCCCCCCACCCCAATCACATTTCCTATCAACTCTACCCCCTCCCCCTTCACCCCCAAACAAACAAACAAAACAACACGACAAAATTCTAACAACAAACAAAAACCACAACTCCTACCCATGCTGACCAGTACCGGTCACCCTCGACCACCATCGGTCCCCCCAAGTAACTTATATGTGCCGACGCTGGTCGACCTATGACCGACGCCGGTCTGTAACCAAACAATGTATACAAACTATTTTCTGTGACTGATTTCGGTCACCTAGTGACCGACATTGGTCACTGTCCAATTGTGGGGCCGAATTCAAAAAGGCCCACAAAACACATTTTTACCTATTTCTCCCTATTTACCAACAAGAAAACCCTAAAAACCTACCCACCCTACTATTTTGACCTAACTAGCCTACCTACCCACTCCATTTTACAAATTACTTCCATTCATTCATTATTTTATTAAAATTAAGATTCCTACCCAAAACCCACATCTAAGTTAAACTCATTAAATTCACATAGGTAGGAGTTCAGAGCCTACCGGTATGACTACACGTCATCGTGGTGGGATAGGTGGTAGTGGTCCAGCTGGTCCCGCACCTCCTGCTCCTCCTGGCTGTGCCATGGCTCCAAATCTCCTCAGTTGGGTCCTCACCATCAAACTCTACCTCCTGCTCACTAGGGTCTACCAATCACTCACTCCTCCACTTAACTGGTGCCAACTCAGCCCACAAACTCAAAAAACTCACTTCACACCTCAGATAGCTAAAATTGGGCGCTTAAATTCACAAAGTGATAATGACATGCCATTTTTTTTATAGGTTTTGACCTATAACCGATACCAGTTATTTCACTCCATAGAATACCAGTATCGGTCTTCTAACCGATATCGATCACACATAACTGATATCAGTTACCAACTTCATTCCCCTAACTCCTGCCCTTATCCACCAATCTCCACTTTTTCCCGCATCACCTACCGCTGGCTTTGTTGACTAGCCTTATTTTGACTTCCAATCGGCCCGACCCACGGCCACAACCAACCATTAGGCCTGACCCAAGGCCGCAACCAACCATTTAGCCTGACCCAAGGCCGCAACCAACAATTTGGCCTGACCCACGGCCGTAACCAACCATTTGGCCTAACCCAAGGCTGTAACGAACCATTAGGCCTGACCCAAGGCCGTAACCACCCAATCAGGCCCGACCCATGGCCGCAACCAACCAATCAGGCTCGACCCAAGGCTGCAACCAACCAACCAAGCCTGACCCAAGGCCGCACCCAACCAATTAGGCTGGACCCATGGCCACAACTAATCAATCGGCCTAACCCAAGGCCGCACCCAACCAATCAAGCCTGGCCCAAGGCCCTCACCAATAAGTTGGCCCGACCCAAGGCCGCACCAATTAAGTACCCTCGACCAAGACCCACAAATTACGATTTATCCACCCATCGTGAAGCTTTTTGTTCAATCGCGCTCACCTGTTCATGTTTTTAGCATGATTAGGATACTTGAATTGATCAGCCAACCAACTTTTCCTAGACCGAGACCTTGACATTTATCTCAACCAAACCAGCCATTTGGTACTACCAAACATGCCTAAACGTTCATGTACCTTACCCATTATATCCCCTGGAGCTACTTCCTATGCCTTGGATACTAGGATTATATCACCCTTATTTGGATAAACTATCGACCTTTGCCTATGAATTGCTTGTTTGCTCTTCAAATCATGTACCCTGGTCATACTACTATATTTCAACGTGTGTCTGCTTCCTTGAACTTACCCCACCATCTTACCATTATGTCAACACCATTCACCCTTTATCAACCCTATCCCTGATTTCACGTCACCTCAATCTGTGATAGATTTAAGGGGGATTACCTTTACCCTTAACGGGAGTAACCACTTCTTATTATTGTCAGTGTAGCTTTAGAAGACAAGCTACACGACAACAAGAAGCTAATGTAGACACCAAATTTGTGTCTTACAACACCCTGTGCCCCACATCTCATTCCCAACCTAACCTCACCACCTTAACCTTGCACAATTATTTATTAATTACCTTATAATTAATAATACACATCTCCAAACCTGCCACCTCATTTTGCCACCTCATCATGACCTAGCCCTAACCCTAAACTAACCTAATTAAGAACTATAACTTGGTCTGCATCCACACCCATGAATAATTACTCCTCACCCACACCAAAACTAACCTAATAATGACTTGACCAAGCCCAAAACTAATCCCTCAAGAGAAAAGGAGGGAAAGTTGGCTATTTACTAAAAATAGCCCACTTTGACTTAATCGACATCGGTTCCTACTCGACCACCATCGATTACGTAAACACCATCGGTTCCCTGTAAATGACCTTCCCTAACCAAAAACAAGGGATCTGGAATTCATTTGAAGGATCTAAAATTCACTTGGCAGAGCAGAGACAAGTGAAGAAAAGAGAAGAGTTTGTAGAGAAGGACATCGAGCCCAAGACTACAACTGAGTAACCAGAGCCCAGTGACACTCATCCAAGCATTGGGAGAGAAGATAGCTCACTTTTGATTGTCAGATCATCCCACCTAAGCCTTGCCTTCGTCATCACAGTCCTTCGACCTGTATCTTCATCAGGAACTAGTAAGTAGTGTCTTGTATGTTTTAAATAACATTTCTTGAACTTCTGAATCATAGTAATTACAAGTTCAGTCATAGATCTTCTACCTGGTAGCCCCTGCATCTAACTGTCATTCCTTTACCCTTACATTTCCCTAAGAATAGTCCCCACACTCTCTAAGTCTTGTCCATCACCCCATTGCCTATCCCTAATCATTTTCCAGCCTTATAAAAATCATAGCCGCCTTATAGCCAACCTTTATTAAAAGCCCCTAAATCACTACCCCTACCGATATAAGTTATCAGTAACCAGTACTGGTTATACAGTGACCAGCATTGGTCACTGTGACTCAAACCAAAACCAGCCTTTCCTCTAGTGCTTTTTAACGAGGTAACTAAATTGTAATTTTGCAATAATTTCTTTGTTAGAATTTGTGTTAATTTGTATTAAGAGGCGAACTGACCACCTTCGAAAGGAATTCCAATATTTCCTGGGCCCAAGGTAGTTCCCTCATTTATTGTCTAACTAAAATCCGATGGTCTTATATTCTTACTTGCAGGTAGTCCTTCCTAGACAAAAAGGAGTTCTTCGCAATTGATCTGATCTCTCTCTATGGTACACATGCACCCTCTCAACATTCAACAGGTATTCCTCCTATCCCTAACCCTTATCTGTTTCTCAAGAGAATGAAAGGATAGAAGAAACTCTATTCTAGGAATAGAACCATTCTGTTCGAAACACTGGGAGCTCTCCAATCAGCTCGAGTTGAGGTTACTCAGGAGCTCCTCGAGTAACTCACTTGAGAACTCACCTGGGAGCTCACCTTGCCTTGCCAACTCACCTTGAGCTTACCTTGCCAACTCACCTTGAGCTTATCTGGTAGATTGTATGTAAGCTCACCTAAGAGATTACCGACAAGCTCACAATTGAGCTCAATTGGGAGTCCACCAAGCAGCTCACCTAGGAGCTTGGCTAGGAGCTCGACAAGAAGCTCACGTAGGAGCTCATCTAGTAGCTCGACTTGAGCTTTCCTGAAAAACTCACCTGGGAGCTCACCTGACAGTTTGCCTTGCTGACTCACCTTAAGCTCACCCAGGATCTTGCCAAGTAGCTTAACTTGAGCTCACCTAGGAGCTTGTCAACTAGCTCACCCGAAAACTAACATGGGAGCTCGCCTGATAGCTCACCTTACCAACTCACATGGGAGCTCACATATTAGCTCACCTTGAGCTCGTTGAGGAGCTCACCTTACCAAATCACCTTAAGCTCATCTGTTAGCTCACCTTGGAGTTTGTCAAGCAACTTACCAAGTAGCTCACCTGGGAGCTCACCTAACAGCTCACCTAGGAGCTCTTCTGAGAGCTCACCAAGTAGCTTGGTGAGTAGGTTGACTTGATTTGCTTGTGAGCTCACCAACCAGCATGATGGGGACCTCACCTGGGAGCTTGCCAAGTAGCTTGCTTGGGAGATCTCCTAGCAACTCACCTGGGAGCTCACCGAATAGCTCACAAAGTAGCTCACCTAGGAGCTCTTCTGGGAGCTCACTAATATGCTCAAGTTGAGCTCACCTGGGAGCTTGTGGAGTAACTAGACTGGGAACTTTCCTGGAAGCTTACCTTTGAGCTCACTTGGGAGCCCACTAAGTAGGTCACCTAGGAGCTTGACTAGGAGCTCAGAAAGTATCTCACACAAGAGTTCATCTAGCAGCTCAACTTGAGCTTGTCTGGAAACTCACCTAGGAGCTCGCCTGATAAATCTCCTTATTAGTTCACCTTGAGCTCACCTAGAAGCTCACTGAGTAGCTTGACATGAGCTCACCTAGGAGCTCACCTAATAGCCCTCCTTACCTACTCACATGGGAGCTCACCTATCAGCTCACCTTGAGCTCATTGAGGAGCTCACCTTACCAAATCACCTTGAGCTTATCTGGTAGCTCACCTCAGAGTTCATCGAGTAGCTTGACAAGTAGCTCACTTGTGAGGTCACCTAACAACTCACCTGGGAGCTCACCTAAAAGCTCACTGAGCAGCTTGCTGAGTAGGTTGACTTCAGTTGCTTGTGAGCTTACCAACCAGTATGACGGGGACCTCACCTGGGAGCTCACCAAGTAGCTCACTTGGGAGCTCACCTAGTAGCTCACCTGGGAGCTCTCTGAATAGCTCACAAAGTAGCTCACTTAGGAGCTCTTCTGGGAGCTCACCGATATGCTCAAGTTGAGCTCACTTGGGAGCTCATGGAGTAACTTGACTAGGAACTCACCTAGAAGCTCACCTAATAGCTCACCTTGCTAACTCACCTTGCCAACTCACCTTGAGCTTGCCTAGCTAACTCACCCTTAGCTCATCTGGTAGCTCGCATGTAAGCTCAGCTCAGAGATTACCGACAAGTTAGCTTGGGAGCTCATCAAGTAGCTCACCTAGGAGCTCATCTTGGAGCTTGGTAAGCAGCTCACCTAGGAACTTGTCGACCAGATCGACTTGAGCTTACCCAGAAACACACTTAGGAGTTTTCTCTACAACTCACCTTGAGCTCACCCAGGAGCTCGCCAAGCAGCTTGACCTGAGCTCACCTAAGAACTCGTCAAGAAGATCACCTAAAAACTTACATGGGAGCTCACCTGACAACTAGCCTTGATAACTCACATGGGAGCTTACCTATCAACTCACCTTGCAAGATCACCTTGAGCTCACTAAGGAGCTCACCTTGCTAACTCACCTTGAGCTCATATGATAGCTCAACTTGGAGTTCATTGAGCAGCTCACCAAGTAGCTCACCTGGAAGCTCACCTAATAGCTCACCTGGGAGCTCACCGAGTAGCTTTCCGAGTAGGTTTAATTTATCTCACTTGTGATCTTTCCAAGTAGTTCACTTGGGAGCTCGCCGAGTAGCTCACCTCGAAGCTCTTCTGGGAGCTCACTGATCAATTCGAGTTGAGCTCACCTGGGAGCTTGTTAAGTAACTCACCTGGGAACTTTGCTGGGAGATCACCTGATAGCTCACCTTGCCAACTCACCTTGACCTCATCTGGTAGCTTACATGTAAGCTCACCTCAGAGATTACCAACAAGCTTGCCTTTGAGCTCACCTGGGAGTTCACTGAGTAGCTCACCTAGGAGCCCAGATGGGAGCTTAGTAAGGAGCTCACCCAGGATCTTGTCGAGAAGCTCGACTTGAGATTGCCTAGAAAAATGCATTGGAGCTCACCTGATAGCTTTCCTTTCCAGATCACCTTGAGCTCATCGAGTAACTTGACTTGAGCTCACCTAGGAGCTTGTCAAGCATCACTCCCAAAAACTCACATGGGAGCTCACCTAACAGCTCACCTAGAAACTCACTTTGGACCTTGCCTATCAGCTCGCCTTACCAGCTCACCTTGAGCTAGCTGAGGAGCTCACCTTGCAAAATCACCTTGAGCTCATCTGGTAGCTCACCTTAAAGTTTGTTGAGTAGCTCACAAAGTAGCTTTTCAAGTTGCTTGCTGAGTAGGTTGACTTGAGCTTACTTGTGACCACACCGGGGACCTCACCTAGGAGATACCAATAGGCTAATTTGGGAGATCACCTAAAACCTTGCTTGGGATCGAATTAGACATCTCGCTAAGTAGCTCAGTTGGGAGCTCTTATGGGAGCTTTTCGATCAGCTCAAGTTGAGCTCGCCTGAGAGCTCGTCAAGTAACTCACCTAGGAACTTGCCTGATAGCTCACCTTGCCAACTCAACTTGAGCTCATCTAGTATCTCAAATATAAGCTCACCTCAGAGATTACTGACAAGCTCAACTTTGAGCTCAGCTAGGAGCTCGAAAAGAAACTCACCTAGGAACACATCAAGCAACTCAACTTGAGCTTGCCCAAAAACTTACATGGGAGCTTTCCTGATAGCTCACCTTTCTAGCTCTCCTTGAGCTCCCCCAGGAGCTCACCGAGAAGCTTAAATTGATCTCACCTAGTAGCTCATCAAGCATCTCACCTAAAAACTTATGGGAGCTTGCCTTGCAAACTCACATGGAATCTCACATATCATCTCACCTTAAGCTTGCTAAGGAGATCACCTTACCAACTCACCTTGATCTTGTCTGGTAGCTCACCATAGAGTTCATCAAGCAGCTCACCAAGTAGCTCACCTGGGAGCTTACCTAACAGCTCACATGGGAGCTCACCAAGTAGGTTGACTTGAGCTTGCTTGTGAGGTCCCTGAGTAACTCATCGAGGAAATCACCTAGGAGCTCACCAAGTAGCTCACCTAGGAGCTCACCTAGCATCTCACCTAGGAGATCTCTGAACATCTTGCTAAGTAGGTCACCTGGGAACTCTTTTAAGAGCTCACTAATCAGCTCGAGTTGATCTCACCTGGGAGCTCATCAAGTAAGTCACCTGGGAACTCACCTAATAGCTCACCTTGTTAACTCACCTTGATCTTACCTTGCTAACTCACCTTGAGCTCACCTTGCCAACTCACCTTTAGCTCATCTGATAGCTCATATGTAAGCTCACCTTAGAGATTACCAATTAGCTCACCTTTGAGCTCACCTGGGAACTCATTGAGTATCTCACCTAGGAGCTCAGTTGGGAGCTCGGTAAGTAGCTCAGCTAAGATCTCCTCGAGTATCTTAACTTGAGCTTTCCAAGAAACTCACTATGGAGCTCAACTTTAGCTCATAAGGGAGCTCGTCAAGCAGCTCAACCGAAAACTGACATGGCAGCTCGCCTGACAGCTCACCTAGAAACTTGCATGGGAGCTCATCTATCAACTCACCTTTCGAGCTCACCTTTAGCTCATTAAGGATCTCACCTTTCCAACTCACCTTGAGCTCATGTGGTAGCTCACCTCAGATTTTTTCAAGAAGCTCACTAAGTAGCACACCAGGGAGCTCTCCTAATAGCTCACCTGGGAGGTCATTGAGTAGCTCACCAAGTAGGCTATCTTGAGCTCACTTGTGAGTTCACCGAGTAGCTCACTGAGGACCTTGACTGTGTGCTCACCAAGTAGCTCACTTGGGAGCTCACTTATCAGCTTGAGTTAAGCTCACCTTTGAGATCTTCTGGGAGCTCATCGATCATCTCGAGTTAAGCTTTCCTGAGAGCTTGTCAAATAACTCACTTGAGAACTCACATGGGAACTCACCTTGACTTTCCAACTCTCCTTGAGCTTTCCTTGCCAACTCACCTTGAGCTCATCTGGTAGCTCGCATATAAGCTCACTTAAGAGATTGATAATAAGCTTACCAACTCACCTAGGAGCTCACCAAATAACTCACCTAGGAGCTCAGCTAGGAGCTTAGAAAGTAGATCAAACAAGAGCTCATCTAGCAGCTCGACTTGAGGTTGTATAGAAACTCACCTAGGAGCTCACCTGATATATCACCTTGTCAGTTCACCTTGATCTCACTCAGGATCTCACTGAGTAGCTTGACTTGAGCTTACCTGGGAGATCACCTGATAGTTCACCTTGCCTACTCGCATGGGATCTCACCTATTAGCTCACCTTGAACTCGTTGAGGAGCTCACCAAGTTGCTCACCTGGGAGATCACCTAATAGCTCGACCTGGGATCTCATCTAGTAGCTCACCTTGGAGTTTTTCAAGAAACTTGAGTAAGTTTACTTGATCACCTGGGAGATCACCTAATGGGCTCACCTGGGAGCTCACCTAAAAGCTCACTCAGTAGCTCACCGAGTAGGTTTACTTGAGTTACTTATGAGCTCACCAACTAGCATGATGGGGACCTCACCTGGAAGCTCACTAAGTATCTCACTTGGGAGCTCTCCTAGCAGCTTTCCTGGGAGCTCTCCAAATAGCTAACAAAGTAGTTCACTTGAGAACTCTTCTGGGAGCTCACTGATAGGTTCAAGTTGAGCATGCCTAAGAGCTCGTGGAGTAACTTGACTGGAAACTCACCTAGAATCTCTCTTGATAGCTCACCTTGCTAACTCACCTTCAGCTCACCTTGCCAACTCACCTTGAGATTTCCTTGCCAACTCACCCTTAGCTCATCTGGTAGCTCACATGTAAGCTCACCTAGGAGCTCAGCTTGGAGCTTTACAAGTAGCTCGCCCAGGAGCTTGTCGACCAGATTGACTTGAGCTTACCCAGAAACATGCCTAGGAGTCTTAACTTGTCACCTTGAAGCTCACCTGCTTGATAGCTCACCTTGAACTCACCTAGAAGCTCACTGAGTGGCTTGACTTGAGCTTTCCCGAGAGCTCATCAAGAAACTCACCAAAAAACTCACATGGGAGCTCACCTGACCACTGTGGGAGCTTGCCTATCAGCTTGCCTTGCTAGCTCACCTTGACATCACTAAGGAGCTCACCTTGCCAACTCACCTTGAGCTTGTTTGGTAGCTCAACTTGGAGTTCATTGAGTAGCTCACCATATAGCTCACCTAGGAGATCACCTAATAGCTCCCCTAAGAGCTTATTGAGCAGCTCATTGAGTACGTTGACTTGATCTTGCTTATGATCTTGGCAAGTAGTTTACTTGGGAGCTCACCTAGTAGCTCATCTGGGAGCTCACCGATCAGCTCGAGTTGAGCTCACATGGGAGCTCGTTGAGTATCTCACCTGGGAACTTTCCTTAGAGCTTTCCTGACAGCTCACCTTACCAACTGACCTTGACCTTATTTGGTAGCATACATATAATCTCACCACAGAGATTGCTAACAAGCTTGCTTTTGAGCACCTGGGAGCTCACAGAGTAGCTCACCTAAGAGCCCAGATGGGAGCTCGGTAAGGAGCTCACCAAAGAGCTTTTCAAGCATCTCGACTTGAGATTGCCCAAAAAATGCATCAGATCTCACCTCACAGCCCACCTTGCTAGATCACCTTGAGCTCACCTAGTAACTCGAATTGAGTTCTAGCCAGTGAGCTTGTCAAGTGAGCACATTCCAAATAGCTCACATGTGAGCTCACCTTGGACAGCTCACCTAGGAAACTCTACATTAGGGAGCTCACCTTACCAGCTTTCATGGTAAGCTTGCTTGAGTGAGCTCACCTTGAGTAACTCACCTTGACCTCATCTCAGTGAGCTCACCTCAGAGTGAGCTATTTGAGCGAGCTCACCAAGGTGAGCTATTAGGTTTGCTCGCTGAGTAGAGTTGACTTGGCAAGCTCGCTTGATGACCTCACTGGGGACCTCACCTAGATGAGCTCAACCTAACACCTTGCCTAGGAAAGTTCACTAAACATCTCAGTTTCAAAGTAGCTCACCTAGGAAAGCTCTTCATGGGAGCTTTCTTGATTAGCTCAAGTTGACGAGCTCACCTGAGTGAGCTCATCGAGTAGAGCTCACTTGGGAAGCTCACCTAGGCAAGCTCACCTTTCCAGACTGGCAAGCTTGAGCTCATCTAGGTGAGCTCACTATGTAAGCTCACCTCAGATATTAGCTCAAATCAAGCTCACCTTGATGAGCTCAGATGGGTGAGCTCACTTTCTAGGCTCCCAGCTCGAGCTCTTAGGTGAGCTCAGATGGTGAGCTCCCATGCAAGGTTAAAGCTGAGTGTCTAGGCAACTCATTGAGGTGAGCTTACAAATGCGAGCTTATTTGGAAACTGAGCTCAAGGTGAGCTGGCACCTGATGAGCTCACCTTAGGTGAGCTCACATATAGGTCACACAAGAGTTCACTCAAGTGAGCTCGACTGGGTGAGCTCAACCCAGGAGCTCATCAAGTAGATCACCCAGAAGAACTCTACATGGTGAGCTCACCTGACCACTGAGCCTTAATAACTCACATGAGATCTTTCCTAGGTTAGCTTACCTTGCTGAGCTCACCTAAGTTAGCTCACTAAGGTTAGCTCACCATGTGCCAACTCAGCTTGAGTGAGCTGCTAAGCTTGGAGTCACAAGTGTGAGCAAGCTAAACCATACTCAGCTCAACTACTCAATGAGCTTCCCAGGAGAGCTGTCACCGAGCAACTCACTAAGCAGGTTGACTTCGTGATCTCACTTGAGGAGCTCACCAAGGTGAGTTTACTTGGGAGATATCCTAAGGAAAGCTAACCTGGTGATCTTATCTGGGAGCTCTACCGATCAACTTTAGTTTAGATCTCACCTGGGAGCTCATTAAGTAGGTTCACCTAGGAACTTTCCTTGTGAGCTCACCTAATAAGCTCACAGGGGACCAAATCACCTAGGGACCTCATTTGGTAGCTTGTCATATGGAAGCTCACCATAGAGCATTTCCACCTGGGAGCTCTTCCTTTGAGCTCACCTGGAAGCTCACCGTGGTAGCTCACCTAGGAGCTCACAGATGGGAGCTCAAGTAAGGAGCTCACCTAGGAGCTCATCGAGTAGCTTGACATGAGCTTTCCCAGAAAAATACATCAGAGCTCACCTCACAGCTTGTCTTACCAGATCACCATGAGCTCACCGATTAACTTGACTTGAGCTCAGCCAGGAGCTCATCAAGTAGCACTCCCAAAAACTCGCATGGGAGCTCACATGACAGCTCACCTAGAAACTCGCATAGGAGCTTGCCTATCATCTCACCTTGAGCTGGCTGAGGAGCTCACCTTGCCAACTCACCTTGAGCTCCTCTAGTAGCTCACCTCAGAGTTTGTTGAGTACCTCACCAATTAGCTCATCAAGTTTCTCGCTGAGTAGGTTGACTTGAGCTCCCTTGTGACCTCACCGGGGACCTCACCTAGGAGCTCACCAATCAGCTCAACTTTAGGAGCTCACCTAGCACCTTACCTAGGAGCTCACTCAGACATCTCACCAAGTAGCTCAGCATGGGAGCTCTTCTGGGAGCTTGCTGATCAGCTCAAGTTAAGCTCACCCGAGAGCTCATTGAGTAACTCAACTGGGAACTCACCTAGGAGCTCGCCTGACCTCACCTTGCTAACTCAACTTGAGCTCATCTAGTAGATCAAATGTAATCTCACCTTAAAGATTTGCTGAAAAACTCACCTTTGAGCTCTGATGGGAGCTCACTGAGGAGCTCGCCTAGGAGCTCAGATGGGAGGTCAGCATGTAGCTCACCTAGGAACTCATTGAGTAGCTCAAATTAATCTTACTTGGAAACTTGCCAAGGAGCTCGCTTGATAGCTCACCTTACCAGCTCACATTGAGCTCACCTAAGAGCCCACTGAATAGCTCGACTTGAGCTCACCTCAGGAGCTCGTCAAGCAGTTCTCACCAGAAAGCTTATATGGGAGCTCACCTGATAGCTCACCTTACCAAAGTACATGGGAGCTTACCTATTAGCTTGCCTTTCTAGCTCACCTTGATCTTACTTAGGAGATCACCTTAATAACTCTCCTTACTAGCTCATCTAGTAGCTCACCTCAGAGCTCATCAAGCAAATCACCAAATAGCTCACCTGATACATCTTACCTAGGAGCTCACCTATAAGCTTTCCTAGGAGCTCACCGAGTAGCTCACTGAGTAGGTTGACTTGATCTCACTTGTGAGCTCACCGAGTAGCTCACTGGGGACCTTACCTTAGAACTCACCAAGTAGCTCCCTTGGGAGCTCTCCTAGTAGCTCACCTAGGAGCTCACTAAATAACTCACCAAGTAGCTTGCCTGGGAGCTCTTCTAGGAGCTCACCAATAAGCTCGAGTTGAGCTCACCCTGGAGCTCCTCAAGAAAATCACCTGGGAGCTCAACTAACATATCACCTTACTAACTCACCTTGAGCTCACCTTGCCAAACCTCACCTTGATCTTACCTTGCCAAATCACCTTTAGCTCATCTAATAGCTCACATGTAAGCTCACCTAAGAGCTTTGTCAAACAGCTCACCCAGGACGTTGAGCAGCTCAACTTGAAACTTACCCAGAAACTCTACCTTCATAGCTTGCCTGAGCTAGCTTACCTTGAGCTTTCCTAGGATCTCGTCTAGGAGCTCACCAAGTAGCTCGACTTCATCTCACCTAGAAGCCTGTCAAGCAACTCAACTTGAAAACTCACATGTGAGTTCACATAACAAGCTCACCTAAAAACTTACATTGGAGCTTACCAATCAGCTCACCTTGCTAGCTTACCTTGATCTCACTGTAGATCTCACCTCATATGGTAACTTTCCTTGGAGCTCATCTGAGTAGCTCACCTCAAGGTTTGTTGAGTAGCTCACCTGGGAGCTTACCTAACAGCTCACCTGGGAGCTCACCTAATAGCTCACCTAGGAGCTCACCAAGTAGCTCACCGAGTAGATTGACTTGAGCTCACTTGTGAGCTCACCAAGTAGCTCATCGGGGACCTCACCTGGGAGCTCACCAAGTAGCTCTCTTAGGAGCTCACCAAAAATCTCACTAAGTAGGTTGACTTGAGCTCACTTGTTAGCTCACTGAAAACCTCACCAGGCACCTCACCTGGGAGCTCACCAAGTAGCTCACTTGGGAGCTCACCTAGCAGCTCACTTAGGAGCTCATTGAACAGCTTACAAATTAGCTCATTTAAGAGTTCTTCTTGGAGCTCACCGATTAGATCAAGTTGAACTCACCTTATTAACTCACCTTGAGCTCTCCTTACTAACTTTCCTTGAGTTCACCTTGGCTAACACACCTTGAGCATCTTCTGGTAGCTCGCCTATAAGCTTACCTCATAGATTGCGAATAAGCTCACCTTTGAGCTCACTTGGGAGCTCACCAAGCAGCTCACCTAGGAGCTTGGTATGTGAGCTTGGCAAGTAGCTTGCCTAGGAGCTTGTCGAGTAGCTAAACTTGAGTTTTCCCAGAAACTCACCTGGGAAATCACCTGACAGCTCACCTCATCAGCTTGCCTTGAGCTCACTGAGGAGTAGGCAGCACACCTAGGAGCTCGTCAAGTAGCTCACCTAAAAACTCACATAGGAGCTCACCTTACAGCTCACCTTAATCACTCACATGGAAGCTTTTGCATATCACCTCACTAGATGAGCTCAAGGTAGAGTTGGCAAGGTGAGTTCCTTAGTGAACTCATGGGGAGCTGATAGGTGAGCTCCCATATGAGTTTCTGGGTGAGTTGTAATTTGAGTACCCATGTGAGTTTTTGGCCGAGCTACTTGACGAGCTCTTGAGCGAGCTCATGTTGAGCTCCTCGATGAGCTGTTGGGTGAGTTCAAAGTGAGATATTAAGGTGAGCCATCAGGCGAGCTCCCATGTGAGTTTCTGAAAAAGCTCAAGTTGAGCTACATCGATAGGCTCATGTGTGAGCTACTTTCTGAGCTCCCAGCCGATCTCCTAGGTGAGCTAGTCGGTGAGCTTCTAGGTGAGCTCAAAGGTGAGCTTATTGGAAATATTTAAGGTGAGCTTACATGTGATCAACCAAATGATCTCAAGGTGAGTTGGCAAGGTGAGCTATCAGGTGAGCTTCCAAGTGAGTTCCCAGGTGAGTTACTTGACAAGCTCTCAGGAAATCTCAACTCAAGATGATCAGTGAGCTCCTAGAAGAACTCCCAGGTTAGCTACTTGGCAAGCCATGTTCGGTGAGCTCCCAAGCAAGCTACTAGGAAAGCTCCCAAGTGAGCTACTTGGTGAGCTCCCATGCGAGGTCCATAGTGAGATAATTTGGTGAGCTCATAAGAGAGCTCAAGTCAACCTACTCGGTGAGCTCCTAGGTGAGTTGTTAGGTGAGCTCTAAGGTGATTTATCAGGTGAGCTCCTAGGTGAGTTACTTGGTGAGATGCTTGACGAACTCCATTGTGAGCTACTAGATGAGCTCAAGGTGAGCTGATAGGAAAGATCCCATGTAAGTTTCTAGGTTGAGTTTATAGGTGAGCTCTCATGTAAGTTTTCAGATGACCTAACTTGACGAGCTTCCTAGAGTGAGCTCAAGTAGAGCTACTTGGCGAGCTCCTAGGCAAGCTCAAGGTGATATGGTAAGGTGAGTTATCATGTGAGATCCTAGGTGAGTTTTTAGGCAAGCGCAAGTCAAGCTGCTCGATGAGCTTTTGGGTGAGCTACTTGCTAAGCTCCTAGCTAAGCTCCTAGGTGAGCTTCTTGGTGAGCTCCCATGTGAGCTTAAAGGTGAGCTTGTCGGTAATCTCTGACGTAAGCTTACATGCGAGCTACCATATGAGCTCAAGTTGAGTAGAAAAGGTGATTTGTTAGGTGAGTTATTAGGTGAGCTCCTAGGTGACTTACTCAAGGAGCTCCTGTGTGAGCTCAACTCAAGCTGATCACTGAGCCCCCAGAAGAGCTCTCAGGTGAACTGCTTAGCAAGTTATTAGAAGAGCTCCTAGGTAAGTTGTTAGCTGAGATCCTAAGTGAGATACTTGGCGAGCTCCCATGTGAGGTCCCTAGTGATTTGCTAAGTGAGCTCACAAGTATGCTCAAGTTAACCTACTCGGTGAGCTACTCATTGAGCTCCTAGGTGCAAGATATTAGGGGAGCTCCTAGGTCGAGATACTTCATGAGCTACTCGATAAACTCTGAGGTGAGCTAATAGAAAATATTAAGGCAAGTTGGTAAGGTGAGCTCTTCAGTGAGCTCAAGGTGATCTGGAAATGTGAGTTTTTGGGTGAGCTGCCTAACAGATCCTACCTAATAGCTCACCAAGAAGCTCGCTAAGTAGGTTGACTTGAGTTCACTTTTGAGCTAACTTGTAAGCTCACAGAGGACCTCGCCTAGGAGCTCACCAAGTAGCTCTCTTTGGAACTCACCTGACACTCACCTGGGAGCTCTCTGTATAGCTCACCTAGCAACTCACATGGGAGATCTTCTGGGAACTTACCAATCAGCTCGAGTTGAGCTCACCCATAGAGCTCTTCAAGTAACTCACCTGGGAACTCACCAGGGAGCTCGTCTTGACAGCTCACCTTGCCAACTCCCCTTGAGCTCACAATTAAGCTCACCTCAAAGATTGTGGACAAGCTCACCTTTGATCTCACCTAGGTAGCTCTCTAGAGTAGTTCACCTAGGAGTTTTGTTAGGAACTTGGCAAGTAAGCTCACCCAGGAGATCATCGAGCATAGCTTGACTTGTGCTTACTCAGAAAATTTTCCTAAGATCTCGCCTGACACCGTGGCTTGCCAACTCACCTTCAGCTCACTTAGGAGCTCACAGAGAAAATCTACTTGAACTCACTCTGAGAGCTTCATCAAGCAACTCACTTGAAAACTCACATGGGAGCTCACTTGACAGCTCACCCAAAAACTCACATGGGAGCTCACCTGATAGCTTGCCTTGCTAACTCACATGGGAGCTTACCCTGTCAGCTTGCCTTGAGATCGATGAGGAGCTCACCTTGAGCTCGTCTGGTAGCTCACCTTAGAGTTCATCGAGTAGCTTGCTAAGTAGCTCACCTTGGAGATTTCCTGGGAGCTCAACGAGCAACTCACTAAGTAGGTTGACTTGAGCTTACTGAGCAGCTCATCGAGGACCTCATCTAGGAGCTCACAAAGTATCTGGCTTGGGAGCTCAACAAGTAGCTCACCTAGGAGCTTACCAAATAGCTCACCAAGTTTCTCACCTAGGAGCTCTTCTAGGAGCTCACTGATTAGCTTGAGTTGAGCTCACCTGGGAGCTCGTCAAGTAACTCATATGGGAAGTCACCTGATGAGCTCACCTAATGCCAACTCACCTTGCCAGCTCATCTAGTAGCTCAAATGTCTAATTTACCTAAGCCAGACTCACCTTGACAAGCTCACCTAGGTATCTCATCAAGTAAGCTAGCCTAGGAGCTTAGCAAGCAGCTTGGGTGGGAGCTCGTCGAGAAGCTTAACTTGAGCTTACCTAGAAACTCACCTGGGAGCTCACGTGATAGCTTCACCTTGCCAGCTCACCTTGAGCTCACGTAGGATCTCACTGAGTAGCTCTACTTGCGCTACCTAGGAGCTCTTAATGCAGCTGGCCCAAAAACTCACATGGGAGCTCACCTGACAACATGCCCAAAAACTTAAATGGGATCTCACCTTGTCAGCTTACCTTTGAGCTTGTTAAGGAGCTCAAATTGCTAACTCACCTTGAGCTCATCTAGTAGCTCACCTCAGGAGTTTCTAAAGCAACTCACCTAGGTAGGTTAACTTGAGCTCACTTGTGAGCTCACCGAGTAGCTTGTTGGGGACCTTACATGAGAGCTCACCAAGTATCTCACTTGGGAGCTTACCTAGAAGGTTTCGCCTAGGAGCTCGCCAAATAGCTTACTAAGTAGCTCACCTAGGAGATCTTCTAGGAGCTCACCGATCAACTTGAGTTGAGCTCGACCAAGAGCTCATCGAGTAACCCACCTGGGAACTTTCCTAGGAGCTCACCTGACAGCTTGCCTTGCCAACTCACCTTGAGCTTTCCTTGCCAATTCACCTTGATCTTACCTTCCCAACTCACTTTGAGCTCATCTAGTAGCTTGCATGTAAGCTCACCTTAGATATTACCGATAAGCTCACCTTTGAGATTTCCTAGGATCTCACCAAGAAGCTCACCTAGGAGCTCGGCTAGGAGCTTGTTAAGTAGCTCGACTTGAGCTTGCCCAAAAACTCACCTAGAAGCTCACCTTACCATCTCACCTTCAGCTCACCTAGGATCTCACCAAGAAGATCAACTTGAGCTCACTCAGGAGCCCATCAAGTAGCTCACCTAAAAACTTAGATGGGATCTCACTTGAAAACTTACCTAGAAACTCACATGGGAGATTACCTATTAGCTCACCTTGAGCTTACTTGAGGAGCTCACCTTGCCAACTCACCTTGAGCTCATCTGGTAGCTCACACTAGAGTTCGTTAAGTAGCTCACCAATTATCTCACCTAGGAGCTCACCTAATAGCTTACCTAGGAGCTCACCGAGTAGCTTACTGAGTAGGATGACTTGAGCTTGCTTGTGAGCTCACTGAGTAAATTACTAGGGACCTCACCTATGAGCTCGCTAGGTAACTTGCTTTGGAGCTCACCTAGAAACTTTCCTGGGATCTCACCAAATAGCTTGTCTGGGAGATCGTATGGGAGCTCACCGATCAGCTCAAGTTGAGCTCAAGTGGGAGATCGTTAACTAACTCACCTAGGAGCTCACCTGACAGCTAACCTTGTCAACTCACATTGAGCTCACCTTACTAACTTGCCTTGAGCTCATCTGGTAGCTCACATGTAAGCTTACTGAGGAACTCACCTTGCTAACTCACCTTGAGATCACTTGGTAGCTTGCCTCGAAGTTTGTTGAGCTGCTCACTAAGTAGCTCACCCTAGAGCTCACCTAATATCTCACCTAGGAGCTCAACGAGTATCTCACCGAGTAGGTTGACTTGAGCTCACTTGTGAGCTTACTGAGTAGCTTACCGGGGACCTCCCTCAAGAGGTTGCAAAGTAGCTCAATTTAGAGCTCACCTAGCAACTTACCTAGGAGCTCACCGAATAGCTCGCTAAGTAGCTCGCCTCATGATCTTCTGGGAGCTCACCAATCAGCTAAAGTTGAGCTCGCCTGAGAGCTCATCAAGTAACTCACCTAATAAATCACCTAAGAGCTTGCCTGATAGCTCACCTTTCTAACTCACCTTGCAAACTCACCTTGAGCTCATCTGGTAGCTCACATTTAAGCTCACCTTAGAGATTTATGACAAGCTCACCTTTGAGCTTGCATGGGAGCTCATCGAGTAGCTCACCTAGGAGCTTAGCTGCAAGCTCGTCAATCAGCTCATCTAGGATCTTGTTGAGTAGCTTGACTTGAGCTTGCATAGAAAATTGCGTGGGAGCTCACCTTGTCAGCTCAACTTGAGCTCACTCAGGAGCTTGCTGAGCAGCTAGACTTGAGCTCACCCAAGAGATCATTAAGAAGATCACCCAAAAACTTGCATTGGAGCTCACCATTAAGCCCACCTTACCAAGTCAAATGGGAGCTCACCTATCAGCTTGCCTTAAGCTCTCTAAGGAGATCACCTTGCCAAATCACCTTGAGTTTTTCTGGTTTCTCACCTCAGAGTTCGCCAAGTAGCTCACCAAGTAGCTCACCTGGGAGCTCACCTAATAGCTCCCCTGGGATCTCACCTAATAGCTCACATGGGAGCTCACCAAGCAACCCATCGAGTAGGTTGATTTGAGCTCACATCTTAGGTCATGGAGCAGCTCGCTAGGGACCTCACCTGGGAGCTCGCCAAGTAGCTCCCTTGGGATCTCACCTGGGAGCTCACCGAATAGCTCACCAAGTAGGTCACTTGGGAGATTTTTTGGGAGCTTTCCAATCAGCTGAAGTTGAGCTCACCTAGGAGCTCATCTAATAAATCACCTAGGAACTCACCTGGGAGGTCACCTGATAGCTCACATTACCAACTAGCCTTGAGCTCACCTTTTTAACTCACCTTGAGCTCACCTTGCCAACTAGCCTTTAGCTCATCTGGTAGCTTGCATGTAAGCTCACCTTGGAGATTTTCGACAAGCTCACATTTGAGCTCACCTGGGAGATCACCGAGTAGCTCACCTAAGAGCTCAGTTGGGAGCTCGATAAGTAGCTTTCCTAGGAACTCATTGATTATCTTGACTTGAGATTTCCCAGGAGCTTATCAAGTAGCTTACCTAAAAACTTGCATAGGAGCTCGCCTGACAGCTCACCTAGAAACTTGCATGGGAGCTCGTCTATCAGCTCAGCTTGCTAGCTCACCTTGAGTTTAATAAGCATCTCACCTTACTAACTCACCTCACCTCACCTCACCAAGAAATATCATTGTTGCAACCCCACCTCTCAAAGACAATGACTGGTCCCTACCATCTTCCTCCTCTCATGTTCACGAGATCATAATGATTAGCATTGCTACTCGAGGGCATAAAACCAATGGGAAAGCTAAAGAAAGCACACCTGTGGCCTCTCTTTCTCTATCTGCCATCCTGATCGCACCACCACCTAAAGTGGTTATTCATGGACCTGCCTACCCCGTCTCTGATGGAGTGGCCCACCATACCAGGATCAAAAAACTTCACCAATCACCTGTAAAAATGACATTGTATGATCTCATTCAAACCTCTGAATCTCATCGACAAGCTCTCATTGAAATCCTTCAAGGGATAGAGGTCCTACCTAACGAAACCTTTCCCATTGCCTCCATTTTAACAACCAATCAGGTTGCTTCTCTCACCAAACAACCTATATCCCCAACCACTTCTGTCTCTGTACAGCAAGCCGCTGCTGTCAGTTTCTCAAAAGACGAAATTGTTGACTTTGGTGCAGAAGATCCTGACCTTGCCCTTTTCATCTCAGCTTACGTTCGGGACATCCAAGTACGTCATGTTATGATTGATGGGGGTGCTAGCCTAAATATCATCTCTTCCAAAGCCTTCCAACAAATGAATATCCCTTCTAGATGCATGTGTGCCAACCCCACCATGTTGCGTTCATTCAATGATGCTATTACTTCTACCTTAGGCACTGTGATCCTTAACATTCATGTAGGGCCACGTACCTTACCTAAACTCTTCTATGTCCTTGAGGGAGAATTCCAATACAACATGTTGTTAGGCCACCCTTTGATCCAGGCTATGGGATTCATTCCCTCCACCTTACATAGATGCTTAAAATTCGAGTATGAGGGGAAGTCCTACACCATAAAAGCTGACGCTCCCCCCTTCAAAACCTACAATATGTTATATCTCCCTAATGATGTGCTTGTACCAGTCAAGACACCCATTCATCCAGCCCAACCATCCACTTCAACCACACCTCAACCATCCATCTCAACCACACCTACACCTTCAACCAATGAAACTACCACCACAAATACCACTTCCTTTCCCACAGACAACATCCCCACCTCAGATCCCTTAGTAGAAGTTTTTCAATGCCTTACGCTAGGGTAGTATCACCTATATAACGTTAGCACTTTCCATACCCCACAGGAGTACTGACAGTTACATGCGCATCCTGCCTATGACCGTCATGTGGGGGAAGTAATCTCCTACGGACCACCTAATTGTCGCACCAACCTAACATATGGGGGTGTCGATACATCCTCTGTCACCCCTGAACCTCCCCTTGGTGTGGTTCCCTTCCAATCTAATTTTCAATATCTAACTAATCATCGCTTCGCCCTCACCTTCTTGACGCGCTGTGCTTGGAAGGGCTTCGGTTTCAGTCTTTATGAACAAGGCCGACATATGATCATTCCTGTAACTACACGCAAACACAAAGATCATCATGGTCTTGGATTCTTTGAACCACCTACACCAAAGACACCACATATCCATTGTATCCAGGAAGATGATGAAGTCACTCCTTCTGAACCATCATCACCCATTTTGCCATCGTCACCCACAGAGTCGATAGACCCTGAATCCATCCCTCCTAACTTTTTTTTTTCATAAACGCTATCTTCCTGGGTCCTCTCACTTATCAACGCAATAATGAAGACCCATCTTCTCTTCCCCTTTTGTATCTAGACATGATCGAAGAGGACTCACCTTCAATTAATGTTGTTGAGTGCCAGGATGACGACTCCATCCTCACTTACCTTGGTGTGGATGAATCTTATATTCAACGTGCCTTACCATCTGAAACTCAAACCATGTTGAATGAGTCAACTATAGAAATCAACATCCACACAGAGGACGATCCTCACATTGTGAAGATCAGACAATCTCTTAACGCATCAGAATAAACTACCTTCACTACCTTCCTCCATTCCTGCAACCAAGCTTTCGCTTGGACCTACACTGACATGTCAGGAATTGATCCTGACATTGCTGTCAATAACATTACCCTGAAACCCGATTCCAAACCAGTTAAATAGAAACTAAGAAAAATGCATCCACGCATTGCCCTCTTGGTCAAAGAAGAGCTTCAATGACTCCTTTCTATTTCCTTCATCTTACCTATTGACTATCCTCAATGGATTTCTAACATCGTACCTGTTACTAAAGTAATGAGGATACTTCGGATATGTATGGATTTCCAGGACCTTAACTTCACTTGCCCAAAGGATGACTTCCCCCTACCAAGTATTGATCAACTTGTTGATCTCACTGCTGGCCATGAGATGCTTTCTCTCATGGATGGATTCTCAGGATACAATCAAATTTTGGTAGCCCCGGCCGATCAACATAAAACCACCTTCATAACTCCTTGGGGAACCTTTTGCTATCGTGTCATGCCGTTCGGCCTTAAGAATGCTGGTACAACCTATCAGCGGGCTATGACTTACATTTTTCATGACATTATGCACACTATCCTTGAGGATTATGTTGATGATCTTCTTGGCAAATCTAAACATCGCAGTGAACATCTCCGTGTTTTAACCATTATTTTCGATTGCCTGTTACAATACTGTGTTCGTCTTCAACCAAAGAAATGTGTATTCGGTGTCCTTTCAGGAAAAATCCTTGGTTTTATTGTCTCTTTGCGTGGCATCAAGGTTGATCCAGCTAAAGTCAAAGCTATCCTAGAAATGCCCCCACCCACTAACCTCAAATAATTCCATAGTTTACAGGGAAAACTCTAATCTATCCGGCGTTTCATCTCACAACTCTCGGATCAATGTTAACCTTTCCATCATCTCCTTAAAAAGGACATTGTCTTTCAATGGAGCAAAGAGTGCCACCAAGCCTTTGAGGCTCTTAAAGCCTATCTCTCGCAATCACCCGTGCTTATCCCACCTCAGGACGATCACCCTTTCTACCTTTACCTTTCCACCACCAACCATGTTGTAGGAGCCATGCTCACACATTGTGACTCTGAGCATCGAGAACAAGCTGTTTATTACATAAGTCATACTCTGGTGGATTACGAGACTAGGTATACACATGCAGAAAAGTTGTGCCTAGCCCTATAATTCATGGGCACCAAACTCTGACACTACCTCCTGAATCAAAATTTTTTTTTCATCACCAACATGGACACCATTCATTATATGTACGCCAAACCTCATCTAAACCAATGCATCACTCGATGGCTTATGCTCCTCGCCAATCTCGACCTTGAGTTTGTACACCAAAAATCAATCAAAGGACAAACTATCGTAGACCAACTCACTGAAGCCCCTTTACCTGGGGAACAGTTTACTAATTTTAA
The DNA here is from genome assembly GCA_019776745.2 of Taxus chinensis. Taxonomy (NCBI): domain Eukaryota; kingdom Viridiplantae; phylum Streptophyta; class Pinopsida; order Cupressales; family Taxaceae; genus Taxus; species Taxus chinensis. Next base: position 3,242,462 of record CM034157.1, read on the forward strand.
TTTCCCTGATGAACTCATTGCCATTCTTTCACTCAGTGATGAGTCATATCCAATGACCCTCTTCTTCGATGGATCCAAATGCCAGCACGGTGGAGGGGCCGGTGTTGTTCTCATTCCTCTAGACACTGAACCTATGCCTCTTTCATTCTGGCTCGATTTCCCCTGTACTAATAATACAGTGGAATACGAGGCCCTTGTGTTGGGTCTCTAGGTTACGTTACACTTAGGTGTAAAATCTATTAACATTTTCGGTGACTCTCAATTGGTAGTCAATCAAGTTATGGGCATCTACCAATGTAAAAATGAGGAACTTCAAAAGTACAAACATTACGTGGATTCACTTTTGACCTTATTTACTCATTATTCTATCCAAACCATTCCCCACTCAACTAATAAATTTGTGGATACTATGGCTTGCTTAGCCTCACAAATTCCTACCTCACCAACCGACTCTGACATATTTGTCTTGGTCCAACAACTCTTTGCCCCATCTTACTCAGCCCCAGATGTTTGTATGATAAATAATGTGTCTGCTAATTCACAGGATACCTGGTATCACCAATTTCACGACTACCTTACAACCTCTGTTCTCCCACTTGACCTTATTAGTAATGGAAAACGTGATTTTCTTAAAAGTGTTTCTCATTATGTCATCATGGGGGGACTCCTCTATAAACGTGGCTTTGATGGCATCCTCCTTAGATGTCTAACCGGTGCGGAGGTTACCTATACCATCCAACAATTCCATGACGGTATTTGTGGTGGACATTTTAGTGGCCTTGCCGTGGCTAAACAGATCCTTCGCCTAGGCTATTATTGGCCTACTCTTAATAACGACTACTACGAATATGTTAAGCGTTGTGTTATGTGTCAACAACATGCCAACCTTCAACATACTCCTAGCCATCCGCTACAGGTCACACGAGATCTTTGGCCTTTCTCACAATGGGGTTTAGACCTTATTGGTGAGATTCACCCGCCTTCTTCGCAACGTCACCATTGGATAATCACAGCAACTGAATATTACACTAAATGGGTGGAGGCCATTCCACTCATTTCAACCAAAAAAGAAAAAAATTGTAGAATTCATTAACCATCACATTATCTGTCGTTTTGGTGTTCCTCATCGCCTGATAACAGATAATGGAAAATATTTCAAAAATAAGTTGTTACAAGACCTTTGTGACAACTTTGGTATCAAACTTAGCTTCTCATCACCTTACTATCCACAAGAAAATGGTCAAGCTGAATCTTCTAACAAAACCCTGACCAAAATTCTCATTAAAGTTGTCAACGATTCTAGAAAAAATTGGCCTCATCACATCCCCTTTGCCAATTGGGCTTATCATACCAGCATTCGTACCTCCACTAATGCCACCCCATTTTCTTTGATATATGCTACCGAGGCTATCTTGCCTCTTGAAATACAAATACCCTCCCTAAGAATATCTCTTCAGGATATTCTCACCTGTAACATCCTCATTTTTATACATTAGAACAAGTAATTTTTTTTTTTTTTGATAAATGCTTCCTGGTTCTAAAGACATAATTTAGAACTCACAAATCAAAACAACCATTCTCATAACAGATAACCATATGCAGCTGTAATGACTCGGAGTACCTCCGATCTATTCATTCCATGACTCGGTAATCTACCGATCTATTCATGAGTATTAAGAGTTGGCGTTTTTATTTAACACATCACTCTTGCGGTTCTCTTCCCTAATCTGGGATTCAGAATGCTCTGTCCAAGGAACCTATCTGAATAATTGTTACCATTATTCATCGGCATCTCATCCCTTAGACTAGGTGACTTAGGACAACGCAATCAGCAGCTTGCGATACTTTGGCCAAAGATTTGAAACATACCACTTATGTCTCGTATTCCTTGACGGCATACTCGTCAATCTAGAATACGTCCTTCACCCCATTCCTATGTTATGTAGAATGTCTTATACTGACTTCTGTCAGACTCTCCTGTCCCAAGTTATTCACTCAGGAATGGATTAGTAAGATGACAATGTTATAGGGATGCTCCCGAGGACTAGGGATACGCTGACATACTGGGTCAACCCTAGTTAATCCAGTGTGTCAAGATACCCCGAGTCTCCTAGGGCAGCCTTATAACGTGACCACATTCCTAATCAGTCCCAGAGTAACTTGTTCGAGTTTAAGGTGTAAATCTTAACGATCAATGCAAAGGGTGTCGTCATAAGTCACCTGCATTGTTGTATCTTTGAGAAGATCCTAATCTTCTCGAAGGTACAACCCTGCAGTTGACTTGTGCCGTCAACCTTTAAATCCACCTCGAAAAGATCTACTTATTAATAAGTGTTACATACGTTGAGTTAAAATTATACTATAAGACGCTCCCTTAAGGTTAGTCTTTCCCAATCCCTGGGTTCCTCACCTTAGAATTACCTTTCATAGTAAAACCCTTTACACAAGAGAAGTTATTAAGACTAGAGGTCCCTTCAAGGAGTTCATAGAATATACATAATTCTAAATCAACGAAATTGGACAATAACCCTCAACCTTCACATGAGATTGCTAACCAAACCCTTTTTAGGTTTATATCAGTTCTCATAACTGAATTTATATCTTACTTATTAGTATCGAGATATAGTGATTAAGAATCCAATTAAACGTTGTCTTGACTTAGATCAAGACTAGGAAGTAATAATTTATTCAGCTCGTTTAGCTTCCTGCTCAGGTTTATTTTAACCCTAGCTTCCAGAAAGACAGTGATCTAAATTCCAATTTAGCTTTAGATAGAACATACTAGAACTACTAAACAATCATAAGTATTCAGTCACATAATCTTGCAAGCTTACTTAGATAATCACAAAAGTCTCCACTTTATACAATAATAATAATGCTCTCAAGATCATTCGAACCGAAGAAGGTCAAACCATCAAGATACGAATACAAACACATAAGTAACAAATATCTCTTTTCATTCCTTTCAAGCTAATCAAATACATTTTATGCATTCAGCATACTTGATACAATACTCAACAGCAAAAGAACATCTTTCTTCAAGTAGTACATTCAGAGAATCAAGCTGTAATTCATCATAAAACCAAATTAAACAATCTGAACATCCTATCAGATCTGCGTGCTTTTACCACTTACGGCAACCATCTGCAAAAATTGTCAACACGGGTCAGTTCGATGAACTGAGCATGATAAGCACTAACTCTTAAAACAAATGCAATCCACCAATTGCTCTCATTGAACAACCTGTTTAAATGAAATCATTTCACCAAACATGAAAACATACTTCAGACTATGCCCTTTTGTAATTCAAACATGACTATAACGCGTAACTCGTATTATAGTCACTAAATAGTCCTAGATACTTTTCATGTATTTCTTCATAAATGTTAGTGACCAAGAAGAACAAATGCATCTAAAACAACTATCCATCTGAATCCCAAGGACAGCAACATCCAACAGGCCATTATATTCAACAAAATGAATATCCTAACAATTCATGAATCCATCAGTATGTTTTACAAATCCAACAATTAAATATAAATTTATCAACATATACTTTACAGCAGAAGAGAAAGAAACCGAGACATTCAGATGTCCCTTCCAAACATGCTCATGACTGTACCGTCCACTTAAGAGTAATGCAATCACATTATACACCTGCGACTAAGCCAGTCGAGACCACAGGAAGAACTACAGTTCGTCAAAATACAAATATAAAATTGCCTGTAACTTACTGAACAACACAGTAGCTCTCGTGACAAGGCAGTGATGAATAATCCATCAAATAGAATCCACATAACCTTCCATATTATTCAACAAACAAGAAAATATCCAACGCCATTACTTGTCAAGGTACATTTAATAGCTCTTTACTTCAATCAAGCACACGACTAAATATTCACGCTAACAGAAGACGTAATCATGCTCAAACACAAGAACAATCCCACTGAGTCGAAACTCTCATCAACATACAGTTCAATATAATCCCTACTAAAACACAACAAGGACAAAAATCGAGAATCGAGCCAACACACAACATATCATGGGCTCCAACAGTGCCAAATTCAACCAATACTTATATTAAAGGTTTAAATTGAAGTTGAATTCATATGACAACAAATCAAGGATCCTAAAAGTACTCACAGCAAAAAAACTTCTATAGAAGTTACAACATAAATTACTTTTCAGTGACTCCATCGAAGTCGATAACATTTAGTATTCATAATAAAACAACAGCATTCATAACCAAGCTTGACAGAAGTTTAAAATACTAGATACCTTTCAAGGACTCTCACTGAGTCAATATCGACCGTAATCACAACTGGGCTTACACAGAAGTAGAAACACCAGTTACATATCAAGGATTCCAACTGATTCCATAACAACAGTATTCACAACTGAGATTATTCAGAAGAGAAAACATAATATACGCCTCCAGGATTAAAAAGGAGTCTTACCCATGTGGTATTCTTCAAATAAACTTCTACAGAAGTAGAAAGATACAAGATATATATATATATATATATATAATTAAGGATTCCAACAGAGCCAATAACAATAAGTATTCACAACCAGGCTTATACAGAAGCAGAAACACTAGTTTCATATCAAGGACTTCAACTGAATCCATAACAATAGTATTCACTCTAAGCTTAAGCAGAAAACGAAACATAAAAAGAACTCCAACTGAGTCTGTACCACGAAATTCATTGCTAAGTGAAAGTATTCATAACAAGGCAACAGAAGTCGTATTACCAGTTACCCCTCAAGGACTCCAACTGAATCAAACTAATAGTATTCACATTTATGACTTCTACAGAAGTCCATAATTCAACTGAATATTCACTCTAAGCTTAAGTAAAATGAAACATAAAAAGAATATACGAAACATTCCAAGGACTCCACAGAGTCATTTCGTATATATATAAATATATTGCAAACTATCAACGGATTAAATCCCATAATTGCAACACAAGGGGGGAAAACTTCTACAAAGTCGCATTCAAATACTATAAACACAACAAGTTATCCAATCAGAAGTAACTTAAGTATTATAGCAAGATCCAACAAGATTCAGCAACCATAACATATATTACTCACGACAAAACTTTTAAAGAAGTCGTATATACTGTACATTCAAGAAATCCAACAGTATCATTTTCAACAAGTGGAAACAACAAGGTATCGACTGAAGTCTGAATCAAACAAGAAAACAATTCATGGACTCCTACAGAGCCGAATTCGTATATTTTCCTTGCAACATTTCTACAAAATCTAACCGGAATGCAAAACACAGCAAGATAGTACATCCGTTCGAAACAAAATGCACACCCATCAAGGGTTCACTTGAAAAATCGAGCCAGTAAGAAGATACAACAACTAATTCACACAAAGCTACCATAAAAACCAACTGATCCCAAAAATCATCTGAACAGAGTTGTTCTAATGAAATCATTTGAAAGAAAGCAAGATTTTTAAAAGTTAGGGCCTAACATGCCTGGTAATGTTGCTTAAAAATCCGAAGAAGACCACTGAAAGAGCTCGAGCCTTCTCCTCTTTTTCCACGTTAGATTCAACAACAATAATTTGTTATTTCCATGCCTTATAAACTTTCCTTGACAGAGAAAAGAGCTAGTTACTCTCATATTTGCCATGCAACACCAAGTAGACTGGTGCGAAGAACCAGTGATCAAACAGAGAGAAAACCGGAGCGCATGAAAAACCAAACAAACTACCAATTTTCCATTTTGCATGTCTTCCTGAGAAATCCGAGCTCGAAGACCGAGTTCATTAATTGTATTAACTCCAAAATTCCCGCTCAATCTCCATTGCCACCGACCGCCATAGTTGGCGATGGACAAATGCAAATCAAAGACCATTTCTAACTTTGGCGACTCTGCCACGTCGGCTTTCACTAGCCGTTTGAAACCTCCGCTAATTCCTTGTCCTTCATGCTTATCCCTTCATTTAATGCCATAGAAACTACCGCCCATGGCTCGCACCCCTTCATAGGTCCCCTTCCTCCACTAACATTTGTTAGGTTAGAAACATAGGTTAGGATTTAAGATGATACTTAGTCTAACCTCCTTAGCGCTAGGTCACTAACCTTAGAACTTTTAGTTTATAGCTTAGGGCTAGGTTAGATTAACACTAATCATAGGTTAACCCATAGGTTATTAACCTTAATAAATCCAGTTTAGGTCTAACATTTAGAATGTTCAGAATAAGAACCTACAGATATACATTCACGAAAAGGATTCACTCCAGCACTGCCAATAAGCTAGTTGAATAAATGTATCTGAATTTATTACCTGGCCCACGATCAAGACCTTCCTGATATTACGATATCGGGAACCAATTCATTTAACACGATCAGCCTGAGTTAGACTCTGGAATAGCTTATTCAACGCATTCAGACCTTGCAACCTGCGTAAGGTCTATAATTTTTGTTCATCCCGAATAAACTTAAAGCATCTCTTGGATCAATGCCACTGATCCAAGGCTGGGTCTTATAGATGGATAAATCCACAATTCATTCCGAGATCAGATTAAACTCAGGTGCAAAATGAAAGAAATAAAAGAGTCCAATCATATTCCGACTCAGTCAAAGATCTTCAATTGCAAAGAAGATACAGTACATATCAAGCATGACTTCACAATCAAAGGAACACATCCTTTTACAGAAGAAATCATATATCAACACTTGAATGCTCAGGAGGAAGTAACATCAGTTCAGAGTATGGTACTGAGGTTGTCTTTCCTCTTGAAATACAAATCCCTTCTCTCAGAATATCTCTTCAGGATATTCTCACCAATGATGACTTCCACCAAGAGCGGTTAGCCCAATTAGAGCTTCTTGATGAGCGTCGTCTTACAGCTCTTGACCACCTGCAAATTTATCAAAAGTGCATTAAGTGTGCTTATGATAAGTGAATTCATGAGCATACCTTTAAGATTGGTGATCTTGTCCTCAAAGAGAATCAACATGTAACCAAACTAGAAAAGAGAAAACATGGAAAATTTGCTCCTAATTGGATTGGGCCTTACATTATCACTCACACCTATGGATCAGGTACTTATCGTTTAGCTTCACTTAATGGTAAACCCGAGCCTGAACCCCTTAATGCCTTGCATCTCCAACCATTCTACTATTGAATTTAGTGTTACATCACTTCTTATCTACCTTGCACTTGTCCCTTGAGCTCATTTACCACCTCATACACCTTGTTTCATGCATCTCAAAATAGAATCAAGCTCACATGGTTTGATCATCACCTCCTCTTAAAGATGCCTTCCCCTTTTTAGTCTGGTCCATGACTTAAAAGTATCAAAATAACAAGTTCTCAATTATACAATTCTGGGATATTCTTGAGTCAAACTTCCTGACAAAACTAGATACTTCATGCCAAATGGACATCTAGACCTCTAAGCTCTAAACTAGACTGCTCCCTTGAAGGACAACTATGTGCAAAGCCACATCTGCTATTATAAACTAGACTGCTCCCTCGAAGGACAGCTATGTGCAAAGCCGCATCTGCTATTATAAACTAGACTGCTCCCTCGAAGGACAACTATGTGCAAAGCCGCATCATGCTACTATAAGTAGACTGCTCCCTTGAAGGAGAGCTATACAAAGTCAGCCTCTATCAGAAGCTTCTCGCATTGATCAGCTTCGTGAAGACCTCAAGAAACAACAAAATGCATATCCCATATAGACTTCCCACATCGATCAGTCTATATCCAGAAAAATAAAAGCAGTATTCAAAAGCACTTTTGAGTCATGGACTCGTCTATTTAGGTTTGCATCTATTTCGTCCGAATAATCACCTTATAACAAGTCCTCTACGCCCCAACTATACCATCCACCTCGCCTCACTATTTTTCAAAACAACAAAACTCAAGGGACGTGACATATATCTGATATATTGTGATTATACAACTCTTTTCACCTATTGACTTCTCACATATGCAAGGTACCTAGGGATTCAAGCTCATCCTACGATAATATGTGGTTTTTTTAGCTCTTTCCAACTATGGGACATTTTTGCCTCTTTTACCCGAATCTAGGATTATGTGTTGACCTTAATCAGGACATGGTTCCCTAATGCTTGGGTAAGCTAACCCTTGCTTCACCTATACCTTACCAACTCCAACAACCTTACCCTACCAATATCAAAATTTTACCAACCAACAAATTGCCTAACCACAACAAAATTGTCTGAATTCACCTCTCCCTAGTCCTAAGGGAGAACTACATCAGTCTGAGGCCCCTCCTTGCTTTGTGCAATGGGCTATGTAGGCAGCACTTAGGAGACATGGGGTCTCCCAAGGTTAGCTCGACCATCCCCTACCATAACCTATCATGTGTTGTGTTTTTCTTAAAAATATAAATGTTTTCACATATTTATATTGATAACACTCACCTTTGTCCTATATCAATCCAAACATTCAAAACACAAACATTTTTGTTATTATCATAACTCAAATCAACATACATATTCAGTTTTATTTAGATGTTAAACAAATACATCTTCTCTATCATCGACATGCAGGTCGGCATCCTTATTTATTCTTCTACCCCTATGAAATTCACGTAGGCCCTCGCACCTCATCCCGAACCAGGTAGTAATGGTGATCATCGACGCCGCTCACCGGGCCTCTCCATCCTCAAAGGGGCCACTACTATTGGTTCCTCCCACTGATCCGCCAATCTCTCCTGTAACATATGAATATGCCCTCACGTGGAGGAATCTTGCCTCTAGTCTCTCCACTCGTGACTGCGAAACCTCTAACAATCCCATTGTCTCATTCACCTATGTTTGAAGCTAGTGATCTAAACATTACAGGTGGTCTCTCTCTGATGTAATCACAGCTATGTCAGATGATCAACACTCTCACGTGTACCTCGTAGCTCTGCTACCCACCATAATCTATAAGACTCTGTCACTCCTACATCCATTACCCTGTGATCGGCTGTTGTCTCCTTCTGGTCCTTCTTGAAGTGTCAGTCATGGAGGTGAGAGGGGTTCCTCGACGTCAATCCTCCTGTATGGTCTATGAGCCATGGGTATATCCTGAACAAATCCAAATTGTTGATCTAGAGGAATACTCTCACTCACCTGGCCTGTGTCCCGCAATCCACCTCAATCACTCTACACCCCTCAAATACTCAGCTATGTTCATCGTCACCATGTAGTTCCCGTAAGGCCTTCAACGAGATATCCACAATTGTCACCATCTCCCACATCTACCTATAGTACTCGGCGTCATCTATCATGGTTTCAGCTCTTACCTCTTGCTCTGTCTAGACCCATTGTCTGAATCCCAACCTCTGCACTCTTGTCTCTCCTCCTTGGATTGGTCGGCCTATTGGTCGCACACACACAATGTGCTCATAGGCCCAACAATGTAATAAGTATGCATAATCCAGTGTAGTCCTATGATTTTTCCTGCACGCCCATAAACCCCTATATAGCTCCGCAAGATACACAGGTGCCCATGCAAGAGTAATGCTACCTTCTATCATCTCACGAATAATACACATCAATGATTTCAGAAATCTTCCCCCATCCACTCTAGGTAATTCATAATACACCACCACTATCATTAATAACACTGCCAACCTTGTTGCCTCAGGGTGTGCCATAAACATTATACCATAAGTGAATGTCAAACCTTGTTGTGTCAAATCTCGTGCGGCTGGATCAAATATTTGTTATCGCTGCCCGCGCACGTGTTCGGCCCTGCCTGATACACTGGTCTTCCTGTAATTGGAAGTCTCAAATATTGGGAACACATCTTCTAATGTCACTGTCATCTCCCCTGTTGGCAGATAAAAGGTATTCTTTTCAGGATTCCATCTCTCAATCAATGCCTGCAACATAGCATGATTGCGTGCGATCCGTGAATAATAGCGGATTCTGCTTAACCCCACATGGTTTATTAATGCCCACTCAGCTGGTGTTACATCCGCTCGGACCCGTGACAACAAAGCTGGCACCCTATCATTCATCCTCAACCCTACCTGTGCCTGCACGCATTAAACCAACAAACAACAAATCAACAAATAACTTCCAATGTGTTTTTATCGCAATCTGCAACTTTACACAGTAACCGATATCGGGTATAGACAACTGATACCGGTTATTCCTAAACGATATTGGTCACTGTCAATTCCAACCACCCCACTTAAAAAACACCACCTATGATAACTTCTATGCTCATCTCTATACCTACGCACATATCTCCAACACCTGATTACCTACCCTACAACACTCACCCCATCCCAAACCTTTTGCCTATCACCTTTATTTTTCATCTCTACCCACTTACCTTCCCACATGCTATTCATATGCATGCAAAAATTTAATTCCAACCAAAAATCATATATACCTCCTGGGATGTAGCAGTTTGAGGTGGAACCTATCTTCCCTCTCCTCTCTGCCTACTGGATGCTTCTCCTTGTTCATCTATGTTCACCACCCTCTTCACTATTACTTGCCTTTACGCCTTCTTACTACAAGCTTACGATCACTTTACCTGTCTCTTTCCTCCTTATCACTCAATTCTCCCATGCAGCTACCCTGTATGGATGACAATAGCCTCGTATCCTCGTATTTAACATGTTGCATGGCTCTAAATATAAGAATCTAAAATTGCCTCCCCATCTTTTCTATTTTTAGAAAAGCTTGTTTTAAACATAACCAATGTTGGTTATGTAACCGGTATCGGTCAATAGTGACCGAAATCGGTCAACCTATACCTATTTTGATTATATCCAGGCCTTCTCTTTGTTTTTTGCAAAATTTTGGTGGTGCCCGCCTCTTTTCCCTGCATAATGACATCACTATCAACATCCATCATCATAATAAACATCAATGTTTCAAAACATATGCATATCATCAAAACATCATCAACATCATTTATATATACATCACAAACATTCCAATACCATCAAAAAATCACATAAAACATTATAATATATGCCATCAACTCAAACATTATACACACCATATAGATCCAACTCATCATCTATATATATCATCAAAACAATGTTAAAATATACAACTTGCCCTACATGGGACCTCTGGTTTCCAAAATACAAAGTCGGCACGTAGGCCGTTGTCTCTATCAAAATCTCAATTCGGCTCGCAGGCTAGCCTCTCATGTCAAAAATATACTTGGCTCACATGCCGGTATCAACTATACAACATGGACTCGGCTCGTAGGCTGGTATATACAACAAAAATGAATACATACATCCTATGAGGGCACGCAGGCCTCTATATACAGACTCGATTTATAGACCAGTGTCTCTATCAAAAAAACCCATCTCTACTCCTAGGGTGACTCAGCTCTCTCCCCCTCACTCGGCTCATCTCTTAGCTGGCCCATGTGCCGGATCTCGCCTCCTACCCATCACTGGCCCACCGGCTGTGGCTGCGGCCCCCTGTGACCTATGACTCCGGGACATCTCAGCTCTATGAGCTGCATATGGCTGATAGTCAGCCCCGATACCATGTAGTACGTCTTGATAATATCGGGCCTCTGCTCTCACCTCCATATATCGAGCCCGTGCCACCATGGCTGGTGGGGCTAGTCCCCTGGCTCCTAATAGAAGTGGACCCTGACCTAACTGTATGCCCTGTGCCTGAGGCCATACCTACACCTATGCCTAAGGTTGTTCCTGAGGTTGTGCCTGTGCCTGTGCTTGAGGATGTACCTATGCCTGTGCCTGAGGCTGTACATTTGCTTGTGCCTAAGGTTGTGCCTATACTTGTGTTTGGGCCAACTGCCCCTGTAGCACCCCAATCTATGCCTGTGCAGCAGCAAGCTGCCCCTGTAATAACTACACCTGGCCCAAGAGATGGTCCCTCTCCACTATAACAACTGCCAAATTTGGTTGTGCGGGCTATGCTCTCATGACTGCCCTTTGCCCTGCCCACCAAACCCAAAATGCACCTGTAACAATGGCGTCATCCACCGTATCATCAGCCGGTCTCTCTGTAACCCATACTGGGTCCAATGGCTACAGAAGAGGCAGTGGTGCCTCTACATCCTCCCTCCGATACTATGGGAAGGGAGGTGGCTCATCCTGCCGTAGGCCCAACTGTCGTTGTACCCTCTCTAGGGGAATCCACTCATGCTCCCCGGGTCTCCATCCAGCTATCCAAAAGATGTATTGGATCCATCACATCTATGCTTAGGATCCTCCACGAGGCTGATGGCCTCTGTATGGCCTCCATATAATATCTAGTGCGGTCAGGCCCTCTAACATATGCCTATAATACGTGACATCTCACCCTACGATAAACCGCTTGTGGTTGGCCCATGACCCCCAACCACCCTCTGAAACCCATACCTACACACTACATATGGCCCTGGCTGCTAGGGCAACCCTACTGGTTGTAAACACATGATATGCTCGTAGGCCGAGTAATGTAGCAATAATGTCGAGCATATCCCGAATCACCTCATACGACGATAGCCCCAGAGCTCTTTATATAGCTGCACCAAATACACTGGTGCCCATGCATAGCAGGTGTGCTCCTCCACCATCTCATGTAATACTCCCATCAGAGCCCATGGGAAGCAGCCTCCCTCTAAGTCCGGGAGGGTGAAGCAGGTTAATACCAATCATCATCAGCATGAAAAGCCATGTCTCTTGTTGATGTGCGCGATACATATCTCTGTAGCAGATGTTTGCACTATGGTACATAATCAATGGGGCTGCATCCCCGAATACCTATAGGATGCTATCCATTGTTGTCTTAGCATCCACCTAGAACACCACCTCACCTATGATCAGCAGTCTCAGGATGTAATACACATCCTCTAGTGTGACTGTCATCTCTCCAGTCAGGAGATGGAAGACATTGGTTTCTGGATCCCATCTCTCGATGAGGGCAACCATCAGGTTGTGGTCCCTATCCATAGCCCTATATCTCTGGACTCTGCCGAGTCCAACCTCCCACATGACTACCCACTATGCTGTAGTCACATGTGGCCGCATCTGCCTCAGTAGAGGCGGCATCCGATCCCGCATCGTGAGCTGCTGGAGTTCCTGCAAAAAAAACCCACTCCATCAGGCCTACCCTTTACAAAACAACTACCTTAACTCTCTATACCCACTTACCCACCCAATCACTAACCTGACTCTACAACACACATCTACACCCACCTATCTTACCCTATACATCTATGATCTCCCTTTTACCTATCTCACACCCTACCAACCTACCCCGATATACTCTAGCCATCTCATTACACCACTGCCGATTTAGCACCTCCTACTTCATACCAATACACCTAATCTATCCTACCTGAACCAGCCCCTCAACAACCCCTTTTCCCCTCACCCCAATCAAGTTTCCTATCAACTCTACCCCCTCCGCCTTCACCCCCAAACAAACGAACAAAATAACATGACAAAACTCTAACAACAAACAAAAACCTTTCAACTCCTACCCATGGTGACCAGTACCGATCACCCTCGACCGCCATCGGTCCCCCACTCCTTGTCTATACCTGACTTTTATGCACCGATGTCTGGTCAACACTATGACTGATGCCGGTCTCTGAACCAAACAATGTATACTGAAACTAGCTTACGTGGTGACTGATGTCTGGTCGCTTAGTGACCAACATCGGTCACTATGGGATTTCAGGGCCGGATTCAAAATGACCCACCAATCCCCTTTCTTACCTATTTCTACCCTATCTACCAACAAGGCCCAATTGCCTCAAAACTCCTACCCACCCTGCCGTTTTGACTTACCTAACATATCTACCCACTCCATTTTATGATTTACCTTCCATTTATTCATTATTTTCTCAAATTTTAGATTCCTACCCCAAAACCCACATCCTAGCTAAATTCCTCGACTTCACACAAAGTAGGGTTTTAGAGCCTACTGGTACGACTATACATCGTCATGGTGGGATAGGTGGTGGTGGTCTATCTCCTCTAGCACCTCCTGCTCCTCCAGGCTGTGCCATGGCTCCAAATATCCTCAGCAGGGTCCTACAACCAATCAAACTCTACCTCCTGACTCTCTGAGGCCTACCAATAACTCCTCTCCCCCACTCAACTAGTGCCAACTCAGCCCACAATACCCAACCCACTCAATTCAAAACTCAGACAGCTAAGAAATAGGTTGGCACTCAAATTCACAATGTGAAAATGACACACCTTATTTTTTTATTTTTATAGGTTTTGACCTCTAACTGATATCGGTTATTTGGCATGCCCTAGAAAACCGAGTATTGGTCTTCTAACTGATACCGGTCATAACATAACTGATATTTGTTACCTACCTAGTCCTTACCCTAAACTCCTGCTCTTCCCCACTGAATCTCTACTTTTTCAAAACATCGCCTACCCCTTGGCCTTTGCTGAATAGCTTTATTTTGAATTCAATCGGCCCGACCCAAGGCTGCAACCAACCAATCGGCCCGACCTAAGGCTGCAACCAACCAATCGGCCCGACCCAAGGCCACAACTAACCATTTGGCCTGACCCACGGCCGCAACCAACCATTTGGCCTGACCCAAGGCTGTAACCAACCATTAGGCCTGACCCAAGGCTGTAACCACCCAATCAGGCCCGACCCAAAGCTGCAACCAACCAATCAGGCCCGACCCAAGGCCACAACCAACCAACCAAGCCCAACCCAAGGTCACACCTAACCAATTAGGCCTGGACCGAAGGCCACAACCAACCACTCGGCTTGACCCAAGGCCGCAACAAACCAATCAGGCCCAACCCAAGGCTGTAACTAACTAAGTTAGCCTGACCCACAGGCTGCACCAATTAAGTACCTTGACCGAGACCCGTAACTTACGATTCTATCCACCCATAATGTAGCTTGTTTTTTCAATCGAGCTCACATGTTCGTGTTTTTAGCATGACTAGGATACTTGAATTGATTAGCCAACCAGCTTTGCTTAGATCAATACTGTTACGTTTATCTCAACCAAACCAACCATTTGGTACTACCAAACATTCCTAAACATTCCGGTACCTTCCCCATTATATCCCCTGGAGCTACTTCCTATGCCTTGGATACCAGGATTATATCAGCCTTGTTTGGATAAACTATTGACCTTTGCCTATGAATTGCTTGTTTTCTCTTCAAATCGATGTACCCTGGTCACACTACTACATTTTAATGTGCGTCGGCTTCCTTGAATTTACCCCACCATCTTACCATCATCTCATCATCATTCACTCTTTATCAACCCTATCCCTGATTTCACACTCACCTCAATCTGTGATAGATTTGAGGGGGATTACCTATACCCTTACCTAGGAGCAACCACTTCTTATTATTGTCAGTGCAGCTTTACAAGACAAACTACACGACAACAAGGGCCAAATGTAGACACCAAATTTGTGTCTTACAATACCCTGTACCCCATATCTCAACCTCACACAACCTAACCCTAACCTCACCACCTAAAACCTTACACACTTAATTACTTATTAATTACCTTATAATTAATAAATCTACATCTCCAACCCTGCCACCTCATCTTACCACCCTCATCATGACCTAGCCCTAACCCTAAACCTAACCTAATTAAGACCTATGAACTTGGTCCAGACCCACACCCATGACTCATCACCCCTCACCCGCACCAAAATGAGCTTAATAATGACTTGACCAAGCCCACAACTGATCCCTCAGAGAGAAAAGGAGGGAAAGATGGCTATTTTTACTAAAAATAGCCCACTTTGACCTAACTAACATCCGTTCCTACTCGACCATCGTCGGTTACGTAACTGCCATCGGTTCCCTATAAATGAACTCCCCCAACGAAAAAGAAGGGATCCAAAATTCATTTGAAGGATCTAAAATTCACTTGGCAGAGCAGAGACAAGTGAAGACAAGTAGAAGAGGTTACAGAGAAGAGAAATCGAGCCCAAGACTATAACTGAGCAACTAGATCACTGTCACAACTCGTCCAAGCATTGGAAAATACTAAAGTTAGCTTCATCAGCTTGCTTGTCCAATACTGGATCATCCCAAGTAATCCTTGCCTTTCGCCACCCACATTCCTTGGCACCCTGTATCTTCATCAGGAACTAGTAAGTAGTATCTTGTATGTTTCTAAACACCATTTCTTGAACTTCTTAATTCATAATAATTATAAGCTCACTCCTAGATCTACCACCCGGCAGCACTCTGCACCTAACTTTCATTCATCAACCCCGACATTTCCCCAATGAATAGTTTTCTCAACCTCTCTGAGTTCTTCTCCATCACCCCATTGCCTACTCCCCCTAATCATTTATGTAACCCTATAAACACCATAATCACCTTACAACCGACCTTCCATTCAAAAGCCCCTAAATCACTGCCCCTACCGATATCAGTTATCAGCAACCGGTACCGGTTATACAGTGACCGGCATCGGTCACTGTGACTCAAACCAAAACTAGCCTTTCCTCTAGTGCTTTTTAACGAGGTAACTAAATTGTAATTTTGTAATAATTTCTTTGTTAGAATTTGTGTTAATTCGTATTAAGAGGGGAACTGACCACCTTCGAAAGGAATTCCAATATTTCCTGGGCCCAAGGCAGTTCCCTCATTTATTGTCTAACTAAAATCCGGTGGTCTTATATTCTTACTTGCAGGTAGTCCTTCATAGACAAAAAGGAGTTCTTCACAATCGATATGATCTCTCTCTATGGTACGCGTGCACCCTCTCAACATTCAACAGGTATTCCTCCTAGCCCTAACCCTTATTTGTTTCTCAAGAGAATGAAAGGATAGAAGCAACTCTATTCTAGGAATGGAAACATTCTGTGTGAAACACTAGGAGCTCTCCAATCAGCTTGAGTTGAGGTTACTCAGGAGCTCCTCGAGTAACTCACTTAAGAACTCACCTTGCCTTACCAAATCACCTTGAGCTTACCTTGCCAACTCACCTTGAGCTTATCTTGTAGATTGTATGTAAGCTCACCTAACAGAATACTAACAAGCTCACAATTGAGCTCAATTGGGAGTCCACCAAGCAGCTCACCTAGGAGCTCAGCTGAACAACTCTTCAAGTAGCTCACCTGGGATCTCTTCTTGGAGCTCACCAATCAGTTTGAGCTGAGATCACCCCAGAGCTTGTTGAGTAACTTACCTAGGAACTCACCTGGGACCTCACCTGACAGCTTATCTTTCCAACTCACCTTGACCTCATTTGGTAGCTTACATATAATCTCACCTCAGAGATTTCCAACAAGCTCACCTTTGAGTTTTCCTGGGAGCTCACCTAAGATCCCGGATGGGAGCTCAATATGGAGCTCGTCCAGGAGCTCGTCGAGCAGCACGACTTGAGCTTTCTTAGAAACATGCATCAGAGGTCACCTGACAGCTTGCCTTGCCAGATTTCCTTGAGTTCACCTAGTAACTAGCTAAGCAGCTCAAATTGAGCTCACAAAGGAGCTCGTCAAGTAGCACTCCCAAAAACTCACATGGGAGGTCACCTAACAGCTTAGCTAGAAACTCACATGGGAGCTTTCCTATCATCTCACCTTGTCAGCTTGCCTTGAGCTCACTGAGAAGCTCACCTTGCTGACTCACCTTGAGCTCATCTGGTAGCTCACCTTAGAGTTCATCGAGCAACTTGCTAAGTAGCTCACCTTGGGATTTCACCTAACAACTCACCTGGGACCTCACCTAGGAGCTCACCAAGTAGCTCTCTTGGGAGCTCACCTAACACCTCACCTGGGAGCTCAACAAACATCTCACCAAGTAGCTCACCTTGGAGCTCTTCTGGGAGCTCGTGGATTGGGCACAAGCCTTGAAGCTCACCCAGATAGCTCGTCGAGCCAACTCACCTGGGAACTCACCTAGAAGCTCACCTGATAGCTCACTTTTCCAACTCACCTTGAGCTCATCTATTATCTTAAATTTAAGCTCACCTCAGAGATTACCAACAAACTCAGCTTTGAGCTCTCCTGGGAGCTCACCGAGTAGTTCACCTAGGAGCTCAGATGGGAGCTTAGCAAACACCTCACCTATGAACTTGTCGAGTAGCTCAACTTGAGCATACCTAGAAACTCACCAGGGAGCTCACTTAATAGCTCACCTTTCATCTCATGTTGAGCTCACCTAGGATCTCACCAAGTAGCTCGACTTGAGTTTTCTTGGGAGCTCATCAAGCAGTTCACCCAAAAAATTACATGGGAGCTCACCTGATCAGGTCACCTTGCCAACTTGCATGAGAGTTCACCTATCATCTTACCTTTCCAGATCACATTTCCAGCTTACCTTGAGCTCATTAAGGAGCTCACCTTACCAACTGTCCTTAAGATTGTCTAGTAGCTCACCTTAGAGTTCATCGAGTAGCTTACGCCAAGTAGCTCTGCGTGGACAGCTCACCTGGGAGCTCACCTAAGTAGGTTGACTTTATCTCACTAGTGAGCTCATTGAGTAGCTCACCTAGGAAATCACTAAGCAACTCACCTAAGAGCTTAGCTGGGAGCTCAGGAAGTAGTTAACCTAGTAGCTCGTTAAGCAGCTCAACAATTAGTTTGAGCTGAGATCAACTCAGAGCCTGTTGAGCTCGCCTACCTAGGAACTCACCTTACCAGCTCACCTAGACAGCTTATCTGAGTCCAGCTCGACCTTGAGCTCGCCTAGGTAGCTTGTCATAGTAAGCTCACCTCAGAGATTTCCAACAAGCTTACCTGGGAGCTTTCCTGACAGCTCACCTTACCAGACTATCGGATTGGATCTCACCTATGGAACTCATCCTTAGGACCTCTGTCGAGCAGGACGACTTCAGATTTCTTAGCCAACATGCCTCAGAGGTCACCTGACATCTAGCCTAGCTAGATCTCCTTGAGTTCATCAAGCAGCTCGCCAAGTAGCTCACATGGGAGCTCACCTAACAGTTCACCTAGGAGCTTGCCTAAAAGCTCACCTGGGAGCTCACCGAGACAGCTTAGCTAGAAACTCACATGGTAGGTTTACTATGAGCTCACCTTGTGAGCTCGCCTTGTAAGCTCACTGGGGACCTCACCTAGGAGCTTGCCAAGTAGCTCTATTGGGAACTCACCTAGCAGCTTGCCTGGGAGCTCTCCATACAACTCACCAAGTAGCTCACCTGGGAGCTTTACCTGGGAGCTCACAGCTGGGAGCTCATCAAGTAACTCACCTGGGAGCTCACTTGACATCTCACCTTGCCAAATTACCTTGAGCTCACATTTAAGCTCACCTAGGAGTTCGGTTCTGGGAGCTCGTGGATTAGCACAAGTTGAGCTCACCCAAGAGATCATCAAGCAGCTCAGCTTGAGCTTACCCAGAAACTTACCTAGGAGCTCACTTGATAACTCACCATTCCATCTCACCTTGAGGTCACCCAGGAGCTCACCAAGTAGATCTATTTTAGCTCATGAAGGATCTCATCAAGTAGCTCACCCAAAAACTCACATGGAAGCTCACCTGAGTAGCTCTCACCTAAAAAATCACATGAGAGCTTACCTAGCAGCTCACCTATGCCAGCTTGTCCATGTAGCTCAACTTGAGGAGCTTACCTAGCTAACTCACCAGGGAGCTCATTTGGTAGCTCACCTTTCAAATCTCATGTTGAGCTCATCTAGAATCTCATCAAGTAGCTCGACTTGAGTTTTCTTGGGAGCTTGCATTAAGCAGCTCACCTAGGAGCTCACCATGGTAGCTCACCTGAGTAGGTTGACCTTGCCAGCTTGCTTGTGAGCTTACCTGGGGATCCTCTTCCCAGGATCTCACTAAGTAGCACATTTCAAGAGCTCACCTTGAACAGCTCATCCAAGTAGCTCACCTTACCAAGAGCTCTTTTGGGATCTCACCGATCACCTTGAGTTGAGCTCACCTTAGGAGTCTCATCTAGTAACTCACCTGGGAACTCACCTAAGAGCTTGCCTGGGAGCTTGCCTATGGCAACTCTTTCCTAGGAGCTTTCCTTGAGCAACTCACCTAGGAGCTCACCTAAGCTAACTCACCTAAGAGCTCATCTGGTAGCTTAGGATGTAAGCTCACCTCAGTAGCTTGTCAAAAAGCTCAACTTGACCTTTCCAGAAAGCTCACCTGGGAGCTCGCCTGAGTAGTTAACCAAGCCAACTCAGTTAGGAGCTTAGCTGAGAAGCTCGACCCAAGAGGTCATCCTAGAAGGTTGATCAAGTATCTTACCTAGAAACTCACCTAATGGGAGCTCACCTGACTAGCTCACCTGACCAACTCATCAATGGAATCTTTCCTGATCAGCTTGCCTTACCAACTCTGCATGGGAGTTTGCCTTGCTAGCATCGCCTTGAGCTTATCTGAGGAGCTCACCCTCAAAGCTTCATCTAGTAGCTTGCCTCTGAGTTCCTCACATGGTATCTCACCTAACAGTTCAGCTAGGATCTTGCCTAAAAGCTCACCTTGGAGGTCAATGAGTATCTTACTGAGTAGGTTGAGTTGAGCTTACTTTTGAGCTCACTCGTAAGCATCTCGTCAAGGAGCTCACCTAGGAAGCTCACCAAGTAGCTCTACTTGAGAACTCACCTAGCATCTTGCACTGGGAGCTCTCCATACAACTCACCAAGCAGCTCGCCTGGTAGCTTTCCAAATGAGCTCACGCAAGTATCTCACCTGGGAGCTCTTCTAAGAGCTCTCTTGAACAACTCGACCTTGCCAGCTTTCCTGGGAGCTCATCAAGTAAGCTCACCTAGGAGTTCGGTTTTGAGCTTGATAAGAAAATCACCCAAGAGATCATCACCTTGCCAACTCAACTTGAGCTTACCCAGAAACTTACCTAGGAGCTCACCTTAAGTTACTCACCGTTACCATCTCACCTTGAGGTCACCCAGGAGCTCACCAAGTAGATCTATTTTAGCTCATGAAGGATCTCATCAAGTAGCTCACCCAAAAACTCACATGGAAGCTCACCTGACAGCTCTCCCAAAAAATCACATGAGAGCTTACCTAGCAGCTCACCTTACCAGCTTGCCTTGAGCTCACTGAGGAGCTTACCTAGCTGACTCACCTTGAGCTCATTTGGTAGCTCACCTCAAATTTTTTCAAGAATCTATCAAAGTAACTTACCTTAGAGCTTGCTTAACAGCTCACCTAGGAGCTCACCAAGTAGCTCACTGAGTAGGTTGACTTGAGCTTGCTTGTGAGCTCACTGGGGACCTCTCCTAGGATCTCACTAAGTAGCACACTTAAGAGCTCAATGAACAGCTCTCCAAGTAGCTCACCCAGGAGCTCTTCTGGGATCTCACCGATCACCTTGAGTTGAGCTCACCGAGGAGCTCATCTAGTAACTCACCTGGGAACTCACCTAAGAGATTTCCTGAAAGCTTGCCTTGGCAACTCACCCTGAGCTTTCCTTGGCAACTCACCTTGAGCTCACCTTGCTAACTCACCTTGAGCTCATCTGGTAGCTTACATGTAAGCTCACCTCAGAGAATGCCAAAAAGATTACCTTTGAGCTCACCTGGGAGCTCACTGAGTAGTTAACCAAGGAACTCAGTTGGGAGCTTAGCAAGAAGCTCACCCAAGAGGTCATCAAGAAGGTTGATTTTATCTTACCCAGAAACTCACCTAAGAGCTCACCTGATAGCTCACCTGAAAACTCAAATGGAATCTTTCCTGATAGCTTGCCTTACCAACTCACATGGGAGTTTGCCTTGCTAGCTCGCCTTAAGCTTACTGAGGAGCTCACCTTTAGCTTTTCTGGTAACTTTCCTTCGAGTTCCTCAAGTAGCTCACCAAGTAGCTCATCTTGGAGCTCACCTTGGAGGTCAACAAGTATCTTACTGAGTAGGTTGATTTGAACTTGCTTGTGAGCACACCGAACATCTCATCAAGGAGCGCACCTGGAAGCTCACCAAGTAGCTCACTTGAGAACTCACCTAGCATCTCACCTGGGAGCTTGCCGAGCAGCTCACCTAGGAGCTTTCCAAATAGCTCACCAAGTAGCTCACCTGGGAGCTCTTCTAAGAGCTTGCTGATCAACTCGAGTTGAGCTTGCCTGGGAGCTCATCAAGTAAATCACATGGGAACTTTCCTGGGAGCTCACCTGATATCTCACCTTGCCAACTCACCTTGAGCTTGCCTCTTCAACTCACCTTTAGTTATCCTTACCAACTCACCTTGAGCTCATCTAGTATCTCACATGTAAGCTCACCTAAGAGATCTCATCACAGTAGCTCACCATTGAAAACTCACATGGAAGCTCACCTGAGTAGCTCTCCCAAAAAATCACACTGAGGAGCTTACCTAGCAGCTCACCTTACCAGCTCTGCATTGTGTAGCTCGACTGAGGAGCTTACCTAGCTAACTCACCTGGGAGCTCATCCTGGTAGCTCACCTTGCCAATTCACCTTCAAGAATCTATGCAAAGTAACTTACCTGGGAGCTATGCTTAACTTGAGCCCAGCCTAGGAGCTCACCAATGTAGCTCACTGAGTAGGTTGCACTTGAGCTTGCTTGATGAGCTCACGCCCAAAACCTCTCCCGGGATCTCACCTAAGCCAGCACACCTTAAGAGCTCACCGAATAGCTCTCCAAGTAGCTCAACTTTACAGGAGCTCTTTTGGGATCTCACCGATCAGTTTGAGTCAAGAAGCTCACCCAGGAGCTCATCTAGTAACTCACCTGGGATAGCTCACCTGAGAGTTCATCTGAGTAGGTTGAGTTGAGCTCACTTGTCAGCTCTTCAAGTAGCTTTCACTTGGCAACTCACCTAGGAGCTCACCTTGTTAACTCACCTTGGGAGCTCATCTGGTAGCTTGACATGTAAGCTCACCTCAGTAGAATGACCAAAAATCACTTGTGAGACCTTTGAGTAGCTCACCTGGGAGCTCACTGTGGTAGCTTAACCAAGGAACTCAGTTGGGAGCTTAGCCAAGAAGCTCACCCAAGAGGTCATCCAAGATAGGTTGACTAAATATCTTACCTAGAAACTCACCTAAGAGCTCACCTGATCAGCTCACCTGAAAACTCGACCAATGGAATCTCATCCTGATAGCTTGCCCTACCAACTTACGCATGGGAGCTTTACCTTGACTAGCTCTCCTTGCCAGCTTACCTGAGGAGCTCACCTTGTAGCTTTTCATGGTAAGCTTTCCTTCAGAGATTCCTCAAGTAAGCTCACCAAGTAAGCTCATCTTGGAGCTCACCTAGGATATTGGCTGGGAACTCGATAAGTAACTCACCTTGAGCTCACCCATGATCTCACTGAGCAGCTTGACTTGTGAGCACACCGAACATCTCATCAAGGAGCGCACCTGGAAGCTCACCAAGTAGCTCACTTGAGAACTCACCTAGCATCTCACCTGGGAGCTTGCCGAGCAGCTCACCTAGGAGCTTTCCAAATAGCTCACCAAGTAGCTCACCTGGGAGCTCACCTTCTCAACTCAGCTTGCTGAGCTCAACTCGAGTTGAGCTTGCCTGGGAGCTCATCAAGTAAATCACCATGGGAACTTTCATCTGGGAGCTCACCCGATATCTCACCTTGCCAACTCACCTTGAGCTTGCCTCTGCCAACTCACCTTTAGTTGATGTCACTTACCAGATTGTCACCTTGCAGCTCATCTAGTATCTCACATGTAAGCTTGCCTAAGTAGCTCATTTTGGAGCTTGCCTAGCAAGCTCACCTGGGAGCTCACCGAGTAGCTCACCTAGGATCTCAGCTAGGAGCTCAACAAGTAGCTTACATAAGATCTCATTGTGTAGCTCAACTTGAGCTTACCAGGAAACTCACCTGGGATCTCTCCTGATAGCTCACCTTGCCAGTTCACCTTGAGCTTGCCTAGGAGCTCACTGAGTATCTCAACTTGAGCTAGCCTAGGAGCTCGTAATGTAGCTCACCCAAAAACTGGCAGGGGAGCTCACTTGATAGCACGTCCAAAAACTCAAATGGGAGGTCACCTTGCCAGCTCACCTTGAGCTCGCTGAGGAGCTCACCTTGCCAACTTTACTTGAGCTCCTCTGGTAGCTCACCTTTTATCAAGAAGCTCTCCAAGCAGCTCACCTGGGAGCTCACCTAATAGCTCACCTTTCCAGCTTGCCTTGAGCTTGCCTAATAGCTCACCTTGCCAACTTACGTTAAGCTTGACCAGGAGCTCACTGAGCATCTCAAATTGAGCTCACCTGAGATCTCATCAAGAAGCTCACATGAAAACTCACGTGGGAGCTCACCTTGTAAAATTTCGTGGGAGCTCGCCTTGAGCTCGCTGAGAAGATAACCTTGCTAACTCACCTTGAGCTCATCTGGTAGCTCACCTTAGAGTTTTTCGAGTAGCTCACCAAGAAATTCACCTGGGTGCTTGCATAATAGCTCACCTAGGATCTCATCTAACATGTCACATGGGAGCTCATCTAATATGTCACCTGGGAGCTCATATAATAGGTCACCTGAGAGCTCACCAAGTAGCTCACTGAGTAGGTTAACTTGAGCTCACTTGTGAGCTTGGTGGGGACCTTGCCTCAGAGCTTGCCAAGTAGCTCCCTTGAGAGCTTGCCTAGCAGTTCACCTGGGATCTTGCTGAATAGCTCGCAAAGTAGGTCACCTGGGAGTTCTTATGGGGGATCATCAATTAGCTCAAGTTGAGCTCACCCGGGAGTTTGTTGAGTAACTCACCTAGGAACTCACTTGGGAGCTTACTTGACAGCTCACCTTGAGCTCATCTGGTAGCTCACACGTAATCTCACCTAAGAGATTACCAACAAACTCACCTTTGAACTCACCTGGGAACTCACCTAGTAGCTCACCTAGGAGCTTGGCTTATAGCTCGATAAGTAGCTTGCCTAGGAGCGTGTCAAGTAGCTTAACCTTAGCATGCCTGAAAACTCTCCTAGGAGCTTGCCTGATAGCTCACCTTATAACTCACATAGAAACTCACACAAGAGCTCACCTTGCTAACTCACCTTGAGCTCATCTGGTAGCTCTCCTTGGAGTTCTTCAACTAGCTCTCTAAGTAGTTCACATGGGAGCTCACCTAATAACTCACCTAAGATCTCACCGAGTAGGTTGACTTGAGCTCACTTGTGAGCTCGCCGAGTAGCTTACCGAGGACCTCACCTGGGAGCTTTCCAAGTAGCTTACTTTGGAGATCACCAAATATCTCCCCACGTAGCTTTCCAAATAGCTTGCCAAGTAGCTTGCCTGGGAGTTCCCAATTTAGTACATTAGAACAAGAATTTTTTTTTTTTTGATAAATGCTTCCTAGTTCTAAATACATAATTTAGAACTCATAAATCAAAACAACCATTCTCATAACAGATAACCATATGCAACTGTAATGACTCGGTGCACCACCGATCTATTTATTCCATGACTCGGTGATCTACCGATCTATTCATGTGTTTCACAGAGTTGGGTTTTTACAAACTCTTCACTCTTGCGGTTCTCTTCCCTAATCTGGGATTTCAGAATGCTCTGTCCAAGGAACCTATCTGAATAATTGTTACCATTATTCATCGGCATCTCGTCCCTTAGACTAGGTGACATAGGACAACGCAATCAGCAGCTTGCGATACTTTGGCCAAAGTTTTGAAACATACTGTTCATGTCTCATATTCCTTGACGGCATACTCGTCAATCTGGAATACGTCCTCCACCCCACTCCCGATGTTACATAGAATGTCCCATACACTGACTTCTGTCAGCCATCCCGGTCCTAAGTCATTCACTCAAGAACGTATTAATAACATGACAATGTTATAAGGATGCTCTCGAGGACTAGGGATAAGCTGACATACTGGATCAACCCTAGTTAACCCTGTGTGTCAAGGTACCCCGAATCTCCAAGGGCAGCCTCATAACATGACCATGTTCCTAACCAGATCCCGAGTAAAAACTTGTTCGAGTTTAAGGTGTAAATCTTAACGATCAATGCAAAGGGTGTCGCCATAAGTCACCTGCATTGTTGTATCTTCGAGAAGATCCTAATCTTCTCGAAGGTACAACCCTGCAGTTGACTTGTGCCATCATCCTTCAAAACCACCTCGAAAATATCTACTTAACTTTAAGGTGTTACAAACGTTGAGTTAAAGTTATACTTTAAGACGCTCCTTTTAGGGTAGTCTTTTCCCAACCCCTGGGTTCCTCACCTTTGAGTTGCCTTTCCTATTTAAGACCCATTTCACAGAGAGAAGAATAATAAGATTTGAGATCTCATCAGGAGTTCATTGATTCACAATAATCTTAATCAACGAAAATGGGCAGTAGCCCTAAGTCTTCTCATAAGGTTGCTAACTTATACCCTTTTAGGTTTATATCAGTTCTCAAAACTGAAATATATCTTTCTTATTAGTATTAAGATATAGTAATTTTAAAATCATTTAATATGTTGTCTTGACTTAGATCAAAGTTAGGGAGTAATAAATTACTCTTCCTGTTCAGCTTCCTGTTAAGGTTTATTTTAACCTTAGCTTCTCGAAAGACAGTGATCTAAATTCCAATTTAGCCTTAGATAGAACATAACAGAACTACCAATCATTTACAAGTATTCAGTCACATAATCTTTACAAGGCTTACTTAGAGAATCCCAAATATCTCCAAGGTATAAAATATTAAAAATGCACTTAAAAACATTCGAACCGAAGAAGTTCAATCCATCAAGATACAAATGCAACCATATATAAGTAACAATCCCCTCATTTCATTCATTTCTAAGCTAATCAATTACAATTTATGCATTCAGCATACTTGATACAATACTCAACAGCAAAAGAACAACTTTCTTCATGTAATACATTTAGAGAATCAAGTTGGACTTCATCATAAAACCAAATTAAACACTCTGAATATCATATCAGATCTGCGTGCCTTTACCACTTACGACAACCATCTGCAAAAATTGTCAACACGGGTCAGTTCGGTGAACTGAGCATGATAAGCACTAATTCTTAAAACAATTGCAATCCACCAATTGTTCTCATTAAACAACCTGTTTAAATGAAATCATTTCTTCAAATTCTTAACATAAATCAGGCTATTCATCTTCATATATTTCTACATGACCTTAAACGCATGACTCATATTATAGATGTCAATTAATCCTTAATACCTTTCAGATAATTCATTTTATATATTAGAGACTAAGAAAAAATGAATACTACCATTCTAAAGACAACAATACTCCAACAAGAATGTTTTTAACAATTACTCAGAGGCAGTTTATAACATTCAACAAGCTCAACTGTCTTAATTCTTTTATAATCATAACACATTTCAATGGTATTGACAAGTATACCTACTTATACAGCAACACACATTTTATACCAGTATCTCCATACAATACCACGGTCTATTCTTGTTTTTTCCCTTACCGTAGGGATCACATAAGGATTCAAGAAGAAAGCACACAAAGTTTCCAGACTAGGAGAGAGAGTATTTTCTTATTCCACTTATTATACATCAACATATAATTTACAGCTTAGGAGAAGGAACAGAGTCAATCAGATTCTCATATCTATCATGTTCTGGACTGTACCGACTCCTCTAGAATAACGCAATTACATTTACGCATGTGATTAAAACAGTCGAGATCACAAGAAGAAACTACAGTTTCATCTAAATTCAATAATAAAAATCACCTGTAGCTATTAAGCAATACAAGAGCTCTCGCGACAAAGCAATAGTAAATAATCCAACCATAATAGACTCAACAAATCTTTTCCATACATTCATCAACATGAAAATAACCAACGCCATCGCCTGACATGGCACAGCTAGGAGCTCTTTATCACAGTCAAACACGAGACTAGATAACACTATAAACAAATGACGTTTCCATATGCAATTACAGTGACATTCATACTGAGTCGAAACACAAACATGCACAGCTTCATTCAACTGAATCTAATCCCTACGATTATACAGCAAGGACTTATATCAGAAGCTGAATTCAAGAAAGAATAACCACAACAAGGACTTCACAGAAGTCGATTCCATATCAATAATTTCCTCAAAGTTTCATCCGAAGTCGAGCTATTACGAAAATACAGCAGGGTCTCAAACAGAGTCGAGTTTGTAAAGAAAACCCATCCCTTAATTCCTCAGAATCGAACTGAACATAAACACAACAATATTAAGAAAGAGTCTATTCAATATGCATGCACAGCGAGGACTTAAATCAGGAATCGAGCCAACACGCAACATATCAAGAACTTCATCAGGAGTCGTGTTTAAATGGAAATACCGCAAGGACTCCAACAGTGTCAAATCCAACCAGTACTCACAACCAGGGTTTCGATTGAAGTCGAATTCATACGACAACAATTCAAGGACTCCAACAGAGTCAAAACCAATAAGTATTCACAACAAAGCTTCTACAGGAGTCGAAAACATACTATCCATTTCAAGGATTCCAACAGTATTCACAGCAAAACTTCTACAGAAGTCAAAAACATAAGTTACGTTTCAAGAGCTCCAACGGAGTCAATACCATATAGTATTCTCAACTAAACTTCTACAGAAGTCGTAAACATACTATCCATTTCAAGGATTCCAACAGTATTCACAGCAAAACTTCTACAGAAGTCAAAAACATAAGTTACGTTTCAAGGACTCCAACGGAGTTTAACCCAAAATTTCAAACACAGTGAGGACTTCTACTATAGTCGCATTCAAGTAGTATAATCACAGCAAGCATTCCAAACAGAAGAAACTTCAAGTATTCACAGCAAGATTCAACAGGATTCAACAACAATAAAAGCACAGCCGGGTCTTCAATCGAAATGAATCCAAAAGGAAGAATAAATACAGTAAACATTCCAACAAGGTCTTCGATTAACCCGAGATTCCTAATTCCACAGGAAAAGAAGAACCAATACATTGCTTCAAACCAACAGTACTAAAATCACCTGAACAGAGTTGTTTTAATGAAAGCATTTGGAGTAAAGCAAGATTTTTAAAAGTCAGGGCCTATCATGCCTGGTAATGTCGCTTAAAAATCCGAAGAAGACCTCTGAATGTGCTCGCACCTTCTCTTCTTCTTCCACGATAGATTAAACAACAATAAACTGTTACCTTCATGCCTTATAAACTTTCCCCGACAGAGAAAAGAGCTAGATATTCTCATAGTTGCCATGCAACACAAAGTAGACTGGTTCGAAGAACCAGTGATCAAACAGAGAGAAAAACGGAGCGTATGGAAAACCAAACAACCAACTAGTTTTCCATTTGCATGCCTTCCCAAGCAATCCGCGCTCGGGAACCGAAGTTCATCAATGACATTAACTCCAAGATTCCCGCCTATTTTCCATTGCCACCGACCGCCAAAGTTGGCGATTGACAAATGAAAACAAACAACCATTCCCAAATTTGGCGATGCTGCCACGTCAGGTCCCAATAGCCGTTAGCAACCTCCACCAAATCCCAAGTCCTTCATCTTTATCCACCTCATTTAATGCCATGGAAACCACCGCCCATGGCTCGCACCCCTTCATAGGTCCCCCTCCATCCATTATCCTTAAGATAGGTTAGAAACATAGGTAGATCATAAGGTAAGACATTAGTCTTACTTCCATAGTGCTAGGTGTAGCTAACCTTAGGAACATCAAGCTTATAGTTTAGGGCTAGGTTAGATTAATAATAATTCAACCAATAGGTTATAGTTTAGGTTAAGGTTATTAACCTTAATGAATCCATTCTAGGTCTCACAAGTAGGACCGATCAGTATAAGAACCAACAGGGTATAACATTCCCGAAATGGATTCTATCCGGCATTGATAAAAAGCTTGCAGTATACACCAGAATTTATTACCTGGCTTAAGGTCTAGGCCTTCCTGATATTACGATATCGGGAACCAATTCATTTAACACGATCAGCCTGAGTTAGACTCCGGAATTGCTTATTCAACACATTCAGACCTTGCAACTTTCGTAAGGTCTATAATTTTTGTTCATCCAGAATAAACTTAAAACATCTATTGGATCAATGCAACTGATCCAAGGCTGAGTCATAAAGATGGATAAATCCACAATTCCTCTCGAATTCGAATTGAACTCAGGTGCTAAAAATGAAAGAAATAAAAGAGTCCAAGCATATCCTGACTCAGTCAAAGATCTTCAAGAGCAAAGAAGATTCAATCCATATCAAGCATGACTTCACAATCAAAGGAACACATCCTTTTACAGAAGAAATCATATATCAACACTTGAATGCTCAGGAGGAAGTAACAATAGTTCAGGGCGTTACATGCTTCCCTCCTAAAAGATTCATCATCCCGATGATTACATATTTTTGATTTACCTTCAGGTCAACCAATTTATTAGTTCACAATACAATAAGACTATTTCCAGCTTGATTAGTTCCAGAAATCAATGTCACAATACATTTTATTCAGCCTGAATAATGTTTGCCTCAATCTGGCTTTCATATAGACATGAAAAAGATAAGTTCATAAAAATGTTTTGTCAACAGATTTCATTCTGTTGAAAAAGAAAAGGAAAAGCAATTTTCATCTCTTCCAGATTTTCCCAAGTTGCACTTTCTTCGTTAAACTGGTCCCACTGGACCTTACATTGCTGTATTTCATGATTTCTCAAATGCAATTGGCGAGTTTCCAGCACTCGTGTGGGTTTAACCACGATTATTCCTGGGTCTTGGACCTGCAAGGAATTCCAATTTAAGACATGTGACAAATCTGAAACGTATTTCTTAAGCAAAGAAATATGGAAAACATCATGCATGCGAGACAAAGCAGGTGGTAATGCTAATCGATAAGCTACAGGATTGATTATTTCGACAATTTCGAAAGGTCCCACGTAACGAGGTGACAACTTGGCAGCCTTGCCAAAAGTTATAGAACTCTTTCTGGGTTTAACACGAAGAAAAACCTTCTCACCAAGCTCAAACCTTCGATCAACCCGCTTAAGGTCAGCATAGCTCTACTACCTATCTGCTGCTTCCTTTAATCGTTCACGAATCAACTTTACTTACTGTTCCATTTCAGTGAGGATTTCTGGTCCAATTACCACTCTATCCTCAATACTATCCCAACTAACAGGGGTTCTGCACTTCCTTCCATAAAGTGCTTCAAAAGGTGCCATTTTAAGAGATGAGTGATAAGTGTTGTTGTATGCGAACTCAACTAATGGAAGATACTCTTCCCATTTATACTGCTGATCCATGCAATACATTCGCAACATATCTTCCAACACTTGATTTACTCTCTCAGTTTGTCCATCCGTTTCTGGATGATATGCAGAACTGAAGTTTAGTTTCGTTCCAAGAGCTGTATTAAGCGTTTGCCAAAATCTTGATGTCATTCTAGGATCCCTGTCAGATATAATCAATTCTGGTACACCATGTAACCTGAAAATTTCGTGCACGAATCTTTTGGCCAACACTGGTGAATCATCCTTTAGATTTCCAGCGATGAAATGAGCTACCTTAGTTAGTTTATCTACAACTACCAGGATAACATCATGTTTATTCCTGGACATAGGTAACCCTTGTACAAAGTCCATGCTTATTACTTGCCATTTGTACTGCGGTATGCTATGGGGATATAATAGTCCAGCAGGGTGCATGTGTTCTGCCTTAACCCGCTGACATTGCAGACAATGAGTCACAAAATCAATAACATCCTTTTTCATACCTTTCCAAAAGTATTGTTATTTTAGATCAACAAGCATTTTTGTGATACCCGGGTGTCCATAGAAGGGCGAATTGTGAAATTCAACTAAAAACTTCTTTCTCAAATCATTTAGCAAAGGTACGTTTACCCTGTTTTCATAACGTAAGATTCCTTATCAAAATGAAAACCTTTATACCTTTCATCATTAGGTTCTGCAGCAAGCTGCTTTTACTTGCTGAAAGTATATATCAGATTCTGAGGCACTTTTTACCTCATCCTTAAACTGAGTTCTTAATGTTATAAGAGCAGAAATGTGCTTCCTACGACTTAGAGCATCTGCTACTCTATTCTCTTTTCCTTTGATGTAGCTAATATCAAAGTCATATTGAGATAAAAACTCTAACCACCTTCTCTGTCTGGCATTTAGATTAGGCTGAGTGAAAATATATTTCAGTCCTAAGTGATCAGTTTTCAACTCAAAAGGTTTCCCAAGTAAATAGTGTCTCCAGACTTGAAGCGCATGAACAATGGCAGCAAGCTCCAAATCATGAGGGGCATAATTCAGCTCATGTAACTTAAGTTTTCTACTTTCATATGCTATGACTTGATCATTCTGTAACAAAACACCACCAAGGCCTTCCCCAGAAGCATCAGTTACAACAGTAAAGCTCCCATTAGGGTCTGGTACAGCTAATATAGGTGCTGAAGTCAACTGGCTTTTCAAACTTTTGCAAGCAGTTTCACACTTATCATTCCAAATAAATTTCTTATCCTTCTTCTGCAATGAAGTTATTGGTGCAGCCACTTTAGAAAAATCCTTAACAAATTTTCTATAATAACTAGCAAGGCCCATGAAGCTTCTTACTTCATGTACATTCTTTGGTGCAGGCCACTCAGTTATTGCCACTATTTTTGAAGGATCCACAGCAATTCCTTCCTTACTAATGACATGACCCAAATAGTGAACTTCTGTATCAAAGAAAGAACATTTGGATAACTTACCATATAACTTTCTTTTTCTCAAAATTTCCAAAACTATCTTCAAATGCTCATTATGCTCATCAACACTTTTAGAATAAATGAGAATATCATCCAAGAATACGAGTACAAACTTGTCCAAATATTCTTGAAAGATATTATTCATTAAGTTCATAAAAGTTGCGGGTGCATTAGTTAATCCAAAGGGTAGAACCGTGAATTCATAATGTCTGTACCTGGTTCGGAAAGCTGTTTTATGAATATCTTCTTCTCTAATCCTTAATTGATGATAACCAGATCGAAGATCTATCTTGGAATAAACCGCTGCCCCACGCATCTGATCAAATAGATCGTCGATCCTTGGAAGTGGGTATCTGTTCTTGATTGTTGCCTTGTTTAACATCCGATAGTCAATACACAGCCTAAGTGTTCCATCCTTCTTTTTTACAAATATTACTGGCGCTCCCCAAGGTGAAACACTTGGTCTAATCAAACCCTTAGACAAAAGTTCTTGCAATTGTGCCTTAAGCTCGACTAACTCTGTAGTAGTCATCCGATAAGGTGCTTTGGAAATAGGTTCCGTTCCTGGTTTGATTTCAATAGTGAAGTCAAATTCCCTTTTGGGTGGTAAACCCGGTAATTCCTCTGGAAATACATCCTTGAAACTTTGCAACAGAGGGAATCGTTTCATGGAATCACCATCTTCTTCTGAAAATTCAGATATCTTTACTGCATAAAGGGTACATCCTTTGTTTTTAGCCTTTTTAAGCTGCATAGCTGACAGTTTTCTAACTGAAATTTCCCGTTTCACACCTTGAATCTCTGTTGCCTTCAGCCGATCATCTAAACATTTTATTTTCTTTTCATAGCAGTCTACTTTTGCTTTATGGTCAACTAACCAATTAACACCGATGACAATGTCATAGGATCCTAAAGGTGCAACATAGAGGTCAACTTCAGTGGAAAAGTTAGGTAAGTCAAGGACTGCCCCAAAAAGACACATACTCACTGTATGAATAGAGTTATTACCATACTGTATAGTCCAAGATTTATCCATTTTTCCAGCTTTTCTCTTAAGTTTATAAGCAAGTTTACTAGAAATGAAACATTCAGTAGCTCCTGTATCAAAAAGAATAGTGACAGGTATGCCAAATAACTTACCCGGAACTTCTATAGGTGTCACTTGCTTTTCAGCTTGCTTGTCTGCTACTGCAGCATGTATCTTATGCTGCTGATTACGATCATCCTTCTTCAAAGGGCATTGATTTGCGTAGTGGTCTTTGCCACAATTGTAGCAGCCTCCTACAGGTGCCTTTTTTGGCTCAAAATTACTTCCAGCCTTAAAGTTATTACGTTGTCCTCCATAGGGTTTCTGCCCATTGTTATAATTTTTGGCAAAACTATCCCTTACATTTCCAGCAGGCTTATTTGCTATCGTTTTCTTACTATTATCCCCTGGAAACTTACTTCTGTTTCCAAACTTTTTCCATGGCCCCTTTTTGGGTGCAAGTGAAGTTGAAGAAGGGTTTACAATCTTCTTCCGCACTTCCTCTTTATGAGCAGAAATAGCCTTTAATTTCTGTTCCTGTCTTATGGCCTTTTCAACAACCCCTTCCATAGTGGTAGGGCTGTGCACATCGACCTCTCCTCCTATCATGGGATTTAGTCCCATGATGAATTTCCGTATTCTGAACTTCTCGTCAGTTTGATACTGCGGTACATACTTGAGGAGTTTTGTAAACCGCTCCCAGTATTCAGTTACCGTTAGCTTCCCTTGAGCTAAGTTCTGGAATTCTGTCATTTTCTGATCATAGAAAAGTTGTGGCAGCCAACGTTGCCTAAAATAGCCCTTAAATTGATCCCAAGTGATATTGGTCTCATCAATATTTAGCTCAGCTTTACGGCTATCCCACCATGAAGATGCTTCGTGGGAAAGTTGATAGGCTCCCCAAATAGCTTTGGTTTCCTCCGAGAAGTTTCTTATTGCAAAGTACTTCTCCATTTCGCTGAGCCAGTTCTCAGCTCCATCTCCTAATGTGGTGCCATCATATTTAGGTGGACTTATCCTTTTTATATCATTAGTGAGTTCTGCTGCCAACCTGGCCTTTTTGTTTTCTGGTTGGACAGGTGCATTTCCAGTGTTGTTATCAACACCCATATTGGGGTTGTCCTCAGGAGGTTGTTGATTGTTGTTACCAGCTTCATCATCCTCCTCATTTCCCATTACTTGTTGTTCAAGTACAGCCAAATGATCTCTTGTGTCCAATAGGGCAGCAAGGATCTCATCAAGCTTTTGGGTTGTTGCCACCCCTCCTTCTAGGTGGAGCATTATTTGCAACGTTTCCTCTTGTTCTAACCATTTTCTGTTACAAGAAAATTCAGGTTTTTATCAGATTATGGACACAATAGGTCCAAGAGCTGCAACCTTCAGCTCTGATACCAAGATGTAACATTCCCAATTTAGTACATTAGAACAAGATTTTTTTTTTTTTTGATAAATGCTTCCTAGTTCTAAATACATAATTTAGAACTCACAAATCAAAACAACCATTCTCATAACAGATAACCATATGCAGCTGTAATGACTCGGTGCACCACCGATCTATTCATTCCATGACTCGGTGATCTACCGATCTATTCATGTGTTTCACAGAGTTGGCATTTTTACAAACTCTTCACTCTTGCGGTTCTCTTCCCTAATCTGGGATTTCAGAATGCTCTATCCAAGGAACCTATCTGAATAATTGTTACCATTATTCATCGGCATCTCGTCCCTTAGACTAGGTGACATAGGACAACGCAATCAGCAGCTTGCGATACTTTGGCCAAAGTTTTGAAACATACTGTTCATGTCTCATATTCCTTGACGGCATACTCGTCAATCTGGAATACGTCCTCCACCCCATTCCTATGTTATATAGAATGTCTTATACTGACTTCTGTCAGCCATCCCTGTCCCAAGTCATTCACTCAGGAACGGATTAATAACATGACAACGTTATAAGGATGCTCTCGAGGACTAGGGATAAGCTGACATACTGGATCAACCCTAGTTAACCCTGTGTGTCAAGGTACCCCAAATCTCCAAGGGCAGCCTCATAACATGACCATGTTCCTAACCAGATCCCAAAGTAAAAACTTGTTCGAGTTTAAGGTGTAAATCTTAACGATCAATGCAAAGGGTGTCGCCATAAGTCACCTGCATTGTTGTATCTTCGAGAAGATCCTAATCTTCTTGAAGGTACAACCCTACAGTTGACTTGTGTCATTATCCTTCAAAACCACCTCGAAAAGATCTACTTAACTTTAAGGTGTTACAAACGTTGAGTTAAAGTTATACTTTAAGACACTCCTTTTAGGGTAGTCTTTTCCCAACCCCTGGGTTCCTCACCTTTGAATTGCCTTTCTTATTAAGACCCATTTCACAGAGAGAAATTAATAAGATTTGAGATCTCATCAAGGAGATCATTGATTCACAATAATCTTAATCAACGAAATTGGGCAGTAGCCCTAAGTCTTCTCATAAGGTTGCTAACTTATACCCTTTTAGGTTTATATCAGTTCTCAAAACTGAAATATATCTTTCTTATTAGTATTAAGATATAGTGTTTTAAAAACATTAAGTACGTTGTCTTGACTTAGATCAAGGTTAGGGAGTAATAAATTACTCTTACCATTCAGCTTCCTATTAAGGTTTGTTTTAACCTTAGCTTCTCGAAAGACAGTGATCTAAATTCCAATTTAGCCTTAGATAGAACATAACAGAACTACTAACATTTACAAGTATTCAGTCACATAATCTTTGCAAGGCTTACTTAGAGAATCCCAAATATCTCCAAGGTATACAATATTAAAAATGCACTTAAAAAATTTGAACCGAAGAAGTTCAATCCATCAAGATACAAATGCAACCATATATAAGTAACAATCACCTCATTTCATTCATTTCTAAGCTAATCAAT
The DNA here is from genome assembly GCA_019776745.2 of Taxus chinensis. NCBI lineage: Eukaryota > Viridiplantae > Streptophyta > Pinopsida > Cupressales > Taxaceae > Taxus > Taxus chinensis. The sequence goes on from CM034157.1 coordinate 3,278,964, forward strand.
TACAATTTATGCATTCAGCATACTTGATACAATACTCAACAGCAAAAGAACAACTTTCTTCATGTAATACATTTAGAGAATCAAGTTGGACTTCATCATAAAACCAAATTAAACACTCTGAATATCATATCAGATCTGCGTGCCTTTACCACTTACGACAACCATCTGCAAAAATTGTCAACACGGGTCAGTTCGGTGAACTGAGCATGATAAGCACTAATTCTTAAAACAATTGCAATCCACCAATTGTTCTCATTAAACAACCTGTTTAAATGAAATCATTTCTTCAAATTCTTAACATAAATCAGGCTATTCATCTTCATATATTTCTACATGACCTTAAACGCATGACTCATATTATAGATGTCAATTAATCCTTAATACCTTTCAGATAATTCATTTTATATATTAGAGACTAAGAACAAATGAATACTACCATTCTAAAGACAACAATACTCCAACAAGAATGTTTCTAACAATTACTCAAAGGCAGTTTATAACATTCAACAAGCTCAACTGTCTTAATTCTTTTATAATCATAACACATTTCAATGGTATTGACAAGTATACCTACTTATACAGCAACACACATTTTATACCAGTCTCTCCATACAATACCACGGTCTATTCTTGTTTTTCCCTTACCGTAGAGATCACATAAGGATTCAAGAAGAAAGCACACAAAGTTTCCAGACTAGGAGAGAGAGTATTTTCTTATTCCACTTATTATACATCAACATATAATTTACAGCTTAGGAGAAGGAACAGAGTCAATCAGATTCTCATATCTATCATGTTCTGGACTGTACCGACTCCTCTAGAATAACGCAATTACATTTACGCATGTGATTAAAATAGTCGAGATCACAAGAAGAAACTACAGTTTCATCTAAATTCAATAATAAAAATCACCTGTAGCTATTAAGCAATACAAGAGCTCTCGCGACAAAGCAATAGTAAATAATCCAACCATAATAGACTCAACAAATCTTTTCCATACATTCATCAACATGAAAATAACCAACGCCATCGCCTGACATGGCACAGCTAGGAGCTCTTTATCACAGTCAAACACGAGACTAGATAACACTATAAACAAATGACGTTTCCATATGCAATTACAGTGACATTCATACTGAGTCGAAACACAAACATGCACAGCTTCATTCAACTGAATCTAATCCCTACGATTATACAGCAAGGACTTATATCAGAAGCCGAATTCAAGAAAGAATAACCACAACAAGGACTTCACAGAAGTCGATTCCATATCAATAATTTCCTCAAAGTTTCATCCGAAGTCGAGCTATTACGAAATACAGCAGGGTCTCAAACAGAGTCGAGTTTGTAAAGAAAACCCATCCCTTAATTCCTCAGAATCAAACTGAACATAAACACAACAATATTAAGAAAGAGTCTATTCAATATGCATGCACAGCGAGGACTTAAATCAGGAATCGAGCCAACACGCAACATATCAAGAACTTCATCAGGAGTCGTGTTTAAATGGAAATACCGCAAGGACTACAACAGTGTCAAATCCAACCAGTACTCACAACCAGGGTTTCGATTGAAGTTGAATTCATACGACAACAATTCAAGGACTCCAACAGAGTCAAAACCAATAAGTATTCACAACAAAGCTTCTACAGGAGTCGAAAACATACTATCCATTTCAAGGATTCCAACAGTATTCACAGCAAAACTTCTACAGAAGTCAAAAACATAAGTTACGTTTCAAGAGCTCCAACGGAGTCAATACCATATAGTATTCTCAACTAAACTTCTACAGAAGTCGTAAACATACTATCCATTTCAAGGATTCCAACAGTATTCACAGCAAAACTTCTACAGAAGTCAAAAACATAAGTTACGTTTCAAGGACTCCAACGGAGTTTAACCCAAAATTGCAAACACAGTGAGGACTTCTACTATAGTCGCATTCAAGTAGTATAATCACAGCAAGCATTCCAAACAGAAGAAACTTCAAGTATTCACAGCAAGATTCAACAGGATTCAACAACAATAAAAGCACAGCCGGGTCTTCAATCGAAATGAATCCAAAAGGAAGAATAAATACAGTAAACATTCCAACAAGGTCTTCGATTAACCCGAGATTCCTAATTCCACAGGAAAAGAAGAACCAATACATTGCTTCAAACCAACAGTACTAAAATCACCTGAATAGAGTTGTTTTAATGAAAGCATTTTGAGTAAAGCAAGATTTTTAAAAGTCAGGGCCTATCATGCCTGGTAATGTCGCTTAAAAATCTGAAGAAGACCTCTGAATGTGCTCGCACCTTCTCTTCTTCTTCCACGATAGATTAAACAACAATAAACTGTTACCTTCATGCCTTATAAACTTTCCCCGACAGAGAAAAGAGCTAGATATTCTCATAGTTGCCATGCAACACAAAGTAGACTGGTTCGAAGAACCAGTGATCAAACAGAGAGAAAAACGGAGCGTATGGAAAACCAAACAACCAACTAGTTTTCCATTTGCATGCCTTCCCAAGCAATCCGTGCTCGGGAACCGAAGTTCATCAATGACATTAACTCCAAGATTCCCACCTATTTTCCATTGCCACCGACCGCCAAAGTTGGTGATTTACAAATGAAAACAAACAACCATTCCCAAATTTGGCGATGCTGCCACGTCAGGTCCCAATAGCCGTTAGCAACCTCCGCCAAATCCCAAGTCCTTCATCCTTATCCACCTCATTTAATGCCATGGAAACCACCGCCCATGGCTCGCACCCCTTCATAGGTCCCCCTTCATCCATTATCCTTAGATAGGTTAGAAACATAGGTTAGATCATAAGGTAAGACATTAGTCTTACTTCCATAGTGCTAGGTAGTTAACCTTAGGAGCATCAAACCTATAGTTTAGGGCTTGGTTATATTAGCAATAATTCAACCCATAGGTTACAGTTTAGGTTAAGGTTATTAACCTTAACGAATCCATTCTAGGTCTCACAAGTAGGACCGATCAGTATAAGAACCAACAGGGTATAACATTCCCTGAAATGGATCCTATCCGGCATTGATAATAAGCTTGCAGTATACACCAGAATTTATTACCTGGCTTAAGGTCTAGGCCTTCCTGATATTACGATATCGGGAACCAATTCATTTAACATGATCAGCCTGAGTTAGACTCCGGAATTGCTTATTCAACACATTCAGACCTTGCAACTTTCGTAAGGTCTATAATTTTTGTTCATCCAGAATAAACTTAAAACATCTCTTGGATCAATGCAACTGATCCAAGGCTGAGTCATAAAGATGGATAAATCCACAATTCCTCTCGAAATTTGAATTGAACTCAGGTGCTAAAAATGAAAGAAATAAAAGAGTCCAAGCATATCCTGACTCAGTCAAAGATCTTCAAGAGCAAAGAAGATTCAATCCATATCAAGCATGACTTCACAATCAAAGGAACACATCCTTTTACAGAAGAAATCATATATCAACACTTGAATGCTCAGGAGGAAGTAACAATAGTTTTGAGATTTCCCAGAAACCCACATGGGAGATCACCTTGATCTTTTCCAGGAGCTTGCCAAGTAGCTTGACTTGAGCTCACCTGGGAGCTCGTCAAGTAGCTCACTTAAAAACTTAAATGGGAGCTCACCTTATATATCACCTTGCCAACTCGCATGAGATCTCACCTATCAGCTCGCCTTAAGCTCACTGAGGAGATCACCTTGCCAACTCACCTTGAACTCATTTGGTATCTCACCTCAAAGTTTGTCGAGAAGCTCACCAAGTAGCTCACCTGGGAGCTCACCTAATATCTCGCTTGGGAGGTCACCTAACAGCTCACCTGGGAACTCATCGAATAGCTTACCAAGTAGGTTTATTTAAGCTTACTTGTGAGGTCACCGGGTAGTTCACCTGGGACCTTGCATGGGAGCTCGCCAAGTATCTCCCTTGGTATCCCACCTACTATCACACCTGAGAGCTTTCCAAATAGCTCGCCAAGTAGGTCACTTGGGAGATCTTCTGGGAGCTCACCGATCAGCTCAAGTTTGGCTCAACCAAGAGCTCATTGAGTAACTTACCTGGGAACTCACCTAAAAGCTTTCCTGATAAATTTCCTTTCCAACTCACCTTGAGCTCACCTTTCTAACTCACCTTGAGATCACCTTGCCAACTCACCTTTAGGTCATCTAGTAGCTCACTTGTAAGCTCACCTCAGACATTTCTGACAAGCTCACCTTTGAGCTCACCTAGGAGATCACCAAGTAGCTCACCTAAGAGCTCAGCTGGGAGCTTGGTAAGTAGCTCGCCTAGGAGTTTGTTGACAAGCTCAAATTGAGCTCACCCGGGAGATCATCAAGCAGCTCTTCTGAAAACTCGTGTGGGAGCTCTCCTGACAGCTCACCCAGAAACTTGCATGGGACCTTGTCTATTAGCTCACCTTGAGCTCATTGATGAACTCACCTTTTGAACTCACCTTAAGCTCATGTGGTAGCTCACCTCAAAGTTCGTCAAGAATCTCGCTAAGTAGCTCACCTGGGAGCTCACCGAGTAGCTCATCGAGTAGGTTATCTTGAGCTCGCTTGTGAGCTCACCAACTAGCTCATTAGGGACCTTTCCTGGGAGCTCACCTAGCTACTTACTTTGGATCTCACCAAATAGCTTGCAAAGTAGCTCACCTTTGAGCTCTTATAGGAGCTCGCCAATCAGCTAGATCTGAACTCACCCAGGAGCTCATCGAGTAACTCGTTTGAGAACTCACCTAGGATATTTCCTTGCTTTGCCAACTCTCTTTGAGCTCATCTAGTAGCTCACATGTAATCTCACCTAAGAGATTACCGATAAGATCACCTTTGACCTCACCTAGGAGCCAACCATGTAGTTCACCTAGGAGCTCAATTGGGAGCTCGGTAAGCATATCGCGTAAGAGCTCATCTAGTATCTCGACTTGAGATTGCCTAGAAACTTGCTTGGGAGCTCACCTGAAAGATCACCTTACTAGTTCACCTTGAGCTCATCGAGGAGCTCACTGAGTAACTCAACTTGAGCTCACCTGGGGGCTTGTCAAGTAGCTCACCTGAAAACTGAAATGGGAGCTCCCCTGATAGCTCATCTTGCCAACTCATATGGGAGCTCACCTATCAACTCACCTTGAGCTTGTTGAGGAGCTCACCTTGCTAACTCTCCTTAAGGTCATCTAGTAGCTCACCTTAGAATTCGTCAAGCAGCTTGCCAAGTAGCTCACTTGGGAGCTCACCTAACAGCTCACCTGGGAGCTCACTTGAGAGCTCACCAAGTAGCTCAACAAGTTTCTCACTTGGGAGCTCACCTAGTAGTTCACCCAAGAGCTCACCAAACAGCTGGTAAAGTATCTCACCTAGGATCTCTTCTAGGAGCTCTCTGATATACTCAAGTTGAGCTCACCTGGGAGCTTGTGGAGTAACTCGACTGGGAAGTCACCTGAAAGCTCACTTGATAGCTCACCTTTCAAACTCACCTTAAGCTCACCTTGTTAACTCACCTTGAGGTTGCCTTGCCAACTCACCCTTAGCTCATTTGGTAGCTTGCATGTAAGCTCACCTCAGAGATTGCCAACAATCTCACCTTTGATCTCACCTAGGAGCTCACTGAGTAGCTCACTTAGGAGCTTAGCTCGGAGCTCGGCAAGCATCTCACCCATGAGCTCATCAAGTAGATCGACTTGAGCTTACCTGGAAACTCACCTAGGATTTTGCTTCATAGCTCACCTTATAAGCTCACCTTGAGCTCACCTAGGAGCTCGCTTAGCAGCTTGAGTCAAGCTCACCCAGGAGCTCATCAAGTAGCTCACCTGAAAACTCATATGGGAGCTCACCTGACCACTAGCCTTTCTAACTCGCATGGGAGATTTCCTATTAGCTCACCTTGCCAACTTTCCTTGAGCTTGCTAAGGAGCTTACCTTATAAACTCACCTTAAGCTCATCTAATAGCTCACCTTGGAGTTCATTGAGAAGCTCACCAAGTAGCTCACCAGGCAGCTCACCGAGCACCTTGCCAAGTAAGTTGACTTGATCTTGCTTGTGAGCTTGCCAAGTATTTCACTTGGGAGCTCACCTAGCAGCTCTCCTGGGAGATTACTTTACAGCTTGCCAAGAAGCTCACCTAGGAACTCTTTTTGGAGCTCACAGATTAGCTCAAGTTCAGCTTGCCCAGGACCTCATCGAGTAACTCACCTAGGAGTTCACCTGATAGCTCACCTTACCAACTTACCTTAACCTCATCTGGTAGTTTGGATATAAGCTCACCTCTGAGGTTGCCAACAAGATCACCTGGAAGCTCTCCAAGTAGCTCACCTAGGAGCCTAGATGGGATCTCAGTAAGGAGCTCATCAAGAAGCTTGACTTAAGCTTACCTAGAAACATGCATGAGTGCTCACCTAATAGCTCATCTTTTCAGCTCACCTTGAGCTCACCTAGGAGCTCACTGAGTAGGTCGACTTGAGCTCACCCAGGAGCTTGTCAAGCAGCACACCCAAAAACTCACATGGGATCTCACCTGATAGCTCACCTAGAAACTCACATGGGAGATCAACTTGCCAACTCACCTTGAGCTCGCTGAGGATCTCACCTTGCCAACTCACCTTGAGCTCATCTAGTAGCTCACCTCAGAGTTTTTTGAGAAGCTTACCAAGTAGATCACCTTAGAGCTCGCTTAACAACTCACCTGGGAGCTCACCAAGTAGCTCATTGAGTAGGTTGACTTGAGCTTTCTTGTGAGCTCACTGGGGACCTCACCTGGGAGCTCTCCAAGTAGCTCGCTTAAGAGCTCACCTAGCAGCTCACCTGGGAGCTCACTGAACATCTCACCAACTATCTCACCTAGGATCTCTTCTTGAAGCTCACCGATCAATTCAAGTTGAGATCACCTGAGAGTTCATCATGTAACTCACCTGGGAACTTGGCTAGGAGATCACCTAACATCTCACCTTTCCAACTCACCTTGAGCTCATCTGGTAGCTCACATGTAATCTCACCTAAGAGATTACCGATAATCTCACCTAGGAGCCCATCGAACAGCTCACATAGCAGCTTAGATGGGAGCTCAACAAGTAGCTCACCTAGGAACTCATCTAACAGCTCAACTTAAGCTTACATAGAAACTCACCTGGGAGCTCCCATGATATCTCACCTTGCTAGCTCGTGTTGAACTCACACAGGAGCTCACCAAGTAGCTTGACTTGAGCTCACCTGAGAGTTTTTCAAGCAACTCACTCAAAAACTCGCATGTGAGCTCACTTGATAGTTTGCCTTTCCAACTTGTATGGGAGCTCACCTATCAGCTCACCTTACCAGCTCACCTTTCCAACTTGCCTTGTCAACTCACCTTGAGCTCACTAAGGAGCTCACCTTACCAACTCTCCTTGAGATCATCTAGTAGCTCACCTCAGAGTTTATCAAGCAGCTCATAAGGTAGCTCACCTAAAAGGTCACCTGGGAGCTCACCTAAGAGCTCACCCAGGAGCTCACCGAGTATCTTGCCAAGTAGGTTGACTTGATCTCACTTGTGAGATAATCGAGCAGCTCATTGGGGACCTTGGCACACCAAGTAGCTCCCTTAGGAGCTCTCTTAATAGCTCACTGAATAGCTCACCAAGTAGCTCACCTAGAAGCTCTTCTAGGAGCTCACCAATCAGCTTGAGTTGAACTCACTCAGGAGCTCATTGAGTAACTCAAATTTGAGCTCACCTAACATCTCACCTTGTAAACTCACCTTGAGCTCACCTTGCCAACTTGCCTTGAGCTTGCCTTGCTAACTCACCTTGAGCTCATTTGGTAGCTCACATGTAAGCTCACCTAGGAGCTCGGTAAGTAGCTCATCAAGTAGTTCGACTTGAGCTTACCTGAAAAACTCACCTTGGAGCTCACCTGATAGCTTACCTCACCAACTTTCCTTGAGCTTGCCCAGGAACTCACCCAGGAGCTTCCTGAGCAGCTCAACTTGAGCTTGCCATTGAGCTCATCAAGCAACTCACCTAAAAACTTGTATGTGAGCTCACATAACAGCTCACCCAGAAACTCACATTGGAGCTCACCTATCAGCTCACCTTGCCAGCTCACCTTGAGCTCATTATGGAGCTCACCTTGCTAACTCACCTTGAGCTATTCTGGTAGCTCACCTCATAGTTTATCGAGTAGCTCACCAAGTAGCTCACCTGGGAGCTCACCAAGTAGCTCACTAAGTAGGTTTACTTGAGCTCACCAAGTAGCTTGCTGGGGACATCACCTGGGAGCTTTCCAAGTAACTTGCTTAGGAGCTCACCAAATAGCTCACCGAGTAGGTTTACTTGAGCTATCTTATTACCTCACCAAGTAGCTCACTAGGGACCTCGCCTAGGAGCTCACCAAGTAGCTCACTTCAAAGCTCACATAGCAGCTCACTTAGGAGCTCACTGAATAGCTTATAAAGTAGTTTACCTGGGAGTTCTTCTTAGAGCTCTCTGATCAGATCAAGTTGAGCTCACCTTACTAACTCACCTTGAGCTCACCTTGCTAACTTACCTTGAACTCACCTTGAGATCATCTGGTAGCTCACATATAAGATCACCTCATAGATTTCTATCAAGCTCACCTTTGAGCTCACCTAGGAGCTCACTGAGTAGCTCACTTAGGAGCTCAGCAAGAAGATCACCCAAGAGCTCATTGAGCAACTAAACTTGAGTTTTCCTAGAAACTCACCTGGGAGCTCACTGGACAGATCACCTTGTCAGCTCACCTTGAGCTCAGCCAGGAGCTCACTAAGCAGCTTGACTTGAGCTCTCCTAGGAGCTCGTCAAGTAGCTCACCTAAAAACTCACATAGGAGCTCACTTTACATGTCACCTTGCTAACTCACATGGAAGCTTGTATATGACCTCACCTTACCAGCTCAACTTGATTTCACTGAAAATATCAAGTTGTAAACTCACCTTGAGCTCATCTTGTAGCTCACCTCAGAATTTGTTGAGCAGCTCACCAAGTACCTCACCTGGGAGCTTTCCTAATGACTCACTTTTGAGCTCACCGAGTAGCTTTCTTTTGAGCTCTCTTGTGAGGTCAACAAGTAGCTCAAAGGGGACCTCACCTGGGAGCTCACAAAGTAGCTTGCTTGGGAGCTCACCTAGCAGCTCATCTGGGAGCTCACTGAATAACTCTCTAAGTAGCTTACCTAGGAGCTCTTTTGGGAGCTTACCAATCCACTTGAGTTGAGCTCACCTGAGAGCTCATCGAGTAACTAACCTGGGAGCTCACTTGATAGCTCTCCTTGCCAACTCACCTTGAGCTCACCTTGCCAACTCGCCTTGAGCTCATTTGGTAGCTCGTATGTAAGCTCACCTCAGAGATTATAAACAAGGTCACCTTTTAGCTCACTTGAGAGCTCACTGAGAAGTTCACCTAGGAGCTCATTTAGGAACTCGACAAGTAGCTTACCAAGAAGCTCGTTGAACAACTCAACTTGAGCTTGCTAGGAAACTCACCTGATAGCTCACATGGGAGTTCATCAAGCAGCTCACCTAAAAACTCACATGAGAGCTTGCCTAATAGCTCACCTAGAAATTTACATGGGAGATTATCTTGAACTCGCTAAGAAGCTCACCTTGAAAACTTGCCTTAAGCTCATCTAGTAGCTCGCCTCTGAGTTTGTTGAGAAGCTCACCAAGTAGCTTTCCTGGGAGATCATCTTAGAGCTCACTAAGTAGCTCAATGAGTATATTGACTTCAGCTCACTTGTGAGCTTAATGAGTAGCTCAACAAGGACCTCATTTGGGAGCTTTCCAAGTAGCTCACTTGGGAACTCACCTAGTAGCTTACCTAGGAACTCTTCTGGGAGCTCTTCTGGGAGCTCACCGATCAGCTCTAGTTGAGCTCACCCAGGAGCTCATCAAGTAACTCACCTCGAAGCTCACCTTACCAAATCACTTTAAGCTCATATTAAAAACTTGCCTTGAGCTCATCTAGTAGCTCACGTGTAAGCTCACCTTAAAAAATTTCAACAATCTCACCTTGAGCTTACATGGGAGCTCACCAAGGAGCTCACATAGGTGCTTCACTGGGAGCTCATTAAAAAGCTCATGTACGAGCTCATTAAGTAGCTCGAGTTGAGCTTACCTGGAAACTTACCTAACAACTCACCTTGCCAGCTTGCCTTGAGCTCACCCAGGATCTCACCAAGTAGCTCAACTTGAGATCACCTAGGAGCTCATCAAGCAGCTCACCTAAAAACTTGCATGGGAGCTCACATTATAGCTTTCCTTACCAAATCACATTGTGAGCTCACCTATCATCTCACCTTGCCAGCTTGCCCTAAGCTCATTGAGGAGCTCACGTTTCCAACACACCTTGAGCTCGTATGGTAGCTCAACTCAGAGTTCATCGAGTAGCTCACCAAGTAACTCACCTGGGAGCTCACCTAATAGCTTACCCAGCTACTCACCTAATAGCTCACTTGGGAGCTCACCAAGTAGCTCACCAAGTAGGTTAATTTGAGCTTTCTTTGTAGCTCGCTGAGTAGCTCACTAGGAACCTCGCCTAGGAGCTCCTAGGTGAGCTCCCAAAAAAGCTACTTGGTGAGCTACTCAACGAACTCTGAGGTGAGCTACCAGATGAGCTCAAGGTGAGTTGGCAAGGTGAAATCCTTAGTGAGATCAATGCAAGCTGGCAAGGTGAGCTACCATGTGAGTTTTCAGGTGAGTTGCTTGATGAGGTCCTAGGTGATCTCAAGTTGAGGTACTTAGTGAGATCATTTGTGAGCTCAAGGAGAGATGGAAAAGTGACCTATAAGGAAAGCTCCTAGGTGAGTTTTAAGGAAAGCTCAAGTTGAGCTGCTTCATAAGCTCCTAGGTAAGCTACTTGTAGAGCTCGCAGCTGAGCTCCTAGGTGAGTTACTCTGTGAGATCTTAGGTGAGCTCAAAGGCATGCTTTTCGGTAATCTATGAGGTGAGATTACATACGAGCTACCAGATGAGCTCAAGGTGACTTGGCAAGGTGATCTCAAGGTGATTTGGTAAGGTGAGCTCAATCTAAGTTTGTAAGGTGAGCTGTCAGGCAAGCTCCCAGCTGAGTTCCTACTTGAGTTACTAGATGAGCTCCCAATGAACTCTCAGGTAAGCTACTTGGTGAGCTGTTCGGTGAAATCCCAAGCGAGCTACTAGGTGAGATCCCAAGTGAGCTACTTGGTGAAGTCTTAGGTGAGGTACCCAGTGAGGTGCTCAGTAAGCTCACAAGTGATATCAAGTCAAAGTACTCGGTGAGCTACTCAGTGAGATCCTAGGTGAACTATTAGGTGAGCTCCTAGGTGATCTATTAGGTGAGCTACTTGGTGAGCTCCTCGATGAACTCTGAGGTGAGGTACAAGATGAGCTGATAGGAAAGCTCAGCAAGTAACTCTAATTGAACTTTCCCAAAAACTCATTTAGGAGCTCATTTGGAAGCTCACCTTACCAGATCACCTTAAGCTCGACCATAAGCTCACTGATCAGCTCAACTTGAGCTCACCAGGGAGCTCATCAAGTAGATCACCTGAAAAATCACATGGGAGCTTACTTATCATCTCACCCAAAAACTCACATGGGAGCTTAGCTATTAGATCACCTTGCCTACTCAGCTTGAGCTCACCCAGGATCTCACCAAGCAGTTTGACTTGAGCTCACTCGGGAGGTCATCAAGCAGCCCACCTAAAAAATTACATGGGAGCTCACCTGACAGCTCACCCATAAACATGGGAGATTACCTATCAACTCACCTTACCAACTCACCTTGAGCTCACTGACGATCTCACCTTACCAACTAACCTTGAGCTCGTATGGTAGCTTGCCTCCATGTTCATCGAGAAGCTCACCAAGTAGCTCATTTAGGAGCTCACCTAATAGCTCACTAAGTACCTTGCTGAGTCGGTTGACTAATAGCTCACTGAGTAGCTTGCCGAGTAGGTTAACTAGTAGCTTGCCTAGTAGCTCACCTGGGAGCTCACCGAATAGCTCACCTGGGAGATATTCTTGGAGCTCACCAATCAGCTCAAGTTGATCTCACTCAAGAGCTCGTTAATTAACTCACATGGGAGCTTACCTCACAGCTTGCCTTACCAACTCACCTTGAGATCACCTTGCTAATTCACCTTGAGCTCACCTTGCCAACTTGCCTTGAGCTCATCTAGTAGCTCACATATAAACAAACCTAAGAGATTTTTGACAAGCTCACATGGGAGCTCACCCAGCAGCTCACCTAGGAGTTCAGTTGGGAGCTTGGTAAGTAGCTCACCTAGGAGCTCATCAAGCAACTCAACTTGAGCTTGCCCAAAAACTCACTTGGGAGCTCACCTTTCTACCTCACCTTGAGCTCACCAAGTAGCTCACCTGGGAGCTCTTCTGGGAGCTCACCAAGTAGATCAGGTCTAGTTGAGCTCACCCAGGAGCTCATCAAGTAACTCACCTGGAATCTCACCTTACCAAATTACCTTGAGCTCGTATTACAAACTTGCCTTGAGCTCATCTAGTATCTCATGTGTAAGCTCACCTTAAAAAATTTCAACAATCTCACCTTGAGCTTACATGGGAGCTCACCAAGGAGCTCACATAGGTGCTTCACTGGGAGCTCGTTAAACAACTCATCTAGGAGCCCATTGAGTAGCTCAAGTTGAGCTTACCTGGAAACTTACCTAACAACTCACCTTGCCAGCTTGCCTTGAGCTCACCCAGGATCTCACGGAGTAGCTCAACTTGAGCTTACCTAGGAGCTCATCAAGCAGCTCACTTGAAAACTCGCATGGGAGCTAACATTATAGATTGCCTTGCCAAATCACATTGGGAGCTCACCTATCATCTCACCTTGCCAGCTGACCTTGAGCTCATTAAGGAGCTCACGTTTCCAACTCACCTTGAGCTCGTATGGTAGCTCACCTCAAAGTTGGTCGAGCATCTCACCAAGTAACTCACCTGGGAGCTCACCTAATAGCTTACCTAGCTACTCACCTAATAGCTCACTTGGGAGCTCACCAAGTAGCTCACCAAGTAGGTTAACTTGAGCTTTCTTTGTAGCTCATTGACTAGCTCACTAGGAACCTTACCTAGGAGCTTCTAGGTGAGCTCCCAAAAAAGCTACTTGGTGAGCTACTCAATGAATTCTGAGGCGAGCTACCAGACGAGCTCAAGGTGAGTTGGCAAGGTGAACTCCTTAGCAAGATCAATGCAAGCTGGCAAGGTGAGCTACCATGTGAGTTACTTGACGAGTTCCTAGGTGAGCTCAAGTTGAGGTGCTCAGTGAGCTCATGGGTGACCTCAAGGAGAGATGGAAAAGTGACACATAAGGAAAGCTCCCAGGTGAGTTTTTGGGAAAGCTCAAGTTGAGCTACTTGATAAGCTCCTAGGTAAGCTACTTGTAGAGCTCCCAGCTGAGCTCCTAGGTGAGTTACTCTGTGAGCTCCTAGGTGAGCTCAAAGGCATGCGTTTTGGTAATCTATGAGGTGAGATTACATATGAGCTACCAGATGAGCTCAAGGTGACATGGCAAGGTGATCTCAAGGTGATTTGGTAAGGTAAGCTCAATCTGAGTTTGCAAGGTGACATGTCAGGCAAGCTCCCAGCTGAGTTTCTACTTGAGTTACTAGACAAGCTCCCAATGAACTCTTAGGTAAGCTACTTGGTGAGCTGTTCGGTGAAATCCCAAGTGAGCTACTAGGGGAGATCCCAAGTGAGCTACTTGGTGAAGTCTTAGGTGAGGTACCCAGTGAGGTGCTCAGTAAGCTCACAAGTGAGATCAAGTCAACCAACTCAGTGAGCTACTCAGTGAGCTCCTAGGTGAGCTATTAGGTGAGCTCCCAGGTGATCTATTAGGTGAGCTACTTGGTGAGCTCCTCGATGAACTCTAAGGTGAGGTACAAGACGAGCTCAAGGTGAGCTGATAGGCAAGCTCAACAAGTAACTCTAATTGAGCTTTAACAAAAACTCATTTGGGAACTCATCTGGAAGCTCACCTTACCAGATAACCTTAAGCTCGACCAGAAGCTCACCGAGTAGCTTGACTTGAGCTCACCAGGGAGCTCATCAAGTAGGTCACCTGAAAACTCACATGGGAGCTTACCTATTAGATCACCTTGCCTACTCAGCTTGAGCTCGCCCATGATCTCACGAAACAGCTTGACTTGAGCTCACTCGGGAGCTCATCAAGCAGCCCACCTAAAAACTTACATGGGAGCTCACCTGACAGCTCACCCATAAACATGGGAGATTACCTATCAACTCACCTTACCATCTAACCTTGAGCTCACTGACGATCTCACCTTACCAACTCACCTTGAGCTCGTATGGTAGCTTTCCTCCATGTTCATCGAGAAGCTCACCAAGTAGCTCATTTAGGAGCTCACCTAATAGCTCACTGAGTAGCTTGCTGAGCAGGTTGACTAATAGCTCACTGAGTAGCTTACCGAGTAGGTTAACTAGTAGCTTGCCTAGTAGCTCACCTGGGAGCTCACCGAATAGCTCACCTGGGAGATCTTCTGGGAGCTCACCAATCAGCTCGAGTTGATCTCACTCGAGAGCTCATTAATTAACTCCCTTGGGAGCTTACCTCACAGCTTGGCTTACCAACTCACCTTGAGCTCACCTTGCCAACTCACCTTGAGCTCACCTTGCCAACTCTCCTTGAGCTCATCTGGTAGCTCACATATAAGCAAACCTAAGAGATTTTTGACAAGCTCCCATGGGATCTCACCGAGTAGCTCACCTAGGAGTTCAGTTGGGAGCTTGGTAAGTAGCTCACCTAGGAGCTCATCAAGCAACTCAACTTGAGCTTGCCTAAAAACTCACATGGGAGATCACATTTCTAGCTCACCTTGAGCTCACCAAGTAGCTCTCCTGGGAGCTCTTCTGCGAGCTCACCGATCAGGTCTAGTTGAGCTCACCCAAGATCTCATCAAGTAACTCACCTGGAAGCTCACATTACCAAATTACCTTGAGCTCGTATTGCAAACTTGCCTTGAGCTCATCTAGTATCTCATGTGTAAGCTCACCTTAAAAAATTTCAACAATCTCACCTTGAGCTTACATCGGAGGTTACCAAGGAGCTCACATAGGTGCTTCACTTGGAGCTTGTTAAACAGCTCATCTAGGAGCTCATTGAGTATCTCAAGTTTATCTTACATGGAAACTTACCTGACAACTCACCTTTCCATCTTTCCTTGAGCTCACCCAGGATCTCACGGAGTAGCTCGACTTGAGCTCACCTAGGAGCTCATCAAGTAGCTCACCTGAAAACTCACATGGGAGCTAACATTATAGCTTACCTTGCCAAATCACATTGGGATATCACCTATCATCTCACCTTGCCATCTCACCTTGAGCTCGTTAAGGAGCTCACGTTTCCAACTCACCTTGAGCTCGTATGGTAGCTCACCTCAGAGTTCATCGAGTAGCTCACCAAGTAACTCACCTGGGATCTCACCTAATAGCTTACCTAGATGCTCACCTAATAGCTCACTTGGGAGCTCACTAAGTAGCTCACCAAGTAGGTTAACTTGAGCTTTCTTTGTAGCTCGTTGAGTAGCTCACTAGGAACCTTTCCTAGGAGCTCCTAGGTGAGCTCCCAAAAAAACTACTTGGTGAGCTACTCAACGAACTCTGAGGTGAGCTACCAGACGAGCTCAAGGTGAGTTGGCAAGGTGAACTCCTTAGCAAGATCAATGCAAGCTGGTAAGGTGAGCTACCATGTGAGTTGCTTGACGAGGTCCTAGGTGAGCTCAACTTGAGGTGCTCAATGAGCTCATGGGTGAGCTCAAGGTGAGATGGAAAATTGACCTATAAGGAAAGATCCCAGGTGAGTTTTCGGGAAAGCTCAAGTTGAGCTACTTGATAAGCTCCTAGGTAAGCTACTTGTAGAGCTCCTAGGTGAGTTACTCTATGAGCTCCTAGGTGAGCTCAAAGGCAAGCTTGTTGGTAATCTCTAAGGTGACCTTACATACGAGCTACCAGATGAGCTCAAGGTGACCTGGCAAGGTGATCTCAAGGTGATTTTGTAAGGTGAGCTCAATCTGAGTTTGCAAGGTGAGCTGTCAGGCAAGCTCCCAGCTGAGTTCCTACTTGAGTTACCTGACGAGCTCCCAATGAACTCTCAGGTAAGCTACTTGGTGAGCTTTTCGGTGAAATCCCAAGTGAGCTACTAGGTGAGATCCCAAGCGAGCTACTTGGTGAACTCTTAGGTGAGGTACCCAGTGAGGTGCTCAGTAAGCTCACAAGTGAGATCAAGTCAACGTACTCAGTGAGCTGCTCAGTGTGCTCCTAGGTGGGCTATTAGGTGAGCTCCCAGGTGATCTATTAGGTGAGCTACTTGGTGAGCTCCTCAATGAACTCTGAGGTGAGGTACAAGACAAGCTTAAGGTGAGTTCGGAAGGTGAGCTCCTAAGTGAGCTCAAGGAAAGCTAGCAAGGTGAGATGATAGGTAAGATCAACAAGTAACTCTAATTGAGCTTTCATAAAAACTCATTTGGGATCTCATTTGGAAGCTCACTTTACCAGATCACCTTAAGCTTACCAGAAGCTCAACTTGAGCTCACCAGGGAGCTCGTCAAGTAGGTCACCTGAAAACTCACATGGGAGCTTACCTATCAGCTCACCCAAAAACTCACATGGGAGCTTACCTATTAGATCACCTTGCCTACTCATCTTGAGCTCACCCAGGATCTCACCAAGTAGCTTGACTTGAGCTCACTCGGGAGCTCATCAAGCAATCCACCTGAAAACTTGCATGGGAGCTCACCTGACATCTCACCCATAAACTAGCATGGGAGATTACCTATCAGCTCACCTTACCAACTCACCTTGAGCTCACTGACGATCTCACCTTACCAACTCACCTTGAGTTCGTATGGTAGCTTGCCTCCATGTTCATCGAGAAGCTCACCAAGTAGCTCACCTAGGAGTTTGCCTAATATCTTACTTAGTATCCTGCTGAGTAGGTTGACTAATAGCTCACTGAGTAGCTTGTCAAGTAGGTTAACTAGTAGCTTGCCTTATAGCTCACCTAGGAGCTCACCGAGTAGCTCACCTGGGAGCTCACCAATCATCTCGAGTTAATCTCACTCGAGAGCTCATTAATTAACTCAGCTGGGACCTTGCCTCACAGCTTGCCTTACTAACTCACCTTGAGCTCACCTTGCCAACTCACCTTGAGCTCACCTTGCCAACTCACCTTGAGCTCATCTGGTAGCTTGCATGATAGCAAACCTAAGAGATTTTTGACAAGCTCACATGGGAGCTTACCAAGTAGCTCACCTAGGAGTTCAGCTGGGAGCTCGGTAAGTAGCTCACCTAGTAGCTCATCGAGAAAATCAACTTGAGCTTTCCCAAAAAATCACATGGGAGCTTGCCTTTCTAGCTCACCTTGAGCTCACCAAGTAGCTCACCTAGGAGCTCTTTTGGGAGCTCACCAATCAGCTCTAGTTGATCTCACTCAGGAGCTCATCAAGTAACTCACCTTGAAGCTCACCTTACCAAATCACCTTGAGCTTGTATTACAAACTTGTCTTGAGCTCATCTAGTAGCTCATGTGTAATCTCACCTTAAAAAATTTCAACAATCTCACCTTGAGCTTACATGGGAGCTCACCGAGGAACTTACATAGGTGCTTCGTTGGGCACTCGTTAAACATCTCGTATATGAGCTCATTGAGTAGATCAAGTTAAGCTTACCTGGAAACTTTCCTAATAGCTCACCTTGTCAGCTTGCCTTGAGCTCACCCAGGAGCTCACCGAGTAGCTCTACTTGAGCTCACCTAGGAGCTCATCAAGCAGCTCACCTGAAAACTTGCATGGGAGATCACATTATAGCTTACCTTGGCAAATCACATTGGGAGCTCACCTATCATCTCACCTTGCCATCTCACCCTGAGCTCATTGAGGATCTCATGTTTCCAACTCACCTTGAGCTCGTATGGTAGCTCACCTCAGACTTCATCGAGTAGCTCACCAAGTAACTCACCTGGGAGCTCACCTAATAGCTTACCTGGCTGCTCACCTAATAGCTCACTTGGGAGCTCACTAAGTAGCTCACCAAGTAGGTTAACTTGAGATTTCTTTGTAGCTCACTGAGCAGCTCACTAGGAACCTCACCTAGGAGCTCCTAGGTGAGCTCCCAAAAAATCTACTTGGTGAGCTACTCAACGAACTCTAAGGTGAGCTACCAGACGAGCTCAAGGTGAGTCGGTAAGGTGAACTCTCTAGCAAGATCAATGCAAGCTGGTAAGGTGAGCTACCATGTGAGTTTTCAGTTGATTTTCTTGATGAGGTCCTAGATGACCTCAAGTTGAGGTGCTCAGTGAGCTCATGGGTGAGCTCAAGGTGAGATGGAAAAGTGACCTATAAGGAAAGCTCCCAGGTGAGTTTTCGGGAAAGCTCAAGTTGAGCTACATGATAAGCTCCTAGGTAAGCTACTTGTAGAGCTCCCAGCTGAGCTCCTAGGTGAGTTACTCTGTGAGCTCCTAGGTGAGCTCAAAGGAAATCTTGTCAGTAATCTCTAAGGTGAGCTTACATACGAGCTACCAGATGAGCTCAAGGTGACTTGGCAAGGTGATCTCAAGGTGATTTGGTAAGGTGAGATCAATTTGAGTTTGCAAGGTGAGCTGTCAGGTAAGCTCCCAGTTAAGTTCCTAGGTGAGTTACTCGATGAGCTCTCAATGAACTCTCAGGTAAGCTACTTGGCGAGATGTTCGGTGAAATACCAAGCGAGCTACTAGGTGAGATCCCAAGTGAGCTACTTGGTGAATTCTTAGTTCAGGTACCCAGTGAGGTGCTCAGTAATCTCACAAGTGAGATCAAGTTAACCTACTCGGTGAGCTTCTTAGTGAGCTCCTAGGCGAGATATTAGGTGAGCTCCAAGGTGAGCTATTAGGTGAGCTACTTGGTGAGCTCCTCGATGAACTCTGAGGTGAGGTACAAGATGAGCTCAAGGTGAGTTAGGAAGGTGAGCTCCTCAGTGAGCTCAAGGCAAGCTGGCAAGGTGAGCTGATAGGCAAGCTCAGCAAGTAACTTGAATTGAGATTTCCTGAAAACTCATTTGGGAGGTCATCTGGAAGCTCACCTTACTAGATCACCTTAAGCTCATCCAAAAGCTCACTGTTTCACACAGAATGTTTAAGCTCTATGGAATAGATTTGTTTCTATCCTTTCATTCCTTTGAGAAACATATAAGGGTTAGGGCTAGGAGGAATACCTGTTGAATGTTGAGATGGTGTGCGCGTGCTACAGAGAAAGATCAGATCAACTACGAAGAACTCCTTTTTGTCTGGGAAGGACTACCTGTAAGTAAGAATATA
Source organism: Taxus chinensis (assembly GCA_019776745.2). Classification (NCBI taxonomy): domain Eukaryota; kingdom Viridiplantae; phylum Streptophyta; class Pinopsida; order Cupressales; family Taxaceae; genus Taxus; species Taxus chinensis. The sequence goes on from CM034157.1 coordinate 3,298,259, forward strand.
AGACCACTAGATTTTAGTTAGAAAATAAATGAGGGAACTACCTTGGGCCCAGGAAATGTTAGACTTCCTTTCGAAGGTGGTCAGTTCCCCTTTTAATATGAATTAACACAAATGATAACAAAGAAGCTATTGCGAAATCATGATTTAGGTACCTCGTTATAAAGAAATAGAGACTAAACTATCAATAATAAAATGTCATGTCGTTTGTTTGGTCAATGGTCGTTGATACGTTCAGCTCGAGTTATAGAGATAAACCTAACTGGATCTGAGGTTATTAGGAGACAAATAGGTGAGAGGAAGGTTTTGGGTATAAGTCACAGTGATTGATGTTGGTCACTGGATAACTGACCGCGGTTAGAGAACCGATGCCGGTAGGGGATAACTGACACCGGTAGGGTTAGTAATCTAGGTGCTTCTAGATAGAGGTTGGTTGCAGGGTGTCTGTGGGGTTTTTAAGACTGGTAGATGGCTGAGAGGAATAGTGAGATGACGGGGAAGACTCAGAGAGTGATGGGGGTCATTCTTGGGGAAAATTAGGGGTAGAGGAATGTAAGTTAGGTGGAGAGTGTTACTGGGTAGTGGACCTGTGGGTAAATTTGTAATTACTGTGATTCAGAAATCTAAGAAATATTACTAAAAGAACGTATAAGACTTACTTACTAGTTCCCGATGGAAAATGTAGGTTCTGGGACTGTGATGACAAAGACAGGGCTCAATTAGGATTATCTGACAATCCAAGATGAGCTATCTCCTCTCCTGATGCTCGGATGAGTGTCACTGGGCTCTGGTTATTCAGTTGTAGTCTTGGGCTTGATGTCCTTCTCTACAAACTTCTCTCTTTCCTTCACTTATCTCTGCTCAGCCAAGTCAATTCGGATCCTTTCAATGAATTCTCCTTTTTTCGATCAAATGAAAATCCAATCCTTTGTTTTTAGTTGGGAGTGGTCATTTACAGGGAACCGATGGTAGTTACGTAACCGACGGCAAGCGAGTAGGAACCAGTATCGGTCAGGTCAAAGTGGGCTAGTTTTAGTAAAATAGCTAGCTTTCCCTCCTTTTCTCCTGAGGGATTAGTTGCAGGCTTGGTCAAGTCATTATGAGGTCGGTTTTGGGTGCGGGTGAGGAGTAATTAGTCATAGGTGTGGATGTAGACCAATTTATAGGTCTTAATTAGTTTAGTTTTAGGGTTAAGACTAGGTCATGACGAGGTGGCGAAATGAGGTGGTAGGTATGGCAATGTGGATTTATTAATTATAAGGTAATTAATAAATAATTGTGTAAGGTTTAGGTGATGAGGTTAGGTTGTGAAATGAGATGTGGGGCATAGCGGGTCGTAAGACACAAATTTGGTGTCTACATTAGCCCCTTGTTGTCATGTAGCTTGTCTTGTTAAAGCTGCACGGAAAATAATAAGAAGTGGTTACCCCTGTTAAGGGTATAGGTAATCCCCCTCAAATCTATCACAGATTGAAGTAACGTGAAATCAGGGATAGGGTTGATAAAGGGTAAATGGTGTTGAGATGATGGTAAGATAGTGGGGTAGGTCCAAGGAAGTAGACGCACATTGAAATGCAGTAGTGCGACTAGGGTACATGATTTTGAATAGAAAACAAACAATTCATAGGAAAAGGTTGATAGTTTATCCAAACAAGGGTGATATAATCCTTGTATCCAAGGCATAGGAAGTAGCTCCAGGGGATATAACGGGTAAGGTACAGGAATGGTTAGGCATGTTTGGTAGTACCAAATGGTTGGTTTGGTTGAGATAAACATGACGGTCTTGGTCTAGGAAAAGTTGGTCGACTGATCAAGTCAAGGACCCTAATCATGCTAAAACATGAACAGGTGAGCTTGATTGAACAAAAAGCTACATGATGGGTGGTTAAAATTGTAATTTGTTGATTTTGGGTGAGGTATTTAATTGGTGTGGCCTTGGGTCAGGCCAAATGGTTAGGTGTGGCCTTGGGTCGGGCCAAATGGTTAGGTGTGGCCTTGGGTCGGGCCAAATGGGTTGGTTGCGGCAATTAGGTGGTCTGTAATTGGTTGGTGGTGGCCTTAGGTCGGGCCAAATGGTTGGTTGCGGCCTTGGGTCGGGCCAAATGGTTGGGTGTGGCCTTGGTTCGGGCCAAATGGTTGGTTACGGCCTTGGGTCGGGCCAAATGGGTTGGTTACGGCCTTCGGTCAGGCCAAATGGGTTGGTTGCGGCCTTGGATCAGGCCAAATTGGTTGGTTGCAGCCTTAGGTCAGGCTAAATGGGTTGGTTGCGGCCGTGAAGTGGGCCAATGAAGTTAACAAAGGGTTTTTAGCGAAGGAGGATATAGGCAATGTTGTGAGAAAGGGCGATTAGTAAATAAGGGCAAAAATTGGGAAAAGGTGAGATTAAACCGATATCAATTATGTATGACTGGTATCAGTTAGATGACCGATACCAGTTCTTTAGGGCATAATATAACCGATATCGGTTATAGGTCAAAAACCTATAAAAAGAAAAATACGGCCTGTCATTGTCAAATTGTCATTTTGAAAACTAATTTGAGTTGTCTGAGGTGTATTGTTGAGATTGGTGCATTTGTCAGCTGAGGTGGCACTATTTGAGTGGAGAAGTGAGTGGTTGGTAGGCCCTAGTGAGTAGGAGGCAGCAGTTGATTGGTGGAGGACCCAGCAGAGGAGAGTTAGAGCCATGGCACAGCCAGGAGGAGCAGGAGGTGCAGGACCAGCTGGACCACCACCACCTATCCCACCCACGATGACATGTCGTTGTACCGGTAGGTTTGAAACCCTTCATTGTGTGAATTTGATGTTGTTAAACTATATTTGGGTTTAGGGTAGGAATCCATGTTTTTAATAAAATAATTAATAAATAGAAGTGGTTTGGAAAAGGGAGAGGGTAGCTAGGGTAGCTAGGCTAAAAAGATAGGGTGGGTAGGTTTTTAGGATTTTTTAATGGTTAAAATGGGGAGTAATAGGTCAAAAAAGGGTTTGGGGGGGCCGTGTCAAGTTCGGCTCCCGCGATTTTACAGTGACCGATGCCGGTCACTAAGCGACCAGCATCGGTCAAGAAGTTTTGGGGCAAGGTTGGTTTGTGGTTGATCAGTGTCAATCGTATGGCAACCGGTGTCGGTGGAGACATTGTGGAGGGAGGACTGGTGGTGGTCATGGGTGACCGGTACCGGTCCATAGCTAGGATTATTAATTTGGTTGGTTGGGTTTTGTTGTTGTTTTGAATTTTTTGTCATTGTTGGGGTTGCTATGTGGGTGTTTTGGTATTGTTTGGGTTGTTGTTTGGGTTTGTTGGTATTAATGGTTTGGGTTTTGTGTTTATTGTTGGGCTTTGTGTTTTTGGGGGTGAAGAGGGAAGGGGTAGAGGTTGAGAGGAAGGGTGATTAGTAGGTGGGAGGGAAAAATGGGGTGGTTGTGTGGTCGGGTGGGTAAAAGGGGGTATAGAAGGTTAAAGGAGGAGTTGTTTGAAAGGGTAGGTCTAATGAAGTGGGTGATTTGTGTAGGCACGTCAGCAGCTGACTATGCGGGATAGGATGCCTCTGCTATTGAGACAGATCGGCCACATGTGTTCATGGTGCATTGGGCCATCATGCGTGAGGTGGAACTTGGTGGAGTCCAGCGATATAGGGCTATAGAGAGGGATCACAGTCTTATGGTCACCCTCATCGAGAGATGGGATCCGGTGACCAGTGTGTTCCATCTCCCATCTGGAGAGATGACTATCATGCTGGAGGATGTGTATCGCATCCTTAGACTACCGATCGATGGAGAGGTAGTATTCCAGGTAGATGCAGAGACAGCCATGGATAGCATTCTATAGGTATTCGGGGATGCAGCCGCACTATTGACTTATCACAGCGCGAGTATTGCCTATGGGGACATGTATCGTGCCCATAGACATGAGACACGGCTTGCCGTGTTGATGATGATCAGCATCACATGCTTCACCCTCCCGGACTCAGAGGGAGGCTGCTTTCCACGGGCGCTAATGGGGATACTACACGAGATGGTGGAGGAGCATACATGTTATGCTTGGGCACTAGTATACCTGATGTAGTTATACAGAGAGCTGTGGGGCTATCGCCGGATGAGTCGATTCGGGATTTGTTCCACATTTTTGTTAAATTACTGGGCATATGAGCATATCATATGCATTCGACCAGTAGGGCTACCCCAGCAGCCAGGGCCACAGGTGATTTATAGATATGGCTTTCAGAGGTGGTTGGGGGTCGTGGGCTAGCCACGAGCAGTGCTCATTGGATGGGATGTAGCGTATTACCATCATGTATTAGAGGGCATGACTACCTTGGATATTGTATGGAGGCCTTACAGAGGTCATCAGCCCCACGGAGGAGCCCGATCACAGTTGCGTTGGATCTAGTATACATTCTGGATAGCAGGACGGAGGCCGAGAGAGCATGAGCGGATACCCCTGGAGAGGGTACGATGACAGTTGGGGCTACGACAGGATGAGCCACCTCCCTTCCCTCAGTACCGGAGGGATGATGTAGAGGCTCCACTGCCTGTACCACAGCCCGTGGACCCAGATTGGGTAGCAGAGAGGCCAGCAGATGATACCGTAGATGATGCCGGCTGCACAGGATCAGTTTTTGTATGGTGGGTAGGGGAGAGATCCGCGAGGAGAGCATAGCCCACACAGCTAGACTTAGCGGCTGTTAGAGTAGAGAGGGACCAGCTCAGGGGACAGGTATAGTTGTTACAGGGGCAGCTTGCTACTGCACAGGCACAGATAGGTATCCTACAGGGGCCGTTAGCCCAGGCACAGGTACAGGCACCACCAGCGGCACCACCACAGGCACCACCAGTGGCACCGGCACAACCACAGGTTTAGGTACCACCACCGGTGCCACCACAGGCACAAGTACCACCACTGGCACATGGGCCATTATTATTAGGAGTCGGGGGACCAGCCCCAGCGGCTATGGTGGCACGGGCCCGTTATATGGAGGCAAGAGCGGAGGCCCGGTACTATCAGGACGTCCTTGATGGTACCGGGGCTGACTATCAGCCATATGCGGTGCACAGAGCCGAGACCTCACGGAGTCAGAGATCCCAGGGGGGTGCAACTACAACAGGTGGGTCGGTGACAGGGAGGAGGTGGTAACCAGGGCCAGGACCCGCAGGGAGAGGTGCTGAGGGCGCTGGGGAGAGTTGAGATATCCCTGGGTCAGAGAGATGTTTTGTTTGTATATTAGATATTAGATAGAGGCACCAGTCTACGAACTGGTTATGTATAGAGAGGCCTGTGTGCCCACATATGATTCTTTCATTCATTTATTCATCCTGTTGTATATACCGGCCTGTGAGCCGAGTGCAGGTTGTATAGTTGATACTGGTCTGTGAGCCGAGTATATTTTTGATATGAGAGGCCGGCCTGCGAGCCGATTTGATATTTTGACAGTTATTGCGGCCTGTGTGTTGGATTTTTATTATCTTGAGATCACAGAGGCCCCTATTCAGGGCAAGTTGTATATTTGAAACCTTTGATATATATATATATATATATATATATATATATATATATATATATATATATATATATGAGGATTTTGACCCACATGGTGCATATGAAATGTTTTATGTGTTTTGTTGATGGGTTGTGAAATTTAATGTATGACGAGTTTGATCCACATGGTTTATATATTGATGGTGTTGATGTCTTTTTTTGATGGCTTGTTGAAATGGAATGTATGTATATATAGATGATGAGTTTAATTCACATGTTGTGTATGCTGATGGTTTTGATGTATATATGATGTCGTATGTATGTTGTCGATGGTTGTTATAATGTAGATGGATGATGTTGCTGAAATTATGAGGATATATATATGTGATTTGGATGAAAAATATTGATAATGGTGTTGTTATGCAGGAAAAAGAGGTGGGCGCCACAAAAATTTGCAAAAACGAAGAAACGACTTAGGTTTAAGAAAAAAGGGGACACATGACCGATATCAGTTATGTAACCGATGTTGGTATCTATACGACCGATAACGGTTATGTAACCGATATCGGTTATTTCGAAATTATATTTCCTAAAAATAGAACTGCTTGGTTGGCAACTTAAGTTTTTATTTTTAGCATTCTTATTTTTAGAGTCATGCAACAAGTTAAATACATGAATGTGACGTTGTTTGACGACTGATACAGGTAATTGCATGAAATAATTTGAGTGATAAGGAGGAAAGAGACAGGTGAAGTGAGTGTGGGATGAGATTCAGAAGGCAGAAAGACAAGTTATATTTGAAGAGGGTGGTGAACATGGCCGAATGAGGAGAAGCATCCAGCAGGCAAGGACGAGGGGGAAGACCAGTTCCACCCCAAGCTGCTACATCCCGAGAAGTAAACTGTTTGGTTGTAATTTGATTCTTGCATGTTTTGTGTGAATAGGATGAGAGAGAGTAAGTGGGTAAAGATGAGAAAGAAAAGGTGATAGGAAAGGGTTTGGGATGGGGTGAGTGCTATGGGGTAGGTAAGCAGGGTGGTCACATATGTTTTTAGGTATAGATAGGAGTAAATGGGCAAAATAATTATCGTAGGTGTATGTTTTTAAGTAGGGTAGGTATATTTTTTACAGTGACCGGTATCGTTTAGAGATAACCGGTATTGGTTAGAAAACCGGTATCGGTTATCCATAACCGATATCGGTTACTATAGGAGTTTCCAGAATTTGAGAAAAAACCCGTGGAGATTTGTTCTTATTGAATAATTATGTGTCGTTTTGATGTATGCAGGCGGAAGCAGGGTTAAGGATGAATGATACTATGCCAGTGTTGTTGTCACGAATCTGAGCGAATGTAACACCAGCTGAATGGGCATTGATAAATCATTTGGGGTTAAGTGGAATCCACTATTATTGATGAATCACGCATAACCATGCTATGTTGTAGGCGTTGATTGAGAGATGGAATCCAGAAAAGAATACCTTCTATCTGCCAATAGGGGAGATGACAGTGACATTGGAAGATGTGTTCCATATTTTGATACTCCCAATGATAGGAAAAATACTGTATCAGGCATTGCCTAGCGTGGGGCGGGTAGTGATAACAGCAGTATTTGGTTCAGCTGCATGAGATTTGACACAGCAAGGTTTAACATTTACGTATGGTACAATGTATGCAACACACCCTAAGGAAACAACATTGGCCATGCTATTTATGATAGCGGTGGGGTATTATGCATTACCGAGGGTGGAGGGTGGAATATTTCCAAAAGCATTGATGAGTGTTATTTGGGAAATGATAGAAATGAGCGTGACTTTCACATGGGCACCCGCATATCTGGCAGAGTTATATAGGGGTTTATGGGCCTATAAGCGAAAAAACAGGACAACACTGGATTGTTCGTACTTATTACATTGTTGGGCCTATGAGCACATTATTTGTGTACGTCTAATAGGCTGACCCATCGATTCGGGAGAGGCAGGAGTGCAAAGGTTGGGATTCAGACGATGGGTCCAGACAGAACAAGAAGCGAGATCCCAGGCCGTGATAGATGACATCGAGTATTATAGATAGGTATGGGAGATGGTGACGATTGTAGATATTTGTTAGAGGCCTTACAGGAACTATATGGTGACAGAGAACATAGCTGAGGAGTTAAGGGGTGTGGAGCGATTGAGGTGGATCGCAGGGCACAGGCCGGGTGAGTACGAGAGGATTCCTCTAGATCGTGTGTGGAGACAATTTGGGTTCATTCAGGATATACCTATGACATATAGACCATACATGAGGATAGACGCCGAGGCAACATTCTCACCTCCCCGGCCTATACCTCTAGAAGGGCCAGAAGAGATAGCAGCCGATCGTAGGGTAATGGATGCAGGAACGATAGAGGCCTATAGAGTATGGTGCGTAGCAGAGCTGCGAGGTGCACGTGAGCGCCCTGACATAGCTGTGATTACACCGGAGAGAGATCGTCTGCAGGATTTAGTTCACCAGTTTCAAACATAGGTGAATGAAACAACGAGATTGTTAGAGGTTTCATAGTTACGAGTGGAGAGACTGGAGGCAAGATTCCTCCACGTGAGAGGATGTATTCGTATATTACCGGAGATGTTGGCGGATCAGTGGGAGGAACCAATGGCAGTGGCACCTTTGAGGATGGAGAGGCCAACTGAGGGGCATCAACGATCACGATTACCACATGATTCGAGAGGAGGTGCAAGGGTCTAATTGAATTTCATAGGAATATAAGATTAAATAAGGATGCTGACCTGCGAGTCGATGATAGAGAAGGTGTATTTGTTTAACATCTAAAATAAATCTAAATATGTATGTTGTTTTGAGTAATGATAATAATAAGAATGGTTGTGTTTTGGGTGTTGTTTTTGTTTGTTTTGAAAAAGGATAAAGATGAACGTTGGCAAATAGAAATACACAAAAACTATTTATATTTACAACACATGATAGGGTATGGTAGGGGATGGTCGAGCTAACCTTGGGAGACCCCATGTCTCCTAAGTACTGCCTACATAGCCCATTGCACAAAGTAAGGAGGGGCCTCAAACTGATGTAGTTCTCCCTTAGGACCAGGGAAAGGTGAATTCAAGCAATTTGGTTGTGGTTAGGCAATTTGTCGGTTGGTAAAAATTTGATGTTGGTAGGGTAATGTTGTTGGTGTAGGTATAGGTGAAGCGAAAGTTAGCATACCCAAGTAGTAGGGAATCATGTCCTGATTAAGGTCAACACACAATCCTAGAGTCGAGAAAAAGAGGCAAGAGTGTCCCGTAGTTGAGAATAGCTAAACAAACCACATATTAAGGTAGGATGAGCTTGAATCCCTAGGTACCTTGCATAGGCGAGAAGTCGATAGGTGAAAGAGTGTAATCCAACTAATAATCGATATCCTTCACGTCCCTTGAAGTTGTGGGGTTGTTTTGACGATGGTGAGGTGCGGTGTCTGGTAGAGCTTGGGTGCAGAGAACTTATTATATAAGATGATATTCTGACGAAGAGAACCAAACCTAAATCAGACAATCGCTTACTCCAAAGGGTCTTTGTGAATAATTGTTTTAGTGAGTTTATGGTTTCTGGATAGAGACTGATCAATGGCGGGAAGTCTACTGGGATATGTATTTGGGGGGTGTTGTTCTTGGGTCTTCACGAAGCTGGCAATTAAGAAGGTTCGATAAAGCTGACTGTGTATAGCTATCCTTCAAGGAGCATTCTATTTATGTAGCAGATGCAAATATTTTTTATGTATAGCTGTCCTCGGCGAGCAATCTATATATAAGAGCACAGTAGTTTGGCATTAGCTTTCCTTCAAGGGAGGCATTCTAGATATATTGTAGAGTCTGATGTCTGGTGGGCATAAAGCATCTAGTTTTGTAGGAAGTTTGACTTAAGAAATCCCAGAGTGTTTACTCAGAATGTGTCATTTGATTCGTTTAAAGTCATGGAACGAGACTAAAAAGGGGAAGGCAACTTTAAGGGATGTGGAATCAAACATGTAACTTGAGTTGATTTTGAGATGTAAGAAACAACGTGTATGCGTGTAATGAGCTCAAGGGCCAGCGCAAAGTAGATAATAAGTTATTAACACTGAATTCAACGTAGAATGGTCAAAAGCAGCCTTAGGGGCTCACTCAGTTTACCATTAAGATAAACTAACGATAAGTGCCTGATCCATAATTGTGAGTGATAATGTAGGGCCGCAATCCAATTAGGAGAAATTTTCCAACTTTTGCTCTTTTCTAGTTTGGTTACATGTTTTATTGCTTTGAGGAAGATCACCAACCTTAAAGGTACACTCATGATTCACTATCATAAACACCTTGATAATTTTTGGTAGATTGAAGGTGGTCAAGAGTTGTACGATGTCACCTCAAGAATCTCTATTGGGTACCACTCTTGGCGGAATTCATGTTGGTGAGATATCCTGGAAGAGATATTCTTATGGAGGGTATTTGTATTTTGGCGAGCAAGACAGCCTTGTTACCATATTACCAAAGAAAATGTGTGGCATTAGTGGAGGTACGAATCTAGTACAAAGCCAACGGGCCAAAAGGGGAAGGTGATCATGCCCATTTCTTCTTCCAGAATCGTGACAACCGTTCATGAGGATTTGTGGGTTAGTGGTTTATTAGACGATTCGCTTTACCAGTGGCTTGTAGATAGTAAGGTGATAGAGAGGCTAGTGGGGATATTACCAGAAAGTTGTCAACAAAGGTCGTGTACCAATTATTGTTGAAAGATTTACCATTATCTGTTTAGTCACGGTTCGATGAGGAATGCCAAAACGACAGAATAATGTGATGTGTTAACGAATTCGACAAGTTTTTTTCTGTTTTTGATTGAACATGAGTGGCAATGGATTCCACCCCTTTTTAGTGTAATATTCGGTTACCGTTATTATCCAACGGTGGACTTTGCGAAGAGGGGCAGGTGAAATCTCACTCAAGAAGGTCTCCACCCCAATTATGAGAAAGGGCAAAGCTCTCGTGTGACCTGATAGCCGGATGGCTAATGATTGGTGTGAGAAGGGGTGGCATGTTGTTGACACAATAACAACAACGCTTAAACATATTTGTAATAAAGGACGTGATTCAGAGTAGGCCAGTAATAGCCTAGGCGAAGGATCCATTTGGCCACAGCCCAGGCCACCTAAATGTCTGCCACCACAAACTAACCATCATGGACTTGTTGGATGGTAAGAGGTGACCTCCGCACTGGTTGAGCCATCGAAGGAGGAAACATCAAGCCACATTGATAAGAGTAGTCCCTCCATGATTACAGAACATAAACGACTTTTAATAAATCATCAGGTGTAAAACGTTACTAGTAAGGTCCAGGTGGTGGAAGAACAGGAGTTTGTAGGGTAGTCGTGAAATTGGTGTACCAAGTTAATCGTGAGAATTAGCAACACATTATTTTCTCATCACAAACAACTGGGTCTCGAGTAGGATGGGGGCCAGAGAGTTGTTGGACCAAGAATGAATCTGCCAGAGTTCAGTTGGTGAAGGCAGGAATTTGTGAGGCTAAGCAAAGCCATACGTATCCCGTAAATTTGTTAGTGGAAGCGGGTAATGGTTGGATAGAATAACGAGTAAATGATAATCAAAAGTGAAAATCCACGTAATGTTTACACTACTTTTGAAAGTTCCTCGTTTTTACATTGGTAGATGCCCAATAACTTGATTGACTACCAATTTGAGAGTCACCAAAATATTGAATATATTTGACACTGTTAAGTGTAAACGCAACCTGGGAGGCACCCAAACAAGGGCCTCGTATTCCCCGCTGTATTATTAGTGCAGGGAAATCGAGCCCGAATGGAAAGAGGCAAGGTTAAGCGTCAAGGAGGGTGAGAAAAATTCCGGCTCCTCTGTTTTGCTGGCATTTTGGATCCATCGGAAGAAGAGGGTCATTTGGATACGCTCCTTCCTCCTCCCTGAGTGAAAGATTTGGCGATGAGTTCGTTGTGGAATTAAAAATTGGTCAAATTGTTGCCCCAGGTAAAGGGGCGTCCGCAAGGGGGTCTGCAATAGTTTTTTGTTTTGTCCTTTGATTGACTTCTATGTTGTACAAAATTCAAGGTCGAGGTCATAGAGGAGCATAATGACAATCGGTGATGCCATTGGTTTAGATGTGGTTTGGCAATACATATAGATGAATGGGGTCCGTGTTTGGTGATGACAAAATTTTGTGAATTAAGAGGAGGTAGTGTCGGAGTTTTGGTGGCTACGAATGATAGGGCTAGGCACAAGTTTTCTACATGTGTATACCTAGTCTCGTAATCCATGAGAGTATGAACTTTATATAATAACGGCTTTGTTCTCGACGGTGCGAGTCCCCCGATGTGGTGAGGCATATGCTCCTGACAGCATGGTTGGTGGTACAGAAAGGTAAAGGTAGAAAGGGCGATCATCCCAGGAGGTGGATACAGCACAGGTGGCTTGCAAGAGATAGGATTTTGAGAGCTTTCAAAGGCTTGGTGACACTCTTCGCTGCCATTGAAAGGTAATATCCCTTTTTAGAAGGTGATGGAAAGGGTTGACATTCGATCCGAGAGTTTGGGAGATGAATGCCAGATAGATGTGGAGGTGAAGTTTACACCCTGCAAACTACGCCATTGTTTGATCAGGTTTTTGGTGGGGAGTTCATTTATCTAGGATAGCTTTGACTTTAGATGGGATTGACCTCGATGCCATCCATGCAAAGAGACGATAAAACCAAGAAGTTTTTCTCGAAAGAACACCAAAGACACCATTTCTTTGGTTGAAGCGGACCGAATATTGTACCAGGTGATCGAAAATAATGGTTAAAACATGAGATGTTCCACGTGCGATGTTATATGTTGCCAATAATATCATCGCCATAATCCTCAAGGATAGTGGCATAATGGTCAATGAAAAATTGTAAGTCATGGTAGCCCGCTGATAAGGTCGCACACTTGAGTAGCATGGCGGCATCAGTAATGCCTTATAAGGCGATGGCATGACATGTATAACAGAAGGTTCCCCAAGGAGTTATGAAGGTAGTTTTATGGTTGATCTGCATGGGGCTACCAAATTGGATTGTATCCCTAAAAAGCCCTCATCCATGAGAGAAAGCATTTCATTGGCCCCCATTTGACGCCGCAAGTGAGAATCAAAACAAGTTGATCAATACTTTGTGGATTGGGGAAATCCTCCTTGGGGCAAGCGAGGTTAGAGGGTCTACGGAAATCCGTGCAATATCCGAAGTCCCCCGTCGCTTTAGTGACAGGTCACGATGGTTAGAAATCCCATTGAGGATAATAAAATAGGCAAGATGAAGGAAACAGAAAGAGTCTTTGAAGCTCTTCTTTTGATCCGAAGAGGGCAATTGCGTGGATGCATTTTTCTCAGTTTTTTTTTATAGGGGGGTTTGGAATCGGGTTTAGGGTAATGTTATGGCCATTGCAATGTCAGGATCAATTCCTGCATGTCAGCGTAGGGACCAAGCGAAAAAAAGCTTGTTGGTTGCGGGTAACGGAGAAAGGTAGTAAAGGTGGCTTTGTTCTGATTCGTTTTAAAGGGTTGGTCCAATCTATCTTCAACAATGTGAGGATCCTCCTCTGTGTGGATGTTAATTTCTGATAGTACACTCAGTCAAACATGGTTTTGAGTTTCAGATGGTAATGCACGTTGAACTATAAGAGTCGTCTGCGACCATAGGTAAGTGAGGAGCAGTCATCATCATAGCACTTCAACAACATTATTGAAGGTAAATACCTCTTGATTCATGTTCCTAGATATAGCAAGGGAGAGAGTAGAAGATGGATCCTCCATATAGCGGTTTTAGAAGTAGAGAAAACGAGGAAGAATATCATTTATGAAAAAAATAAGTTAGGAAAGGGATAAATTCAGCGGTCGATCGCTTCTGTGGGTGACGATGGAAAAATGGGTGATGATGGTTTTGTCGGTGGTGACACAGATCGTTATCTTCCAGGATACAATTGGACATGAGGTTTCGTCTTCTTTCTTCAGTGGTAATTGCTTCCGGAAATCCGTGAGACCACTACAATCATTTTGGTTGCGTGTGAGTTTCATCGGTACATGATTGTATATTTGTCCTTGTGTAATAAAGACCAAAAACCAAAGCCTTTTCCATCAAGCACAGTAGGAATCAAGAAGGGTGGAGGGCAAAACGATAGATTTGTTCAGGTAATTGAAACAATCAGCTTGGAAGGGAACCACACTCAAGGGTGAGGTTGTCCGGGGTTAATGAATGATTGCGTTCTACACCCCAATGAATGTTCTGATGGTGTGCGGCAGATTAATGTGGTCCGTAAGCAGATTACACTCCCCCGCTCGCGCGGTCGTAGGGAGTATGCCGCAATGTAACTATCCGTCCTCCTTGCAGGTATGGTAAATAGCTAATGTTACATCTATACAGGTGATATTCCCACCCCGCGTAAGGCCGTGTGAAAATACATCTACTAAAGGGTCTGCATGTTTGTGATGTTTCCTGTGCAGGAAAGGGAAGGGTGTATTTGCAATGGTTACGGTTGTTTTCATTGGGTTGCAGGTGTAGTGGTGTTAAGGTGGATGTTTAGAAGTGGTGAAGTTTGAAGTGGATGGTTTGGTTAGCTGAATGGGTGTGCTTGACTGTTACAAGCAGCATCATTAGTGAAAGATAACAACGATTACTTTACGGTTGTGAAGGTGGGAGGCTGCAGCTTTTTCGGTGTCAGGGACTTTCCCCTCTACTCCAATTTTGATGCCATCTATGTAAGGTGGAGGGAACACAATCATAGCCTAGATCCCAGGGTGGCCTACACAACATAAATTTTATTGGCACTCTTCTTCAAGGACATAGAATAGTTCAGGTAACGTGACATGGTCGTCAGTAACGAAGTTAATGATCACGATCCTAATGTAGACGTAATAATTCATCACGTGAATGAACGCAACACTGAATGGGGTTTGGCACACATGCGAACTAGGAAGGGATATTCATTTTTTTGGGAATGGATCGTGAAGAGATGATGTTTAGACTCCACTCCCATAAATCATAACACGATGCACTACCCGAATGTCTTGGGACCTAAGCTGAGAAGATGAAAGATTATGGTCAGGATGCTTCAGCCATCAACAGTGCTAGAATGTCGTCTTCGGGAGAAAACTGACGAAATCCCAGCGGCTGGGGCTGTACCAGAACATAATGCTGTTGTGTGGGAGATAGATTGTTTGGGTGGAGCAAAGTAAAGCGCGGATGTGGGGGGGGGGGGTGTTAGAATAGAGGTAACAGGAACCAATGTTTCATTATGGGGGGGGAGGTAAGACCTCTATCCCTTGAAAGGTTTGTTCCAAACGAGAGCCATGGTCGATGAGAGTTCAGAAGTTTTAATGAGATCAGACAGTGTCATTTTTTATAGGCTGATTGGTGAAGCTTTGGTTGGGGGGAGCAGTCTTTCGTTGGGCCATTCCATTATGAGGACGGGGTTCACGTAGGTCCTCGAAATAAACCACTTATAGGTGGTGGTTGAGATCCGGGATGTGTGGAATGATAAAGAGAGGACTCAGGTTTGTGCTTTCTCTTTCAGCTTTCAGCAGAGACTGTTCACCCCTCTAGTATCCACACTAATCGATATTTGCTTCTTGTGAAATACACGAGAGGAGGTAGATAGTAGGGAGAGGCTCATGGTCTTTCGAGAGGTTGGGCTGTAATAATGATAGATCTTGGTGAGATGCGGGGACTGGGTTATTATAGGAGTGAAGTAACGTTATCTCTCTAGTAAGTTGGTCGGTACTCTAACTTTTTCTCTGAGAGAGGGGACTGATGAAGTATGGCTTTTTAATGCTTTGTATCCTCGACGGCCATGTCCCTGGTGTGTGGGTGGTAAGCACAGATTTTAGACTCATCATAACCTATAGGTTGAGGTTTAGATGGATCATAAGGTCTAAGTGGGGGTAGGGAAATGGTCGTATTCTCCACCAACATAGCAAGGATTTTTGCGTAAGACCCTTTGAGTGGGTCAAAGTCAGAGGAAGATGAGGCTATTGACGGGGTAGATTTTAGTGATGACGTGGTATGGTTGGTTTGTATGGGTGGTGGTTTAGCCAAGGATTTTTGATAATGGGTTTTAACTAAACGTGGCTTCTTTGGCGTAGAAGCTATGTTTAGCTGGTTAGATGATGAGGCCACAGATGATGTGGTATCAGAAAACAACCACGAAGAAATAGGAGTGACAACAAATAAATATTTTTATGATGGAATTTGTTTAGGGTTAGTAGGTGGACAGGATACGTGGGGTGACAGTGTTGATGTACCCTTGGATCTCTGTATGGGTGCAGAAGGCATAGGTCGTTTTAAAGAAAATGTAGGAGGTATGATATATTGATGCAAGGTGGAGGGGATGGGGTCCCAATATGGAAGGTAGGTGTGACAACAATGGTTTTAGTTGTGATAGAGGCATAGGTTGAGGAGATTGAGTCTGTCTCCTAAGTGGATGGACGGCGTTATTTTTAGATAAATCTAACCGCTTAGGTGGGTGTGTTAGACTGGGTATAGGTGAGGTCCCAAGTGTAGGGGAAGATTGGGTTAGGTTAATAGAGGTGGATGAGGTATTTGGTAGAGATGAGGGGGGTGAAGATGAGGACATAGGTATTTTAAGCTTCTGTAAACACTTCGGGTATATGGTAGAGGCATTTGGGTTGGTCATCTGCATTTGAGTAGAATATGGCGTACTCAAAACGTTCCCTTAGGACCTTTCTATCTTCTGGGGAATGACAGTCCTCACGTGTGAATAGGAACTTTTGTATGGAAGAAAGGTGGGTTGTGATTCCGGTCCACTGTGGGTGTGATACAGGGGGTAGATGAGGCACTGTATCAATGGGCATTAAGAGGTCAACCGGTCGGTGAAAAGATTTAGGCGATGAAGAACTAATAGGTAGGAGGATGTGTTTAAGAGGATCTGTCATGTTTAAAGAATGTGGTGATGTCAGTTCAAGAGGTTTCTCATCTAAGGATGACAAAAGAAGTGGCGAGCCTTCCTCTTATACAGCAAGAATGGTAGAAGGAGACATTTGGGAAATAGATAAATTAGATAACATCCACTCACAGTCTTGCAAGGATATGGTGTAAGAAGGCTCATTTGTGAGAAGAGAACTTTGGGCGGTTAATTCCTTGATGGGTAAAGGAACAGAAAGGATTTTGTCTTGTCTTGATGGTGATGAAGGGGGTTCGGGTTCCTGCGTTAGTGAAGAGGCTTGATTCAGAATTTGTTTGATAGAGGTTTTTGGCTGGGAGTCAAAGACTACATGGATCTCATGAACACTCTCCTTGGCTAAGATATCTTGGTTTATGTTACTGTTAGAAGAGTGATTTGGGAATGGTTTGTTGAATATTTTCAAATTTCAGTTAGCAGGGGCGTTAGGATTAGCGAGGGCTATATCCCCTGCATCAACCATTTCTTGCACTATGTTTTTTAACATCTTGCAGTTTTCATGACTGTGTCCCTTCACGTGGTGGAAGTTACAGAAGTCATTTTCTTTGTACCAAGAAGGTATGGCGCGAGTGGAATCAAACCCAGAGTGAGGTTTAATAGGAGGTAAGGTAATGGCTCCTGCTTTAAGCAATTTTTCCAATATCACACCATAAGTTTCTCCCAAGGGGGTGTAATTGATGGGCTCATCTTTATACTTATAGGTGGTTTTTGGTGGGGTATTAGATGGTGGTTGGGATTTGACCATCACCGCGTGCATAGCTCCTTTTGATTTTGAAGCAATCGATGGGTGAGGATTGTTGGTGTTAGGTTTGTTGGTGGAATCTTAGGTTTGGAAATTGGGGTTTTTGTTATGCAACCGTAATTTCTCTTCCTCTAAGGATCGAATCTCTAGTTTTCGAGCCATAGTAAAGGCCTCGTGAAATGTGTAGAAAGTTTGAATTTGGAGGGTAGGAGAGATGTGCTTAGCTCGGGCCCGTGTAAAAAGTTTGATAAGTTCAGCCTGAGGCAAGGCATAGGTAAGTTGGTTGATAAGGCCCCGCCATCATCCAACGAAATCTGCGATAGATTCATCTTCAAATTGTCGGATGGCATAGAGGTCGGTGATAGATACTTTCTTGGCAATGTTAATGGAGAAATGATCTAAGAAAGATTGGGCTAGCTGGTTAAAAGATAAGATTGAGTGCTGGGTTAAAGCACTTTACCACTCTAAGGTAGGTCCTGATAAGGACATGGGAAAGGTGCGGAGTAGTAAAGCGTCGTCGTGAGCAATCAAATAACAGGCATGTATAAATGATTGCAAGTGTTGTTGAGGGTCCTCCTTACTATTAAAACGGGTAAATTTTGGTAATTCCCATTGAGGAGGATATGAATGAAGGGGGACATAAGGGTGGATAGGCTCTCGACAAAATTGCTCGTATGTTAGGGCGCTATGGCTTACTGAAACAGAAGCCTCCAGATTTTGCATTTTGTTCATCATTTGTTTAATTAAATCAGTAGTTGGATGAGATGATGGTGTGGTTGTGGTAAACGGAGGCATATTGGGCCAAGGGCCACCACTAGACAATGGTGGGGTTAAATGTTGATAAGGTATGGAGGATGAATGTGTTGAGGTGACCGAATAGGGATGTCCTATATAAGATGTTGAGGTTACCGGATACATGTGTGGGAATGAAAATGTGGGCGGAGCTTAAGAAGGAAAGCTTGTGTGGATAGGTGGCAGAGAGTAAGTCATGAATGGAATAGTCTGCAAGAGAGACGAGGTAGGAGCAGTTGGTGGTAATGACATGTGGGGCCCAAGATTAACCAAAGGAAATCCAATCTATGTCGTATGAACCCCTGAAGCTGCTGGATTGGGATACGAGGCTAAGGATGTAGAAGGCAAAGCAGAGTTATCAGGCGGAGAAGGAGCTAAATGATCAGCTATACTGATAGGCATGCCAACAAGGAGTTGACCATCGGGTGTACGGTTAGGGGCATGAGACAAATAGTATTGTATAGCGCTAGGATTAGCGTCCAAAAATTTCACAAATTCTTTATCTTCTATAGGAATTTTAGGAACCTCACTGGTATCCATAGGGTTTCCCACAATATGGGTAGGAGGTGATTCAGGAAAAGGCACAGCGCAGGCATGTGAAACCATGGCTACAACTTGTTTTTGAGTGATAACAACCATGGACAGGGGTACACAGTAGGATGTAATCTATCAGGAACAGAAGTAGCAACAAAATGTTGGAATTGGCAGGTTGTTGGTTTCAGAAACTTTGAAAGACAATAACCAATATCAGTCAGGTAACCGATGTCGATCAGGCTGTAGCTAGTGTCAGTAAGCTAACTGATGTCAGTATAATAGAATTGGTGTAAGAAGAAGTAGGAAGTTGTTGATTTGGTGTTAACAGTGATTAGTATGTCTACCAAACTATTCTGTAGTGATCACAGAAAATAGTGTATAACAGAGAAACAGAACTAAAAACAAGCAAGAATGTACAAACAAATTAACAAACTAACCCTAGGGTTAATTTTAATCAATTTGGGCTTATGCCTTTAGATGCAGAATGATGTCAATCCTAAACAAAAGACTTAGGGGAAATGTCAAGTTTGTTTTGGCTTATAAGGTTACCTCAATCGGGCGGAGGAATACCGCGGAAAAGGGGGGATGTTTTGAGCTATTGTGTTAATTATGAAGTGATTTGGTATGTGTTGTGCAGTGAAAGTAAGATTAATTTGCTGTCAATACCATGGAAATCACCCCCACGTGTACGACCTGTTACTTAGTCTACGTTCACTAGAATTGAAAACAACAAGCAAAAATGTAATGCACGTGTTTTAAACCCAAATTGAAAATGATATTCGATGAAGCAAAGAAGATGACTTTCACTAATGCAAAACTGGGAAAGCAAGACAAATTCTTTTACTAAATATAAAAAAATACCATGTGAAATTTTTAGAAGAAGAAAACAGCAAGTATGCTCCCTATATGAAAGAAAGCAAGAGAAATAGAAACCCGAAATGGGTCCCACTGGGTGTGCCAAAATGTTTCACACAGAATGTTTCAGCTCTGTGGAATAGATTTGCTTCTATCCTTTCATTCCTTTGAGAAACAGATAAGGGTTAGGGCTAGGAGGAATACCTGTTGAATGTTGAGATGGTTTGCGTGTACCATAGAGAAAGATCAGATCGACTGCGAAGAACTCCTTTTTGTCTGGGAAGGACTACTTGTAAGTAAGAATACAAGACCACTAGATTTTAGTTAGACAATAAATGAGGGAACTACCTTGGGCCCAGGAAATGTTAGAATTCCTTTCGAAGGTGGTCAGTTCCCCTTTTAATACGAATTGACACAAATGATAACAAAGAAGCTATTTCGAAATCATGATTTAGGTACGTCGTTACAAAGCAATAGAGACTAAACTATCAATAATAAAATGTCATGTCATTTTTTTGGTCAATGTTCGTTGATATGTTCAGCTCAAGTTATAGAGATAAACCTAACTGGATCTAAGGTTATTAGGAGACAAATAGGTGAGAGGAAGGTTTTGGGTATAAGTCACAGTGACCGATGCCGGTCACTAGATAACCGACCGCGGTTAGAGAACCAATGCCGGTAGGGGATAATTGACACCGGTAGGGTCAGTAATCTAGGTGCTTTTGGATAGAGGTTGGTTGCAGGGTGTCTGTGGGGTTTTTAAGACTGGTAGATGGCTGAGAGGAATAGTGAGATGATGGGGAAGACTCAAAGAGTGATGGGGGTCATTCTTGGGGCAAATTAGGGGTAGAGGAATGTAAGTTAGGTGGAGAGTGTTACTGGGTAGTAAACCTGGGGGTAAATTTATAATTACTGTGATTCAAAAATCTAAGAAATATTACTAAAAGAATGTATAAGACTTACTAGTTCCCGATGGAAAATGCAGGTTCTGGGACTGTTATGACAAAGACAGGGCTCAATTAGGATGATCTGACAATCCAAGATGAGCTATCTCCTCTCCTGATGCTCAGATGAGTGTCACTAGGCTCTGGTTATTTAGTTGCAGTCTTGGGCTTGATGTCCATCTCTACAAACTTCTCTCTTTCCTTCACTTGTCTCTGCTCAGCCAAGTCAATTCGGATCCTTTCAATGACTTCTCCTTTTTTTCGATCAAATGAAAATCTGATCCTTTGTTTTTAGTTGGGAGTGGTCATTTACAAGGAACCGATGGCGGTTACGTAACCGACGACGGTCAAGTAGGAACCGGTATCGGTCAGGTCAAAGTGGGCTATTTTTAGTAAAATAGCCAGCTTTCCCTCCTTTTCTCCCGAGGGATTAGTTGCGGGCTTGTTCAAGTCATTATGAGGTCGGTTTTGGGTGTGGGTGAGGATTAATTAGTCATAGGTGTGGATGTAGACCAAGTTATAGGTCTTAATTAGGTTAGTTTTAGGGTTAAGACTAGGTCATGATGAGGTGGAAAAATGAGATGGCAGGTATGGCGATGTGGATTTATTAATTATAAGGTAATTAATAAATAATTGTGTAAGGTTTAGGTGATGAGGTTAGGTTGTGAAATGAGATGCGGGGCACAGGGGGTCATAAGACACAAATTTAGTGTCTACACTCACCGAGAAGCTCGAATTGAGCTCACTAGGGAGATCGTCAAGTAGGTCACTTGAAAACTCACATGGGAGCTTACCTATCAGCTCACCAAAACACTCACATGGGAGCTTACCTATTAGATCACCTTGCCTAGTCAGCTTGAGATCACCCAGGATCTCACCAAGCAGCTCAACTTGAGCTCACTCGAGAGCTCATCAAGCAGCCCACCTGAAAACTTGCATGGGAGCTCACCTGATAGCTCACCAATAAACTAGCATGGAAGATTACCTATCAGCTCACCTTACCAACTCACCTTGAGCTCACTGATGATCTCACCTTACCAACTCACTTTGAGCTTGTATGGTAGCTTTCCTCCATGTTCATCGAGAAGCTCACCAAGTAGCTCACCTAGGAGCTCACCTAATAGCTCATTCTATAGCTTGCTGAGTAGGTTGACTAATAGCTCACTGAGTAGCTTACCGAGTAGGTTAACTAGTAGCTTGCCTAGTAGCTCACCTGGGAGCTCACCGAGTAGCTCACCTGGAAGATCCTCTAGGAGCTCACCAATCAGGTCGAGTTGATCTCACTCAAGAGCTCGTTAATTAAATCACCTGAGAGATTGCCTCACAGCTTGCCTTACTAACTCACCTTGAGCTCACCTTGCCAACTCACCTTGAGCTCACCTTACCAACTCACCTTGAGCTCATCTGGTAGCTCGCATGTAAGCAAACCTAAGAGATTTTTGACAAGCTCACATGGGAGCTCACCGAGCAGCTCACCTAGGAGTTCAGATGGGAGCTCGTTAAGTTGCTCACCCAGGAGCTCATCGAGCAACTCAACTTGAGCTTGCCCCAAAAATCACATGGCAGCTTGCCTTTCTAGCTCACCTTGAGCTCACCTAGGAGCTCACTGAGCAGCTTGAATTGAGTTCCCCTGGGATCTCAACAAGAAACTCACCCAAAAACTTACATGGGAGGTTACCTTATCACTCGCCTTTCCAACTTACATGGGATCTTACCTATTAGCTCACCTTGAGCTCGCTGAGAAGATAACCTTGTTAAGTCACCTTCAACTCATCTAGTAGCTCACCTCAGAGTTCATCGACTAGCTTGCCAAGAAGCTCACCTAGGAGCTCACCAAGCACATCATCGAGAAGGTTGACTTGAGCTCACTTATGAGCTTGGTGGGGACCTTGCCTTTGAGATCACCAAGTAGCTTCCTTGGGAGCTTTCCTAGCAGCTCGCCTAGGATCTCACTAAATAGTGTGCCAAGTAGGTCTCATGGGAGCTTTTATGGTGGCTCGCCGATTAGCTCGAGTTGAGCTCACCTGGGAGCTCATCGAGTAACTCACCTGGGAACTCACTTGGGAGCTCACCTAACAGCTTGCCTTACTAACTCACCTTAAGCTCACCTTGCTAACTCACCTATAGATCACCTTCCTAACTCACCTTGAGCTCGCCTTACCAACTCACCTTGAGCTCACCTTACCAACTCACCTTGAGTGCATCTGGTAGCTCCTATGAGATTGCCTCACCTCAAAGATTGCCCACAAGATTACCTTTGAGCTCTCTTGGGAGCTCACCAAGTAGCTCACCTAAGAGCTCAGCTAAGAGCTTGATAAGCAACTTTCCCAAGAGCTCATCGAGCAGCTAGACTTGAGCTTTCCCAAAATATTGCCTAGAAACTTGCCTTGCCAGCTCACCTTTAGCTTACCCAAGATCTCACCAAGCAGCTTGACTTGAGCTCACCCAAGAGCTCATCAAGTAGCTCACCTGAAAACTCACATGGGAGCTCACCTGACAGCTCACCTAGAAACTCATATGGGAGCTCACCTATCAGCGCTCCTTTCTAGCTCACCTTGAGCTCACTAAGGATCTCACCTTGCTAACTCACCTTGAGCTCATTTGGTATCTCACCTCAGAGTTCATCAAGCTACTCACCAAGTAGCTCATCGAGTAGCTCTCCAAGTAGGTTGACTTGAGCTTTCTTGTGAGCTCACCGAGCAGCTTTCTGAGGACCTCACCAAGGAGATTGCCAGGTATCTCAATTTAGAGCTTATGTAGTAAATTACTTGGGAGCTCACCGAGCAGATCGATAAGTAGCTAACCTAGGAGATATTCTAGGAGCTTTCCCGATCAGCTCAAGTTGAGCTCATCGGGGAGCTTGTTAAGTAACTTACTTGGGAAATCCCCTGGGAGATCTCCTGACAGCTCGCCTTGCTAACTCACCTTGAGCTCATCTGGTAGCTCGCATGTAAGTTCACCTTAGAGATTTCCAACAAGCTCACCTTTGAGCTTGCATGGGAGCTCTAATGGGAGCTTACCAAGTAACTCACCTAGGATCTTGGCTTGGAGCTCGGCAAGTAGATTACCTAGGAGCTTGTCGAGTCGCTTGACTCTACCTTGCCTATAAACTCACAAGGGAGCTCTCCTTACCAACTTACCTTGAGCTCACCCAGGAGCTTTCCGAGTGGCTTGACTTGAGCTCACCTAGGAGCTCATCAAGTAGCTTTCCCAAAAACTCACATGGGAGTTCACCTATTAGCTCACCTTAAGCTCGCTAAGGAGATCACCTTTCTAAATCACCTTGAGCTCATCTAGTAGCTCACCTCAGAGTTGATCAAGTAGCTCACCAAGTAGCTCACCTAGGAGCTGACCTAATAGCTTACTTGGGAGCTCACCTAATAGCTCATACGGGAGCTCACTAAGCAGCTCACTAAGTAGGTTGACTTGAGCTCACTTGTGAGGTTACCGAGCAACTCACTGGGGACCACACCTAGCAGCTCACATGGGAGCTCACCGAATAGCTCTCCAAGTAGGTCACTTGGGAGCTCTTCTAGGAGCTCACCGATCAGCTCGAGCTAAGCTCACCTGAGAGCTCGTCTTGTAACTCACCTAGAAACTCACCTAGGAGCTCACCTGATAGCTCACCTTGCTAACTCACCTTGAGCTCACCTTTCTAACTCATCTTGAGTTCACCTTGCCAACTCACCTTTAGCTCATCTGGTAGCTCGCATGTAAGCTCACCTTAGAGATTACCGACAAGCTCACCTTTGAGCTTTCCTGGGATCTCATCAAGAAGCTCACCTAAGAGCTCAGCTAGGAGCTCAGTAAGTAGCTCACCCAGGTGCTCATTGAGTATCTTGACTTGAGCTCACCTAGGAGCTTGTCAAGCAGCTCAACTGAAAACTCACATTGGAGCTCACCTGACAACTCACCCAGAAACTTGCATGGGAGCTCATCTATCAGCTCACCTTACTAGCTCACTTTGAGCTCGCTGAGGAGCTCACCTTGCCAACTCACCTTGAGCTTGTGTGGTAGCTCACCTAAAATTTCATTGAGAAGCTTGCTAAGTAGCTCACCTAGGAGCTCTCTTAACAACTCACCTTGGAGTTCAATGACTAGCTCACCAAGTAAATTATCTTGAGCTCACTTGTGAGCTCACTGAGTAGCTTGTCGGGGACCTCACCTGGGAGTTTACCAAGTAGCTCACTTGGGAACTCACCTAATAGCTCACTTGGGAGATCATCGAATAGCTTACAAAGTAGCTCGCCGATCAACTCGATTTGAGCTCACCCGGGAGCTCATTGAGTAACTCGGTTGAGAACTCACCTGGGAGCTCACCTTACCTTGCCAACTTACCTTTAAGCTTGCTTTGACAACTCACCTTGGCCTCATCTGGTAGCTCACATGTAAGCTCCCCTAAGAGATTTCCGAAAAGCTCACCTGGGAACCCACTGGAGCAGCTCACCTACTAGCTCACCCTGCGTGAGACTGCTTGCTAAGCTCACTTTAAGCTTTCCCAAAAAATCATTTGGGAGCTCATCTGGTAGCTCACCTTACTAGCTCACCTTGAGCTCAACCAAAATCTTACCGAGCAACTCGACTTGAGCTCACCAGGGAGCTCGTCAAGTAGAACACCTGAAAACTCACATGGGAGCTTACCTATAAACTCACCCAAAAACTCACATGGGAGCTTGCCTATTAGATCACCTTGCCTACTTAGGTTGATCTTTCCAAGGATCTCACCAAGTAGCTCAATTTGAGCTCACTTGAGAGCTCGTCAAGTAGCCCACCTGAAAACTTGCATGGGAGCTCACCTGACAGCTCACCTAGAAACTAGCATGGGAGATTACCTATCAGCTCACCTTACCAACTCACCTTGAGCTCACTCAGGATCTCACCTTAACAACTTGCCTTGAGCTCGTATGGTAGCTTGCCTCCATGTTCATCAAGTAGCTCACCAAGTAGCTCACCTAGGAGCTCAGCTAATAGCTGACCGAGTAGCTTGCCAAGTAGGTTGACTAATAGCTCACCAAGTAGCTTGCCGAGTAGGTTGACTAGTAGCTTGCCTAATAGCTCACCTGAGAGCTCACCGAGTAGCTTACTGGGGACCTCACCTAGGAGCTCACCAAGTACCTTGCGTAGGAGGTCACCGAACAGCTCGCTAAGTATCTCACCTGGGAGATCTTCTGAGATCTTACCGATTAGCTTGAGTTGAGCTCACCTCGAAGCTCATCAAGTAACTCACCTGGGAGATTTCCTAATAGCTCACCTTACCAACTCACCTTGAGCTCATCTAGTAGCTTGCATGTAAGCTCACCTCAGATATTTTGAACAAATTCACATGGGAGCTCACCGAGTAGCTCACCTAGTAGCTCAGCTGGGAGCTCGATAAGCAGCTCGCCTAGAAGCTCATTGAGTAGCTCGCCTAGGAGCTCATCAAGCAGCTCAACATGAGCTTACCCAGAAACTCACATTGGAGCTTACCTGATAGCTCACCATGCCAACTCACCTTGAGCTCACCCAAGAACTCAACGAGCAGCTCAAATTGAGCTCACCTAGGAGTTCATCAAGCAGCTCACCTGAAAACTCATGTGAGAGCTCGCCTTGCCAACTCGTATGGGAGCTCACCTTGAGCTCACTGAGAAGATAACCTTGCTAACTTTCCTTGAGCTCATTTGGTATCTCACCTTGGAGTTCATCGAGTAACTTGCCAAGAAGCTCACCTAGGAGCTCACATAATAGCTCACCTGGGAGCTCACCTAATAGGTCACCTAGAAGCTCGGCGGGTACCTTGCCTCAGAGCAAGCAGATCCCTTTGGAGCTCAACTAATAGCTCACATGGGAGCTAGCTAAATAAATTTCCAAGTAGGTCACCTAGGAACTGTTATGGAGGCTCACCAATTAGCTCGAGTTGAACTCACCTGGGAGCTCATCGAGTAACTCACCTAGGAACTTACTTAGAATCTTGTGTGACAGCTCACCTTGCCAACTCACCTTGAGCTCATCTTGTTAGCTCACCTTGAGTGTGGCTTTCCAACACACCTTAAACTCATCTTGTAGCTCACATGTAATATCACCTAAGAGATTATTAACAAGTTCAACTTTGAACTCACCTGGGAGCTCACCGAGTAGCTCACCTAGGAGCTCAGCTGGGAGCTCGGCAAGTAGCTTGCCCAGGAGCGTGTCGAGCAACTTGACTTGAGCTTGCCTAAAAAATCACTCAAGAGATCACCTGATACCTCACCTTTCCAACTCGTCTTAAGCTCACCCAAGATCTCACTGAGTAGCTTGACTTGAGCTCACCTAGGAGCTCGTCAAACAGCTCACTTTAAAATTTACATGGGAGCTCACCTGATGGCTCACCCAGAAACTCACATAGGAGATCACCTATCAGCTCACCTTTTCAGCTCACCTTGAGCTCACTAAGGAGCTCACCTTTCTAACTTTCCTTAAACTCATCTGGTAGCTCACCTTAGAGTTCGTTGAGTAGCTCACCAAGTAGCTCACCTGGGAGCTTCCCTAATAGCTCACCTAGGAGCTCACCCAATAGCTCATTGAGTGGGTTGATTTGAGCTCACTTGTGAGCTTGTTGAGAAACTTGTCAGGGACCTTTCCCAATAGATTACCAAGTAGCTTGCTTTGGAGCTCACCTAGCAAATTACCTGGGCACTCGCCAAACAGCTCACCTGGGAGATCTTCTGAGAGCTCACCGATCAGCTCGAGTTAAGCTCACCTGGGAGTTCATTAAGTAACTCACCTAGGAACTCACCTAAGATCTTACCTGATAGCTTGCCTTACCAACTCACCTTGAGCTTGCCTTGCCATTTCACCCTGAGCTCGTCTAGTAGCTCACATGTAAGATCACCTCATAGATTACTGATAATATCGACTTGAGCTTGCCCAGAAACTTGCATGGGAGCTCACCTACCTAGCTCACCCAAGATCTTGCTAATTAGCTCGACTTGAGATCACCCTAGAGCTCATCAAGTAGCTCACCTAAAAATTCATATGGGAGCTCACCTTGCCAACTCACCTTGAGCTTGTCTGGTATGTCACCTTAGAGTTTGTCGAGTAGCTCACCAAGTAGCTCACCTAGGAGCTCACCTAAAATCTCACCTAGGAACTCACTGATCAGCTCGCCAAGTAGGTGTACTTGAGCTCACTTGTGAGGTCACCAATTAGCTCACCTGGGAGCTCACCAAGTTGCTCCCTTGGGAGCTCACCTACCAGCTCACCTGGGAGCTTATTGAATAGCTCTCCAAGTAGGTCACTTGGGAGCTCTTCTGTGAGCTTATCGATCAGCTCAAGTTGAGCTCGCTCAGGAGATTGTCGAGTAACTCACCTAGGAACTCACCTAGGAGCTCACTTGATAACTCACCTTGCCAACCCACCTTGAGCTCACCATGCTAACTCACCTTGCTAACTCACCTTTATCTCATCTAGTAGCCTACATGTAAGCTCACCTCAAAGATTACCAACAAGCTCACCTTTGAGCTCACCTAAGAGCTCACCTATTAGCTCACCTAAGAGCTTAGCTGGGAGCTCAGTAAGAAGCTCACTCAGGAGCTCATTGAGCAGCTTGACTTGAGTTTACCCAGAAACTTACTTGGGAGCTTGAATTGAGATCACCCAAGAGCTCGACAAGTAGATCACTTGGAAACTTGCATGGGATCTTGCCTGACAGCTCACCTAGACACTCCCATGGGAGCTTGTCTATCAGCTCGCCTTGAGCTCACTGAGGAGATCACCTTATTAACTCACCCTGAGCTCATACGGTAGCTCACCTCAGAGTTCGTTGAGAAGCTCAATAAGTAGCTCACCTAGGATCTCATATAACAGCTCAACTAGGAGCTCACCGAGTAGCTCACCAAGTAGGTTATATTGAGCTCACTTGTGAGCTTGCTGAGTAGCTCACTGGGGACCTCACCTGGGAGCTCACCAAGTAGCTCACTTGGGAATTCACCTAGAAGCTCGTCTGAGAGCTCAATGAGTAGCTCATTGAGTAGGTTGAGTTGAGCTCATTTATGAGCTCATCGAGAAGCTCGTCGTGGACCTCACCTAAGGGCTCACCAAGTAGTTCACTTTGGAGCTCACTTAGCAACTCACTTGGGAGCTTACTGTGTAGCTCACCTAGGAGCTTTCCGAACAACACACTAAGTAGCTCACCTAGGAGCTCTTCTAGGAGCTCGTCGATCAACTTGAGTTGAGCTCACCCAAGAGCTCATCAAGTTACTCAAATGGGAACTCACCGGGGAGCTCACCTGACACATCACCTTGCCAAATCACCTTGAGATGGCCTCTCCAACTCACCTTGAGCTCACCTTACCAACTTGCCTTGAGCTCATCTGGTAGCTCACATGTAAGCTCACCTAAGAGATTACCGAAAAGCTCACTTTTGAGCTCACCGAGTAACTCACCTAGGAGCTCAGAAAGTAGCTCACATAAGAGCTCGTCGAGACACTTGACCTCAGATTGCCCCAAAACTCACTTGGGACTCGCTTGATATCTTTCCTTGCTAGCTCACCTTGAGCTCACCTAGGAGCTCACGAAGCAGCTTGACTTGAGTTTGTCCAGGATCTCGTAATACAGCTCACCCAAAAACTCACATGGGAGCTCACCTGATAGCATGCCCAAAAACTCAAATGGGAGCTCACCTTGTAGGCTCACCTTGAGCTCCCTGAGGAGCTCACCTTGCTAACTTGCCTTCAGCTCATCTAGTAGCTTGCCTCAGACTTTATTGAGCATCTCACAAAGTAGTTCACCTGGGAGCTCACCTAATAGCTCACCTGAGAGCTCACCGAGTAGGTTGACTTGACCTCACTTTTAAGCTCACCGGGGACATCACCTAGTAGCTTGCCAATTATTTCACTTGGGATCTCACCGATCAGATTGAGTTGAGCTTGACCAAGAGCACGTTTAGTAACCCACTTAGGAACGCACCTAGGAGGTTGCCTGATAGCTCACCTAGCAACCTCATCTAGTAGCTCACATGTAAGTTCACCTACAAGATTATTGATAAGCTCACCTTTGAGCTCACCTTGGATCTCACCAAGTAGCTCACCTAGGAGCTTGGCTGGGTGCTCGACAAGTAGCTCGACTTGAGCTTGCCCAAAAACTCACCTGGAAGCTCACCTGATAGCTCACCTTACCACCTCACCTTGAGCTTACCCATGATCTCAGTGAGCATCTTGACTTGAGCTCACTCGAGAGCTCATCAAGTAGCTCACAAAAAAATTTAGATAGGAGCTCACCTGAGAACTTTCCCAGAAGCTCACATCAGAGATTACCTATCAGCTCACCTCAGAGTTCAGTGAGAAGCTCGATAAGTAGCTCACTTAGGAGCTCATGTAACAACTCACCTAGGAGCTCACCCAGCAGCTCACTGAGTAGGTTATCTTGAGCTCACTTATGAGCTCACTGATTAGCTTGCTGGGGACCTCACCTGGGAGCTCGCCAAGTAGCTCACTTGGGAATTCACCTAGCAGCTTATTTGAGAGCTCAATAAGTAGCTCACTGAGTAGGTTGAGTTGAGCTCATTTATGAGCTCATCGAGTAGCTCGTAAGGGACCTCACCTAGGGGCTCACCAAGTAGTTCACTTTAGAGCTCACCTAACAGCTCACCTGGGAGCTTACTGAGTAGCTCACCTAGGAGCTTGTCGAGAAGCTCGCCTGGGAGCTTGCCAAAAATCTCACTAAGTAGCTCACCTAGGAGCTCTTCTAGGAGCTCGATGATCAACTCAAGTTGAGCTCACATGGGAGCTCGTTGAGTAACTCAAATGGGAACTCACCTGGGAGCTCACCTGACATCTCACCGTGCCAACTCACCTTGAGCTGGCCTCTCCAACTCACCTTAATCTTTCCTTACCAACTCTCCTTGAGCTCATCTGGTAGCTCACATGTAAGCTCACCTAAGAGATTACTCACAAGCTCACCTTTGAGCTCACCTGGGAGGTCAGTGAGTAGCTCACCTAGGAGCTCGACAAGTAGCTCGCATAAGAGCTCGTCAAGCTACTCGGCTTGAGCTTGCCCCAAAACTCACTTGGGAGTTTGCCTAATAGCTCACCTTGAGCTCACCTAGGATCTCACGGAGGATCTCAACTTGAGTTGGTCTAGGAGCTCGTAATGCGGCTTGCCCAAAAACTCACATGGGAGCTCACCTGATAGCATGCCCAAAACTGAAATGAGAGCTCACCTTGTAAGTTCACCTTGAGCTCCCTAAGGAGTTCACCATGCCAACTCACCTTTAGCTCATCTAGTAGCTCACCTCGGAGTTTATCAAGTACCTCACCAAGTAGTTCACTTAGGATCTCACCTAATAGCTCACCTGAGAGCTCACTGAGTAGCTCACTGAGTAGGTTTACTTGACCTCACTTGTGAGCTCACCGGGGACCTCACCTAGTAGCTTGCCAATTATCTCACTTGGGAGCTCACCTAGCAGCTCACCTAGGAGTTCACCAAATAGCTCGCTAAGTAGCTCACCTCGTATCTCTTCTAGGAGCTCATCGATCAGCTCGAGTTGAGCTTGACCAAGAGCTCATTTAGTAACCCACCTAGGAACAAACCTGGGAGGTCACCTAACAGCTCACCTTGTAACCTCACCTTCAGCTCACCTTGTCAACTCACCTTGAGATTATCTGGTAGGTCACATTTAAGCTAACCTACGAGATTATTGATAAGCACACCTTTGAGCTCACCTGGGATCTCACTAAGAAGCTCACCTAGGAGCTTGACTGGGTGCTTGGCAAGTAAATTAACTTGATCTTACTTAGAAACTCACCTGGAAGCTTGCCTGACATCTCACCTTACCACCTCATGTTGAGCTTGCCCATGATCTCACTGAGTAGCTTGAATTGAGCTCACTTGAGAGCTCATCAAGTAGCTCACCCAAAAATTCATAAGGGAGCTCACCTAACAACTCACCCAGAAACTCGCATGGGAGATTACCTATCAGCTCAACTTGGACTTTGTTGAGAAGCTCGATAAGTACCTCACCTAGGAGCTTGTGTAATATTTCACCTAGGATCTCACCAAGCATCTCGCTGAGTAGGTTATCTTGAGCTCACTTGTGAGCTCACTGAGTAGCTCACTGGGGACCTCACCTGGGAGCTCGCTAAGTAGCTCGCTTGGGAATTTATGTAGTAGCTCGTCTGAGAGCTCGATGAGTAGCTCACTGAGTAGGTTAAGTTGAGCTCATTTATGAGCTTGTCGAGTAGCTCGTCAGGGACCTCACCTAAGGGCTCACCAAGTAGTTCACTTTGGAGCTCACCTAGTAGCTCACCTGGGAGCTTACCGAGCAGCTCACCTAGGAGCTTGTCAAGCAGCTCACCTAGGAGCTTGCTGAATAACTCGCTAAGTAGCTCACATGGGAGCTCTTCTAGGAGCTCACCTGGGAACTTGTCGAGTAACTGAAATGGGAACTCACCTGGGAGCTCATCTGATAGCTCACCTTGTCAACTCACCTTGAGCTAGCCTCTCCAACTCACCCTTAGCTCACCTTACCAACTCGCGTTGAGCTCATCTAGTAGCTCACATGTAAGCTCACCTAAGATATTTCTGACAAGCTCACCTTTGAGCTCACCTGGGAGCTCATCGAATAGCTCACCTAGGAACTTGGAAAGTAGCTCGCATAGGAGCTTTTTGAGTAGCTCGACTTGAGCTTACCCCAAAAATCACTTAGGAGCTCGCCTGATAGCTTACCTTACCAGCTCACCTTGAGCTCACCTAGAAGCTTGCAGAGTAGCTTGACTTGAGTTGGTATAGGAGCTCGTAATGCATCTCTGCCAAAAACTCACATGGGAGCTCACCTGACAGCATGCCCAAAAACTCAAATGGTATCTTTCCTTGTAAGCTCACCTTGAGCTCCCTGAGGAGCTCACATTTCCAACTCACCTTCAGCTCATCTAGTAGCTCTCGTCAGAGTTTATTGAGCAGCTCATCAAGTAGTTCACCTAGGAGCTCACCTAATAGCTCACCTGAGAGCTCACCGAGTAGCTCACCGAGTAGGTTGACTTGACCTCACTTGTGAGCTTGCCGGGGACCTCACCTGGTAGCTCGCCAATTATCTCACTTGGGAGCTCACCTAACATCTCACCAAATAGCTTGCTAAGTAGCTCACCTTGGATCTCTTCTAGGAGCTCACTGATCAGCTAGAGTTGAGCTCGACCAAGAGCTCATTTAGTAACCCACCTTGGAACTCACCTGGGAGGTCACCTGACAGCTCACCTTGCAACCTCACCTTGAGCTCACCTTGTCAACATGCCTTGAGCTTTTTTGGTAGCTCACATGTAACCTCACCTACGAGATTACTGATAAGCTCACCTTTGAGCTCACTGAGAAGCTCACCAAGAGCTTGGCTAGGTGCTGAGCAAGCAGCTTGACTTGAACAGCTCAACCAGGATCTTCTCACCTAGACCTTGAGATTACCTGAAAGCTCACCTTATCACCTCACCTTGAGCTCGCCCATGATCTCATTGAGAATCTTGACTTGAGCTCACTCAAGATATCATCAAGCAAGGCACCAAAAAACTTGCATGGGAGCTCACCTGAAAACTCACCTAGAAACTCACATGGGAGATTACGTATCAGATCACCTTGCCAGCTCACTTTGACCTCACTTAGGAGGTCACCTTGCCAACTCACCTTGAGCTTGTATGGTATATCACCTCTAAGTTTGTTGAGTATCTCACATGGGATCTCACTGAGTAGCTTGCTAAGTAGGTTGACATGAGGTCACTTGTGAGGTCATGGAGTAGCTCACAGTGGACCTCATCTAGGAGCTCGCCAAGTAGCTCCCTTGTGAGCTCTTGTGGGAGCTTGCTGATCAGCTCAAGTTAAGCTCACTTAAGAGCTCGTTGAGTAACTCACCTCAAAACTCACCTAGGAGCTCACCTGACAGCTCACCTTACCAACTCACCTTGAGCTCACCTTACTAACTCACCTTGAGCTCACCTTGCCAACTTTCCTTTATCTCATCTGGTAGCTCACATGTAATTTCACCTCAGATATTATTGATAAGCTCACCTTTGAGCTCACCTAGGAGCTCACTAAGAAGCTCACCTAAGATCTCATTGACTTCATCTTACCCAAAAACTCACTTGGGAGCTCGACTTGAGCTTTCCCAGAAGCTCATCAAGCTGCTCACCTAAAAACATACATCTGAGCT
The DNA here is from genome assembly GCA_019776745.2 of Taxus chinensis. Taxonomy (NCBI): domain Eukaryota; kingdom Viridiplantae; phylum Streptophyta; class Pinopsida; order Cupressales; family Taxaceae; genus Taxus; species Taxus chinensis. The sequence goes on from CM034157.1 coordinate 3,331,704, forward strand.
CACCTAATAGCTCACCCAGAAACTTGCATGAGAGCTCATCTATCAGCTCACTTTTCTAGCTGACCTTGACTTCACTAAGGAGCTCACCTTCCCAACTTACCTTGAGCTCATGTGGTAGCTCACCTAAGAGTTCATCAAGAAGCTTGCTAAGTAGCTCACCTGGGAGCTCACCTAACAGCTCACCTAGGAGATCACCGAGTAGCTCGTTGAGTAGGTTTTCTTGAGCTCACTTGTGAGCTCACTGAGTAGCTCACCGGGGACCTCACCTAGGAACTCACCAAGTAGCTCACTTGGGAGCTCACCTAGCATCTCACTAAGGAGCTCACCAAATAGCTCACAAATTAGCTCACCTTTGAGCTCTTCTAGGAGCTCACCGATCATCTTGAGTTGAGCTCACATGGTATCTCATCAAGTAACTCACTTGAGAGCTCACCTAGGAGCTCACCTTTCCTTACCAACTTGCCTTGAGCTTGCCTTGCCAACTCACCTTGAGCTCATCTGGTAGCTCGTATGTAAGCTCACCTAAGAGATTACTGACAATTTCACCTTTGAGCTCACCTGGGAGCCCACTGAGTAGCTCACCTAGGAGCTTGGCTAGGAGCTCGGCAAGTAGCTCGTGCAGGAGCTCATCTAGCAGCTCAACTTTAGCTTACCTGAAAACTTTCCTGGGAGCTTGCCTAAAAGATCACCTTGCCATCTCACCTTGAGCTCACCCAGGAGCTCACCGAGTATCTCAACTTGAGCTCAGCTGGGAGCTTGTCAAGTATCTCACCCGAAAACTCACATGGGAGCTCACCTGACAATTCACCTTGCCAACTCACATGGGAGCTCACCTATCAGCTCACCTTGAGCTCATTGAGGAGCTCACCTTGCCAACTCACCTTGAGCTCATCTGGTAGCTCACCTCAGAGTTTGCTTGAGTAGCTCACCAAGTAGCTCACATGGGAGCTCACCTAACAACTCACCTGGGAGCTCACCTAAGAAATCATCGAGCACCTCTCTAAGTAGGTTTACTTGAGTCACTTGTGAGCTCACTGAGCAGCATGATGGGGACCTCACCTAGGAGGTCACCAAGTAGCTCACTTGGGAGCTCAACTAATAGCTCACCTGGGAGCTCACCAAACAGCTCACAAAGTAGCTCACCTGGGAGCTCTTCTGGGAGCTGACTGATATACTCAAGTTGAGCTCACCTGGGAGCTCATGGAGTAACTCGACCAGGAACTCACCTGGAAGCTTGGCTGATAGCTCACCTTATAAACTCACCTTAAGCTCACCTTACCAACTCACCTTGAGCTTACTTTGCCAACTCACCATAAGCTCATCTAGTAGCTCACATGTAAGCTCACCTTAGAGATTACTGACAAGCTCACCTTTGATCTCACCTGGGAGCTCACAAGTAGCTCACCTAGGAACTTGGCTTGGAGCTTGATAAGTAGCTCACACATGAGCTCATTGAGTAGATTGACTTGAGCTTGCCTAGAAAATCACCTAGGAGTTTACTTGACAGCTCACCTTATCAGCTCACCTTGAGCTCACCCAGGAGTGTGCCGAGCATCTCGACTTGAGCTCACTCAAGAGCTCGTTAAGTAGGTTTCCCAAAAACTCACATGGGAGCTCACCTGACCGCTAGCCTTGCTAACTCACATGGGAGCTTGCCTATCAACTCACCTTGCCAGCTCGCCTTGAGCTCACTAAGGAGCTTACCTTGCCAACTCACCTTGAGCTCATCTGGTAGCTCACCTTGGAGTTCATTGAGTAACTCACCAAGTAGCTCACCTAGGAGCTCACCTAACAGCTCACCCAGGAGCTCACTGAGTAGCTCACTAAGTAGGTTGACTTGATCTCACTTGTGAGCTCACCAAGTAGTTCACTTGGGAGCTTACCTAGTAGCTCACCTAGGAGCTTGTTTTATAGCTCGCTAAGTAGCTCACCTGGGAGCTCTTCTGGGAGCTCACCAATCAGCTCAAGTTGAGCTTGCCCAGGAGCTTGTCAAGTAACTCACCTAGGAACTCACCTGAGATTGCACTTGATAGCTCACCTTTCCAACTCACCTTGACCTCATCTGGTAGCTTACATGTAAGCTCACCTCAGAGATTACCAACAAGCTCACCATTGAGCTCACCTGGGAGCTCACCAAGCAACTCACCTAGGATCCTAGATTGGAGCTCACCCAGGAGCTCATCGAGTAGCTCAACTTGAGCTTGCCCAAAAACATGCATCAGAGCTCACCTACAGCTCACCTTGAACTCACCTAGGAGCTCACTGAGCACCTTGACTTGAGTTCACCCAAGAGCTCGTCAAGTAGCACTCCTAAAAAATCACATGGGAGATCACTTGACAACTCACCTAGAAACTCACATGGGAGCTCACCTGCTAGCTTTCCTTGAGCTCACTAAGGAGCTCACCTTGCCAAATCACCTTGAGCTCATCTAGTAGCTCACCTCAGAGTTTCATTGAGTAACTTACCAAGTAGATCACCTTGGAGCTCACCTAACAGCTCACTTGGGAGCTCAACAAGTAGCTCGCCAAGTAGGTTGACTTGAGCTCACTTGTGAGCTCACTGGGGACCTCACCTGGGAGCTCACCATGTAGCTCACTTAGGAGCTCACCAAACATCTCACCAAGTAGCTCACCTAGGATCTCTTCTGGGAGCTCACTGATCAGCTCAAGTTGAGCTCACCTAGGAGCTCATCAAGTAACTCACCTAGGAACTCACCTAGGAGCTCACCTGATAGCTCACCTTACCAACTCACCTTGAGCTCATCTGGTAGCTCACATGTAAGCTTACCTCAGAGATTTCTGACAAGCTCACCTTTGAGCTCACCTGGGAGCTCACCGAGTAGCTCACCTAGGAGCTTGGATGGGAGCTCAGTAAGTAGCTCACCTAGGAATTCATTGAGCAACTCAACTTGAGCTTACCCAGAAACTCACCTGGGAGCTCACCTGATAGCTCACCTTGCCAGCTCATTGAGCTCACCCAGGAGCTCGCTGAGTAGCTTGACTTGAGCTCACCCAGGAGCTCATCAAGTAGCTCACCTAAAAACTCACATAGGAGCTCACCTTATAGCTCACCTTGCCAACTTCCATGGGAGCTTACCTATCAGCTCACCTTTCTAGCTCAGCTTACCTAGCTTCTAGGCTCACCTTACCAACTCTCCTTGAGCTTGTCTAGGTAGCTCACCTCAGAGTTCATCGAGAAGCTCAGGTTAGCTCACCTTGATCGAGTAGCTTAGTAGGTTGAGATCTCACTGAGTAGCTCACTGAGTAGCTCACCGGGGTCCTTGCCTGGGATCTGACCAAGTAGCTCCCTTGGGAGCTCTCCTAGTAACTCACCAAACAACTCATCAAATATCTCACCAAGTAGCTCACCTGGGAGCTCTTCTGGGAGCTTGCTGATCAGCTCAAGTTGAGCTCACTTAGGAGCTCATTGAGTAACTCACCTAGGAGCTCACCTAACATCTCATCTTGCCAACTCACCATGACCTCACCTTGTCAAGTCACCTTGAGCTTACCTTGTAAACTCACCTTGAGCTCATCTAGTAGCTCACATGTAAGCTCACCTAGGAGCTCATCAAGTATCTCAAATTGAGCTTACCCACAAACTCACCTTGGAGCTCGACTGACAGCTTGCCTTGAGCTTTTCTAGGAGCTCACCAAGGAGCTCACCGAACAGCTCAACTTGATCTCACATGTGACCTCACATAATAGGTCACCTAGAAACTCGCATGGGAGCTCACCTTGAGCTCACTATGGAGCTCACCTTACCAAATCACCTTGAGCTTTTCTGGTAGCTCACCTCAGAGTTTGTCAAGTAGCTTACCAAGTAGCTCATCTTGGAGCTCTCCTAACAGCTCACCTGGGAGCTCACCAAGTATCTCACTAAGTAGGTTGACTTGAGCTTGCTTATGAGCTCACTTGTGAGCTCACTGAGTAGCTCACCAGGGACCTTACCTAGGAGCTCACTAAGTAGCTCACTTGGGAGCTCACCAAATAGCTCACTGAGTAGGTTGACTTGAGCTCACTTTTGAGCTCACCAAGTAGCTCACCGGGGACCTCACCTGGGAGCTCACCAAGTAGCTCACTTGGGAGCTCACTGAACAGCTTGCAAAGTAACTCATTTGGGAGTTCTTCTTGGAGCTCACTGATCAGATCAAGTTGAGCTCACCTTACTAACTCACCTTGAGCTCACCTTGCCAACTTTCCTTGATCTTACCTTGCCAACTCACCTTGAGATCATCTGGTAGCTCACATATAAGCTCACCTCAGAGATTTTCGACAAGCTCACCTTTGAGCTTGCTTGGGAGCTCACCAAGTAGCTCACCTAGGAGCTTGGCTGGGAGCTCAGTAAGTAGCTTACCCAGGAGCTCGTCAAGTAGCTAAACTTGAGTTTATGTAGAAACTCACCTGGGTACTCACCTGATAGCTCACCTTGTCAGCTCACCTTGAGCTCACCCAGGAGTTCACTGAGTAGCTCAACTTGAGCTCACCCAGGAGCTCATCAAGCAGCTCACCAGAAAACTCACATAGGAGCTCACCTTACAGCTCACCTTGCTAACTCACATGGAAGCTTTCCTATCACCTCACCTTACCAGCTCAACTTGAGCTCACTTAAAAGCTCACCTTGCAAACTCACCTTGAGCTCATCTGGTAGCTCACCTCAGAGTTCGTCAAGTAGCTCACCTGGGAGCTCACCTAACAGCTCACTTATGAGCTCACCAAGTAGCTCTCTTTTGAGCTCACTTGTGAGCTCACCAAGTAGCTCACAAGGGACCTCACCTAGGAGCTCACCAAGTAGCTCGCTTGGGAGCTCACCTAGTAGCTCATCTAGGAGCTCATTGAATAGCTCACCAAGTAGCTCACCTAGGAGCTCTTCTAGGAGCTCACTAATTCACTCGAGTTGAGCTCACCTCGGGAGCTCATCGAGTAACTCACCTGGAACTCACCTGGGAGCTCACCTGATAGCTCACCTTGCCAACTCACCTTGAGCTCACCTTGCCAACTCACCTTGAGCTCACCTTGCCAACTCACCTTGAGCTCATCTGGTAGCTCACATGTAAGCTCACCTCAGAGATTACTGACAAGCTCACCTTTGAGCTCACTTGAGAGCTCACCAAGAAGCTCACCTAGGAGCTCATCTAGGAGCTCAGCAAGTAGCTTGCCTAGGAGCTCATCAAGAAGCTCAACTTGAGCTTGTCTTGAAACTCACCTAATAGCTCACTATGCCAACTCACCTTGAGCTCACCTAGGAGGCCACTGAGTATCTTGACTTGAGCTCACCCAAGAGCTCATCAAGTAGCTCACCTAAAAACTCACATGGGAGCTCACTTGATAGCTCACCCAGAAACTTACATGGGAGCTCACCTTGAGCTCACCGAGGAGCTCACCTTACCAACTCACCTTGAGGTCATCCTGTAGCTCACCTCAGAGGTTATTGAGAAGCTCACCAAGTAGCTCACCTGGGAGCTCACCTAACAAGCTCACCTGGGAGCTCACCGAGTAGCTCACTGACTTGAGCTCACTTGAGTAGGTGAGCTTCAAATGGGAGCTCACGAAGTAGCTTGCCTAGGAACTCACCATCGAATAGCTCACCAAGTAGCTCACCTAGGAGCTCTTCTAAGAGCTCACTGATTAGGTCTAGTTGAGCTCGTTTGAGAGCTCATAAAGTAACTTGCCTAGAAGCTCTCCTTACTAACTTTCCTTGAGCTTGCATTGCTAACTCACCTTGAGCTTATCTGGTAGCTCACATGTAAGCTCACCTTAGAGATTAACAACAAGCTCACCTTGAGCTCACATGGGAACTCACCGAGGAGCTTACCTAGGAGCTTGGCTAGGAACTCTGAAAACAACTCACCCAGGAGCTCATCGAATAGCTTGACTTGAGATTACCTAGAAACTCACCTGATAGCTCACCTTACCAGCTCACCTTGAGCTCACCAAGGAGCTCACCGAGTAGCTTGACTTGAGCTCACCTAGGAGCTCATCAAGTAGCTCACTTGAAAACTCACATGGGAGCTTGCATTATAGCTCACTTTACCGAATCGTAAGGGAGCTCACATTATAGCTCATATGGTAGCTCACCTCAGTTTTCATTCAGTAGCTCACCAAGTAGCTTTCCTAAGAGCTCACCTAACAGTTCACATAGGAGCTCACCTAACAGCTCACTTGGGAGCTCACTAAGTAGCTCACCAAGTAGGTTGACTTGAGCTCACTTGTCAGCTTACCGAGTAGCTTGCCAGGGACCTCACCTGGGAGCTCACCAAGTAGCTCCCTTGGGAGCTCACCTAGCAGCTCACCTAGGAGCTTGTTGAATAGCTCACCAAGTAGCTCACCAGGGAGATCTTTGAGGAGCTCACCGATCAGCTTGAGTTGAGCTCACTGGGCAGCTCGTCAAGTAACTCACCTAGGAACTCACCCAGAAGCTCACCTAATAGCTCACCTTTCCAACTCACCTTGAGCTTGCCTTGTTAACTCACCTTGAGCTCACCTTGATCTCATCTAGTACCTCACATATAAGCTCACCTCAGATATTACTGACAAGCTCACCTTTGGGCTTTCTTGGGAGCTCACTGAGCAGCTCACCTAAGATCTTGGCTCGAAGCTCAGTAAGTAGCTCACCCAAGAGCTCATTGAGTAGCTCAACTTGAGCTTGCCTAGAAACTCGCTTAGGAGATCACTTGACATATCACCTTGCCAGCTTTCGTTGAGCTTACCAAGGAGCTCACTGAGTAGCTTGACTTGAGGTGAGGTCCCAAATGATCTACTCAGTGAACTCACAATCAAGCTCAAGTATACCTACTCAGTGAGCTACTTTTTGAGCTCCAAGGTGAGCTATTAGGTGAGCTCCCAAATGAGCTACTTAGTGAACTACTCAATAAAATTTTAGGCGAGCTACCAGACAAGCTCAAGGTGAGTTAGCAAGGTGAGCTCCTCAGTGAGATCAAGGTGAGCTAGCAAGGTGAGCTCAAGTTTTTAGGTGAGCTACTTGATGAGCTCCCATGTGAGCTCAAGTCGAGTTACTCAGTGAGCTCCTAGGTGAGCTCAAGGTGAGCTATCAGGTGAGCTCCCAGGTGAGTTTCCAGGCAATCTCAAGTTGATCTGCTTGATAAGCTCTTGGAAAAGATACTTGTAGAGCTCCTAGATAAGCTCTTAGGTGAGCTACTCTGTGAGCTCCTAAGTGAGCTAAAAGCTAAGCTTGTTGGAAATCTTTGAGGTGATCTTACATGGGAGCTACCAGATGAGCTCAAGGTGAGTTTGCAAGGTGATCTCAAGGTGAGTTGGTAAGGTGAGCTCAATCTGAGTTAGCAAGGTGAGCTCTTAGGTGAGCTCACCAGGTGAGTTACTTGACGAGTTCACAGAATGAGGTCCTAGGCGAGCTACTTGGTGAGCTTGTTCGGTGAACTCCCTAGGTGAGCTCACTATGTAAGATCCCAAGTGAGCTACTTGGCAAGCTCCTAGGTGAGGTCCCTAGTGAAGTACTCAGTAAGCTCACAAGTGAGCTCAAGTTAACCTACCTGTTGAGCTACTTATTGAGCTCCAAGGAAAACTATTAGGTGAGCTCCCTGGTGAGCTGTTAGGTGAGATCCCAAGTGAGATACTTGGCGAGATCCTCAAGGTGAGCTTCCTGAGGTGAGCTATAAGATGAGCTCAAGGTGACCTTTATAGGTGAGCTCCCATGTGAGATCATCAAGTGAGCTCAAGTTCCCATGTGAGTTTGATAGGGGAGCTACCATGTGAGTTGGAAAGATGAGCTATCAAGTGAGTTCTTGGGTGAGCTCAAGGTGAGATGGCAAGGCAAGCTAGTAGGTGAGCTCATAGGTAAGTTTTCAGGAAAGCTCAAGTTGAGCTGCTTGACGAGATCCTAGTTGAGATGCTTGCCCAGATCCCAGCTGAGCTCCTAGGTGAGCTACTCAGTGAGCTCCTAGGTGAGCTAAAAGGTGAGCTTATCAAAAATATTTATGGTGAGCTTACATGTGAGCTACTAGATGAGCTCAAGGTGAGTTGCCAAGGTGAGCTCTACATGAGTTAGCAAGGTGAGCTACTTGGTGAACTGATCGACGAGCTTCTAGAAGAGCTCCGAAGTGAGCTACTTGGTAAGTTATTTGGTAAGCTCCCAAGTGACCTTCTAGGTGAGCTCCAAAATGAGCTACTTGGTGAGATCCTAGGCAAGGTTCCTGGCTAGCTACTCGGTGAGCTCACAAGTGAGCTCAAGTCAACCTACTCGGTGAACTACTCGGTGAACTACCACATGAGTTTTTAGGTGAGCTCCAAAGTGAGCTACTTGGTGAGCTGCTCATAGAACTCCAAGGTGAGCTACCAGATGAGCTCAAGGAAATTTGGCAAGGTGAGCTCCTCAGTGAACTCATCGTGAGATCAAGGTGAGTTGATAGGTGAGATCCTATGCAAGTTTTTGGGTGAGTTATAAGGTGAGCATCCATGTGAGTTTCTTGGTGAGCTACTTGACGAGCTACCGGTGAGCTCATGTAGAGCTTGTTGGTGAGCTATTTAGGTGAGCTATCAGGTGAGCTCCCATGTGAGTTTCCAGGAAAGCTCAAGTCAAGCTACTTGATAGGATCCTGTGCAAGTTACTTTTCGAGCTACCAATTGAGCTCCTATGTGAGCTACTCAGTGAGCTTCTAGGTGAGATCAAAGGTGAGCTTATTGGAAATCTCTAAGGTGAGCTTATATGTGAGCTACCAAATGAGCTCAAGGTGAGTTGGCAAGGCAAGCTCAAGGTGAGTTGGAAAGGTGAGCTATCAGGTGAGCTTCAAGGTGAGTTCCCAGGTGAGTTACTCAATGAACTCCTGGGCAAGCTCAACTCGAGCTGATCGGCAAGCTCCCAGAAGAGCTCCTAGGTGAGCTACTTGGTGAGCTATTCAGTGAGCTACTAGGAAAGCTCCCAAGTGAGCTACTCAAAAATATTACAAGTGAGCTACTCAGTAAGCTACTCGGAAAGCTCATAAGAGAGCTCAATTCAACCTACTCGGTGAGCTCCTAGGTGAACTGTTAACTCCAATGAGTTGTTAGGAGAGCTCGCAGGTGAGAAACTTGGTAAGCTGCTCGACCAACTCCAGCTACCAGACGAGCTCAAGGTGAGTTTAACATTGAGCTCCTCAACAATTCAATGAGTGGGTAAGGTGAGCTGATAGGCAAGCTACCATGTAGTTTTTCGGTGAGTTGATAGGTGAGCTCCCATGTGAGTTTTCAGGTGAGCTTTACAAGCTCCCCGGTGAGCTCAATTCAAGATGCTCGGTGAGCTTCTAGTTGAGCTCAAGGTGAGCTGGCAAGGAGAGCTATCAGGAAAGCTCCGAGGTGAGTTTTCAGGAAATTTTAAGTTGAGTTACTCGATGAGCTTTTGGGCAAGTTACTTTTAGAGCTCCCAGTCGAGCTCTTTGTTGAGCTGCTATGTGAGCTCCCAGGTGGCCTTAAAGGCTAGCTTATCGGTAATGTCTAAGGTGATCTTACATGTGAGCTACCAAATGAGCTCAAGGTGAGTTGGCAAGGTGAGATTTTAAGTGAGCTCCTAGTTGACTTACTCGAAGAGCTCCTAGGTGAGCTCAACTTGAGCTGATCATTGAGCTCCCAGAAGAGCTCCCAGGTGAACTAGCTAAGTTATTTGGCGAGGTCTCAGGAAAGCTACTAGGTGAGCTCCCAACTGAGCTACTTTGTGAGCTCCCATGTGAGGTCCCTAGTGAGATGCTCAGTGAGCTCACAAGCGAGCTCAAGTCAACCTACTCGGTGAGCTGCTCAGTGAGCTCTGAGGCAAGCTCTCAGGTAAGCTACTTGGCAAGCTGCTTGATGAACTCTAAGGTGAGCTACTAGACAAGCTTAAGGTTAGTTGGTAAGGTGAGCTCCTCAGTGAGCTCAAGGAAAGATGGGAGCTCACCTGGGAGCTCACTGAGAAGCTCACCGAGTAGGTTGACTTGAGATCACCTTTGAGCTAACTTGTTAGCTCATCGGGGACCTTTCCTTGGAGCTCACCAAGTAGATCTAATGGGAACTCACCTAGCTGCTCACCTGGGAGCTCACCATACAGCTTGCCAAGTAGTTCACCTAGGAGCTCTTCTGGGAGCTCACCGATCAACTTGAGTTGAGCTCACCCTAGAGCTTATCAAGTAACTCACATGGGAACTTAATTGGGAGCTCACTTGATATATCTCCTTGTCAGATCACCTTGAGCTTGCATTTAAGCTCACCTCAAAGATTGCAGACAATATTTCCTTTGAGATCACCTAGGAGCTCACTAAGTAGCTCACCTAGGAGCTCAGTTGGGAGCTTGACAAGTAGCTCACCCAGGAGATCATCGAGCATCTTGATTTGAGATTACTCAAAAAATCACTTGGTAGCTCACCTAACACCTTGCCTTGCTAACTCACCTTGAGCTCCCCTCACCTAGATCTATTTGAGCTCACCAAGCTCAAGAGCTCACTTGAGCTCACCAGGTCATCTCACATTAAGGAACTCACCTAACTCAAACTCACCTTGGAGCTCACCTAACAGCTCACCTAGAAGCTCACATGAGCAGCTCACCGAGTAGCTCACCTTGAGCTCACCTTGAGCTCGCTGAGTAGCTTCACCTCAGCTTACATTTCAAGTGAGCTCACCTGGGGAGCTCACCTAGCAGTTCGTGGAGATCACCTGAACAGCTTTCCAAGTAGCTCACCTAGGAGCTCTTCTAGGAGCTTGTCGATCATCTCAAGTTGAGCTCATTGAGGAGCTTCAAGTAACTCACCTGGGAACTCACCTAAGATCTCACCTGACAGCTTGCCTTGCCAACTCACCTTGAGCTCACCTTGCCAACTCACCTTGAGCTCACCTTGCCAACTCACCTTGAGCTCATCTGGTAGCTCACATTTAAGCTCACCTCAGAGATTACCGACTAGATTTCCTTTGAGATCACCTGAGAGCTCACCAAGAAGCTCACTAAGGTGCTCAATTGGGAGCTCGGTAAGAAGGTCTCCCAAGAACTCATCGAGAAGCTCACCCGACAACTCACCTTGAGCTCACCTGAGTAGCTCAACTTGAGCTCACCCTGGAGCTCATCAAGCAGCTTGCTCGAAAACTCACATGGGATCTCACATGGGAGCTTACCTTGCTAGCTAACCTTGAACTCACCGAGGAGCTCACCCTTGAGCTCATCTGGTAGGTTACCTCAGAGTTTATCGAGTAGATTACTAAGTAACTCACCTTAGAGCTCACATGGGAGCTCAACAAGTAACTCACCAAGTAGGTTGACTTGAGCTCGCTTGTGAGCTCACCGAGCAGCTTGTCGGGGACATCACTTGGGAGCTCACTAAATAGCTTGGCAAGTAGCTCACCTAGGATCTCTTATAGGAGCTCACTGATCAGCTCAATTTGAGCTCTCCTGGGAGCTCTTTGAGTAACTCAAATGGGAACTCACCTGGGAGCTCACCTGATAGCTCACCTTGCCAACTTGCGTTGATCTCACCTCTCCAACTAACCTTGAGCTAACCTTCCCAACTCACCTTGAGCTCATCTGGTAGCTCACATGTACGCTCACCTAAGAGTTTTTTGACAAGCTCACCTTTGAGATCACCTGGGAGCTCACCAAGTAGCTCACCTAGGAGCTCAGCAAGTAGCTTGTGTGGGAGCTCGTCGAGTAGCTCGACTTGAGCTTTCCTGAAAACTCACTTGGGAGCTCACATGACATCTCACCTTGCCAGCTCACCTTGAGCTCACCTAGGAGCTCACTGAGTAGCTCGACTTGAGCTAGCCCAGGAGCTCATAATGTAGCTCACCCAAAAACTCACATGGGTGCTCACCTAATAGCATGCCCAAAAACTTAAATGGGAGCTCACCTTGCCAGCTCAAATTGAGCTCACTAAGGAGCTCACCTTGCCAACTCACCTTGAGCTCATCTGGTAGCTCACCTCAGATTTTGTCGAGTAGCTCACCAAATAGCTCACCTGGGAGCTCACCTAATAGCTCACCTGGGAGCTCACCAAGTAGGTTGACTTGAGCTCATTTGTGAGCTTTCTTGTGAGCTCACTGAGTAGCTTGTCGGGGACCTCGCATGGGAGCTCACCAAGTACCTCACTTAAGAGCTTACCTAGAAGCTCACCTGGGAGCTTGCCAGATAGATGACTTAGTAGCTTTCCTGGGAGATTTTCTAGGAGCTCACCGATCATCTTGAGTTGAACTCGACCAAGAGCTTATCAAGTAACCTACCTAAGAACTCACCTTGGAGCTCACTTGACAACTCACCTTTCCAACTCACCTTGAGCTCACCTTTTCAACTCACTTTGAGCTCATCTTGTCAACTCACTTTGAGCTCATCTGGTAGCTCACATGTAAGCTCACCTCAGAGATTACCGATAAGCTCACCTTTGAGCTCACGTGGGAGGTTAATGAGCAGCTCACCTAGGAGCTCAGGTGGGAACCTGGTAAGCATCTCAACTTGAGCTTGCTCGAAAACTCACCTGGGAGCTTTCCTGACAGCTCACCTTACCACCTCACCTTGAGCTCACCTAGGATCTCACTATGTAACTTGACTTGAGCTTGCTCTAGAGCCTGTCAAGTAGCTCACCTAAAAACTCACATGGGAGCTCACCTTGACCTCGTTGAGGAGATCAAATTGCTAACTCACCTTGAGCTTTTCTTGTAGTTCACCTCAGAGTTCATCAAGTAGCTCACAAAGTAGCTCACCTAGGAGCTCACCTAGTAGGTCACCTGTGAGCTCACCAAGTAGCTTGCAGAGTAGGTTGACTTGAGCTTGCTAAGCAGCTTGCCAGGGACCTCACCTGGGAGCTTACTAAGTAGCTCACTTCAGAGCTCACTAGTAGCTTACCTGGGAGCTCACCGAACAACTTACCAAGTAGCTCACCTTGGAGAACTTCTGGGAGCTTATCGATCAACTCGAGTTGAGCTCACTCAGGAGATCGTCAACTAACTCACTTGGGAGCTCGCCTTGCCAACTCACCTTGAGCTCACCTTACAAACTTACCTTGAGCTCATCTGGTAGCTCACATGTAAGCTCACCTCAGATATTTCTGACAAGCTCACATGGGAGCTCAACAAGCATCTCACCTAGGAGCTCGGCTGGGAGCTCAACAAGAAGCTCACTTAGGATCTCATCAAGTAACTTGACTTGTGCTTACCCAAAAAATCACATGGGAGCTCATTTGATAGTTCACCTTGAGCTCACCCAGGAGGCCACTGAGTAGCTATAATTTAGCTCACCTAGGAGCTTATCAAGCAGATCACCAAGTAGGTCACTTGGGAGCTCTTTTGGGAGCTTGATGATCATCTCCAATTGAGCTTGTCTAGAACTTATTGAGTAACTCACAAAGGAACTCACCTGGGAGCTCACCTAACAGCTCACCTTGCTAACTCACCTTGAGCTCACCTTGGTAACTTACCATGAGCTCATGTTGATAACTCACCTTTAGCTCATCTGATAGCTCACATGTAAGCTCACCTTTGAGCTCTCCTAGGAGCTCACTGAGTAGCTCACCAAGTAGCTCACCTAAGAGCTTAGCTAGGAGCTCAGTTAGTAGCTTACCCAGGAGTTTGTTAAGTATCTTGACTTGAGCTTACCCAGAAACTCACTTGGGATCTTGACTTGAGCTCACCTAGGAGCTCGTTAACTAGCTCACCAAAAAACTCACTTAGCAACTTACCTGACAGCTCACCCAGAAACTCACATGGGAGATTGTCTATCAACTCACCTTGCCAGCTCACCTTAAGCTCATTAAGGATCTCACCTTGCCAACTCACCTTGAGCTCATGTGGTAGCTCACCTCGGAGTTCATTGAGAAGCTCGCTAAGTAGCTCACCTAGGAGCTCTCCTAACAGCTCACCTGGGAGCTCACTGAGTAGCTCACCAAGTAGGTTATCTTGAGCTCACTGAGTAGCTTTCTGGGGACCTTACATGGGACCTCACCAAGTAGCTCACTTGGGAGGTCACCTAGCAGATCACCCTGGAGGTCACCGAATAGCTCAAAAATTTACTCACCTTTGAGCTCTTCTGGGAGCTCACCTATCATCTCGAGTTGAGCTCACCCAAGAGCTCATCGAGTAACTCACCTGGGAGCTAACCTAACATCTCACCTTACCAACTCACCTTGAGCTTACCTTGCCAACTCTCCTTAAGCTTACCTTTCCAACTCACCTTGAGCTCATTTAGTATCTCACATGTAAGCTCACATAGGAGCTCAATAAGCAGCTCACATAGGAGCTTGGTACGCAGCTTACCCAAGAGCTTATCAAGTAGCTCAACTTGAACTTACCTTAAAACTCACCTTGGAGCTTACCTGATAGCTTTCCTTACTACCTTAACTTGAGCTTACCTAGGAGCTCACACAGGAGCTCACCAAGCATCTTAACTTGATCTCACCTTGGAGCTCATCAAGTAGCTCACCTGAAAACTCACATGTGAGCTCGCATAACATCTCACCTAGAAACTTGCATGGGAATTCACATATCAGCTCACCTTGCCAGCTCACCTTGAGCTCACTGTGGAGCTCACCTTCTTAACTCACCTTGAGCTCATATGGTATCTCACCTTAGAGTTCGTCAAGTAGTTCACTAAGTAGTGTGCCAAGGAGCTCACCTAATAGCTCGCCTGGGATCTCCCCAAGTAGCTCACTGAGTAGGTTGACTTTAGCTCACTTGTGAGCTCACCAAGTAGTTCACCAGGGACCTCACTTGGGAGCTTACCAAGTAGCTCACTTGGGAGGTCACCAAATAGCTCATCGAGTAGTTTGACTTGAGTTCACTTATGAGTTCACCGAGAAGCTTGTTGGGGACCTCGCCTAGGACCTCACTAAGTAGCTCACTTAGGAGCTTGCCTACCAGTTCACCTGGGAGCTCGCCGAATAGCTCACAAAGTAGCTCACCTAAGATTTCTTCTTGAAGCTCGCCAATTACATCAAGTTGATCTCACCTTACTAACTCACCTTGAGATAACCTTGCCAACTTACCTTGAGCTCACCTTGCCAACTAACCTTGAGCTCATCCGGTAGGTCACATATAAGCTCCCGGGCAAGCTCAACTCGAGCTGATTGGCAAGATCCTAGAAGAGCTCCTAGGTGAGCTATTTGGTGAGCTATTCAGTGAGCTCATAGGCAAGCTATTAGGAAAGCTCCCAGGATAGCTACTTGGTGATTTTTCATGAGAGGTCCCCTGCTCGGTGAGCTCCTAGGTAAGCTGTCAGGTGAGCTCCCAAGTGAGCTGTTAGGTGAGCTCCCAGGTGAACTACTTGGCAAGATACTTAGTGAACTCTAAGGTGGGCCAAAAGATGAGCTCAAGGTGAGTTGGTAAGGTGAGCTCCTCAGCAAGCTCAAGGTGAGCTGATAGGTGAGCTCCCATGTGAGTTGGCAAGGTGAGCTGTTAGGTGAGCTCTGATATGATTTTTTAGGTGAGCTACTTAACGAGCTCTCGCGAAAGCTCAATTCAAGCTACTTACTGAGCTTAAGGTGAGTTGGCAAGGTGAGGTATCAGGTGAGCTCCCAGGTGAGTTTCTAGGAAAACTCAACTCGAGTTGTTTGATGAGCTCCTAGGTGAGTTGTTTCCTGAGCTCCCACCTGAGCTTCTAGGTGAGCTACTCGGTGAGCTCCTAGGTGATCTCAAAGGTGAGCATGTTGGTAATATCTGAGGTGAGCTTACTATTTCACTCGGAATGTTTCATTCCTTTTAGAAACAGATAAGGGTTGGGGCTAGGAGGAATACATGTAGAATGTCGAGATGGTGTGCGCGTACCGTAGAGAAGGATCAGGCTGACTGCGAAGAACTCCTTTTTGTCTTGGAAGGACTACCTACAAATAAGAACACAAGACCACAAGATTTTAATCAGACAATAAATGAGGAAACTACCTTGGGCCCAGGAAATATAAAACTTCCTTTCGAAGGTGGTCAGTTCCCTTGCTAATATGAATTAACACAAAAGACTATAAAATATCAATTAAGTTGCTTCGTTGAACTGGATAGGGGAAAGGCTGTTTTTCTGGTTTTGATCAGAGGAACCGATGGCAGTTACTGATAACTGATACCGGTGGGTTCTAGGATCTATAGGTTGGTCGCTTTATGGGGTAGTTGTGTTGTTTGTAAGGCTGTATATAGGTGGTATTAGGAAATAAGGTGATGAGAGGTAGATGAATGATAGTTAGAGGTAATATGCATGTTGGGTAGTGGATTTAGGGATGGATTTATGAGGACTGTAATCCAAAAGGCATAAGAAATGTTATAAGAGAGGACATGCAAGATGTGACTTACTGGTTTTGACGAAGATGCAAGCTGATCTCCTTTGCTGTAAACACTTCTGGTATTTCCACTTGTCTCTGCTCGGTCAACCTTGCTCCCAATGATCTCTGTTGATTCAAAAATCCTTTCCTTTGATCCAAAAATGAAATTCTGATCCTTTTTTTTTGGTTTGGGGAGGCCATTTATAGGGAACTGATGGCAGTTACGTAACCGACAGCGGTCGAGTAGGAACCGGCATCGGTAAGGAAAAAGTAGGCTATTTTTAGTAAAACAGCCCACCTTCCTTGCTTTTCTCCCGAGAGATTAGTTGCGGGCTTGGTCAAGTGACTAGAAGGTCGGTTTTAGGTGCGAGAAAGGGGTCCTTAGTCATGGGTGTAGGTGTAGACCAAGTTTTAGGTTTTAATTAGGTTAGTTTAGGATTAGGGCTAGGTCATGATGAGGTGGCAAAATGGGGTGGCAGGTGAGTTGATGGGGATTTATCAATTACAAGGTAATTAATAAATAATTGTGTAAGGTTTAGGTAATGAGGTTAGGTTGCGAAATGGGATGCGGGTCACAAGGGGTTGTAAGACATGAATTTGGTGTCTACATTAGCCCCTTATTGTCGTGTAGCTTGTGTTGTAAAGTTGTGCAGACAATAATATGAAGTGGTTTCTCCTATTAAGGATATAGGTAATCCCCCTCAAATCTATCGCTGATTGAGTGAACGGGAAATCAGGGATAGGGTTGATAAAGGGTACATGTTGTAGAGAGGATGGTAAGGTGGTGGGGTAGGTCCAAGGAAGCAGATGCATGTTGAAATGCAATAGCACGACTAAGGTACATGATTTGACGAGCAAACCAGCAATGTATAGGTAAAGGTCGATAGTTTATCCAAACAAGGGTGATATAATCCTGGTATCCAAGGCATAAGAAGTAGCTCCAGGGTATATAACAGGTAAGGTATAGGAACATTTAGGCATGTTCGGCTAGTACCAAATGGTTGATTTGGTTGAGATAAACGTCACGGTCTAGGTCTAGGCAAAGTTGGTTGACAGATCAAGTCAAGGACCCTAATCATGCTAAAACATGAATAGGTGAGCTTGATTGAACAAAAGGTACATGATGGATGGATAAAATAAAATGTTGATTGTGGGTATGGTATTGAAGTGATACGGTCATGGGTCGGGCCTAGTTGTTGGGTTACGGCCTTGGGTCGGGCCGGATGGTTAGGGTGAGGCCTTGGGTCCGGCCAAATGGGTAGATTGAGGCCTTGGGTCGGGCCGAATAGGTAGGTTAAGGCCTTGGGTCGGGCCAAATAGGTAGGTTGAGGCCTTGGGTCGGGCTGAATAGGTAGGTTAAGGCCTTGGGTCGGGCCAAATGGGTAGGTTGAGGCCTTGGGTCGGGCCGAATGGGTAGGTTGAGGCCTTGGGTCGGGCCAAATAGGTAGGTTGAGGCCTTGGGTCGGGCCAAATGGGTAGGTTGAGGCCTTGGGTCGGGCCAAATGGGTAGGTTGAGGCCTTGGGTCAGGCCAAATGGGTAGGGTGAGGCCTTGGGTCGGGCCAAATGGGTAGGGCGAGGCCTTGGGTCGGGCCAAATGGGTAGGTTGAGGCCTTGGGTCGGGCCAAATGGGTAGGTTGAGGCCTTGGGTTGGGCCAAATGGAGGGTGACGGTTGATATCTGTTTGGGCCTTGGGTATGGGCCAAATGGGTGAGGGGTGTAGGCGATTGAGGTGGTCGCAGGGCCAAATGGGTAGGGTGAGGCCTTGGGTCAGGGCCAAATGGGTCGATGCCGAGGCAGCATTTGGGTCCTCGGCCAACACCTCCAGAAGGGCCCGAGGGTAGCAGCTGAGCGCAGTGTGATGGATGCCGGAGCCAAATGGTTAGGGCGAGGCCTTGGGTACGGGCCAAATGGTTACAGCAGGGGCGAGGCCTTGGGTCAGGCCCAAATGGGACAAGAAGTTGAGGCCTTGGGTCACGGCCAAATGGGTAGGGTGAGGCCTTGGGTCGGGCCAAATGGTTAGGACGAGGCCTTGGGTCGGGCCAAATGGTTAGGGCGAGGCCTTGGGTCGGGCCCAAATGGTTGGGGCGAGGCCTTGGGTTGGGCCAGATGGTTTGTTGTGGCCTTAGGTCAGGCTGAGTGGTTGCTTGCAGAGGTGAGTGTTATTAATATAAATACGTGAAGATACTTATATTTTTAAGGAAAAACACAACACATGATAGGTTATGGTAGGGGATGGTCAAGCTAACCTTGGGAGACCCCATGTCTCCTAAGTGCTGCCTACATAGCCCATTGCACAAAGCAAGGAGGGGCCTCAGACCGATGTAGTTCTCCCTTAGGACCAGGGAGAGGTGAATTCAGGCAATTTAGGTACGGTTTAGGCAATTGGTAGGTTGGTAAGAATATTGATATTAATATTGGTAAGGTAAGGTTGTTGGTGTCGGTAATGAATTGGTGATGTTGTAAAAGGTATAAGGGAAGCGAAAGTTAGCCTACCCAAGTAGAAGGGAACCATGTCCTGATTAAGATCAACACACAATCCTAGATGCGAGGCAAAGCAGAAAGAGTGCTCCGTAGGTGAAAAGAGCTAAACAAACCACACAACGTAGAATGAGCTTGAAGCCCTAGGTACTGTGCATAGACGAGAAGTCAATAGGTGAAAAGAGTTGTATGATCACAATATATCAGGTGTACGTTACGTCCCTTGAGTTGAAACAAATGGTGAGGTGAGGTGGATGATATAGCTGAGATACAGAGAACTTGTTACAAAGTGAGTGTTCTGACGAAAGAGAACCTACCCTAAATAGACAAGTCCATGACCCAAAAAGTTCTTTTGAATGAGGCTTTTATTTGACTGAATATAGACTGATCGATGTGGGAAGTCTACAAGGGATATTGATTGTATTATTCTTGAGGTCTTCACGAAGCTGATCAATGCGAGAAGCTTCTGATAAAGGTTGACTGTGTATAGCTGTCCTTCGAGGGAGCAGTCTATTTATAGTAGCAGATATGATTTTAGTGCATAGCTGTCCTTCAGGGGAGCAGTCTATATAGAATAGCAGCAATAATTTGGCATATAGTTGTCCTTCGAGGGAACAGTCTATATATAATTTAGATAGCTAGATGTTCTTTTGGCGTGAAGCATCTAGTTTGGTAGGAAGTTTGACTCAAGAAAATCCCATAAGAAGGTGGTATTTTAAAACTTTGAAGTCATGGACTAGACTAAAAAGGGGTAGGCATCGTTGAGGGGAGGTGAGAATCAAACTATGTGAGCTTGATTTTTATTATGAGGTGTAGGAAACAAAGTGTATGTAGCGGTAAATGAGCTCAAGGGACGAGCAGTAGGTAGATAAGAAGTGATATAACACTAAATTCAACAGTAGAATGGTCGAAGATGCAAGGCATTAAGGGGTTCAGGCTCAGGTTTACCATTAAGTGAAGCTAAACGATAAGTGCCTGATCCATAAGTGTGAGTGATTATATAAGGCCCAATCCAATTAGGAGAAAATTTTCCACGTTTGCTCTTTTCTAGTTTGGTTACATGTTGATTCTCTTTGAGGACAAGATCACCAACCTTAAAGGTGTGCTCATGAAGTCACTTATCATAAGCACGCTTGATACGTTTTTGATAGATTTGGAGGTGATCAAGAGCTGTAAGATGACGCTCGTCAAGAAGCTCCAATTGGGCGAACCGCTCTTGGCGGAAATCATCGTTGGTGAGAATATCCTGAAGAGATATTCTCAGGGAGGGTATTTGTACTTCGAGAGGCAGGACAGCCTTGGTACCATATACCAAAGAAAAAGGTGTGGCATTAGTGGAGGTACGAATACTAGTACGATAAGCCCAAAGGGCAAAGGGAATGTGATCGTGCCAATTTCTTCCGGATTCATTGACAACTTTCATGAGGATTTTGGTTAGGGTTTTATTAGAAGATTCAGCCTGACCATTGGCCTGCGGATAGTAAGGCGATGAGAAACTAAGTTTGATACCAAAGTTGTTACAAAGGTCTTGTAACAACTTGTTTTTAAAAGATTTACCATTATCGGTTATTAGGCGATGAGGAATACCAAAACGACAGATAATGTGATGGTTAATGAATTCGACAATTTTTTCTTTTTTAGTTGAAATGAGTGGAATAGCCTCCACCCATTTTGTGTAATATTCGGTTGCTGTGATAATCCATCGGTGACGTTGCGAAGAGGACGGATGAATCTCACCAATAAGGTCTAAACCCCATTGTGAGAAAGGCCAAAGATCTCGTGTGACCTGCAACGGATGGCTAGGAGTATGTTGAAGGTTAGCATGTTGTTGGCACATAACACAATGCTTAACATATTCGTAGCAGTCGTTATTGAGAGTAGGCCAATAATAACCTAGGCGAAGGATTCGTTTAGTCACGGCAAGGACACTAAAATGTCCACCACAAATGCCGTCATGGACCTGTTGGATGGTATGGGTGACTTCCGCCTGGTGAGACATTGAAGGAGGATGCCATCAAAGCCACATTTATAAAGGAGTCCCCCCATAACTACATAACGAGAAACGCGTTTAAGAAAAGCGCGTTTACCAGTACTAGTAAGGTCAGATGGGAGAACAGAGGTTGTAAGGTAGTCGTGAAATTGATGATACCAAGTATCCTGTGAATTAGCAGACACATTATTTATCATACAAACTACCGGGGTTGAGTAGGATGGGGCAAAAAGTTGTTGGACCACAACGAATAATTCAGAGTCAGTTGATGAAGCTGGAATTTGCGAGGCTAAGCAAGCCATAGTATCTGCAAATTTGTTAGTGGAGCGGGGAATGGTTTGGACAGAATAGTGAGTAAATAAGGCTAGAAGTGAGTCCACGTAGTATTTGTACTTTTGAAGTTCCTCATTTTTACATTGGTAGATGCCCATAACTTGATTGACTACCAATTGAGAGTCACCAAAAATATTGATAGATTTGATACCTAAGTGTATCGCAACTTGGAGACCCAGAACAAGGGCCTCGTATTCCACTGTATTATTAGTGCAGGGGAAATCAAGCCTGAATGAAAGATGCATAGGTTCAGCATCAAGAGGGATGAGAACAATGCCGGCTCCTCCGCCGCGCTGGCATTTAGATCCATCAAAGAAGATGGTCATTTGATACGACTCTTCCCCAAGTGAAAGAGTGGCGATGAGTTCGTCAGGGAATATAAAATTGGTAAATTATTCCCCAGGTAAAGGGGCTTCCGCAAGTTGGTCTGCGATGGTTTGTCCTTTGATTGATTTCTGGTGGACGAACTCAAGGTCGAGGTCGGCGAGGAGCATGAGCCATCGGGTCGATGCATTGGTTTAGATGAGGTTTGGCATACATGTAATGGATGGGGCCCGTGTTGGTGATGATGAAAGTTTTGTGATTCAGAAGGTAGTGTCAGAGTTTGGTAGCCACGAATGATAGGGCTAGGCACAACCTTTCTACATGTGTATACCTAGTCTCATAGTCCACCAAAGTACGACTTATATAATAAACAACTTGTTCTCTATTCTCAGAGTCATGATGTGTAAGCATGGCCCCTACAGCGTGGTCAGTGGCGGAAAGGTAAAGGTAGAAAGGGCGGTCGTCTCGAGGTGGGATAAGCACGGGTGGCTGCAAGAGATAAGTTTTGAGAGCTTCAAAGGCTTGGTGGCACTCTTCACTCCATTGAAATTCAATGTCCTTTTTAAGGAGGTGATGGAAAGGTTGACATCGATCCAAGAGTTGGGAGATGAAACGTCGGATAGATTGTAACTTACCTTATAAGCTACGCAATTGTTTGAGATTAGTAGGTGGGGGCATTTCTATGATAGCTTTGACTTTAGATGGATCGACCTCAATGCCATGCAAAGAGATGATAAAACCAAGAAACTTTCCCGAAAGGACACCAAAGACACATTTCTTTGGTTGAAGACAGACAGAATATTGTAACAGGTGATCAAAAATAATGGTTAAAACATCGAGATGTTCACTGTGATGTTTAGACTTGCCAAGAAGATCGTCGACGTAATCTTCAAGGATTGTGTGCATAATGTCATGAAAAATGTAGGTCATAGCCCGCTGATAGGTGGCACCAGCATTCTTAAGGCTGAATGGCATTACACGGTAACAGAAGGTTCCCCAAGGAGTTATGAAGGTAGTTTTGTGTTGATCGGCAGGGGCAACCAAAATTTGGTTGTATCCTAAAAAGCCATCCATGAGAGAGAGCATCTCATGGCCTACAGTGAGATCAACAAGTTGGTCAATACTAGGTAGGGGGAAGTCATCCTTAGGGCAAGCGAGGTTAAGATCCCAGAAATCTGTGCATATCTGAAGTCCCCCCATCGCTTTAGTGACAGGTACGATGTTAGAAATCCATTGAGGATAGTCAATAGGCAAGATGAAGGAAACAGAAAGAAGTCGTTGAAGCTCTTCTTTGACCAACAGGGTAATGCGTGGATGCATTTTTCTCAGTTTTTGTTTGACTTGTTTGGAATCGGGGTTTAGAGTGATGTTATGGACGGCAATGGTAGGATCAATTCCTGGCATGTCAGCGTAGGACCAAGTGAAAGCTTAGTTACAAGCATGGAGGAAAGTAGTAAAGGTGACTTGTTCTGATGCGTTAAGGGATTGTCCGATCTTCACAATGTGAGGATCCTCCTCCATGTGGATGTTGATTTCTATAGTAGACTCGTTCAACATGGTTTGAGTTTCAGATGGTAAGGCTCGTTGAAGATAGGAGTCGTCCACCCCAAGGTAAGTGAGGATGGAGTCGTCATCCTAGCACTCAACAACATTAATCAAAGGCAAATCCTCTTCGATCATGTCTGGATACAGAAGGGGAAGAGAAGATGGGTCCTCATTATCGCGTTGATAAGTGAGAGGACCTATGAAGATAGCATTTATGAAAAAAAAAAGTTAGGAGGGATAGATTCAGGGTCTATAGATTCTGTGGGTGATGGTGGCAAAGTGGGTGATGATGGTTTGGTAGGGGTGACATCATCTTCTTCTAGAAGACAACTGACGTGAGGTTCCGTCGATGTAAGTGTTTCCAGAAATCTGAGACCACTACGATCATTATGTTTGTGTGTGGTGATGGGGATGAGCGTATGTCGGCCTTGTTCATAAAGACCAAAACCAAAGCCTTTCCAAGCACAGCGAGTCAAGAAGGTGAGGGCAAAATGACGATTTGTCAGGTATTGAAAATCGGATTGGAAGGGAACTACACCAAGAGGAGGTTCAGGGGTAATGGAGGATGCATTAACACCCCCATACGTTAGGTTGGTGCGGCAATGGGGTGGTCCGTAAGAGATTACCTCCCCCACGCGAAAGTCGTAGGTGGGATGTGCATGTAATTGTCCATACTCCTGTGGGGTAGGAAAATAACTAACGTTATATAGGCGGTACTCCCCTAGTGTAAGGCATTGAAAAACATCTACTAAGGGGTCGGAGGTTGGGATGTTAGCTGCGGGAAGGGAAGTGGTTTTTGCGATGGTGGTTTCATCAGTTGAAAGCGTAGGTACGGTTAAGGTGGATGGTTGAGGTACATTTGAAGAGGATGGTTGGGTTGAATGTATGGGTGTCTTAATTGGTATAAGCACATCGTTAGGGCGGTATAACATATTACAGGTTTTAAAGGGGGGAGGATCAGCTTTTACGGTGTAGGACTTCCCCTCGTACTCAAATTTTATGCATCTATGTAATGTTGAGGGAACGCATCCCATAACCCGGATCCAGGGGCGACCTAACAACATATTGTATTGGAACTCTCCCTCAAGGACATAGAAGAGTTCGGGTAAAGTACGTGGTCCTACATGAATGTTAAGGATCACGGTGCCTAAAGTGGAAGTAATAGCATCATTGAATGATCGCAACATGATGGGGTTGGCACACATGCAATTGGAAGGGATATTCATTTGTTGGAAGGATTTTGAAGAGATGATATTTAGGCTGGCGCCCCCTTCAATCATAACACGATGTACCTGGATATCCCAAACGTACGCTGAGATAAAAAGAGTAGGGTCAGGATCTTCGATACCAAAGTCGATAATTTCATCTTCAGAGAAACTGACTGCAGCAGCTTATGGTACAGAGACGGAAGTGGTTGGGGTGGTGGGTTGTTTGGTGAGAGAGGCAACGTGATTGGGTGTCAGAATGGATGCAACGGGTAGGGTTTCATTAGGTAAGACCTTGATCCCCTGAAGAATTTCAACGAGAGCTTGTCGATGAGATTCAGAAGTTTGAATGAGATCATATAGTGTCATTTTTACGGGTGATTGGTGAAGTTGTTTAATCATGGCTCGATGGGCAGCCCCATTAGAGACGGGTAAGCAGGTCCACGAATAACCACTTTGGGTGGTGGTGTAATCGGGATGTTGGACGGAGAAGGAGAGGACACAAGTGTGCTTTCTTTCACTTTCTCATTGTTTTTCTGCGCTCGAGTAGCAACACTAATCATATTAATTTGGTAGACCTGAGATGAGGAAGATGATTGGGATAAATCATGGTCTTCAAGAGGTGGGGTTATAATAATGACAGATCTTGGTGAGGCGGGGACAAATGGTATAGTAGAGGGAATTGGAGCTAAAGGTCTCTCCCTTCGTAAGTTTTCTTTCTTAACCTTTGTATCCGGGAGAGGTGACTAACGAAGGATGGTTTTTAAAGCTTTGCATCCCTCCACATCATGCCCCGGTGTGCGGTGATAGGCGCAGATTTTAGACTCATCATAACCTATAGGTCGGGGTTTAGACGGGTCATAAGGTCTAAGTGGGGGTAGGGAAATAGTCGTATTCTCTACCAACATAGCAAGGATTTTGGCGTAAGATCCTTTGAGTGGGTCAAAGTCAGAGGAGGATGAGGGTATTGGTTGCGTGGGTTTTGGTAATGTTTGGGTGTGGTTGGTTCGTATGGGTTGTGGTTTAGCCGAGGGGTGTTGACACATGTTTTTCACTAAATGTGGTTTCTTTGGCGTAGAAGCTACATTCAGCTGGTTAGATGATAAAGCTACAGATGATGTGGTAGTGGGACACAACCACGGAGAAAGGGGAGTAGCAGAGATTAAATCCTTTGATGATGGAGTTTGTTTAGGGTTGATAGGTGGACCGGATGCATGGGGTGATAATGTGGATATACCCTTTGATCCCTGTATGGGTGCAGAAGGCGTAGGTCGTTTTGAAGAAAACGCAGGAGGTATGATATATTGGTGCAAGGTGGAAGGATGAGGTCCCAATATGGAAGGTAGGTATGACGATGATGGTTTTGATTGTGATAGAGGCACGGGTTGAGTGTGTCTCCTAGGTGGCGGGGTGGCTTTATTCTTGGACAAATCTAGTCGCTTAGGCGGGTGTGTTAGACTGGGTATTGGAAAGGTCCCAAGTGTAGGGGAAGATTTGGCTAAGTTAATAAAAGTGGATTGGGCATTTGGTAGAGGTGAGGGGGGTGAAGGTGAGAACATGGGCATTTTAAGCTTCTGTAAACACTTCAGATATATGGTGGAAGCCTCAGGATCGGTCATTTGCATTTGAGTAGAATAAGGGGTACTCAAACGTTCCCATAGGATTCGTCTATCTTCTGGAGAATGACAGTATTCAGGTTTGAATTGTAAATTTGGTACGGAAGAAAGGTGGGTTGTGATTCCAGTCCACTATGGGCGTGATATAGGGGGTAGATGAGGTACTGTATCAATAGATATTAAGAGGTCGACCAGTTGTTGAAAAGATTTAGGTGATGAAGGACTAATAGGCAGGAGGGCATGTTTGAGAGGGTCTATCATGGTTAAAGAATTTGGTGATGTCGGTGCAAGATATTTCTCGTCTAAGGATGTAAAAAGGAGTGGCGTACCCTCCTCTTGTGCAGCAAGAGTGGTAGAAGGAGAAGTTTGGGAAATAGATAGATTAGATAACATCCACTCGCAGTCTTATAGGGATGTGGTATAAGAAGACTCATCGATGGGAAGAGAAGTCTAGGTAGTTAACTCCTTTATGGGTAAAGGAATGATTTCGCTTTGGCTTGATGGTGGTAAAGGAGGTTTGGGCTCCTGTGTTAGTGAAGAGGCTTGATTCAAAATTTTCTCGATAGAGGCTTTTGGCTGGGTATCGAAGACTGCATGGATCTCATGAACACTCTCCTCGGCTAAGATATCCTGGTTTGTGTTATTGTTGGGAGAGTGATTCGGGAATGGTTTGTTGAAGATTTTCAAATTTCGGTTGGCAGGGGCATTAGGATTATCGAGGATTATATCCCCTGCATCAACCATTTCCTGCACTATGTTTTTCAACATCTTACAGTTTTCATGACTATGTCCTTTTACACGGTGAAAGTTACAGAAGTCATTTTCTTTGTACCAGGAAGGTATGGCGTGAGTGGAATCAAACCCGGAATGAGGTTTAACAGGAGGCAAAGTGATAGCTCCAGCTTTGAGCAATTTTTCCAAGATGACGCCATAGGTTTCTCCCAAGGGAGTGTAATTGATGGGCTTGGCTTTGTACTTATAGATGGTTTTTGGTGGAGTATTGGACGGCGCTTGAGATTTGACCATCACTGCGTGGACATCTCCTTTTGATTTAGAAGAAGTGGACGCATGAGGAGTGGTGGTATTTGGTTTATTGGTAGAATCAGGAGTTCGGAAATTGGGGTTTTTGTTGCACAACCTCAATTTCTCTTCTTCTAAGGCTCGAATTTCTAGTTTCCGAGCCATGGTAAAGGCCTCATCAAATGTGTGAAAAGTTTGAATTTGAAGAGTAGGAGAAATGTGCTTAGCACATGCCCACGTGAAAAGTTCGATAAGTTCAGTCTGAGGCAAGGCATATGTAAGTTGGTTGATAAGGCTGCACCATCGTTTGACGAAATCTGCAATAGATTCATCTTCGAATTGTCGAATGGCATAAAGGTCGGTGATGGATACTTTCTTAGCAATGTTAATGGAGAAGTGATCCAAGAAAGATTGGGCTAGTTGGTTAAAAGAGAAGATTGAGTGCTGGGTTAAAGCACTGTACCACTCCAAGGCGGGTCCTGATAAGGACATGGGAAAGGTGTGGAGTAACAAGGCATCATAATGAGCGATCAAATAACAAGCATGTCTAAATGATCGCAAGTGTTGTTAAGGGTCCTTGTTACTATTAAAATGGGTAAATTTTGGTAACTCCGATTGAGGAGGATATGAATGAAGGGGGACAGAAGGGTGAATGGGCTCCCGACAAACTTGCTCGTATGTCAAGGCGCTACGACTTCCTGAAACATAAGCCTCTAAGTTTTGCATTTTGTCCATCATTTGTTTAATTAGATCAGTAGTTGGATGAGATGATGGTGTGGTTGTGGTAAACGGAGGCAAATTGGGCCAAGGACCACCGCTAGACACTGGTGGGGTTAAGTGTTGATAAGGTGTGGAGGATGAATATGTTGAGGCAACCGAATAGGGATGTCCCATATAGGATGTTGAGGTTACTGGATACGTGTATGGGAATGAAAAGGTAGGCGGATCTTGAGAAGGAAAGCTCGTGTGGATAGGTGGCAGAGAGAAAGTCATGAATGGAGTAGTCTGCAAGAGAGATGAGGTAGGGGTAGTTGGTGGTAATGATATGTGGGGTCCAAGATTAATCAATGGAAATCCAATCTGAGCCGTGTGAACCTCTGAAGCTGTCGGATTGGGAGATGGGGCTAAAGGTGCAGGAAGCAAGGCGGTGTTATCAGGCGGAGTGGGCGCTAAATGAGTAGCTATACTAATAGGCATGCCAAAAAGGACCTGACCATTAGGCGTACGGTCAGGGGCATGAGACAAATAGTATTGTACATCACTAGGATTAGCATCCAGAAATTTGGCAAAGTCCTTATCTCCCACAGGAATTTTAGGAACCTCGCTGGTATCCATAGGATTCCCCATAGAATGTGAAGGGGGTGATTCAGGTAAAGAAATAGAGCAAGCATGTGAAACCATGGTGGTGGCTTGCTTTCGAGTGATAACAACCATGGACAGGAGTTCACAGTAGGGTTTCAATCTGTCAGGAGTAGAAACAAACTCAAACTGGTAAAATTAGTAGGTTGCCGGTTTGTCAGGAATTGGAAAAGACAGTAACTGATATCAGTCTAATAACTGATGTCAGTTATACTATAGCCGACGTCGATCAGGTAACCGATGTCGGTGTAAGAATTCTGGGCTAACAAGATATAAAAAGACTGCTAATTTGATTTTTAACAACGTTTAGTATACTTGTCCAATTATTGATCACAGAAGACAGAGTATGAGAAAGAAAACAGAACTAAAAACAAGCAAGATGTACACACAAATCCAGAGATTAACCCTAGGGTTAATTTTAATTATCGTGGGCTTATGCCTTTAGACGTAGAATGATGTCAGAATCCTAAACAAGAGACTTAGGGGAAATGTCAAGTTGTTTTGGCTTATAAGGTTACCTCAATCAGGCGGAGGAATACCGCGGAAAAAGGGGGATGTTTGAGCTGTTGTGTTAATTGTGAAGTGATTTGGTATGTGTTGTGCAGTGAAAGTAAGATTAATTTCCTGTCAATACCGTGGATATCACCCCCACGTGTACGACCTATTACTTAATCTATGTTTACTAGAATTGAAAAACAACAAGCAGGAATGCAATGCACATGTTTTAAACCCAAATCAAAAATGATATTCGATGAAGCACAAGAGATGACTTTCACTAATGCGAGATGTAAAAGCAAAGCAAGTTATTTTATCAAAATAATACAAAACCTTTTGAATATCTTTTTTTAAAAGAAGAAAACAGCAAGTATACTCCCTATATGAAAGCAAGCAAAATGAAAGAAACCCAAAATGGGTCCCACCGGGCGTGCCAAAATGTTTCACTTGGAATGTTTCGTTCCTTTTAGAAACAGATAAGGGTTGGGGCTAGGAGGAATACCTGTAGAATGTCGAGATGGTGTGTGGGTACCGTAGAGAAGGATCAGGCTGACTGTGAAGAACTCCTTTTTGTCTTAGAAGGACTACCTACAAATAAGAACACAAGACCACAAGATTTTAATCAGACAATAAATGAGGAAACTACCTTGGGCCCAGGAAATATAAAACTTCCTTTCGAAGGTGGTCAGTTCCCTTGCTAATATGAATTAACACAAAAGACTATAAAATATCAATTAAGTTGCTTCATTGAATTGGATAGGGGAAAGGCTATTTTTTCTGGTTTTGATCAGAGGAACCGATGGCGGTTACTGATAACCGATGTCGGTTACTGATAACCGATACTGGTTGGTTCTAGGATCTGTAGGTTGGTCGCTTTATGGGGTAGTTGTGTTGTTTGTAAGGCTGTATATAGGTGGTATTAGGAAATAAGGTGATGAGAGGTAGATGAATGATAGTTAGAGGTAATATGCATGCTGGGTAGTGGATTCAGGGATGGATTTATGAGGACTGTAATCCAAAAGGCATAAGAAATGTTATAACAGAGGACATGCAAGATGTGACTTACTAGTTTTGACGAAGATGCAAGCTGATCTCCTTTGTTGTAAACACTTCTGGTATTTCCACTCGTCTCTGCTCGGTCAAGTGAAGATCTGGACTCTGTTCCTCGCTCCCAATGATCTCTGTTGATTCAAAAATCCTTTCCTTTGATCCAAAAATGAAATTTCGATCCTTTTTTTTTGGTTTGGGGAGGCCATTTACAGGGAACCGATGGCGGTTACGTAACCGACGGCAGTCAAGTAGGAACCGGCATCGGTAAGGAAAAAGTAGGCTATTTTTAGTAAAATAGCCCACCTTCCCTACTTTTCTCCTGAGAGATTAGTTGTGGGCTTGGTCAAGTGACTAGAAGGTCAGTTTTAGGTGTGAGAAAGGGGTCCTTAGTCATGGGTGTAGGTGTAGACCAAGTTTTAGGTTTTAATTAGGTTAGTTTAGGATTAGGGCTAGGTCATGATGAGGTGGCAAAATGGGGTGGCAGGTGAGGTGATGGGGATTTATCAATTACAAGGTAATTAATAAATAATTGTGTAAGGTTTAGGTAATGAGGTTAGGTTGTGAAATGGGATGCGGGTCACAAGGGGTCGTAAGACACGAATTTGATGTCTACACTTACATACTAGCTACTTGATGAGCTCAAGAAAATTTGGCAAGGTGAGCTCAAGGTGAGTTGGTAAGGTGAGCTCAAGGTGAGTTGGAGAGGGGAGCTGTCAGGTGAGCTCCCAAGTGAGTTCCCATGTGAGTTACTTAACGAGTTCCTAGGTAAGCTCAATTCAAGTAGATCAGTGAGCTCCTAGAAGAGTTCCTATGTGAGCTACCCAGTGAGCTCCCAGGTGAGTTGCTAGGTAAGCTCGTAGGTGAGCTACTTGGTGAGCCCCCAGGCAAGGTATTTGGTAAGCTACTCAGTAAGCTCATAAGTGAGCTCAAGTCAACCTACTCGGTGAGCTTCCAGGAAAGCTGCTAGGTGAGCTCCCAGGTGAGCTACTTGGTGAGCTACTCAATGAACTCCAAGGTGAGCTACTAGATGAGCTCAAGGTAAGTTAGAAAGGTGAGCTCCTCAACGAGCTCAAGGTGAGCTGGCAAGGTGAGCTGATAGGTGAGCTCCCATGTGAGTTTTTTAATGAGCTGTCAGGCGAGCTCCCTTGTGAGTTCTCAAGGGAGCTGCTTGATGAGCTCCTAGGTGAGCTCAAGTCAAGCTGCTCGATGAGATCCTAGAAGAGCTTCCAGGTGAGCTACTTGGTGAACTGTTTGGCGAGCTTCTAGGTGAGCTGTTTGGAAATCTCCCAAGTGAGCTTCTTGTTGATCTCTCAGGTGAGGTCCCCAGTGATCTACTCGGCAAGCTCACAATCAAGCTCAAGTCAACCTACTTAGTGAGCTACTTGGTGAGCTCACAGGTAAGTTGTTAGGTGAGCTCCCAGGTGAGCTACTCAACAAACTCTGAGGAAAGATACCAGATGAGCTCAAGGTGAGTTGGCAAGGTGAGCTGGTAAGGTGAGCTGATAGGTGAGCTCCCATGCAAGTTTTTTAGTTGAACTAATTAACAAGCTCCCAGGTGAGTTCAAGTTGAGTTACTCGGTGAACTCCTGGGAAAGCTACCAATGAGCTCCTGGGCAAGCTATAGGTGAGATGGCAAGTCAAGCTATCAGGTGAGCTCCTAAGTGAGTTTCTAGGAAAGCTCAAGTTGATTAGATTGATGAGCTCCTGGGTGAGCTGCTTACCAAGCTCCAAGCTAAGCTCCTAGGTGAGCTACTCTATGAGCTCCCATGTGCGCTAAAAGGTGACCTTGTCGGCAATCTCTGAGGTGAGCTAACATGCAAGCTACTAGATGAGCTCAATGTGAGTTGGCAAGGTGAGCTCAAGGAAAGTTGACAAGGTGAGATCAAGGTGAGTTTGCAAGGTAAGCTATCAGGTGAGCTCCCAAGTGAGTTCTCAGGTAAGTTACTTGATGAGCTCCCTGGTGAGCTCAACTCAAACTGATCCATAAGCTCCCATAAGATTTCCTAGGTGAACTACTTAGTGAGCTATTTGGTGATCTCCCAGCTGAGCTATTTGGTGAGCTCCTAGGCAAGGTCCCCGGAAAGATGATCAGGGAGCTCACAACCGAGCTCAAGTCAACCTACTCAGTGAGCTACTCAGTGAGCTCTTAGGTGAGTCGTTAGGTGAGCTCCCAAGTGAGCTACTTGATAAACTATAAGGTGAGCTACCAAATGATCTCAAGGTGAGCTCGCAAGGCGAGCTGAAAGGTGAGCTCCCATGTGAGTTTCTGGGTGAGCTGTTAGGTAAGATCCCATGTAATTTTTTAGGGGAGCTGCTTGAGAAGCTCCTTGGCAAGCTCAAGTCGAGCTACTCAGGGAGATCCTAGGTGAGCTCAAGGTGAGCTAGCAAGGTGAGCTGTTAGGTGAGCTCCCAAGTGAGTTTCCAGGCATGCTTAAGTCGAGCTACTCAATGAGCTCTAGGGCAAGCTACTTACCAAGCTCTCGGCCAAGCTCCTAAGTGAGCTTCTCAGTGAGTTCCCAGGTGAGCTCAAAGGTGATATTGTCAACAATCTCTTATGTGAGCTTACATGTGAGCTACCATATGAGCTCAAGGTGAGTTGGTAAGGCTAGCTCAAGGTGAATTGGCAAGGTGAGCTTTCAGGCTAGCTCCTAGGTAAGCTTAACGTGATTTGGCAAGGTGAGCTCCTTAGTGAACTCAAGGTGAGTTGATATGTAAGCCCCCATGAGAGTTGGCAAAGTGAACTGTCAGGTGAGCTCTCATGTGAGTTTTTAGGTGATCTACTTGATGAGCTCCTAGGTGAGCTCAAATTGAGCTAATCGAAAAGCTCCTGGGAAAGCTTAAGGTGAGCTGGCAAGGTGAGCTATCAGGAGAGCTCCTAGGAAAGGTTCTGAGAAAGCTCAAGTTGAGCTGCTCGACGAGCTCATGGGTGACCTACTTACAAGCTCCCATGCGAGTTTCTAGGTGAGTTGTTAGGTGAGATCCCATGTGAGTTTTTAGGTGAGCTAATTTACGAGCTCTCAGGTGATCTCAAGTAGATTTTCTCAGTGAGCTCCTAGGTGAGCAAAGCGTGAGATGGCAAGGTGAGCTGTTAGGTGAGCTCCCAAGTGATTTTTTGGGTAATCTCAAGTCAAGCTACTCAATAAGCTCTAGGGTGAGCTCCTTACTAAGCTCCTAGGTGTGCTACTTGGTGAGTTCCAAGGTGAGATCAAAAGTGAGCTTGTAAGCAATCTCTGAGGTGAGCTTACATGTGAGCTACTATATGAGCTCAAGGTAAGTTAGTAAGGTGAGCTCAAGGTGAGTTGGCAAGGTGAGCTATCAGGCTAGCTCCTAGGTAAGCTTAAGGTGAGTTGGTGGGGTGTGTTCCTCAATGAGCTGAAGGTGAGTTGATAGGTGAGCTCCCATGAGAGTTGGCAAAGTGAGCTGTCAAGTGAGCTCTCATGTGAGTTTTCAGGTAAGCTACTTGATGAGCTCCCAGGTGAGCTCAAGTCAAGTTTCTCAGCAAGCTCCTAGGTGAACTCAAGGCCATCTGGTAAGGTGAGCTATCAGGAGATCTCCTAGGAAAGGTTCCAAGAAATCTCAAGTTGAGCTACTCAATGAGCTCATGGGTGACTTGCTTGCCGAGCTCCCAGCCTAGCTCCTAGGTCAGTTAGTTAGTGAGCTCCCAATCAAGCTCAAAGGTGAGCTTTTTGGTAATATCTGAGGTGAGCTTATATGCAAGCTATAAGATGAGCTCAAGGTGAGTTGGTAAGGTGAGATCAAGGTGAGTTAGCAAGGTGAGCTGAAGGTGAGTTAGCAAGGTGAGCTCCTAGGTGAGTTCCTAGGTGTGTTACTCGACAATCTCCTAGGTGAGCTCAACTTGAGTTGATCAGAGAGCTCCCAGAAGAGCTCTCAGGTGAGCTTCTTGGTAAGCTTTTTAGAGAGCTCTCAGGTGAGTTACTAGGTGAGCTCCCAAGTGAGCTACTTGGCAAGTTCCCAGGCGAGGTCCTTGGTGAGCTGCTTGGTGAGCTCAAAAGTGAGCTCAAGTCAGCCTACTCAGTGATCTGCTCAGTGAGCTCCCAGGTGAGCTGTTAGGTGAGCTCCCAAGTGAGTTGTTAGGTGAGCTCCCAGGTGAAATACTTGGCAAGCTACTCAACAAACTCTGAGGTGAGCAACCAGAAGAGCTCAAGGTGAGTTAGCAAGGTGAGCTAATAGGTGAGATCTAATACGAATTGGTAAGGCGAGCTGTCAGGTGAGCTATTGTGTGAGTTTTCAGGTGAGCTACTTGACGAGCTCCTGGGTGAGCTCAAGTCAAGCTGCTCGGTGAGCTCCTAGATGAGCTAAAGGTGAGCTATCGAGAGAGCTCCCAAGTGAGTTTCTGGGTAAGCTCAAGTTGAGCTACTTGACGAGCTCCTAGGTGAGCTATTTACCGAGCTCCTAGCCAAGCTCTTAGGTGAGCTTCTTGGTGAGCTCCCAGGTGAGCTCAAAGGTGAGCATGTTGGTAATCTCTTAGGTGAGCTTACATGCGAGCTACCAAATGAGCTCAAGACAAGTTGGAAAGGCAAGCTCAAGGCGAGTTGGTAAGGTGATCTCAAGGTGAGTTGGAAATGCTAGATGTCAGGAGAGTTCCCAAGTGATTTACTCGATGAGCTCCTAGAAGAGCTCTCAGGTGAGCTACTTGGTGAGCTATTCGGTGAGCTCCCAGGTGAGCTGCTAGGTGAGCTCCCAGGAAAGCTACTTGGTGATCTCCCAGGTGAGGTCTCTGATGAGCTGCTCAGTGAGATCAGAAGTGAGCTCAAGTTAACCTAATCGGTGAGTTACTCAGTGAGTTCCCAAGTGAGCTATTAGGTGAGCTCCAAGGTGAGCTACCTGATGAGCTTCTCGACGAACTCAGAGGCAAGCTACCAGATAAGCTACTTGATAATATCTTGGTAAATCTCAAGTTGAGCTACTTAGTGTGCTCCTACGTGAGCTCAATGTGAGCTAGAAAGGCAAGTTATCAGGTGAGCACCCAGGTAAATTTTTAGGTAAGCTCAAGTTGAGCTACTCGAAGAGCTCCTGGGTGAGCTTCTTACCGATCTCCTAGCTAAGCTTCTAGGTGAGTTAGTCATTGAGCTCCCAGGAGAGCTCAAAGGTAAGCTTGTCAGAAATCTCTGAGGTGAGCTTACATGCAAGCTACCAGATGAGCACAAGGTGAGTTGGCAACATGAGCTCAAAGTGAGTTGGTAAGGTGATCTCAAGGTGAGTTGGTAAGGCAAGTTGACAAGCAAGCTCCCACGTGAGTTCCTAGGTGAGTTACTCGATGACCACCTAGGAGATCTCAACTCGAGCTGATTGTTGAGCTCCTAGAAGAGCTCTCAAATGAGCTAGTTGATGAGCCATTCGGTGAGCAGCTAGGTGAGCTCCATAGTGAGCTACTTGGTGAGCTCCCAGGAGATGTCCCCAGAAAGCTACTCGGTGAGCTCACAAGTGAGGTCAAGTCAACCTACTGGATGAGTTACTTGTGAGCTCAAAGTGAATTGGCAAGGTGAGCTCCCATGCGAGTTAGGAATGTGAACTATCAAGCGAGCTCCCATGTGAGCTTTCATGTGAGCTTCTTGATGAGCTCCAAGCAGAGCTCAAGTTGAGCTACTAAGTGAAATCCTGGGTGAGCTCAAGGTAAGCTAGCAAGGTGAGCTCCTAGGTGAGTTTTAGGGTGAGTTGTTTGTCAAGTAGCTCACCTGAAAAATCACATGGGAGCTCACCTAACAGCTCGCCCAGAAACTCACATGGGAGATTACCTATCAGCTCACCTTACTAGCTCACCTTGAGCTTGCTAAGGAGCTCACCTTACCAACTCACCTCGAGCTCATCTGGTAGCTCACCTTGGAGTTCTTCAAGTAGTTCACTAAGTAGGTCACCTAGGATCTCTCCTAATAGCTCACCTGGGAGTTCACCGAGTAGCTCGCCGAGTAGGTTGACTTTAGCTCACTTGTCAGCTTACCGAGTAGCTTATCGGGAACCTCACCTGGGAGCTCACAAAGTAACTCACTTTAGAGCTCACATAACAACTTACTTGGGAGCTCACAAAACATCTCGCTATGTAGCTCACAAAACATCTCACCAAGTATCTCACCTCGGAGATCTTCTGGGAGCTCACCGATTAACACAAGTTGAGCTCACCTGGGAGCTCATCAAGTAACTCACCTGGGAGCTTACCTGATAGCTTGCGTTGCCAACTCACCTTGAGCTCATTTGGTAGCTCACCTTGGAGTTTGTCGAGTAGCTCACCAAGTAGCTCACCTGGGAGCTCGCCTAATAGCTCACCCTGGATCTCACCTGGGAGCTCACCTAATAGCTCACAAAGGATCTCACCAATCTACTCATAGAGTAGGTTGACTTGAGCTTGCTTGTGAGCTCACTGAGCAGCTTGAAGGGTAACTAAAATGGGAGCTCACCAAGTACCTTGCTTGGGAGCTCTCCAAATAGCTCGCCGAGTAGGTTGACTTGAGCTCACTAGTTAGCTCACCAAGTAGCTTGTCAGGGACCTCACCTAGGAGCTTGCCAAGTAGCTCTCTTTGGAGATCACCTAGGAGCTCGCCTGGGAGCTTTCTGAATAGCTTACAAAGTATAGAGTTCATCAAGCAGCTCACCTTAGAGCTCACCTAGGAGCTTAATGAGCAGCTCAGTGAGTAGGTTGACTTGAGCTTGCTTGTGATCTCACTAAGCAGCTCGTCGGGGACCTCAACTAGGATCTCACCAAGTAGGTCGCTTGGGAGCTCACCTAGTAACTCTCCTAAGAACTTGTTAAACAAATCGCCAAGTAGCTTACCTGGGAGCTCTTCTAGGATCTCACCGATCAGCTCGAGTTGAGCTCGCTCGAGAGCTTATCGAGTAACTCACAAGGGAACTCACTTGGGAGCTCACTTGAAAGCTCACCTTCCCAACTCACCTTGAGCTCTCCTCTCCAACTCACCTTGGCAAGTCACCTTGAGCTCATCTAGTAGCTCACATGTAAGCTAACCTAAGAGATTACAAACAAGCTCACCTTTGAGCTTACCTGAGAGCTCATCAAGTAGCTCACCTAGGAGCTCAGCTAGGAACTCAGCAAGTAGCTCGCATGGGAGCTCATCGAGCATCTTAACTTGAGATTACCTG
Organism: Taxus chinensis; assembly: GCA_019776745.2. Lineage (NCBI taxonomy): Eukaryota > Viridiplantae > Streptophyta > Pinopsida > Cupressales > Taxaceae > Taxus > Taxus chinensis. The sequence continues at coordinate 3,368,432 of CM034157.1, forward strand.
GAAACTCACCTGACAGCTTGCCTTGAGCTCACCTTACCAGCTCAACTTGAGCTCATGTGGGAGCTCATCATGTAACTCACCCAAAAACTTACATGGGAGATCACCTAACAACACACATAAAAACTCAAATGGGAGCTCACCTTGCCAGCTCACCTGAACCTTGCTAAGAATCTCACCTTGTTAAGTCACCTTGAGCTCATATGGTAGCTCACCTAAGAGTTTGTCGAGCAGCTCACCAATTAGTTCACCTGGGAGCTTACCTGAGAGCTCACCAAACAACTCACTGAGTAGGTTGATTTGAGCTTACTTGTGGGCTCATTGAGTAGCTCACTGGAGACCTCACCTGGGAGCTTGCCAAGTATCTCACTTGGGAACTTGCCTAGTAGCTCACCTGGGAGCTCACCGAACAACTCCCTTAGTAGCTCACCTGGGAGCTCTTCTACGACCTCACCGATTAGCTCGAGTTGAGCTCAACCAATATTTCATCGAGTAACCCACCTGGGAACTTACCTGGGAGCTTTCCTAACAACTCACCTTGCCAACTCACCTTGACTAACCCAAAAACTCACATGGGAGCTCACCTGATATCATGCCTAAAAACTCAAATTGTAGCTCACCTTAAGCTAACTGAGGAGCTCACCTTGCTAACTTGCCTTGAGCTCATCTGGTAGCTCACCTCAGAGTTTTTCAAGTAGCTCACCAAGTAGCTCACCTGGGAGCTTACCTAATAGCTTGCCTGAGAGCTCACCGAACAGCTCATCTAGCAGGTTGACTTGAGCTTGCTTGTGAGCTCACTGATTAGCTCATCGGGGACCTAACCTAGGAGCTCGCCAAGTATCTCAGTAAGTTCCCAAGTTGAGCTTGACCAAGATCTCGTCGAGTAACCCACCAGGGAACTTACCTAGGAACTTTCCTGATAGCTCACCTTGCCAACTCACCTTGAGCTCACCTTTTCAACTCACCTTGAGCTCATCTGGTAGCTTGCATGTAAGCTCACCTCAGAGATTAGCCTAGGAGCTCACTAAGAAGCTCACCTAGGAGCTCAGCTGGGAGCTCAGCAAGTAGCTCAACTTGAGCTTCCCTAAAAAATCATCTGGGAGCTCACCTGACAGCTCACCTTACCAGCTCACCTTGAGCTCACCTAGGATCTCACCAAGCAACTCAACTTGAGCTCACTTAGGAGCTCGTAAAGTAGTTCACCTGAAAACTTACATGGGAGCTTGCTTGACAAATCACCTAGAAACTCACATGGGAGATTGCCTATCAGCTCACCTTGCCAGTTCACCTTGAGCTCACTGAGAATATAACCTTGCCAAATCAACTTGAGCTCATCTGCTAGCTCACCTCAGAGTTCATTAAGCAACTCACAAAGTATCTCACCTAAGAGCTTGCCTAATTGCTCACCTGGGAGCTCACCAAGTAGCTAATAGAGTAAGTTGACTTGAGCTCACTTGTGATCTCACTAAGTAGCTTACCGGGGACCTCACCTAGGATCTCACCAAGTAGCTCACATCAAAGCTCACCTAGAAACTTGCCTGGGAGCTCGCGAAACATCTCACTAAGTAGCTCACCTGGGAGATCTTTTGGGAGCTCACCGATCAGCTCGAGTTGAGCTCACTCAGGAGCTCATACATTAACTCACCTGGGAGCTCACTTGACAGCTCACCTTGCCAACTCACCTTGAGCTCACCTTGCCAACTCACCTTGAGCTCATCTGGTAGCTCACATGTAAGCAAACCTTAGGGATTTTCGACAAGCTTGCATTGGAGCTCACTGAGTAGCTCACCTTAAGCTCACCCAGGAGCTCACTGAGAAACTCAAATTGAGTTCACCTGGGAGCTCAACAAGGTGCTCACCCAAAAACTAGCATTATGAGCTTCCCTTATAGCTTACCTTACCAACTCGCATGGGAGCTCACCTATCAGGTCACCTAGAGCTTGCTGAGAAGATAACCTTGCTAACTAGTCTTGAGCTCATCTGGTAGCTCACCTTGGAGTTCATCGACCAGCTCACTAAGAAGCTCACATGGGAGCTCACCTAACAGCTCATGTGGGAGCTCACCAAGCACATCGCCGAGTAGGTTGACTTGAGCTCACTTGTGAGCTTGGCAGGGACCTTTCCTTGGAACTTTCCAAATAGCTCCCTTGGGAGCTCACCTAGTAGCTCGCCTGGGATCTCGCTGAACACTATGCCTAGTAGGTCACCTGGGATCTTTTATGGTGGCTTTCCAATCAGCTCAAGTTGAGCTCACCCAGGAGATCGTCAAGTAACTCACCTCCGAACTCACTTGGGAGCTCACCTAACAGCTCACCTTGTTAACTCACCTTGAGTTCGCCTTGCTAACTTGCCTTGAGCTCACCTTCAACTCACCTTGAGCTCACCTTGCCAACTCACCTTGAGCACATCTAGTAACTCCCATATAAGCTCACCTAAGAGATTGCTGACAAGCTTATCTTTGAGCTCGCCTGGGAGCTCACTAAGAAACTCACCTAGGAGCTCGACAAGCAGCTTTCCCAGGAGCTCATCAACCAGTTGGACTTGAGCTTGCCCAGAAACTCACCTAGAAGCTCACTTGACAACTTGCCTTGCCAGCTCACCTTCAGCTTGCCCATGATCTCACCAAGCAGCTCAACTTGAGCTCACCTGAGAGATCGTCAAGCAGCTCAATTGAAAACTCCCATGGGAACTCACTTGATAGCTCATGCAAAAACTCACATGGGAGCTCACCTTTCTAGCTCACCTTGAGCTCACTGAGGAGCTCACCTTGCTAACTCACCTTGAGCTCATCTGGTAGCTCACCACGTAGTTCATCAAGCTATTGACCAAGTAGCTCACCTAGTAGCTCACCTGGGAGCTCACTGAGTAGGTTGAATTGACCTTTCTTGTGAGCTCACTGAGTAGATTTTCAGGGACCTTAACTAGGAGCATACCAAGTAGCTCAATTTATAGCTCACCTAACAACTTGCTTGGGAGGTCACCGAATAGCTCGCCAAGTAGCTAACCTAGGATATCTTCCAGGAGCTTTCCAATCAGCTCTAGTTGAGCTTGCCTGGGAGCTCGTCAAGTAACTTACTTGGGAAATCCCCTGGGAGCTTGCCTGTAAGCTCTCCTTGCCAACTCACCTTGAGCTCATCTGGTAGCTCACATGTAAGCTCACCTTAGATATTTCCAACAAGCTCACCTTTAAGCTCGCATAGTAGCTTGCATGGGAGATCACATGGGAGCTTACCGAGTAGCTCACCTAGGAGCTTGGCTAGGAGCTCAGCAAGTAGATCACCTAGGAGCTTGTCGAGAAACTCAACTCTAGCTTTCCTAGAAACTCACATGGGAGCTCACTAGGCTAGCTCACCTTGAGCTCACCTAAGAGCTTACTGAGCAGCTTAACTCAAGCTCACCTGGGAGCTTGTCAAGTACCTATCCTGAAAACTCACATGGGAGCTCACTATAACAGGGGCACATCTCCATGCTCATAGAGAGACCACCTCCCCCAGGATGGGCAGACCCCATCGGCGCATGGTAGTACACGAGGTGCTATCCAGGGAGCTAGAGGGACTTCTGGCTGAGGCAAATGGTTGGATAGCCATGGGTTGGGGTTGATGACCTCACATGCATTGGCCTATAGAAGATCTGGGTGAGTTGGGCAAGTTAAGCAAGTAGTTTGAAAATGGGTGACCTCCCGGGAAGTTCCTGGTGGCGCACCATTGCAACTCTGGAGGGCTATGTAGTGAGAAAGAGTTATGCATGGGAGATTTGAAAGGACCATGCTATGAGCCCAAGGATGTCTCAGAATCAAGATTTACCCAAGGTGGGTTGGTGAGAAAAGTTTGTTGCACTTAGGAATAGTGCAGGGTGTCTTGGAACGAAGAACTTACCCAATGTATGCGGAGTGAGTTGGGCAACTCATGAGGGACATGTAGAGGCAGAGAGAGTTGGTTTGAAGCATGAATACCTTATATGATAGAGGCCTTGCGTTGAGAGTGAAGTGCAAGCCTAAAGAGCCAAATGAGTATGGTAGACAATGAGACCAACATGGTGAACTCACAACCCCACCAAGTGGAGCGTGGAACACTTGGTACAATGGAAATTCAGAGGTTGGGGTGTTTATGAGACCTTGGAGATATACTCTACCCTTACAGAGTATGTCTATGCAGAGATGTGCATCATGGATCAGCAGTGGGACTCCATTGTTAAGTAACAATGGACTTGGGGAGACCTTTGAGGTGGCAATGTCCTTAGAAGCAGAGTTCATGTGGGAAACAGCCAAGAGGCCTGATGGAGTGAGACTGGGATCAGGAGGTCGAAATGGAGGAGAAGTAACTCAGACATGAGCAAGCCAAGTGTGGTGAGCTCCTCAATCATACAGAGGTTAAAACAACGTAGATGAGTCGAGTGCTCACATAGATGTATCAGAGTGGCGCAGCGGAAGCGTGGATGTGGAGTGGGTGCAAAAGCAGTGGCTGAGACTCATGAAGTGGACAGAAGATGGTTCACATGGTGATGCGTGACATGGTGGGTTGAGTCAAGGACATCATGGATATGGTTGTAGTGTGGTGAGCTGAAAACTAAGGAAGAAGACTTGAGTAGGAGTCAATGTGGTCTGGACACAGACAGGTGTCTCGAAGAGTAGGCATGCCGATGTCAATGGCCATGGCATCGGGGCAAGATCAGAGGTTGGATCAAGCCAAGGGAAGAAGAGTACCTCACCTACATGTGATGTGGTCTACAAAGATGGTGAGCTTACAGTGATCCTTGCAGGGATCTTTTGTGTTATGGACTTGGGTGACAGATTAGTCAGCAGGTCGGGGTGAGTAGAGGCTCACACCTAGGAAGGACTCACGAGGAGGACTTCCCCCACTGGTGCATGTGTAGGTGACCAGCATGGCAACTCAGGAAGACTCATGGATGGATGACAGAAAGGGCATGTGATGTTCCTTAGTGGAATTGTGTAGAATAGTTGGATGTTCGACAGTGAGCGGCCAGCGGAGCATCAGAACTGGGTCAGTGATGAGTCATGGAGGCATGAGTTGTGCATTCCCTCAGGTGAACTAAGAAGGCATATTAAGAGCTCCCGATGGTTGTATGGGAAGCCATGGTATTTGGTGAGTGGTCTTCTAGAGTAGTTGTATGGGAAGCTGTGAAGGGTGTTGGAAGGGTTCACTTGTGCATAAGTTGGAGATGTAGTTGGGAATGGGTTATGGATGGAGATGGAATGAAGGTGTAGTCTGGGACTGCTAGAGTAGCTTGGTCCTCTAAGGTGAGTGAAAAAAGTAGTGTCTCAGTGCTACACATTGGCTAGTGAAATCCACTACATAGCTAGCCCCGTGACAGCTGGTATTAGAGCTTCATCAGAGCAGGAGACTTAATGTTGTTCCTGATATGCAGCGTGACAGCTGGTATCAGAACTTTCTGATGTGTATTTCTCTCTTTGATACTCAGTGTGATAGCTGGTATTAAAACATTTGAATTGATTCTCTCTCTGGTACGTAGAGTGTAATGAGCATCGGAGTTGGAGTTGGGAACAAAGTGTAAACCAGCACGAGTAGTTGGTGAAAGAGCTCTCAATTTCAGGCGAGTGGGATGTTGATTGAAGAACGAGTTAGTAGACTAGGGAGCTAATGCAATCAACATCGTTGGTGATTAGATGGGTGGGACACCAATGTGGTTGGGTGGAGCAGAAGTAGACTGGTGTGTGCTTGTGAAGCAGTGTCAGATTGAAGTGCCCAACATAGTGTGCGGCTGAGCAGAGTCGTGCATGTTTGTGGGATGTTGATTGAAGAATGAGTTGGCAGACTAGGGAGCTAATGCAATCAACATTGTTGGTGATCGGATGGGTGGAACAGTAATGTGGTTAGGCAGAGAAAAATTAGATTGGTGTGTGCTTGTGAAGCAACGTCAGATTGAAGTGCCCAACGTAATGTGTTGAGCAGAGTCATGCATGTTTGTGGGAGTTGGTTGTTGGATGAACTTGATCAGGAGTTGAGTCTTGTGAATATTGGCAATCAACGGTGTTGGTGATTGGAAGGTGGGACACAAACACAACTGGATCAGGAGGAGCAGCTATGTTCCAAGTAAGAAGAAGACTAGCACGGGCCAGAGGGTAGTGTCAGATCAGAGTGATCCAGTGGAGTATCAGGGCTAAGTTGAGCCTTATTGATGTCACAGTGGAATGAATGAAGTCAGTGAACTTTCTCAGCGGTAGACCAGTGGGTTGATGAGGAAGGAGTCATGTAGTTACGATGTGGTTGGCATGGTATTTGGTGATAAGGGTGTTTTAGACCCATGCAGGTGTCAAGAGTTGGCACTTGTGCAATGCAAGTAAGCTAGTGCAGGTTGCTAGAGACTTTGTGGGAGAAGAAGGCCAGTGTTGATCAAAACTCAGATGTAGAGGAGGTGGCAGGGATGCATGTAGTGTCGGTTGGGTAACATCACTAAGGTGGATCATTCATGTGAAGGCTGGTGCAAAACTAACTCTGAGCAGTGAAGAGTGAAGGGATCACACTTGGTAGAGTTCAGGTGCAGAGGTAGAGTAACTCGAAAACTCAGTAGGTGCGCAAGCACTAAGTAGCATGAGGAATCCCTAGAAGTTGTTGACAGAACTTGTACATTTTGGATGGCTAAAATGTAGTGTTTGTGATGTGATATCAAGTTGATACTCAAGACATGAAGTGGAAAAAGTGGCTCTCCCTTGGTAGAATCAGTGTGGTGATTTTGTGAAACCTCAAAATTTCAGGTTGGCAATAGTGGCAGTGGCTACATTTCCAGAGTGAAGCAAACATTGCATTTTCAGAAGTGCTGGTTGGTTAAAGTCAGTGGTGAGTAGATCAGTTAGGTTACAGTGAAATGAGGTATTCATGGTGAATGATTTTTCTAGAAGATCAGCATCAGAGGCACAGTGGTGGTTTGGTGTTGGTGGAAGTGCTGAACAAGGGCAGCATTGTGGAGAAATTTGTGGTGAAGTAGGCCCCCAGATCAGGTGGAGAATTTCATGTGTTGCAGTTGGAAGCATGGTGTGACCAGTTCCAATAGCAGTGAAACCTTTCATGGTTTGTTAATCAGCATGGAGGTTAGTAGTTCTCCAAGTTATGAAGTGATTGTTGTGCAAGAAGGGCTCAGAGCTTGGCAGGGCAGCTTGTACATCATGCAAAATTCCTAAGAGGTTGTAGGAATTGCAGAAGGGGTATCCCATCAGACATTGTGTTGGATGTTTGGTGAACTGTAGTTTAGTGGAAGGGAGCTAAAGTGACATAAGTGTTGAGTGATTTTGCACTTTTGTTTCCTGAGCACAAGGAGTTAGCACAGTGAGATATTGAAGAGGCTGACTTGTGTTATGTCAGCAGTGACCGAAGTGTTTCGTGTGTATTTGCATGTGAGTAGTGCATTTACATTTTGTCCCAGTGTTGCGAAAACTGGCATCCTTTGCGTAGGCTTGTAAATTCTAGCATCGGTACCATGGGCATTGCCACTTTAAGTGGGGGAGAATATAAGGGGGGTGCATCTCCATGCTCATAGAGCGACCGCCTCCCCTACGATGGGCAGACCCCATCTACGTAGGATAGTGCACGAGGCGCTATCTAGGGAGCCAGAGGGACTCCCAGCCAAGGAAAATAGTTGGCCAGGCATGGGTTGGGGTTGACGACCTCATAGGCATTGGCCTATAGAAGATCTGGGTGAGTTGGGTGAGTTAAGCGTGCAAGCTGAAAATGGGTGACCTCCCGGGAAGTTCCCGGTGGCACACCAATGCAACTCTTGAGGGCTATGTAGTGAGAAAGAGTTGTGCATGGGGGATTTGAAAGGACCATACATTGATCCCAAGGATGTCTCAGAATCAAGGTTTAGCTGAGGTGGGTTGGTGAGTAAAGTTGGTTGCACTTAGGAACAGTGCAAGGTGTCTTGGAGTGAAGAACTTACCCAATGTATGCGGAGTCAGTTGGGTAACTCATGAGGGAAATGCAGAGGTAGAGTGAGTTTGTTTGAAGCATGAATAATGTGTACAATAGAGGCCTTGTGTTGAGAGTGAAGTGCAAGCCTAAAGAGCTAGATGATCATGGCAGACAATGAGACCATCGTGGTGAACTCACAACCCCACCAAGTGGAGCGTGGAAAACTTGGTACACTAGACATTAAAAGGTTGGGGTGTTTAGGATACCTTAGAGATATAATATACCCTTTCAGAGTATGTCCATGTAGAGATGTGCATCGTGGATCAGCAGTGGGACTCCAGTGTTAAGTGACAGTGGACTTGGGGAGACCTTTGAGGTGGCAACATCTTTAGAGGTAGAGTTCATGTGGGAAACAACCAAGAGGCATGATGGAGTGAGACTGGGATCCAGAGTTTGAAATAGAGGAGAAGTAACTTAGACATGAGTGAGCCAAGTGTTGTGAGCTCCTCAACCTTGTAGAGGTTAAACGATGCAGATGGATTTAAGTGCTCACGTAGATGTATCAGAGTGGCGCAGTGGAAGCGTGGATGCGGAGTGGGTGCAGAAGTAGTGACTGAGACTCATGAAGTGGATAGAGGATGTTTCACATGGTGATGCATGACATGGTGGGCTAAGTCAAGGACATCATGCATATGGTTGCAATGTGTTGAGCTGACAATTAAGGTAGAAGACATGAGTAGGAGTCAATGCGGTCTGGACGTAGATGGGTGTCTCAAAGAGTAGGCACGCTGATGTCAGTGGCCATGGAATTGGGGCAAGATCAAAGGTTAGATCAAGCCAAGGGAAGAAGAGTACCTTACCCACATGTGATGTGGTCTACAAAGATGGCGAGCTTGTAGTGCTCCCTGTAGGGATCTTTGGTGTTGTGGACTTGGGTGACAGATCAGTCAGTAGGTCAGGGTGAGTAGAGGCTCACACCCGGGAAGGACTCATGAGTAGGACTTCCCCCACTGGTGCACGCATAGGTGACCAGCATGGAAAATCAGGTAGACTCATGGAAGTATGACAGAAAGGGGCATGTGATGTTCCTCAGTGGCCTTGTGTAGAATAGTTTGTTGTTCGATAGTGAGCCGGCCAGCGGCATAGAGAGTTTGTTCAGTGATGAGTCATAAAGGCATAAGTAGTGCATTCCATCAGGTGAACTAAGAAGGCATATTAAGATCTCTCGGTGGTTGTATGGGAAGCCGTGGTATTCGGTGAGTTGTTTTCTTGAGCAGTTGTATGGGCAACTATGAAGGGTGTTGGAAGCGTTCACTTGTGCATAGTTGGAGATGTAATTGGGAATGGGTGGTGGATGAATATGGAGAAAGGCGTAGTCTAGGAATGTTGGAGTAACTTGATCCTCTAAGGCAAGTGAAAATAGTAGTGTCTCAGTGCCACACATTGGCTATTAAAATCCGCTACATAGCTAGCCCCGTGACACTCACCTTGCCAACTCGTATGGGAGTTCACCTATCATCTCACCTTAAGCTCGCTGAGGAGATCACCTTGCCAACTCACCTTGAGCTCATTTGGTAGCTCACCTTAGAGTTCATTGAGTATCTCACCTAGTAGCTCACCTGGGAGTTCACCTAACAACTCACCTAGGAGCTCACCTAATAGCTCCCATGGGAGCTCACTGAGCAGCTCATCGAGTAGGTTGACTTGAGCTCAGCTATGAGGTCACCGAGTAGCTCACCAGGGACCTTGCCTGGGAGATCGCCAAGTAGCTCCATTAGGAGCTCACCTGAGAGCTCACTGAATAGCTTGCCAAGTAGGTCACTTGGGAGTTCTTCTGGGAGCTCACCGATCATCTTGAGTTGAGCTCACCCGAGAGCTCATCTTGTAACTCACCTAGGAACTCACCTGAGAGATCACCTTGTTAACTCACCTTGAGCTCACCTTGATAACTCACCTTGAGCTCACCTTTCTAACTCACCTTTAGCATATCTGGTAGCTTGCATGTTAGCTCACCTTAGAGATTACTGACTAGCTCACCTTTGAGCTTTCCTGGGAGCTCACTGAGATACTCACCTAAGAGCTCAATTGAGAGCTTAGTAAGTAGCTCACCTGGGAGCTCATTTAGTAGCTCAACTTGAGCTCACCTAGGAGCTCGTCAAGCAGCTCACTTGAAAACTCACATTAGAGTTTTCCTGACAGCTCATCCAGAAACTTGCATGAGATCTCATCTATCATCTCACCTTGCTAGCTTGCCTTGAGCTAAGTGAGGAGGTCACCTTGCCTACTCACATTGAGCTCATGTGGTATCTCACCTCTGATTTCATCGAGAAGCTCACTAAGTAGCTCACCTGGGAGCTCTCCTACTAGCTCACCTTGGAGTTCGCTAAGCAGTTCTCCAAGTAGGTTGTCTTGATCTCACTTGTGAGCTCACCGAGTAGCTTTCTGGGTACCTCGCCTGGGAAGTTCCTAAGTAGCTTGCTTGGGATCTCACCTAATAGCTCACCTAGGAGATCATCGAATAGCTTTCAAAGTAGCTCACCTTTGATCTCTTCTGGGAGCTCTCCAATTAGCTCGAGTTGAGCTCACCTGGGAGCTCGTTGAGTAACTCGCTTGAGAACTCACCAAGCAGCTCACCTTGCCTTACCAACTCACCTTGAGCTTGCCTTGCCAACTCACCTTGGGCTCATCTGGTAGCTCGTATGTAAACTCACCTAAGATATTTCTAACAATTTTACCTTTGAGCTTTCCTAGGAGCCCACCGAGTAGCTCACCTAGGATCTCGGCTTAGATCTTAGAAAGTAGCTCACACAGGAGCTCATCTAGCAGCTCAACTTGAGCTTACCCAAAAACTCATTTAGGAGCTCACCTGAAAGATCACCTTGCTAGCTCAGCTTAAGCTCACCAAGGAGCTCACCAAGTAGCTCGGCTTGATCTCATCTAGGAGCTTGAAAAATAGCTCACCTGAAAACTCACATGGGAGCTCACCTAATAGCTCACCTTGCCAACTCACATCGGAGCTCACCTATCAGCTCGCCTTGAGCTTGTTGAGGAGCTCAACTTGCCAACTTACCTTGAGCTCATCTGGTAGCTCACCTCAGAGTTTTTCAAGCAGCTAAATAAGTAGCTTTCCTAGGAGATCACCTAACAACTCACCTAGGAGCTCTCCATAGAGCTCACATGAGAACTCACTGATAAGCACACCCTTGAGCTCACCTAGGAGCTCACTGAACAACTCACCTAGGAGCTTAGCTGGGAGCTTGGCAAGCAGATCGAATTAAGATTGCTTAAAAACTCACTTGGGAGCTCCCCTGATAGCTCACCTTACTAGCTCACCTTGAACTCACCCAGGATCTCACCAAGCAGCTTTACTTGAGCTCACTCAGGAGCTCATCAAGCAGCCCACCTAAAAACTCACATGGGAGCTCACCTGACAGCTCACCCAAAAACTCACATGGGAGATTACCTATCAGCTCACCTTCTCAGCTCACCTTGAGCTCACTAAGTAGCTCACCTTGCCAACTTGCCTTGAGCTCGTATGGTAGCTTGTCTCCATGTTCATCAAGTAGCTCACCAAGTAGCTCACCTAGGAGCTTGCCTTATAGCTCACCGATTAGCTTTCTGAGTAGGTTGACTAATAGCTCACCAAGTAGTTTGCCGAGTACATTGAATAGTAGCTTGCCTAATAGCTAACCTAGGAGCTCACAGAGTAACTTGTTAGGGACCACACCTTGGAGCTCACCAAGTAGCTCGATTCAAATCTCACCTAGCAACTTTCCTGGGAACTCACCAAATAGCTCACTAAGTATCTCACCTGGGAGATCTTCTGAGATCTTACCAATCAGCTCAATTTGAGATCACCTGAGAGCTCATCAAGTAACTCACGTGGGAGCTCACCTGATAGCTCACCTTGCCAACTCAACTTAAGCTCACCTTACCAACTCACCTTGACCTCACCTTGAAAACTCACCTTGAGCTCATCTGGTAGCTCGCATGTAAGCTCACCTAAGACATTTTTGACAAGCTCACATGGGAGCTCACCGAGAAGCTCACCTTGCCAACTCACCTTGAGCTCACCTTGCCAACTTGCCTTGAGCTCTCCTTACCAACTCACCTTGAGCACGCCTAACAGCTTGCACTGAAAATTACATGGGACCTCACCTAGTAGCTCACCTTGAGCTCGTTGAGAAGCTTACCTTACCAACTCACCTTGAGCTCATCTGGTAGCTCACCTCAGAGTTTCTGGAGAAGCTCTCCAAGTAGCTCACCTGGGAGCTCACCTGAAAACTCACCTTTAGCTAACCTGAGCAGCTCAACTTGAGCTCACCCAGGAGCTCATCAAGCATCTTACTTGAAAACTCACATGGGATCTCACCTAATAGCTTGCCTTGTAAACTCACATGGGAGCTTGCCTTGGAAGCTCACCTTGAGCTCGCTGAGGAGCTCACCTTGAGCTTACTAAGGATCTCACCTTGAGCTTGTCTGGTAGCTCACCTTAGAGTTCATCGAGTAGCTCACCAAGTAGCTCATGTTGGAGCTTTCCTGGGAGCTCAACAAGTACCTCACCGATTAGGTTGACTTGAGCTCACTTGTGAATTCATCGAGCATCTCATCGGGGACCTCGCCTAGGAGCTCACATAGTATCTCACTTGGGAGCTCACCTAGTAGCTCACCTGGGAGCTTGCTGAATCACTCACCAAGTAGCTCACCTAGGAGCTCTTTTAGGAACTCACCGATCAGCTCAAATTGAGCTCATCTAGGAGCTCGTCGAGTAACTAGCATGGGAACTCACTTGGTAGATCACCTGATAGCTCACCTTCCTAACTCACCTTAAGCTCATCTGGTAGCTCACCGATCAGCTCAAGTTGAGATTTCCTAGGATCTCACCTAGGATTTCATCAAGTAACTCACCTAGGAACTCACCTGGGAGCTCACCTGACAGCTCTTCTTACCAACTCACCTAAAACTCACCTTTCTAACTCACATTGAACTCACCTTACCAACTCACCTTTAACTCATCTAGTAGCTCACATGTAAGCTCACCTTAGAGATTGCCAACAAGCTCACCTTTGAGCTCACCTAGGAGCTCACCAAGTAGCTCACCTAAGAACTCATCTGGGAGCTCCGTAAGTGGCTTTCCTAAGATCTTGTTAAGTAGCTTGACTTGAGCTTGCTCTAAAACTTACTCGGGAGCTCGACTTGAGCTCACCTGGGATCTCATCAAGCAGCTCTCTTGAAAACTCACATGGGATCTCACATGATACCTCACCCAAAAAATCACATGGGAGCTCATCTATTGGCTCACCTTGCTACCTCACCTCAGAGTTTCTTGAGAAGCTCTCCAAGTAGCTTACCTAGGATCTCACTTGAAAACTCACCTTTAGCTCACCTAAGCAGCTCGACTTGAGCTCACCCAGGAGCTCATCAAGCATCTCACTTGAAAACTCACATGGGATCTTGCCTGATAGCTTTCCTTACAAACTCACATGGTAGCTTGCCTTGGCAGCTCACCTTGAGCTCACTAAGGAGCTCACCTTGAGCTTGCTGAGGATCTCACCTTGATCTTGTCTCGTAGCTCACCTTAGAGTTCGTCAAGTAGCTCACCAAGTAGCTCATGTTAGAGCTTTCTTGGGAGCTCGATGTGTAGGTCACCACGTAGGTTGACTTGAGCTCACTTGCGAGCTCACCGAGCAGCTCATCGGGGACCTCACCTAAGAGCTCACACAGTATCTCACTTGGGAGCTCACCTAGTAGCTCACCTGGGAGCTTGATGAATCCCTCACCAAGTAGCTCACATGGGAGATCTTTTAGGAGCTCACCGATTAGCTCAAGTTGAGTTCATCTGGGAGCTCATCAAGTAACTAGCATGTGAACTCATTTGGTAGATCACCTGATAGCTCACCTTGCCAACTCACCTTAAGCTCATCTGGTAGCTCACCAATCAGCTCAAGTTGAGCTTGCCCAAGATCTCACCTAGGAGCTCATCATGTAACTCACCTAGGAACTCACCTGGGAGCTCACATAACAACTCTCCTTACCAACTCACCTAAAACTCACCTTTCTAACTCACGTTGAGCTCACCTTACCAACTCACCTTTAGCTCATCTAGTAGCTCACATGTAAGCTCACCTTAGATATTACCAACAAGCTCACCTGGGAGCTCACTAAGTAGCTCACCTAAAAGCTTAGCTGGGAGCTCCATAAGCAGCTTTCCTAAGAGCTTGTTAAGCAGCTTGACTTGAGCTCACCTAGGATCTCGTCAAGCAGCTCACCTGAAAAATCACATGGGATCTCACATGATACCTCACCCAAAAACTCACATGGGAGCTCATCTATCAGCTCACCTTGTTACCTTTCCTTGAGCTAGCTGAGGAGCTCACCTTGCCAACTCACCTTGAGCTTGTGTAGTAGCTCACCTCGGAGTTCGTCAAGAAGCTCACTCATCAAGTAGGTTATCTTGAGCTCACTTGTGAGCTCACCGAGTAACTTTATAGGGACCTCACCTGGGAGATCACCAAGTAGCTCACTTGGGATCCCACTTAGCAGCTCACCTGGGAGCTCACTGAATAGCTCGCAAAGTCGCTCGCCTTTGAGATCTTCTCAGATCTCACCAATCAGCTCAACTAGAGCTCGTTGAGTAACTCACTTAAGAACTCACCTGGGAGCTCACCTTGCCTTGCCAACTCACCTTGAGCTCATCTAGTAGCTTGCATGTAAGCTCACCTAAGAGATTGCTGACAAGCTCACCTTTGAGCTAACCTGGGAGCCCACCGAGTAATTCACCTAGGAGCTCGGCTCAGAGCTTGGTAAGTAGCTCACGCAGGAGATTTTCTAGTAGCTCGACTTGAGCTTGCCCAAAAACTCACTTGGGAGCTTTCCTGATAAATCAGCTTTCCAGCTCACCTTGAGGTCACCCAAGAGCTTGTTGAGTTGCTTGACTTGAGCTTGCCTGGGAGCTTGTCAAGTAACTCACCAGAAAACTCACATGAGAGTTGACCTAATAGCTCACCTTACCAACTTAGATGGGAGCTCACTTTGAGGTCATTGAGGAGCTCACCTTGCTAACTCACCTTGAGCTCATCAAGTATCTCCCCTCTGAGTTCTTCGAGTAGCTCACCAAGTAGCTTGCCTAAGAGCTCACCTAACAGCTCATCTAGGAGTTCACCTGAAAGCTCACTGAGTAGCTCACCAAGTAGGTTGACTTGAGTCACTTGTGAGCTCACCAAGCAGTATGATGGGGACCTCACTTGGGAGCTCACCAAGTAGCCCACTTGGGATCTCACCTAGCAGCTCACATGGGAGATCACCGAATAGCTCACAAATTAGGTCAACTAGGAGGTCTTCTGGGAGCTCACAGATATGCTCAAGTTGAGCTCACCTGGGAGCTTCTAGAGTAACTCGACTAGGAATTCACCTAGAAGCTCACCTAATAGCTCACCTTACCAACTCACCTTGCCAACTCACCTTGAGCTTGCCTTACCAACTCACCCTTAGCTCATCTGGTAGCTTG
The DNA here is from genome assembly GCA_019776745.2 of Taxus chinensis. Taxonomy (NCBI): domain Eukaryota; kingdom Viridiplantae; phylum Streptophyta; class Pinopsida; order Cupressales; family Taxaceae; genus Taxus; species Taxus chinensis. Next base: position 3,383,819 of record CM034157.1, read on the forward strand.
CATGTATGCTCACCTCAAATAATGCCGACAATCTCACCTTTGATCTCACCTGGGAGCTCACCAAGTAGCTCACCTAGGAGCTCGGCTTGGAGTTAAGCAAACAGCTCATCTAGGAGCTTGTCGACAAAATCAGCTTGATCTTACCTAGAAAGTCAACCTACTTGGCAAGCTACTCAGTGATCTCCCAGGTGAGCTGTTAGTTGAGTTCCCAAGTGAGATACTTAGTGAGCTCCTTGATGAACTCCAAGGGGATATACCAGATGAGCTCAAGGTGAGTTAGCAAAGTGAGCTCCTTAGTGAGCTCAAAGTGAGCTAGCAAGTGAGATGATAGGTGAGCTCCCATGCGAGTTTGCAAGGTGAGCTATCATACGATCTCCCATGTAAGTTTTTAGGCAAGCTGCTTCATGAGCTCCTGGGTGAACTTAAGTTGAGCTACTCGGTGAGCTCCTGGGTGAGCTCAAGGCAAGCTTGCAAGGTGAGCTATCAGATGAGCTCCCAGGTGAGTTTTTAGGCAAGCTTAAGTCGAACTAATCGATGAGCTCCTAGGTGAGCTGCTTGCCGAGCTCCCATCCAAGCTCGTAGGTGAGCTACTATGTGAGCTCCCATGTGAACTCAAAGGTGAGCTTGTTGGTAATCTCTGAGGTTATATTAGATGTGAGCTACCATATTATCTCAAGGTGAGTTACCAAGGTAACCTCAAGGCAAGTTGGTAAGGTGAGCTCAAGGTGACTTGGCAAGGTGAAATCAACTCAAGCTAATCGACAAGCTCCCAGAAGAGCTCCCAAGTGAGCTACTTGGTGAGCTATTCGGTGAGCTATTAGGTGAGCTCTGAAAGGAGGTACTATGTGACCTCCCATGTGAGGTTCTCCGTAAGCTACTCTGTGAGCTCACAAGTGAGCTCAAGTTAACATACTCGGAAAGCTATTCGGTGAGCTCCCAGGTGAGCTATTAGGTGGGCTCCTAGGTGAGCTACTTGGCGAGCTACTCGATGAGCACCAAATCGAGCTACAATATGAGCTCAAGGTGAGTTGTCAAGGGGAGCTCCTTAGTGAGTTAAAGGTGAGCTGGCAAGGTAAGCTGATACATGAGCTCCTATGCAAGTTTCTGGGTGAGCTGGCAGGTGAGCTCCTATGTGAGTTTTCAGGTGAGCTGCTTGAAGAGCTCCCAGGTGAGCTTAAGTCAAGTTACTGGGTGAGCTCCTGGGTGAGCTCAAGGTGAGTTGGAAAGGTGAGTTATCAGGTGAGTTTTCAAGCAAGCTTAAGTCGAGCTACTCGACGAGCTCCTGGGTGAGCTGCTTGCCGAGCTCCCAGCCAAGATCCTAGGTGAGCTACTCGGTGAGCTCCCAGGGAAGCTCAAAGGTGAGATTCTTGGAAATCTCTAAGGTGAGCTTACATGTAAGGTACAAGATGAGCTCAATGTGAGTTAGTAAGGTGAGCTCAAGGTGAGTTGGCAAGATGAACTGTCAGGCGAGGTCCCAGGTGAGTTCGTAGGAAAGTTACTTGACGATCTCTCTGGCGAACTCAACTCGAGCTAATCAGTGAGCTCGCAAGTGAGCTACTTGTTGATCTCCTAGGTGAGGTCCCTGGTGATCTATTTGGTGAGCTCACAAGTGAGATCAAGTCAACCTACTCAGTGAGCTACTTGGTGAGCTACTTGAAAATTTTTGAGGTGAGTTATCAGACGAGATTAAGATGTGATTTGGAAAAGAAAGCTCTTAGGTGAGCTCCCATAAGAGTTTTTTGGTGAGCTACTTGATGAGCTCTTAGGTGAGCTCAAGTTGAGCTGCTCAGAAAAATCCTAGGCGAGCTCAAGGTGAGCTAGCAATGTAAGCTCCCAGGTGAGTTTCAGGGCAAGCTCAAGTTGAGTTTTTTGATGAGCTCATGGGTAATATACCTACCAAGCTCCCAACCAAGCTCCTAGGTGAGATTCTCAGTGAGCTCCCAGGTGAGGTCAAAGGTGAGCTTACATGCAAGCTACCAGATGAGCTCAAGCTGAGTTGGCAAGGTGAGCTCAAGGTGAGTTAGTAAGGCAATCTCAAGGTGAGTTAGCAAGGTAAGCTATTAGGTGAGCTCCCAGGTGAGTTCCTAGGTGAGTTACTTGACAAAATCCTAGGTGAGCTTAACTCAAGTTGATCGGAAAGCTCCCAGAAGAGCTCTCAAGTGAGCTACTTAGAGAGCTCCTAGATGAGTTCCCTAGTGAGGTACTCAGTGAGCTCACAAGAAAACTCAAGTCAACCTACTTGCCAAACTACTTAGTGAGCTCCCAGGCAAGCTGTTAGGTGAGATCCCAGGTGAGCTACTTGGCAAGCTGCTTGAAGAACTCCAAGGTGAGCCATAAGAAGAGCTCAAGGTGAGTTGGCAAGGTGAGATCCTCAACGAGCTCAAGGTGAGCTATGAAGGTGAGCTCATAGGTGAGCTCCCATGTAAGTTTTCAGGTGAGCTACTTGATGAGCTCCCAGGTGAACTCAAGTCGAGCTGCTGGGTGAGATCCTGGGTGAGCTAATTTTTGAGCTCCAAGCCCTTCTCCTAGGTGAGATACTCAGTGAGCTCCTAGGTGAGCTTAAAGGCAAGTTTATCAGCAATCTCTGAGTTGAGCTTACATACGAGCTACTAGATGAGCTCAAGGCAATCTTGCAAGGCGAGCTCCTAGGTGAGTTGGTAAGTTGAGCTCCTGAGTGAGCTCAAGGTGAGCTGATAAGTGAGATACCATGTGAATTGGTAAGGTGAACTCCCATGTGATTTTTCAAGTGAGCTGTTTGACGAGCTCCTGGGAAAGTTCAAGTCGAGCTGCTTGGTGAGCTACTAGGTGAGCTCAAGGTGAGCTAGCAAGGTGAGCTGTCAGGTGAGCTCCCAGATGAGTTTCTATGCAAGTTCAAGTTGAGCTACTCGACGAGTTCCTGGGTAAGCTGCTAGATGAGCTCTTAGCTGAGCTCCTAGGTGACCTTCTCAATGAGCTCCTAGGCAAGCTCAAAGGTAAGCTTGTCTATAATCTCTGAGGTGAGCTTACATGCGAGCTACCAAATGAGCACAAGGTGAGTTGGAAAAGTAAGCTCAAGGAAAGTTAGCAAGGTGAGCTCAAGGAGAGTTGGAAAGGTAAGATATTAGGTGAGCTCCCAGGCAAGTTTCTTGATTAGCTCCCAAGTGAGCTCAACTCGAGTTGATCACGAGCTCTCAAAAGAGATCCTAGGTGAGTTTCTTGGCAAGCCGTTTGGTGAGCTCCTAGGTGAGCTACTAGGCGAGCTTAGAATCAAGATACTTGGCAAGCTCCTAGTTGAGGGCCTCAGTGAGCTACTCAAAAATCTCACAAGTAAGCTCAAGTCAACCTACTTGTAGAGCTACTCGGTGAGCTCCTAGGTGAGCTATTAGGAAAGCTCCCAAGTAAGCTACTAGGTGAGCTCCAAAGCGAGCTACTTTGTGAGCTCCCAGACAAGGTCCCTAGTGAGCTTCTCAGTGAGCTCACAAGCAAGCTCAAGTCAACCTATTTGATGAGCTACTCAGTGAGCTCCCAGGTGAGTTACATGTTGAGCTACATGATGAACTCTGAGGTAAACTACTAGACGAGCTCAAGATGAGTTAGCAACATGAGCTCCTAAGCAAGCTCAAGGTGAGCTAGCAAGGCAAGCTGATAGGCAAGCACCTGTGTGAGTTGGCAAGGCAAGCTATCAGGTGAGCTCCCATGTGAGTTTTCTAGCAAGGTGAGCTATCAGGTGAGCTCTTAGGTGAGTTTTCAGGAAAGCTCAAGTTGAGCTACTTGACAAACTGCTGGGTGAGCTACTTACCGAGCTCCTAGCCGATATCTTAGGTGAGCTGCTTGATGAGTTACTAGGTGAGTTCAAACGTACACTTGGCAATAATCTCTAAGGTGAGCTTACATGTGAGCTACCAGATGAGCTCAAGGCAAGTTAGTAAGGTGAACTCAAGGTGAGTTATTAAGGTGAGCTATCAAGTGACCTCCCAGGTAAGTTCCCAGGTGAGTTACTCAATGAATTCCTAAGTGATCTCAACTCAAGTTGATCGCTGAGCTCCCATAAGAGCTCCCAGGTGAGATACTTAGCGAGCTATTCAGTGAGCTCCTAGGTGGACTGCTAGGAGAGCTCCCAAATGGCCTACTTGGTGACCTCCTAGGTGAGGTTCCCAATGAGCTCAAGTTAACCTACTTAGTGAGCTACTTAGTGAGATTCCAGGTAAGCTGTTAGGAAAGCTGTTAGGTGAGCACCTAGATGAGCTACTTGGTGAGAAAAACAATGAACTCCAAGGTGAGCTACCAGATGAGCTCAATGTGAGTTGGCAAGGTGAGCTCCTTAGTGAGCTCAAGGTGAGTTGGCAAGGTGAGCTGATAGGTGAACTCCCATGTGAGTTGGCAAGGTGAGATGTTAGGTGAGCTCCTATGTGAGTTTTTGGGTGAGCTACTTGACGAGCTCCTAGGTGAACTCAAGCCAAGCTACTCGGTGAGCTCTTGGGTGAGCTGAAGGTGAGCTGGCAAGGTGAGATTTCAGCTGAGCTCCTAGGTGAGATTTTGGGTAAGCTCAAGTCGTGCTTCTCAATGAGCACTTGGGTGAGTTGCTTGCTAAGCTCCCAGCTGAGCTCCTAGGTGAGCTGCTTAGTGAGCTCTTAGGTGAGCTCAAATGTTAGCTTGTCAATAATCTCTGAGGTGGGCTTACATGTGAGCTACCATATGAGCTCAAGTTGAGTTGGAAAGGTGAGTTCAAGGTGAGTTAGCAAGGAGATCTTAAGGTGAGTTGGTAAGATGAGTTGTAATGTGAGCTCCCAGGTGAGTTCCTAGCTGAGTTACTCGACGAGCTCCTAGGTGAACTCAACTCAAGCTGACCAGTAAGATCATAGAAGAGATCCTAGGTGAGCTAGTTGGTGAACTATTTGGTGAGATCCCAAGTGAGCTGCTAGTTGAGCTCCCAAGGGAGGTCCCAGGTGAGGTCCCTAACAAGCTACTGAGTGAGCTCAAAAGTGAGCTCAAGTCAACCTACTTGGCAAGCTACTTAGTGATCTCCCAGGTGAGCTGCTAGGTGAGCTACTTAGTGAGCTCCTTGATGAACTCCAAGGGGAGCTACCAAATGAGTTCAAGGCGAGTTAGTAAGGTGTGCTCCTTAGTGAGCTCAAAGTGAGCTAGCAAGTTGAGATGATAGGTGAGATCCCATGCGAATTAGCAAGGTGAGTTTTCATACGAGCTACCATGTGAGTTTTTAGGCAAGCTACTTCATGAGCTCTCGGGTGAACTCAATTTGAGCTGCTCGATGAGCACCTGGGTCAGCTCAAGGTGAGCTGGTAAGGTGAGCTATTAGATGAGCTCCCAGGTGAACTCATGTCAAGCTTCTCGATGAGATCCTAGATGAGCTACTTACCAAGATCCTAGCCAAGCTCCTAGTTGAGCTACTTAGTGAGCTCCCAGGTGAGCTCAAAGGTGAGCTTGTCGGTAATCTCTAAGATGAGCTTACATGTAAGCTACCAAATGAGCTCAAGGTGAGTTAACAAGGTGAACTCAAGGTGAGTTGGCAAGATGAGTTTTTAGGTGAGCTCCCAGGTGAGTTCCCAGGTGATTTACTCGATGATCTCTTTGGGTGAGCTCAACTCGAGTTGATCAGAAAGCTCCCAAATGAGTGCCTAGTTGAGCTATTTGGCGAGTTGTTCAGTGACATCCCAGGTGAGCTACTCGGTGATCTCCCAAGTGAGCTACTCGATAAGCTCCCAGGAAAGCTGTTAGGAAAGCTTCTTGACAAACTCTTAGGGGAGCTACTAAATGACCTAAGTCAAGCTCCTCAGTGAGCTCAAGGTAAGCTAATAGTCAAGCTCCTATGATATTTTTCAAAGCAAGCAGTCAGGTGCCCTCCCATGTGAGTTTTTGGGTGAGGTACTTGATGAGCTCTTGAGTGAGCTCAATTCAAGATGCTTGGCAAGCTCCTAGGGGAGCTCAAGGTGAGGTGCCAAGGTGAGCTCCCAGGAAAGATTCTAGGTAAGCTCAAGTTGAGTTGTTGGACGAGCTCCTAGGTGAGCATCTTGTGAGCTCCCATGTGAGTTTTTAGGTGAGCTACTTGATGAGCTCTCAAAAAATCTCCAGTCGAGCTACTCGGTGAGCTCTTGAGTGAGCTCAAAGTGAGCTGGAAAGGTGAGCTATCAGGTGAGCTCCCAGGTGAGTATCCAGGTAAGCTCAAGTCGAGCTACTTGATGAGCTCCTAGGAAAGCTGATTTTTGAGCTCCCAGCCAAGCTTTTAGGTGAGCTCCTAGGTGAGCTTAAAGGTGAGCTTATCAGTAATATCTTAGGTGAGCTTACATGAAAGCTACCAGATCAGTTCAAGGTCAGTTGGCAAGGTGATTTGGCTAGATGAGCTGTCAGGTGAGCTCCTAGGTAAGCTCCCATGTGAGTTACTCGATGATCTCTTGGGTGAGCTTCAACTCAACATGATCGGTGAGCTCCTAGAAGAGCTCCCAAATGAGCTACTTGGTGAGTTGTTTAGTGAGCTTCCATGTGAGCTACTAGGTGAGGTAACAAGCGAGCTACTTGGCGAGCTCCCAGGAAAGGTCCTAGGTGAGCTCACAAGTGAGCTCAAGTCAACCTACTCAGTGAGCTACTCGAAGAACTCTTAGGTGAGATACCAGATGAGCTTAAGGTGAGTTGGCAAGGTGAGCTCCTTAGTGAGCTCAAGGTTAGCTGATAGGTGAGCTCCCATGAGAGTTCGTAAAGCAAGCTATTAGATGAGCTCCCTTAAAGGTTTTCAGGTGAGCTACTTGACGAGCTCCTGGGTGATCTAAAGTTGAGTTACTCGGTAAGTTCCTATGTGAGATCAAGGTGAGTTGGTAAGGTGAGCTCCCAAGCAAGTTTTTGGGCAAGCTCAAGTTGAGTTATTTGATGAGCTTCTGGGTAAGCTACTTACCAAGCTCCTAGCTGAGCTCCTAGGTGAGCTTCTTGGTGAGCTCCCAAACAAGCTCAAAGGTGAGATTACATACAAGCTACAAGATGAGATCAAGGTGAGTTGGAAAGGTGAGCTCAAGGCATGTTGGTAAGCTAAGATTAAGGTGAGGTTGCAAGGTGAGCTATCAGGTAATCTCCCAGGTGAGTTCCCAGGTGAGTTACTTGATGATCTCCTAGGACAGTTCAACTCGAGCTGATCAACGAGCTCCCTAGAAGACCTCCCAGGTGAGCTATTTGGTGAGCTTCCAGGCAAGCTGCTAGGTGAGCTCCCAAGTGAGCTACTTGGCAAGCTCCCAGGTGAGTTGTTTGGCAAGCTCCCAAGTGAGCTACTTGGTGAGCTGCTTGATGAACAAGATGAGCTTAAGGTGAGTTGGCAAGGTGAGATGGCAAGTGAGTTGGTAAGGTGAGCTCCCATGTGAGTTTTCAAGTGAGCTATTTGACAAGCTCTTGAGAGAGCTCAACTCGAGCTGCTCGGCGAGCTCCTGAGTGAGCTCAAGGTGAGCTAGCAAGGTGAGATGTCAGGTGAGTTTCTATGCAAGCTCAAGTTGAGATGCTCTATGAGTTCTTAGGTGAGCTGCTAGATGAGATTTTAGCTGAGCTCCTAGGTGACCTACTTGGTGAGATCCCAGGTGAGTTCAAAGGTGAGCTTGTCTATAATCTCTAAGGTGAGCTTACATACGAGCTACCAGATGAGCACAAGGTGAGTTTGTAAAGTGAGCTCAAGGCAAGTTGGCAAGGTGAGCTTAAGGAAATTTGGAAAGGTGAGCTGTTAGGTGATCTCCCAGGTGAGTTACTCGATGAGCTCATAGGAAAGCTCAACTTGAGTTGATCAGAAATCTCCCAAAAGAACTCCCAGGAAAGTTTCTTGGTGAGCTAATTCGGTGAGCTCCTAGGTGAGCTCAGAATAGAGATACTAGAGGTGAGCTCCCAGTTGAGGGCCCTAGCGAGCTATGTTGACAAGGTGAGCTCACTCCGTAAGCTCAAGGTCAACCTACTTATAGAGTGAGCTCCCATGGTGAGTTACTAAGGTGAGCTATTCACCTGAGCTCCCAAGAGAGTGGCTAGGTGAGGTCCCAAGTGAGCTACTTTACGAGCTCCTAGATAAGGTCCTTGGTGAGCTACTCGGCCAAGCTCACTAAGCAACCTCAAGGTCAACCTACTCAAGGTGAGTTACTCAGGTGAGCTCCCAGGAAAGTTTACATGGTGAGATACACAATTAACTCTAAGGTAAACTACCAGAGGAAGACCTAAGGTGACTTGGCAAGGTGAACTCCTAGTCGAGTGCACTTAAGGTGAGCTAACAAGGTGGGATGATTAGGTTAGCACCCATGTGAACTTGTTAGTAATGTCTGAGGTCAGCTATATAGGTGAGCTCCCATGTGAGTTTTATGGTAAGGTGAGCTGTCAGTTGAGCTCTTAAGTGATTTTTTAGGTGAAATCTCCTAGGTCGAGATACTCGATAAAATCCTTGGTGAGCTACTTTCTGAGCTCCCAGCCAATATCCTAGGTGAGCTCCTCAGTGATTTGCTACTAGAGCTCAATCGATAAGCTTGGTGAAGTAGATTTATAAGGTGAGCTTACATGTGACAAGCTACTAGATAAGCTCACAGGTAAGTTTTTAAGGATGAGCTCAAGGTGAAGTGGCAAGGTGTGCTATCAAGTGATCTTCCCAGATGAGGTCCCTAGTGAGTTACTCGAAAGAACTCCTGATCAAGCTGTTAGGTCAAGCTGATCAAGTGAGCTCCTAAAAGAGCTCCAAGGTGAGATACTTAGTGAGCTGCTTCAGTGAAATCCTTAGTCAAGCTTCCAGGAGAAATCAAAAAAAAAAACTCTGTGACATCTGAGGTGACGTTCCCAAGTGACCTCAAGGTCAAGTTGGCACGGCAAGCTCCCATGTGATTTTTCCCAGGTAAAGCTACTAGGTGAGTTGTTAGACGTGAGCTCCCAGGTGAGTTCTACTTAGGCGAGCTCCTCGACTGAACTACTTGGGTGAGATCAACTCGAAATGATTGGAAAGCTCCTAGAAGAGGTGGCAAGGTGAGCTACTCATCGAGCTGTTAGGTGAGCTTGGCTAGGTGAGTTGTTAGGTGAGCTTCCCATGTGAGTTGAGCTACTTGATGAGCTGTCATGTAAGGTCCCCATTGTAAGCTTCTGGGTGAGATAAAAAGCATGTGCTACCTAGTGAACCTCATTTGATGATCTATTTGGTGAGATCCCTTGGGTCAGCTTGTTAGGTGAGATCTCGGGTGAGCTACTTGGTGAGTTTACTCGATGAAATCTCAAGGTGAGATACTTGACGAGCTCCTGGGTGAGTTGGCAAGCTGAGTATCCTAAGCTGAGTTCCAAGGTGAGCTAATAGGTGAGCTCCCACGTGAGTTTCTAGGTGAGCTATCAGGACAGCTCCCATACAAGTTTTTGGGTGACCTACTTAATGAGCTCCCTGGTGAGCTTAAGTTGAGCTGCTTGGTGAGCTTAAGTTGATTTAACAAGATGAGCTTAAGGTGAGTTGGTCAAGGTGAGCTGTCAAGTGCAAGCTCCCAGGTGAGTTCCTGGGTGAGTTACTCGATGAGCTCCCAGGGGAACTTAGCTCAACTTGATCAGCAAGATCCCAGAAGATGCTCCCAGGTGAGCTAGTTGGAAGACTTACTTACCAAGATCCCAAGCAAGCTCCTAATGTGAGCTACTTGGAAATCTCCCAGGTGAGGTCAAAGGACAAGCTACTCGATGAGTTCACAAGTGAGTTACTCAAGTCGACATTCTTGGTGAGCTGTTCGGGGTAGTTGGCTGGGTGAGCTGTTAAGTGAGCTCCTAAGGTGAGCTACTTGAAGAGCTACTCGGTGAACTCCAAGGAAAGCTGATCAGACAAGCTCCTAGATTAGTTGGTAAGGTGAGCTCCTTTGCAAGATTATTTGGAAAGCTAGCAAGGTGACCTAATAGGTGAGCTCCCAGGTGAGTTAGGTAGGTGAGTAGTTAGGTGAGCTCCCAGGATACATACTTGGTGAGCTACTTGACGACCTCTAAGGTGAGATACAAGATGAGCTCAAGGAAAGTTGGCAAGGTGAGCTTCTCAGCGAGCTTAAGGAGAGCTGATAGGTGAGCTCCTATGTGGTTTTCTAGGTGAGCTATCAGGTGCAAGCTCCCATGGGTAAGTTTCCAAGTCGAGCTACTCAGGTGAGATCCCATAGATGAGTTTTAGGGTCAGTTGTTTATCTCTTAGATGAGTTTACTGGGCGAGCTAACAAATGAGCTTCTTAGGTGAGTTGACTAGGTGAATTTCAAGGTGAGTTAGCAAGAGGCAAGCTATCAGGTGAGCTCCCAGGAAAGAAATTGGGTAAGCTCAAGTTGAGCTACTCGAAGAGCTCCTAGGTGGGCTACTTATAATCAGCTCCCTCAAGCTGATCTCCTAGGGTGAGCTTGTCATGTGAACTAAGATTCGCTCAAGGCGAGTTGTCAGCTAGGTTGGCAAGGCTAGTTGTTCGGTGAGCTGACAAGTGAAAGCTCCCACGTGTAGTTTTTGGGTGAGCTAAGTGAGCTTACTCGGTGAGCTCCCAAGGCGAGCTGTCATGCAAGCTTACGAGGTGAGTTATGGGCAAGCTCAAGGTGAGCTGCACTTGGCAAGCTCGATCGAGGCGAGCTACTTGCCGAGCTCCATTAAAGGGAGCTAATTGGCAAGTTGAGCTACTCGGTGAGCTCCCAAGAGCTTACTTAATTGAGCTCCCATGAGACTGTTTGGCGAGCTACAGGTAAGTGAGCTCAAGCTGAGGTCGTGAGCTCCCATACGAGTGATTCTTCAAGTGAAGGTCCCAGGAAGATTTTTGCTCCCAGGTGAGCTAAGTGGTGAGCTACTCAAGGCAAGCTCCACGGAAGAGAGCTATCTAAGGTGAGCTGGTAAGGTGAGCTCCCAGGTGAGATGCTCCTAGGTGAGCTACTCGAGTTGAGCTGCACGAGGATGAGCTACATAAGTGAGCTCACAAGTAAGTGAGTTTTCAAGGTGAGCTCCTTGGTGAGCTCCTCAGGCGAGTTGACAAGGAAAGTTACTCCAGGTGAGCTCCTAGGATGAGCTCACAAGTGAGCTCAAGGTGAGCTGCTGGCAAGGTGAGCTCCCAGTGAGCTCAAGGTACTTACAAGGCAAGCTGATAGGTGAGCTTCCCAAATGCGAGCTCTTGGGAGTGAGCTACTTAGGTGAGCTCCATCCATGGGCACTTTTGGTGAGCTAGGTCGGCGAGCTCTCGAGGAGATGCTCATATGCGAGCTCCCAGATGAGCTCAAGGATCTCCCATTGGCAAGGTGAGCTCCCAGGTGAGATTTCTAGGGAAGCTCAAGATGAGCTACTCAGGCGAGCTCCTAGGCAAGCTATCTAGGTGAGCTTCCCAATGCTGCTCCTAGGTGAGCTTTACTCAGTGATCTTACAGGTGAGCTCCCTAGAAGAGTTGGCTTAGGTAAGCTCTGAGGTGAGCTGCTTCGGTGAGCTGGCTATGATGTGAGCTGCAAGGTGAGCTTGCCATGTGAGTTACCCGACGAACTTTGATAAGGTGAGCTACTAGGCAAGCTACCCAGGTGAGCTCACAGGTGAGATGGCCTAGACAAGTCTCCTACAAGTGAGCTACTCGATGAGCTCCTGAGGAAGGTGAGCTCAAATGAGCCTAAGGTGAGTTTCCAGAAAGCTACTCAAGCTCCCTTGTGAGCTCAAGTCGTAAGTTGTTCTGGGTGAGCTCCCATGATGAGCTACTTAGAGGTACGGCGAGCTCCCAAGGTGAGCTCCCAGGTAGAGCTCAAGTGCAAGATACTCAAGGCGAGCACCAAAGGTGAGCTACTTGACTGAGCTCCCTAGCGAGCTTGTTAGGTGAGCTACTCAGTGACAAATTCTTGCTCTGAGGTCAAGGTGAGCTTTTCGACAACTCTGAGGTGAGCTTGTCAAGTAATATCTTAGGTGAGCTCAAGTTAGCTGTATGATGAGCTACCAGGTAAGCTCAAGGTGAGTTGGCTAAGGTAAGCTGTAAGGTGAGCTCCCAGGTGAGTTGCTCAAAGGATATCTCAGCCGGGTGAGCTCAATCTCGAGCTGATCAGGTGAGCTACCCAGTACGAGCTGTTCAAAGCTAGGCTCCCAAGGTGAGTTCGCATGAGCTCAAGGTAAGTTGAGCAAGCTGGCAATCTTAAGGTGAGGTTCCCCAGTGAGCTATCAGGTGAGCTACTCAGGTGAGCTCCTAGGCGAGCTACTTGGTGAGCTACTCGAAGAAATCTGAGGCACAGCTACCAGATGAGCTCAAGGTGAGTTGGCAAGGTGAGCTCCCAGGTGAGCTACCCATGTGAGTTTTTGGGTGAGCTATTCAAGTGAGCTTACAGGTGAGATAGATGCTAGCTGTCGGCAGAGCTCCCTAGGTGAGTTTCCTAGGTGAGCTACTCAACAAGCTACCCAGGTGAGCTCCTTAAGCTGCTTGAGCTCCATTCATTGCGAGCTCCAAGCAAGAAGAGCAACCTACTCAGTGAGCTCCCATGAGGTGAGCTGTTAGGCAAGCTGACCTTATAGGTGAGCTACTAGCCGAGTTGCTCCGCAAGTGAGCTCTAAGGTGAGCTGACAGTGATGAGCTCCTCGGTGAGCTGCTCAGGTGAGATGGCCAGGTAAGCTCATACGCCAAGCACCAAGGTCAAGCATCCGCAGGAGATGCTATCAGGGTGACCTACTTCACGTGAGCTCCTATCGGTGAGCTACTTGCAAGGAGCTCCCAGCTGCGCAAAATCTAGGGTGAGCTACCAAAAAGTCTGAGCTGCATTAGCGAGATGCCAGGTGAGTTAAGGTGAGCTTACCAAAGGTAAGCTCAAGGTGAGCTCGAGGTAAGTTGAGCATGATCAGGTGAGCTCCTTAGCGTAAGTTCCCAGGTGAGTTGGGAAGGTGAGCTCTCCAGGTGAGTTTCCAGGAAAGCTACTTGAATGAGCTCCCATGGTGAGCTCAAGTCATGAGCTACTTGGCGAGATCCCTATCGGTGAGATCCCTAGGTGAGTTGTTCAGGTTGAGCTCAAGTTGAGCTACTTCGCAGTGAGCTGCTCTAGGTGAGCTCTGATGATATTCTTAGTGAGCTCAAGTCGGTGACCTCCCAGCGAGCTACTCCTTAAGCTTCCCGACAAGCTGCTCTAGGTCGAGTTCCTCAGGCGATATCACGAGGTGAGCTTGTCGGAAATCTCTGAGGTGAGCTTACATGTGAGCTACCAGATGAGCTCAAGGTGAGTTGACAAGGTGAGCTCCTCAGGAGAGTTGGCAAGGTGAGCTTGTAATGTGAGCTACCCAGGACGAGCTTCCACTGTGAGTTGGTAATCAACGAGCTCCCATGGGTGAGCTCCCAGGTAAGCTACTTGGCGAGCTGCTCCTGGGTGAGCTCAACTCAGGTGAGCTACTTGGTGAGCTCCCTGGGTGAGATCTACTAGGTGAGCTGATCGACCAAGTCCGAGGCGAGCTACTAGATGAGCTCAAGGTGAGTTCCCAGGTGAGCTGGACTAGGTGAGCTCCCAAGGTGAGCTACTTCGGTGAGCTCCCTTGGGTGAGCTCTTATCGTGCTCCTAGCTGAGCTCAACTACTTGGTGAGCTCAGTGAATTGGCTCAAGGTCGAGCTACTCGGAAAGCTCCTAGGTGATCTTTCCGTTAGGTAAGCTCCTGAGGTGAGCTTACATACGAGATACCAGATGCTTGCCAAGGTGAGCTGGCACTAGGTGAGCTGCTCGGTGAAGTTAGCAAGGCGAGCTGATAGGTGAGCTCCCATGTGAGATGTTTGGCAAGGCAAGCTAGTCAGGTGAGCTCTCATGCCGACATGCTCTGCAAGTGAGCTCAGCTTGCGAGCTAATTGGAAAGCTCCTAGGTGAGCTCTCAGGCAAGCTATTTCACAAGAGCATTTGATGAGCTCCCAAGCGAGCTACCTAGGGTGAGCGTGTCGAATTGCAATACTTATAGGCGGTGAGCTCCCTGGACGAGTTGGCAAGGTGAGCTCCTCATTTGAGCTCAAGTAAACCTACTCAGCAAGGTGAGCTGACTCGGTGAGCTCCCAGGTGAGATTGCGTTGCAGGTGAGCTCCTTGGATGAGCTCCTCAGGTGAACTACATAGACGAGCTTCCTGGGTGAGCTACCAAGTTGAGATCCTAGGTGAGTTGGCTTAGGCGAGCTCCTAGGTGAGGCTCCCCGGTGAGCTGCTCAGGTGAGAATCCTAGTGCAAGTGATCTCAAGTCAATCTCTCGAGCTGGCCGACGAGCTCCCAGGTGAGCTCCCAGGTGAGCTAGTTGGTAAGGTGAGCTCCCAGGCGAGTTGGCAAGGTGAGCTCCTGAGGTGACCTCCTAGACGAGCTTACTTGGATGAGCTAGCCTGGGTGAGCTGCTTTAGGTCAAGCAAGCTCGACGAACTCCGAGGTGAGCTGACTAGGTAAAGAGGTGTGCTTACATAGCTACCAACGAGCTCCATCACGAGTTGGTAAGGTGAGCTCACTTAGGTGAGCTTGGCAAGGCGAGTTGTCTGAGCTGAGCTGCTTGATGAGTTTCCCAGGTGAGCTCAAGTCAAGCTCGAGTCGATCTCCTGGGTGAGTATGCAAGTGAGCACCCAAGCAAGATGTTAGGTGAGATGTTAGGTAAGATCCCAGATGAACTAATTAGTGAGTGTAACACTCTGATTTTGTAAATTATCTTGATGAATGTTTTACATGCTGTTATAAGTTCTAAAATGAAGGCAAACATGTTAAGATATGTTCTGATCTTAAGAGAATGTGTTGCTAACTTGGATTCTTGCATGCTGTGATTTATTGGTTAGGACAACATTTATTGTACTTGTGTGTTTGCTGATGTGACGACAAATTGTCGTATACTTGCTAAACTCTCTTTGCTGATTGACAGCATACCTTGAATCAATTCCATTAATCCAAGTATGCTGAGGTCCTCTTGTGATTTCTGTGTCGATTCACACTTGAACCGAACCCGAGATTGTTATGAACGTGCAGCGCCTGATTGCAGGTATGAACAGCTGGCACGTAAATGCCAACGACAGGGATTCGATTCTTGAACCCTGTACTGTCGAACTTGGGACCTCGTGAGGCAAGAAATGCCTGGACACGGGTGGCCTTGGCACGTGATCCAAAGGACGGAACGTCCTGCTCTGCATTAACGTGAATGTTAGTAGGGAGGCTGGATGGAAGTTGTTTAGTGTTAGTGGTTAGTATAAATTGAAAACCTAAACTAATCCTAAGTCCTAACATGCATCCTACACTATTATCCTAAGTGGATTTTTAAATTACAAAAAAAAAAGGGGGGGGGGGAAAATAAACCTAAGCACTAAAACCTAAGGCTAAACTAAGACCTAGGTTGAACACTTTATGCAACCTAAACTAATCCTAATCTAAAAGGGCGCGCAGACCCTTGGAAGGAAAGGATAAGGATGGGAAGGGCATTCATTGGCATTTAATAAACAGTCCATACGTGGACAGCGCCAGTTTTGGCGGGGCAGGTAGGAAATAGAGGCATCTATTTGGAGATAGAGCCAAATTCAGTTTTGCATGGGAAATTTGAAAGATTGAGTTCGCCAACTCAAGTGGCGGTGGCGTGGAAAGTAAGGAAAAAGGCAGAGCCTTAATTGCATTGATTGTTCTTGGTCCTCGCGACCAGCTCGCCTTGGAAAGTGTATGAGGGAATTTGATTTTTCATTGTTTCGGTTTGGCTTTTGCAAAGTTGCTCTGCATTTGGTTTTTCTGACTTGGTTCAGTCGAACCAACTCTTGGAAATTTAACATTTTTCATGGATATTTTGAGGCTGTTGCTAAGCCTGAAGAAGAAAGAAGTGTTGTGGAGTTTGTGCTATGTCGCTGTGGAAGGAAAAACGTGGCAAACGAAGTTTTCTTCGAGTTCTGGAAAAGAGATTACAGGCATGTTAAGCCCTTCTCTTTAAAAATCTTTGCTTTGATTAAGTGTTTCATTAAAACAACCCTGCTCTTGGGTTTGGATTGTGTGATTGCTGTCGAGTCGATTTGACTTGGATTTTGTTAGTTCTTGCTTTCTTTTCTTTGGGAAATGATAAAAAGAATTGCTTCTGGTTGCTCGGCCTTGATGCATTTTTGCTCGAATCGAGTTGGAAAATGAATTACTGTATTGGTTGTTGACAGTATGGTGGTTTGAAATAGATATTTTTCTTTCACTGTACGTGTTGTATGAAAGTGGAACAGGCTTGATGTTTAATCATTTCCTTATAGTGTAATCGTTTTCTTTACTGTTGTGCTTGGAATTGCCTTGGCATGTAAAGAGGAAATGGAAATACAGTCGTTACAGTCGTGATTTGGGTTCCTTGTAATTATACTTGCTGTCATTTTGGAAATAATATGAATCATTGTTTTGGTCGCTGAGTTCGAACTGTCCTTGTATTTCTTGAATGAAATGCTTTCCTGTCGTGCTGGTTGTTTGACAGTAATTGGGGAAATCCATCATGTGTATCATGGGTCTGTACATGTTACTTGAGTTGTTTTCACTATTGAAACTATAAGTTCTTTTGCTGATGAACTAAAATGAAAGAAGCAATAGTTTTTGAAGTTGTTTCTTATTGAAATTTTTAAGGAAATAGATCCTCTTCCTTCTACTGTTTTGGATTTTAATGGAAATGGCATTTGGGTTTTCTTTATGAGTATTTGAACTCGATTTCAAATGAAGTAATAGCAATATTTTCATTGTGCTGTGCCTTTCCTTGTTTAGGAAAGCGAATGGACATTGAATTGTATTGGGTATTCGTGAAATAGGAAAAGTTAATTGTTTTTCCTTCTGAACTTATTAATGGATTGTGTTTCCCTTACGGTGTGGATAAGATGGTTTTATTGTGTTTTCTTGATACTGTTCGGTCTTCCTGTTCGGGCTGTAGACACAATTACAAATTGATTTTGTATTCTGTGCAATGAATGATTATATTTCCTTCTTGCTGTAATGGAAAGTTGATTCCATTGCGTCTTGTAGTTGTGGTTTGACCTTCTGTTTTGAACTGTCTTGTGAATGCGAACTTGACTTTCTGTTTTATTAAATGGAAAAGTGTGGGAACTAGCTTGTTTTCTGAGTCTGCCTTGACTGTACCGAGCTTACGCAATTAACACCCTATGACGGGTTTGTCTTTATAGAGGTATTGATATACTGAATATATATTTTGAGTTCTGTACCTCATTAAGAAAATGGAATGCTGTTTTGGAGTTAACGGTTGATCGAGATAGAACTCGAATTGGATATTCATTGTTGTGGCATTGGATTGAAACTGTACAGGCTATGTGAGTTTGCTTTTCAATGAGAACGATTGTTCTGTTATCTTTATAAGTTGAGCTGTCATGCTAAGATAAACACGATTTGGATGTTTTATTTCATTTGAATAAAATGATTGTTTCTTAATGAAATTACAGAGAATAAATTCTTCTCTTTTTGCTATTTTGGACTCTGAAAGTAATATTGGAGCTTTACTGTGCATATGAATTGGTTTTGCTGTAGGTAACAGCAATGTGCAAATTGTTATTATGAACAGGAACTGTATGCGTTCATGGATATAAAAGATCATATGAATAAATGATTGCATGATTGCATAACTATTGTTTGGTTCTGTTTAGCATAGTGAAAGAAATATGGAATCTTTTAGTATGGTAAATATATGGTATGCATCTTGATATTGTTTGATCTTGGATGACATAATGTCTGTACTAACCTGTTTTGGATCTTTATATTCTGATTCAAATGAAGTATGGATATGGATGATGAATTCTTCCCTGTTTTCATTTAAAGCTGATTATAAATGAAATCATTCTTGCCGGAAAGTGAATTCCGAATGGATTTTGTAAGTTTCACTCTGAACTGTTATCTTGATTTGTCTCTCGTTTGGATTCCATTGTTAGGACAGTCATGTGGAAAGAAATAGAGATATGAATGAATGACTTGGAAAAATGATCTTTTCTTCTTTCATTCAGTTGGAAATCTGTAATTCGTGAATAATGAATTTTATAGTGCTTAGATGGGAGCAACTATATGCATTGTTGTTCGCTTTCTTGTCTGTACTTGATTGCTTGGAATCTAATATGATGCATGAACTGAAAGGAAAGTAATGGTTTACATTTCAGTTAGTTTCATCCTTTGCATTTATTATTATTGAAAGGCGTGGAAAGGATAACAGTGTGTTATATCAGCAGTAAGCTACTTGTATTCCTAACTTTACAAATATTGTAAATTGAGACTTGTAACAGTTATGTGGAAACGGGACAGCAGTTCTTTGGCTGATTGTGATGATATTTTGATAGTTCAGTTGTTATGCTGATCTTTCTTTTGTGCCTATTTCGTGATTGATGTTTAACTGTCGTTTCATAAAAGCAGGGTTCTTTTATTGAGA